>CAKXYN010000031.1:575000-1935000 GCA_935064755.1 Tragelaphus eurycerus | reverse complement strand
CGGAGAGGGGGTGGCGGGGCCCCAGGGTGCGCCTGGGGCCAGAGAGGGACCGGGGAGGGAGCTGACCCCCGGGGGAGGGGGCGGCGGGGCCCGAGGGCGGGGGTCCGGAAGGGACGGAGAGGGGGCGGCGGGTCCCCAGGGAGAAGACCAATGAGGGGGCGGGGAGGGGGCCGCGGGTGGGAACCCCGGAGGGACAGAGAGGGGGCGGCGGGGCCCCAGGGTGTGGGACCAGGAGGGGCCGGGGAGGACCGGCAGGGCCCGAGGACGGGGACCCTGGCGGGACAGAGAGGGGGTGGCGGGTCCCCAGGGTGCGCGCCGGGGCCGCAGCGGGACCGGGTAGGGAGCTGACCCCCGGGAGGAGCGCGGCCGCAGGGCGGGGCTGGGCCGGGCGCCTCACAGCCCGCACTGATGCTCAGGGCTACGCAGCTGTGGGTCTTTAATTACGGCCCAGGCCCCGGCCCTTGTGAGGGACGCGGTTGGTACTTCCCCGTAGATTAGACGCTGAGATTTGGGTAGGGGCTTTGGTCGTGAAAATCCCGTGGCCTCCTGCGGAATTTATTTTGCGTATATTGTCTGCATTGCGAATGAAAAAACTGCAGTGTCATTGGGTGACAGATGCTCTGGAGGGTTCTCGTGGGTCCGACAGACGGGGTGCACCATCCAGACGGGGTGGCGGGTGACGCCGGAGTCTGACTGCCGTGGGCGCGGCGGCAGGTGGCAGCCCCGGGCCGAGCCGCCGCAGTGGGCGAGGCCCCGCGGGCCGGGTGCCCGGGTGTGGGCGGGCGCCCGCACAAGGACGTGGTCTCTTTCACAACCGCCATATTGCCCACCCGCCCCCCGCCTTTCCTGCCGCAGACGCACGCTGCACCCTGCCCCTCACCCCCCATTCCGCCTCTGCAGTCAGTGACCCAGGAGCCCGGCGGATGCCCGCGCCTAACGCGGTGCTCCTTGGAGCGCCAGGACTCGGCGATCTCTGCAGGCAGCCGCAGGGCGGGGTCCACCTGTCCTGGGCAGGACCCGTCCATCCGCTGGGATGCTGACGCCCAGCCCTGCCTGGGGGCCCAGCCTCCGGAGCATCCGCAGCCGTGCCCTCCCTCCTCCTCCAGGGCCCCTCCCCACTTCCCAATCTGTCTCCCTGACATAACTGATGCTCTGCGCATCCACGAGCCCCTCCGCACAAGCTGCTGGAGAAACAGGGAGGCAGCTGCGGGCCTGTCTGACCACAGTGTCACTGTTCCAAGGACAGGAGAGGAAGGGAAGGGCCATGGTGCTGACACCCAGGATGCCAGACCATCACGCGCTTCTTTCTCTGTCTCCAGTTTTGGGAAGTCATCAGCGATGAGCATGGCATCGACCCCACTGGCAGTTACCATGGAGACAGTGACTTGCAGCTGGAGAGAATCAACGTGTACTACAACGAGGCTGCTGGTGAGGAGTGCCATGGGCTCGGTCCCCTCTCCTGTGTTCCGTTCTCTGGCAGCCCCGGGAGCAGGACCAGAGAAACAGAAACACACACACACACACACACACACACACACACAAAAAAGCCCGCCACACACACACACACACACACGACAAAGAAAGGCTTTCTGCATGCATTTAAATGTCAGCTGCTCAGAAATACCCTCAGAGTCCCTGAAGTTCCCTACATTCGGGTCATGACCGGGCAGGCCCTCACCTCCCTTTGTAGAGCAGAAACCTCCTAATCTCCTCTTTGCGTCTTGCTGGAATTTTCTGGGATGAGCTCTGCCCGGAGGGGCGCGGAGAGCAGGGCGTTGTCTGATTGCTCTGCGAGCGCCAGGTCTGAGTCCTGCTGTGTCCCCGCAGGTAACAAGTATGTGCCTCGGGCCATCCTGGTGGACCTGGAGCCGGGCACCATGGACTCTGTCAGGTCTGGACCCTTCGGCCAGATCTTCAGGCCCGACAACTTCGTGTTTGGTACGTAGGGGTGATGCGTGGGCCCTGGCTGAGTGGGTCCCCTTCCTCCTGACCCCGTGGGGGTCACTGCTGAGTGCCTGGGGGAGGCTGTGTGTCCACAGAGGCCCCCGTCCCGGCCTCACTGTACCCGGCCCACGGGCTGTCCGCCCTCTGGCCCCTGTCCACATGACTCAAAGGCCAGGGTCAGCCTGCAGAGGCTGCTGCAGCCCTCCCACTGCAGAGCAGCCCGGAGCAGGGGGGCAGAGAACTAAGAGTGAAGGAAAGCTTCCAGCAGCAGTTCACAGGCCACTGGTCATTTCAGAGGACCCGTGACAACAGGCAAGCCCTTCAAGGAGTGGAGGCCAAAGGTGCAGGTCATGAGCAGAAGCTGAGCCAGCCCTCTGATGACGCGCGCCTCTGCCCTGCCAGCTAACAGCAGTTGACTTAGCAATAAGAATTTACAGAAGGTTCTTAGTTTTAAACCAGTTGGGTTTTGTTAAACTATCTTCTTAATTAATAATGTCATATGAACTAAATCTTTTGTTGTATTAGATCTTCAGTGTTTCTGAGGATCACTGATATATAGAAAACTTTTCTGTAGGTAGACAGTCTTTCTGAAAAAGAAGGATCTTTCATCTCTAAAATGAGTCCAGAGTCAGGAAGACAGAATTTGGAATTCCTTACTGAAGTGTTAGCGTCTGATACTGTCCTTTCCCTCTGGCAGGCCAGAGCGGTGCCGGGAACAACTGGGCCAAGGGCCACTACACAGAGGGCGCCGAGCTGGTGGACTCGGTCCTGGACGTGGTCAGGAAGGAGTCCGAGAGCTGTGACTGTCTGCAGGGCTTCCAGCTGACCCACTCGCTGGGGGGCGGCACGGGGTCTGGGATGGGGACCCTTCTCATTAGTAAGATCCGCGAGGAGTACCCCGACCGCATCATGAACACCTTCAGCGTCATGCCCTCGCCCAAGGTGTCCGACACGGTGGTGGAGCCCTACAACGCCACCCTGTCCGTGCACCAGCTGGTGGAGAACACGGACGAGACCTACTCGATCGACAATGAGGCGCTGTATGACATCTGCTTCCGCACCCTGAAACTGACCACCCCCACCTACGGGGACCTGAACCACCTGGTGTCGGCCACCATGAGCGGGGTCACCACCTGCCTGCGCTTCCCGGGCCAGCTCAACGCCGACCTGCGCAAGCTGGCCGTGAACATGGTGCCCTTCCCGCGCCTGCACTTCTTCATGCCCGGCTTCGCGCCGCTCACCAGCCGGGGCAGCCAGCAGTACCGGGCGCTGACGGTGCCCGAGCTGACCCAGCAGATGTTCGACTCCAAGAACATGATGGCCGCCTGCGACCCGCGCCACGGCCGCTACCTGACCGTGGCTGCCATCTTCCGGGGCCGCATGTCCATGAAGGAGGTGGACGAGCAGATGCTCAACGTGCAGAACAAGAACAGCAGCTACTTCGTGGAGTGGATCCCCAACAACGTGAAGACGGCCGTGTGCGACATCCCGCCCCGCGGCCTGAAGATGTCGGCCACGTTCATCGGCAACAGCACGGCCATCCAGGAGCTGTTCAAGCGCATCTCGGAGCAGTTCACGGCCATGTTCCGGCGCAAGGCCTTCCTGCACTGGTACACGGGCGAGGGCATGGACGAGATGGAGTTCACCGAGGCCGAGAGCAACATGAACGACCTGGTGTCCGAGTACCAGCAGTACCAGGACGCCACGGCCGACGAGCAGGGCGAGTTCGAGGAGGAGGAGGGTGAGGACGAGGCCTGAGAACTTGTCAGATAATCGTGCATCCGTAGTGACTTCTGTTGTCCTCAATCAAGCATGGTCTTTCTATTCGTATACTATGGTGCTCAGTTTTGCCTCTGTCAGAAATTCACTGTTGATGTAATAATGTGGAACTCCTCTGGAAATTGCAGTATTGTCTAAGATATCTATACTAATAAAAAAGCATGTGTCCAAAACCTGTGGTCTCTCTTTACTGCAAAGAATTTTTATTCTTTCACTGAATGGTTCCTTACCAAGTATGTTTCTGGGTTTAGTAACTTTTCATAGGATTTTTATTTTCATATTTTTAATTGATAGCCTTTCTGCTCTTTTAGTAGAGAGAGGCAAGTACTGAGTGTTATAAGTCACTCAGTCATGTCTGACTCTGCGACTCCACAGACTGTAGCCCACCAGGCTCCTCTGTTCTCAGGATTTCCCAGGCAAGAATAGTGGAGCAGGTTGCCATTCCCTTCTCCAGGGGATCTTCCCAAACCAGAGATTTAACTTGGGTCTCTCCTGCACTGCAGGTCAATTCTTTACCATCTGAGACACCAGGGAGACAGGCAAGCAAGCAAATTTATCTCCACTGGCCCAAAGCATTCAGGGACTGGCAGCCAGGAGTGTGTAGGGAGAAAGCAGGGTACCACGCTGGCCTTCTTCCCGGTTTGTGTGATCCCAGCAGCCCCCTGAGCACGTGGAATCCAGGGCCCTGGGCGGGGGCCGCTTTCGGCTTCCCCCACCTCTCTGAGGACAATGTGATGACTCCAGAGGCCAGGGCATGCCTGCACCCCTCCAAAAGGCAGCACGTATGTTCCGCTCATCTTAAGAGCAGCAGTCGTGAACACTACACATGCTAAACCTTACCTGAAAGTAAAGTAAATCATGACAGGAATTTATTTAAGGCAATGGAAGAAAATCCCAGTATGAAAAGGTCAGATTCAAGCTCTGCAGCTATGAAAGAGGATGCTACGTCCTCAGCGGTACTGGATTAGGAGCAGTCTGGGGGCAGGCACAGGGAGCCTGGCAGGCAGGTGAGCGGAGGGCTGGCCCGCGGGCCCAGACCTCACCAGACCACACGTCCTGGGACACGGTCACTGGAGGAAGTCTTCCGCTAACTTGTTGAATTCGTCTGCGAAGCGTAAGTGCAGGTTGTGCTTGCCTTCCGGCATCAGATGTAACCTGAAGGAAACACTGACGGTTAGTGGTGCATCGTCAGAAAACCCGCCCCCTCCCTGACGGCTCATGGAAGCCTCACTGGGCAACCGCCCTGTTGTCTCCCCTGCGACCTCCATCAGGAGAAAGGGTGAGTCCATCTTAAGGGGTGGCCCCAGAGCAGAGACTTGGGACTGAGCCTGCGGCTGCCACAGCAGCCAAGGAGCGCTCACACCGCAGGGGGAGCTGAACCAGGTAAGGGTGGTTTGACTGGAAGCCTGACTGAGAGGAGGAGGCGCAGCTTGGTGGGCACCTAAGGGAAAAAGCATTTTCGTAAGACTGGTTTTAAGAGAGGATTGGAAAGATGGTAAAAATACCAAGTGTCCAGAATCCACCGGACTGGAGCTTGCTGGAGTATCTGCGTAGTGGGAAAACCCGTCAGAAGGCGCCGCCTGAGCAGGCCTGCTGCTGAAGCCCCCGGGCCACCCTGGGTGCTGGAGAACTGGGTAAGTCTGCACATGGCCGGCCCCACGCAAGGCAGTGCCTCCCTGAGGCCGGGGATGCCGGACCTGCCCGGATCTGCGGCCCTCAGAACACCCTGCCCGCCTCGGGAGGCACTTCAACAGGACTCTTCAGATGTGGATGGTCTGCAATTTAATAATGGCAGCCTTCTCTGAGTTCTAAACTGCATTACTGCCTGTAACAGTGCAGACATAGAGTTTTAAACAAAGGTTCCAGGATACACGTGCAGGTCTGACTTGCTCCGTCCACTGTCACTGATGTTAACAGGACTGTATTCGGGCAGAATGCCAGTTTCCACATCGCCTGCTTCTCTGCTTTCCACAGCAGGGGGCTGGGAGCTCCAGGACCTCGGTGAACGGGCAGGGGGGAAGCTCGGAACAGACCTGTCCCTGGGCGATGCTGGGTCTCTGGCTACTGACCACGTGGGGCAGGGAGGTGAGGGGGTATCCAGGCTGTCAAGACCACCGGCTTGACAGAGGAGGATCTGTGGTTGGTATCCTTCTGAGCCCCTGGGGAAGGTTAGTAATGACATCCGCAGTAGCCTAGGCCTTCCCCACTCTAGGTCAGTGCTGCTCAGAAGAGAAGGGTCAGCGGCCCTCTAGAGGGACGGGGCTTGCAGGATGCTCACGGCCTCTGTCCTCAAGGGACAGAAAGAGCCAGCTGCCGAGGATGCTGGCAGGCAAGGGGGCACTGGGCCAGCGTGGACCACGCTAGACCTTGATGTGGAGCCCTGCTTTGAGGGGGCCAGCCCTCTTCCGTGCTTTGTGGAGACCCCCAAGCAGGAAGCAGCGACACCAGCTGCGAATCCCGTCCGCTCAGCCGCGGTGCAGTCTGTGCTCCTCTGGTAGCAAGCCCGGTCTCAGCAAAGACCATCAGCAGGCCCCAGGGTGCTGCTGACCGACCGCCGCGCTCCCCGCGGCTGTCTTGGGCCCTGACCACCTACGCCCACACCAGCGTCCCATCCGCAGAGGCGGCTCCTCTGTGCTGAGTCCCTGTCCATCTCAGCTGTGCACATATGCCCCCCTTCATCCCGCAAGAAGACAGCAAGGAGGGATGGCAGACTCCACTGGGCCCACCTGGGAAACGGATACAGAAATACACACGACTGTTTCTGGGAGCAGCTCTAGGAGACAAAGGCATTTGTTTCGTACCTGATATCTATTTGCAGGTAAAATCTTTGAGGGGCCAGCCTGTGTCTTTAACTGTTTCTGGCAAGGAAATGAAGCTCCAAGTCCACGGGAAGCACCCTGCACTCAAGTGGCTCCCAGGGGTCAGAAGGCCTATGAGCAGTTGGAGGAGGACCTTGGTGCTCAAGGAATCAACGCTCCTTCTGTGGGTCCAAAATTAACCACTGTTTTTAGCTTCTTGGCCAACCTACAGGGCCCTCCCGGCAGAGGAAGGGCGCGAGCGTAATATGCCGGCCAGTTCCAGACAATCATCACAGCAACACTTTCCTCTTGACTCAATTGTTCCAAAGAATCCTGCTCTGAGAAAACGACCTTCCATAAACGAATGGACTGAAACCATCAACATCTGAACGGTAAGGGAATATTTTTCTCCCATATTGATGTATTTAGTTGCTAGGAGATGGGTCTGGAACAGAATTCCTAAATTAAACTTTCTTGCAGACTTTTACTGAACCTGGCTCTCTAAGAGAACACACGCCATTTATCATGAGCGTCAGTGTGCAGGAACTTGTCATTTCTGGAGAAGATACTTAACCAGGTCAGAAAGTAGGTGATTCAGGCCTCTCACCATCATATTAAAATAAGAGTATGAGAGGCAGCTGTGTTGGGGGAGGGAAGCGCTATGTTACAAGGAAAAAAAAAAGATCCAGGACTTGTCATTTACTAGCCATGCAACCGTGGAAGATGACAACATGTCTCAGCCTTGATTTTACCCCATCTGTAAAATGGGGACAGTATTTTTTTCCATGATTTTGCTGTAAAGTACAATTAGATATTGTAGTAAAATAAGATGCCTTCTGAAATATGAAATGCTGTTTGGAAACAGAAATTATACAAGTTTATACTAGTGATATTTTATTGCAGAATAAGAAGCATGTTTCCCACATTTATAAACTGTCCAAGAAATCTGTTTGTTAAAATCTCTTGTGGAATAAAGAGCACGATTAGGAAGTGGAGGGACCATGTCTGAGTCTACTCCCAGCTCAGGAGTGGTCCAGGCGGGCTGGCCTGCAGTGGGCACTGGAAGTGGCTCACGTCGGGGAGGAGAAGGATATTCTTAGGTCACTTAGAATGAGGCCAATTTCAAAAGAATTCTATACAATTCCAAAGATGTCCCAGGTAATGACAGCATCTCTGGGGTGAATACACAGGGTCTCAACGGGTCAAGGCTCCCTGGGTGTTTATTGTGAGCCACGACCTCCTGGCCAGACCTTACTTTCTCCTTCACGATGTGCATCACTGTGTTATCAGGGAAACATCAGGTCTATTCAACGTGGAATCTTTATCCTGAAGTAAGGACCAGCAGAAGCTGGCTCTCACGTCAGCCCGAGTATTTAAACGATGAACTTCTGTTCCATACAGAAATGAATGAGACTGAAGACCAGACTCGGCTGACACGTCTCGTTAGGCCTCCATTGTGCCCAGGGCTGGCGGGCAGACCCTGCTCTCCTGCGGTTCTGAGGAACAGGCTCTTCTCTGAGGTGTACATGTTTAAGGTTTAACGTAAAAAGTGTACGACATAATTTTAAGCAGGAAAAAAGCAGGAATCAAAGTTGAAGACAGAATACGATTGTATTTATATTAAAAAATACTAGGAAAGGAGGAACACACCAAAGTGCTAATAACGGAAGTACTTTCGTGGCTGGCAAGTGACAGGCGGCCTGCTTCCCTGTTTTGATTCTACAGACTTGCTGGGCAGGCGGTGCTTTCACAGGGAGAGCCCCAGAGGGACGGACGGCTGTTTGGGTTGGTGCCACCAGGGCGGATGCCCCTGATCCCGCTGCCAAAACCCAGGGCACCTGGGCCCCTCTGTTCCCAAATGGGATGGGGTACATCCTGAAAGCCCAGCCCTCAGCCTTCGCCTCCTGCAGCGCCTCCCGCTTGCCTCCCAAGGCCCTGGGGCAGAGCACTGGCTGCAGCTGGACTCACCGTGACCCTCTCACATGTCTGTGTAAGAAGTCGGCGTGGAAACGTGGGACCAGGGGGTCCTTCTCGCCGTGCACGATTAAGGTGGGGCACCGGACCAGGGGGAGCAGGTCCCGACAGATGCTCCCTGCAAGACACGAGGCTGTTCTCCTGAGGCCCTCCTGGGGTGGGGGGCGGACCCCCACCCCCGCCAGAGTCTGGCCTGGATCAGATGGCCTGAGTGCTTCCAGCTCCGACAGTCTGCAGGTTTCCTTTTCTGTGTGTCTCCTGGCCTTTTTTCTTTAAGCTCTACTAGTGAACAAGGAGTCCTGGCTGATTAAGATTCATAATTCATATAAAACAGCAGTTGAACAAAAAAACCTGCAAGTCTTCATATTACATGGGCCATCTGAGAAGCTTCTCCCTTGAAATACAGGGGCCCCCGCCGGCCCTCCAAGTCTGTGTTCCTCACAGCGAAGCCACAGCTTCAGCAGGATGGAAGCTGCCTTTCACCCCGCCTGCCCCCTGCCCGCCCAGGGGAGACCACAGGCCCTGCCCCGAGGGACGACCGCATTCCTGGGCAGCAAGGCACAGGCTGGGCTCTGCGTCCCGACCTGCTGTTTCCCTCGGATAGCAGCCACATGGCAAAGCCAGAGCACACACCCGGGCCTGTCTGACGCCAAACCCGCGATGCATCCCTACGCTACGCTGAGCGGCCGCAACCCCGAGGACTGGACAAGGGCCCCAGTGCATGGAACCAGCCCTGCCGGAGAGAGGTCGTTTACTGACAGCCTTGCTGTTAGATCATTCACGCGGTGCCGGATTCTCCGCGACACTTTCTCCCTCCCTTTCTCTTCTGCAGTAGACCTCATTTTTTAGAGTTTGAGGTTTACAGCAGAATTGCAAAGCAGGCACGGGCACACACCCTGTCTCCTCGCCTCCCCGTCACCAACACCCCCATCAGACATCTGTCACAGCAGACACGTCATCACCACTCCGTGTCCGCAGTTCTCACGCTGTGGGTCTGGACACGTGCAGGATGGCAGGGACAGGGCAAAGTGGTGCTGCACGGAACGCTCTCACTGCCCTAGAGTCCCCGTGCGGCTGTTCTAAGGGTGTACAGTGGGGTCTCACTGTTTGTCTGTATTTTAATGAAGCTGTTTTCTTACTGTTCAGTTTTAAGAGTTTTTTGCAGGGACTTCCCTGACGGTCCAGAGGTTAGGACTCCGTTTCTCCACTGCAGGGGAGTTCCATCCCAGGTCGGGGAACGAAGACCCCACAAGCCCTGGACCCCCGTCCTTCGGGAAACAGTCACTCCTGTCTGTGGCTTGTCTTTCCAGCCTCCTGAAACATATTTCAAGGCCCTGTTTCTATGGGTGGATACCGCGTCTGAACAGGATATACTTGTTTTGAACTTACAGCAAAAAAGTCACATTTCCAAACGTCCTTCTCATTATGAAAGTTCTGACAGATGACTCATTCTGGAAATGACTACTGAGGAGACAGAACTGGGCCCTGAATCATGACTGTTTGGTAACTGATGTGTTTCAAGGTCAGATCCCACCTACTCTCTATTCTTTTGGCAATTAGAGAAATGAGAGTTTACAAGTGAAAACAGCTCTAAGAACAGACTTGAATTCGGAGCTGCTCTCAAGGGTGCCAGTTCTTGTTACTGGAACACACCTGTCACGGCCGAAGTGACACAACATCGCTCTGAAGATGGCAAAGGGCTGAATGCCCTTTTCCTTGTCCTGACTCCACGGGGCCGAGGGTCGTGACAGAGACCTCTCCTCCCCTGGCGGGTAAGAGAGGCGGCAGTGGGCTGATGCCTCTAGATGTGAAAAGGGGGCATCCACGCGGCCACTGTTTGTTTCCGAGTGACCATCCTGGAGTCAGAAGAGCGAGTGGGACTTCTGGAGACAACGGGGAAAAGACCAGCGTGCTACGAGAGACTCGACAACGTGAACTCTGTACACACGTCTGCCTCTGATGCCAGGAGGGTGTGCGGCACAAGAACTTGCCTTTGTACACAATCACCCTCTGCTCACGCGTCAGTGTGGAAGGATGGTGGGCGAGCGTGTCAATCCCCAAGGAATTCTCAAGCATCTGGGGAACTCACTCGGCCTCTCTAACCAGCAAAGGGGCTGTTAAGTGGCTTGTGTGACCTACCGTCTGGAAGATGCTTAAACTGCTCTATGCCGTCCACCCACTTTTCACAGGTTCTGGCAAAGTAGTCGAACCCGTAGAGGGCTTCCAGAGGCTTTCTCGTCCTTTCACTCCACTTAGAAACATCCCGGATGCCTGGAAGATAGACAGACGTGTGGGCAAGGATGGGTCTGACACTAAACCCATCCTCGCCCACAGAGCAGAGCAGCCAGCGCCATGTGGCTCTCCAGGCCTTCCCCAGCCCCCGCGCCACTGCCCAGCACCGCCGCCCCCACTGGCTTCTGCATCCGCGGTGAACGCTGAGTGCTGTGTCGGGGTTCTGCCATGTTCTGTCCCCCACGGCGGCCCTTGGGCACCAGCAGATTCTGACTGAGGGAACGAAATCAGACCTAAAGTAATGGCTTCCATTAAAGGTATAAGACAGAAGCGGTATTCCCCTAACTGGGGTCAGCAGAGTAAAAATGAGATTACTTAGAGTTTTTCTGAATTGCATTTACATGCACTGAGAAATGCATAAACATCATCTGCTCCGAGTTCTCCCACTGGAGAAACTGTGACTACTAAGAACAAGCTGTCTCACAGATGACTGATCAGAAAAGAAAGGATGGCTTCAGAATGCATAAGCGAATTCAATCCCTTAGCCCAGGTTTTCCATTTTTCTTTAAAACACGGTGACTCTGTGGAGAGTCTGATGCTCCTGAGGACAGTGAACAGTGCTCATGGAGCTCCTCAGGTACAGAGCTCCGTCTGCGTGACCCGCCCTGAAGACAGGGCAGCAGGGGCTCACGTGGCCCACGTGGTGACCGGGACTGGGCCGGGCACCTGGGGGCCCAGCATGCTCGGGGTGAGTGGACTGCTCGAACTGCTGCCTGGGGCAGGTGACCAGGCAGAGAGCACCTGCCATTCTCCTCCTGCTCCCCTACCCTGTAGATGGGCGCTGGGGTTGACTACAGAGGCTGAGGACACTGAACTGCTCTGGGCGGAAGTGAGGAGACTTTGGATGCGAGGGGGAGATGTAGAGAAGCAGCCTGAAAAGTAGAGGCAGAAGGAGGTCCGGAGGGAGGAGCGTGTGTGGTGCAGGAGGACGAAGAGGGCAGCGCGGGTGGGGGACGGGGAGGGGAGAGTGGGCGGCGGAGGAAGAGTGGAGGAGGAGGAGGATGGGAAGGGGAGAGAGGGCTGCGGGGGAGGACGGAGAGAGGGCTGCGGGGGAGGACGAGGAGTGGGGAAGGGAGTGCGCCCAGCGCCGGAGGATGAGGAGAGGAGAGAGGGTGGTGGAGGACCGGGAGGGGCGAGGAGAGCAGGCGGTGGTGGGGGACAGGGAGGGGAGAGGGAGAGCGGGCTGCGGAGGACAGGGAGAGGAGCTCCGGCGGTGCGGGACGGGGAGGGGAGAGGAGAGCTGGTTGTGGTGAGGGACAGGGAGGGCAGAGCGGGCAGCCGGCGGGGGATCAGTGGCTCTGCCCTTGGCCACGGAGCGGACCACACCCGCTGCAGGCCCTCTTGCCATGAACAAGGAGCTCTTTCATAACATATAATTTCTGCTGCATTGCTGAAGTCTGCAGTAATTGATGAAAACGAGTGAGTGTGTGTGTGTGTGTAAAAGGCAGGAACCCTGCAAACACAGCAGGCTGGTGTGACCACTTGAATGCAGGGCTGCCTTGAGGGAGGGCGACTGTTCACTGGGGGAGGTGGACACGGCTGAACCAGGGCTGGGCCTCACCTGGCGCCATCCAGAGGTTCCCGGGGGCAGCAAGTGGACAGCTCTGAAGGAAAGCAGTCTCGATTTATGCTCACCTTTTATTTTGTTTTCAGATTAAGGGTGAGCAATTATTTGCTGCTAATCAAAAAACCGTCTAGTCAGGGCTATGGTTTTTCCAGTGGTCATGTATGGATTAGAGTTGGACTATGAAGAAAGCTGAGCGCTGAAGAATTGATGCTTTTGAACTGTGGTGTTGGAGAAGACCCTTGAGAGTCCCTTGGACTGCAAGGAGATCCAACCAGTCCATCCTAAAGGAGATCGGTCCTGGGTGTTCATTGGTAGGACTGATGCTGAAGCTGAAACTCCAATATTTTGGCCACCTGATGCGGAGAGCTGACTCATTTGAAAAGACTCTGATGCTGGGAAAGATTGAGGGCAGGAGGAGAAGGGGACGACAGAGGATGAGATGGTTGGATGGCATCACTGACTCAATGGACATGGGTATGGGTGGGCTCTGGGAGTTGGTGACGGACAGGGAGGCCTGGCGTGCTGCGGTTCATGGGGTTGCAAAGAGTCGGACATGACTGAGCGACTGAACTGAACTGAACTGAATCAAAAAACAACAAAGCAATCAGAATCTTTATAAAGCTAGTGAAACAACTAGAAAATTGGAAGAAAAAGCTTAAGAAATTATGCAGAACCCTACACACAGCAACGCTGAGATGGAGATGAACAAAAACAGGGAAGTGGAGACTCAGTCTACAAAGTTCAGTCAGTCCCTGAAAGGGTTGGGGGAGGGAAGGGGAGGGGGAAGGGGAGGGGAGAGGGAGGAGCAGAAGTAAGTGGTGGACACCCACTCAGTGAGGAGATCCCCCTCAAGGAGGGTTTTTTGTGTTTTGTTAAACTCTGACAAATTGGGGAAATGGTTCGGGAGAGGAGGGGCAGCCACGGGGTGGGGCTGGAATCTCTGGGGCAGGTTCGGCTTCTGGGGGCCAAGCAGCTCCCAAGCTGGCAGCTGGACGTCCTGACCGGGGGCCTGGTGGGCGAGCCAGCCGCCTGTACAGGGCCTGGGCAGGGACCCCAGCCCGTCCCTGGCACCCACAGTGCCGGCGGCCTGCACTGGAGCCTCAGCTGGACACAGACAGGCGGTGGGCGGGCCGGTGGGCTGCATCTGCCAGCCCCTGCTCTGTGTCTCTAAAAGTCCTCACAGATAAGCCTGAAGGACAACCTTAGAAAGTGTGAACAGCACAAGAGTTCTTCATCAAAACTAAGGTTTCCCACCGGAGTGCACTGTTCCCTTCCACACTCAGGGTACCTGAATGAGGCGGCAACTTACACTTCATGTCAAGCCCCCTCCTTCCCAGAAGGTCACTAGCACAGCAGGAAATATAAATACTGACTTGTCAGCCTTTTCCTGAGTGTCACTTCTGGAAATAGGAAACTTTAAAACACATACTAAAGTGCAGGACTTTGCTGAGAAAGCTTCATCTCTCCATGACCTGTCAACACACACCTAAGCAGGGCCGGGCGGAGGGACCTACCCTGATAAATCTCTCTGTCCTGCTCGGTCACATAGGCGTTGGCCCCCCAGATCACCATCTTGCTGACATACGAGGGGTACCGTGCGGCCGCGATGAGGGCTGTTATCCCCCCGTCGCTCCACCCCAGCAAAGAGACCTTCTTAAACTTCAGCGTCTGTGGCAAACACAGCAAAACAGCACGGTGAGGGCTCCTAGAGAACTCGAGATCGATAATGCCTGGGGTTGAGACAGCTGTGGCGTGTCTGCTGGTCGTCAGAGAGACACCCTGGAGCCCACGATCTGTGACATGAACGTCTCCTCTCGGTCTGCTGTGGTGAGAAGACCGCTGTCACAGACGCCCAAGCACGCATACAGCATCCAGTACTGTTCTGAATCGGGAAGGAGCTACGTCTTCAGGGTGCATATGTCCCGGAAAAGGACACAGCGGAAATCAGCTCTACTTGGTCGTGACAACGTGTGTGCATCCACACAGGCCTGAGTGAAGACACTGAGGACAAGTCTGCAGATCAGAGAGGGCCTCCTGAGAGCTGCTGGAGGGTTGGAGCCACTGCAGCTGGCCAAGTCACTGCTGCAGCTTTGGGAAGAGCCGGCCCCAGGAGGAAGCCTGGGACAGAGGAGACAGCGGTGAGGGTGGGGGTGCTGCTGAACCTTTGGGGGAGTCGGCCAGGCTCCAAGAATGCGTTTCGCGGGGTAAATGGACAGAGGTTATACCTGAGAGATGCTCCTGAGCAGTTAGAAACTGAGTGACTGGGAAAGTAAATTAACAAGTATCAGTCTGAGACATCTGTCAACGGGACTGTAAACTGGTGTGACTCCTGTGGGGAATACTCTGGCTCCATCCTGTATCTTCCATCACACAGCAAGTCCTCTCCTAAATGTGCACGGAATTCACACACACCAGGGCACCAGGTGGGCACCAGGGGAGGCCCACAAAGTCCACACCGGCACTATTTACAGCAGTCAATAAGGACCACAGTGTCCACGCACAAGTGTTCACTGCACTTCCTGTATAATCACATACACACACACACATAGCAACAGCAGCTTAGAAATAATGTATCTACTGTCAGAAGACGGGAATTAAGACACAGTGTGTCCACACAATGGGATGAATAGGAAGTGCCTACTATAAACTGAAGTGTATCTGTATTTATTAATATGGAAGTATCTCCGTGATAAACTGTCCAATGAGACAGTAAGCTGGAAAACCATTAGGTATAGAAGGATGCCATCAATACGAACTGTGTATTTACATATGTAATAAGACTGCCCAGAAAAGAAGAGCCTCAAAGCCATGGGAGCAGTATCTCTAAACACTTTCCTCTTTGTATCTCTTTGAACCCTTTGAATGTCTACAGGAGTCACCCTTGAAGAAACTGCAAACAGAAACAAAGTAAATGAAGACACGCAGCCTCCTTCCTCCCAAGCTCTTCCTGAGACCCACCTTCATCAAATCAATGGCATCTTTTGCATCTCGCTCAAAGAAGTCCACTGGGAAATCCCGATCGGGGGGCGGGAGTGTCCGTATCCTCGGGGGTCCCAGGCAACCACTGTGAAGAGCTTCTTATTCAGGTTCTCAATCTGAGGTCCAAAATCTGTCTCTCCACTGCCTATCAATAAAAGTGGTCATCCGGTTACACTCCAAGAAATGCTGTCATTGCTTTAAACACACTACAGCAAAAAGAAACAGGGGGACAATGTAATTGGTTTCTAGTCAAATTAGCAGTAAATCTGTAACCAGCAAAGCAGCCTGGCAGAGAGGGAACCCCGGGCCTCCTCTCCCACGGGAGCTCAGACCTGCCCCTGCCTCCCCCAAGCGGCTACTTGGAGGACGAAGCAGTTCTTCCCTTGGTCCTTTATCATTAATATTCCAGACCGCTTGGTATCTTTTCAGTGTAACCATCCTATTAAAAAAAAAAAAAAGGACTCATGAAACTGCCTAGAAATAAACCTGATACAATGTACTTCTGGGTTATTTTTCCTTTTTTAAAATGACTGTTACAAATGAGAGAGATCTTAATAGTATCTGTAGACACATTAATGAGATTTGATCCAAATTATTCAAAGCCAAATTCTAAAATCCCAGACGTCTTTTACTAGGCTAAAAAGAATAGCCCTGGAGATTTTATTTTCTGGTCATAACTAGAAACCAGAAAATTAAACTAAAACTCGGAAATGATGGAGGGCAGGACACGGAGGGAATAAATCAGTGTGTTTCACAACAGTATGTGAGTATTCGCAAGTAGAACTGTGTTCTCAAGCCGGTGGTGGACCTGGCTGGCAGGCAGCATTGCCCGGTGAGGTCTACACAGTGTGAAGGCCAGACTCCCAAGGAGCCCAGTCCAGGAGCAGGTCAGCATCTCATTTCTAAGCTCTGCTTGGTTTCTAAGGACTCGCAGCTCTGGCCACACCTTGCTTCACAAACTGGTGATGATTAGAAAATGTCTTTCAAGATACTGCAGGATTATTTAACAATCATCAACAACTGTCACTCTCCCGGACAAAATGTACCTTCTCAGTACCAGGTAAGCCATCCAGAAAACCCAAGCCAAGAACAAACTGGATTTCAGTGCAAGCCTACTGCTCTGACATCTGAGGCTGCTCTCGGGATCCCTGAACTAGAGGGACTTCCAGGGACCCGCCCTGCAGGAGGGGCAGGTGGGAAAAGGCAGCAGTGGAACGCAACACCACTTTCAGAAACAAGACACACACTTTTCGGCACACATCTGAAGACCAGTGCAAAGAACACTAAAACCTTAAAAAATTAAAGAATAGTTACCAATATATGATACCTCAGAAGGAAACACATCAACACTGGCTGCCCGTCGGGAGGGGAACTGGTACTGGGGGACAGCAGTTCAGGGGAGAAACTTGCTGCTTGATTTTTGAATCAGGTTAATGTTTCACACAAGCAAAAATTAAAACTGCCAAAAGCTTTTCATACCAGGATAATGACAGCAATACTGAACCAAAGGCCATCTACACTGGCGAACTGCATCGCTTTAGCTCAGGATCAACCACTAGAGGAAAGGTCCTCCTCTATTACACTAGCTCGAGGGAAAGATACTAAACACTGTCTGGACACAGATGCCTCAATAGCTGCAACAATCAGCTGAGGCTACGTCAGCTGGAACCATCATGTAACTGAAAAATGTTAGCACTTTACTTTTAGGATAAAGAAGCAAATCATATGGAAATAAGTATATGATGGGATCACTTAACTAAATAAAAAATAAAACAGTAACAGAAACCTTAAAATCAAATTTGAGATGCTCTGGGATCACTGGAAACTCCCCTCCTGAACTTTCTACACTTAAA
The DNA here is from genome assembly GCA_935064755.1 of Tragelaphus eurycerus. Lineage (NCBI taxonomy): Eukaryota > Metazoa > Chordata > Mammalia > Artiodactyla > Bovidae > Tragelaphus > Tragelaphus eurycerus. The sequence goes on along the minus strand of CAKXYN010000031.1, from coordinate 1,917,814 downwards.
CTTCTTACCTGCAGGAGGCGATGGTGATCCATCTAGCTTTACCACGCTCTGTTCACGCCAAACTAATTCTGACCTTAAGAAAGGCTGTGAAAGCCCAGCTTTGTTCTTTGCTCTTACCTTAACTGAACAGTCACGCACAGCAGGGAGATCAGTCCAACTTTTAGCAGCGGAAGTCTCACATCCTGGAACCCCTCAATTCCAGGCACACTGGGCCAGCTGGTCACCTACTCATTGCCTGCCTTCCCCCACCCCTTCCTTCACTTGTTATCCACAGGCTATAGGAAGGGGCTTCCCTGGTGGCTCAGCTGGTAAAAAATCCACCTGCAATGCGGGAGATCTGGGTTTGATCCCTGGAGAAGGGAAAGGCTACTCACTCCAGTATTCTGGCCTGGAGAATTCCATGGACTGTATAGTCCATGGGGTCGCACAGAGTCAGACACAACTGAGCGACTTTCACTTTCAGCCTGCAGGAAACTCCACAGTGTTGGCCTTCCGTGGAGAACAGTGGGTATTGAAAGGAATGAAAATCACATCACGTAGAAAGGTGTCTTCGGGGCTTCCCTGGTGGCTCAGGCGTGAAGAGCCTACCTGCTAATGCAGAAGACACGGGTGCGATCCCCAAGCCAGAAAGAGCCCCCAGGCCGTGGAGCAGCTGAGCTTGTGAACCACAACCCCAGCCTGTGCTCTGCAACAAGAGAAGCCCAAGCACCACGAGTAGAGAGTAGCCACCGCTCACTGCATTAGAGAAAAGCCCCCACAGCGATGAAGGCCCAGCACAGCCAGAAGGAAGTAAAATTTTAAAAGAAAGGTAGCTTTCTGGATCACCTCAAGTTGACTGCGGCAAATATTACAGAAAGCATCTCAGCAAAGCACTAAGGCTGCGTATCAAGCCCAGGCATCTGGACTGGGGGCCGAGCTCAGAGGACAGTGTGCCGGGCACGCCACGGAAGCTTGCGCACCCAGCATCCCCGGGAGCAGCAGGACGGCGTGCTCCCCGCCTCCGGTCCTCAGGTAGTGCAGGTGGACGCCGTTCACCGCAGCCTTGGCGGAGGTCACGGAGGAGCTGCAAGAGAGAAGCCCCCACCCCAGAGGTGACTGAGCTTGCGCGCCAGCCAGCCCCAGCACCCTCCCCGCCCCCTTGAAAGGCTCCGCCTTTCAGTTTCCCAAACCCAGAAAGGGCGGGTCACCGCAGCACCAGCCCTGGGCCCACCCACGGGAGTGCTGACAGGTCTGCTGACGTCAATGGGCCCCCTCGGTGGGAGGTGAGGTGAGGTGAGTGGGGCGCCGGCACAGAGCCTGGGGCCCCTCGTCAAGGCCCCGGCAGGTCCAGAGGAGCCACCCGGACCCTCAGCTGCACAGGCAGTGATCCCAAGGGTGACGCTGGTCTTGGGGTCCACAGGCTGCCCTTCTGGCCCCTGGCCTCTCTCTTCTCTAGGCAGCCGCCCTGGTCAAGAATGCCTGTCTGCTCGGATGTGGCCACACTGGTCTGTAAGATGTCTCTGCACTGACTGTTAAGTAGCTGGTCCGTGTCTAGAGTCCCGCACCCAGCCCCCTCCTTGGCCCAAGACCGCCAGGCTGCAGCATCTAACCACGTGCTGTCCTGGGGACTCTGCGCAGGACAACCCCCTCAGTGACTGTCCCAGAAGCTCCAGGACCACTGCACCGGGACACCCAGGAACAGCGCACACATGGCCCAGCCTCAGGCTCCTAAGAGCCTCCCATCAGCTCCCCAGACGGCCAGTGACGGCCAGTGACACGTGGGAGGGCCGTGAACCCATAGCAGGACAGATGCTGGCAGGCGCAGTGAGTCGAAGAACACACAGACCTGGGTGGTAGTGAGGCTGACCAACCACAGGCTCGTGACCCACAGCAATGTCACAGGACCCTTGAGCCGGGTTGAGTCTCACAGGCCCTGCTGTTACTCGTCATTAACATCCTGCTCCTTGGACAGCTCCAGGACCAGATACAATAGCATAACGCTCTACTCCGAGTCATCTTGGGTAACAATGGTTTATTGACGTTTCCTTTGCCCCCGGCCATCTGTAGAGCAGTGTCTGCACACCCTCAGGGAGGGGAGGGTCGTGATGGGAGAAAAGCGGTCAGACGCCTGTCCAGGACAGGAACGAGGCTGCTCCCCAGACAGACACTCGGCGCTTGCTCAGCTCAGGGACTGTTCCTGTTACTCATCGAGCCCGCAAGGTTCTCCAGGGCCCCTGCCTTGCAGCGTGAAGGATGTCACATATGACGGGGCCCCGCCATCTCTCTTGATCTCTGAGCCCCGGGGCTTGGCTCACACCAACTTCCCTTTTGTGGTCTGTCCGATGTCTCCACTACCAAAAGCCTCTCACTTCCCTGTGCTTTGCCCTATCCATGTAGATTCCCTGATGCCTAAGCACAGGGAGATAAAACCAGGCCATCTAGATCAGGGAGGATGGGCACTCAGTGTCAGGGGAGGGTTGCAAAGGCAGAGGACTTTGAAGGTGGCTTCAGAGATGAGAGGCCCTGTGTGGGTTGGAGAGAGGCAGCTGGAGAAGGGTGGAGAAGTGGCTTGTGAGATGAACTTCCAAGATGGGCAAAATGCTGGAGAGAAAATGAGGTAGGGAGGGTGCTTCTAGAGCTGGTGCGCTCATGCCGGGAGGCAGGGGCACACGTGGAGGGAGGCAGGGGCACACGTGGAGCAAGGCAGGCGAGGCCAGGCCAGCAAGAGTGTGGGCACAGAGGAGCGAAGGTCAGGCGAGAGGGTGACGGGTGTGCGGCTGGGCTGTCGGGGCAGGGAGCATGCCTGGGGCTTTGTCACCCACTGCCAGGCCCTGCCCTTGTCACAGCAGCTGGCCCCTGGGGCATCGGAGGCTCCCAGAACCTTGCCTCCATCTCCAGGCTGGAGAAACAGAGGACAGAAAAAGGGACAAAAGCAAATCAACGTAAATGTTAAGAAAAAAGTTTCCTTTTAAAAAATACTTATTGAATGACTTTCCACATCAGTACATGTGAAATGAGTGTTGCATTCTCCCTCCAGCATATCAAGGGGCTCTTGGATGGCGGTCAGGCCCCAGAAGAAGTTAGAAAACTTAAAAGAACAAAAATAAACCTCCTTCTCTTGGGCTTTATTCCTCCACTACTTTCTCCCTTCTATTAATTGTTTCTCTAACCTAGGTGTTCTTAAGCAGGGGTGTTCATTAGAATCACCTGAGGAGTTACAGATACAGCTGCCCAGGACAATCCCAGGAGACCCACTGGTAACTCTGGGGTAGAGCCCTGGCATGTGCTTTCTGAAACACTGCTGTATTATTCACCCATTCATGTACATCCGGAACCCCTACTTTGTGCTGGGCGCCCCATGTTGCCCTAGGGGTTGGCAGAGAAGACCAGTCTGCCAACTACTGATATTCTGACAGAAGCTGCAGAGACAGGAGACCCTGGGATGCAAACAGCAGACACAGGTTCATGCTTTCCGCACCCTAACACACGTGCCCACTCAGCCCCCTTGTATATGAGACCACTTCCTGCCCCCACGATACCCGGGGGGTGGGGAGTGGGGGTTGCAAGCTTAATTTTAATCTTCTGGCAAACCTTTAAATCTCCAGAGGCCCAGGCTGCACTAAATGAAAATCTCTGGGATGGGATCAAGGCATCTACATTTTTAAAATCCCCCAAGAGAATCCAATAGACAACCAAGGATAAGAAAGGCTGTACTGAATTCATTTCGGAGGAGAGAGAAATTCAGTCTCCTTTCTGAACACAGTCTGGGAAGCCATCTGTATCATGTCTGTCCTGTCTCTCCTTCTGGGATGCTGGACGGACAAGTCTGTGTGTGAGCGGCGAGGGTCAGGGGGCAGGAGCAATAGAGCAGCAAACCCCCCCAGTGAGGGAGAGATGACCACAGGGCCAGCAAGAAGAGAACCGTTTGGGGGAGACAACTATAGGAGAACTAACTCGTCAGCTTAATTATTAAACTAGATAATGTCCTCTGATGATGCACATTAGACTTTGTCTAATTTTACCAGCGAGGAAGCTGAGTGTTAAGAGTTTAGGTAACGGGCCCCAGTCACCCTGCTTGCAATTTGCAAAGTCGAAGCGAGCACCCAAATGTCACACTCAGCTCAGAAATAAAAATGGGAGCCACCTCATCAGATACATCCTCATTTTGAAAGTCCAACATATTCTCTGTACCTTGTATGTTCAGCTATTCCTTTTCTATATTTTTTTTCTATTTATTTTTTAAAATTAATTTATTTTAATTGGAGGCTAATTACAATATTGTAGTGTTTTTTGCCATACATTGACATGAATCAGCCATAGGTTGTATATTTTTTTCTAAAAGGACTATTAGCTACAATGAAGCATTCAGTTCAGTCGCTCAGTCATGTCCGACTCTTTGCAACCCCATGAATTGCAGCACACCAGGCCTCCATGTCCATCACCAACTCCCAGAATTCACTCAGACTCACGTCCATCGAGTCACTGATGCCATCCAGCCATCTTATACTCTGTCGTCCCCCTTCTCCTCCTGCCTCCAAATCCCTCCCAGCATCAGTCTTTTCCAATGAGTCAACCCTTCACATGAGGTGGCCAAAGTACTGGAGTTTCAGCTTCAGCATCATTCCTTCCAAAGAAATCCCAGGGCTGATCTCCTTCAGAATGGACTGGTTGGATCTCCTTGCAGTCCAAGGGACTCTCAAGGGTCTTCTCCAACACCACAGTTCAAAAGCATCAATTCTTTGGCGCTCAGCCTTCTTCACAGTCCAACTCTCACACCCATACATGACCACAGAAAAAACCATAGCCTTGACTAGACGGATCTTTGTTGGCAAAGTAATGTCTTTGCTTTTCAACATGCTATCTAGGTTGGTCCTAATTTTTCTTCCAAGGAGTAAGCGTCTTTTAATTTCATGGCTGCAGTCACCATCTGCAGTGATTTTGGAGCCCAGAAAAATAAAGTCTGACACTGTTTCCACTGCTTCCCCATCTATTTCCCATGAAGTGATAGGACCAGATGCCATGATCTTCATTTTCTAAATGTTGAGTTTTAAGCAACTTTTTAACTGTCTTTTACTTTCATCAAGAGGCTTTTTAGTTCCTCTTCACTTTCTGCCATAAGGGTGGTGTCATCTGCATATCTGAGGTTATTGATATTTCTCCCGGCAATCTTGATTCCAGCTTGTGCTTCCTCCAGCCCAGCGTTTCTCATGATGTACTCTGCATATAAGTTAAATAAGCAGGGTGACAATATACAGCCTTGACGTACTCCTTTTCCTATTTGAGAACCAGTCTGTTGTTCCATGTCCAGTTCTAACTGTTGCTTCCTGACCTGCATACAAATTTCTCAAGAGGCAGGTCAGATGGTCTGGTATTCCCATCTCTTGAAGAATTTTCCACAGTTTATTGTGATCCACACAGTCAAAGGCTTTGGCATAATCAATAAAGCAGAAATAGATGTTTTTTTGGAACTCTCTTACTGTTTCCATAATCCAGCGGGTGTTGGCAATTTGATCTCTGGTTCCTCTGCCTTTTCTAAAACCAGCTTGAACATCTGGAAGTTCACAGTTCACGTATTGCTGAAGCCTGGCTTGGAGAATTTTGAGCATTACTTTACTAGTGTGTGAGATGAGTGCAATTGTACAGTAGTTTGAGCACTCTTTGGCATTGCCTTTCTTTGGGATTGGAATAAAAACTGACCTTTTCCAATGAAGTATTAGCAACATCAAACTATTAGCTTGCAAAAACATGAATTTTGATGACTTATTTTCACATCTTACATATACTGTATTATTATCTAGATATTCATATTTGTATTATTAATTGTAACTGCTAATTACTTAGTATGGGGGCTTCCCAGGTGGCACAGAGGTAAAGAATCCGCCTGCCAATGGAGGAGATGAAAGAGACGCAGGTTTGATCCCTGGGTTGGGAAGATTCCCTGGAGCAGGAAATGGCAACCCATTCCAGTATTCTTGCCTGGGGAATCCTAAGGACAGAGAAGCCTGGTGGTCTGCAGTCCACGGGGTCGCAAAGAGCTGGACATGACTGAGTGCCCAGGCCTTTAAAATTCACTGTCTCAAATCCTTAGGACAATTCTGCAAGGCGTGAGGCTCAGAGAGGTTATATAGCTTGATTGTGTACATGCTTTTTCTGTAACCGCACTGCCAAATAGAGTCCCCTTCAGGGCTGGACACCAGGCCAGCACTCACCCTGACTGCTGGACAGAGGCAGGGGCAGGTCCGTCTCTTCCCCTCAGGCAGAGACTCCCCAGACTGAACTGGAAAACATCTGTCTTCAGGTGGGCTGTTAGGCTTCCTTAAGTTATTAATACTGTAACTGCACATAACATACAACTTCAGGTAGAAAAGGCTAGGGGTGGAAGAGGGCAGACGTACAGAGGAGCTTCTGGAACACAACTCAGTTGTGGGTCAGGGCACCCGTGGTTCAGAAGCCATGTCTTACAGGGCTGCTCTCACCTACTTACACGAGCTGCACTCTGGTTTCAGGATTAATCAACACCCTGCTTGTCTGGCCCATCACAGTGAAAGTGAAAGTGAAGCCGCTCAGTCCTGTCTTGACTCTTTGCAACCCCATGGACTGTAGCCTACCAGGCTTCCCAGTCCATGGGATTCTCCAGGCAAGAATACTGGAGTGGGTTGCCATTTCCTTGGTCAGATCAATTTCAATTGCATTTACAAAATGGCTGTTCAAAATCCAGAGAAACCTGTTTCCCAGGGATAGTTTAGGGCCCATGATCTGCACTGCTAAGTGGATGGGGCCTTCTTGCAACCATTAACCAACAGTAACAGATACTGCTGCAATCACAGTAACCTCATTTCAATCCCTTTCTGTAAACAGGAAACGGGATAGATGGGCATTTTTCAGTGGACTTACAGAGACTGCAGACACTGACATTTTCCCATCTGTATGAAAACAGTTCTGAAAATTTAATAGATCTAAAATGGTAACAACATCAAATCCTAAACTCAAGACCCAATGAATCACAATATGAAAGCGCAAAGCTGGTCAGACCTCTCCTTACGCCTTCGGAATGGACGCTTCCCCATCAAGTACAGTGACGCTCTGAAGGCCAGGTACCCGCCGGGCTTGTGCGCAGACACCTTCCTCGTCAAGAGCGGAACTGACCCGCCGGCAGCGGGCAGCGACCACCCCGCGCGCGCCCCATGACAGGCCACTAGCACCTGGGACCAGGGGCGCCCACTTTGGGACTGGGGGTCAGAGGTTAATCCGGGAGCTGTCTTCTCTCAAGGTATGTGGGGGTGGTAAGAGGAGAGAAAGGCAGACTCTCGGGCGTCTCCACGGCCTGCACCCCTCGGGGAGCCGGGCCCAGGAACCCGCATCTTCCGGTCCCCCGGGTGGGTCTCCCGCACGTCCCAGTTCGAGGTCCAGCCCGCGGCTCCGAGAGCGGACGCGGCGCGGACACCGCAGGCTGGCCCTGGAGGCAGGATCCGGGGTTCAAGCGCGCCTCCTCCCTGGCCTCAGTCCTCAAGGACGCTCCACCGAGGCCGAGCGCAGCGCCCCCTCGGCCGCGCCCAGGTCACGGCTTGACCAGCAAGGGGTCGGCCAGGCGGCGACCACTCCGACCCCGGCCCGGCCGCTGGCCCCTGCCCTCTTCCCGCCGCCCCGAGCGCTCTGACGAGGATATGGGGGCTCCTGGAGGGGAGCGGAGCCATTACCCGAACGCGGCTGCAGGTGCGGCCCGGGGCACTTGGATGCCGGGCTTCAGCACTGAGAGGAGGGGCCTCAGCCGCCGCGCGGCCCGACTGCCCAGCGCTGCCGCCATAGTGCGCGCATATGACAGCCCGGGAGTGCGCATGCGCCGCGTCTCCCTGCAGCCCTGCGCGCGCACCGCCCCGAGCACGCATGCGTCCGGCCGTCGGCCGCCCCGAGCTCGCCCCCTTCCGAGCACGCATGCGCCGGGCGGTGTGGGCGCTGAGCTGGAGACCCGGGGTTTCTAGGCGATCCCTCGCCGCGTGCTCGCGGTTCCCGGGGACACCGGCACAGAGCGTCTCCCCTGGGTGTCAGCTCTAGCCTAATGGTGATCGGCGTCTCGCCCTCGCGGAGGGGTGCGCTCCGGGCCGCCAGCCTGACAGCTGGAGGGGACTAGGGTTTGCTTTGTGCGTTTTTACACCGGCCCACACCCGCTAGGGCCCCTGCTCTCGGGGATCCCGGCGATTAGGGAGGGCCAGCGGCGACTGGAGAGCGGTGCGGGCGGGGGGGCCGGGCCTCGAGAGCTAAGCCGGAGCCTCCGATGAATCCCGCAGACAGGCCGGGGCTCCCGCTTCTCCGCGCTGTGGCGGGAGCAGAGCGGGGCGCCGGATGCGGAGGATGGGGGTTGTGTCCGCGTCGGGTCCCTGGCCGCCTCTGGGGCGGGGGGAGCGGCGAGGACGGCAGGCTCGGTCGTAAAAGGAGTCGCGTGAGAGTCCAGATCAGTGAGGCCCCTGCGGCCCAGGTGGGAAGCAGGTGGGTGTTGGGCTGGGCCGGGGGCAGGGTTAGTGTCTAATGGGGGCAGAGCCTCAGTTTTGCAGGAACGTGGCGGCAAACAATGTGAATGTGCTAGGGCTGTACACTTATTCACCACTGTTGAGTGTGTGTGGTTCTTACGACCAGTTCAGTCTTTAAAGATTATAAACAGTATTTGCAGCTGAAGATTCCATAGGGAAAATAAAAAACAATAACCTTTGATTGTAGCTACTCTCTCCAGCGTCTGCCTGCAATGTGGGAGACCCGGGTTTGATTCCTGGGTTGGGAAGATCCCCTGGAGAAGGAAATGGCAATCCACTCCAGCACTCTTGCCTGGAAAATCCAATGGACGGAAGAGCCTGATAGGCTACAGTCCATGGGGTCGCAAAGAGTCGGACACGACTGAGCGACTTCACTTCACTCTCTCCCTTAACAGAAAACAACCGAATTATCGGTGGCTGCTGTTTAGCCTTGTCTTGATTTGGAGATTCCAGCAGCTTCCTTGCATTTTATATTACTTCTTCTGCAGACCATTGTAACAATGGAGTGGATTGCTTCCTGGTGTTACAGCCATGGGACGTTGTATTACCCGCAGTGTCCTCCCTGACCCATGGGAGTTTCTTGGCAGTAAAGGGAGGTTTGATTTAAATACCGACTATGATAAAACATTTTTTCAACATGTACCTGTCACATCAATTTCCTACACAGAAGGAAAGAAAAATATGTAATGTTCCAGCTACTATTATTTGACTTTCAGAATCTTGAGTGGGGTCAACATTTCCTTTTTTTTTTTTTAATGAAATGTTGATTGGGATTTCTTGTCAGAGATGATGAAAGTTAAAAATAATTCTACAATTTAAACTCTAGTTATCCTACTCATCAGCAAAAATGGTAGTGCTGAGGTCTTAGGCTATTGATGTCAACTAATAAAAACTACTGTATAACACAGAGAACTTAATAGTCTATAATGACCTAAAGAATCTATAAAAGAATCTAAAAAAGAGTGGATATATGTTTAACATTCACTTTGCTGTACATCTGAAAATAACAAAGCATCATAAATCAACTATACTCCTGTTGAGAGCCGCGTTAGGCATTACTGATAAAGTGGAGGCACGGCCCCAGCCCCCTCTCCTCATCTCGCAGGCACGGCCCGGGGATGAAGGAGTTAGACCTCATGATTCTGACTTGTTCTTTCCTTTCTTTGGTTGAGTTGGCTGGAAAGAATGTTAAGATGCTTGAGAGAAGCATCAGATCAGATCAGTCGCTCAGTTGTGTCCGACTTTTTGCGACCCCATGAACTGCACCACGCCAGGCCTCCCTGTCCATCACCAACTCCTGGAGGTCACTCAGACTCACATCCATCGAGTCAGTGATGCCATCCAGCCATCTTGTCCTCTGTCGTCTCCTTCTCCTCCTGCCCCCAATCCCTCCCAGCATCAGAGTCTTCTCCAATGAGTCAACTCTTCGCATGAGGTGGCCAAAATACTGGAGTTTCAGCTTTAGCATCATTCCCTCCAAAGAAATCCCAGGGCTGATCTCCTTCAGAATGGACTGGCTGGATCTCCTTGCAGTCCAAGGGACTCTCAAGAGTCTTCTCCAACAACACAGTTCAAAAGCATCAATTCTTCCGCGCTCAGCCTTCTTCACAGTCCAGCTCTCACATCCATACATGACCACAGGAAAGACCATAGCCTTGACTAGGCGAACCTTTGTTGGCAAAGTGATGTCTCTGCTTTTCAATATGCTATCTAGGTTGGTCATAACTTTCCTTCCAAGGAGTAAGCGTCTTTGAATTTCATGGCTGCAGTCACCATCTGCAGTGATTTTGGAGCCCAGAAAAATAAAGTCTGACACTGTTTTCACTGTTTCCACATCTATTTCCCATGTAGTGATGGGAATGGGACCAGATGCCATGATCTTCGTTTTCTGAATGTTGAGCTTTAAGCCAACCTTTTCACTCTCCACTTTCACTTTCATCAAGAGGCTTTTGAGTTCCTCTTCACTTTCTGCCATAAGGGTGGTGTCATCTGCATATCTGAGGTTATTGATATTTCTCCCAGCAATCTTGATTTCAACTTGTGTTTCTTCCAGTCCAGCATTTCTCATGATGTACTCTGCATATAAGTTAAATAAACATGGTGACAATATACAGCCTTGATGTACTCCTTTTCCTATTTGGAACCAGTCTGTTGTTCCATGACCAGTTCTAACTGTTGCTTCCTGACCTGCATACAGATTTCTTAAGAGGCAGATCAGGTGGTCTGGTATTCCCATCTCTTTCAGAATTTTCCACAGTTTATTGTGATCCACACAGTCAAAGGCTTTGGCATAGTCAATAAAGCAGAAATAGATGTTTTTCTGGAACTCTCTTGCTTTTTCCATGATCCAGCAGATGTTGGCAATTTGATCTCTGGTTCCTCTGCCTTTTCTAAAACCAGCTTGAACGTCAGGAAGTTCACGGTTCACATATTGCTGAAGCCTGGCTTGGAGAATTTTGAGCATTACTTTACTAGCATGTGAGATGAGTGCAATTGTGCAGTAGTTTGAGCATTCTTTGGCATTGCCTTTCTTTGGGATTGGAATGAAAACTGACCTTTTCCAATCTTGTGGCCACTGCTGAGTTTTCCAGATTTGCTAGCATATTGAGTGCAGCACTTTCACAGCGTCATCTTTCAGGATTTGGAATAGCTCCACTGGTATTCCATCACCTCCACTAGCTTTGTTCATAGTGATGCTTTCCAAGGCCCACTTGACTTCACATTCCAAGATGTCTGGCTCTAGGTCAGTGATCACACCATCATGATTATCTGGGTCGTGAAGCTCTTTTTTGTACAGTTCTTCTGTGTATTCTTGCCACCTCTTCTTAATATCTTCTGCTTCTGTTAGGTCCATACCATTTCTGTCCTTTATCGAGACCATCTTTGCATGAAATGTTCCTTTGGTATCTCTGATTTTCTTGAAGAGATCCCTAGTCTTTCCCATTCTGTTGTTTTCCTCTATTTCTTTGCATTGATCGCTGAAGAAGGCTTTTTTATCACTTCTTGCTATTCTTTGGAACTCTGCATTCAGATGTTTATATCTTTCTTTTTCTCCTTTGCTTTTCGCTTCTCTTCTTTTCATAGCTATTTGTAAGGCCTCCCCAGACAGCCATTTTGCTTTTTTGCATTTCTTTTCCATGGGGATGGTCTTGATCCCTGTCTCCTGTACAATGTCACGAACCTCATTCCATAGTTCATCAGATCTACGCCCTTAAATCTATTTCTCACTTCCACTGTATAATCATAAGGGATTTGATTTAGGTCATACCTGAATGGTCTAGTGGTTTTCCCTACTTTCTTCAATTTCAGTCTGAATTTGGCAATAAGGAGTTCATGGTCTGAGCCACAGTCAGCTCCTGGTCTTGTTTTTGCTGACTGTATAGAGCTTCTCCATCTTTGGCTGCAAAGAATAGAATCGATCTGATTTCGGTGTTGACCATCTGGTGATGTCCATGTATAGAGTCTTCTCTTGTGTTGTTGGAAGAGGGTATTTGCTATGACCAGTGCATTTTCTTGGCAAAACTCTATTAGTCTTTGCCCTGCTTCATTCCGTATTCCAAGGCCAAATTTGCCTGTTACTCCAGGTGTTTCTTGACTTCCTACTTTTGCATTCCAGTCCCCTATAATGAAAAGGACATCTTTGTTGGGTGTTAGTTCTAGAAGGTCTTGTAGGTCTTCATAGAACCGTTCAACTTCAGCTTCTTCAGCGTTACTGGTTGGGGCATAGACTTGGATTACTGTGACACTGAACGGTTTGCCTTGGAAGCGAACAGAGATCATTCTGTCGTTTTTGAGATTGCATCCAAGTACTGCATTTCGGACTCTTGTTGACCATGATGGCCACTCCATTTCTTCTGAGGGATTCCTGCCCGCAGTAGTAGATATAATGGTCATCTGAGTTAAATTCACCCATTCCAGTCCATTTTAGTTCGCTAATTCCTAGAATATCGACATTCACTCTTGCCATCTCTTGTTTGACCACTTCCAATTTGCCTTGATTCATGGACCTGACATTCCAGATTCCTATGCAATATTGCTCTTTACAGCATTGGACTTTGCTTCTATCACCAGACACATCCACAGCTGGGTATTCTTTTTGCTTTGGCTCCATCCCTTCATTCTTTCTGGAGTTATTTCTCCACTGATCTCCAGTAGCATATTGGGCCCCTACTGACCTGGGGAGTTTCTCCTTCAGCATCCTATCATTTTGCCTTTTCATACTGTTCATGGGGTTCTCAAGGCAAGAATACTGAAGTGGTTTGCCATTCCCTTCTCCAGCGGACCACACCCTGTCAGATCTCTCCACCATGACCCGCCCATCCTGGGTTGCCCCACAGGCATGGCTTAATTTCATTGAGTTAGACAAGGCTGTGGTCCTGGTGTGATTAGATTGACTAGTTTTCTGTGAGTATGGTTTCAGTATGGTTTCATTTGCCCTCTCATGCCCTCCTGCAAGACCTACTTGTCTTACTTAGGTTTCTCTTATCTTGGGCGTGGGGTATCTCTTCCCGGCTGCTCCAGCAAAGCACAGCCATGGCACCTTACCTTGGATGACGGGTCTCTCCCCACCGCCGCCCTTCCTGACCTCGGTCGTGGCGTAGCTCCTCTCGGCCGCGCTCCTAGTGCGCCGCGCAGCCGGCGGGGCGCTCCTAGTGCGAAGCATGAGAAAGCACAAAGCCTTCTACAGTTGTGCCCAGAAAATAATCTGTAAAATAACCATTGACATTTGTTCAAGGATCTTTACAAAGAATGTCCCAGGATGAGCATGTAGGCCACAGCTTGAGGCCATGGGAAGGATTATTATCTGAGACCTGTTTGTGTGGGGAATGTTTATGGCAAAAGAAGTTTGCTGGGTTTAATTAAGAATAGCTAGAAGCCTTTTTGGAGAAGGCAGTGGCACCCCACTCCAGTACTCTTGCCTGGAAAATCCCATGGGCAGAGGAGCCTGGTAGGCTGCAGTACATGGGGTCTCAAAGAGTCAGACACAGCTGAGCAACTTGACTTTCATTTTTCACTTTCATGCATTGGAGAAGGAAATGGCAACCCACTCCAGTGTTCTTGCCTGGAGAATCCCATGGACGGGGGAGCTTGGTTGGCTGCCGTCTATGGGTTCGCAGAGTCGGACACGACTGAAGAGACTTAGCAGCTGCAGCAGCAGCAGAAGCCTTTTTCGGAGATAATGATCTTAAGATGCTGGGGCAAACAGGATTTAGAAAGATAAGAAATAAACTGAGGAATGTAGCAAGAGTTACAATGTAATCCCAAATTAAGTACAGTAAATCTGGGTGGGGGAAACTAAAAACACAAACCTCTGACCTAATGCTTTTGTCAAAGTATAAAAGAGAACCTGAAGCTTGAAATAAACATGTAGTCCAGTCCTGTGAGTCAGAGGCTACACCATCATCGCGAACACTGTCCATCTGTTCAGGTTGAATCCCTGGCTGCTGGAGCTGGACCCCGGCATACTCCAATAAAAACTAATTTTAAAAATACTATTTTTAAGGACTTCCCTGGTAGTCCAGTGGTTAAGACTTTGCCTTCCAATGCAAAGGGGTGTGGGTTCAACCCCTGACTGGGGAGATAGGAATCCCACATGCCTCTACACCAAAACATAAAAACAGAAGCAATATTGTAACAATTCAGTAGACTTTAAACATGGTCTACATAAAAAAACATCTTAAATAACTTTTTTGCGCCAGGCACCTAAAATGAGATGCATCATCTTAATTTTAATCCTCCCAACTACCTTATGTCCTGCTTCTACTGCTGCTAAGTCGCATCAGTCGTGTCCGACTCTGTTCGACCCCATAGACGGAAGCCCACAAGGCTCCTCTGTCCCTGGGATTCTCCAGGCAAGAACACTGGAGTGGGTTGCCATTTCCTTCTCCAATGCGTGAAAAGTGAAAAGTGAAAGTGAAGTTGCTCAGTCGTGTCCGACTCTTGGCGGACCCATGGACTATAGCCTACCAGGGTCCTCGGTCCATGGGATTTCCCAGGCAAGAGTACTGGAGTGGGGTGCCATTGCCTTCTAACTTATGGCCTAGCACCCTATTTATAGATGAGGAAACTGAGGCTGGGAAAGGTCAGGAAGCCGGCCCCAGGTGCAGGGCCAGAGTGGAGCTTGATTTCAGAGGCCTGTGTCTGGATTATACCATAGAACTAGTCCTTCAGTGATTTCTTTGTAATCAGATGCTTCTAACACCTTGACCGTATACAGACCTATCCTATTTACATGATTACTGTAATTAGAAAAGCTTTTTAAACTATTTAAAATGTCTTGTGAGAAATAACTCCTTTTCGTGTTGCTGAAGATCTAACTTCATCGTGTTGACCCACAGCAAAGATGATCACGACAGCGACAAGCGGGGACTCTGCTGAGCAGGGTCTGCATTCTGGGAGTGGGTGTCACGAGCATCAACCTCAGGGTCAGGATACCTCTCTCGGAGCCAAGAACAGGTTGCCTTCTTTCTCGTATTGTAGTCGGTGTCATCCCACTTTGTTCATTCCTGCCCAAGATGAGTGTTTTTGTGGCGTTTGGGCCTAGTATCGAAACTCTTCAGGCGTAAACTTAGCCCTCTTGGATCCAGTGTTTAGACAGTGGGGGCTGAAGGAAAGGCCCCTGAGCCGGGTGTGCGGGACAGCAGTGCTTAGACTCTTGGGCCTGTGGGTGTTTCATTTTGAAAGTCAAAATGCACTGTCAGGAAAGCGCCTCTTTTCTCCCCAGCTTCCCCTCTCCTGCCAGTAGCCGAGTGAAAAGGAAACGCCGACCCATGTGGTAAAGTCACCATGGAGAATCTCACACTATTTCGTTTATACAAACACATCATATCAGTGACTTCTATTTGAGGTACAAAATTTTATTTTAATTAGTCCATTAAAACATTGTGTGCATTTTGCCTCTGACACTGATTAGTTAACCTGTTTGGATCTGAGAAAGGAATCACCCTGCCCCCTCCCACAGACCATCTCCGTCTCGTTTTCTGCTATCCGACTGGATGAGAATTTTTTTTTTACTTTGGTTATAACAGGCACCTATGTGGAGAAGGGAGAAGGAAATGGCAACCTACTCCAGTGTTCTTGCCTGGAGAATCCCAGGGACAGGGGAGCCTGGTGGGCTGCCGTCTATGGGGTTGCACAGAGTCAGACACAACTGAAGCGACTTAGCAGCAGCAGCAGCAGCAGCATGTGAAGACAGTGTAAAATTAGAAAGCTGATTTAGGTTATGTTCTCCGAATTTTTTTTTTTTCCTTGCTCAAACAAAACTCCCAGAAACCAGAATGAATAGCATGAAGATTATGGGATAATATGAAAGAAAAAAATGATCTTTCTCAACTCTCTTCTTTTCAGAGCCCAGTTAGGCTTCTTACTGGGTTGGGCCTTGGCCACGAATAGGTCGTCCTGTGTAGTGGCTGGTTTGCTGTCGGTTCCCTTTTCCATCCTCCAGCTGTGAAAGGCAGGAAGTGATTTTTACGTAGACACAGCACGGCCTGTATTAGGTAGAGAAGAAGTCCGAGTCGCCGCAGGCAGCAGGCTTTCACCATGTAGGAGGTGGCCCCCCGCCGCAGGAGCGCCTGTGGGCTTAGCTCTGGCTTATGTGGATCAAGCAGTTGACCAGGTCTATCCGTGAGCACAGGTAGAGCGCCAGGGCCAGCTTCCCCACGGTGGCCCCCTTGCTGCCTGCCCGCATCAGCCACTTTTGGAGCATCTGGTAAACCTTTTCTTTCAGTCCATCTCGCTCATAGTCGTGGTCAATTTCATCGATCTGAGATTCAGAGAAACCCAGCTTACGGGCACAGTTTTTCCAGTGTTTCCCCAGATTCTCCCTGACCGGGTCCAGGTGTTTATCAGTCAGACTAGTGGTATTATCTGCCGAACAAAAAAGAGGAGAAGGCATTGAGCTGTGGCCAGGCGAACATCTGGCTTCAAACACCTGCATGAAGTACAGAGTACCAGGAGTCAGTAGGAAAGGCTGACCTCCCCGCGCTCTGGCCGTCGGCTCCCTGGATGGCCCTCACCTGTCCCCAGCCCACGCGAGGACCTGCTTCCTCCTGGGAGCGGCCCCCTGGGCTGCCAGGCTGTTCCGTACCAGCTGAGCCACAGCTCCTGCTTACACCTTCCTGATGTCAAGGGGGAAAACACCAGTTTTGTTTCTTTGGGGCCTTTTCTGGTTACATCTGGCCAGAGTTAAGGCCACTCAACTCGGGATACCTTCCCCCAGCAGTGTGCATTCCTCTTACTTGGTCCAGGACACTGAGACCACCGCGTGGAGACTCTTTGATTGCACTGTCTTTTCACGGGTGCAGTATTTCTGGGCTCATCCCTCCCCTGCCCCACGCAGTCCTCCTTTTTCCTAGAGCCGTAACCTCTCTCTCCCTACTGGTTCCTTCCTCTCAGGCCTTTGTAAAAATAATAAAATGAAGCAAAAGGAAGTATAAAACCACCATACCACCACAAACAAGCATATTCTGTGATGTTCAGTAAGCGGAGTAATAGAGACACCGCATCCCCACCACAGAACACCCATTCTTTCCTCGGCTCCTGCAGTGCAGCTCTGACCGTCACCACCAGGTGTCAGCCTCCCAGCCAGAGTCTCTGCTTCACCAGGAGAGGGACCCCGGGCTCCAGCAGGTTCTCAAAGGTACCCTGTCACCCCAAACCTTAGGAACCTCTGCTCTAGTGCATTAAAGACTGGCTTTGAGAGGGTTAGTTGGGCAACCCACTCCAGTATTCTTGCCTGGAAAATCCCATGGACGGAGGAGCCTGGCAGGCTACAGTCCATGGGGTTGCAGAGTCGGACACGACTGAGCGACTTCACTTTCACTTTGGCCAACTATGGCCTGTGAGCCACATGTGGCCCACTGCTGGTTTTAAACAAAGTTTTATTAGAACGTGGCCACACCCGTCTGTGCACCCACTGCCGAGGCTCCTGGTGCTGCGGGGTCAGAACGTGGCCACACCCGTCCGTGCACCTACTGCCAAGGCTCCTGGTGCTGCGGGGTCAGCTGTGCTGTAGGCTCTGCTCAGTCGCTCAGTCCATCCGGCTCTGCGGCCCCAGGACCGCAGCCCCCAGGCTCCTCTGTCCATGGGGATTCTCCGGGGAAGAAGACTGGAGTGGGTGGCCATGCCCTCCTCCAGGGGATGTTCCCAAAGTAGGGATCTGGCCCAGGTCTCCTGCACTGCAGGTGGATTCTTTATCACCTGAGCCACCAGGAAGCCCACATGGAAGTGGGGTCAATTGAGCTACAACAGAGATGGCAGGGCCAGCAAAGCTGAAAACATTTACTCTCTGGCCCTTGATTAAAAACAGAATGCCGATCCTGGGGTTAATTAGGGAGCTGGGTTCTTAAACCACACTGTTTTTCCCAGGTTGTGTTTTGGGGTTAATGTTATGAGGCCGTACAGTGGAACCCCATGAGAGAAAGCCCTCTACTTTTTATTATGCAAGTGCAGCTGAGGGCATAGTCTTCTGTCTTTTACAGAATCCCTTTTGATGAGGACCTGATGAGCTCCTGGGTCTGGGTAGTCATATTGATGATGATGATGTGTTTAACACTTTATAGATCTTACTATGGATGGGCTAGACAGTGTGTAAGCGCTTTATTTGTATTGACTCATTTCACTTTCACAGCAAACCCATGAATTAGATATTCTAATTATGTCCTTGTTACACATAAATAAGTTACAAAGCACTTCTATGTAAATTACATGAGGAGCAATAGGGCATCTTCAGGGAGAGTAATCAGAGAAATAATTAGGTGAGAAAGTTC
The DNA here is from genome assembly GCA_935064755.1 of Tragelaphus eurycerus. Taxonomy (NCBI): domain Eukaryota; kingdom Metazoa; phylum Chordata; class Mammalia; order Artiodactyla; family Bovidae; genus Tragelaphus; species Tragelaphus eurycerus. The sequence continues at coordinate 1,899,543 of CAKXYN010000031.1, read as the reverse complement.
AAGGTTGCTGTAGGATGAGTCCTTCAAGGGCATCTTACCAAAGATAGCTTGGTACTTAGAAGCCGGCTCTTCTTTCAAGTTCATGTATGTGCTGTCGAGCACCGATGAACTCATTCCACCAATCTCCATGTAATTACTGTCGCCAATCTGAATGCCAGAACTGCTGTGTATGGTATATTTTGCAGACTCATCTAATTAGAAACACACAGAGATTAGTAGTATATCTAGGCTGCAAGGAAGAGAAAAAAGTACAGCCTGGTAAAGGGGCAGGACTCTACTCCAAATGCTTAAGTTAAATTATTTATCCTATGCCACCACTTGAAATTTTCTTCTTTAAAAGTTGGCTGAATCATCTCACATCCATCAGGTTGCTGCTGCTGCTGCTAAGTTGCTTCAGTCGTGTCCGACTCTGTGCGACCCCAGAGACAGAAGCCCACCAGGCTCCCCTGTCCCTGGGATTCTCCAGGCAAGAACACTGGAGTGGGTGGCCATTTCCTTCTCCAATGCATGAAAGTGAAAAGTGAAAGGGAAGTCGCTCAGTCATGTCCGACTTTCAGCGACCCATCAGGTTGGAAACAATCAAAAATAGAGAAGACAACCAGTGTCAGCAAGGATGTGGAGACACGACCTCTGTGCGCTGCTAGTGGGAGCATAAAAAGACGCAGCCACTGTGGGAACCAGTGGTGGTTCCTCAAAAAGTTAAAAAAAACTGCCATACGATGCAGGAATTCTACTTGTATATGCCCCAAAGAACTGAAAGCAGGGTCTTAATCTGATATCTATACACGTATGTTCGTAGCATTATTCCTAACAGCCAAAAAGTGGAAGCTACCCAAGTATCTGTCAACAGATGAACAGATAAACAAAATGTGGTCCATTCTGGATGGACCATAATGCATTATAATAATGCATTACTTTTAGCCTTGAAATAAGGGAATACTGGCACATGATGCAGCATGGATGAACCTTGAGGACACTGTCTTCAGTGAAGTAAGCCAGTCACAAAAGGACAAATGCCATACAACTCTAGTTATATGAGGTCCCTAGAGTCATCAAATCTGTAGAGACAGAAAGTGGAAGGTTGACTGCCTGGGGCTGGGAAGGAGGGAGAAAAGGGAGTTAGTGTCTAACAGGGACAGGTTCAGTTTGGGAAGAAGGAAGAGTTCTGGAGGGGATGGTTGCCCAACAATGTGGTTTTCATCACAAATGGTAGTCTCTGGTCTAGACGAGATAAAGGATGAATGTGTCTGAGACTTACTTCTTACCTTCAGAAAACAGCAAGCAAGTGAAAGAATACAGGCAGTTACTTCCCCTTACATCAGAGCCTGGACACAGTGGACTACTGAGATTTGGCTTAGAGTGGAGGACGCCTCCTGGAGGCCAGGCTCTGTCACCCCGCACGTGTGGGTAGCTGCCTGAAGCCCACCTGAACAGACAGCCTAGGCTGAGGGGTCTGATGAGACTATTCCGGGGTGGCAAGGTGCATCTGGCGGCCGAAGACTCCAAACGGCTTGACCTTTGTTACCTTCTAGTTTACGACAGAGTAGTGGCTGGCTTTATTTTCAGGAAAATTTAAAAGAACAGTGTGACTCCAAGGCCCATTTACCTCTTGATGGCAAGGAGGTGAATGGAATGGTGGGTGTGTTCCCCAGCAGGTTGGTCTCAGGCACTGGAGTTTTATATAGGCTTGGCATGTGGACTGGGTTTGGCCCATACCAAACTCGTGGACTCGTGGTCCCCAGGTCCAGTGGTCTCACTCCAAGCTGATGAAATGATCCATCTCTCCAGTATAGTGCCTGGGGCTGGCCGCTTAGCCCCGCTGGCTGCTGGGCTGCACCGTTGTGACTCATCACACCAGGGTAAGCGAGGCCTTTTATCCCTGGGCTCTGAGCATTCTCATAAGGTCTCTGCTGTGCAAAAGGGTCATGGGAGACCCTGCGCCTCCTCTCCTCCTCACTGCTATAAGCCATGTTCGGTCTGGGCTGCTCTTTTGTACGCCTGTCCATGCGGCTGCCATAAAGGTGGTAGTTGGCCTCCTCCTGGAGTTTACTGTGCAGCAGGAAGTCATTCTCCTCTGGCTGGTGATCTGGGGCAGGAGCAAACCAGGACTCCTCCACGGGACCCATCCCGAAGCCCTGTGAGCTGTGCAGTGAACTGGGCTGTTCTGTGGCTGGAAAGAAATGACCAGCATCGGAAAGAGCACCACGGAACACTAAGAAGCAAAACAGACCCCGAGCACCATCGGGAATCTGCACCTCGGACAAGAGACTGAAAACTCTGAGAACAAATAAAAAGCATTTACTAGTTGCTCTTCCTCCTAGTTGCATAGGTAGTGAGTGCTTGTCCCTGCTGGTGGTGAGAGAGCACAAGAAAAGTTATAACCAAGCAGCAGAAAAGCAGGTGTTATAAGAATGACTAAGGAAGAAAGGGACTTGTGTTGGAGCAGAGAAAGTGTCTCCTTGGTGTGATGAGGGCTGGAAAATGAGAACGGCAGCAGCTCTGGGCTAAGCATTTCCGTGCGTTCTTTTCTTCTTTCAAAGCCCTGTAAGACCAGGAGTGGGCTTCCCAGGTGGTGCTGGTGGTAAAGAACCCACCTGCCAGTGCAGGAGATGCAAGAGACATGGGTTCGATCCCTGAGTCAGGAAGATCCCCTGGAAGAGGAAATGGCAACCCACTCCAGTATGCTTGCCTGGAGAATCCCATGGACAAGAGGAGCCTGGCAGACTACAGTCCACAGGGTTGCAAAGAGTCAGACATGACTGAAGTGACTTAGCACAAAAGACCAGGAGCAATTATCACCATGATGGTGGATGAGGCTCACAAGAAGCTGAGTGCTTTGCCCAGAACAGACACCTGGTGAGTGGCTTTACTTTCCGAGACTCTGCTCTCCCTTTGTTACGATGAGAAAAGCGCCCCTGCTCGACTCTGAGGCCAGCCTCTCTGCACGTCCTCTGGATACGCTCGTCCGTGACCTTCTCGAGGACTTTGCTCCTACCCGTGTTCCTTTTTTTTTTATTAACTGTCCCTTCCCTCCTATACAATTTATTTTTTGTTCCCTAACACTCCAAAGGGGGGAGCCACCCAAAAAAAAAAAAAAAGCTTACTCCTTGGAAGGAAAGTTATAACCAACCTAGATAGCATACTGAAAAGCAGAGACAGTACTCTGCCAACAAAGGTTAGCCTAGTCAAGGCTATGGTCTTTCCTGTGGTCATGTATGGATGTGAGAGCTGGACTGTGAAGAAGGCTGAGCGCCGAAGAATTGATGCTTTAGAACTGTGGTGTTGGAGAAGACTCTTGAGAGTCCCTTGGACTGCAAGGAGATCCAACCAGTCCATTCTGAAGGAGATCAGCCCTGGGATTTCTTTGGAAGGAATGATGCTAAAGCTGAAACTCCAGTATTTTGGCCACCTCATGGGACGAGTTGACTCATTGGAGAAGACTCTGATGCTGGGAGGGATTGAGGGCAGGAGGAGAAGGGGGCGACAGAGGATGAAATGGCTGGATGGCATCACTGACTCGATGGATGTGAGTCTGGGCGACCTCCGGGAATTGGTGATGGACAGGGAGGCCTGGCGTGCTGCAGTTCATGGGGTCGCAAGAGTCGGACACGACTGAGCGACTGATCTGATCTGATCAGATTATGTGTTCAGGATACTTTATGATTTTGGTGAACCTGTTGTTACCTAGTATTTCAAATATATGTATCTTGAAAGTGAATGTTGCTCAGTCGTGTCTGACTCTTTGCGGCCCCATAGACTATACAGTCCACAGAATTCTCCAGGCCAGAATACTGCAGTGGGTAGCCTATCCCTTCTCCAGGGGATCTTCCCAACCCAGGGATCGAACCCAAGTCTCCCGCACTGCAGGCAGATTTTTACCAGCTGAGCCACAAGGAAAGCCCAAGAATACTGGAGTGGGTAGCCTATCCCTTCTCCAGGGGATCTTCCCGACCCAGGAATTGAACCAGGGTCTCCTGCACTGCAGGCGGATTCTTTACCAACTGAGCTATCAGGGAAGCCCATATGTATCTTAACTCCAAATATACCATTAATTCCTTTAAGATAGGCGTTAAATTTTACAGCTTCTTTTTCTCATACAATTGTAAATAACATTTTACGCAGTTGTGTGAGTGAACGAGCAAACAAGTAAATAAATAGATTTTCAATCACAATATAAGTTACCTGAATTTGACCTGCTTGGAGCTATTGCCACACCGTCAATTTGGAGAGACTTCATTCTCTTTACAATTTCATTTTGGCCTGGAAACTCTTTCTAAAATTAAGAGCATAATAACACTCTTTAGGTAAACAGCAGAAAATAGTTCCAAAAAATTGTTACAAGAATGAATTTTTCAGAAGGTAGAAATATCACATAGTTCTTACAAGCAGTGAATATTAAAAAAAATAAATGAACTTTTTTTCCTAAATAGCCACAACAATCTTAAAAAAGATTCCTGATTTCAAAACTCACTACATGGCTACAGTAATCACAGTGTGGTATTGGACTAAGGAAAGACATATAGACCAATGAATATAATGAAACCAAAATAAACCCTTGCACATAAAGCCAGTTGATGAAAAGAATTTTTTTTATTATTATTTATCACGACTGAACAACTGAGCGCTCGCTCACATGTACAGAGTCATGCTCTGTGGTTTTGCAATTTATTTTTTCACTTACTATAAGTCTTGAAGATCTTTCCATTTCATTTGTTAGTTTCCACCACTCCTAAATGATTATATAGTTACTAACCATCAGATTGGATTGGATCAGATCAGTTGCTCAGTCGTGTCCGACTCTTTGCGACCCCATGAATCGCAGCACTCCAGGCCTCCCTCCCTGTCCATCACCAACTCCCAGAGTTCACTCAGACACGTCCATCGAGTCAGTGATGCCATCCAGCCATCTCATCCTCTCTCGTCCCCTTTTCCTTCTGCCCCCAATCCCTCCCAGCATCAGAGTCTTTTCCAGTGAGTCAACTCTTCACATGAGGTGGCCAAAGTACTGGAGTTTCAGCTTTAGCATCATTCCTTCCAAAGAAATCCCAGGGCTGATCTCCTTCAGAATGGACTGGTTGATCTCCTTGCAGTCCAAGGGACTCTCAAGAGTCTTCTCCAACACCACAATTCAAAAGCATCAATTCTTCGGCGCTCAGCCTTCTTCACAGTCCAACTCTCACATCCATACATGACTACAAGAAAAACCATAGCCTTGACTAGGCAAACCTTTGTTGGCAAAGTAATGTCTCTGCTTTTGAATATGCTATCTACGTTGGTCATAACTTTCCTTCCAAGGAGTAAGCGTCTTTTAATTTCATGGCTGCAGTCACCATCTGCAGTGATTTGGGAGCCCAGAAAAATAAAGTCTGACACTGTTTACTAACCATAACTTCATGCAAATATGGGCTCAATAAAGGCCAGAAATGGCATGGACCTAACAGAAGCAGAAGATTTTAAGAAGAGGTGGCAGGAATACACAGAAGAAATATACAAAAAAGATCTTCACGACCCAGATAATCACGAAGGTATGATCACTCACACTCACCTAGAGCCGGACATCCTGGAATGTGAAGTCAAGTGGGCCTTAGGAAGCATCACTACAAACAAAGCTAGTGGAGGTGATGGAATTCTAGTTGAGCTATTTCAAATTCTAAAACATGATGCACTCAATATGTCAGCAAATTTGGAAAACTCAGCAGTGGCCACAAGACTGGAAAAGGTCAGTTTTCATTCCAATCCCAAAGAAAGGCAATGCCAAAGAATGCTCAAACTACTGCACAATTGCACTCATCTCACATGCTGGTAAAGTAATGCTCAAAATTCTCCAAGCCAGGCTTCAGCAATACGTGAACCGTGAACTTCCAGATGTTCAAGCTGGTTTTAGAAAAGGCAGAGGAACCAGATATTAAATTGCCAACACCTGCTGGATCATGGAAAAAGCAAGAGAGTTCCAGAAAAACATCTATTTCTGCTTTATTGACTATGCCAAAGCCTTTGACTGTGTGGATCACAATAAACTGTGGAAAATTCTGAAAGAGATGGGAATACCAGACCACCTGACCTGCCTCTTGAGAAACCTATATGTAGGTCAGGAAGCAACAGTTAGAACTGGACATGGACCAACAGACTGGTTCCAAATAGGAAAAGGAGTATGTCAAGGCTGTATATTGTCACCCTGCTTATTTAACTTATATGCAGAGTACATCATGAGAAACACTGAGCTGGAGGAAGCACAAGCTGGAATCAAGATTGCCAGGATAAATATCAATAACTTCTGATATGCAGATGACACCACCCTTGTGGCAGAAAGTGAAGAACTAAAGAGCCTCTTGATTAAAGTAAAAGAGGAGAGTGAAAAAGTTGGCTTAAAACTCAACATTCAGAAAACTAAGATCATGGCATCCGGTCCCATCACTTCATGGCAGACAGATGGGGAGACTGTGGCTGACTTTATTTTTCGGGGCTCCAAAATCACTGCAGATGGTGACTGTAGCCATGAAATTAAAAGACACTTGCTCTTTGGAAAGTTATGACCAACCTAGATGGCATATTAAAAAGCAGAGACATTACTTTGCCAACAAAGGTCCATCTACTCAAGGCTATGGTTTTTCCAGTAGTCATGTATGGATGTGAGAGTTGGAGTATAAAGAAAGCTGAGCACAGAAGAGTTGATGCTTTTCAACTGTGGTGTTGGGGAAGACTCTTGAGAGTCCCTTGGACTGCAAAGAGATCCAACCAGTCCATCCAAAAGAAGATTAGTCCTGGGTGTTCATTGGCGGGGCTGATGTTGAAGCTGAAACTCCAATACTTTGGCTACCTAATGTGGAGAGCTGACTCATTTGAAAAGACCGTGATGCTGGGAAAGATTGAGGGCAGGAGGAGAAGGGGACAACAGAGGATGAGATAGTTGGATGGCATCACCAACATGGGTTTGGGTGGACTCCGGGAGTTGGGGATGGACACAGAGGCCTGGAGTGCTGTGGTTCATGGCGTCGCAAAGAGACATGACTGAGCGACTGAAGTGAACTGAACCATAACTTAGTACATCTACTTAGAAATATTTGAGTGATTTCCAAATTTATATATTTCCAAATTTTAAGTCTCACAAAGGTGCAAACATCTGAAGCTAAATCTTTGAGCATACACGTGAACAGGACAGATTACTAAGTAGAGCTGCAGCAAAGTTCATGCTTAAAAGTCTGATAGATGCTTCACATTTCAATAAACTTCACCAACTTACACTGTTACTAATACTGCATGAAAGTGTCTGTTACTTTGCACTTTCACCAACACTTGATATATCAGTCTTTCAAAAATGTTGTTGATCTAATGGATGAAAAATTATAATGAATTCACTTTGCTTTTGTGTTAGTGAAACCACATATCTTTTCCAATCTTTATCGTCCATTGGTGGATTCAACTTGTTTACATTTTATTCAGGATTTTCAAAGCCACATTGTTAAGTGAAATCATTGTATAGTTTTCCTTTCTTGTATCTGCCTTTCAGGTTTGGGAATCAAAGTTATGCTCATCTCATAAAATGAGCTTAGGAGAGTTCCCTCTTCTGTTATCCAGACAAGTTGTATAACATCAGGGTAACTTCTTCACTGAATATTTGATAGAAATTGCTGATTAAGTTATGTGGTTGTGGAATTTTCTTGTAAGACTGCTTAACTCTTCTTTTAATAGTTATAGGAATATTCAGGTTTTTTGTCTCTAGTTGAGCCGGTTTCTCTAAATTACACAGCTGATTCTTGAACAGAGGAATCGGGGCACTCACCTCTCTCACAGCTGAAAATCCAAATACACCTTTACAGCTGGCCCTCCGTATTTGTCGCTCCATGTCACAAATTCGACCAAGTGACGATCATGTAGTATGTATTTATTGAGAAAAATCTGAGTATAAGTGGACCTATGCAGTTCAAATCTGTGTTGTTCAAAGGCCAGCAGACTTCAGGCTATTATCTTTCTGGTGGAATGAAGCTTTTAACATCGTGAGATACCCCTGAGTGCTGCGCTCATGCTTTTCTGCTTTAGCGACTGTCTTCCTCGATGTCCTTGTGATTGCTTCCTTGGTTTGCCCTGGGTACCTCTCTGTTACAGTGTAGGTGTCCCCCCAAAGTCTGGCAGTTCTTGACTGTCTGATTGTGTGTGTGTGTGTCTGTATGTATTTTAAAACCTCTGTTTCCTGCCTGTTTTATTTAGCACAGTCTCTCTCTCATGATTAGAGCAATATGTTAAGACTAAGGACAATAGCTTGTTTCCTGAGCATGTGAGTGGGGAAGATCTCTGCTCCTCTTGGCTGGTTAGCTGGCTACGGTCTCTGACAAACCTCTGTGATCCCGGGCAGGGTCTGCTCCCATCTGCTGCTCAGCACGGAGGGGTTGGGGGAAAGAGTCAACTTCTGAAACAAACATAAGCATGGCTTCCGGGTGACCATGCCCGCCAATGTGCCAGGTGAGATCTGTTCTTCTATATGCTGACCCAAGACTTCCTCCTCCAGGACTTCTTGAGTATTATGTTTGGGTTGGCCTTTTAAAATTTTTTTCTTGTTATATGTCTCAAAAGATAATTCTGTTGGCTTTGTAATCTTTCAAGAATTCTTCAAAATGACTGACCCACCTATGGTTACTTTCCACCCTCTTCCAGTGATGCTGTGCTTCTCTTTTTCCATACTGCTAGATATATTTTCCTCTCACTTCATTTGTTTTGACAGAGGAATGGGTCCAGTAATGCTAACTTGATGATATCTGCATAAAACTGCTAATTCTGTTTTTTGTGGTTACCAAGCTGTGCTGTGTTTCTTAGTCCCTCAGTCGTGTCCGACTCTGGAACCTCATGGACTGTAGCCCACCAGGCGCCTCTGTCCATGAGGATTCTCCAGGTAAGAGTACTGAAGTGGGCTGCCATGGCCCCCTACAGGGGAACTTCCCAGTTCCCCAGCTGCTTAGCTCGAATCTCAGTAGTAAAGTGTAATGCTTTGGTTTTCATGACTGATACGGTATTTGCTTTAATGTAGCTGGTATGTCACCCACCTTTAAACTCTTCACATCCTCTTCTACATATTCTTCCAATTGATTTGAATAAAAAGGCCTAAATTTTTCTTCAATGCCTATACGTAAAAAAAAAAAAAGCACTTTAAAATTTCTTAAGTATTTTCTAAAAATTTAGATATTAACAGTCTATTATCTTTGAATTATGTGCCTTAATCTGTGGGCAAAGCAACAGAATAAAACTTTAAATCACTTTGATAAACAGACAGACAAGACTAATTTCTCTGCAGACAGAACGAAGGCTGAGACACCACTGGGAAGAAAGCACGGGCTCCTGCCAACAGAAGGCAGCTTCAGGCAGTTGCTCTGCTGCAGCACAAGGCCCTGCCTAAGAGGGCTAATGTCCAGACGCAAAAGGAAGGGTGGGCTCCTGGTTTGTCCCTGTGGCATCAGAGGCGATCCAGGATGGAACATGCAGGGTAGGGATCTGCTGTAAAGAGTCAGAGAAACAAAGTAACGGAGGAGAGACAGCCGTTCAGCAAATGGCGGTGGAGCAGGGCAAAAAGGAAAAGACAAACTTCAGCCTAAACCTCACACCTCATACAAACATTAACTCTACATGGACCGTGGTATTTTCCCAATAAGACATTAAATAAATGGCAAGAAAGAAACCAAATATTTAGCTCTGTGCTGTCACTCCTTCATGGGCAATAATGAATTTTCCTTGACAATCATTTAAAAAAAAGAACTTAACACAGACTTAAGTGTAAAACTCTTTACGATTTTCAGAAAAAAAAGGGAAGAAAGTATTTTGGATCTAATCCTGACGGTGTCCTCAGACTTGACACCAAAATTATCATCCACAGCAGGAGAGATTAATGAATAAGACTTCATCAAAATAAAAACTTTCAGTCTATGAAAGAGCTTGAGAAGAGAATGGAAAAAAAAAAAAACAAGCTCCAGAGTGGGAGAAGCTGACTGGAAATCACATGTCCAAGAAAGGAACACTATATGGCACATGCAGAGGACACTCTACATTCAACAGTGAAAAGACAAAATCCAACTAGAAAGAGCGACACTGCGCCGTGGAAGAGACACAGATGGCAAAGACACCTGCGAGAAGACGCCCACCGCCATCAGGCACTGGGGGGTGAAGCCACAGCCACGCTGAGCTATCACTGCATGCCTATCAGAGTGGCCACATTAAAGAGCAGCCGCACCGCCAAGTGCTGGTCAGGGGGCAGAGAAACTGGATCACGTGTACGTAGCTGGTGAGAATATACAATGGTACAGCCTCTCTGGGAAACAGTTTGGCAGGGTTTTGGGTTTTTTTGGCCATGCTGCACAGCTTTTGGATCTTACTTAGTTCCCCAGCCACGAATTGAACCTGGGTCTCCGGCAGTGACGGCATAGGGTCCTAACCACCGGACAGCCAGTGGATGCCCAGATTGGCAGTTTCTTTAAAAAAACAAAACTAAACATGAAACTGCCTATGACTTACTTATTTAACTCCTGGGTACTTACTCTAGAGAAACATTTACATTCACACAGAAACCTGTAACGTGAGTATCCACAGCAGCTTTACTCCTGTGAATGGCAGCAGGAGGGACCCTTGTGGAGACGGTGGTGTGTTGAATCTGACTGTGCCAGGGTCAGTATTCCAGTTGTGATGTGTACTGAGTCTGGCCAGATGTGATCCTTGGAGGAAGCTAGGTAAAGGGTACACGGGATGTCTGCATTATTTCTTACAACTGCATATAGGTCTACAATGATCTCAGAAGCAGAATTTTAGTTTAAAAAGGTAAAAAAGGCATGAGAAGAAACCAAGCTGGGACAAGATTCAGGCTGACTGAGTAAGAAAGCAACTGAATCAATCAGCCCATAACCTTCTCATGGGAGTGGCTGGTGGGGTTTCAAATCGGTTTCCTCAAAGCAGAAATACGAGTGCAGAACCCCCTGCAGGCTCCTAAGTTCCTTCCTGCTCTTTATTTCTTCCTGACCCAATTTTCTCTTTCCCTCTGCCTCCAGGACCTTAGTAAGGTCCTAGTGACACAGGGGGATGAGAAGAGGTACATGGATGTGACAAACTCCAGTCCCTTTTCTTCTCCTCTTGCTCTCAGCCTGATGCAGATGGCAAATAACGCTTCCAGAGATGCCAGCTACACAGGAAGGAACCAAGATCAAAGAAGCTAAGAAGTCAGACGGCCGGGAAGCACCCCAGCATCCGGCAGCAGGTGACTGGACAGACACAGTGTGGTCCTCAAACTGCGGAACACCATTCAGCAGGAAATAGGGAGGAGATCCTGATGGGATATGACCTGGAGGAACCCTGGACACCATGCTCAGTAAACCAGGCCAGTCACGACAGGACAACACTGTAGGATTCCGCCTACACAGGGGACCCTGCGAAGCCAAGTTCACAGAGACAGACAGGGTGGCAGCTGCCAGGGGCTGGGAGCGGGGTGGGAAGTCAGTGTTGAATGGGTACGGTTTCAGGTGGGGAAGGTGAAGACACAGTGAATGTGCTAAATGCCGCTGAACTGCGGTGCTGGAGAAGACTCTTGAGCGTCCCTTGGACTGCAAGGAGATCCAACCAGTCCTAAAGGAAATCAATCCTGAATATTCATTGGAAGGACTGATGCTAAAGCTGAAGCTCCAGTACTTTGGCCACCTGATGTGAAGAACTGACTCACTAGAAAAGGCCCTGATGCTGGGAAAGACTGAAGGCGGGAGGAGAAAGGGACGACAGAGAGTGAGATGGTTGGATGGCATCACCGACTCGATGGACATCAGCTTGAGCAAGCTCTGGGAGCTGGTGATGGACAGTGAAGCCTGGAGTGCTGCAGTCTGTGGGGTTGCAAAGAGTCGGACAGAACTGGACTGAACTGAACACCTAAAAATGATTACAGTGGTAAATTGTGTGTCAAGTATATTTTAATACAATTAAATAAATTTAACTATGGGGGAAAATACCACCAAGAAACAAAAGGACCTTGTATGCCTTCATGCTTGGGAGAGGGATGGCAATTTTTCTTCGAACAAAGCCTTTGGCATCTAGAAAATCAGTTTGAAATCAGGAGTGGAAGTCGGTTTCCTAAAAACTCCAAGTACCGCCCGTCAGCCTCTCACTAGGAAGACAGCCACGTGGGAGGGAGGCGGTGCCGGCAAGGAAGGGACTCACCCGCGAATGTGGGCCGGTTGTCTGGGTTCACCTCCCAGCACTGCCTCATGATGTCGATAACCTCCCGTGGGCAGAACTCAATGATGTCCTCCACGTCCGGCCTGTTCCCAGACTTGATGCACAGTATCAGCTGCTGCTCACAGATGGCGTCTACAGAGCAAACGGGAAGGAGAGCTGAGACGTTCAGGTCCCACTCCTCTCGGGCAGGGAGGTGACAGAACCTGGACCAGGCCACTGATCTCTCACGGTTATTACCAGGGAGGGGCAGAATGCCCTGGGACGATAAGCGGACCTGTTCCTCTGCAGAGACGATCAAACAGAGGAAAGACAGATTATTGGCAAAGCTGTCTCTTGGCAGATGACTGAATATGTAAATAAAGCCAGTGCCACACTCCAGATTTTAATACAGAGACAAATAGCAGACAGTGGTTGTGTTGAAGGAGCTCAGTTGAATAAGAGTGACTTAAACTTCAGAGCGATGCTGGCTACTCAGGAAGTAAGCACAAAGGGCTCTGGGGACAGGACCACCACTGGAAAGCCAGAAAAGCCTTCGTTGAGTCCAAAAGAATCAACAGGAGTTATCCAAGTAAAGAACTGGGAAGGAAAATTCAGAGAGGAAGAGTCCAGGCCAACAAAGCAGGATCTGAATAGGTTGGGAGTTGCAGAAATCAAGATGTATCTGGAAATTATAACCAGCTCAGTGTAACTGGGCATGTTGGCTGAGGCAAGGGAGGGAAGGAACAGCTTAGCCAAATCAGAGAGGGCCCTGTGCTCCATACTGAGGGGTTTGAACTTGATCCTGAATGTCAAGGGTGTCTTGGAAGGATTTTAAACAGATGACTGAGAGGCCTGATAGGCCTGTTTGACGGCAGTGTGAGCGGAGGCGGCACGAGGAGCCTGCCACAGAGGGTGTGAACTGGACAGGGTCCTTTGGAGACAGAGAGACGCAGATGCATCTTGAATCTGATATACCCGGAGGTCAGTTTCTGGCTATGCTGTGCAGCTTGTAGGATCTTAGTTCCCTGACCAGGGACTGAATCCCAGCCCTCAGCAATGGAAGCGTGAGTTCCAACCACTGGACCACCAGGGATTCCCAAATTCATAGGTTTCAATGTCTGATTGGATGTGGGAGGGCAAGGCTGAGTCTGGAGACTGAGGTTCTTGGTTGGGCAGCTTGGTTGGTGAACGGTAACACCATTTTCTGGATGTAAGAGCAGAGCCGAGTGAGCCACTCGGGCGGCATGGAGAACATGGATTAGTTTTGGGGGATACTGCTTTGGGGGGGTCCTCTGGTATGTGGACTGGATCTAACAGGAGGATGTCCAGGCCACCACTGGGGGTTTGAGCAGCATCAGCAAAGAGGGGATTGAACCCTGGGAGCTGACAATCACCCAGGAAGAGCAGGCAGGAGAAGGGCCATTAGTTCAGGTTCTTAACACACTGACCTGGAGAATGAAATGGCACCCCACTCCAGTATTCTTGCCTGGAAAACCCCATGGACGGAGGAGCCTGGCAGGCCACAGTCCATGGGGTTGCAAAGGGTTGGACATGACTGAGTGACTTCACTTTAACACAGTGAAGAACAGCTACTTATGTACCTGTTCTCCTGCACAAACCCTGTCTTTCTCATCTTTATATACTCAGTTCCGAGTAAAGAGCCCACAGTAAGTACTGAAAAGAAACAATTCCTGATGGAAGGGGTGAGTGGATGGATCAAAGTATGGAGTGTGCGCCCTGAAAGTCCTCACAAGGAGAACCGAGCGAGCCTTCCTGTCCGGGAGGAAGCCTGGATTGTTGAGCACCCTGCAAGCTGAGATGCACTACCCAAGCTCCGATCTGTCCTGTGACCCCCCGATTCCTAAATCGAGATTACTACCCATCCCACAAATGCTTGCCGAGCACCCACTATGTTCCGTGTGTAGACACCGGGGGGAAGAGCAGTGAATGGATGAGACGCAGTCCCGGCCTCCATGGAGCTCATATTCCAGTGGGTGAGACAGACACTGAACAAAGAGTGATAAACCTCCACGACCTCACTGCACCCTGTTACCCCACTGACAGCTTCCATCAGCCCCCAGGCCCCCTCCTCTATCGACGCCTTACTCTCGTACGGCTCCTTGTTGGCGAAGATCGCCCAGAGCACGATGGCAAAGCTGAACACGTCAGACTTCTCGGAGGGCCTGGAGTTGACGTCGTTCAGGTGCTCAGGGGCCATGTAGTGCAGCGTGCCACCGCTCTTCCCGGTGCCACCACCTGCCTTCCGCTGCTCATTGTGCTCCTCCTTCGTCAGCTTGCTCCATGTCTTGAAGGAAGCGACGCCGAGGTCAGCTATCTGCAGGAGAGCGAACCAACAGGATGCTCCTGTGATGGCAGCAAGCAAATCAGAGCTGTCTTTAAATCCGGGGCTTATTCAGTAGATGAAGGGACTCTAACATTTGCAGAAACGGCTGCCCTGGACAGGTTTAAAACAACTACCTCTAAACAAACTAGTAGAAAACATATGTCCTCAGCAGTCTGGAAAATCTCCCATAAGAAAAGTCTGTGTGAAATTCTGGTGTCTCAATTCTTACACAATATCTGGGGGTGGAGGGGTGGTAGCTGATGGGGAGAAAAGCAGAAGATATTCCTGAGAAGAACAACAACTAGACATGTTTACTCTAACTCCTCATTTATTCTGCATGTTTTCTGTTGGTTCTGAGGCTGGAAAAGAGGCACTTTCTTTTCAGCAAGTTTGTGTAGCACGTGGTACTGCACCTTCTGTTTTCCCAAAGGGTGTTCAGAAGCCCATGGATGTGAATTTCCAAGTATCCCAAAGACACACGGAGGATAGGAGTGTAGCTGCTGGTGCTGAGTTGGGAGCCTGAACCTGAGAGAAGATGGGATGCGGAAGAGGGGAAAGACAGACAAAAAGGCAAAGAAAAAAATACCGAGGTCAGACACAGAGCACAGAGGGAGGCGGCAGGGCAGAACAACAGAGTTATACAGTGAAGACACCAGAGGCGGCAGTTCCACTTTTGCTTCAGGGAATCCGAGCTTTCGGGGATGATTTCTGGCATGTGATTGTCTAGAATCTTCAAATTCTAACCCAGATCATAAGAGGTAAGTTATTAACGTAAAGAACCTTCTTTTAAAGACACAGGGAAAAAAAAAAAACCAAAACCCTGTCCAGGGCTGGAACAGAGCGCTAGAAGCAGAATCTTCTGGTAAAGGGACGCCTGGGTAAGCAGTTCCTGCGTCCTCCCCACAATTCCACTTCCCCTTTCAGACCCTTGTGCTCGGCTGGATTCCTGCTGCCAAAGCCAACTTGACATGATGGTCCACCTAGAGGAGAAAAGAAAACCCTCCCTCTTTTTCCTTTGACTACAGTGGACAGAGTTTTCAAAAGGAAACAGATTTTTAAAAAGGAGATGTAAGTAAAGGAATAAATAAAGATAACTACCTCCACCAAGTCTCCCTCTTTTCATTCCTTGGCAGAGCTTTCTGGCAACGCTGTCACCAGGCAGGAGCTGGGCGAGCTCTGCTCTTGGCACACATCATACGCTGAGAATCAGAATCGCGCCGACCCCCAGAAGCCCTGACCGTGGTTACCTTGATGTGGAAGTCACTGTCAACGAGGATATTTTCTGGCTTGAGGTCCTTGTGTATCACCCCTTCTCCGTGGAGGTAGCGCATTCCTTCTATGGTCTCCATAATGATCCTCCCTTTCACGGACAGGGGGATGCTGACCTGAAACGAGTGGCAGTCAGTCTGGGAGACGGAAAGGGACTTAAAGGGGCCAAAGCACCAGCTTCCTTCAAGAGCAGTGGATCTGGACCTGAGGACAGAGCCAGCAGCTTCCCTTCCGGCAGGCCCTGAAGATGCGTCCTGACCACTTTGCAGGGTGAGGGCCCCTCCGCTGTGTTCCCACAGCTCGCTGTGGGCGTGTCTGTTAACACACCACCACACCAGACATTCACATCCCGACCTGCGCCCCGTTATCTCTGTCACACTTGCTATTGCTTCCTGAGCAAACAGCACTGGTCTTTGCTCTTAACAGGTACATACACTTGTTTTTTGACTGCCCCACAGGGCAGGCAGGGATCTTAGTTCCCCGAACGGGGATCAAACCTGTACCCCCTGGAAGTGGAAGCAGGGAGTCTCAACCACTGGACCACCGAGAAAGTCCAGGTACCTACACTTTTTAAAAATGCATTAAAATTATCTGGCCTTGGTAAACAGGATGAATCTTACTGTTGGAAATCTTCCTCATCCAGTGTTGTTATTCTTGAGAAAATCCAAACCACCAGCCATTCACACAGGAGTCCTAGGCACAGGGGCTGGCGGGCCGGGCGAGGCGTACCTGGGCCTTGAGCACGCGCATGAGGTCGCCCTGCTCCATGTACTCCATCACCAGCGAGTAGCTGCCCTCCTCCATGATGACGCCCAGCAGCTTGACCACGCGACGGTGGCGCAGCCGGTGCATCATCCTGCCCTCCTCCAGGAGGGCCTCGTTGTACCTGGGGGTGGGGGGCAGGGGTCAGATGGTCAGGGGCAGCCCGCTCCTCTCCCGCCCCTGGGAACGCCCCCGAGCGTCCCCGGAGCTGCCCCTCCGGGTGCCTCCTTCCCAGGGACCACTGGCCAGTGCGCAGGAAGCGTTAACCCAATGACCAATCAACACAAAGGTGGTGAAGAGCAGCAAGGAAATGCGGCCGGGAAACAAGGACCGCGCTGGACAGTGGACTAGACCCACGACCTCTCTCACAGCCACTCCGGCGAGAGCAGAGGGAAATAAAACACTTTCCTGACTGCCTCAGAGAGAGGGTCCTGGACGCTGTGACTCACGAACCAGGGCTTCGTGCCCATGCTCGGGGCTGGTCCTCACCTGCTCCCGCCTGCTCCTCCCATCCTCTTCCCAGCGCCCTTGCACCGCCCTGGGCCTTGCACCGCCCTGGGCCTCTCTGTTTCCTCCTCTTCAGTTTTCTTATGTTATTTACCAACTTGGAGCTCTCCCCTAGTTGGCGTCTGAATCCTCGTGAGTCAGAGATGTCAATGACCACCCTGCAGGGCCATCCGACATGAAGCCTCAGGGCTGACCCTTGCACCCAGGTCTGTCTCATAAAGGCTGTGCTACCCGATTCCACACCTGGCACAGCATGTGGCCTGCCCAACTCTGCCCCTGACTCACTCGGTGCGCTTGGGGCCTGTGTACACCTTCTTCAGGATCACCAGTCCGTGGGATCTGTGTAAACACAGACACACCTTCCCGAAGCCCCCACTGTCCAGGTCTGCCTGCTCCAGGAAGTCCGTAGAGCTCATCTTAATGTTGTCCAAGGACATGGCTGCTTTCCTTCTGAAAGGTCAGAATGCCCCGAAAACACACAACCCTGTGAAGAAAAGAGGACACGTCAGTACAGACAGGTCGTCACACAAACAGTATATAAATGCTCCACCACACACTTGGTGTGCCTTTATTTTTTGAAGATAGATTTACAGTCTCTAAGATGAATGCTTTTCCTATTTCTAGGAATCACAGAAGACCACGATCTTTCTTCCTTAGACTTTCATTTCTACAAACACGGAAGATTCAGTTCAGTTCAGTCGCTCAGTCATGTCCGACTCTTTGCGACCCCATGAATCGCAGCACGCCAGGCCTCCCTATCCATCACCAACTCCCAGAGTTCACTCAGACTCACGTCCATCGAGTCAGTGATGCCATCCAGCCATCTCATCCTCTGTCGTCCCCTTCTCCTCCTGCCCCCAATCCCTCCCAGCATCAGAGTCTTCTCCAATGAGTCAGTTCTTCACATGAGGTGGCCAAAGTACTGGAGTTTCAGCTTTAGCATCATTCCTTCCAAAGAAATCCCAGGGCTGATCTCCTTCAGAATGGACTGGTTGGATCTCCTTGCAGTCCAAGGGACTCTCAAGAGTCTTCTCCAACACCACAGTTCAAAAGCATCAATTCTTCGGTGCTCAGCTTTCTTCACAGTCCAACTCTAACATCCATACATGACCACTGGAAAATCTATAGCCTTGACTACACAGACCTAAATTGGCAAAGCAATGTCTCTGCTTTTCAATATGCTATCTAGGTTGGTCACAACTTTCCTTCCAAGGACTAAGCATCTTTTAATTTCATGGCTGCAGTCACCATCTGCAGTGATTTTGGAGCCCAGAAAAATAAAGTTAACCACTGTTTCCCCATCTATTTGCCATGAAGTGATGGGACCAGATGCCATGATCTTCGTTTTCTGAATGTTGAATTTTAAGCCAACTTTCTCACTCTCCACTTTCACTTTCATCAAGAGGCTTCTGAGTTCCTCTTCACTTTCTGCCGTAAGGGTGGTGTCATCTGCATATCTGAGATTATTGATATTTCTCCCGGCAATCTTGATTCCAGCTTGTGCTTCCTCCAGCCCAGCGTTTCTCATGATGTACTCTGCATATAAGTTAAATAAACAGGGTGACAATATACAGCCTTGACGTACTCCTTTTCCTATTTGAGAACCAGTCTGTTGTTCCATGTCCAGTTCTAACTGTTGCTTCCTGACCTGTATATAGGTTTCTCAAGAGGCACGTCAGGTGGTCTGGTATTCCCATCTCTTTTTAAGGATTTTCCAGAGTTTATTGTGATCCACACAAAGGCTTTGGCATAGTCAATAAAGCAGAAATAGATGTTTTTCTGGAACTCTCTTGCTTTTTCCATGATCCAGTGGGTGTTGGCAATTTGATCACTGGTTCCTCTGCCTTTTCTAAAACCAGCTTGAACATCAGGAAGTTCACGGTTCACATATTGCTGAAGCCTGGCTTGGAGAATTTTGAGCATTACTTTCCTAGCGTGTGAGATGAGTGCAATTGTGCGGTAGTTTGAGCATTCTTTGGCATTGCCTTTCTTTGGGATTGGAATGAAAACTGACCTTTTCCAGTCCTGTGGCCACTGCTTAGTTTTCCAAATTTGCTGGCATATTAAGTGCAGCACTTTCACAGCATCATCTTTCAGGATTCGAAATAGCTCAACTGGAATTCCATCACCTCCACTAGCTTTGTTCTTAGTGATGCTTTCTAAGGCCCACTTGACTTCACATTCCAGGGTGTCTGGCTCTAGGTGAGTGATCACACCATCGTGATTATCTTGGTCGTGAAGATCTTTTTTATACAGTTCTTCTGTGTATTCCTGCCACCTCTTCTTAATATCTTCTGCTTCTGTTCGGTCCATACCATTTGTGTCCTTTATCGAGCCCATCTTAGCATGAAATGTTCCCTTGGTATCTCTAATTTTCTTAAAGAGTTCTCTAGTCTTTCCCATTCTGTTGTTTTCCTTTCTTTGAATTGATCGCTGAGGAAGGGTTTCTTATCTCTTCTTGCTATTCTTTGGAACTCTGCATTCAGATGCTTATATCTTTCCTTTTCTCCTTTGCTTTTCGCTTCTCTTCTTTTCACAGCTATTTGTAAGGCCTCCTCAGACAGCCATTTTGCTTTTTTGCATTTCTTTTCCATGGGGATGGTCTTGATCCCTGTCTCCTGTACAATGTCATGAACCTCCGTCCATAAGATTAGGAAAATCTAAAAACTCCTCTTACAAAGGGCCCATATACATTGGGTAATGTAATGCAAACATCCAATCAAATGCACAGGTAGGCTCAGCAGAAAAGAAAAGGGCTCTAGGGACTGAAGGCAAGCAGGCCGTGGGCAGGGCCATGTGACCGCTGCTGTGGACTGAGTGCGTCTCCCCAGATTCATACGCTGAAGCCCAAATGCCAGTGTGATGGTATTAGGAGGACGTGGGGCCGGGCAGTGATTAGGCTATGAAGGTGGCCTCATGAATGAGATTAGAGTCCTTATAACAGACACGAGAGAGGCAGTCTCTGCCTCTCCACCCAGTGAGAGTACAACAAGAGGACAGCCAGCATCTGCAAACCAAGAAGCAGGCCGGCATGACACCGGACCTGCTGGACTTCCAGACTCCAGAACAGTGAGGAATCACTATCTGCTGTTTAAGCCACCCCATCTATGGTAATTTGTTACAGCAGCCGAACTGACCAAGGCAGTGGCCTGGTGGGGCACTGCCAACCTCAACATCCAAAGGTCAGGGTTTAAAACTCAGCCAGAGGCCGGAGGTGAGGTCAGGACATGCAAGAAAAGAGGGCTGGAACAAAGACTCCCCCCGTAACACTGACTTCTCAGTGTGCCCCCTACCCCACAGTGAAAGGGTAGGCAACAGAAAAAGCAACTCAGCAGCAAAAGAACTTGTTTGTCTTAGACTGGGATTGGGGAATGAAAAAAATTTTTGTGTCAGTTCATAACCTTGGGGCTGTCTTCTAATAGATTTGGGCTTTAAATTTATACTCGTCTTATCTCTCATGGTCAAGATCCCCCAAGTTAAGAACTTTTATATAAAAAATGGTCATAGGCTGCTGACATCTCTGGGTTGTAAGGCTAAAGAAAACAAAACACCTCCAAGCCAGACAAGAGTCCCACAAATAAAGCCTAACTTAACATAAGCTTATAAAACAACAACAAAAAGTAAACAAAAAAAGTTCACAATGAGTCAAGTCCCATAGATATTACGAAAAGCTGTATTAGGCACCAAAGAAGTTCAGGTAATTAAACTACTGAAAAGCTTTAGAATAAACAGGCTTAAAAGTAATTATGAACAACAAAAATAAATTTGAAGGCTACGAAAATAACCATGCATGATCTAAAACGGACAGGAAGATGTGGAAAGGTGAGGAACTGGCCATGAAGCGTGCAATATATACACAAACACAACTGTTTGCTTCCTCCTTCTCCCCTTCTTCGATTCATTTTCCCCAGACTGAAACGAAGAATGAAAACCCTTGGGGTCCAACATGTGACAGCCGTGCACACCCACCAGAGTGTCCAGAGTAAAAAAGGTCACCACCATGTGCCGGTGAGCAGGGATTTCACACATCTGTTCCAGGAACACAAAATGGTGCCATCACTCGGAGAAAAGCCCTGGCAGTTTCTTATACAACATGTGCCTACACGATGGCCAAGCAAGCCATCCTGAAGCTGGGGACCGCCTGTGTCCTTGGCTGCTTTGTAAGTTAATTGATCATGTATGTGTGGGTTTATGTCTGGGCTCTGTTCTGTTCCCTTGATCTACAGGTATGTGTTTATGCTGGCACCACACTGTTTGGATCACTATAGCTTTGTAAGATAATGAAACTGGGAAATGTGATATCTCCAGCTTTGTTCTTTCTCAAGATTGCTTTTGATGACTTGGGGTCTTTGTGGTTCCATACAAATTTTAGGATTATATGTTCAATTTCTGTGAAAAATGTCATTGGAATTTTTACAGGAACTGCACTCAATCTGTAGCACAGAGTGTATAACAATATTAATTCTCCCAATCCATGAGAATGGACTATTTTTATTTGTGTCTCCAGTTTCTTTCCTAAATATGTGATAGTTTTCAATTACGTGTCTTTTACCTCTCTGGTTAAATTTGTTCCAAGGTATTTTATTCTTTTTGATGCAATTATAAATGGAATTGTTTTCTTAATTTCTCTGATAGCACATTTTATTAGTATATAGAAATGCAAAACACTTTTGTATACTGATTTCTCTGGTGGCTTATATGGTTAAAAAAAACCTGTCTGCAATGTGGGAAACCCAGGTTCAATCCCTGGGTTGGGAAGATCCCCTGGAGAAGGGAATGGCTACCCACTCCAGTATTCTTGCCTGGAGAATCCCATGGACAGAGGATCCCGGCGGGCTACAGCCGATGGGGTTGCAAAGAGACAGATAAGACTAAGCGACTAACATTTACTTACTGAGTGACTTTGTATCCTACAACATTGCTGAAATTGTTCCTTAGTTCTAACAGTTTTTTGATGGAGTGTTTTAGAGTTTTCTATGTATCTCACATGATCTGCAAACAGTGACAGCTTTATTTCTTCCTTTCCCATTCCTATGCCTTTTCTTGCCTAGTGGATCTGGCTAGAACTTCTAATACTATGTTGAATAAAAGAGGCAAGAGTGGGCACCCCAGTCTTGCTCCTGATTTGTTTTGTTTGGCAGCACCACACATGTGGTTTGTGGGATCTTAGTTCCTCGACCAGGGATTCTACTCAGGCCCTCAACAGTGGGAGCACAGAGTCCTAACCACTGGGCCACCAAGGAATTCCCCTTTTATTCCTGATCTTAAGAAGCTTTCAGTTTTTCATTGTTAGTATGATGTTAGCTGCGGGTGTAAAACCTAACTTTGCACTTTGAAATTTTTAATAAAATGTTAGGATGGGAAGCTTTTTTAAGTGGCTGAAGGGGTTTCTGAAAATGCCTAAGCTGAGAGCAGTCCTGTCAGTGGGCTGCTGTAGTCTGGCTCAGGTAACCAACCTTCTACATCCTGCACAAAGTCTTTGGTGGGCCCTGCTACTCCAACAAAGCTCACATATCAGCATGGCAGATTACACTATGAGCCATTTTCCTGTAACTTGAGACATTTCCAAGTAAGAGGAAGTGCCCTCTGGAAAGAAGCACATCTTTGGGGCAGTGACACAGGGTGTGGGGAGGCTGCCCAGTAAAGGGCATGACCATGGTGGGGATGGGGGAGGCAGGGCCTGAAGGTGGCTACTAGAAGCTGTCACAACGGTGAAGAGCACACAGGCTTTTCTCCTGTATGAACTCTAGCTCTAATTCATCAGTCCTTGGGTAACTTACATAAACCTCAATTTCCTCATTTGCAAAAGGAAATAATAATGACTGCCTCACAGACTGGTAAGCAGTGTATGAGAAGAAACATCTGAACACACATTGGTGCCTGCTTTGTGGTTCTGGCTATGACTGGCCCAGGGGCCAGTACACCCCTTCTCGTCACATTCACACTGTTTCCCAGGCCATGAGAATGGGGGTGTGCAGCTGGGATCCACTCTTCTCAGCAGCTCTCTATGGACTAGTCCTTGTGAAGCGGGGTGGGGGTGTCCACTCTCCCCTACAAGCTCCTGAGTGCACATTCTCCTGGCTAAAAGTTGCTCCCCCTTGAGGTCTCAGAGACGTCATTTCCTCAGGGAACCCATCCTATGTTTTCCCATTAGACATTTTCACAGCACCCAGTACCTTGAACCAGAGAGACAGCTATAATTTGGGAGTTATTTCAATTAAGCTCACAGAAGGCAGAAAACTATCTTATGCACTATCTACAGTGCCCAGCACATAACCTGGCATAAGGCAGTTGGTCATTAAATGCATAATTTTTTTTAAAAGAGAGAACTATTTAATCATCCAAAAATAAAGTTAAGTGAATTATAGCACATTCATAAAATGTAGTATTATATAGTCAATACATTAACAGGTGGATGGCTAGGTACACATATAGCTATATGTACAGGAAAAAAAGACACAGTGAAAGACACCTAAATGTTAGCAAGGATATCTGGATGGTCAGGTGACTTTTATTTCTTCTTTACACATTTATTACATTTTGCAATTTTTATACAAATTACCTTTATAATAAAATATCTTTTTAAAAGGGAGTTAAGTTCCTCACTCAGTAATTCTTTATCCTAAGGAATCAAATCAGAGACACTGATATAGATTATGTACAAGGATATTCCCAGTAACATTAGAGAGAACAGCAAAAGCACATAATACAACTGACATATATATAACATGGGAGAGTAAGTTATGGCTCATTCACATTATGAAAGTCATCTAGCAGTTTTCAAAAATGATGTTATATGTGAATGTTTAGTGCGCTTCCCCAGTGGCTCAGCTGGTAAAGAATCTGCCTGCAATGCAGCAGACCCTGGTTTGATTCCTGGGTCAGGAAGATCCCCTGGAGAAGGGATAGGCTACCCACTCCAGTATTCTTAGGCTTTCCTGGTGATTTAGCTGGTAAAAAATCTGCCTGCAATGTGGGAGACCTAGGTTCAATCCCTGGATCAGGAAGATCCCCTGGAGGAGGGCATGGTAACCCACTCCAGTATTCTTGCCTGGAGAATCCCATGGACAGAGGAGCCTGGTGGGCTAGAATCCATGGGGTCGCAAAGAGTCGGACACAACTGGGCAATTAAGCACTGCATGAATGTTTAGTAACATTAAAAAAGGCTCCCAGACAGTACAGAAATAGGAAGGAGTTATAACCATGCCCTGAACTATGACCATAGGGTATTAAGATTCAGCTAGATGAGGACTTCTACCTGCTCTCTATCCTTCGGCCAGGTCTCCTCTCTTCAGAGCTGCCAAGACCAACTAGGACCCGCCTTGCCTCCTGCAGGAGTGATGCAGCTCCAGGGAGAGGGGCCTCCAGCGCTCTGTGAGGCTGGCTTCTGACCCAGCTGGCTCTCATCATCTGTGGTTTGCTGGTTTAGCCTGGTCTTACTTCACCTTACGCACCTTTTGCATGGTTTCCAATGACTTCTTTTTTTTTTTTGCTCTCCCCCTCTCCCAGCCATTCCCCCATAAACGATTCAACTCTGTAAGTACTGAATATCTTAGGAGGGACTGGTGAGTGGTTTAGATATCCAAGAGTCACAGAAACTCTGAAGGTAGCCAAGTAGAAAGTCACACTGTAAAGTCATGTTATAGAATAGTTAATGAACACACACTAACCTGTCGTATCATCTTATGATCAAGTACTTTCAACAGAGAATATAACAGTCTATTTTAATGGATTTTCAAAATGTTTTTTGCATAAGTGTACTTAATTCAGGGATTTTTTTTTTAAATTCAGGGATTTAAGGAAGCAAATCTCCACTGAAATTAATTGAAAATTCCAAGAAACTTCACAAATTATCTGTAAGTCTATATAAAAAATATTCATATCTACATTCAATTTTGTCAACTATACTTCAGTAAGACTGGGGAAAAATACAAATTACTAACAATATATAACATCAAAAAGCCAGGAAAAATTAATCTACAATATTAACAGTCAGGGTAGTAGTTACTACGAGGTGGAAGCAGGAGGCAGGGAAGGAAAGGAAGTGTGAGGGAGTGATGGCAATACTTGTTTCTTCTTAATGTTCACTTCGGGACACTTAAGAGAGTCAAACAGTTATGATGTGTGTTCTTTTCTGTGTATCGCAATAAATAATTTTTTTAAGTTAAAAAATTTCTATTTACCTTTAAGTGGTTGAGGGCGATTTTTTTCAATGTTTCAGTGAGGACCATACATGACGAGTCTGACAGAAAATGCTGGCTACCCAACTATCATGCCTCCCCTTTTCCTCTGCAGATGGAACTCTGTTTTTACTCAGGCATCCAATGGGAATTTCTCAAGGTTCTGTGATTTTAACTGCTTGATGCTTTGCCTCAAATAAACAAGAGCTCTGAGTAAGAGAGAAGACTACAAGAGTTCATTCAACCCAGTGTTATCCTGCACGTGATGACCCTCTGAAGTACCAACTTATTAATACATCGGCCCCAAGTTACAAATTAAGAAACTAAAATTTGGAGTTTAATGATTCACCTAGAGTAACAGATCCCAGAATTGAGCCTTAATGTCTTCACTCAAATTTCCACTATCAGTTCACTAACACATGCTACTTCTCCAGAGAGCAAACAATAATTTGTCTTCGTTAAAATCAAATGCAAAGGCCTAATCTTAACAATTCTGCTCACCTATACTAAATAAGTATGCTACATTCAGAAACATAGGGAAAGTACAGACTAAATTTTAAAAACATATGAAAACATGTGGTTCAAAGTCAATATTCTACTAGGTTAACACGATCATTTTTGCCAAAGTATAACATCCAACCATAGCATGGGAAGCTGTGCTTTTTCAAATTCCCAGCTCATACTGGTGGTATTACCATACTGCCGATTAATAAGCATCCAAGAGAAATTTTCAACTTTGGAAACTGTTATTTATGGATTTTTCTTTATTCTCGTGACAAGTCACAGTCCTGAAAGTGCAATATATCTGTGGTGCTCAATACAGCTAAGTGAGAGAAACATGCAAATTACAGTTAATCATTATAGTTGTCTTATCAGTAATAATAATTACGATGAGATACCTCAAATGCTTTAAACAAGCTTCCTCTTTACCTTTTGTGTTTAGAAGGATGCAGTTCCCCAAATTTATAACTGACTACAATTTCCTCCCCACTTTCGCACCTACGTACCTGATGGTTACAAAATGCAGATCAAGGAAGAAGTCACTCCTGCCTTGATGTCTTCATGTGTGAATGGAGGGAGAATAGCGGTTCTACGGCAAAGTCGCTTGAGTGTAACGGGCCTCGGGCTTTGTCCAGGACACACAAGCGCTCCGAGCAAAGAAGAGCCAAAGGGACAGCGAGAGACAAAGTAATGAACAGCCAGCCCCGCCTCTGTGGGAGGCTGTCCAGTGTGAGGAAAGGAGGGTGGCGCTGACCCTCTTCAAAACTCTGAAGAGGCTACGAGAGCGTGTGTGCGCTCAGTCACTTCGTAAAAGCACGCGCCACCGGGTGACGACGCCCTCCCAGCCGTGCCCCTCGACCCTTCTTTCCCAGCTCTCGTCGAAGACGGCGCGGGAAGGCGTCTGACGGCATCGCGAGCTGCGGCGGCCCGGGCGCCCCCGTCAGAGGCCCTGCCCCAGGGCGTCCGCGTGACCCGGGGCGGCGAGAGCTCGTAACGACATCGCAGGGAAGACCCGCCACCTCTCCCGACACCACAGCACAGGCCACGTGACGGGCCGTCTCCACGTCACGCAGGTATCGAGCCGGAGCCAAATCTCCGCCCGGTCCCGCTGGACCCAAACTCCCGGCGAAACGAAACGCCTCAGGGACAGCCGACGGCTGGCAGTTGGGCGCCCGACTTCCGGGAACTCGCGGGCCACGCCCACCACCCTACTGGCCCCCTGCCCGACTTCCAGGAACGCCGCGGGCCACGCCCACCGCCCGAACAGCGGGAGCCGCGTCGCCCGCCCCCCACCCACCGGAAGCAGAAGCCCCGCCCCCAGCCGGAAGCCAGCCCGAGAGACTGGTCTGGGCCCGACGGTCCCGCGCTGACGCACCGAAAGATTCGCTTTCGCTTTCGCGGAAGACTTCCTGAGGCCCCAGGCCGGGTGAGGAAGGAGGCGGCGGGGTAGCCTAGAGTTGCTCCGACGCCCGGCAGTACCTGGCCGGCGCAGGCCGAGGTGGCACGCCGGGCCCGATAAGGGGTCTCCGGGGCGGAGCCGTCGGCTGGGAGGCGGGCGGGGACCGCCCCGCCCTGCCCTCACTGCCCCCCGGCTCCGCGGGCCAGCCGTCCGTCGCCTGCAGTCCAGTGGTCGGCACGCTCGGGCTCCTCGCGGAGTGGGCCCCCTGGGGCCCCGCGCTCCCGGGTCGGCGCTCCGGGACACCGGTGCGGTGTCCGCGCCGCCCGCGCTTCGACTGAGGGAGCCCGGCCGGCGGAGGGCGTGGACTGCTCGCTCCGCCTTCGCTCCTGCCCCTGAGGAGGGTGGGGAGAGCGCCCGCCCAGCGTCTGGCGAGGCCTCCGGGCCGGTTCTGAAACCCCGGGACGCGCTCAGACTGAGGATCGTGCTCTCAGAGCGTTTTGGGAGGCCGAGAGGACAGAGGAAATGCCGAGTCACAGAAACCTGCCGGGCGCGGCAGGCAGGGCCGGAGGCGATGGGCTGCTTCCCCGGGGGATGCTGAGCTCTGCAGGTCAGCAGCGCGGGAACCCTAGGCAGCAAGCTCCCAGGCATTTATCTCCTTCACCTGCAAAGTGGGGATAATCTCTTCTCTGGGGCTGCGGAGGAAGCAGCAGCATACGAGGATTGTTGGGAAGTCTGAAGCAAAATGGGAAATGGTTGCTATAGTGTTATGATGAAAAGTTATATATATAGTATGATTACATACTATAAAAAGATCTGGAGATAATGAGATGCCACAAACTAAGAAAATATTTGCAGAAAGCATCAGATCAGATCAGTCGCTCAGTCGTGTCCGACTCTTTGCGACCCCATGAACTGCAGCACGCCAGGCCTCCCTGTCCATCACCAACTCCCGGAGGTCACTCAGACTCACATCCATCGAGTCAGTGATGCCATCCAGCCATCTCATCCTCTGTCGTCCCCTTCTCCTCCTGCCCCCAATCCCTCCCAGCATCAGAGTCTTCTCCAATGAGTCAACTGTTCACATGAGGTGGTCAAAGTACTGGAGTTTCAGCTTTAGCATCATTCCTTCCAAAGAAATCCCAGGGCTGATCTCCTTCAGAATGGACTGGTTGGATCTCCTTTCAGTCCAAGGGACTCTCAAGAGTCTTCTCCAACACCACAGTTCAAAAGCATCAATTCTTCGGCGCTCAGCCTTCTTCACAGTCCAGCTCTCACATCCATACATGACCACAGGAAAAACCATAGCCTTGACTAGGCGAACCTTTGTTGGCAAAGCAATGTCTCTGCTTTTAAATATGCTGTCTAGGTTGGTCATAACTTTCCTTCCAAGGAGTAAGCGTCTTTTAATTTCACATAGCTGATAAAATATTGCTATCCAAAATATACTAAAAATGCAAGAGAAGGAAAAATGCAATTGAGAATGTCTCAACAGACACCTCACCATACAAATGACAAGTAAGTATATGAAAAGATGCTCAATATTATAGCGTATTGCTGCTGCTGCTGCTGCCAAGTCGCTTCAGTCGTGTCCGACTCTGTGCGACCCCATAGACGTATTAGGAAACTCTAACTTTGAAAAACCAATGAGATGCCACCACATATTGTCTGCCTAAAATAAATTGACTGCCAATTATTTCTCTAGTGTAAACAAGTTTATTATGAAAGGAATTGCAATTTGAGGTGTGCCACCCGTTCTTGCCTGGAGAATCTCAGGAACGGGGGAGCCTGGTGGGCTTCCATCTGTGGGGTTGCACAGAGTCAGACACGACTGAAGTGACTTAGCAGCAGCAGCACCCTGGGAACTTGAATGCAAGTTCCCAACAAAAATGGAGAGGACACCGTTATGGGGGAAAAGGAAGTTGGAGAGATAGTTTAAAAGTCCATTGCTTTTCATTGGCTGAATCGTTGCGGGGGTCGGGGTGGGGATTTCTGCTAGAAAGGATTCTCCAGCGTTTCTGATTGCCTGAGTCTTTGAGATTTGTTTTTTGTGTGTGTGTTTTTTACATTTCCCCCTTTTGATCAGAATCTGTCAGAAAGCAGTGCTGATCCAAGTGTGAGATTTTTGTGTGTGTGTCAATGACTGTATCTCAGTGACAGGGAGGACCTTTCCTTTGTACAATTTCACATCTGAGGGAAAGTGTGGATTGCAAACCTACTGAGGTTACATTTGAATAACAAGGAGTAGCAGAACTGTGAAACACTTTTTGCCTAAAGTGCATACATTTCCAGGATAATAGACAGCGGCAATCATCTGAAGTGTCTTCATCAAAGGTGTGGTGACAAACTCCAACAGGCCTGTTCTGAGTATTTTGGGAAAACTTTCTCGTTAGAAGTCATCTGCTTCAATTCTGAGAAATTTTTACTTTCAGGTCACCAGATGATGTGCAGGTCTAGTCAGGGTGTGATGCTCTCTGAGTGTGTCATGTGAATCCAAGAGTCAGTTCCTTGGAATCTGGTGTCACAAGAGTTGGTTAGGAGTACTTGATAGGGGCCTTTCCAGAAAGGCTGAAGAGAGTTTTACTGGAGGTATCTATTCTAGTAGATAAAATCTCCAGGTTGCAAGGTGTGATGCTTTAGGTCTTCATTTTTTGAGAGACACTGAAAAAACCTTGAAAAGACTACTCTACCAAAACACAGTTCAGTTCAGTCGCTCAGTCGTGTCCACCTCTTTGCGACACCATGAATCGCAGCACACCAGGCCTCCCGTCCATCACCAACTCCCGGAGTTCACTCAGACTCATGTCCATCGAGTCAGTGATGCCATCCAGCCATCTCACGTCCATCAAGTCAGTGATGCCATCCAGCCATCTCATCATCTGTAGTCCCCTTCTCTTGCCCCCAATCCCTCCCAGCATCAGAGTCTTTTCCAATGAGTCAACTCTTTGCATGACGTGGCCAAAGTATGGAGTTTCAGCTTTAGCATCAGTCCTTCCAAAGAAATCCCAGGGCTGATCTCCTTCAGAATGGACTGGTTGGATCTCCTTGCAGTCCAAGGCACTCTCAAGAGTCTTCTCCAACACCACAGTTCAAAAGCATCAATTCTTCAGTGCTCAGCTTTATTCACAGTTCAACTCTCACATCCATACATGACCACAGGAAAAACCATAGCCTTGACTAGACGTACCTTTGTTGGCAAAGCAGTGTCTCTGCTTTTCAATATGCTATCTAGGTTGGTCATAACTTTCCTTCCAAGGAGTAAGTGTCTTTTAATTTCATGGTGCAGTCACTATCTGCAGTGATTTTGGAGCCCCCCAACATAAAGTCAACCACTCTTTCCACTGCTTCCCCATCTATTTCCCATGAAGTGATGGGACCAGATGCCATGATCTTCATTTTCTGAATGTTCAGCTTTAAGCCAACTGTTTCACTCTCCACTTTCACTTTCATCAAGAGGCTTTTTAGTTTCTCTTCACTTTCTGCCATAAGGGTAGTGTCATCTGCATATCTGAGGTTATTTATATTTCTCCCAGCAATCTTGATTCCAGCTTGTGTTTCTTCTAGTCCAGTGTTTCTCATGATGTACTCTGCATATAAGTTAAATAAACAGGGTGACAATATACAGCCTGGTCGAACTCCTTTTCCTATTTGGAACCAGTCTGTTGTTCCATGTCCAATTCTAACTGTTGCTTCCTGACCTGCATACAAATTTCTCAAAAGGCAGATCAGGTGGTCTGGTATTCCCATCTCTTTCAGAATTTTCCACAGCACACAGTCAAAGGCTTTGGCATAGTCAATAAAGCAGAAATAGATGTTTTTCTGGAACTCTCTTGCTTTTTCCATGATCCAGCGGATGTTGGCAATTTGATCTCTGGTTCCTCTGCCTTTTCTAAAACCAGCTTGAACATCAGGAAGTTCACGGTTCACATATTGCTGAAGCCTGGCGTGGAGAATTTTGAGCATTACTTTACTAGTGTGTGAGATGAGTGCAATTGTGCGGTAGTTTGAGCATTCTTTGGCATTGCCTTTCTTTGGGATTGGAGGGCCTCTGCAAATTTTCCTAATTGAGCCTTAATAGCACCATCAGTGCTTTCAACTTAACCAAAGGATTGAGGGTGGTTAAGTGCAGTCAAAGTGTCAAACTGGCCATATAGTACACACTTGTTGGAAGTACCTCACCAGTAAAATGGGCTCCTTGATCACTTTGACATTTGAGAATTTTTTCCCAGATAGGAATAATGTTTTCCAAAAGAACTGTTACCACAAAATGGGGTAGTAGCCTCTCTGCAAGGGAAAGTTTCAGTCTAGTGAGAAAACATGCAGACCATAAACAAAATACATCCTTGAAAAGGAAGAAGTTTTTTTTGCAAGAACTAGAATAGTTCATTAGGCAGTTAAAAATATCACTGAAGATGGTGTGGACACTAGAAAGGCAGGTTAGAAGGCTCAGTTCATTCGTGTCCAACTCTTTGTGACCCCATGGACTGCATCATGCCAGGTTTCCCTGTCCATCACCAACTCCTAGAGCTTGCTCTAACTCATGTCCATTGATTCAGTGGTGCTATCCAACCATCTCAACCTCTATCGTCCCTTTCTCCTGCTGTCCTCAATCTTTCCAAGCATTCAGTTCTTTTCCGGTGAGTCAGTTCTTCACATCAGGTGGTCAGAGTATTGGAGTTTGAGCTTCAGCATCAGTCCTTCCAATGAATATTAAGGACTGATTTCCTGTAGGATTGACTAGCTAGATCTCCTTGCAGTCCAAAGGACTCTGAAGAGTCTTCTCCAACACCATAGTTCAAAAACAATTCTTTGGCGCTCAGCTTTCTTTATAGTCCAACTCTCAGATCCCTGCATGACCATTGGAAAAACCATAGCTTTGACTAGATGGACCTTTGTTGGCAAAGTAATATCTCTGCCTTTTAATATGCTGTCTACGTTGGTCCATAGCTTTTCTTCCAAGGAAGTGTATTTTAACTTCATGGCTGCAGTCACATCTGCAGTGATTTTGGAGCCCCTAAAATAAAGTCTGCCACTGTTTCCATTGTTTCCCCATCTATTTGCCATGAAGTGATGGGACCAGATGCCATGATCTTAGTTTTCTGAATATTGTTTTAAACCAGCCTTTTCACTTTCCTCTTTCACTCTCTTCAAGACACTCTTTAGTTCTATGCTTTCTGCCGTAAGGGCGGTATCATCTGCATATCTGAGGTTATTGATATTTCTCCCAGCAATCTTAGGTTAGCACGCTGAGGGTACCTAAAGCATTTGAAGTTGTAATAACCTGTTTTCTAACAACTTGACTGTTTGCAAGAATGGCAGAAACTAGGAGGGTTTTGGTTTTATTTAGGAGCCTTCCACGGAGAAGGCAGTGGCGACCTGCTCCAGTGTTCTTGCTTGGAGAATCCCAGGGATGAGGGAGCCTGGTGGGCTGCAGTCTGTGGGGTCGCACAGAGTCAGACATGACTGAAGCGACTTAGCAGCAGCAGGAGCCTTCCAGTACTGCAGTTGAAAGGTAAGAAATGTGGTAGTCTGCCTTTGTTGTGCCTCATCTAGAGTGTGAGACCGAAGAGTAACTAGATCTGGAGTGGATACAGTTTTCTAGTCTGTTGTGGTCCTTTTTAATAGAAGGGACAGATTCCAGTTCTGCCCATTGATAAACACAGAGTTAAAAGCTACCACAATGGAATCAATATCTGCAGAAAGATTAGAATTTTCTTTAAAAATAATCTAGAATGGATTCTAATAGTCATCAACTGGTTCATCAGATTTTTGTGCGAAAGTGTGAATTTTGTTCTAATCAACAGGCTTTGGAAAAGCACCAGGAACTGACTGGTTAAGTCACTGAGTGACTGCCAAAGCCTGATCATATAAGTTAGTGATCAGGTGCTGTTCTGTTCTAACTTGCCTCAATTGTGTCCAACTCTTTGCAACTCTATGGACAGTAGCCCACCAGGCTCCTTTCTCCATGGGGATTCTACAGGCAAGAATACCGGAGTGGGTTGCCATGTCCTCCTCCAGGGACTGGCCAAGTGTTGCAGTAGTAATCCTAGGTACCCTTCAGGATTTTGCCAGTTAGTGGTAAATCCAGTGCTGGGCCTGGCTTCACTGACAAGCATATGAACTAGTTGGTATAAGCCAGAGAAACCAGGTTAATAGGTTTGAGTGTCTGTATGAAATTTTTCAGCAAATATGTGAGGGTCTTAAGTTACTTTAGGAAAATCCTTTATTATGGCTTACAGTTCAGCTTTAGCCCATGGACTATAGGAAATTAAGAGTTTAGTCTCTGGATCCACAGAGGCTTAATTTTTAAGGCACAGGTTGTGATAAGTTCAGAAGAAAAGGGGAAGTTTGGTGAGAGAATTAGTATGAGGAAGCTGAGAATATGGAGAAGATGAAGGTGGCATAGAAGGGAAGGTGGCATAGAAGGGAAGGAGGAAGATGGTACTGGTGGTAGGCCCTGGGCAGAAGGAGCAGAAGGAGAGAGACAAGATGGTGCCAGGGGTTGAGTCTGATACAAAGAAGCCAAGGAAGAACTTGAGGTATCAGGAACTATTTTCTCTTTCTTTTAATTGCCTGCCTCAGTTAAAATCTTATTTTGCAGAGATGCAATTTTAGGCTCCTGATAATGTTTGGAAGTCTCAAAATACCAATCAAAATAGGTATTCTGTTTTGGAAATTTTTGAACTACTGTTGTGGAATTAAGTAAATTAAGTTTTGGGACTTCAAAAATTCCCTATAGTGGCCATTGGTATTCTAAACTGCCTTTGTTGGGTCATTCCATTTAGTTATAAATGCACATGAGGAAGGATCAAGCAATGTTAACCTAAAGATAGAAGAAAAAGAGAAATAATAAAAATTAGAGATAAACCTAATGACATTGAAATAAAAAATCAGAGAAAATCAATGAAAACGAAAGTTGTCCTTTTAAAATATCATTAATCAGTAAACCACCAACCAAGGGGGAAAAAAGAGAAATCACAAATTAATTTCAGAATTCAACAAGAGGTTATCACAACTGATTGTGTGTGTGTGAAAAGTGTAGTAGATCAGTTCAGTCGCTCAGTTGCGTCCAGCTCTTTTGACTCCATGGACCGCAGCACACCAGGCTTCCCTGTCCATCACCAACTCCTGAAGCTTGCTCAAACTCATGTCCATCAAAAAGTGCAGTAAACAAAGACTAAAAAACCCTATGCCTGCAAACTTAATCACTCAGATGACATGGACCAATTTCTTGAAAAACAAACTACTGAAACACAAAAATTTAAATAATCTGAGTAGGCATATATTAATTCTCCATAATCTCCAGAAAACAGAAACAAAGAGATTACTTCTTATCATTTTATGATGTCAGCATTACCCTAACACCAAAATCAGCTGAAGACATTACAAGAAAAAACTATATCTTTTAAACATAAATACAAAGTAACTCAAAAAATATTTGCAAATCTCAACCCAAAAATGTATACAAAAAATTATACATCATTATCAATTGGAATTTATTCCAGGCATGCATGAGTTATTCAAATTAGAAAATCAATTAAGTAATCTATCACATCCATAAGCTAAAGAAGAAAAACGATATATCAATTGATGCAGGATAGCATTTGAGAAAATCCAACACCCAATTATGATAAAGTCTCAGCAAACTATGAATACAGAAGAACTTCCTTAACTTGACATGGACAGAGGAGCCTGGTGGGCTGCCGGCCATAGGGTTGCAAAGAGTTGGACACAACTGAAGCAACTAAGCACACACACACAAAATCTTCAGATAACATCATATTTAATTGTAAGAAACTGCTTGCTTTTCCCCTAAGAACAAAAGCAGGGCAAGTTTCCTCTCACCACTCCTAGTCAACATTGTACTACAAGTCTTAGCAAGTGCAGTAGGACAAGAAACAGAACAAACAACTGAAACTTAATATCACTTATATTAGCATCGAAGAATGAAATAGGTATAAATCTAAGAAAATACGGATAAAGTGTGAACATGGAAAATGACAAAGTTCTGATGAATGAAATCAAAGACATAAATAAATGGAAAGATATTCCAAATTCATGGATTGGAAGAATAAATATTCTTAAAATGTCAGTTCTTCTAACTGATCTACAGATTTAATGTAGTACCAACAAAAGCCTAGGAAGTTATTCTGTTGATATTGACTAATTCTATATGAAAAGTATGTTATGAAAATGCAGAAAACCTCAGAATAGCCAACACAATACTGTAGAAGGAGAATAAAGTTGGAGGACAGACATCACCCGACCTCAAAACTCTACAGAGGTACAAAGGTCAGGACAGTATTGTGCTGATGAAAGAAAACACACATGCATCACTGGAACAGAACAGAACACCCAGGAAAAGACCCACCCATATTAGAACTGGTCATGGAACAACAGACTGGTTCCAAATAGGAAAAGGAGTACGTCAAGGCTGTATATTGTCACCATGTTTATTTAACTTATATGCAGAGTACATCATGAGAAATGCTGGACTGGAGGAAACACAAGCTGGAATCAAGAGTGCCGGGAGAAATATCAATAACCTCAGATATGCAGATGATACCACCCTTATGGCAGAAAGTGAAGAGGAACTAAAAAGCCTCTTGATGAAAGTGAAAGTGGAGAGTGAAAAGGTTGGCTTAAAGCTCAACATTCAGAAAACGAAGATCATGGCATCTGGTCCCATCACTACATGGGAAATAGATGGAGAAACAGTGGAAGCAGTGTCAGACTGTATTTTTCTGGGCTCCCAAATCACTGCAGATGGTGACTGCAGCCATGAAATTAAAAGACGCTTACTCCTTGGAAGGAAAGTTATGACCAACCTAGATAGCATATTCAAAAGCAGAGACAACACTTTGCCAACAAAGGTTCGCCTAGTCAAGGCTATGGTCTTTCCTGTGGTCATGTATGGATGTGAGAGCTGGACTGTGAAGAAGGCTGAGCGCCGAAGAATTGATGCTTTTGAACTGTGGTGTTGGAGAAGACTCTTGAGAGTCCCTTGGACTGCAAGGAGATCCAACCGGTCCATTCTGAAGGAGATCAGCCCTGGGATTTCTTTGGAAGGAATGATGCTAAAGCTGAAACTCCAGTATTTTGGCCACCTCATGCGAAGAGTTGACTCATTGGAGAAGACTCTGATGCTGGGGGGGATTGAGGGCAGGAGGAGAAGGGGACGACAGAGGATGAGATGGCTGGATGGCATCACTGACTCGATGAATGTGAGTCTGAGTGACCTCCGAGAGCTGGTGATGGATAGGGAGGCCTGGCGTGCTGCAGTTCATGGGGTCACAAAGAGTCAGACACGACTGAGCGACTGATCTGATCTGATCTGATATATAGTCAACTAATCTTTGACAATGCAGCAAAGGTAATTCCATAGAGAAATGATACTCTCTTCAACAAATGGTATTGGAATAATTAGAATGATATTCCCCCCAAAATGTAGACACAGACCTTATTCCTTTCACAAAACTAAACAACCACAGTCATGCATTTGAAATGCAAAACTATAAAACTTCTAGAGAAAACAGGAAATCTAGGTGACCCTTGGTTTGGCAATGAATTTTTAAATACCAAAAACATGACCTATGATAGAGAAATTGATAAATTAGACTTTCTTAAAATGAAAAACTTCTGCTCTGGAAACAGACTATTAAGAAAATGAATAGGTTTTACATATTGTGAGAAAATATTTGCAAAACATGTATCTGATAGAGGATTTCTATTCAAATATTCTTTAAAAACTTAAAATTCAACAGTACAAAATCAAACTACCATATTAAAAATGTGCAAAATATCTGGAAAGCCCACTGAGAAAATATGGACCTGGCAAAAAAATATGAAAAGGTGCTTAGTATCATTTGTCATAAAGGAATTAAAGCAGCAATGAGCTGTTTATTATAGCCATCACTACACACCTTTTAGAATGGCTAAAATTAAAACCATAAAATGTAACAATACCAGTTACTGAAGAGGATATGGAAAATAAGTAACTTTTTCATTACTGCTGGAAATGTAAAATGGTACAGCTCCTGTGGAAAAAGTTTGGCAGTTTGTTAAAAAGCTAAACACGGTCTTAGAATCAATTATACTCCTACTTGTTTACCCAAATGAATTGAAAAGTCAAGTCTACACAAAAACCTGAACACAGATGTTTATAGCAGCTTTATTCATAATTTCCCAAAACTGGCAGCAACCAAGATGTCCTTTAATAGGTGAAGGATAAACTATGGTGAAAGTGAAAGAAAGTGAAAGTGAAGTCGTGTCCGACTCTTTGCGACCCCATGGACTGTAGCCTATCAGGCTCCTCCGTCCATGGGATTTTCCAGGCAAGAGTACTGGAGTGCATTGCCATTTCCTTCTCCAGGGGATTTTCCTGACCCAGGAATCGAACCCAGGTCTTCTGCATTGCAGGCAGATGCTTTACCGTCTGAGCCACCAGTACATCCATGCAACGGACTATTCAGCAATAGGAAGAAATGAGCTATCAAGCCACAGAAACACATGGATGGAGCTTAAATGACTATTTCTCAGTAAAAGGCCAGTCTGAAAAGGCCACATACTGTTTGATTTCATTCTGTGACATTTTGGAAAAGGCAAACTATACATGTAATAAAAAGATGAGTGGTTAAAAAAAAAATCAGTGGTTGACAGAAGTGTTGGCATGGAAGGGGAGGAATGAACAGGTGAAGCACAGGGAATTTCAGTCAAGTGAAACTATTCTATATGACACTGACATGATAAGTACATAAGATCAGACATGTCAAAACCCACAGAACTTGACTACACCAAGAATGAACTTTATGCTCCTAATAATTTAAGAGGTCTGGAGATTCAAAAAAAAAAAAAAAATGTAGACTGTGACAAGAGAGCCTAACTGTATCACTAAAGTACAAAATGACCACATCAAGGAGAGCTGGAGGTGGGGAAGTGCTGATCTCAGTCTCTGTGGAAAGGAGAGGAGTCCCTAAGACTAAAGCAGAAGGAACTGCACACAGGACAGCACTTCAGGGGATAAAACCAGTTCCCACGGTGTACCAGTTCACACAGAACAGCGCTTCAGGGGACAAAGTTGGTTCCTACGGTGCACCGGTTCACACAGGACAGCCCTTCAGGGGACAAAGTTGGTTACCACAGTGCACCGGTTCACACAGGACAGCCCTTCAGGGGACAAAGTTGGTTACCATGGTGCACCGGTTCACACAGGACAGCCCTTCAGGGGACAGAGTTGGTTACCACGGTGCCCTGGTTCACACAGGACAATGCTTCAGGGGACAAAGTCGGTTTCCACGATGTACCAGTGCACACAGGACAGCGCTTCAGGGGACAAAGTCGGTTTCCATGGTGCACTGGTTCACATGGGACAGTGCTTCAGTGGACAAAGTCAGTTCCCACAGTGCACCGGTTCACACAGGACAGCTCTTTAGTAGATAAAGTCAGTTCCCACGGTGCACCGGTTCACACAGGACAATGCTTCACTGGATAAAGTCGGTTTCCACGATGCACTGGTTCACACAGGACAGCCCTTCAGTGGATAAAGTCGGTTCCAACGATGTACCGGTGCACACAGGACAGCGCTTCAGGGTACAAAGTTGGTTCCCATGGTGCACCGGTTCACACAGGACAGCGCTTCAGGGGACAATGGGACAGTCCTTCAGGGGACAAAGTTCCCACAGTGCACAGGTTCACACAAGACACCGCTTCAGTGAACAAAGTCAGTTCCCACGGTGCACCGGTTCACACAGGACAGTGCTTCAGGGGATAAAGTCAGTTCCCATGATGTTTTGGTACACACAGGACAGCCCTTCA
Organism: Tragelaphus eurycerus; assembly: GCA_935064755.1. Taxonomy (NCBI): domain Eukaryota; kingdom Metazoa; phylum Chordata; class Mammalia; order Artiodactyla; family Bovidae; genus Tragelaphus; species Tragelaphus eurycerus. Next base: position 1,860,599 of record CAKXYN010000031.1, on the reverse strand, counting down.
GTGGATAAAGTAGGTTCCTGCGGTGCACCAGTTCACACAGGATAGCGCTTCAGGGGACAAAGTTGGTTCCCATGGTGCACTGGTTCACACAGGACAGTGCTTCAGGGGACAAAGTCGGTTCCCATGGTGCACCAGTTCACACAGGACAGCGCTTCAGGGGACAATGGGACAGTCCTTCAGGGGACAAAGTTCCCACGGTGCACCGGTTCACACAGGTCAGCGCTTCAGGGGACAATGGGACAGTCCTTCAGGGGACAGAGTTCCCACGGTGCACCGGTTCACACAGGACACCGCTTCAGTGAACAAAGTCTGTTCCCACGGTGCACCGGTTCACACAGGACAACTCTTCAGTGGATCAAGTCAGTTCCCACGGTGCACCGGTTCACACAGGACAGCTCTTCAGGGGATAAAGTCAGTTCCCACGGTGCACCGGTTCACACAGGACAGCTCTTCAGGGGATAAAGTCAGTTCCCACGGTGCACCGGTTCACACGGGACACCGCTTCAGTAAACAAAGTCAGTTCCCACAGTGCACCAGTTCACACAGGACAGCTCTTCAGTGGATAAATTCAGTTCCCATGGTGCACCAGTTCACACAGGACAGCTCTTCAGTGGATAAAGTCAGTTCCCATGGTGCACCGGTTCACATAGGACAACTTCAGTGGATAAAGTCAGTTCCCACAGTGCACCAGTTCACACGGGACAGCGCTTCAGTGGATAAAGTCAGTTCCCACGGTGCACCGGTTCACACAGGAAAGTGCTTCAGGGGATAAAGTCAGTTCCCATGATGTTTCGGTGCACACAGGACAGCCCTTCAGTGGATAAAGTAGGTTCCCATGGTGCACCGGTTCACACAGGACAGCGCTTCAGGGAACAAAGTTGGTTCCCACGGTGCACTGGTTCACACAGGACAGCTCTTCAGGGGACAAAGTCGGTTCCCATGGTGTACCGGTTCACACAGGACAGCGCTTCAGGGGACAAAGTGCCCACGGTGCACAGGTTCATACAGGACACCGCTTCAGTGAACAAAGTCAGTTCCCATGGTGCACCGGTTCACACAGGACAGCTCTTCAGTGGATAAAGTCGGTTCCCACGATGCACCGGTTCACACAGGTCAGTGCTTCAGTGGATAAAGTCAGTTCCCACTGTGCACCAATACACCAGACAGCGCTTCAGGGGACAAAGTCAGTTCCCACGGTGCACTGGTTCACACAGGACAGCCCTTCAGTGGATAAAGTCGGTTCCCACGGTGCACCGGTTCACACAGGACAGTACTTCAGGGGATAAAGTCAGTTCCCATGGTGCACCTGTTCACACAGGACAGTGCTTCAGGGGATAAAGTCAGTTCCCATGGTGCACCAGTTCACACATGTCAGCACTTCAGTTGATAAAGTCAGTTCCCACGGTGCACCAGTTTCACAGTTCTGACGCCATTATACATGTTTGCTGGGCCTGAACAATTAAGCAGATGGATGGTGGGAGCCAGTTTTCTTGTCAGAGAATTTACAGATAAGAAAGAGGGGGCAGCTAGAATAATCCACATGGAAGGGACAGAGTAGACGATGGTAAGAACTTAATGTGGATACAGATGGCTGCACAGAGAAATACTTACAGATACAGATATACACATAGGTTGGCTGCACACATACATTTCTTTACTCTGCCAGCTGAGGGAGCCTGAAAGGGCAACCAGCAAGCCCAGTGACCAGAACTTGTTTCCAAAATGGTTCTCAGTGGCCAAAGCTGGAAGACATTGAGCAAGATAACTTAAAAGTTGCATCGGGGCTTCTTTTACAACTGGTAGCTCAGTTGTAAAGAATCCACCTGCCAATGCAGGGACATGGGTTCCATCCCTAATTGGGGAAGATTCCACATGCCAAGGAGCAACCCAGCTTGTGCTTCACAACTACTGAGTCTGGGCGTGGCAGCCTGGGAGCAGCAACTACTGAAGCCCACACTCCCTACGGTCTGTGCACCACAACGAGAGGAGCCAGCACAAGGAGAAGCCCGTGCACTGCAACAGAGAGTACCCCTGCTCTCTGCAGCCAGAGAAAAGCCCGCAAGGCAACGAAAATCCAGCAGCCAAAAATAAGTAAATAAATACAATTTTTTTAAGTAGCATTGGATTATAACCTAAAGTAGAAAATAACATCCATGAATGCATACTGATACAAATAAAGTACTACATAAATAAATAGGGAAGAATAAATAAATAAATCTCCTATGCAGAAGAATTCCAAATAAATTATAAATATTTATAACTATAAATTATAAATTCCAAATAAATTATTTACAAACTTACTGTATTTACATACATTAGTCCCCTAGGCTAGCCAAGGGGGAGCATGACTCCCACTCTTTAAGTGTGTCCTCCACAAGGTAACTTTTTTCCAAAGCACACACCATGGAAAGGTGGCATACAGAATACAATGGCTTCAGCCAGCTGATCAGATCAGGTTCGATACCAGTCATCATAAATCCTATTGTGAGTATGTACCCTCGACATGATGAGATGAAAATGGCACTCTCCCACTGATCTTCCCCAAACCATAACTCCAGCCTAGTGACGAGGAAAAAAAAAAAAAAAAAATCAGGCACATTTGATTAGAGGGACATCCAATGTAGCTGACCAACATTCTTCAAAACCCTTAAGGTCATTGAAAGTGAGAATCTCAGCGTTCTCACAGATAAAAGAAGGCTAAGAAGACATGACAACTAAATACAACATGGTATCATGAATGGAACCCTCGAACAAAAGAAAAGACATTAGGTAAAAACCAAGATCATCTGAATAAACTATGGACTTTTAAAAATAATAAGGTATCACTATTAGTTCATTAATTGTAACAAACATACCATATTAACGTAAGATAATAAAGGCAAGAGCACCAGGCTGCGATGGCACAGGAGCTGCCAAGAGGAGCTGTCCCATGTCCGAGGTCAGGGGCAGTGTCCAAGAGGAGCTACCCGTCCGAGGTCAGGGACAGCAGCCGAGAGGAGCTACCCCACGTCTGAGGTCAGGAGTGGTGGTTGAGAAAAGCAACCCCACGTCCGAGGTCAGGGACGGCTGCTGAGAGGAGCAGCTCCATGTCCAAGGAGCAGTGGCTGCGCAGGCGCAGGAGGGCCGAGAGGAGCTACTCTACGTTCAAGGTCAGGAGGGGCGACTTGTCCTAGATAGGGAGCAGTGGCTGCGCTTAGCTGAAGCAGCCGTGAAGAGTTACCCCATGTCCATGGTAAGATAAACCCAAGTAAGACGGTATGTGTTTTGAGGGCATCAGAGGGCAGACACACTGAAACCATAATCACAGAAAACTAGACAGTCTGATCAAATGGACACAGCCTTGTCTAACTCAATGAAACTAAGCCATGCCATGTGAGGCCACCCAAGACGGATGGGTCATGGTGGAGAGGTCTGACAGAATGTGGTCCACTGGAGAAGGGAATGGCAAACCATTTCAGTATCCTTGCCTTGAGAGCCCCATGAACAGTATGAAAAGGCAAAATGATAGGATACTGAAAGAGGAACTCCCCAGGTCGATAAGTGCCCAGTATGCTACTGGAGATCAGTGGAGAAATAACTCCAGAAAGAATGAAGGAATGGAGCCAAAGCAAAAACAATACCCAGTTGTGCATATGACTGGTGATAGAAGCAAGGTCTGATGCTGTAAAGAGCAGTATTGCATAGGAACCTGGAATGTTAGGTCCGTTAATCAAGGCAAATTTGGAAGTGGTCAAATGGGAGATGGCAAGAGTGAACGTTGACATACTAGGAATCAGTGAACTAAAATGAACTGGAATGGGCGAGTTTAATTCAGATGACCATTATATCTACTACTGTGGGCAGGAATCCCTTAGAAGAAATGGAGTAGCCATCACTGTCAACAAAAGAGTCCAAAATGCAGTACTTGGATGCAATCTCAAAAATGACAGAATGGTCTCTGTTTGTTTCCAAAGCAAACCATTCAATCTCACGGTAATCCAAGCCTATGCCCCAACCACTAACGCTGAAGAAGCTGAAGTTGAATGATTCTATGAAGACCTACAAGACATTTTAGAACTAACACCCAAAAAAGATGTCCTTTTCATTATAGGGGATTGGAATGCAAAAGTAGGAAGTCAAAAAACACCTGGAGAAATGGGCAAATTTGGCTTTGCATTATGGAATGAAGCAGGGCAAAGGCTAACAGGGTTTTGCCAAGAGAACGCACTGGTCATAGCAAACACCCTCATGCAACAACACAAGACTCTACACATGGACATCACCAGATGGTCAACACCGAAATCAGATTGATTATATTCTTTGCAGCCACAGATGGAGAAGCTCTATGCAGTCAGCAAAAACAAGACCAGGAGCTGACTGTGGCTCAGACCATGAACTCCTTATTGCCAAATTCAGACTGAAATTGAAGAAAGTAGGGAAAACCACTAGACCATTCAGGTATGATCTAGATCAAATCCTTTACAATTATACAGTGGAAGTGAGAAATAGATTTAAGAGACTAGATCTGATAGAGTGTTTGATGAACTATGGACAGAAGTTCATGACATTGTACAGGAGACAGGGATCAAGACCATCCCCATGGGGAAAAAATGCAAAACAGCAAAATGGCTGTCTGGAGAGGCCTTACAAATAGCTGTGAAAAGAAGAGAAGCCAAAAGCAAAGGAGAAAAGGAAAGCTATTCCCATTTGAATGCAGAGTTCCAAAGAATACCAAGGAGAGATAAGAAAGCCTTCCTCAGTGATCAATGCAAAGAAATAGAGGAAAACAACAGAATGGGAAAGACTAGAGATCTCTTCAAGAAATTTAGGGATACCAAGGGAACATTTCATGCAAAGATGGGCTCGATAAAGGACAGAAATGGTATGGACCTAACAGAAGCAGAAGATATTAAGAGGTGGCAAGAATACACTGAAGAACTGTACAAAAAAGAGCTTCATGATCCAGATAATCATGATGGTGTGATCACTCACCTAGAGCCAGACATCCTGGAATGTGAAGTCAACTGGGCCTTAGAAAGCATCACTACGAACAAAGCTAGTGAAGGTGATGGAATTCCAGTTGAGCTATTTCAAATCCTGAATGATGGTGCTGTAAAAGTGCTGCATTCAATATGCCAGCAAATGTGGAAAACTCAGCAGTGGCCACAGGACTGGAAAAGGTCAGTTTTCATTCCAATCCCAAAGAAAGGCAATGCCAAAGAATGCTCAAACTACTGCACAATTGCACTCATCTCACATGCTAGTAAAGTAATGCTCAAAATTCTCCAAGCCAGGCTTCAGCAATACATGAACCGCGAGCTTCCAGATGTTCAAGCTGGTTTTAGAAAAGGCAGAGGAACCAGAGATCAAATTGCCAACATCCGCTGGATCATGGAAAAAGCAGGAGAGTTCCAGAAAAACATTTATTTCTGCTTTATTGACTATGTCAAAGCCTTTGACTGTGTGGATCACAATAAACTCTGGAAAATTCTGAAAGAGATGGGAATACCAGACCATCTGATCTGCCTCTTGAGAAACCTATATGCAGATCAGGAAGCAACAGAACTGGACGTGGAACAATAGACTGGTTCCAAATAGGAAAAGGAGGACATCAAGGCTGTATATTGTCACCCTGCTTACTTAACTTATATGCAGAGTACATCATGAGAAATGCTGGGCTGGAAGAAGCACAAGCTGAATCAAAATTGCTGGGAGAAATATCAATAACCTCAGATATGCAGATGACACCACCCTTATGGCAGAAAGTGAAGAAGAACTAAAGAGCCTCTTGATGAAAGTGAAAGAGGAGAGTGAAAAAGTTGGCTTAAAGCTCAACATTCAGAAAACTAAGATCATGGCATCTGGTCCCATCACTTCATGGGAAATAGACGAGGAAACAGTGGAAACAGTGTCAGACTTTATTTTTGGGGGCTCCAAAATCACTGCAGATGGTGACTGCAGCCATGAAATTAAAAGACACTTACTCCTTGGAAGGAAAGTTATGACCAACCTAGGTAGCATATTCAAAAGCAGAGACATTACTTTGCCAACAAAGGTACGTCTAGTCAAGGCTATGGTTTTTCCAGTGGTCAGGTATGGATGTGAGGGCTGGACTGTGAAGAAACTTGAGTGCTGAAGAATTGATGCTTTTGAACTGTGGTGTTGGAGAAGACTCTTGGGAGTCCCTTGGACTGCAAGGAGATCCAATCAGTCCATCCTAAAGGAGATCAGTCCTGGGTGTTCATTGGAAGGACTGATGCTAAAGCTGAAACTCCAATACTTTGGCCACCTCATGCAAAGAGTTGACTCATTGGAAAAGATCCTGATGCTGGGAAAGATTAAAGGCAGGAGGAGAAGGGCACGACAGAGGATGAGATGGTTGGATGGCATCACTGACTCGATGGACATGAGTTTGAGTAAGCTCCAGGAGTTGGTGATGTACAGGGAAGCCTGGTGTGCTACAGTCCACGAGGTTGCAAAGAGTTGGACATGACTGAGAGACTGAACTGATAAGTCACTGGGTCTGATTTGCAAACTTTTTGCTGAGAATTTTTGCTTTTATGTTAAAAACACACAGTGGTATAGTGATATGCCACAAGTATAGTGAGATGGAATTATTATTTATTTACTTAATTGCTGTTATGGTAATGTTAGCTTTGTAAAAGGAGTTGGGAAATATTCTCTTTTATTTTCTGGATCAGATTGTGTAGAATTGATTTTTCCTCATTTAAATAGTTGGTAGAACTCACCAGCAAAACTATATGGACTTAGAGACTTCATTTTCGAAAGGTTATAAATTCAGTTTCTTCAGTATTCATAGGATTATTAATTCTGTCTATTGCAACTTGGGCACATTTTAGTGGTTTGTAGTTTTCAAGGAATTGGTCCATTTCATCTAAAGTTTATGTGTGTAAAGATGTTTATAGTATTATTAAACGTAGTATTAAAGATGCCATAGTATTATTGGCATCTTAGTTTTTTTTATTGTCTGCAGGTTTGTAGTGACATCCTGTCTTTAATAATTATATCAATAATCTGTGTCTTTTCCTTTGTTGCTTTCTCAGTCTTTCTAGAGGTTTATCACTCTCTATTGTTTTAGAGAACCAGCTTTGAACTTAATTGATTTTCTCCATTGTTTTTGTTTTTTTTAATGTCACATCTCCTATCTTTATTATTTCCTTCCTTTTGTTTCTGTTGAGTGTATGTAGCTCTTTTTATTTTTACTTCTTAAGGTGAATGCTTAGATTGATTCAAGACTTTCTTTTCTAATATAAGCCCTGAATGCTATAAATTTGTCTCTGCTGCTGCTACTGCTGCTAAGTTGCTTCAGTCGTGTCCGACTCTGTGCAACCCCATAGATGGCAGCCCACCAGGCTCCTCCATCCATGGGATTTTCCAGGCAAGAGTACTCGAGTGGGGTGCCATTGCCTTCTCTGAAATTTCTCTCTAGGCAGTTCTCTAGCCACATCTCACAAATTTTCATGTTGTATTTTCATTTTCACTTAGTTCAAAATAGTTTGTAATTTCTCTCAAGACTTCCTCTTTGACCCATGAATTATTACTGTATTTATTTATTTTTGGCTGTCTGGGTTTCTTGCTTTGCACGGGCTTTCTCTAGTTGTGTCGAGCAGGGCCTGCTCTTCATTGCAGTCTGCAGGCTTCTCATTATGGTGGCTTCTCTTGCTGCAGAGCACAGGCTCTAGGGCTGGGGGGCTTCAGCAGCTGTGTTGTCCGGGCTCCAGAGCAGAGGCTCAGTAGTTGTGGGACATGGGTTTGGTTGCCCTGCAGCCTGTGGGCTCTTCCCCAAGTGAAGTCTCTGTGTCAGCTCATCCTCACATCTGTGTCCTCTTGGTGTTAGCATCTCTTGATTTTCTTTTCCATGCAATTTGACATCTTCCTGGTTCTTTGAACTGTAAGCAGTTAGTTTTGAACTGTGTTCTAGCTAAGTTTCATATTATGTCATGAAACCCTGGGTCTTACTGAAATCCCATGGAGAATTCTGTTTTTTGTTTGTTTGTTTGTTTGTTTTTTAAAAGCAGGTAGATCAGATCAGTCGCTCAGTCGTGTCCGACTCTTTGCGACCCCATGAATTGCAGCACGCCAGGCCTCCCTGTCCATCACCAACTCCCGGAGGTCACTCAGACTCACATCCATCGAGTCAGTGATGCCATCCAGCCATCTCATCCTCTGTCGTCCCCTTCTCCTCCTGCCCCCAATCCCTCCCAGCATCAGAGTCTTCTCCAATGAGTCAACTCTTCGCATGAGGTGGCCAAAATACTGGAGTTTCAGCTTTAGCATCATTCCTTCCAAAGAAACCCCAGGGCTGATCTCCTTCAGAATGGACTGGTTGGATCTCCTTGCAGTCCAAGGGACTCTCAAGAGTTTTCTCCAACACCACAGTTCAAAAGCATCAATTCTTCAGCACTCAGCCTTCTTCACAGTCCAGCTCTCACATCCATACATGACCACAGGAAAAACTATAACCTTGACTAGACGAAACTTTGTTGGCAAAGTAATGTCTGCTTTTGAATATGCTATCTAGTTTGGTCATAACTTTCCTTCCAAGGAGTAAGCGTCTTTTAATTTCATTGCTGCAGTCACCATCTGTAGTGATTTTGGAACCCAGAAAAATAAAGTCTGACACTGTTTCCACTGTTTCCCTATCTATTTCCCATGAAGTGATGGGACCAGATGCCATGATCTTCGTTTTCTGAATGTTGAGCTTTAAGCCAACTTTTTCACTCTCCTCTCACTTTCATCTAGAGGCTTTTGAGTTCCTCTTCACTTTCTGCCATAAGGGTCATATCATCTGCATATCTGAGGTTATTGATATTTCTCCCAGCAATCTTGATTCCAGCTTGTGTTTCTTCTAGTCCAGCGTTTCTCATGATGTACTCTGCATATAAGTTAAATAAACAGGGTGACAATATACAGCCTTGACGAGCTCCTTTTCCTATTTGGAACCAGTCTGTTGTTCCATGTCCAGTTCGAACTGTTGCTTCCTGACCTGCATACAAATTTCTCAAGAGGCAGATCATGTGGTCTGGTATTCCCATCTCTTTCAGAATTTTCCACAGTTTATTGTGATCCACACAGTCAAAGGCTTTGGCATAGTCAATAAAGCAGGTAACCAACGTGCAATGAGGGAGACCTGGGTTTGATCTCTGGATTGGGAAGATCCCCTGGAGAAGGGAAAGGCTACCCACTCCAGTATTCTCACCTGGAGAAGTCCGTGGACTGTGTAGTCCATGGGGTTGCAAAGAGTCAGACACGACTGAGCGACTTTTACTTTCCTTTAAACCTGGTTAGGGGGGAGGAGCTAAGATGGCGGACGAGTAAGACGGGGAGAATACTTTCTCCTCCACAAATCCATTAAAAGAACATTTGAATGCTGAATAAATTCGATAAAACAACTTCTGAATGCCGGCAGAGGACATCAGGCACTTAGAAAGACAACTCATTGTCTTCAAAACGAGAAAACGAGCCCTGCGGTAACTCCTTTTGCGGAGAAGTGGCCCGGACACCAGCATTTGCTATTGGCAAGCGGGGGCTGGGCTAGGAGGAGCGGCGATGCCTGCATTGCTTTGAGAAAGGATTTGGCCTGGCTATCTTGGGCGCTATCTGAGCGAAATAACCAGACTGTCGGTTATCTACTACATCAAAAGCCAGCCCTAACTTAAGACACCACCAGGACTACCTACGGAACAAAGGGCTGCACAGAGTTGGCCGGCTGCAGGCCGTCCCACTCCGGTGACAGGCAGCCAGGGCCGGAGGCGGGCAATTACAGCCCTAGAGAGACACTGTCTAACGGAACTGTGAGTAGGTTTCTGTGCTGACTCACGCTTCTTGGGGCTCTGGATGGTCAACATCTGCCTGAGAAAGTGCGCTGTTTGTATACCCAGAAAACTGAGCGGCGGAGAGGCGATAAGTCGCAGCAGCTGCGCTCGCTGAACATTTCATCACCTGTGCTACTCGGATCTGGGAAGGGCATAAAACGCAGACTCAACCGAGTCTGTGCTTTTGAGGATTATCCGAGTGCCTGAACCTGGCCGGTTTAGATTTGGGTGTTCATCTCCACCCCCTCTGTAACAAGGCAGAGATCAGATATTGAAAAGACCTGTAAACCGCCTCAATAAAGAGAATTCAACAAACTACCAGAATATAGTAAGGACACTCTAAACTTGGCAATTTTAACAAAATGAAGAGACAAAAGAATACCCAGCAGCTAAAGGAACAGGATAGATGCCCACCAAACCAAACCAATGAGGAAGAGATAGGGAATCTACCTGATAAAGAATTCCGAATAATGATAGCAAAATTAATTCAAAATCTCGAAATCAAAATAGAATCACAGTTAAAGAGTCTGGAGACAAGGATTGAGAAGATGCAAGAAAGGTTTAACAAGGACCTAGAAGAAATAAAAGAGTCAACACATAATGAATAATGCAATAAATGAGATCCAAAACTCCCTGGAGGCAACAAATAGTAGAATAACAGAGGCAGAAGATAGGATTAGTGAATTAGAAGACAGAATCCTAGAAATAAATGAATCAGACGAGAAAAAAGAAAAACGTATCAAAAGAAACGAGGACAATTTCAGAAACCTCCAGGATAACATCAAACGCTACAACATTCAAATCATAGGAGTTCCAGAAGAAGAAGATAAAAAGAAAGATCATGAGGAAATACTTGAGGAGATAATAGTTGAAAACTTCCCTAAAATGGAGAAGGAAATTACCACTCAAGTTCAAGAAATCCAGAGAGTCCCTAACAGGATAAACCCAAGGCGAAACACCCCAAGACACATATTAATCAAATTAACAAAGATTAAATATAAAGAACAAATATTAAAAGCAGCAAGGGAAAAACATCAAATAACTCACAAGGGAATTCCCATAAGGATAACAGCTGATCTTTCAATAGAAACTCTCCAAGCCAGGAGGGAATGGCAAGACGTAATTAAAGTGATGAAAGAAAATAACTTACAGCCTAGATTATTGTATCCAGCAAGGATCTCATTCAAATATGAAGGAGAAATCAAAAGCTTCACAGATAAGCAAAAGTTGAGAGAATTTTGCACCACTAAACCATTTCTCCAACAAAAACTAAAGGACATTCTCTAGATAGGAATCACTAAAAGGGTGTATAAATTCGAACCCAAAACAATAAAGTAAATCTTATTTATCAATAATTACTTTAAACGTTTATGGGCTGAATGCCCTAATCAACAGACAAAGACTGGCCGAATGGATACAAAAACAAGACCCCTACATACCTTGTCTACAAGAGACAACCAAAAGACTAAAATGGGTCAAATGGATACAAAAACTAGACCCCTATATATGTTGTCTACAAGAGAACCACCTTAAAATAGGGGATATATACTGACTGAAAATGAAGGCCTGGAAAAAGATTTTCTATGCAAATATGGACCATAAGAAAACAGGAGTAGCAATACTTATATCAGATAAAATTGACTTTAAAGATCTTGAAAAGGAGACAATGAAGGTTACACATAACGACTTAAAGGAACAATCCAAAAAGAAGTTATAACAATTATAAATATTTATGCACCCAACATTGGAGCATTGATATATCTAAGACAAACATTAATTAATATGATAGAAGAAATATGCAGCAATACAATAATAGTGGGAGACTTTAATACGCCACTCATATAATCTGGCTGTAATAGACAAAGTAAAGAGCAAAACATATTTACTTATAAGCCTCAAAAAATTCAGTTCACTCAGGAGAGTTTAAAAAAAAAAAAAAAGACTTATTTGTTCACTCTGTAAAGGTTTATTGACTGTTTTATGGGTTTGGTACCACTTTGGGTAGTAGGGAGGAAGAGGTGACAAATGTGATCCTGTCCTAAATAATATATTGTGGTAAAGATAGACCTACCAATACAAAATACCAAGATGTGCCTAAAGATGAGGACACCCAAACTGGACTTTTTGTTTCCTGAACTTTTCATTTCGAGAACAAACCTCCTAATATAGAATGAATTCAACATGATTTTTTTTTAAAGTGTTCTTTGTGATTAAAAACAGAAAGCCATTGGTTAAGAAATTACATATACTCCTCCCCACCATCACTCCCCTTCTTTCTTCCCATTTCCCTCCCACCCTCATTGATCCTTTCCTTTGACCATTTTCCCCTGAAAAAAAAAAAAAAAGGATGGAAGTTCTTTTCCTCTCTCCACTCTGCCACCTTAAAAAAAAAAAAAAAAAAAAAAAAAAAAAAACCTGGTTAGGTTCAGCCGGGTAGTCCCAGAGGCGATCAGTGGGCTGTGGTTCCAGGCAGTGCGGGGCTTGAAACCTTGCCCAGCTGTTTGGACCCAGCGCATGTGCACCACCTAGTGTCCAGTCTGGAACCTGAGCCGTGCTCGGCTCTCAGTCCTGGGTCATTGGACGGGAGTCAGAGCTTGCAGGTGAGCCCAGGAGTTCACAGACAACTTGAGGGTATGAATTTCCTGTGCTCCTCTCTCTGCCTCTCCATGGTCTCCCCAGTACTCTGTGGTACCATGGGACCTTATTTCCAGTGTGCAGACAGAAAGCTGGGACTTTAATTTTCACAGACTCTGACACATGCCCCACTAAGTGCACCCCTGTCTGGAGTCAAGAGACGGGAGGAGACAAATGGGAAGAGTCACGGGATCTGATCCCAGCGTCTTGGGGCCATGGTGTTACTGACTGGAGAGCAAGGCTTTGGGATACCCCAGGCTTCATTAATTGCCATGGCAGGATTACTTGCAAGCTGGATTGCTAAAGAAAAAGAATGGAATATTTCACACTTTCCCTGAAAAGGAGCAATTCTCATTCTTGCCATTCAACCCAGAACCAGAGGGCTTCTCCTGGAGATGTTCTGTCCTTCAACCTACGCCTACTTCAGGGTCTGGGGCTGTGCTGAGTTCAGGGGGATTCTGGAGGGAAACAATGGTAAACCCATTGCCAGGCTGGTAGGACTTCAAGCGCTGGCTGTCCCCAATCCGTCTGCAATTTCACTTGCTACACTCCTGTAATAGCTTCTCTAAGCATCTCTCCCTGCTGGCTCAGAGGTTAAAGCATCTGCCTGCAATGTGGGAGACCTGGGGTTGATTCCTGGGTCAGGAAAATCCCCTGGAGAAGGAAATGGCAACCCACTCCAATATTCTTGCCTGGAGAATCCCATGGATGGAGGAGCCTGGTGAGCTACAGTCCACGGGGTTGCAAAGAGTTGGATACGACTCAGCGACTTCACTTCACTTCGAGCATCTCTCCAGGCTTTACAGCTGCACTCAGCAGGAGAGACTAGGTATAAGACTGTGCCTTTCTTACCTAATTCAGAACCATAAAATCAAGCCAGAACTTAACATCCAGATGGTTCTACAGGGCAGTTCTACCAAACATTCAAGGAACAAACAGTTTCACTCTTAATCAAGTTAATCCAGGATACAGAGAAAGAGGCTGCACTCCCAACTCATTTTTTGAGGTTAAGTTTCATCTTAAAATCTGACAAGGAAAGAGGAAAGAAAATTACAGGCTAATCTTAACTCATCAACATAAATGCAAAATCCTCTATTAGCAAACATAATTCATGGAGATATAAAAAAGATAATACACAATGGCCCAAGTAGGTTTCCCAAGAAAGCATGGTTAGTTTACAATCAGGAAATCATTTCACGCTAGTCAGAATGGCTGTGATCCAAAAGTCTACAAGCAATAAATGCTGGAGAGGGTGTGGAGAAAAGGGCACCCTCTTACACTATTGGTGGGAATGCAAACTAGTACAGCCACTACGGAGAACAGTGTGGAGATTCCTTAAAAAACTGGAAATAGAACTGCCTTATGATCCAGCAATCCCACTGCTGGGCATACACACCGAGGAAACCAGAACTGAAATAGACACGTGTACCCCAATGTTCGTCGCAGCACTGTTTATAATAGCCAGGACATGGAAGCAACCTAAATGTCCATCAGCAGATGAATGGATAAGAAAGCTGTGGTACATATACACAATGGAGTATTATTCAGTCATTAAAAAGAATACATTTGAATCAGTTCTAATGAGGTGGATGAAACTGGAGCCTATTATACAGAGTGAAGTAAGCCAGAAAGAAAACACCAATACAGTGTACTAATGCATATATATGGAATTTAGAAAGATGGTAACAATAACCCTGTATACGAGACAGCAAAAGAGACACTGATGTATAGACAGTCTTTTGGACTCTGGGAGAGGGAGAGGGTGGGATGATTTGGGAGAATGGCATTCAAACATGTATATCATATATGAAACGAGTCACCAGTCCAGGTTCGATGCACGATACTGGATGCTTGGGGTGGTGCACGGGGACGACCCAGAGGGATGGTATGGGGAGGGAGGAAGGAGGAGGGTTCAGGATGGGGAACACATGTATACCTGTGGCAGATTCATTTTGAAATATGGCAAAACCAATACAATATTGTAAAGTTAAAAAATAAAATAAAATTACAATCAGGAAAGCAATCACTAAAATTTACTGAGTCAACAGATTGAAGTTTAAAACATGCTTACCTTAATACATTCATACAAATAATGGAGAAATTCATCAATGATTCTTCATACTAATGGTGAATCCTTAAAAGCATTCACATTAAGATTAGTAATGAGATAAGGATGTCCAGCTATGGCATAGGAAGTTTCCCTAAAAACACAAGAAGGCAAAAGTGGACAAGAGTTGGAAAAGAAGAAACAAAGCTGTCGTGTCCATGGATGAATGATGCCTCGGGTGGGGGCGGGGGCAGCTCCGAGCTGGCGCGCACAGGGTGTCCCCGGGAGGCGCAGAGCTGTGCACCACGGGGGACGTGGGGAGGTGCTGTGTTCTCCCGGTGGCCAGCAGGGAGCACAGTGACAACCCGCATGCACCTCTGGCAGAGGAGAGAGCAGAGGCGGCACTGGCAGGAAGAGCTCTCTTGCTTGGTTTTCTGAAAACAGACGGACAGTGCTTGTTGCCCAGTCCTCGTACACAAATATGCTTACACACATGTGTACACACTGCACAAAGAACAGTGCCAAAGGAAACAGTACCACGTCAACAAAACTCATTTTTCATGCCTCTTCCCTTCTGTCTCCATGCTTCATGCCTACTTTACATTCTGCTGCTGGGAAGGGCGAGGCCCCAGGGGCACTGAGCCTGCTGAGTGTTCCCGCACTCGAATCCCTTCTCTTCACCCAGGGGCTTCCCAGGGCCGTGTCTGCAGTGGGCGGCTGCCAGGGAGGTGCTGGCATCCCTGTCCAGGAAACAGCAGGCTCGCCTTGGCTTCCTCTAAAGGCAGTGACTTCTTTTTTTTCCTGTTCAGGAAGCATAAGCCAGGGTTCTGCTTCTGTAGGGCTGCCCTCTGCTGGTGAAGGCACCCTCAGGGGGGCCTTGGGGAGGGCGGGGAGGGGGACCCACCACAAAAGAAAGATAAGCTCTAGCACCGCTCTCGCTGTGGGTCACAGCATCCTGTGTCTTGCCCAGAGTCTCACAACTTCTGCTGAAATAGGATGTGACAGGCTGGCTTCTCAGCCTTAGGAGCTGCCCTTCTTGTAAAAAAAAAATATAAAACAGTAAAAGTGTTAGTCACTCAGTTGTGTCTGACTCTCTGTAATCCCATGGACTGTAGCTCGTCAGGATTCTCTGTCCATGGAATTTTCCAGGCAAGAATACTTGAGTGGGGTGCCATTCCTTTATTCCAGGGGATCTTCCTGACCCAGGGATTGAACCTGGGTCTCCTGCATTGTAGGCGAATTCTTTACTGTGTGAGCCACCAGGGAAGCTCATTCTTCTTCATCTTTTTTTTTTTTGATATATTTCTTTTTCACTGAGGGATAATTGCTTTACAATATTGTGTTGGTTCCTACATCAACATGAAGCCCATTGCATAATCCTGCTTCACCTGATTCCAATTCACAGTGAGCAGGTTTCTAGGCCATGAGTAACACCATGTATTTTTCCTCTTAGTTTGTGCCGTTATGTCAGTGTGATACCGTGAAACTTGCTTCATCAAATAATACTTAGAATTTTCTTCATTAAAAAAAATGTAACTTGGTGATTTTTAAACAATTTTCTTCAGATAAGTCCTCAAGAATGAAGTTAAGACTCTGATGCTGGGAGGGATTGGGGGCAGGAGGAGAAGGGGATGACAGAGGATGAGATGGCTGGATGGCATCACTGACTCGATGGACGTGAGTTTGAGTGAACTCTGGGAGTTGGTGATGGACAGGGAGGCCTGGCGTGCTGCAATTCATGGGGTCACAAAGAGTCAGACACGACTGAGCGACATGACATGACTGAACTGAATATTTTCTTCATAAATTCTCATTACTTCCAGAAAGGAGAAACAGCAAAGATAGAAGAAAACACAGCTCCGTACATGTATCTGTGATGAAAAATCACCGTAGTGGAGAATGAGCTCCGTGAAAGCACCAGGCAGCATCATGGGACGTGAATCCAGGGTTCTCTGGAACAGCCTCTGAAGATGCGGAAAGGCTCGACTTGACTGGAAAATATCAGTCACCCTAATTCGTAGAAGTTCCTGACCATGTGGGTTATCGATCACGAAGCCTTTATATGCAACATGGAATGGAGCTGTCCCGGTGCTGCCAGGAGAGCTGGGCCATAAAGAAGGCCGAGCACCGAAGAACTGATGCTTTTGAACTGTGGTGTTGGAGAAGACTTGAGAGTCCCTTGTACTGCAAGGAGATCCAACCAGTCCATCCTAAAGGAAATCAGTCCTGAATATTCATTGGAAGGACTCATGCTGACGCTGAAGCTCCAATACTTTGGCCACCTCATGCGAAGAATTGACTCATTGGAAAAGACTGTGATGCTGGGAATGATTGAAGGCAGGAAAAGGAGGTGACAGAGGATGAGATGGCTGGATGGCATCACTGACTCGATGGACATGGGTTTGAGTGAACTCCGGGAGCTGGTGAAGGCCAGGGGGTCTGGCATCCTGCAGTCCATAGAGTCACAGAGAGTTGAATGCGACTGAGCGACTGAACTGAAGTGAGGAGGCAGAAGGCACACAGCAGGTTAAGTAGGAGTCTAACATGAGGAATATATCAGAGGATTAACATGAGGAACATATCAGAGGAGCCATGAAAGAGTGCATGGAAGCCCGCAGCAACTCTCCAGGCGCCCTGGGCCCAGGGACACAGCCCGCCGGGGCACAGCTGGCGGGGGGTTCAGGCCGGTGGAGAAGGTGTGCCTCAGGCCGGCGTGGCTCTGGAGCTGCTGGGCGAGCAAGAGGCCACCCTGGGAGCAGCCCTGAACCCCAAGTGAGCAGGGCGGAGGCCTCCACGCATGGGCTGCTTAGACCCTCCCTCCCAGCCGCAGATGGCTGGGTGTGCCCAGGGGTCTGGTCCCCCTGCAGAGGGGGCGTGCTGGCGTCCTCTCATGATGAAACAAGCAAACCATTAGAAATCTTGTCTAACTTTGTTATTTTAGGTGATCAGTTTTGTGCTCTTCTGAAGATAAAAGAAGTTCACGTTGTAGACCCAGGCTGATGGAGCACTGATTCTGCCCTCAGCCACAGCCACACCCTGAGACAAGTATCGACCTGATTGTAAGAATGGAACTTTTTTGTCTTCTCCTCCAGTCCTGGACTCAACCCACAGTGGGAAGGAGTGGCCTAAGCTCCCCGAGACTGAGACCCATTACACTCAGATGGCAGGGTGACCGCAGAGGCACAGGACCTGGGAAGGCCTGCAGGCTTGCTTGTCCTGTGCCTCGCCGTCCCAGGCCAGGAGCTCTGGCCTCTCGGATGCCCCTGTGAGGATGTTCGTCCTCCCGGGAGGTGGAATGGGAAATACCCCCCGTGCCAGGGGGCAGCACCAAAGGCCAAATGCTGGGCCGGGGGACAGAGCAATGCAATTACATCATCAATTCTTGTTCTGCATCAAACCTTAAAAAGATAATACATACATAACCCAAAAATGTTTTAGGTCATTCTTCCGAGGAGTTTGAGAATCAAGGAAAATTCTTGTCAAGACTTTTCATCCTCATCTCCAACAGCCCGTGGTTCTAAACCTGCCACCTCTTGGAAAGATGGTTTTCTTCTTCCTGAAGAATTTATTCAGGGTTCCCAAATGGATGTTGCCAAAGGGGGCCTCTGAGAGTTCTGGCTTGTCTGCCGGCCCTGAACCCAGGGCCATGGGCCGGGAGAGGACTGTCTTCAGAGGAGGGGCGGACAGAAAGGCCTGGGCTGGCAGGGCCCTGCTCCAGCAGCAGCTCGGGCCACCTGTGGCACCAGCTTCGGGCACAAATCCTTCGTGTTCCTCCAGTCAATCCCATGGGTCCTTAAATGCCCTTATTTGCTGGGTTCCCTACTTCTACCCAAACTGCACAAAATTCTTGGTTGTTTTCTAGGGGTTTTCACTCATAACCCCTAGGAGGTGAGGGGCTTAGAAG
This sequence comes from Tragelaphus eurycerus, assembly GCA_935064755.1. Classification (NCBI taxonomy): domain Eukaryota; kingdom Metazoa; phylum Chordata; class Mammalia; order Artiodactyla; family Bovidae; genus Tragelaphus; species Tragelaphus eurycerus. The sequence goes on along the minus strand of CAKXYN010000031.1, from coordinate 1,842,199 downwards.
TCTGAACTGCCTGCCAGCACTGTCTCTGACCTGGCCATCTGGGGGTCACGGTCAGGTTTGGACTTAGCATGGCCCCTGGACTTAGTCCACTGAGATAGTCACGTCTTAGATGGTTCAGAGCCCACCCAGCCCCTGGGGCCCCCACGGTAGGCTACAGAAAAGCAACTCTCAGCTCATTCCCTCAGAAAGCTTTACAACAGTAAATACCTAGACTGACTCTATTGTTCCTTTTGTAAATGATTTCGAATGTATAGCTGTCACAGACTGATTTCTCAAAGGTCAGTAAAGACCTGTGTGCCCCTCCCATCACACTCCTATTCTGAATATTTCATTTTCATTCTACCACCTCAGTAGAATCTCCAGATGAGTCTGTATTTCCGCGTTTGTACACTTAGTCACGTGATCTTCTGTGACATTCGACGTTATGCCTGAAGTGCGTACATCCACTCTCTCTATCTGTGTCTAACCTACTGCTTCACCTATTCACTATTTTTTCAAACCCATTTGGTCATTTTTGAGTGTCTGTTGTCTGCTGCTCAGGTTTGATTCCATTTCCATTTCTTTAAATACCTTATACGTTGTTACTCTGTGTTATCTATCTCAGTACTGATATCTGAAGCTCCTGGGGGGTAAAATCTACCACCTGGTGTTTCTGCTGATTCTCATCTCATGTGGTCTCTGATGTATTTGGCCATTTGGGGGTTTCTGTGAGGCTGACTTGCTCAGGGAGCATCCTCACAGGTGTAAGATGATGTTTTTCTCTGGAGCAAATCTGTTGACTTCTTCCTCTACTGAGGACATTGTGAAGTGAAAGTCACTCAGTCGTGTCTTTTTGTGAGCCCATTTGATTATACAGTACATGGAATTCTCCAGACCAGAATACTGAAGTGGGTAGCCTTTCCCTTCTCCAGGGAATGTTCCCCAACCCAGGGATTGAACCCAAGTCTGCCGCATTGCAGACAGATTCTTTACCAGCTGAGGCTCAAGGGAAACCCAAGAATACTGGAGTAGGTAGACTGTCCCTTCTCCAGGGGATCTTGCCAATCCAGGAATCGAACTGGGGTCTCTTGCATTGCAGGCGGATTCTTTACCAGCTGAGCCACAAGGGGAAGCCTAGGAATACTGGAGCGGGTAGCCTTTCCCTTCTCCAGTGGATCTTCCCAACCCAGGAATTGAATCGGGGTCTCCCGCATTGCAGGCAGATTCTTTACCAATTAAGTGGGCCCACTTAATTTCTTTAGATTTCCCCTTGCTCTGTAGATGCGGGCAGAATTAGTCCCACTCCAGGACCCCACAGTGCAGGAGAGAGACTCTTCTGCCCAGAGCTGAGACGGAGACAGCTCAGCGTCCTGTCTTCCCGTGAGAAGGGCCTCCTTCTCAGACGAGCAGCCCTCTCTATGCAAGGTCTCCCCTGAGCTGCCCACGGTGCACTAACCCAGGGTCTGGTCTCGCTTCTTTCTGTGTTGGAATATGGTATCATAGAGCACTGCTAATGGAGAGTACTCATAACACAGGGCATTGGTGTCAGCATGTGACCCGGAAGGTCTGTGTTTCTGTCCATTCTGCCGCCAGCAGCTCGTTAGGTGGTGTTGTTATGGGACAAGGCTGCTGTGTGTGTTGGGCGGGGCGGTGGGGGGGGGGTGGACAGAGCTGGGGATACACTTGGACATTTCCCCGTTTCCCACGATATGTTTTTAGAATTGTGTTTCTTGCAACTTAAATGGCCTGTGGTGGCAGTGCTGCAGGAGGCCTTTTGAGAAATCTCATCTGCCATCTGCCAGGGGAAGGAACTGAAAGTCTCAGTACGGTTTCAGTCTCAACCAGAATCTCTGCAGAAGCACCCGTGTGACCCACAAACACAGGGCCCTTGCTGGGCCGGGCACTGGGCTCAGATTTCCTCTTTCCCCACGATGAACTCGCCATGGGGTCTCTGTACGCCATTTCTCAGAAAGGGCCTCTGTTCAGTGCTGCCCCAACCTCTGCCAGGTTTCTGAACCTGAGTGGCTGTGACCCCAGGAGATCCCAGCAGAGAAACCCATCTCCTGGGCAGCAGCCAATGACACCCCCGGAAAGAAGGCTGGTTCCCTGACACTGCTGAAGACATCAGCTTCATACATCAGGCTACCTGGCTTCTCTGTGATGGCGCATCGGTCAGATTCCTCTGCAGACACACACGATAGTGCTAGCAAAGCCGAGACACCTCTGCAGAGAAAACCCCAAACCCCCAACCTCAGAAGCAGGGGAGCAGAGGAGAAAGGCCTCGGGCTGATGGCTGGCTTGTCCCCAGACATCCCAGCAAAGCCTTCCACGCCCTTTCTAGACAACCAGCATGACCACCAAGGAGATGATCTTAACAGGAGATAGCACTGCTGTTTTCTGAAGAGAGGACCTGTGGATCATGTGTGAACATCTCCGCATGGAGAAGAAATCAAGCGAGGTCCTGGATACTGGAGGGCAGAACGAGGCTCAGGAGAGGTGCAAGCTCCCCAGGAAATGGTCTCTCAATAAAAGCCACAGGACTGTCCCGAGCAAGCTGTGACCGAGCCAACATCACCAAAGATGCTTCGTCGTGTGGATTTTGAGGATAGTCCACACATGCTAAAGGGGGCAGAGGAAACCTCCGAGGAGTGTGTCCAAGGTCTGGGCCAGTTAGGAAGCTCCTCCTCTTGGACAGATGTCCAGATACAACCTGTGTCCCAAGGGCACAGAGGAGACTGGTGGCTAGATTCAAACCCTCCATGGGAAGGACATTTGGTCATTCTCACACCTTTGTCCCAGGATGGGACCAGGCTGAGGAGACTCCAAGAGAACGAGGGTTGCTTCAGTGTCCTGAGGCCACAAGGGCAGTCAGTGTTCAAACCCCATCTTTGCTTCAAAGCACAGGGTGTCCTATGTAAGGTCCTGCCTGAACATCCCAGCACACCAGGATGAAGGCTGAAGAAGCTGCAGCAAGCACGGCATTTAAAGAATTGACACATGAAAGATAGAATACACAGGAGACAGGAGGTTTTGAAGAAGATGCGTCTGAAAAAGTTGCTCAAAAAAGAGGGCCCAAAAAGCATCTGAAGAAGCCAGTTACAACGGTCTAAAGAGAACGATCTCAAGAGAACTGAGGCTCAGAAGAGATGATGAAGACAGCATGGAGGGGACCCTGAGCAGGTACCTGGGGGGACGGCCCCAGAGAGGGTCTGGGATGGTGGCGCTGAAAGAAAATGCGGGGACGCTCTGAAAGAGCCTGAAGAAAATGGTGTCAAGAGAGGCAGAAAGAAATGACCCTGAAAAATCAATCTGATTCGAAGATGACAGATGAAGATTCGAAGAGAGGGATGAAGATGTGAAGGGAAGCTAAGAACATGGAACGCCGTCTGGCAGTGGATCAGGTGAAGAGGAGAAGAAAATGAGGGTGGAGGAGGGTCTGAAGACGCGTGGGGGGCCGGGGGGTGGACAGGGAGGAGACGGGTGGGGGCGTGTGACCAGGAGGTGCAGCTGGGAGCATGATGGGGGTGGTGGTGGGGCTGCTGAGGAGAAGGGCCCGTCCTGGGCAGTGACGACAACCATGAAGAGGAGGGGCGGGGGGCGGGGAGACACTCCGGCTACACGTGCCCGCACCTCGGGCCACGGCCAGTCCCGTTCCTGAGACTCGTGCACACTGACAGACGCCTTCTCACTAAGGCCGGCGCCCTCGCTTAGTAACCGGCCCTCAGGAATTGTAGAGAGATGCTGAGTAGTGCTCAATTAAAACTTAACACTCATGATATAAAAAGAAAAATGCACAAGAAGTTTAAATAGAGCACTACAACACAAGCTGTGAACAGATTACATTTTCCTCTGAAAAACAGAAATGCAAGTCGAGTTGCAGAATAAAACCAGCATCTAACAAATCCAGTTTTGCACCAAAACTACAGACAAACACGACCTGCGAAGGCTGAGTAAAGAAGGAAGGGATTAGAGACAAAAAGCAAGCCTGGAGAAGAAGGGCCTGCCAGCCCTCAGCAGAGAACCCGGGACAGCCAGTGTGGGATGGGAGCCGGCCCGCAGGACCCTGGAGACACAGTCACACCCTGGCTGTCGTGACATCCTTTATTACACGCACCTGCGTGGCATTACACGTGTCACACCTCCCGCGTGGCCCCCGCAGTGTGGCGTGGCCTCCGTCACTGCCCGAAGTACCACGGGGGCGAGCACTGGATGGGCTCCTCCTCCCAGAGGGTCTTCAGCCTCTGCGCCCAGGAGGCCACCATCCTCTTTCTTTCTTCTTCGGACGCCATTTCAGGACCAAAACTGATCTGAGGGGCGAGGACTTTAAATCCGCAGAAGTGCAGTGTGCCGTGCTACAGCGCAAAGGGGAGAGCGCGGTGAGAAGCCGCCCGCCGCTCAGTCACCGGGCAAACGCGCGCGCAGGTGGCCTCTGGGAGCTCAGAGAACCTCCCACCACGGGGGAGCCGAGAAGGCGGGCGCTGCCCTGCAGCCTCAGGGCCTGGCCGCTCCCGGAGGGCAGTGAGCGCTGGGCGGCTCCGACACAGCTCTCTAGTCTCTGCTGCTGAGTCACACACCGAGTTTTATGGTGTTGATTGCTTAGGTAAACTGTGGCAACGGACGAAAGTGAAAGCTGCTCAGTCGTGCCAGACTCCGCGACCCCACGGACTATACGGGCCAGAATACTGTAGGGCAGTATAGGGTAGTATAGGGTAGCCTATTCCTTTTCCAAGGGATCTTCTCAACCCAGGAATCAAACTAGGGTCTCCTGCATTGCAGGCGGATTCTTTACCAACTGAGCCACCAGGGAGCCCTGAATGAGGTTATTCCAGCTGAATGTGCCACCATGGAAGGCTGCTCAAGATATGCGTTAGGTGTAAACAACAAGAAATGTGAAGCAGTATTTGTGGTGCACTGCTCATGTAAACAGAGAAGGCAATGGCACCCCACTCCAGTACTCTTGCCTGGAAAATCCCATGGACAGAGGAGCCTGGTAGGCTGCAGTCCATGGGGTCGCTAAGAGTCTGACATGACTGAGTGACTTCACTTTCCCTTTTCACTGTCATGCATTGGAGAAGGAAATGGCAACCCACTCCAGTGTTCTTGCCTGGAGAATCCCAGGGACGGGGGAGCCTGATGCGCTGCTGTCTCTGGGGTCGCATAGAGTCGGACACGACTGAAGCGACTTAGCAGCAGCAGCAGCAGCAGCAGCTCATGTAAAAAAAGAAGGAAATATGACAAGCTGAGTCATAAAATGTGCATGTGTGAGAACCCAGGGCCCTCCCTGGTCCAGCCAGCCCAGCGGCCGGCACGCCACGCTCCCCGTGCAGGGCTCCTGGGTCTGAGCCCTGTGCAGGCACCTGGGTCCCATGTGCTGCAGCTAAGGGTAAGCACGCCACAGCTGAGGAGTCTGCATGCCCTGGTGGAGACCTGGCTCAGCCCGATAAATACGTGGATAAATGTTTTTTAAAAAGAATACATATGGGCTGTAAGGAAATTATTGAAAGTGATTGTTTTCAAAGGCATTAAGATAACTGAATTTCTATTTTTTATAGTCTCTTTGTTCCCATATGTACTTTTGCAAACTGAAACAAAGGTGAAGAGTTTTTAAAAGCAGGAAGAACTGAAGCTCATGACACATGGAGCCACCTCAGGGCTCCTGTTCACCCAGAGCAGACACCGGCCAACCGGGCTCGGCTTGTCCTCTGGCCAAACAGCATCAAAGGTTCTCATAATCACAGTGTTTTCTCCATCAGGCAACCTTTCCAGGGCTGCCAAGTAAAACATCCAAAAGGCTAAGAGGTTATGATATCCTGTTTCCAGGGGAGTCAGCATGGCCTGGCCTTCAGGCCCCACTCCCACCCGGGATGAGGTAGGAGAGCTGTGTGTTGGGGGGCGCATACCTGGAGGGGCCACAGGAAGTACCGGAAGTCTCCGTTGACCCCAGTCTTGGAGAACATGCTGGCTGTGCCGCCTGTGGTTAAGGACAGGATGGCCAGCTTACCCTGCAGAGGACAGCATGGGATTGGGTGTGGACCCCAGGGAGGGTCATCTATAGTGACTGGAGGAAAACTGAGGCCAGCTCCCCTGCCCCACTCCCCTTCCCTAAGGGACGGACACGCACTCCCATCTCTGTCCAGCCCAGCGGCAGGCCAACAGCGACATCCAACGGGGCGGGGGAGGGACAGCCAGAGGGAGTGGGCCGGGTGCTGGCGGAGTGGGCTTTGGGGGTGCGGGTGCAGGGGATTGGCTGGGAGGGTGCATGACGCCTGCGGCCAGTGGGGCCGGGCTCCTGGGGCTGGTCGGCAAAGGGTGGCGTCTCTTCACGGCCTGAGACACCTCTCATGTCTCAGCGCTCTGTTCATTCACACTTGTTTTCTGAGGCTTTTGGAACTTGAACATCATCTGCTTACACGGGAAATCCAGAGCTACCACATCCTGTGCAGTGGCCGGGCCACAATCTGGTCGGCTTATCCTGCTTTCAAGGTGGGTCCAGGTGCTCAGAGGCAAACAGGTGCATGGCCAGGCACAAGTCCACGCTGTGGAGCAGGCGCCCCGGACCCCTGGCCGAGCACGCTGCTGGACGTGGACACCCGGCACCCTTTGCTGGAGGAAAGGGCTGTGACCCCAGGAACCCTGCCTCCTCACCCATGTAAGCCTTGCACGCTGATGGTGCTCTGTGGGAGTTTGGTTAACAAAGGCAAACCAGAGGTGACTTGCTGAGATGCCCTTTCTTCTCTGATGGACAAGGGTCCCTCATCCCCGGGGGGTGGGGGCCGTACCTTGAGAAAGCCGTCATCGTAGGAGTCGGGGAAGTCGAAGGCAAAGCCCTGGCAGAGCACCCTGTCCATCCAGCCCTTCAGCACGGCGGGCACGCTGAACCAGTACAGCGGGAACTGCGGGGGAGCAGGAGGGGGCGCTGGGGTGTCCGTCCACCTGGGGCTTCGGGGGTGCCACCCCCTCCCCGGGCTGAGCAGGCGGGTGCCCCCTGGGGCTGTGCGCCTGGGCAGCTCCTCCCCCTGCTCTGAGGCATATGGGCTGGGCGGGCGGCATGCTGGGCGGGCAGGGCCGACGGTGTCCTGGTGGCTGCCGCAAGTGGCTCTGGGTCCCCGTGACATCATGACTGCGGGCCCAACTGAGCCCGCTCTGGGGCAGCAGAACCGTGAACCCAACCATGGGGCCAGGGGAGGGTGTGGGAAGGAGCCTTGCCCCCTCCCCGCCTGGGGTGAGATGTGGCTTCTGGGAGTCGGGCCCGGAGGTTCTGAGGAGCTGAGCCTGACCACACCGCAGCAGGGAGGTCTCCCTGGAGCCACTGGGGTCTCCACAGAAGCCCCAACACCGCGTCCAATGACAGTGTCAGGGAAGAAAGATGAGCACAGGCAACAATCCGATCCCAGAGGGATAAGGGAGCCCACACTGGGGCCGTACACTGTGGCCAGCAGCGCCTCGGGAGAGGGTCTGCAGCCAGAGCCGGTACCGCAACGAGAGGGAAACCAACCTGGAATATCACCAGGTCGGCCTCCTGAAGCTTCTTCTGCTCCTCAACGATGTCGCTGCTCAGAGACCGCTTCTCGTAGGCCTTGTGGGTCTCCACACCGTAGTTGAAGAAGTCAGGGTTGGAGAGGGTGCCTGGGGGAGCAGGACAAAGGCTCCCGCTCAGGGGGACATCCACAGCCCGCCAGCCCCGCAGCGACACTGCGGCCTGGACGCCTCCCAGCAAGGTCACTGAGACCTGATCTGGTGGCGGGCCCTGGGGTCAGACTGTGGACACAAAGGAACAGCTAGGGTCCTCACCTTCGAGGGGCCAGAGTCCAGGAGGGACAAATAACCACATGATTAACATGGAGCACGACAGGGCAGCGAGCTCAGGGCAGCCCCGTGGCACACAGACCTCACCGCCCGGACGCGGGGGCCTCGCCCATGTGGGCAGCAGGTGAGCAAAGCGCCCCGGGGATTTGACGACGGAGCAGGAGTTCTGCAGGCGGTCTAGAGGACCGGAGGGGAGGGGGCTCCAGTGTGTCGTGCAGAGGGGACCGCCACGCTGGCCGTAGGAGGGCCTCGGGGAGCTGCTGAGGGCCGGGGGCCAGGGGTGGCCTGGCTGCAGGGCTGCAGCTTGGCCACAGGGGCTCAGCTCTGCGTGCACATGGGTTGCAATGGGGGCACATGGTTTATGGAGGAAACAGCCATTTTCTCGATTCGGCTCTGAAAAACCTGTGGCCTCAGAGATTTTGGAGCAGGCCTGGTTGCGGGGGTGGGCTCAGGCAGCAGCAGGACTGGGCCCTGAGGCAGGACCCCTGCAGTTAAATGGAAAGACAAGGCCTCGGTGGGTTCCCGTCCAGCAGCACGACTCGCCTAAGCACTGCCCAGTATTAATAGCGGTCACTGGTGGTTGAGGGTCTCCTCGTACCTCGCTAGGCTCTAACCTCATCATAACAGGCTGTTTCTACCTTTCATAACAACATGAGGGGCCAGGTAATTCCCAAGCGACCAGAGAGGAGTGGGGGGCTCAGGGTGGCCCCCCAGCACACAGGCCTGCAGGGTGGCCCGGGTAGAGCTGGCCCCACCCTTGGGTGCCACGGCTGAGAGCATCCCGGGGCCTCACCCTCACTCAAAAGCTTGGCTGGGACCCTTCTGTGCGCGAGGTTGTGTGCTGACCAGAGACCCCGAGGAGGAGAGCCTGTGTCTCAGGCAGGCTGCCACCCCCAGGTGTGGCGCCCACCGCGGCCTCTGTGCTTCTGAGAGTGGTAAACAGATAACACGTGTGTGTGGGCCACACGCACTCCAGGTAGGATTTAAAGGCACAGAGCAGAGCAAAGGTGCACAAGCACCGGGGAAACAGGGATGTTTTCCTATGTGTGGGTGTGGATGCACTTGTTTAGTAAGACAGGAAATCCAGAGTCTTGCAGACATTGACTCACAGATTGAAAGAAAAGATGGAGACAAAGCTAAATCAACATGGGAACTGGTAAGTTATAACATGTACCCTGAAGTGACACAGTCGTTAGTAAGACTCCTGAAAGCTCCAGTGGACAGAGCAAATCCCCACTTGTACCTGTATCTACAGGTAGAGCTCCTAAGCTCTACAGGAATGTGCACTTTGTTAACATCTGGACTAAGATCTACAATGAGCCACACCAAAGAGTGCTGCTTGCTTGACCTTGGGGCTGCGGGACAAGGAGGGTGTGTGAAGGGGCTGCTAGTGTTCACCCTCTGCCCACTGTTCACCACACTTAAAATGCTCTTTCTGCAGAGCCTGTGTCTTACCTGATTCCCTGAAACGCCAGTGGCCCCATCACACAATACTCTCTGCCTCCCCAGCCCCCGCTCTGTTGCTTTTCAGTGAAAAGAGCTGTTTGGTTTATTAAAAGAGAAGAAAGACAAGGAGAGGCAAGGATACAACCATTACCACCAGTACTAAATGCTAAATCTGGAGTCTTGTTAACACAATTGCAAACAGGAGGGACCTAAAGGTATTAATTTAGTGGGAATTACTGGAAAGGCACGGATGAAATTATTACTTGGCTTAAAATTACTTGGCTTAAAATTACAAACAGTGAGACGTTGTAGCAGCCACATGCACGCATGACGGAGACATGCACAGATCAGTCCTCTTCACGAAGAGGAACAAAACCCAGTAAGTAAGACTTATGCGAGATCTGCATGAAGAGAACTCGTAAATGCACCTGGAGGGTTGTAAAAGAACGTGATCACATGAGGAACCATGCCTGTTGCTGGAACAGAAAAAAGTGTCACTGGAAGTTCCGCTGTAAACAATCCGTTACCTTTAGAATCTTGCCAACTAAAGGCTGGAGCTTGCCATCTGCTCTATAGGGATTAAGTCACAAGCTGCTGTAGCCATTGATCTTCAACAACCCCTGGACGGAGTTCAGGGTGGAGATCAGGAATGAGGCCCTCTGTGCTCCGGGAAAAACTAGAAAAACATGCCTTCAGATAGGTATTTTCAGAAGATTTTATGAGCCCAATTCTTTTAAGTCCTCATATCTTTAAAGCACTAAAATCATTAATGGTGACATCTGCTCCTCATGACTAGCAGCGACCTTCTGCCAAAATGAGTGCCTGATGACTACATGACCCGTCTTCACCAAAATCCCACACATCCCAACCTTTGCTCCACCTCTCTGGAGCAGCTTCAGAGATAGCCAAGAGGCTGTCTCCCGGGCCACAGTCCTCACTTTATCCCAAACAAAATAACTCACAACTGTCTTTCCTGGTGGGTCAGACAGTAAAGAATGTGCCCACAGTGCGGGAAGCCTGGATTTGATCCCTGGGCTGGGAGAGCCCCTTGGAGGAGGGCATGGCGACCCACCCAGTCTTGCCTGGCGAATCCCATGGACAGAGGAGCCTGGTGGGCTGCAGTCCGCGGGGTCGTGAAGAGCCAGACACGACTGAGCGACTAAGCACAGCACAGCTGGCACGGCGTGCTTTTTATTTTTTCAGCCAACAATCTGGAAAGCTAATTCAAAAAATCTATATGGAAAAGTCAAAGTAGCTGTAAAAACAGTAAGACAGATGAAGGTGACCTGACTCTGAGACACTGAATGATCTGACAAACAGTGGAGCCACGTGGTGCCGAGTCACAGGCAGGAGAGCAGCCTGGGCACAAAGGCAGAAGATGCGAACACGCGGGAACCCAGGTCCCAACAAGGCCGGCTTCCAAGTCAAGGAAGACGCGAACACGCGGGAACCCAGGTCCCAACAAGGCTGGCCTCCAAGTCAAGGAAGACGCGAACACGCGGGAACCCTGGTCTCAACAAGGGCGGCTTCCAAGTCAAGGAAGACGCGAACACGGGGGATCCCAGGTCCCAACAAGGCCGGCCTCCAAGTCAAGGAAGACGCGAACATGCGGGAACCCAGGTCCCAACAAGGCTGGCCTCCAAGTCAAGGAAGACGCGAACACGCGGGAACCCTGGTCTCAACAAGGGCGGCTTCCAAGTCAAGGAAGACGCGAACACGGGGGAACCCAGATCCCAACAAGGCTGGCCTCCAAGTCAAGGAAGACGCGAACACGCGGGAACTCAGGTCTCAACAAGGGCGGTTTCTAAGTCAAACAGCTGGATGATGTAATAAATGGGGGTGAGAGCTGAGTACGTACTTGGGAAAAACTGAATCCACACGTCACATCACGCATTGAAATAAATTCTGAGTAGAGAAAGTATTTAATTTTAAAAAGTGGAACCTGCCAAATACTATAGCACCTTTAAAAAAATAAGCTTAGAGTTTATATGACACAAAATGCACAGGTCTAAATTAAAAGAGAAGCCACCACAGCAAAGCCAAAACTAAAAATAACCTAGGTAAAAATGTATTTACAATTCATATTTCAAACCCTATACCAGGTAAAACAAGGAAACTAGCACTTGCAAACACTGTGGGCTGGAGAGTGAGCTGGTACAGCACTCACGGAAAGCAGTTTGATATTGTCTATGAAAATTCAAAGCACACGTTCCCCCTGCCCAGCAACTCCGTCCAGATACACTCGCACACGCAGGAAAGCGCGCGGGCACCGTTCTTGCCACAGTCCTGTTATCACAGCGAAAGTGAGACGCAGCCAACACTGCCTGAGTGGGCACCACTGACACCTCGGTGCCTCCAGACAACGGGGGTTCTGAGGCAGGAAAGAGAAAGCAACGCGCAAAACAACATATGGGAACGCATGTTCCCATTTTTAAAAAGCGGAGAGAAAAGCCGTTATACTGTGAATTGCTTTAGGTACACCCAGAGACAGCACAAACTCGCCCCAGAAAGATGCAGAGGCGGTGGGAGACCCTGGTTCCTATGGGAGCAGAGAAGTTGGGTGGCTGGGGGTGAGGGAAAAGCCATGCACTGCAGACCTTTTCAACGTGAGAATTGTACATCACGTCCAATGATGAGTTTTGTTTACAAACATTTTTTTTAATTAAAAAAATAATTCAAAGAAGGCAAAAAAACTCCTAACAATCTGATTTAAAAATGGGCAGAGGATTTGAACAGGTATCTCTCTGAGGAAAACACAGATGGCCAAAAGGCATGTGGAAAGACTCTCAACATCACTGATTATCAGGGACACAAAGCAAAACCACGGCGAGATACCACCTCCCGCCGGTCAGAATGGCCGTCAGCAAGGCAAGACACACCCCGGGCCGGTGAGGACATGGGAGAAAAGCGGGCCCTCATGCGGCTGGCGTAGAGTGAAGCCACCGTGCGGAACAGTGTGGACATTCCCCAAGAAATTTAAAAACAAACAAACCCAGAGCATTTATGACTCACCAATGATATCCTTCCCTGTGGCCCTGGGCTCAAAGTTCATGGCATAGAGATCAGAAACGGTGACGGTGCAGCCCTGCTGGCTCAGCTCAGCCACTGCCACGTCCTTCAGGGACCCATTCAAAGACCGGGGCTCTTGGTGTGCGTAGACGATGAGCACTTTCTTACCTAAATCCAGACAAGAAACCATTTGTCTTGAAGAACAATTCCTCTCTGTCAAAGCTCCACAAGGACCAGGCTGACAAGAGGGCGCGCACACAACAGCTGAAGCTAAGTAAGGAAGACCAACGCTCTTTACGGGAGACGGCTGGAAAACAAGGAGCGTTTCAGGAACCTGGTTGTATCAGTTCACCACTACTTGAGTTTACTAACACAGGAGTCCACTTACGAGTCCCCAAGAATGACACGAGTGCATTCTTTCAAAGCCCAGTCTAGTCTGGCTATCCACCAGGAGATGCTTTAGCCACGTTGCCCAAGCTCAGAATAAGAAATCACTGTGACTAATCTTTTGTGCTAACCCCTTGTTGGCAGGTCAGTCGCTGACACACAGCTCTGCTTCCTTCCTCTCCCCTGAAAACTGACACATAACATGTATTAAAAAAAAAAAAAATCAGATCCTGAGTCCCATGGGGAAGCAGGGCCTGTATGAAGCCCAGCTTCAGTGGAGAGCCTAACAGCAGAGGCTCCATCCACTGCCCGGAGGTGTCATTCATACCAACACTCTCTGAAGCTGCACGGAGAAGGCAATGGCAGCCCGCTCCTGTACTCTTGCCTGGAAAATGCCATGGACAGAAGAGCCTAGGAGGCTGCAGTCCACGGGGTCACAAAGAGTCAGACACGACTGAGTGACTTCACTTTCACGTATTGGAGAAGGAAATGGCAACCCACTCCAGTGTTCCTGCCTGGAGAATCCCAGGGACGGCGGAGCCTGGTGGGCTGCTGTCTATGGGGTTGCACAGAGTCAGACATGACTGAAGTGATTTAGCAGCAGCAGCAGCTGAAGCTGCACTGTCCTCCTTCAGGACATTCTCCAAGGTCACGTACCAGTTCCTTCTAGAGGGCAGCTGTGGGGATGTGTTTAAATTTTCTGTGGGAGCCTCTTAAGACTAAGATATTTAAAGTCTTGATCCATATTATTCTGTTTAGGCCCTTTAGGAGAAAATATAAATGTTAGTTTGAAGCAAAGAGCTTTGGGGCACTCAGCAGAGTGTTAAGGTTGAACTGCATGAGTGAAATTAATGATTAACAGTTTTAACTTCTCAGATTCATTTGTTATAAAGGAACTTGGGGGCTTAACAGGAAACAGGATACAAATGAAATATCACACTGACGGTTCTCAACCAGGGAGCGCTACCTCCCGGGGAGTGTTTCACAACATCTGGAGACATTTCTCGGTTGTGGCATCTGGAGGGAGGCACTGCTGGGACGTGGAAGACAGAGTGCAAGGCTGCTGCGGAACACAGCTCTGGACAGGGCCCTGGCAGAGCACCGACGCCAGCAGCGCCACGGTTGAGAAACCCTAATGTACAACAATGCGTAAAATAACGTGAATTATTATGGTACAGAATGCAAGGATTTTCATGCTATGGTGTTGAACAAACAGATGTCACGATGGGAAGCGTGTGTCATGCGGTGTTTCTAACCACGGTCACTCTCGGGCCTCAGTCACTCCACATCTATTGACTGAGCGGCTCTAATGTCCCAGGGGGTCACCGCAGAGGCTGGGGCAAAGCAAAGACAAGGTAAGCATTCTATTTTGGTGGGGCTGAAATGAACAATAAAACAAGTAAGAAAATACAAAACAAGATAATTCCAGGTAGCAGTCCACATTATAAACAAGTTTTATACACCAGTGTTGTCTGGAGTTTTTATAACAAAGTATTCAATTTCTAATAAATTTTTCATTTAACAAAGTTTAACTCCCCCAGAGCTAATAGTCACCTGCCATGTCCCAGGAAGATGGGTATTTTTCTCTCTGAATCCCGCCGAGAGGAGGCTGTGCTGTTAGTCCTGGGTGTAGGGGGCCCTGAGCTCTCAGGCGCGGTCACACTCAGTGATGCCAACGACCTGGAAGAGGAAACAAACGCTGAGGGAGGTGGGGAGACACGGTGGGCAGCTGAGCTGCAGCCGTGGGCAGGCTGAGGCAGGGGAACAGCAAGCGTAAGGCAGCGTTGGGACTGGCTTGGGGTGCTCAGAGAGCCTACACGGGGGACATGTGGTTACAACAGAGCTGGGTGGTGGGAGATTCCGTCCAAGGGCTGGGTGGGTCAGCAGTGCAGGGGTGAGGACTTTATTCTGAGCCTAGCAGAAGCCCCCAGAGCATGTCCAGAGAGTGATGGGCTGCAGACTCAGGGAGCACCTGGTCCTGAATTCCCGGGGTCAGGGCCCAAAGACAGTCTGGTTTAGGAAGAAAAGCTTTCATTTCAGTGCTGAGAGCAGGGGAGGCATCCCCTTATCGCACTGCCTGGTACAGTGTACCTAGTTATGTCACCTGCCGGGCCGCTGGAGGCCTTGGAGTTCTGACTCCTCGTGGGGTCCAATTCTCCTAGTTGTACAGAATGAGAAACTGACGCCCAAGAAGCAGGCCACTTGCCCAGCACTTCCCCACTGACCTTCAAACACAACAGGGAGATCCGTCTCCTTCCGTGGAGAGGGTGCCCTTATCAGGCTGACAGGAAAACAGAAGCGTGCGGCTGTTAAACTATGTACATCATGCCACACCAAACGGGCTGACACCTTTCATGCACTCTATTTCGTTCCAGCCTCCTCGACCGCTCCTCTCGTGTTCCCTCCATCCCCCGCTAGAACCATAAACAGCGGCGCAGGAAGCACACACCACATATATGTCCCACTTCTTTGATTTTCTGGCTGAGATTTTCAGGGACTAAGACTGGAGAAGGCAATGGCACCCCACTCCAGTACTTCTGCCTGGAAAATCCCACGGACGGAGGAGCCTGGTAGGCTGTAGTCCATGGGGTCACTGAGGGTCGGACACGACTGAAGTGACTTAGCAAGATTGGAGAAGTTGAGTTTCGGGTCCTGGCACCCGGGGCAAAGACCGAGCCGGAACCCCGAGGGCCCAGGCCTGGTCTCCGCGCCGCCCGCTCGCTGACCCCAGGCGGCCCCTTGCCGTCAGCGCGTGGGGTCAGCGCGGGCCGAGTCCAGGGCGGAGGGCAGCGGCTGGGGGCAGCGACGGGCCTGCGCACACCTGCGCCCCACGCGGGGGTGGAAGCCCGCGGAGACTCTGGTCCCGGGAAGCGGCCCCCGAGAGCGCGGACACTCACCTCGGCCAAAACGCCCGAGACGACCGGCAGGACGAGACTTCCCTCTGGGAGAACGTCCGGCGTCCACGCCACGATCCGGCCGCGCGGACTACGCACTCGCAGGCGTCGCGAGCAGACAATGTAGCTCCGCTCCGCGGGGCTGGACTCGGGGGCTAGGCCAGCGGGGCCCCGCCCATGCCCCGCCCACGAGCGCCGAGGCCCCGCCCCTCCCCTCCTCTCTCCGGAGCGCAGCCCCGCCCCCGACCTGTCTGGACCTCTCCTAGCGCTCGGCGTCCCGCCCCGGCATAAGCCCCGCCCACACGCCCTTCGCTCCGCCCCTGCCCTGTCCTCGCCCCTGGGAGCCGGGCCGGGTGGCTCCGCGCCGCGGCGGCTGAAGGGATGGCAGTTTTAGTTCTGGGAAGGTGGGGCGCCGTGTCCGCCCCTCCCGCCGCCTCCGCCCCTAGGCCCACTCAGGGTCAAAACACTCAACCGTAAAAAGGATGAACGATCGGGGCCCAGGAGCTGGGGCGAATCTGCAGAGAAATACGCTGCATGAAAATCCCCAATCCCTGAGGGTCCCCTCTGAACCATCACGTTTATGTAACCGGCTTGAGATGAGATTCTAGAAACGGAGAACAGGTTAGTGGTTGCCGGGTTTCTGGTGGGCAGGTGTGATTCTAAGAGGGACCTTGTGCTGATGGGAATGTGCGGTGTGTGATCGTTGTTCTGTGGTCTGGCCTGACGTTCTTATTGGGGAGTCTGGGGGTAAAGGGCACATAGGAAGGTTCAAGGCCAAGGAGATCCCCGGAAGGCAGAGAGGCACCGAACTGGAGCCTGTGGGAGGGCTGCTGGTGGGCACTTTGGGCCAATTGTATCTCTTTTCTCTCTTTCCAGCACTTTGTGGCCTGCACCACCTCATTTGTAGACCCCCCTGCCATTGGGACTCACTCGAGGACCCTCCTAAACTCTGCCTTGATTTCTGGTGTCCCGAGATGGCCCTTGGGGCTCTCCTGGTGGCTCAGACGGTAAAGAATCTGCTTCAATGCAGGAGACCCAGGTTTGATCCCTGGGTCAGGAAGATACTCTGGAGATGTTCATGGCAACCCACTCCAGTACGCTTACCTGGAGAATTCCATGGACAGAGGGTCCATGGGGTTGCAAAGAGTTGGACACCACTGAGCGACTAACTCTTTCACCTTCAGGATGGGCCTAGAGAGCCAAGGCTGGTTCCCCTTAAAGCATAACATTCCTGATGCAAACAGCTGCAGCGTTCGCAGCGTCTGGGTGGTCTGTCCAAGGCTGCTGTCTTTCTTGGGTTCAGAGTGAGGACGTGGCCTCTCTATGCGTGACATGCCCTCATGCCAGCAGCGGACAGGCCACCTTGTCTTGTGAGCCTGGGAGGTGCTGGAGGCCATTTTTGTTTTAGAATGACCTTCACCTGAGAGAAAAGTTGTGGAGGCATTTCCAAATGTTCCAGAATGTCCTCAAAGATGAGATCTGGCTTAGTTTTCTTCCCTCTTTCTTGTCAGACTGAGATGATGTCCGCAGATCATCTTTGAGTCACGTGAAATGATTGCAACTAAGAAAGGCGGATGCAGGGACTCTGGGGTAACCTTCCAGGGTGGGTGACTGACGCTGTTGTCCCTTGGGAGGGGGATTGTTCATGTCTTTGGTGCTGTGAGGTTGTGGTTGTTTATGCAAAGTCGTGTTCAACTCTTGCGACCTCATGGGCTGTGTAGCCTGCCAGCCTCCTCTGGGATTTCCCAGACAAGAATACTGGATTGGTTTGCCATTCCTCCTCCAGGGGATCTTCCCAACCCAGGGATGGAACCTGCACCTCCCACTTGACAGGCAGATTCTTTACCACTGAGCCACCAGGGTGCTGTGAGGACCAATAAGGAAAACAGCCAGACCTCCTGGTGACTGTGGAGCCGCAGGCAACCAGCCCGGGAGCCGTCTAGACCCTGATGTGTGGGTGGAAGTGCTGGGCCGGAAAGGAGACCAACGTGCGACCCCGCCTCTGAAAACAGGGAACTTCTGGGTCCAGCCACGCTTTGATCCTGGTCCGCGACGAGGCAGCACCATCTGGCGGCCGCGCGCGGGAATCGCAGGTGCGGAGGGGACGTTGCCCTCCGGACAAGGTCAGCTGGCCAGCCCTCGCCTGGGTCTTCAGGATGGTGAAAGCGCCAGCCGTGGAGTGGATAGGGGCCAGTCTGGAGAAGAGAAATATGATTCCCTGCTAATCTGGCATTTACTGCAAACAAGACATTCCTACTGTGAGCCTAAGGAGGAGGCGGTGCTATTAAAGTGTAGATGTAGCAAGCATGACCTCTGAGGGTCATGAGTGGACTGTTCATTTCACCCCTTGCAGGGGAGAAATAGGCTTAGGCTTCCCGGCAGGTGGGGGGGCAGTTAAGCCAGCTGCATACTTCTTTCCCTCAGCTGCCCCTTATTGTGTGTTTCAGATGAAAATTAATATCGAGGGTTACCTTAAGACTAATCGAAGTAGCTTGAACGTTTTCCTAGAGAAGTAGTTCCTTTTGGTTTTATTTAATGGCTTTTCTTTCCTCTACGAACAGCATCCTCCTTCTTTGGGGAAACAAACTTCCTGAGAACTCAGGTTGCGTTTATAAATATATTTATCCACCTCTCTGCCTGGCCGCACTGGGTCTTGGCTGGGCGTGTGGGATCTAATTCTCTCACCCCGGGCCCCTGCATTGGGAATGTGGAATCCTATCTCCTGATCTAGAAGTCCCTCTAGTTAATCTTTTTTTTCATGGTAGTAAAATCTCTGTAACAAAAGATCTGTCATTTCAACCACTGTAAGTACACAATGGCATTAATTATATTCAGTGGCATTAATTACATTCATAATGCTATGCAATGTCACTATTTTTATTTCTGAAAATTTTTCATCACCCCAAACAGAAACTCACTAATCTTTAAGCAGTAACTGCAAACTCCCCACTCCCCATCCAGGTTCTGCACCGATAATCTTTCTGCTTTCTGTGAATTTGCCTTTTCGAGATATTTCATACAAGTGGAATCATGCAGCAGGTGGCCCTTTGTGTCTGGGTTCCTTCACTTGGCGTAATGTTTTCAAGGTTCATCCATATCGCAACATGGATCAGAACTTCACTCCCTTTTACTGCTGAATAATATTCTATTTTATGCAAATACCACATTTTACCCTTTCATACGTTGTTGTAACCTTTCATAGGTTGATGGACACTCGGGTCATTTGGCTGTTGTGAATAATGCTGAAATAATTATTGGTGCACAAGTGTCTGAGTCCCTTTTAAAAAATCTTTTGGGTGTATACCAAGGGGTGAAATCGCAGCATCATGTAGTAATAACTGTTTTGCTTTTTAAGGAACTGCCAAACTGGTTTTCACCGTGGTTCCAGTGTTTTGGAGTAGGATCTGGCAGTCCACTCCAGTTTCCTGCCTGGAGAATTCCATGGACTGGCTACCGTCCATGAAGTTGCAAAGAGTCAGACCCGCCTGAGAGACTAACGCGTCACGTCCACCGCTTTACATTCCAACTGATGTCTCCACATTTCTCACCAACATTTGTCACGTTGCTTTTTTTATTATTGTTTTAGCTGTCCTAGTGGTTTTCGTACTGTCTCACCTTGGTTTTGTTCTGCTTTTCCCTGGTGACTAAGGATGTTCCGAATCTTGTGCTCACTGGCCATTTGTTTACCTTTGATGAAATAGCTATACAAATCCTTTGTCCATTATGTAATTGGGTTGTTTGTCTATTTGTTGTTGAATAATAGGAGCTCTGTGTATATTCTGGATGTTATCAGATTTCTAATTTGCACGCATTTTCTCCCATTCTGTAGGTTGTCTTTCACTTTTGGGGGGAGGGTCCTATTCCTCTAAAAGCAATTAACCAGACTTTTTCTTGGTTCCCTCCTATAGTTACTTCTCTTGATGAAAGTGAAAGAGGAGAGTGAAAAAGTTGGCTTAAAGCTCAACATTCAGAAAATGAAAATCATGGCATCTGGCCCCATCACTTCATGGGAATTAGATGGAGAAACAGTGGAAACAGTGTCAGACTTTATTTTTTGGGGCTCCAAAATCACTACAGATGGTGACTGCAGCCATGAAATTAAAAGATGCTTACTCCTTGGAAGGAAAGTTATGACCAACCTAGATAGCATATTCAAAAGCAGAGACATCACTTTGCCAACAAAGGTTCGCCTAGTCAAGGCTATGGTTTTTCCTGTAGTCATGTATGGATGTGAGAGTTGGACTGTGAAGAAGGCTGAGCGCCGAAGAATTGATGCTTTTGAACTGTGGTGTTGGAGAAGACTCTTGAGAGTCCCTTGGACTGCAAGGAGATCCAACCAGTCCATTCTGAAGGAGATCAGCCCTGGATGTTCTTTGGAAGGACTGATGCTAAAGCTGAAACTCCAGTACTTTGGCCACCTGATGGGAAGAGCTGACTCATTGGAAAAGACTCTGATGCTGGGAGGGATTGGGGGCAGGAGGAGAAGGGGATGACAGAGGATGAGATGGCTGGATGGCATCACCGACTCGCTGGACATGAGTTTGAGTGAACTCCGGGAGATGGTGATGGACAGAAAGGCCTGGCGGGCTGTGATTCATGGGGCCGCAAAGACTCGGACACGACTGAGCGACTGAACTGAACTGAGCTGATAGTTCTTTCTAGCTTGCTGCTGAGTTCCCCAGGATAAGACTTGGAAGATGGTTGGAGGCATTGTCTTTGCTCAGGGAACAGGCTGGTTGTCTGAGTCTCTTCAGGTTTCTTCGGACATTTCAGGTGAGCAGACGTCCTGTGTTTTCAGGGTGTCCCTTGTCTCCCTTTGAAGACCATCCAAACCCAGAAATCTCAAGCAGCAACAGAGTGGCTTTCCTCAAACGTAGCTAGAAGACATCGACCCGGCCAGTTTTATTAGGAAACTAGCTATTATGATGATTCCATTACAAAACCCCTGGTTTCTGAGAACTTTCGCTTCCTGTGGTATTTTGGGAAGACCTGCTGCTTGTCAAGAGTGATCCACCTTGATTCCTCAAATGCTGTGGCTGGAATTCTAATGGCAACATGTCATGAACTGGCTTTTTCATTAATAAGTCGTAAGTGGATAATGTCCTAACAAAGTGGTAATCTGGAGACCAGATTCAAGTAAAAAAAAACTCTGTGACTAAATAGGTTTTTGATGTTAAATGGTCAGTCACGCCAGGAATAATTGACTCATTAAAAATGAGAACGCAGGCATCTCATACTTTAACTTCTTTTAAATCATCGGCTCGATGGACAGGAGTTTGAGCAAACTCCAGGAGATAGTGAAGGACAGGGAGGCCTGGCATGCTGCAGTCCATGGGGTCGCAGAGAGTGGGGCGTGACTGAGCGACTGAACAAGTCAGCAGTTAGTTGACAGTCAAATACTGGCCAGTTCAACATGCTTTTTGAAATTACTTTTGCGTGTGCTTGGACCCAAGCAAACCTATAACTCCCTGTTTCTACCCCAAACCAATCATGTTTTGGCAACTGTGGGAATAGAGATATTAGGCTCTCACAGTACACAGTGATCTATGGTGGGTGAAGGTTTGACTGAAAATGAGAAGTAAAGGGGACTTTCAAGACCGCACTACTGCAGTCGCGAACATTTATTTAAGCAGATTCTGTTCCGTGCCTTGTCTCCCTACTTCATGACTCAGCGATGAGTGTTGGATGGGAAGATGTGAGTTGAGTATGTCTCTCTGCTGTTCAAGGACAAGCGGGAATGGCACTTGCTCTTCCTGGGTAATCGCCAGAAAGAAGAGCAGTGTGGGCCCGTGCCATTGGCACCGCAGAGCGCTGACTGCACGCCCGCAGTGTGCGGCGTTCTTTGCGTGGACTAGCTGACTTGGTCCCAACAGCAGCACCATCATGCCGTTTCTATTGTTGTTTCCATTTCACAGATGAGAAAACTGAGGTCCAAAGAGTCTAGTAAAGGTGCAAAGCACCCTGGCTCCAGAGCCCACCTCAAACTATGATATTGAATTAAAGATAAGTGTCCCCAGTGATAGGGCTTAAATGGGGTGCAGGGACGTAGGAGGTTGTTCATTTCTCATAAGGTTAAAAAAAAGGACATCAGCCCAAACCACATTCCCTGCAACAGTAGAGTCTGTTTCTAAAGGAGCTGAGGATCGAAGGTGTGCTGAGACGCGCAGTTCTCTGACTGCTCTCGGCGCTGCACACAGCAGCGGACAACCGCGAGAACCACAGGAAGAAGTCCGCCACCTCGTAGGGGCTGGAGCGGCCTCCGGCGCACACGAACTGGACTCAGAGCGGTGAGCACACAGCACTCCTGTGCCTGCGTGCAGTGTGGGTGGCCCTTAACTCAAGCTTGGTTTCCGGTGTCTCTTACTTTCTTGATAATGTCCTTAGACACATACAGTTTTTCAATTTTGATGAAATCCAATTTATCTATTTTTTTGTTTTTATCTTGAATTTTTGGTGTCATATCTAAGAGCCCATTGCCAAGTCCAAAGGTCCTGGACATTTACTCCTGTGTTTTCTTCTCACATTTTTATAGTTTAGTTCTTGTATTTAGGTTTTTGATCAATTTTGAGTTATTTTTGTAAGGGGAGAACTTCATCCTTGAGTATGGAAATCCAGTTGTCCAGAATCACCTACGGAAGAGAACATCCGTCCCCCATTGAATGAAATCAGCTGACCACAGATGTTTTAAACGAGGTTTCTCTTGTTTGTCTTCACAAAACGATCATGTGTGGTTTTTCCCCTCTTCATACTATTCTGTGATGTGTGGCAGTGATGGCCTTTCTTACATTGGGTCACCATTGTATCTTGGACTAAGTCCCTCTTGGTCATGATGTGTAATCCTTTTAATATCTTGTTGGATGCGATTTGCTAGTATCTTGCTGAGGCTTTGCATCAATATTCATACGGAATACCGTCCTGTAATTGTATTTTCCCTGGTGTCTGTGTCTTGCTTTGGTGTTGGCCTATGAGTTCACCAGTCCTCCCCACCCGGTTTCCTGTAAGAATTTGAGAAGGGTTAGTGTGAGAATTCGCCAGTGGGCTACCTGGTCCTGGAATCTGTCAGGAGGTTTTCCTTTTCCTTTTTAAAAAAACTTAACATTAAAGTGAGATATTTGGTTTGTGGGGAGTCAGTGAGGGAACTTGAGGGGTCAAGAATTATGTATAATTTAATTCAGGGGGAGGAGGAGCTAAGATGGCGGACGAGTAAGACGGGGAGAATACTTTCTCCTCCACAAATCCATTAAAAGAACATTTGAATGCTGAATAAATTCGATAAAACAACTTCTGAATGCCGGCAGAGGACATCAGGCACTTAGAAAGACAGCTCGTTGTCTTCAAAACGAGAAAACGAGCCCTGCGGTAACTCCTTTTTCGGAGAAGTGGCGCAGACACCAGCATTTGCTATTGGCAAGCGGGGGCTGGGCTAGGAGGAGCGGCGAGGCCTGCATTGCTTTGAGAAAGGATTTGGCCTGGCTATCTCGGGCGATATCTGAGCGAAATAACCAGACTGTCGGTTATTTACTACATCAAAAGCCAGCCCTAACTTAAGACACCACCAGGACTACCTACGGAACAAAGGGCTGCACAGATTTGGCCGGCTGCAGGCCGTCCCACTCCGGTGACAGGCAGCCAGGGCCGGAGGCGGGCAATTACAGCCCTAGAGAGACACTGTCTAACGGAACTGTGAGTAGGTTTCTGTGCTGACTCACGCTTCTTGGGGCTCTGGATGGTCAACATCTGCCTGAGAAAGTGCACTGTTTGTATACCCAGAAAACTGAGCGGCGGAGAGGCGATAAGTCACAGCAGCTGCGCTCGCTGAACATTTCATCACCTGCGCTACTCGGATCTGGGAAGGGCATAAAACGCAGACTCAACCAAGTCTGTGCTTTTGAGGATTATCCGAGTGCCTGAACCTGGCTGGTTTAGATTTGGGTGTTCATCTCCGCCTCCTCTGTAACAAGGCAGAGATCAGATACTGAAAAGACCTGTAAACCGCCTCAATAAAGAGAATTCAACAAACTACCAGAATATAGTAAGGACACTCTAAATTTGGCAATTTTAACAAAATGAAGAGACAAAAGAATACCCAGCAGCTAAAGGAACAGGATAGATGCCCACCAAACCAAACCAAAGAGGAAGAGATAGGGAATCTACCTGATAAAGAATTCCGAATAATGATAGCAAAATTAATTCAAAATCTCGAAATCAAAATAGAATCACAGTTAAAGAGTCTGGAGACAAGGATTGAGAAGATGCAAGAAAGGTTTAACAAGGACCTAGAAGAAATAAAAAAGAGTCAACACATAATAAATAATGCAATAAATGAGATCCAAAACACCCTGGAGGCAACAAATAGTAGAATAACAGAGGCAGAAGATAGGATTAGTGAATTAGAAGATAGAATCCTAGAAATAAATGAATCAGACGAGAAAAAAGAAAAACGTATCAAAAGAAATGAGGACAATTTCAGAAACCTCCAGGATAACATCAAACGCTACAACATTTGAATCATAGGAGTTCCAGAAGAAGAAGATTAAAAGAAAGATCATGAGGAAATACTTGAGGAGATAATAGTTGAAAACTTCCCTAAAATGGAGAAGGAAATTATCACTCAAGTTCAAGAAATCCAGAGAGTCCCTAACAGGATAAACCCAAGGCGAAACACCCCAAGACACATATTAATCAAATTAACAAAGATTAAATATAAAGAACAAATATTAAAAGCAGCAAGGGAAAAACATCAAATAACTCACAAGGGAATTCCCATAAGGATAACAGCTGATCTTTCAATAGAAACTCTCCAAGCCAGGAGGGAATGGCAAGACGTAATTAAAGTGATGAAAGAAAATAACTTACAGCCTAGATTATTGTATCCAGCAAGGATCTCATTCAAATATGAAGGAGAAATCAAAAGCTTCACAGATAAGCAAAAGTTGAGAGAATTTTGCACCACTAAACCATTTCTCCAACAAAAACTAAAGGACATTCTCTAGATAGGAATCACTAAAAGGGTGTATAAATTCGAACCCAAAACAATAAAGTAAATCTTATTTATCAATAATTACTTTAAACGTTTATGGGCTGAATGCCCTAATCAACAGACAAAGACTGGCCGAATCGATACAAAAACAAGACCCCTACATACCTTGTCTACAAGAGACAACCAAAAGACTAAAATGGGTCAAATGGATACAAAAACTAGACCCCTATATATGTTGTCTACAAGAGAACCACCTTAAAATAGGGGATACATACTGACTGAAAATGAAGGCCTGGAAAAAGATTTTCTATGCAAATATGGACCATAAGAAAACAGGAGTAGCAATACTTATATCAGATAAAATTGACTTTAAAGATCTTGAAAAGGAGACAATGAAGGTTACACATAACGACTTAAAGGAACAATCCAAAAAGAAGTTATAACAATTATAAATATTTGTGCACCCAACATTGGAGCATTGATATATCTAAGACAAACATTAATTAATATGATAGAAGAAATATGCAGCAATACAATAATAGTGGGAGACTTTAATACGCCACTCATATAATCTGGCTGTAATAGACAAAGTAAAGAGCAAAACATATTTACTTATGAGCCTCAAAAAATTCAGTTCTCTCAGGAGAGTTTAAAAAAAAAAAAAAAGACTTATTTGTTCACTCTGTAAAGGTTTATTGACTATTTTGTGGGTTTGGTACCACTTTGGGTAGTAGGGAGGAAGAGGTGACAAATGTGATCCTGTCCTAAATAATATATTGTGGTAAAGATAGACCTACCAATACAAAATACCAAGATGTGCCTAAAGATGAGGACACCCAAACTGGACTTTTTGTTTCCTGAACTTTTCATTTCGAGAACAAACCTCCTAATATAGGATGAATTCAATGTGATTTTTTTTAAGTGTTCTTTGTGATTAAAAACAGAAAGCCATTGGTTAAGAAATTACATATACTCCTCCCCACCATCACTCCCCTTCTTTCTTCCCATTTCCCTCCCACCCTCATTGATCCTTTCCTTTGTCCATTTTCCCCTGCAAAAAAAAAAAAAAAAATAAAATAAAAGAACTTGTGCTTCTCTGAAAAAAAAAAATTAAATTGTTACTACTATCAGCCAAAAATATACCAAGTTCTAAATAAAAATAAAATAAAATAAAATAAAATCCACATGCAAAAAAAAAAAAATTTAATTCAGGCCCATATGACCTCATAATGATGTAACAGTTTCTTAATTTATTTCCTGCGACAGACTTTCGCATATTATGGCTGTTCCAAATATTATGGTAATTATGTTTCCTAAATCATTGCTTTTCCTTGTCACACAATACTCAAAAAGTGCGAATGTCTTCCTGTTGCTTCTGGAATTATTCATAATTTTTAAAATTTCATGAATTTTAAACAGATAACTTATTAATTCAAATTAATAATTTTAAAAGTGTAAATAATTGTAGAATTATTAATAATTTCAAAAAATTTTAGCATTCTACTCAATCATCCTTTTGACTCTTTCTCACCTAACCTCTAAATAAGCTGCTTTTCCTGCCCTTATGGGAACTGTGTTCCAGGGAGATTGGTTCATTCATTCTCACTTCCATAACTACTTTCTGGTTAAACCTGAAACAAGGAAGTGTTTAAGAGCAAAGCCCTACCAATTATAAGCCATGATCTTGAGCAGTCATCCCAAAGATACATATGTGTGCATTTTTAATTCATGTTGGGCTTTTTAAATAAAGAGGCTTTAAGTGGAGACTCTGATGCTGATGTTACATGTTCTGCCTCAGTGCAGATGTACGTTGCCTGTGTTTTTCCCAGACTTTAGGAACAGAGGCTAATGATCAGGCTCTGCGAACGCCTTTTGTTCCCAGGGAGAAGTGAACCACCTTAGTGCAGTGCCTCCGCCATTCATCTGCCGGCGTGTTGGCAGTCTGAGAGTCCCGCTGGAGCCGCCTTCCCTTCCCTCCTTCCAGCAACTCCAGGGCCTGACCAGGTCGCCCTCATCAGCTCGTCCTTCCAGGCCCAGGCCCCAGGCACGGCCCTGCTCACCGCCTGCCATCTTTCCTCTGAAGCATCGCTGCACGGACACCCCACGCCCAGGGAGCAAACCTCCGCCTCCCCACCCTGCGCTGCTGCAGAGCCATCTTCCCGATGCACCACTCTGGTGTGCGACCCCAGCGCTCGGAACCCTCCAGGGACTCCCGCTGCCCGTCAGATAAAACACACACGTGTAGGCTGACAGCCGAGGCCCTTGGTAGGCGTCCGGCCCACGCTGCCCCGTGTCTGTGGTCCAGCAGGAGTGGCTTGTGTGTCTCGCCGGCCACACGCACTTTCCCGTTTTCCCATCACTGGTTTGGAAGCCCCTCCTCCTGCGGTCCTCTGGGCTCATCCTCCTCTTAGCATCTCCGCTGAGGGCAGTGAGTTCGGGACCCCCTTGCTGAGTCTCCAGCCAGGCTTCTTGCTGTGTCTACTCACGCTGCCCCTCAAACGCAGCGTCATCACAGCACTGCGGCTCAGCTGCTAAGCCACACCACCTCAAATGACGTTTATTTGCATGTCTGTGCGAGGAAAAACCTCAGTTCAGTCTTTCCCCAAATGGGGAAAAACCCAGTTCCTCCCTCCCAGGGGTCTCTTCCTTATTCCTCACACAAAGCACTTGTCTGCTGACTCTTCTAGTGACGAAATGCGTGGAAGGCTTTCCCATACCAGTCAGCTCTCACGACACCAGCTGCGTGTCCTACAGTTTAAGTGGATTCTGACGCTTTATACCTGGAGACAGGGTCAGATCCCAGAGGCTAAAGGCTCAGCCCCGCGAGGCCGCTTGCTTGTCCCCCAAGTACCAGTCTGTCGCAGGTGACCCAGAGCTCCTGTCTGATGTGACGACAAATCCGAGGTTCCCACGACCCCCTCCTCAGGTTTGATTAACTTGCTAGAATGGCTCCTAGAACTCTGAAAGGCTTACTCATCTCTACCTATTTACTAAAGGCTGTGATAAAGAGCCGCCCATGGCGGGGTCTGGGTGGGTCCCGAGAGTCTCTGTCCCCATGGACTTAGGGTGCGTCCCCTCCCCGTGTGGGTGTGTTCATCCATCTGGAAGCTCTCCAGCCCCTACACTATTCAGATTTTATGTACAGAGGCCTGATCAATTATTAACTCCATTTTCAGACCTTCTCCCTTCTCAAGAGAATGTGGGGCTGAGGCTGAAGTTTCCAAGCTTCTCATCACGGCCTGGTCTTTCTGGGGAGCAGCCCTCATGCGGGAACTCCACCCAGAGTCATGTCATGAGAACATGGAAGACACTCCCATCAACCAGGAAATTACCCGGTTTCCAGGAGCTCCGTGTCAGCAGCTGGGGTCAGAGACCAAATTCTAGAACAAGAGACACTCCCAGTGTTCTTATCACTTAGAAAATTACCAGAGTTTCAGGGACTCTGTGCCAGGGGCTGGTGGCAGACACGAATCACATTTTTTCCTACTATCTCACAATATCTATCTGGTATCCCAAGGCCGGGACTGTGTCTCCTACCATGACTTCCCCAGAGCCCAGGGCAGCTCCTGGCTGATAGCCGGTGATCAATAGCAGGCTGTGGAAGGGGGCCTTCCCTGGGGGTCCAGTGGCGAAGAGTCTGCCTTCCAATGCAGAGAACACGGGTTCAATCCCTGGTTGGGGAACTAAGATCCCACCTACCGCGGGGGCAACCCTGCACACAGCAACTAAGACTCCATGCGGCCGAATAAATAAATAAAATGAAAAAGAATAAAAGAGAAGTTCTGTAAGTTACAAATTAAGAAAAAAAAGTTTGTGGAATGAATGAAATAATTAGTCGTCGCACCGGCTGGTGTTGTCACCGTGGGCATTTCATGAATTCTGGGTGTTCAGGTAAAAAGTCATTGAAGGTGATGCAGTCGTCACGTCATCTGTAGACGAGCCCAGGGCTGGGCCGGCCGCGGGCCCAGACGGCTCACAGGAGGAGCGGTCCGGGTCCTCGCGCAGGTCCCACGCTGCCTCTGGAGCCGGGGGAGCCGTGGAAGCGGGGCAGTGTGTGCACTGCTGCGACTTGGCCGGGAGGGGAGGGCGGCCCGGAGGCCGAGGGCAGGTCCCACGCTGCCTCTGGAGCCGGGGGAGCCCTGGAAGCGGGGCAGTGTGTGCGCTGCTGCGACTTGGCCCGGAGGCCGAGGGGCGGAGCACTTCCCTCCCCCGTTGCGCTCTGTCCCCCCTGACGAGGGGCCGGCGGGTGGGCGACCTGCGGGCGCACGGACACCTAGAATGTGCTGAAAGTGCTTGCTTTCTTTAGAAAGAAGGAAAATGTTCTGAGCACCCTCCGCAAGCAGGAATAAGGGAAAATGCGCATCTCATGTCCCTTTTGGGTTCGGTCCGGACGCCGGTTAAACAGTAATAAACGGAAACCCCGGGTAGACAGACAGGGGTCCAGCAGGGGGCGCTCTCGCCCTGCAGCCACAGCGGAGCCCCGCAGCGGAAGGGAGAGTCCCCTTCCTCCCGCCCGGCTCTGCTTACCCAGCAGGCCCGGCCGTGTCCCCTCTATGGAAGCAGCTCCTTCCCTTGCCGGGTGGGGTCTTGCATGTGGCCGCCACGGCAGAGAGCCTTAACTGCAATTCCCTGCTGATCCCGAAGTGATTAAACCCAACTTTCCTGCAGAAACACCTGCGGTCTGTTTGCTTCAGGTGTTCAACAGACACAAGCTTGCATTTTGGAATGTAACCTCCTGCCCTTTGTGGGAAACCCAGCACGTCTTCAAGGCCATCCCTCTCCCGGAGCACTAGGCCTGGCCAAGAAGGCACCCTCCTAAACCTCCAAGGCCATGCCCTACAGAGCAGATCCTATTTCAGGCCCCGTCCCCCAGGGGACCACCTGCGAGGGTGGCAGCATCTGGGCAGTCTTGGAGGAATTCGGCCTCGTAACAGCTGAGCCCTGCTTGCCACAGTTTTTGTTCGTTTAGTTTTGGCAGATTCGTTGCCGCAGGGCCCAGTGAGGACTGCTCTGATCAAACCACTAGGTTCTCTCTCGGCATTTGAGGAGGCAGTTCTCGGAGCTTCTCACGAAGATTCACCCAGCTCCCTTCCGTGACGCTGCCCCGTGGCGGGCCCCATCCCCGCACAGCGGGCCCTGGCTCATCTTGCTGTTTACTTCTTGTGACATGAGTCACCCAGGTGATTCCAGAGGAAGTGAGTGTCTCTAGATAAGAAAAGGAAAGAGAAAAAAGTAAGGGTGGGGGAACTTCTATTCAGTTATTTCACTATTTCTTAAAATTTTATGAGCAGCAATGTTAAAAAATCTTGAGTAACAAAATTCCCTTAATTTAACTCAGATTTTAAGTGAGAGCATAACTGCAAAATAAATGACAGTTAAATAACTGGATCCAGTAAAATGACTGAGGCCCAGATTCTGAAGAACCTCTTCCAGGTTTCAGGTGATTCAAGCTTAATGAAGCCCCTCTGTGCCTCACAGACCTCACCTGTAGGCACCTGTCTTTCAGATGCTGGGCTGACATGTACATTTCATGACATATACATTCATGTACATGACATGTACATTTCATCTGAGCCACTAGGTCAAAGACCTAAAATGGTAACAAACACTTACCAAGCTAGAAAAGGCAGTATCACTTTGCTTCCCTCTTGTGAAAGTGGAAGGTGCTCAGTCGTGTCTGACTCTCTGTGCACTGTAGCCAGCCAGGCTCGTCTGTCCATGGAATTCTGCAGGCCAGAATACTGCAGTGGGTAGCCATTCCCTTCTCTAGGGGATCTTCCCAACCCAGGGATGGAACCTATATCTCCCGTATTGCAGGTGGATTCTTTACCAGCTGAGCCACCAGGGAAGCCCAGGAATACTGGAGTGGGTAGCCATTCCCTTCTCCAGGGGATCTTCCCGACCCAGGAATCAAATCAGGGTCTGCTGCATTGCAGGCAGATTCTTTACCAGTTAGGCTACCAGGGAACCCTCGCTCTTGTACTCTTGACAAAATAATCATTTTCCGGTTTAGATTTTCCTAATTTCCTAATATTTTACAGTTGTTTCGGATTGCCACCATTCAGAAGGCAAGCGACTTGCTCATCTCCATTCTGTCCTTAGAACACAACCTTCCTTCCAGTTCCTGCGACTCGGGCCAGCTCCTCCCTCTCCCTCGGATTCCCCCTGACTCTGGGGCTTGTTAGGGCAGTGTTGATCTGCGGTGAGGAGCAGCCCCTCACCCTCCTAACTCTCCACTTCCTCCTCAATCAAAGCAGACAGTACCGGCCCCTTCTGGACACTACGATCCAGCTTCCACCTGCCCTTCTCCTCAGTCTTCCTGGCTACATGCCCTTTTCGCTTTTTAACTGCTGATTAGCTCCACTGAAAAAGAATCTGCCTGCAGTGCTGGAGACCTGGGTTCAATCCCTGGGTTGGGAAGATTCCCCTGTAGAAGGGAAAGACTACCCAATGGGTCGCAGAGTCGGACACAGCTGGGCGACATTCACTTGCACTCTGGCGGGGCCTCAGCTTCTGTCCTCAGCTATGACTCTGACACACAGGCGCAGCTGGGCCAGTGAATCCCGCATGCGGTTCCTGCACCTCCGTCCCATATCCGGCTCTGTTCCTACTTGTCTCCTGGACACCTTCACCTAATGCTCCGCAAGCACCATGAGTCCTCTTTGACAGGAGATGCGGGTTTGACCCCTGGGTCAGCAAGTTCCCCTGGAGCAGGAAATGAAAATCCTATGGGTGGATTTTCAGTCCATGGTGGGTGACAGTCCTCGGGGTCTCAAGGAGTCCGACTGGACTGACTACTAAGCACAGCAATGCTACATTAGACCCCTGACCCTCCCCTTCCCCGGGAGGCTCTCTTTCAGTTAATCACATCTCAGTGAGCACAGTTCCCTGAGTTAGATTAGTAACTGGCACCTGCATCTCCACTCCTTTCCTGGCCCCTTGCCCCCAGTCCACCTGGTTCTCACATCCTGTGATGCCCACCCTCATCAGCTCTGGGCAGCATCCCGTCACTGCTGCACTGTCCAGACTCAGGCCCGCCTGGCTGTGCCCTGGTCCCCAGAGCCGAGTCCTAGGGGCCCCTGGGGCCTCTGCCCCTGAACCCAGTCCACCCTGAGGGCCGGTGCCGGAGTCAGAAAGGAAACGGGAGGAAAGGAGGGGAGGATATGGATGAATGAAGGAATCACATTACTCTTCCAGTTTCAATCTTACAAAGGTTCCTGATGTTCTTGTTCAGTCCCACAGTCGTATCTGACTCTTTGCGACCCCATGGACTGCAGCAAGCCAGGCTTCCCTGTCCATCACCATCTCCCAGAGCTTGCTCAAACTCATGTCCATTGAGTTAATGATGAATCCAACCATCTCATCCTCTGTCATCCCCTTCTCCTCCTGCCTGCAATCTTTCCCAGCATCAGGGTCTTATCCAGTGAGTCAGTTCTTCACATCAGGTGACTAAAAGTATTAGACCTTTAGATTCAGCCTCAGTCTTCCAATGAGTATTCACGATTTATTTCCTTCAGGATTGTCTGGGTTGATTGCCTTGCAGTTCAAGGGACTTTAAGAGTCTTTTCCGACACCACAGCGCCATGACTGACTGATAAAACCCCAATTCCTCAGAACGGCCTCCAAGTTCTTTCCAGTCCAGCTCTGCCCAATCCTTCCAGCCCTGCCTGCCTCACCTTGGGCGCTCCCCAGCCCACACCCTCTGCGCAGTCCTGAGTGTACCTCCTGGGAGCGGGAGCCCTTTCCCACCAGTGACTCCGCCTGGTTGTTCCTCCTTCAGTCGCCCCTGGACCTCACCCCTCCCTCGGGCCGGGCTCCTCTGTCACCCTGGGAGCCCAGCCCACGCCCCACCGCATCACTAGCTCCGACCTTCTGGCCCCATCGGCCCGGTTACGTGCCCATGAGAGACACAACTCGCTGCACAGAGACACAACTTTTTCCTGCCCCTCTGAACCCACAGAAGAGGAAGAGCATGTTTGATTAGTTTTATCCCTCACCTCCTTTGTGACCAGATACAGTCTTCCATACAATCAGCTTCCAACCCATAGAGCGTGGGGGTTTCCAGCTCTGCTACCTGGTGGGGCTTCGGGGTAGGAAGATGCTGTTGCTCCCATGCAGGTCTAACTGTCGCCCCGCCCTCCAGCATGGCCCGGTCCTTCCGCCCCGCCCGGCCCGCCCCGCCCCTCCCGCTCTGCCCCGCCCCCCGGCCCTCCCGCCCCGCCCCTCCCGCTCTGCCCCGCCCCTCGGTCCTCCCGCCCCGCCCCTCCCGCTCTGCCCCGCCCCTCGGTCCTCCCGCCCCGCCCCTCCCGCTCTGCCCCGCCCCCCGGTCGTCCCGGGGCCCGCCCCTCCCCCTCTGGTCGCGATATTTGGGCCCCAGAGACACGATCCCTGCCCAGCCCGCTCCTGTCGCACTCCGTAGCATATGTGCGGGGCGGTGGGGCCGCGGCAACGGCCAGCGCGAGGCGGAAGGCGGGAGGACCGGGCGGGAACTCGCGCTGGGCTGGGTTTCCTTTCGGACCTGGTGGCCGAGGCAGACGTCACGACGCTGTGAATGTGGATCCTGGATCCCCGCACCCGCTTGGGGTCCTGTGAAATGTGTGTGCTTCTTACTGGCCTGTGCATGCGATGCAGAAGAGCTGCCCCTTAATGTGAAAGTCCCACTAGACTGTTTATCGTTTTGTTTGGTATCTGCAATGTCTTTATGATAAACTGCTTAAATTTGGTCCCAAGTTTTTTTCTTTTTTAGGATTAAGACTTCTTTAATATTTTTATGATTGACTAACCCGAACCCTAACCCACTTCAGTACTCTTGCCTGGAAAATCCCATGGACGGAGGAGCCTGGTGGGCTGCAGTCCATGGGGTCACTAAGAGTCAGACACGACTGAGCCACTTCACTTTCACTTTTCACTTTCATGCATTGGAGAAGGAAGTGACAACCCACTCCAGTGTTCCTGCCTGGAGAATCCCAGGGACGGGGGAGCCTGGTGGGCTGCTGTCTATGGGGTCGCACAGAGTCGGACACGACTGAAGCAACTTAGCAGCAGCAGCAGTAAGGATTTTTGTGTTATTACAAAGTGATCATGAAAGTCAGCTTATGATTATGTGACAGGGTATTTTCAAATTCATGGCTCAGGACAAATAAGGATCTTAGTAAGTGGTACTCAGTGTTTGGAGATTCATTTCAGTTGACAGAGGAACTAGGTAATAAGCGAAGAAATGGCTTTCAAACATGACAGTGTTGTTTCCTCTGCTCATAAAGCAGTTTGCAGACGTGTGACCACGTGTTGAGCTTCTGTCTCTCATGTTGCTCAGTCGCTCAGTCGTGTTCAATTCTGTGACCCCACGGACTGCAGCCCGCCAGGCCTCCCTGTCCTTCGCACACTCCCGGAGTTCATCCCGACCCAAGTCCATTGAGGCGGTGATGCCATCCAACCATCTGATCCTCTCTCACCCCTTCTCCTCCCGCCCTCAATCTTTGCCAGCATCAGGGTCTTTTCAAATGAGTCAGTTCTTCGCATCAGGTGGCCAAAGTATTGGAGCTTCAGCTTCACCCTCAGTCCTTCCAATGAACATTCAGGACTGATGTCCTTTAGAATGAACTGGTTGAAACCTTAGCCGCCTCTTTATCTCCAGTACCAGTGGCAGGATGGAAAGTCACACGGCGTGCATCCATGACGTGGTCAGAACTGACTCCATCTCGTGAACAGGACCTGTCTGCTCATTTCTGACCCCGGGGGCAACTGAACATGCTCAGGGAGTGTGGACGGTCAAGCACTTGAACAGGCCTCTGACCACAGACCCTCCAATGCAGACACAGTGGCTCATTGATGGACTTCTCCCCGTCTGGGTCCACGGCCCTCCCCTCTTCTGCTGGTTTCTGGAGGGCTCACGTTTGGGGGTCTCTGAGGCCTGCTCCCCCTCCCCGCGGCTGCCGCAGCCTCTGCTTCGCTCTGGTCTCAGGAGCAGGACCCCTGAGCACAGGAGAGAGGGAAGCCCGCTCATCCTTCCAGGCCTGGAGCAGACAGCGCTCTCCCCGAGGGCCTGGACGGGGCGGGCGGAGGGGGGACCCAGAGAGCAGGCAGCCAGTGCTTCCCACCAGCATGACCACCGAGCGCCCGCCTCCGATGGCAGCTGCAGCTCCGAGAAGGGACGGGACATGAGAACACATGGGTGCGCGCACACACAGACACACACAGGCATGCACACACACACATATACAGACACAGATACAGACACACAGATGGAGACACACACAGACACACACACTCGGGCAGGCACACACACACAGACACAGACACACACAGATGGAGACACACACAGACACAGGCACGCCCACACACACACACATACAGACACAGATACACACAGATGGAGACACACACACGGGCAGGCACACACGCAGACACACACACACAGACACACACAGATGGAGACACACACACAGGCGTGCCCCCACACACACATACAGACACAGACATACACAGACACACACACATAGACGTACACACACCCAGATGTACACACACACACAGACACACACAGGCACACGTGCACACATACACACACAGAGACACACAGACACACACACAGGCGGTCTCGATCAGCCCTTTATTTGTGGACCTTCATCAAGGTCACTTGGGGTTTCAGCTCTTTGCAGAAATTGGGGAGAGCGGTAAGGAGCACCGGGGGCCCCCACCACCTCGTCACGGCGAGCAGAAGCGGCCGCAGAACAGGATGGCCCCAGTCTTGCCGTGCTGGATGAAGAAGAGGAAGGGGTGGTCGGCACAGAACCGGGGCACGATCCTCAGGATTCTCGGGGGTGATTCTGGCCACTGTGGCCGCCGCAGCCTCTGTGCCCTCCTCAGTGACCTCCACGAAGGACTTGTGCACGATCTTGGACAGGTGCAAGTCTTGCTGGCACGACATCCCGCTGAAGTCAGCCTGGGCCGTCTCAAAGGCGTCGGTCATGCCCAGGTCTCGGAGGACACACTCCATGTCGTAACTCTCCTCCAGCGTGAAGCGGGGCAGGAACACCTCCAACTTCTCCTCGTCCATCACATCCAGCTTCGTCCAAGTGATGAATTTCTCGTAGGTCAGGGCCTTCTCCACCTGGAGGAGAAGGTAGAAGATCTCAGGGTCTGCAGCAGCGCTGCCCCGGGAACCTTCCACTGTGACCCACACACTGCGCCCTGTGGGCCCGGGGCGGCCTGCCGGCTGCACATGAGTTCCCAGAGCCCAGTGCCAAGCAGGGATCCCAGTGAGACTCCATGGGGCCACGGCTGGCTGGTTACCGTGTTCAAGTCCGTGCTTTCACTGGGCAGCAGGATGAGCATGTTCAGTTCTTTGCCGACGTAGGGAAGCACCAGAATCTGGGTGCTTATTTCTGCAATGTAGGTCGATTTAAAGGTGGACTTTTTGTACATCATTTGCACAGGTTTCTCCACGTTCTATAAAAGAAATGGATAAATGTTAAGTTGAAACAAGACCTGTGGACATGCTGGATGAGTCATCAGAGCCATCCACCTGTGCCCACACACTCTGTCTCATCTTTCAGACCCACCCCAGCTCCTCGTCGTCAGCTTGTAAGCACGGTTCCAGTTCCCACCCCTGTTTCCCAGCACTCAGGCCTTGGGCTGCTGTTCTCCTGCTGACCCAGGAAGTCTCCACATGGACATTCCCAGCAGGACCTCTCCCCCGGCTCCTGCCCACCTGACATCTGCATCTGGACACAAAGGAGCCTCTACTTCGGCTCCCGCACTGGCCGCTCGTGTTCCCCTCCACCTGCTCCATCTATACTTTCCCATCTCTGCTCGTGGCGACACCACTCATCCCGCCGTCAAACCCTGCAGTGTCCTGGCCCCTGTCCTCCGCGCCCACAGCTGACCCTTGTACAAAGCATGTTGGCTCTAGTTTTAAAGGCAACAGGGCTGCCCTGGTGGCTCGGGGGAAATAATCCGCCTTCCAGCGCAGGAGACACAGGCCCCGTCCCTGGTCTGGGAACACCCCACAGCCCAGGGGCTTCTAAGCCCACGGGCCGCCTTCCAGCGCAGGAGACACAGGCTCCGTCCCTGGTCTGGGAACACCCCACAGCCCAGGGGCTTCTAAGCCCACGGGCCGCCTTCCAGCGCAGGAGACACAGGCCCCGTCCCTGGCCTGGGAACACCCCACAGCCCAGGGGCTTCTAAGCCCACGGGCCGCCTTCCAGCGCAGGAGACACAGGCTCCGTCCCTGGTCTGGGAACACCCCACAGCCCAGGGGCTTCTAAGCCCACGGGCCGCCTTCCAGCGCAGGAGACACAGGCCCCATCCCTGGTGTGGGAACACCCCACAGCCCAGGGGCTTCTAAGCCCACGGGCCACAACTACTGAGCCTGGGCTGAGAGCCTGGGAGCCGCAGCTCCCGAGGTCACGGGCCTGGAGCCCGAGCTCTGCACCAAGAGAAGCACCAGCAGGAGAAGCCCGAGCACCGAGCCGAGAGGGCCTCCGCCACGGCAGCTGCAAGAAAGGGTCTGCGGCAAGAAGACCCGGCACAGCCAAAATAAATACATACAATTATTTAACAAATACAAAACAACTGACTTGTGCTTCCTACCCCCACCACTCTCAGCCCAGCCACGGTCATCAGGAAACCTTCCAAGTAACCTCCCTCGTCCTGCACACGGGCCTGAGGGGCTCTGGGGGATCAGAGCCACTGTGAGAGGCCAAGGGCTCTGTGAGAGCTCAGAGGAGGGACACAGGACCCAGGAACCAGGGCTGGGGAGACCGCTAGGAAGGCTTCTGGACAGCCTTGCAGAGAAAGGCGTCTGTGTAGGTAGCTCCTGACGGGAGGGGGACAGATGGTAGGATCCAGGCCCATGGAGCGTCACAGCCACGGTCTGGAGTTTGAACTGGATCTCAGGGGTTCTAGGAGGCCCAGAGACCTGCAAGCTGCCCTGTGGGATGTGTGATACAAGACAGAACACCCGTGGCATGGACCTCCCCTGATGATACAGCAGAGAAGGAGCAGGGTTAGAGGAAGGCAGGCTTTGCCCAGGTCCACATCTGGGCCGCCAAGGCCACAGGAGGCACAAGTTCCTTGAAGTCAGCCTCCTGGCAGGCTCCGTAAACCAAGGGGATCCCAGGGACCGTTTCCAAGAACTTCCTTCGCTTTATGAATCATTCTTGTTCACCTTGCTGACTTTGAATGGCCTTTCCTTGGTGTGCTCTTTGTTAAACTGTTTGTCCCAGTTTCCTTTGAAGTAGATGGCATTCACGAGAACGAGACGTGTCATGGGGTTAACTGAATCTGCAGAGAGCAAGTCTCTAATTTTATCTGCAAAGAAAATTTAAAGAACCAGTTAGCTGACAGGGTTTCCTGGTGAGGTGCTGGGCACAGTAGTCACTGGTCCGTCCCCTGGAGGAGTCAGTGCACAGACCAGAGGGTTCCCTGTCCCCCAGACGACCACGAACAGGGACTTGTCTGTTTACTCGCTAAGCTGGGTCCCACTCTTTGTGACCCTGTGGACTGTAGCCCACCAGGCTCCTGCGTCCATGGGATTCCCTAGGTAAGAATACTGGAGCAGATTGCCATTTCCTTCTCCAGGGGATCTTTCTGACCCCGGGATCCAACCCCCTCTCCTGCATTGGCAGGTGGATCCTCGACCATCTGAACCACCAGGGAAACCCATGCAGGGAGCCTGGCCCCTAAAGCTAAATCAGCGACAAAACCCTTAAAGTCTCTGGTCAGAAAAATGCCATGAGTTGCATAAAACACATACAATGAACAAATAAGGGCAGGATAATTCACAGAGACAGAAAAAGGAATGTTCGGTCTACAACGTGAGGGGACTGTCCTGAAGGGTAGAGGCTGAAGCCAGCGTGCAGAGCATGAAAACGAAGCGCAGCTGGACCGGGGCTTGACCAAGTGTCCTGCAGTGATGCTCAGCGACCCGCAGAGCATGCACTGTGCTGCACAGGCAGGGAGGTGGAGCCCAATCCAGAGTCTTCCTTCCACCCTTTGTGAAAAGGCAGACTATATGAACATAACTGCAACAGCCAAAAATCAAAGTGTGATTGCTCTGGAAGACGTGCACCAAATATTGATGAGGAGGGGGGAAGCTAGAGAAATTGATTACTGAATATATTTCAGAAGTGGATTTGAAAGTTTCCAGTTCTTTAGAGAAAAAGAGCCATTTCTGTTTACATTTGATGGTCTTGGGAAGGAACTTGTGGAAAATAAGATTGATTCAAATACAATTAGTGATATGTCCTCACCTTCTGTCTTTTCGGCTACCCAGGTGTTTATGTGCTTCCTGGACTCCTCCGTAGCGCTGACAAAGTCCAGCTCTTCCATCTCTGCTTGGTAGAATATGCGGCAGGCATCTTTGAAAGACTAGGAGAGATGGAATGACAGAATCACATGGCTACAGAAACAGACAATGCCTAGAGCTTACTTCTTCACCGCACCGACCTCAACACTGATCATTTGACGGTTACCTGTGTAATGTACAGACGAATGTGCGGAATTAACCTTCAATCCGATTTCTCAGTTTTCAGCTACATTAAACAAATAACTGAGTAAAATCACAGGCTTCCCAGGTGGCACAGTGGTAAAGACTCCGCGTGCAAATGTTGGAGATTAGGGTTTGATCTCTGAGTGGGGAAGATCCCCTGGAGGAGGAAATGGCAATGCACTCCAGTATCCTTGCCTGGACAATCCCATGCACAGAGCAGCCTGGAGGGCTACAGTCCACAGGGTCACAAGGAGTCAGACACGACTGAGCGACCAAACAACAATAACACAGCCATCCAGAGAGGCACCGTGGCAACACTGCCGCCAGCACACGTTCCGGGCTTCGCTGCTGTGTGACCCTGGAAAGGTGCTGCGTCTCTCTGGCTTCCTTGCCCCCTGGAAGCAAGGACGCAGCAGTAACTACGTCTCAGAGGTGCTCTGAGGACCAGGAGAATTGGCTCTGTCTGATGTCGCGTGGCTGAGTTCTCCGCACACTGGGGACCCTGCATGTTGTGGTCCGGGTGCCTCATTTCATAGAACCCTCACATCATTCAGGCTCTGCCAACCTACGGCTCCACTTCTTAATCGGGGCTTTTGGAAAAGATGTCAGTCTCTCAGTCTAAGAAAATAGTCTGGAAGCAAAGTGGTCAACTACAAGTCGATACCTCATCATACCCTTGGTGATTTCAACAGCTTTTAAACGCATCTGAAAACAAGTGCCTGCTTCTTAAAATACTATTTAGTAAGTAATGACCAGTCAAAAAACAAACTAAAGGAATATTTAATTATACATTGTGATTGGTATTGGATTCTTTGATACTTGATCAGTATGAAATAACTGACAAATATTTCTCATCTTTTGATTTTATATTCCATATCAAAATAACGTTCTAAATATCAATGCTTTTCTTGGGGATTCCCAAGAAGGCAGAGGAATAGGATGGGGAGACCACTTTCTCCCCCACAAATTCATCAAAAGAACACTGAGTGCTCACTTCGGCAGCACATACAGTAAAACTGGAATGATACAGAGAAGATTAGCACGGCCCCTGCGCAAGGATGACACACGAGTTCACGAAGCGTTCCATATTTTTACCCAAAGCAATCTATAGGTTCAATGCAATCCCTATCAAGCTATCAACGGTATTTTTCGCAGAGCTAGAATAAATAATTTCACAATTTGTATGGAAATACAAAAAACCTCGAATAGCCAAAGCAATCTTGAGAAAGAAGAATGGAACTGGAGAAATCAACCTGCCTGACTTCAGGCTCTACTACAGAGCCACAGTCATCAAGACAGTATGGTACTGGCACAAAGACAGAAATATAGATCAGTGCAACAAAATAGCCCATAGATAAATCCACATACCTGTGGACACCTTATCTTTGAAAGGAGGCAAGAATATACAATGGAGAAAAGACAATCTCTTTAACAAGTGGTGCTGGGAAAACTGGTCAACCACTTGTAAAAGAATGAAACTAGAACACTTTCTAATACCATACACAAAAATAAACTCAAATGGATTAAAGATCTAAACATAAGAACAGAAACTATAAAATTCCTAGAGGAGAACATAGGCAAAACACTCTCCAACATACATCACAGCAGGATCCTCTATGACCCACCTCCCAGAATCTTGGAAATAAAAGCAAAAATAAACAAATGGGACCTAATTAAAATTAAAAGCTTCTGCACAACAAAGGACACTCTAAGCAAGGTGAAAGGACAGTCTTCAGAATGGGAGACAATAATAGCAAATGAAGCAACGGACAAAGAACTAATCTCAAAAATATACAAGCAACTCCTACAGCTCAATTCCAGAAAAATAAATGACCCAATCAAAAAATGGGCCAAAGAACTAAACAGACATTTGTCCAAAGAAGACATACAGATGGCTAACAAACACATGAAAAGATGCTCAACATCACTCATTATCAGAGAAATGCAAATCAAAACCACAATGAGGTACCATTTCACACCAGTCAGAATGGCTGCTATCCAAAAATGTACAAGCAATAAATGCTGGAGAGGGTGTGGAGAAAAGGGAACTCTCTTACACTGTTGATGGGAATGCAAACTAGTACAGCCACTATGGAGAACAGTGTGGAGATTCCTTAAAAAACTGGAAATAGAACTGCCATACGACCCAGCAATCCCACTGCTGTGCATACACATCGAGGAAACCAGAATTGAAAGAGACACGTGTACCACAATGTTCATCGCAGTACTGTTTATAATCGCCAGGACATGGAAGCAACCTAGATGTCCATCAGCAGAAGAATGGATAAGAAAGCTGTGATACATATTTGAATCAGTTCTAATGAGGTGGATGGAACTGGAGCCTATTATATAGAGTGAAGTAAGCCAGGGAGAAAATACCGACACAGTATACTAACGCATATAGATGGTCTTACAGGCAATGACAGAACGGTTCCAGGAAGTGTGAGGTCATGACTGGGGTCCCACACCCCGCCCTCTGTGTGGGTCTCCGCCCACAAGGCCTGCCTGCACCACAAGGCCCGCCTCCCATCTCCACACGACCTGTCTCTATTCAGGCAATCGGGTGTATGACTTACCGAGAGGAAATCATAAGTCTTCTCTCCAAAAAGCCTGTTGGCGGTTCTGAGCAAGTACTGTGTGTCTGTCCTATTAATTTCGCTGAGAAGGTTCTGGAAATCCTGGTGGACGTCTTCACCTCTCCCACTGCTCTTGTTTAGAGAAAGCGTCTGAAAACAAACCATATAAAAACGCACAAGTGCAGTACGCCCTGACTACAGGAGAGCGAGGCCTGTCTGTCGAGCAAGGCCTTTGGGATTTGGATCATGGACACCGGCTCACGGGCCAAAGAAGGAGCATCAGCTGCTGCCCAGAACTGGCTTCCCGAACCTACCTGGCACATCTGGGCTGCGGTGTTGCCCCTGGCCCCCATGAGGACCATGGCCAGGGCAGAGGAGATGCTTAGGGGCGAGATAAACACATTTTTCGAGTTGTTCTCACCCAGCTTTTTCAGAAGGGTCAAGGCAAAGGTGCCATTTGCTTCTGACAGCGCATCCATGGTGGCGAGTCTGAAAGGATGAATTTAAAACCAGTGTCACATAAATTCAGGCAACAGGTCGACCACGTCTCACTCTGCTCTTAACTGTTGTTAGCACTGATGCTCTGCTTGGACGAGCAAACAGGTACACACACAAAACTCGGTTTCCTCGGGGCCTCAGAACCCCCTTGTGGGTTTATAACACGTGAACACGGCTGAGACACGCTGCTGACACAGAGTGTGCTGGGATGCGGCCTGGGAGGGTCGGGAAGGAGCTGTTGGCCTTTGCTCCCATTTCTAGATTGTTCGGTGTGTTTGGGGCCTATAGGTACGATTTTATAACAAGAATCATTCAAAATGATCAATCCAAACACACAGTTACACACGTTGAACATTTTGTAAAGAGAGAGAAAGACCTCGATTAGCATAACCTGAAGCCTTGAGATAAAAGACAAGTAAATCCTGTACAAAGAAGCATGAAAGCCTCAAAGACAAACCCCCAGATGCCCAGGTCTCCTCCTATGGGACCTCCACCTGTGCCAAAGCCCAAATCCAGGGCCCTGTGCCCAGGCCCAGGGCCTGCTCATCCCGCTCGAGAGAAGGGCTTGGGACGCCCCCACGTCCACCTCCAGGGCCCGGCCTCAGAAGTCGACAGCCCCGCCACGGAGGGCGTTTGGTCCAGAACAGGACACTGGGGAGGAGTAGGGGTGTGCGAGGGTTCAGGGCCTCTCTGCCTGGTGGGAAGGGATGACAGCTGACAGATCCCCAGTTCTTCAACAGAAAGCAGCGTCAGTCCTAGATACCGACGTGGGAGAAACAAGCAGGTGAGCCTGAGGAAAGGGTGCGAAGCCGCAGGGCGTGCAGGCTGGCAGCCCTGCTCTGGGCCCTGCGTCAGCTCCCTGATTTCTGCTCCCTGCATGAGGACAGGGATGCACCAGGTAATCTGTGCTCCTGATGGCGTGCAGGGCAGCTCACCCCAAAACACTCCACAGCAGCACAGTGATTGCTCTGAAGTAAAGAGACTTGAGAAACAGCTGGTGCATAAAGCATACTCTGCCCTTCTTCTGCTCGCCCTGAAAGCTGAAAATAAATCTCCACGTGGAAGTACCCTCCCTGAACAAGGAAGTAGAGAGACATCTCTATGTCCAAAGAGGGGAATGAAAGGCTGAAAAGGCTGTACAAGAAACCAGCAAACCGTTTCTTCACGAACTTGCTACCCCAGGCAAAAACCCCTTGTTTTGTCAAATCTTCACACACACAGAGCTGCCTGCCCTGTCACTTCTTGAGTCTTCTATCTTCGTGTTCGCACAAAATTCAATGGCGTTGGTTTTCTGCTATTGTCTTAGGTCAATTTAATTTCTAGACCAGCCAGGAAGAATGTAGAGGAGAGGAAACACTCCTCCCCACACACATTCTCTTCCATCTTTAATATCCAATTTCTTGCTTAGTAGCTAAGTCATGTCTGACTCTTTTGTGACTCCATGGACTACAGCCTACCTGGCCCCTCTGTCCATGGATTTTCCAGGCAAGAATACTGGAGTGGGTTGCCATTTCCTTCTCCAGGGGATCTTTCCGACCCAGGGCTGATCCTGAGGCTCTTGTACTGCAGAAGGATGCTTTCCACTGAGCCACCAGGACAGGCCTTAGTATCCAATACCTTAACACTAATACAGAAAAAAGCAGACGTGCACTTGTCTTCAAAGGCCACAGCGAGGCCGGTGGTAGTTCTTTTTGTCCACTGACAACAGTTGCTGGTGGTCATTAAAGGTGAGCGCTTACCCACTCCCTATAAAATCGCTAAACTGAAAATGAAGGACTGAAGCAGTGAGGCCCAGCGGTCTGTTCAGGATACTCTGATGGCAGAAAATGCGTCAATCGCGAGATAAGTGAACAGCCCACGGTGATACAGGCTCCGAAATCAGACAGGAAATGATGCTTCGTGCACTGCCCAGGACACTGAGACAGAACACCAGAGGCAGCACCGTGCTCCCCAGGCAGGAACTCGGGAGGGTCCTGTACCCAGGGCTGGTGTGAACTGCTCTGATAGTTCAGGCCCTGCAGACTCAACTCAGGAAACAAAGCAAAGGAAAGTTATCAGAAACAACACGAAATGAGCATAATTAGCAAACTATGTGATTGCTGACCTGCAGAGCAGCCAGAATCAAGGAAGAAGTCTTAAAACAGGGAAAGAGTGGAGCAGAACCAGCTCCAGAAAGAGCAGATTTA
Source organism: Tragelaphus eurycerus (assembly GCA_935064755.1). Lineage (NCBI taxonomy): Eukaryota > Metazoa > Chordata > Mammalia > Artiodactyla > Bovidae > Tragelaphus > Tragelaphus eurycerus. The sequence continues at coordinate 1,797,947 of CAKXYN010000031.1, read as the reverse complement.
AAAAGCAGCTTAGCTCTGCCGGGCTCCAAGGAGCAGAGTGAGAGCTGAGCACCTGGTCATGACTCTGCAGTCCAGCCTTCATCACTATGGCAGCGCTCCCCTCCCCAAAAAGACACACAGTGAGAGAGAGGGGTGGAGAGCAAACCAAATCATCCTTTCTCAAATAGAAACTTGAACAGTTCGAGAAGCATTCATTTCCAATACTGACAAAGTAAGACAGGGATTTCTTCTCACACTGTGCAAGTGATGCTATAAAGTGGTGCCCCAGTATTTCCAGGGTAATTAAGAATTGCTGTTTAGTCACTAAGTCATGTCTGACTCTTTGATGACCCCGTGGGCTACAGCCCGCCAGGCTCCTCTGTCCATGGGATTCTTCAGGCAGGAATACTGGAGTGGATTGCCTCCTCCAGGGGATCTTCTGGACCAGAGATCAAACCTGAGTTTCCTGTACTGGATTCTTTCACACTGAGCCACCTGGGAAGCCTCAAATACATTTCAAAGTGCACAGAACAGTACAATGTCTATGAAATGTATTTCTGTAGCTGTAGTTAAGTCAAGCGCAAAGGTATTCATGAAAGTGAAAGTGAATGTCGCTCAGTCATGTCTGCCTCTTTCGACCCCATGGTACAGTCCATGGAATTCTCCAGGTCGGAATACTGGAGTGGGTAGCCTTTCCCTTCTCCAGGGGATCTTCCTAACCCAGGGATCGAACCCAGGTCTCCCACACTGCAGGCGGATTCTTTACCAGCTGAGCCACAAGGAGGCCCAAGAATCCTGGAGTGGGTAGTCTATCCATTCTCCAAGGGATCTTACCGACCCAGGAATCGAACCAGGGTCTCTTGCATTGTAGGCAGATTCTCTACCAACTGAGCTATCAGGAAAGCTCATTATCACCTTTAGGAAAAGTATAAGAAGATATAATAAAGATAAGATAGACCCATGGACTTCCCTAGTTGCTCAGTTGGTAGAGAATCTGCCTGCAATGTAGGAGACCCCACTTTGATCCCTGGGTCGGAAAGCTGTGCTGGAGAAGGGATAGGCTACCCACTTCAGTATTCTTGGGCTTCCCTTATGGTTCAGCTGGTAAAGAGTCTGCCTGCTTATTAACAGTCTCACAACTTCATACAAACGAGATATTTCAATTCGCTTAGATAGATAATGAAAGTGGACTTCCCTGGTGGCTCAGCTGGTAAAGAATCCGCCTGCAGTGCGGGAGCCCCAGGTTCGAGCCATGGGTGGGGAAGACCCCCATTAAGGGACAGCTCTTCTCCATTCAATGCACATGCCAGTAAGAAGCACACACATTTCACAGGACCCCAAGAACACGCGGTGGGCCAGGATCCACACTCACAGTGTCGTGGCGTCCGCCGCTCCACCTGGTCCGAAAGGAAACCCAGCCTGGTGCAAGCCCCCTCCCGGCCCACCCGCCTTCCACCTCCCGCAGACCGGTGCCACTGCCCCACCGCCCCACACGTACCAAACACGGTAGGAGCAGGCTGGGAAGGGACCAAGGCGCTGGGGCCCAAATACCTGGGCTGGAGGGGCGGGGCTGGATGGGAAGACCTGAGAGCTGGGCAGAGCGGGAGGGGCTGGGCTGACCTGGCCATGCTGGAGGGCAGGGCAATAGTTAGACCTGCATGGAGCAACAGCATGTTCCTACCCCCGAAGCCCCACCAGGTAGCAGAGCTGGAAACCCCCATGCTCTCTGGGTTGGAAGCTGATTGTACAGAGGACTCTATCGGGTCACAAAGGAGGCGAGGGATAAAACTGATCAAACACGCTCTTCCTCTTCTGTGGGTTCAGAGGTTGTGTCCTTGTGCAGCGGGTGGCGGCTCTGATGGGCACATAACCGGGCCGATGGGGCCAGAAGGTCAGAGCTAGTGATGCGGTGGGGCATGGGCTGGGCTCCCGGGGTGACAGAGGAGCTGGGCCCGAGGGAGGTGTGAGGTCCAGGGGCGACTGGAGGAGGAACAACCAGAAGGAGTCACTGGTGGGAAAAGGCTCCCACTCCCAGGAGGTACACTCAGGACCGCGCAGAGGGTGTGGGCTGGGGAGCACCCAAAGTGAGGCAGGCAGGGCTGGAAGGATTGGGCAGGGCTGGACTGGAAAGAACTTGGAGGCCATTCTGAGGAATTGGGGTTCTGTCTGTCAGTCATGGGGCTGTAGTGTTAGAAAAGACTCTTGAAGTCCCTTGAACTGCAAGGCAATCAACCCAGACAGTCCTGAAGGAAGTAAGTCCTGAATATTCATTGGAAGGACTGAGGATGAAGCTGAAGCTCTAATACTTTAGTCACCTGATGTGAAGAACTGACTCACTGGATAAGACCCTGATGCTGGGAAAGATTGCAGGCAGGAGGAGAAGGGGATGACAGAGGATGAGATGGTTGGAGTCATCATTAACTCAATGGACATGAGTTTGAGCAAGCTCTGGGAGATGGTGATGGACAGGGAAGCCTGGCTTGCTGCAGTCCATGGGGTCGCAAAGAGTCAGATACGACTGTGGGACTGAACAAGAACATCAGGAACCTTTGTAAGATTCAAACTGGACGAGTAATGTGATTCCTTCATTCATCCATATCCTCCCCTCCTTTCCTCCCGTTTCCTTTCTGACTCCGGCACCGGCCCTCAGGGTGGACTGGGTTCAGGGGCAGAGGCCCCAGGGGCCCCTAGGACTCGGCTCTGGGGACCAGGGCACAGCCAGGCGGGCCTGAGTCTGGGCAGTGCAGCAGTGATGGGATGCTGCCCAGAGCTGATGAGGGCGGGCATCACAGGATGTGAGAACCAGGTGGACTGGGGGCAAGGGGCCAGGAAAGGAGTGGAGATGCAGGTGCCAGTTACTAATCTAACTCAGGGAACTGTGCTCACTGAGATGTGATTAACTGAAAGAAAGCCTCCCGGGGAAGGGGAGGGTCAGGGGTCTAATGTAGCATTGCTGTGCTTAGTAGTCAGTCCAGTCAGACTCCTTGAGACCCCGAGGACTGTCACCCACCATGGACTGAACATCCACCCGTAGGATTTTCATTTCCTGCTCCAGGGGAACTTGCTGACCCAGGGGTCAAACCCGCATCTCCTGTCAAAGAGGACTCATGGTGCTTGCGGAGCACTGGGTGAAGGTGTCCAGGAGACAAGTAGGAACAGAGCCGGATATGGGACGGAGGTGCAGGAACCGCATGCGGGATTCACTGGCCCAGCTGCGCCTGTGTGTCAGAGTCATAGCTGAGCACAGAAGCTGAGGCCCCGCCAGAGTGCGAGTGAAAGTCGCTCAGTCGTGTCCGACTCTGCGACCCATGGACTGTGTGGTCCTGTATAGAATTCTGCAGGCCAGAATGTGGAGTGGGTAGTCTTTCCCTTCTACAGGGGATCTTCCTGACCTAGGGATCGAACCTGGGTATCTGCCATCGCAAGCCAATTCTTTACCATCTGAGCCACCAGAGAAGCCCCAAAGAGATACATAGGGGACATGAAATCCTTCTAACAATCAACAAAAACTCAAAAGATTTTGAAATGTTATCTTTTCCAACTAAATTTTCCCTATGTGATTACTTTTAAGAAAGTAGCATTGTATCTGAAAAATATTTCCCTATCTGGTTGAATCTGAAAGATCCTGCCAAAAAAAAGAAAAGAAAAACAAGGCATTGAACTTCCCGACCCAGGAAAGCAGTGAGTATAACCATAGTGTCAGTGCAATCAACACTTACAAGCGGTTTTCTGGAAGCTATTTCAGAAGTTTTCCAACACTGTCCAGAAGGGAGGAGGTTTCCATGTTTTTCAAAGTCTTTGTTTCATGATCTGACTTTCAGCTCTAGAGAAGAAACAGAGTTGGTTTCTGGCAAATGCACCCCAGCAGGTCTGGGTCACCCGGCAGAGCACCATCTCCCACCACCACGGTCAGTTCCTCTTGGCCTCCTAACTCTCGGCCCAGTGAGCCCTGTACCGGTATTGTTAGCAACAGACCATGCCTGCAGCTCTGCCTGCGGGCACTCAGATGCCGTTTCTCAGCAGCCTACAAAGAGCAATGCTGAGCATGGTCCTGTTCTGCAAAGGTTTCTGGACCTTTGAAGAACTTTCTCCCCCTAAACTTGGTTTTTCCTTATCTTTGAAGTTCTTTTTCCCTCTAAACTTCTTTCTTCCGTAACTTTGAGCACCTTTATCCATCTACACTTGTTTTTTCCTTAACTTTGAAGACGCTTCTCCCTCTAAACTTGGTTTTTTTACTTAACTTTGAAGACTTTTCTCCCTTTAAACTGTTTTTTTTTCTCTAACTATGAAGACCTTTCTCCCTCTAAACTTCTTTCTTCCATAACTTTGAAGGCCTTTATCCCTCTCAACTTGGTTTTACCTTAATTTTGAAGACCTTCCTCCCTCTAAACTTCTTTCTTCTGTAACTTTGAAGACCTTTGTCTCTAAACTTTTTCTTCCTTAACTTTGAAGAACTTTCTCCCTCTAAACTTGTTTCCTCCATGACTGCTCCACCCTTGCTTAATGAAGATCGTCACCTCAAGTAGCAGGGACGTCTTGGCCTCTCCCATGAGCGTGGCACTGGGCTGGGCATTGGGCACCTGGCTGAGGACACAACTTCCGACCTGAGGTGCCTCACAGGTGATGAGAACACCAGAAGTGTCAGAGGTATTTCCTAGGGGTTATGAGGAAACATCTAGATAGTGGCAGCCACACACAAATTCCCCAAGAAAGTCCCCGGCAGACACTTCACTCCGGACGGACTTTATGGAGGAGCTTCCGTGTTCCCCACTAGGTGACCAGCCTTAGGACAGCCTCATTCTCCTTGACTCGATTTTGTGTCCGTATCATCAACCACAGTGACTGCACCGATTTCTAAAGGGATGGTGAGGCTTCCTGGGAGATGAGATTATGCACAAATGTTAAAGCCCTTCAGCCAGACGCAGAGGGAAACAGCATTTTAGATCCGGGTCTTCCCGGTGATGTCAGAGAACAGGTCCTCTGAGAGTGACCTGGGAGGTCCCAGGAGATGGCGGTGGGGGCGAGGGGATGTGTCCCGGAGGGGATTGAGGAGAAGTCGGTGGCAGGAAGGAGAGTTTGAAATCAAAGCCAGCTCGGGAAGGGCCTGCACCCAGCACACGGGACCCAGAGAAGGGTGACCTCTGGCTCCGGGGTTCCGCACATAAATTGCTGGGCAGTCGGCTCCCCTGCTCCCTGCACCCCGTCCTCAAGTGTTTTAGCTTCTGTAAAGAAACAGGAGGTTGCCGGGAGGAGGAGCCCCGAGCCCAGGAAGGTGTCCCAGTGTTCGGCAACACTGAAAGACAGATCAGGCTGATGGATAAAAATGAACGTTGATTAACCAGGAGATTCCTGGATCCCGAGGCTGACCCGGCAGCACCCCCAGTGAGGTCAAGCCCCCGAAATGGCACCAGGAGCTGAGAGGAAGGATGTGTGAGTCACAGAGGCGTGCTGGGCTCTGCACCAGTCAGAGGGCCGGGACCCCTCCTCAGTCTCACTAATCCCACCCCACCACCACCCTGCGTGTCACACGGCAGGAAAGTGGGACTTCAGGGATGGCCGTTCGGAGGGCTTCTTCCAGACCAAGAAATTTTATGAAAACTACACAGATCGAAAGCTTAAGTTTCACAAAGAGGTTTCTCTCTAAAAACCCTGTTCAGTCCTAATGTGGATTTATGATGCACAGGAAAGGACCAGGTTGGACCTAAAGAGACACTTAAGAAGCAAGTCAAATGATAGGGGTAAAATTCCCTGAGACTCAGAACTGAAGCAATCGCAGTGTGCCTGAGAAAGAGGTAAGAGGTCCTGGGTGGGGCGGTGAGGGTGGAGGTGACCTGCCCAGGAATGGAGAGCTGGGAAGGGAGGACCCAGGGTGGTCCTCCTACAGGACAGCGGGAACAGGGAGTCGGGGGGACCCACAGGCTGGGGTACATGGGGTGGGCGTATTGGGAGTGACGCCAGAGATGTGGGCTGCAGAAACAACAAAGGAGGCAGACATAATTCAGAAGCAAAATTAAAATTCAAAATCAGAGTTTCAGACGTGTATCTCTCAGCCCGCATTTAAGACATGTGCTAGCGTTGCTGGTATTTCCTTTTCACGAATGTCTGAACCTGGCTTCCTGACAGCAGTTACACCTATTTGCTCCACAGAGTTGGTGGGCAGTTTCCAGAAGACACTGCGCGTCATGTTCATTAACTTCAGAGAGAAGTGATGGGAAGCTTGGTAAACATCTGCCTCCACCACTGTTGACGGGAAATACCACCACTGACTTTGCATGTCACCCACTAGGCCCCTGAAGAGAAACCTCCAGACGCATCGCTGTGCTGGACATGTGGTGGGTTCCCACATGAAAGGGGCCCGATTACGTGTCCAGCCAGCACAGCTCACAGGCAGCGCGGCTGACGAGTGGGGTCAGACGACCATTCCTGACGTGGCTCCTGTGCAGCTCCACTAGAGGCCAGCTGCGCCTCCCTCCATTATGACAACAGAAGTACCTCCGGGCGTGCTACCTGTCTTCAAGGGGGGACAGTGCCCCCCAGCTGATAACGGTGTCACAGACTCATTCAGCCCAGGAGGGCATAAATCATGATAACCGGAGGAGACAGAAAAAGTCTCTTTGGGACTGAATCTAACCTGGCCTGGGGAATACAGGGAAGAGCATATATAGAAATGAAAGTGAAAATGGTTCACCAGCAACTTCATAGAACTTTCCAGACCCAGCGGAGACTCTGTCACAATGAGAGTGGTGATTCCTGTATCCCCCACCACCCCTGACACCCGGGGGATACCTGGCCAGAGATTCCCTGCTCCATGAGCAGAACCAGGAGCCTGGGGAACCCCAGTTGGGTTCCCTGGACACTCCTCAGGCAAACATGGACACACCCTGGCACTAACTGCTGTTGTTGATCATATTACATGTGAATTATATACAGGACATCGAGTATGTTAATGTCGCGCGTGTGGTGAGGTTCCAGGACACATTCACCCTGAGTTTCTGGTGGTCACTTATCGGACACCAAGACACCTGTTTACTCACAAGCAGCCAGTCCTGGCTGCCCGCTCATAACCAGTGACTCGGCAACAGGCCCCGGTGGACGAGAGCCCCTTTCCCTGTGCACCAGCCGCCAACGCTTGTCTGAGCCGGAACCACGCACACTCAGCTCCCAGAGCCTCGGAGCCTCCGAGCCACATGCCGGGGGCAGGGCAGGTGTGACCCAGCTCTAAGCAGGGTGAGACATGGCTGAGGAAGCCGTTGAGTCTGAGGCGAGAACCACAGAGAGCCCCTAACTGCTGCTGGCTCGCCTTCGGGTTGCTGTCTGCACTACCATCCAGGACAGAGTTCTGCAGATAAAGAGTGCAGTTCTCCGAAAGAAGAGCCTTATTTAAATCGCCATGTCCTGAACTGGTTTGCCAGAAATTTTACCTTCATTTTCCGTTCGAAGGATTCCTTAACAAGAGAAACCCCTTGTTATGTTCAGCTCAGCCCCTCAGTCATGGCCAACCCTTTGTGACCCCATGGATAGCAGCACGCCAGTCCTCCCTGTCCATCACAAACTCCTGGAGTTTGCTCAAACTCATCGAGTCGGTGCAACCATCTCATCCTCTGTCACCCCCTTCTCCTCCAGCCCTCACTCTGCCCAGCATCAAGGTCTTGTCCATTGAGTCAGGTTTTTGCATTAGGTGGCCAAAATATTGGAGCTTCAGCTTCAACATCAGTCCTTCCAATATTCAGGACTGATTTCCTTTAGGATTGACTGGTTTGATCTCCTTGCACTCGAAGGGACTTTCGAGAGTGTTCTCCAACATCACAGTTCAAAAGCCTGAATTCTTTCACGCTCAGTCTTTTTATGATCCAACTGTCTTATCCATATATGACTACTGGAAAAACCATCAGATCAGATCAGATCAGTCGCTCAGTCGTGTCCGACTCTTTGCGACCCCATGAACCGCACCACGCCAGCATAGCTTTCCCTAGATGAACCTTTGTCAGCAAAATAATGTCTTGTTTTTCAATATGCTGTCTAGGTTAGGCATAAGTTTTAACCCAAGGAGCAAGCGTCTTAATTTTGCAGCCACAGTCACCATCTGCAGTGATTTTGGAACCCAAGAAAATGAAGTCTCTCACAGCTCCACTATTTTCCCATCTATTTGCCCTGAAGTGATGGGGCCAGATGTCATGATCTTCCCTTTTTGAAGGTTGAGTTTTCAGCCAACTTTCTCCTTCTCCTCTTTCACTTTCATCAAAGGCTGTTTAGTTCCTCCTCGCTTTCTGCCATAAGGGTGGTGTCATCTGCGTATCTCAGGTTATGGATATTTCTCCTGGCAATCTTGATTCCAGCTTGTTACACACAAATAAACAGGTTTAATTGTCAATAGATTCCTTAACTTAATTTCAGCATGCAGGTATAAAAAGAAAAGAAATAGAAATCACAGAGAGAAGTAACAGCACACACATCACCAAGCTGGGTTCCCAGCCAACCTCAGACTTTAGTTTCCCTGGGAAATCCCGAATGAGGTCGGTCTGGAGCCCCAGCTAGGAAAGGATCCCGGGCTGTTGAGACTTCACACTGTGCTCGTGGGGGCTGCCATTTATAATCCCAGGCTGCACGCTTAGATCCTCCTCGGCTCTGTGAAGAAAACGCAGCTCCGGTTTTTTCTTTAACTGTGACGATGCTGTTTGTTTCAGCTTGTGGGTTAGAAGATTCCTTAGACTGGGGCCTGATATCAGGAGCTAAGAAATTCCAAGGCCCACGCACTTTCGTATCTAAAGTGCCCCTTGAATGCTGGTAACGATGGTCATGCTTGCAGGCAGGTATGAGGGACAGTAGGGTCTAGGGTCTGAAGTCGGTCAGAGGTATGCTGCCCTTTTTCTGAAGCCTGAACCAGGCTACTTCCACTTTAATTTCTGAAGCGTGTCAAACTCAGGAGATCATGGAAGAAAGGAAGTACAGATTTTGGCAAGAATGGGAGTGGGATCACACAGGATTTGTTCTTTTGTGATGGGTGTATTTGCTTGGCGTCATCCGTGTCAGAGCCTGTGTCCGGCCTTCCTTCCTCTTTAAAGGCGGATGCGTCTCAGTTGTGTGTAGAGACTACACTTTGTTACCATTTGTCCGTCATGGACACTTGGGAGGCCTGCACTCTTGGCTGTTGTGAACAATGCTGCTACAGACATGGGGCTGCACGTGTCTGTCTGAGACCCTGCTCTCAGTTCTTCTGGGGACACACCCAGAAGTGGGCCTGTGCCTCTTGCGGGCCTTCTGTGTCGAGGCTTTGAGGAATGGCCATATGGTTTCAGCCCCATTTTCACAAGCAGATGGATCATGATGGGATCTTTCCTCCAGATTCCCAGTGGATGGCAAAGCGCTTGGCTCTGCAGTTCTAGACCACTCCATGAAGCCGGGGAAGGGCCGTCTGTGCCTCTGGGGGTACCTCGGGACAAAAGCAGGGCTGGGTGGGTAAGACGGGGATGGGGGCGTGACTGTGTCAATCGGAACCTCTCTGCTCGAGGCTTTATTTTACGTGCCTTGCTCAGGTGCTAATTTGTGTCCTACTCTGCGGCCCCGTGGAGTGTAGCCCACCAGGCTCCTCTGTCCATGGGGTTTCCCAGGCAGGAATCCTGGAGGGGTGGCCATTTCCTCCTCCAGGGGATCTTCCTGACCCAGGGATCAGCCCTTCATCTGCTGCACTGGCAGACGGATACTGTACCGGGGAAGCCCACAGGAAGCTGAGGGCGAGCCCAAGACCAGAGGGACACTGACACGAGGACGCTGGCTCGGAAGAGGAAGATGACTGTTCCTTCCCAGGATCGGGAACATGCCGCCTGCACCTTGACCTCAAATAACCAAGGAGAGTGGCAAATAGAGGCAGAGCGAGCTGCCAGGACCAGCAGCGTCCTCCTTCCGGGAGGCTGTGAGTGAGTGGTGGAACCACAGGGCCGGGCAGTGCAGGCGCTAAAGCAGACAGCCAGCATTTTCTGGGCGATTTCTGAGGTTTGAACAGAGAGAGGAAGGGACGGGGGAGACTGTGCCCTGCTGCAGGAGGTGGGGGAAGGGAAGGGTTCTGTGCAGCCTGAGTCCACAGGCCTCTGGAGGAAAGCGCCTCTTCCTTGGGGGACCTCAGTCATGTTCAACTGACTAGACCAGGCCCACCCACGTGCTGGCGGCCAGTCTGCCTTCCTCAAAGTCGGCTCATTTAATCCTCATCTCCTGTAAAAGCTACCTTCAGGGTAACATCTCGACTGGTGTTAGACCAATTAACTGGTCCTCTGGCCCAGTCAAGGTGACACACAGAATTAACGGTCGCGCTGGGCTACCTCGTTTTTCCCGGTGGACATGTATGGATGGGAGAGCTGGACCATAAAGCTGAGCACTGAAGAATTGATGCTTTTGTACTGTGGTGTTGGAGAAGACTCTTGAGAGTTCCCTGGACTGCAAGGAGATCCAACCAGTCCATCAGAAAGGAGATAAGTCCTGAATGTTCATTGGAAGGACTGAGGCTGAAGCTGAAACTCCAATACTTTGGCCACCTGATGAGAAGAGCTGACTCACTGAAGAAGACCCTGATGCTGGAAAGATTGAGGGCAGGAGGAGAAGGGAAGGCAGAGGATGACATGCTTGGATGGCATCACGGACTCGATGGACATGAGTTCAAGTAAGCTCTGGGAGTTGGTGATGGACAGGGAGGGCTGACGTCTGCAGTCCATGGGCTTGCAAAGAATAAGAGGCTGCTGAGCGACTGAACTGGGCCACCTGTTTCTCTCACGGAAACACATGCTGTGTGGTGTTCAAAAGCCAACTGTGGAAATATCCCGACCAAAATGTGTATATATTATAATGTGGAAAGAGTGGATTGAGAAGATCTTTCATTTCTCAGGATTTGCTTTGAGCTTACCTGGTACTCACCATCTGAAAAAAAGACTATTTTTCTGCATAAAAGATACTGTGGTCCACGGCAGGACTGGCTCCGTAACTTGCAGGGTCTGGAGCAAAATGAGAACGCAGGACCCTCTGCTCAAAAGGGTAAAGGATCTGAAGAGCATGAAAGCAGAGCACTGAGCCGGGGGTCCTTCTGGGGGGCCCAGGGAGGCCCACCGGCCACACCTCCCTGAAGCCAGAGCTGGGCACGGACAAGATCACCTGGGAGGACAGTGAGTGAGAATGACTCGGTCACATCTGACTCTGCGACCCTGAGTCCGTGGGGTTCTCCAGGCGGGAACCTGGAGGGGGAGCCAGTGTCTCCTGGGGACCTTCCCCACCCAGCGATGGAAGCCCGGCCTCCCGCACTGCAGGAGATTCTTCCCGGTCTGAGCCACCAGGGAAGGACTATGACAAGGACAGGAATTCCAAGTTTATTGATAACAAACGCATGGGAGATTCTAAGGCAATTCTATGTAAAAATTTAATGAGATCATACTGAAAAATACAGTTTTGAGGAAACTGCCAATGACATTTAACGCAGTAGATCCAGCTAAGAAAGAGATGCGCAGAGGCCGAGCTGTGTGACAGGTTCTGTAGCACAAGGGACCACTGCGTCCATCGTCACAGCTCCCTGCTGACGGCCTGAAGGGGACGAAGGACAGACGCCTCAGACCCTGGACGGACAGACGGCTCACTTCAGGCGACAGTGGGCACAGGCTGGGGGGACGGGGCGCTGATGCCGCTGGCCCGCCCACCCGCCTGCCCGCTCCCAAGGGCAGCGTCTCTGCAGCCTGTCTCTCCTCACGGCTCAGGCGCTGACTTGGGCACAGCAGAGACAGCTGAGCACGTGGGTCACAGCATTAGGTTAGAGGGAGCGCAGCTCCTGACGACGCCACAGGGAGGCCAGTGGACACCGCACCGCTCTCCACCCGAACCGCAGCACCGGCTGGGCGCGGGCCCAGGTCTCAGCAGGGAACACGGGCGGCTGCAGAAAGCTTCGTGCAGTTCAGTTATCAGTCGAGTCTGACTCTTTGCGACCCCATGGACTGCTGCACTCCAGGCCTCCCAGTCCATCACCAACTCCCGGAGTTACTCAAACTAATGTCCATCGAGTCAGTGATGTCATCCAACCATCTCATCCTCTGTGGTCCCCTTCTCCTCCTGCCTTCAATCTTTCCCAGCATAGGGTCTTTTCAAATGAGTCAGCTCTTCCCATCAGGGGGCAAAAGTATTGGAACTTCAGCTTCAGCATCAGTCCTTCCAATGAACATTCAGGACTGATTTCCTTTAGGATGGACTGGTTGAAACCTTAGCCGCCTCTTTATCGCCTTACCAGCAGCAGGATGGAAAGTCACCCGGTGTACATCCATGACGTGGTCTGAAACGCCCCCATCTCGTGAACAGGACCTGTCTGCTCATCTCTGACCCCGGGGGCAACTGAACATGCTCAGGGAGTGTGCACGCTCAAGCACTTGAACAGGCCTCTGACCACAGACCCTCCAACGCAGACACAGTGGCTCGGGGATGGACTTCTCCTGGTCTGGGTCCACGGCCCTCCCCTCTTCTGCTGGTTTCTGGAGGGCTCACGTTTGGGGGTCTCTGAGGCCCACTCCTCCTCCCCATGGCTGCCACAGCCTCTGATTTACTCTTTTCTCAGGAGCAGGGCCACTGAGCAGAGGAGACAGGGAATCCCGGCTCATCCTTCCAGGCCTGGAGCAGACAGTGCTCTCACTGAAGGCCTGGACAGGGCAGGCGGAGGGAGGACCCAGAGAGCAGGCAGCCAGTGCTCCCCACCAGCGTGACCACCGAGTGCCCGTCTCCGATGGCAGCTGCAGCTCTGAGAAGGCACGGGACATGAGAACACACAGGCAGGAGAACACACAGGCAGGCACTCACAGACGCACACAGACACACACAGGTGTGCACAAACACACACACACAGACACACACAAATAGACTTACACACATCACAGACACACAAACACAGACACACATACACACACAGAACAAACAGGTGCGCGTGCACACACACACAGGCACGTGCGCGCACACACACACACACAGAGACACACACACACACAGGCGGTCTCGATAAGCCCTTTATTTGTGGACTTTTGCCAAGGTCAGCTGGGTTTCAGCTCTTCACAGAGATCGGGGAGAGTGGTGAGGAGCACCCGGGGCCCCACCACCTCGTCACGGCGAGCAGAAGCGGCCGCAGAACAGGATGGCCCCGGTCTTGCCATGCTGGATGAAGAAGAGGAAGGGGTGGTCGGCATTGAACCGGGGCACGACCCTCAAGCAGCGCAGCATGACCACGGCCCCTGTGGCGGCCGCAGCCTCCGTGCCCTCTTCGGTGACCTCCACGAAGGACTTGTGCATGACCTTGGACAGGTGCAGGCCTCGCCCAGACGACATCCCACTGAAGTCGGCCCGGGCCTCCTCAAAGGCGTCGGTCATGCCCAGTTTTTGGAGGAACTCTTCCATATCATAACTCTCCTCCAGCGTGAACCGGGGAAGAAACACCTCCACCTCCTCCTCGTCCATCACATCCGGCTTCGTCCATGTGATGAATTTCTCATAGGTCAGGGCCTTTTCCACCTGCAGGAGAAGGTAGAAGATCTCAGGGTCTGCAGCAGCGCTGCCCGGCGGACCATCTGCTGCGACCAACACTCCGCGCCCTGTGGGCCCGGGGCGGCCTGCCAGCTGCCCAGCAGGGATCCAGAAAAGACCCTGGGCCCTGGGGCCATGCCTGCCTGGTTACCGTGTTCAACTCCGTGCTTTCACTGGGCAGCAGGATGAGCATGTTCAGCTCTTGGCCGACGTAGGGAAGCACCAGAATCTGGGTGCTTATTTCTGCAATGTAGGTTATTTTACAGGTGGACTTCTTGTACATCATTTGCACAGGTTTCTCCACGTTCTATAAAGGAAATAGATAAACGTTAAGGTGAAACAAGACCTGTGGACACACTGGACGAGTCATCAGAGCTGTCCAACTGTGCCCACACACTCTGTCCTGTCTTCCAGACCCACCCCAGCTCCGCGTCATCAGCTCGTCTGCACGGCTCTAACTCCCACCCATAGTTCCCAGCGCTCAGGCCTCGGGCTGCTGTTCTCCTGCTGACCCAGGAAGTCTCCACATGGACATTCCCAGCAGGACCTGTCCCTCGGCTCCTGCCCACCTGACATCTGCATCTGGACACAAAGGAGCCTCCACTTCCGCTCCCACACTGGCGGCTCGTGTTCCCCTCCACCTGCTCCATCTGTACTTTCCCATCTCTGCTCATGGCGACACCACTCATCCCGCCGTCAAACCCTGCAGTGTCCTGGCCCCTGTCCTCCGCGCCCACAGCTGAGCCTTGTACAAAGCATGTTGGCTCTAGTTTTAAAGGCAACAGGGCTGCCCTGGTGGCTCGGGGGAAATAACCCACCTTCCAGCGCAGGAGACACAGGCCCCGTCCCTGGTCTGGGGACACCCCACAGCCCAGGGGCTTCTAAGCCCACGGGTTGCCTTCCAGCGCAGGAGACACAGGCTCCATCCCTGGTCTGGGAACACCCCACAGCCCAGGGGCTTCTAAGCCCACGGGCCGCCTTCCAGCGCAGGAGACACAGGCCCCATCCCTGGTGTGGGAACACCCCACAGCCCAGGGGCTTCTAAGCCCACGGGTCACAACTACTGAGCCTGGGCTGAGAGCCCGGGAGCCGCAGCTCCTGAGGTCACGGGCCTGGAGCCCGAGCTGTGCACCAAGAGAAGCACCAGCAGGAGAAGCCCGAGCACCGAGCCGAGAGGGCCTCTGCCACGGCAGCTGCAGGAAAGGGTCTGCGGCAAGAAGACCCGGCACAGCCAAAATAAATACATACAATTATTTAACAAATACAAAACAATCTGACTTGTGCTTCCTACCCCCACCACTCTCAGCCCAGCCACGGTCATCAGGAAAACTTCCAAGTAACCTCCCTGGCCCTGCACACGGGCCCGAGGGGCTCTGGGAAATCAGAGCCACTGTTAGAGGCCACTGACTCTGTGAGAGCTCAGAGGAGGGACACAGGAACCAGAAACCTGGGCTGGGGAGACTGCTAAGGAGGCTTCTGGACGGCCCTGCAGAGAAAGGCGTCTGTGTAGGTAGCTCCTGACAGGAGGGGGACAGATGGTAGGATCCAGGCCTATGGAGCGTCACAGCCACAGTCTGGAGTTTGAACTGGATCTCGGGGTTCTAGGAGGCCCAGAGACCTGTGAGCGGCCCTGTGGGATGTGTGATACAAGACGGAACACCGGCCACACAGACCGCCCCTGATGATACCGCAGAGGAGGAGAAGGGGGAGAGGAAGCTAGGGTTTGCCCGAATCCACATCTGGGCCGCCAAGGCCACAGGAGGCACAAGTTCCTTGAGGTCAGCCTCCTGGCAGGCTCCCCGGGACCGTTTCCAAGAACTTCCTTCGCTTTATGAATCATTCTTGTTCACCTTGCTGACTCTGAATGGCCTTTCCTCAGTATGCTCTTTGTTAAACTGTGTGTCCCAGTTTCCTTTGAAGTAGATGGCATTCACGAGAACGAGACGTGTCATGGGGTTAACTGAATTTGCAGGGAGCAAGTCTCTAATTTTACCTGCAAAGATTTAAAGAACCAGTTAGCTGACAGGGTTTCCTGGTGAGGTGCTGGGCACAGTAGTCACTGGTCCGTCCCCTGGAGGAGTCAGTGCACAGACCAGAGGGTTCCCTGTCCCCCAGACGACCACGAACAGGGACTTGTCTGTTTACTCGCTAAGCTGGGTCCCACTCTTTGTGACCCCGTGGACTGTAGCCCACCAGGCTCCTGCGTCCATGGGATTCCCTAGGTAAGAATACTGGAGCAGATTGCCATTTCCTTTTCCAGGGGATCTTTCTGACCCCGGGATCCAACCCCCTCTTCTGCATTGGCAGGTGGGTTCTTTATCATCTGAGCCACGAGGGAAACCCATGCAGGGAGCCTGGCCCCTAAAGCTAAATCAGCGACAAAACCCTTGATGTCTCTGGTCAGAAAAATGCCATGAGTTGCATAAAACACATAAAATGAACAAATAATAAGGGCAGGATAATTCACAGTGACAGAAAAAGGAATGTTCGGTCTACAGAGTGAGGGGACTGTCCTGAAGGGGAGAGGCCGAAGCCAGAGTGCAGAGCATGAAAACAAAGAAGCGCAGGTGGACCAGGGCTTGACCGAGTGTCCTGCAGTGATGCTCAGTGACCCGCAGAGCATGCACTGTGCTGCACAGGCAAGGAGGTGGAGCCCGTATCCAGAGTCTTCCTTCCACCCTTTGTGAAAAGGCAGACTATATGAACATAACTGCAACAGCCAAAAATCAAAGTGTGATTGCTCTGGAAGAGGTGCACCAAATATTGATGAGGAGGAGGGAAGCTAGAGAAATTGATTACTGAATATATTTCAGAAGTGGATTTGAAAGTTTCCAGTTCTTTAGAGAAAAAAAGCCATTTCTGTTTACATTTGATGGTCTTGGGAAGGAACTGATGGAAAATAAGACTGATTCAAATACTGTGCAAACAGAAGTAGTGACACGTCCTCACCTTCTGTCTTTTCGGCTACCCAGGTGTTTATGTGCTTCCTGGACTCCTCCGTAGCGCTGACAAAGTCCAGCTCTTCCATCTCTGCTTGGTAGAATATGCGGCAGGCATCTTTGAAAGACTAGGAGAGATGGAATGACAGAATCACATGGCTACACAAACAGACAACGCCTAGGGCTTACTTCTTCACCGCGCCGACCTCAACACTGATCATTTGACGGTTACGTGTGTAATGTACAGACGAATGTGCGGAATTAACCTTCAATCCGGTTTCTCAGTTTTCAGCTACATTGAATAAATAACTGAGTAAAATCACAGGCTTCCCAGGTGGCACAGTGGTAATGAATCCACCTGCCAATGTTGGAGACGAGGGTTTGATTTCGTGGGGAAGATCCCCTGGAGAAGGAAATGCCAACTCACTCCAGTATCCTTGCCTGGGAAAGTCCATGGACAGAGGAGCCCGGCAGGCTGCAGTCCACAGGGTTACATGCCTGAGCACGCATGCATGAGGGTGGAGGGAGATGGGTTGGTAGCAATACACTGGTAGAACTAAAAAAAAAAGATGACAATAAACTAGCATGTAGCTAAGACTGATAAAAACAAGTGAACCAGGTTGTAAAAAAAAGTTCACACTGTGCTACGCAAACCTTACTGATATTTGACCTCGTGCTGACTACATTCACTTTACACCACCTGTTTTAAAACAGTTAATTTAGAGTCTGAAACAAGGGCGAAAAATAATGAAAAAGTTATATAACAGAATAAGATTGCTATCCTAAACAAAGAACTCAGTAAAAAAAAGACATAAAACCCAACTGTAAAACTACACAAATGACATATAAATAGGCAATTTTCAGAAAAGATACAAATGTTTGAGTGACATGCAAAGCTGCTCAGTCTCATGAGCAATCAGAATGTTAAAGGCTGAGCACCTGCAGTGCTGAGCAGAGGGTGGACTTGCCCACCCACTACCCTTCCTGAGAACGATGGGAAGGGCTGCAGCCGTCGGGGTGGGAATGAGGCGGAATTCACTGGGATCTGAGAGCCTCCCTCTGTCCCTTCCCTCTAAAGTCCATCTGGAGTAGCACGCACAGGACAGAACCACACACACAGGGTCCCTGCCGGCTCGGCCCGGGCTGGGCCCCACCCCACGCCCACCCAGGGCTGGCGGCTGCGTCTCGGTACAGCCCCCCTGAGCATGCCGCCCACCACCGTGAGGAAGGGTCAGGTGGACACACACTGCTGCCCAGGCTGAAGCTCCATCACTGTGGCGACCAGATACGAAGAGCCGACCCATCGGAAAAGACCCTGATGCTGGGAGAGATCGAAGGCAAAGGAGAAGGGGGGACAGAGGACGAGGGGCTGGATGCATCACCGACTCAATGGACGTGACTCTGAGCAAACTCTGGAACACAGTAGAGGACAGAGGAGCCTGGGCTGCTGCAGCCCACAGGGTCACAAAGAGTCGGACACAGCTCAGCGACTGAACAACAGCCACACAGGCAGTGAGATGCAAAGCCTTTCTCTGTGTACAGTGGACAAGCCCTCAGACTGGGCGTGGGGGCGACGTGGAAGAGAGTGTGGGAGGACTCTGGCTCTGTCTGCATTTTTACATAATAAGACACACTCACAGATCAAGTGAGCTGTGTATGAAAAAAATTTAAAAATCATGGAAGCACTGTAATTAAATAGAACCAGAGTAAAAAGGACAAAAACTTTAAAAAAAAATTCTGCACAGGAAAAGATAATCAAAATATTTACATGTATAAAAGAATTGAGCAAGTCTCCCAACGCACAAAATACTTCCAACAAGTGAAAAACAGCAGAAATATTCTATTTGATCACTTCCCTGTTTGGGCCAACTCATCTGCAACTGTGGTATGATCCGTGTTAGTTCTCTGACAATCATCTCACTGAGCTTCAGGAACATGTGAACAAGGCTGTTACAGGGCTCCTCTTGACCGAACGGTTCCAGGAAGCGTGAGGTCGTGACTGGGGTCCCACACTCTCCGTGTGGGTATCAGCCCACAAGGCCTGTCTGCACCACAAGGCCTACCTCCCATCTCCACACGACCTCAGTCTCTATGTGCTTCGGGCAATCAGGAGTATGACTTACCGAGAGGAAATCGTAAGACTTCTGTCCAAAAAGCCTGTTGGCGGTTCTGAGCAAGTACTGTGTGCCGGTCCTATTAACTTCACTGAGAAGCTTCTGGAAACCCTGGTGGACATCTTCACCTCCCCCACTGCTCTTGCTTAGAGAAAGTGTCTGAAAAAAAAACCCAGATACAACCCACCGCTGCAGTAAGCCCTGCCTACAGGAGAAGGACACAACACTAGAGTCAGCCTGAGCACTACACTGATCCTCACCGCAGCTCAGAACAAGACTCACCAGACAAAGGCACGGTGCTCTGGGAAGCCCCCTGCCTGTCTCCCCGCAGGGGCTCAGGCGGCGACGGCGGGCGCAGAAACGCCCCGAGAGCCCAGGGCCCTGAGCTCGTGGTCTGCCTGCAGACAGGGCAGCGGACAGGCCTCCCGTCTCCGCACAAACAGGCCACATCTTTGGGTGTGGACTGGTCTTGGGACGGGCTCCAACCAGCGGGACACAGTAGTGGCTCTTCCGGGCCCGGGCCTTCATAAAGGCCTGGCACCTCCACGTTCATGTCTTTCCCCCTGTTGCCAGGGTGCAGAAATGCCCAGCCATCCTGCTGGGCCCTTGTGACAAGGCGGCAGAGCGGGCACACAGAAGAGAGCACCTCACAGGATCGGGGTTGCTCCTGGACCACAAGGAGCCCAGTGGGCACCATGCGGCCAGGCCACAGAGTGCCAGGCATGGTCCTGGTTGTTCCTGGTCGTGGGCAGTTTATTCGGGAGCCACAGAGAGAAAGTCCAGACAGACATCCATCCCGGTTCCGCCATAACATGAACCTAAAGCCTGGGCACAGGCTTTACATCCAGCAGCCAGCCAAGGACGGCAGGCCGGGCGGCATCACTGCTGGAGGAGAGGAGCTCAGGCAGGAGCCCTAGAGAGACCCCCATGCAGGGCGGGGAAGGCCAGCCCTCCCCCTGGAATCAGAATCTGCACAGGAGGTGCCCAGAGAGAGGGCGGCCCCTTCAGAGCCTGGGAGCGCGAGAGAGGAGACAGTGCCGAGCTCAAGACGGGACTGCTCCCTTTTCAGCAGAACTTGAAGGGAGCACGTGCGTCTGCCAGGTGGCACAGTGCGAAAGGATCCACCTGCCGGTGCAGGAGACAAGACTCTCGGGTTCGATCCCTGGGTTGGGAAGATCCCCTAGAGGAGGACATGGCAACCCACGCCAGTGTTCTTTCTGGAGAATCCCATGGACAGAGGAGCCTGGAGGGCTACAGTCCATGGGGAAGCAGAGAGTCAGAGAGGACTGAGCACGAGCACCCGCGTATTTGTGTCCTAACACTTGCTGGGTGGAGGTGCCCATGCTTCTCACTCCCAGTCTCTCCAGCTGGCACAGGACCCTGAAAGTGATGGCCTTAGGGCAAAGGTCAAACTCAAGGCCCAGGCTCAAGGGCGGGATCAGGACTCTGTTAAACCTGGAGACCCTCTGGACCCCAGGATCTTGGGAACGGTAAGGGCACCAAGGCTGTGACCCTCAGGGGGCCACAGGTCAGCGCCCCGAGGCCACTGCGGCCCAGGAGCTGACATCCACACCCTGTGCAGCCCGCCTGGGGCTGGCTCTGGGCGTCTCGGCAGGGCAGGCCTTGGGCAGCAGGTCCAAGCAGAGGCTCAATGAACACTTGCTTGTTCAAGTCTGTCCTGCTGGAATTGGGTGCTGCGCTGTCAGGAGCCCCAGACCACCAGCCAGAGAGACGCTGAGGGGACACCCAGGGACGGGGCAGATGAGGGAGTAGGCCTGTCTGTCAGCAAGGCCTTTGGGATTCGATCTTGTACACCAGCTCACCGGCCAAAGAAAGAGCATCAGCTGCTGCCCAGAACCGGCTTCCTCAACGTACCTGGCACATCTGGGCTGCAGTGTTGCCCTTGGCTCCCATGAGGACCATGGCCAGGGCAGAGGAGATGCTTAGGGGCGAGATAAACACATTTTTTGAGTTGTCTTCACCCAGCTTTTTCAGAAGAGTCAAGGCAAAGGTGCCGTTTGCTTCTGACAGTGCATCCATGGTGGCGAGTCTGAAAGGATGGATTTAAAATCAGTGTCACACAAATTCAGGCAACAGGTCAACCGCGTCTCACTCTGCTCTTAACTGCTGTTAGTACTTACGCTCTGCTTGGATGAGCAAACAGGTACACGCACAAAACTCGGTTTCCTCAGGGATTCCCCTGCTGCCCCAGGCCCAGGCCCTGCTGACTCCGCTTGGGACAAGGTCCTTGGGACGCACCCACGTCCACCTCCAGGGCCCGGGCCATGGAGGTCGACAGTCCCGCCACACAGGGCATTTGATCCAGTACAGGACACTGTGGGAATGGGCTGGGGTGCATGAGGGTTCAGGGCCTTTCTGTGAGTGGTGAAAGGGATGACAGCTGAGCCTGATAGCGACCTGGGAGAAACAGAGCAGGTGAGACCGAGGAAAGGGCCTGAAGCTGCAGGATGTGCAGGCTGGCAGCCCCGCTCCAGGCCCTGCGTCAGTCAGCTCCCTGATTTCTGCTCCCTGCATGAGGACGGGGATGCACCAGGTAATCTGTGCTGCTGATGGGCTGCAGGGCAGCTCACCCTAAAACACTCCACTGTAGCACATTGATTGCTCTAAAGTAAAAAGACTATGCCAAAGTCTTTGACTGGGTGGATCACAATAAACTGGGGAAAATTCTGAGAGATGGGAATAACAGATCACCTGACATGCCTCTTGAGAACCTATATGCAGGTCAGGAAGCAACAATTAGAACTGGACATGGAACAACAGACTGGTTCCAAATAGGAAAAGGAGTATGTCAAGACTGTATATTGTCACCCTGCTTATTTAACTTATATGCAGAGTACATCATGAGAAACGCTGGACTGGAAGAAACACAAGCTGGAATCAAGATTGCCAGGAGAAATATCAATAACCTCAGATGTGCAGATGACACCACCCTTATGGCAGAAAGTGAAGAGGAACTAAAAAGCCTCTTGATGAAACTGAAAGAGGAGAGTGAAAAAGTTGGCTTAAAGCTCAACATTCAGAAAACGAAGATCATGGCATCTGGTCCCATTACTTTATAGGAAATAGATGGGGAAAGAGTGGAAACAGTGTCAGAATTTATTTGGGGGGCTCCAAAATCACTGCAGATGATGAGTGCAGCCATAACATTAAAAGACGCTTACTCCTTGGAAGGAAAGTTATGACCAACCTAGATAGCATATTCAAAAGCAGAGACATTACTTTGCCAACAAAGGTCCGTCTAGTCAAGGTTATGGTTTTTCCAGTAGTCATGTAAGGATGTGAGAGTTGGACTGTGAAGAAGGCTGAGTGCTGAAGAATTGATGCTTTTGAACTGTGGTGTTGGAGAAGACTCTTGAGAGTCCCTTGGACTGCAAGGAGATCCAACCAGTCCATTCTGAAGGAGATCAGCCCTGGGATTTCTTTGGAAGGAATGATGCTAAAGCTGAAACTCCAGTACTTTGGCCACCTCAAGCGAAGAGTTGACTCATTGGAAAAGACTCTGATGCTGGGAGGGATTGGGGCAGGAGGAGAAGGGGACGACAGAGGATGAGATGGCTGGATGGCATCACCAACTCGATGGACATGAGTTTGAGTGAACTCTGGGAGTTGGTGACAGACAGGGAGGCCTGGCGTACTGCGATTCATGGGGTCGCAAGGAGTCGAACATGACTGAGTGAATGAACTGAACTGAAAGAGACTTGAGAAACAACTGGTGCAAAATGCATACTCTTCTTCTGCTCACCCTGAAAGCTGAAAATAAATCTCCACGTGGAAATACCCTCCCTGAACCAGGAGGTAGAGAGACATCTTTATTGCAAAAGAGGGGAATGAAAGGCTGAAAAGGCTGTACAAGGAACCAGCAAACCCTGTTACTTCACGAACTTGCTACCCCAGGCAAAAACCCCTTGTTTCGTCAAATCTTCACATACACACAAAGCTGCCTGCCCTGTCACTTCTTGAGTCTTGTATCTTCAAGGTTTGCACAAAATTCAGTGGGGTTGGATTTCTGCTATTGATTTGTCAGCTGCTGCTGCTGCTAAGTCGCTTCACTTGTGTCCGACTCTGTGCGACCCCAGAGACGGCAGCCCACCAGGCTCCCCCGTCCCTGGGATTCTCCAGGCAAGAACACTGGAGTGGGTTGCCATTTCCTTCTCCAATGCATGAAAGTGAAAAGTGAAAGTTATGTCGCTCAGTCGTGTCCGACTCTGTGCAACCCCATGGACTATAGCCCACCAGGCTCCTCCATCCATGGGATTTGTCAGGCAAGAGTACTGGAGTGGGTTGCCATTGCCTTCTCCGATTGATTTGTCTTAGGTCAATTTAATTACTAGACCAGCCTGGAAGAATGTAGAGGAGAGGAAACACTCCCCACACACACATTCTCTTCCATCTTTAATATCCAATTTCTTGCTTAGTAGCTAAGTCATGTCTGACTCTTTTGTGACTCCATGGACTACAGCCTACCTGGCCCCTCTGTCCCTGGATTTTCCAGGCAAGAATACTGGAGTGGGTTGCCATTTCCTTCTCCAGGGGATCTTTCCGACCCAGGGCTGAACCCAAGGCTCCTGCATTGCAGAAGGATGCTTTCCACTGAGCCACCAGGACAGGCCTTAGTATCCAATACCTTAACACTAATACAGAAAAAAGCAGAAGTGCAGTCGTCTTCAAAGGCCACAGTGAGGCTGGTGGTAGTTCTTTTTGTCCACTGACAACAGTTGCTGATGGTCATTAAAGGTGAGCACATACCCACTCCCGGTAAAACTGCTAAGCTGAAAAGGAAGGACTGAAGCAGTGAGGCCCAGAGGTTTGTTCAGGATACTCTGATGGCAGAAAATACGTCAATCGGGAGATAAGCGAACAGCCCACGGTGATACAGGCCCCGATATCAGATAGGAAACGATGCTTTGTGCGCTGTCTGTCGAGGATACTCTGATGGCAGAAAATACGTCAATTGGGAGATAAGTGAACAGCCCACGCTGATACAGGCCCTGAAATCAGACAGGAAACGATGCTTTGTGCGCTGCCCAGGACACTGAGACAGAACACCAGAGGCAGCACCGTGCTCCCCAGGCAGGAACTCAGGAGGGTCCTGTACCCAGGGCTGGTGTGAACTGATCTGATAGTTCAGGCCCTGTAGACTCAGGAAACAGGAAACAAAGCAAAGAAAGTTATCAGAAACAACAGGAAAGGAGCATAATTAGCAAACTGTGTGATGGCTGACCTGCAGAGCAGCCAGAATCAAGGAGAAGATTTAAAACAGGGAAAGAGTGGAGCAAAACCAGCTCCAGAAAGAGCTGATTTAAAAAGCAGCTTAGCTCTGCCGGGCTCCAAGGAGCAGAGTGAGAGCTGAGCACCTGGTCATGACTCTGCAGTCCAGCCTTCATCACTATGGCAGCGCCCCCTCCCCAAAAAGACAGAGAGAGAGAAGGGTGGAGAGCAAACTAAAATACCCTTTTTCAAACAGAAACTTGAACAGTTCGAGAACCATTCATTTCCAATACTGACAAAGTAAGACAGGGATTTCCTCTCACACTGTTCAAGTGACGCTATAAAGTGCTACCCCAGTATTTCCAGGGTAATTAAGAATTGCTGTTTAGTCACTAAGTCATGTCGCATTCTTTTATGACCCCGTGGGCTACAGCCTGCCAGGCCCCTCTGTCCATGGGATTCTCTAGGAAACAATACTGCAGTGGGTTGCCATGCCCTCCTCCAGGGGCTCTTCCTGACCCAGGGTTCAAACCCATGTCTTTTATGTCTCCTGCATTGGCAGGCGGGTTCTTTACCACTAGCACCACTAGGGGAGCCCCCATGGTGAACAAAGGGAGCCTTAATTCCTCATAAAGTCTGGTTTACTGGAGACTTGGCTTCATCAGTACGTGAACCATGAACTTCCAGATGTTCAAGCTGGTTTTACAAAAGGCAGAGGAACCAGAGATCAAATTGCCAGCATCTGCTGGGTCATGGAAAAAGCAAGAGAGTTCCAGAAAAACATCTATTTCTGCTTTATTGACTATGCCAAAGCCTTTGACTGTGTGGATCACAATAAACTGGAAAATTCTTCAAGAGATGGGAATACCAGATCACCTGATCTGCCTCTTGAGAAATCCATATGCAGGTCAGGAAGTAACAGTTAGAACTGGACATGGAACAACAGACTGGTTCCAAATAGGAAAAGGAGTACGTCAAGGCTATATATTGTCACCCTGCTTATTTAACTTATATGCAGAGTACATTATGAGAAATGCCAGGCTGGATGAAGCACAAGCTAGAATCAAGACTGCCGGGAGAAACATCAATAACCTCAGATATGCAGATGACACCACCCTTATGGCAGAAAGTGAAGAGGAACTAAAGAGCCTCTTGATGAAAGTGAAAGAGGAGAGTGAAAAAGTTGGCTTAAAGCTCAACATTCAGAAAACGAACATCATGGCATCTGGTCCCATCACTTCATGGCAAATAGATGGGGAGAGTGGAAACAGTGGTTGACTTTATTTTGGGGGGCTCCAAAATCACTGCAGATGGTGACTGCAGCCATGAAATTCAAAGACGCTTACTGCTTGGAAGGAATGTTATGAGCAACCTAGATAACAAATTCAAAAGCAGAGACATTACTTTGCCAACAAGGGCCATCTATTCAAGGCTATGTTTTTTCCAGTGGTCATGTATGGATGTGAGAGTTGGACTGTGAAGAAAGCTGAGAGCCAAAGAATTGATGTTTTTGAACTGTGGTGCTGGAGAAGACTTTTGAGAGTCCCTTGGATTGCAAGGAGATCCAACCAGTCCATCCTAAAGATATCAGTCCTGGGTGTTCATTGGAAGGACTGATGCTGAAGCTGAAACTCCAATACTTTGGCCACCTCACGGGAAGAGTTGACTCATTGGAAAAAACTGATGCTTGGAGGGATTGGGAGCAGAAGAGAAGGGGACGAAAGTGGATGAGATGGTTGGATGGCATCACTAACTCGATGGACATGAGTTTGAGTGAACTCTGGGAGTTGGTGATGGACAGGGAGGCGTCCATGCTGTGATTCATGGGGTTGCAAAGAGTCAGACATAACTGAACTGAACTGGCTCCTGTGTTGTCCCCGCCTGGTCCGTGTGTGTGTGTGTGTGTGTGTGTGTGTCCCCGCCTGGTCCGTGTGTGTGTGTGTGTTTTATCTAATGTGTAACTGTAATGTGGTGGTTCCTTCTACTCTATAGGTTTACTGAGGGGATTACAGCAACTGACACCTGACCCACAGTCGGTGTTCAATAAATGGTGAATAAAACTGCACACGTTTTTCCTTCTCATGTCCGGGTCTCGTCTCAGGTCCAGAAAGCTTGGCGGCGTAAGGTGCGTGGGCTTCCCGGGGGTCTGACAACAAGCCCTTTGTGTATGTAGCCCACTCATAGTGCAAACAGAAAAGATTAGTGGTTCTAGTTCCATTTACTTTCATTTCGCTCTCCTGTTACTGCCTGGAGTGATCAGGCCAGAAGCAGAGTTGTAATACAACACTTGGGACTGGAATTGGCCTCAGGTGGTTCTAAATACTTAGTTTACATGGCCAAGTATGACTTAAACCATGACCATTCTCTGAGGTGGTGTAACGCTGAGGGTGCGGTCCATCATCAGTTGTGGGGAATCCTGGATATGCCCCAGAACACTGATAAGCACAGCCCTTCCTGTTCATGGGGACCTCAATCCAAGGGTTACTTTTCACAGGCCCTCTCCACCTCCGCCCTAAAGCACACCAGCGGGGAAGCACACAGTCCGGCCAGGTACCACTGGGCCGGAAGCCAGGGTCCCAGCAGAACCCGGCCTCCCCCAGCGGCTCAGTAATCCTGGCAGCATGTGAAGGTTCATTTCCCATACTTTTTTTCCCCTCAAACTAGAGCTTTATGGGGGGTGGTGGGGGGAGAGAAGGGAAGAAAGTAACTCAGGTGCCAACTTACCTAGCACCCAGGTGCGACTAAAGTTTCTCCCAGGCCCTCTTAGCACTGAAGATGCCCACTCTCGGAATATTGCGCCTGCAGCTCGTCTGCTGCTGCTGCTGCTAAGTCGCTTCAGTCGTGTCCGACTCTGTGCGACCCCATAGACGGCAGCCCATCAGGCTCCCCCGTCCCTGGGATTCTCCAGGCAAGAACACTGGAGTGGGTTGCCATTTCCTTCTCCAATGCATTAAAGTGAAAAGTGAAAGTGAAGTCGCTCAGTCGTGTCCGACTCTTAGCGATCCCATGGACTGGAGCCTATCAGGCTCCTCTGTCCATGGAATTTTCCAGGCAAAAGTACTGGGGTGGGGTGCCATTGCCTTCCCCGGCAGCTCGTCGAACAAAAACAAAAACAGCCGTTAACAAACAAGCTCTGAAGCGGTCCGCACGATTATCCTCGCAGGCCTGAGGGACGCTGAGCGCAGGCCGCGCGGTGGGCGGGAGACCGCTGGGCGCCGGGTCCGCCTGGGCACTCAGGCCGGCTCCTGTCCGGTCTCTGAACCCCCGCCCCCGGCCCCCCGGGTCCCCAACGCCCGGCACTCGCCGAGGGTACCTGGGCGCGCGGTGCCCGGGAAGGCTGGGCGCCGCCCCCCTGAGGGTCCTCCGGTCCCCGGTCCCAGTCGGCGGCGCCGCCACACTCACCGGGTCGTCGCGGCCTCCTGATCCAAAAGGAAACCCAGCCCGGCGCGCGCCCCCGCCCGCCGCCCGCCGCCCGCCGCCCGCCGCCCGCCGAGCGCGCAGGCCGGTTCCGCGGCCCCAACCTCCCGAAACGTACCCGAGCGCGGCCGGAGCGGGCTGGGCGAGGACGGAGGCGCCGGGCCCAAACACCGCGCCAGGAGGGGCGGGCCGGGCCGGGCAGGACTGGGCTGGACCGGAGGGACGGGCCGAGCGGGAGGAGCGTGGCCGAGAGGGAGGGCGGGGCGGGCAGGACCGGACCAAACCGGTCCGGAGGGCAGTGCCGCACGGTGGGGCGGGGCCGAACAGCAGGGGCAAGCGAGGCGCAGCGCCGTGGGTCCCGTCCGGCCCCAGTGCGGAGACCGCTCCCCGGGGCAGCAGGAGGAGCAAAGGCCCGGCCCTAGGAGGCCTTCAGCGGGCGAGCCCGGGGTACCTGGGCTTGAGTCTCTGCGCGAAGCCAGGCGCGCTCTTCCCGGTGCACAGAGGCCCGTGTGAACCAAGCACGGTGGGACCGTGGCCTCCCC
Organism: Tragelaphus eurycerus; assembly: GCA_935064755.1. NCBI lineage: Eukaryota > Metazoa > Chordata > Mammalia > Artiodactyla > Bovidae > Tragelaphus > Tragelaphus eurycerus. Next base: position 1,770,200 of record CAKXYN010000031.1, on the reverse strand, counting down.
GCCCGGCGCAGCCTTGGAGGGCGGACAGGGCGCCGGTGACCGCAGTGGGGAAAATGCCAGCCTCGTCTGAACACGGCAGGTTCAGTTTGGAACCCTGGGAGAGCTGGGGGCGTCCCTCGTGGCTCAGCCAGTAAAGAATCCGCCCGCACCATAGAAGACCCAAGTTCGATGCCTGGGTGGTGAAGACCCGCTGGAGAAGGAAAAGGCAGCCCACTCCAGTATTCTTGCCGGGAGAATCCCATGGACAGAGGAGCCTGGGGGTCTACAGGCCATGGGGTCGCCAAGAGTCGGACAGGACTGTGCGACTTTCGCTAGACTTCTCTAAAGGCCCACTGGTGCTGCTGGTGGTAAAGGACCCACCTGACTAATCCAGGTAGACCTGAGACACGGGTTCGATCCCTGGTGGGGAAGATCCCCTGGAGGAGGGAATGGCAGCCCGCTCGAGTATCCTTGCCTGGAGAACCGCATGGACAGAGGAGCCTGGCGGGCTACAGTCCGTGGGGTCACAGAGTGAGACACGACTGAGCGCCTTGCACCTTTAGATAGCTAAGTGCCTGCTCCGCCCTAAAGCCTAAGCCAGAGGCTGTCAGCGGCGACCCTGTACTCGCCTCTGGCCGGATAATTCATTGCTGTGGGAGGGCTGTCCTTGTCCCTCTACCCACTAGATGGCAGCAGCAAGCCCCTGGTGTGAGAGCCTTAGTTTTATTTTTGAAGGCCACAAGATTGGAAAAGGTCAGTTTTCATCCCAATCCCAAAGAAAGGCAATGCCAAAGAATGCTCAAACTACCGAACAATTCCACTCATCTCACACGCTAGTAAAGTCATGCTCAAAATTCTCCAAGCCAGGCTTCAGCAATATGTGAACCGTGAACTTCCTGATGTTCAAGCTGGTTTTAGAAAAGGCAGAGGAACCAGAGATCAAATTGCCAACATCCGCTGGATCATCGAAAAAGCAAGAGAGTTCCAGAAAAACATCTATTTCTGCTTTATTGACTATGCCAAAGCCTTTGACTGTGTAGATCACAATAAACTATGGAAAATTCTGAAAGAGATGGGAATACCAGACCACCTGATCTGCCTCTTGCGAAATCTGTATGCAGGTCAGGAAGCAACAGTTAGAACTGGTCATGGAACAACAGACTGGTTCCAAATAGGAAAAGGAGTATGTCAAGGCTGCATATTGTCACCATGTTTATTTAACTTATATGCAGAGTACATCATGAGAAATGCTGGACTGGAAGAAACACAAGTTGGAATCAAGATTGCTGGGAGAAATATCAATAACCTCAGATATGCAGATGACACGACTCTTATGGCAGAAAGTGAAGAGGGGCTAAAAAGCCTCTTGATGAAAGTGAAAGTGGAGAGTGAAAAGGTTGGCTTAAAGCTCAACATTCAGAAAACGAAGATCATGGCATCTGGTCCCATCACTACATGGGAAATAGATGGGGAAACAGTGTCAGACTTTGTTTTTCTGGGCTCCAAAATCACTGCAGATGGTGGCTGCAGTCATGAAATTAAAAGACTCTTACTCCTTGGAAGGAAAGTTATGACCAACCTAGATAGCATATTCAAAAGCAGAGACATGACATTACCAACAAAGGTTCGCCTAGTCAAGGCTATGGTCTTTCCTGTGGTCATGTATGGATGTGAGAGCTGGACTGTGAAGAAGGCTGAGTGCCGAAGAATTGATGCTTTTGAACTGTGGTGTTGGAGAAGACTCTTGAGAGTCCCTTGGACTGCAAGAAGATTCAACCAGTCCATTCTGAAGGAGATCAATCCTGGAATTTCTTTAGAAGGAATGATGCTAAAGCTGAAACTCCAGTATTTTGGCCACCTCATGCGAAGAGTTGACTCATTGGAGAAGACTCTGATGCTGGGAGGGATTGAGGGCAGGAGGAGAAGGAGACGACAGAGGATGAGATGGCTGGATGGCATCACTGACTCGATGGGTATGAGTCTGGGTGACCTCTGGGAGCTGGTGATGGACAGGGAGGCCTGGCGTGCTGCGGTTCATGGGGTCGCAAAGAGTCGGACACGACTGAGCGACTGATCTGATCTGATCTGATCTGAAACATTGAGGGAGGCTCAGATAGCTCACTTCTACCCTTAATTTCTCCAGCCCTTTTCACCCCAGGTTTATTCACTTGGCTCTGTCCTTCCAGCTTATCTTTGTGCAGAAATAAGCAATGTATTGTAAAATGAGAAATAAAGTTGAGTCACTGTGACAAGGGATTTTAAGCAGAGCCGAAACTCCATCAAGGAGATGGACTTAGGCCTCGGCCTTACCAGGTGGTATCAGGAACCTTTGAACTGGGCCAAACCGCAGACACTCCAAGGAGTCTGCAAGAACACCTGCGATTGGTCAGAGGAAGGGACTTTGCTCTTCCTCGCTTGATGGCCTTCGCCATCCCCTGGCCAGCCCCCGGCTTCTAAAGCATCTTATCACTTCCAAAGTGAAGCAAACAGCATTGCAAAAGTTAAACCAGAGTTGTATTTTTGCATGCAGATTGATGATATCAGTTTGCGACTTTTGATTATAAGCAGGAGCCCCAAAAACTGCAATTGGAAGTCTCACCCATGGGGTGGATGCACAGCCAGGAACCTTTTCCCAACTGGGACTCCAGATAGCTGTTATTTGGGACTCCCAGCGCTGTTCACGGAGAAGGCAATGGCACCCCACTCCAGTACTCTTGCCTGGCAAATCCTATGGACGGAGGAGCCTGGTAGGCTGCAGTCCATGGGGTTGCTAGGAGTCGGACACGACTGAGCGACTTCACTTTCTCTTTTCACTTTCATGCATTGGAGAAGGAAACGGCAACCCATTCCCGTGTTCTTGCCTGGAGAATCCGAGGGACGGGGGAGCCTGGTGGGCTGCCATCTATGGAGTCGCACAGAGTCGGACACGACTGAAGCGACTGGTAGCCGCTGCAGCGCTGTTCAGGGCTTCCCAGGTGGCACTGGTGCTGAAGAACCCACCTGCCAATGCAGGAGATGTAAGAGGTGCAGGTTCAATCCCTGGGTTGGGAAGATCCCCTGAAGAGCATGGAAACCCACTCCAGTGTTCTTGCCTGAAGAATCCCACACACAGAGGAGCCTGACACGATTGCAAAGACTTGGACACCGGGAGATGACTTACCACGCACGCACAGGACTGTTTAAGTCTGGATGTAGGCTGTCAGCCCAGTTTGGTGATGGATACACTTAATTCTCCCTATTGTTCCTATTTCTCTTCTTTTGATGACCGCAGATTGAAATCAAACCAGATGATCCTCTATTAAATATTGAAATTGTTTATTGTGTATAACAAGTGGTTTCTTTTGTTAATGAATCCTTCGAACCTAAAAGGAAAGTAAAACTTGCAGCAAAACCATTGGTGTCTTGTGTTTAGAGGATTCGCCTCAAAGGTAGAAATGATGTCAACAAAGTTTGTCTTTCTGACCCTGCCCAACTGGTCCCTGGTGCTAACCCTGACGAAACATCTGATCCTCAGAAAGGAAAGGACGTTTTCTTTCCCCACTTGTCCCCAGGTAGGGGGCTGGTTTCTTCTCTTTCCATTTCAAAGGACTCAGCACTCCGTGGAAAATACAAGTAAACAGAGCCCGTCAGGCATGCATCAGGCAGTCTGAATTTCCAGCCAGTGATCTGGAACCACGGACAAAGGAGGCTGATCATGGGTCTAAACACAGCTTATGTCATTTGTGAATTTGGGAATGTTACAAGTCAATGTTTTCATTCGCTGTGTTTTATTTTTGAAAATAATCCTTCTTTCAAATGTTGGAAATAATATATTGCCAAAAATACATTTAGAAAGCACGTCGCAACCCATATCTGGGTCACTTAACGTAAGTCAGTTTTGACACACACAGCAACTCACCCAGGACCAGATTACAGAGCAACCACTAAACATCCCCCTGGGTCAGTGCATTCTGTCCTGCTGACGCTTTAGCTCCAACACAGGAGAGGGTGCTCACCTCCTCACTTCAGGTTCCACCGGGACCTTTGCATCATTAATAGGATTGTTTCTAAGTGAATTTTCCAGCAGTGCCTGAACTGACTGACTCGTGAAAAGCTAGAGAATATCTGCCTGGTGTCCGTGGTGGAGATACATGCAGGTTGATTTAGCCGTGTCTTCTAAAAATCAGGTTGTGGTGAAGGAGCCAAGAAAGGCTGTGTCTAAATAGTCCACCGGGGGCTTAGATACGTGACAAAACAGACTTACCCTAGTGGGTGAGGCCACCGATGATTGTGTCCATTGCTTACTGATTCACGCTAATTAAACGGACATTTACCAAACATCTGTAATGCAAAGCTCACTAGTCCAGGGGCAGAACTTCCGGCCTCCAATGGAGGACCTGAAGTAAGTTCCAGGAAATAAGCTCCAGGCAGCTTCTATATCCTGTCTGGCTTCCTTAGAGACAGTGAACCCTGGGATGTTTCCCAGAAACAACAGAAGTAATCCAGGTGACACAGAGCACATCTGGTTAGGGATCCACAGTATTTACAAGCTTTTCAGATCTGATGGCCCAGCAGTACTTCCAGAGAAACTGCAGCAGCCACGCCCAGAGATTCAGTTGTGAAACGTGCTCAAGTCCTGGTCCTACTGAAAGACAGGCCAGGTGGGCAGCAGACAGCACATTATGAGGCCGTGGACACAGAGCTGGATCCCTCGTGTGGACAGAATGCCTGTAACCTTGCCTTTTGCCAGTGTGTGTGTGCTCACTTAGTCACAGCCAACCATTTGCAACCCCATGGACATGGACTGTAGCCCTCCAGGCTCCTCTATCCGTGGGATTTGCCAGGCAAGAAAATCGGAGTGGGTTGCCACTTCCTTCTCCAGGGGGTCTTCCCGACTCAGGGATCGAACCCATATCTCCTGCTTTTCCTAGAGAGCAGGCAGACATTTTACCAGTGTGCACCTGGGAAGTGACAGGTCATTAAAGAAGCGGGTTAAAATCAGACTCTGCCCAAAGAGAGAAAAATGATGAGACTGCGCCCTCTCTGGGGCACTTGTTGTTCAGTTGCTAAGTCGTATCTGACTCTGTGACCCCATGGCCTGCAACACACCAGACTTCCCTGTCCGTCACCATCTCCTGAGTTTTCTCAAGCTCATAATCATTGAGTCGATGGCATCCAACCATCTCATCCTCTGTCCTCCCCTTCTCCTTCCACCTTCAATCTTTCCCAGCATCAGGGTCTTTCCAATGAGTCAGCTCTTTGCATCAGGTGGCCTAAGTATTGGAGCTTCAGCTTCATCATCAGTCCCTCCCATGAATATTCAGGGTTGATTTCCTTTAAGATTGACTGGTTGGATCTCCTTGCAGTCCAAGGGACTCTCAAGAGTCTTCTCCAACACCACAGTTCAAAAGCATCAATTCTTCAGGGCTCAGCTTTGTTTACAGACCAACTCTCACATCCATACCTGACTACTGGGAAAACCATAGCTTTGACTAGATGGACTTTTGTTGGCAAAGTAATAATGTCTCTTCTTTTGAATATGCTGTCTAGGTTGGTCATAACTTTTCTTCCAAGGAGTAAGTGTCTTCATTTCATGGCTGCTGTCACCATCTGCAGTGATTTTGGAGCCCCCTAAAATAAAGTCAACCACTGTTTCCACTCTTTCCCTATCTATTTGCCATGAAGTGATGGGACCAGATACCATGATCTTCGTTTTCTGAATGTTGAGCTTTAAGCCAACTTTTTCACTCTCCACTTTCACTTTCATCAAGAGGCTCTTTAGTTCCTCTTCACTTTCTGCCATAAGGGTCGTGTCATCTGCATATCTGAGGTTATTGATGTTTCTCCCGGCAATCTTGATTCTAGCTTGTGCTTCATCCAGCCTGGCATTTCTCATAATGTACTCTGCATATAAGTTAAATAAGCAGGGTGACAATATACAGCCTTGACATACTCCTTTTCCTATTTGGAACCAGTCTGTTGTTCCATGTCCAGTTCTAACTGTTACTTCCTGACCTGCATATGGATTTCTCAAGAGGCAGGTCAGGTGGTCTGGTATTCCCATCTCTTGAAGAATTTTCCAGTTTATTGTGACCCACACAGTCAAAGGCTTTGGCATAGTCAATAAAGCAGAAATAGATGTTTTCCTGGATCTCCTCTTGCTTTTTTGATGAGCCAACAGCAATTTGATCTCTGGTTCCTCTGCCTTTTCTAAATCCACCCAGAACATCTGGAAGTTCATGGTTCACATACTGTTGAAATCTGAATTGAAGAATTTTGAGCATTACTTTGCTAGTGTGTGAGATGAGTGCAATTGTGTGGTAGTCTGAGCATTCTTTGGCATTGCTTTTCTTTGGAATTGGAATGAAAGCTGACCTTCTCTAGTCCTGTGGCCACTGCTGAGTTTTCCAAATTTGTTGGCATATTGAGTGCAGCACTTTCACAGCATCATCTTTTAGGATTTGAAATAGCTCAACTGGAATGCCATCACCTCCACTAGCTTTGTTCGTAGTGATGCTTTCTAAGGCCTACTTGACTTCACATTCCAGGAAGTCTGGCTCTAGGTGGGTGATCATACCATCATGATTATCTGGGTTGTGAAGATCTTTTTTGTATAGGTCTTCTGTGTATTCTTGCCACCTCTTCTCAATATCTTCTGCTTCTGTTAGGTCCCTACCATTTCATGAGAACCCCATGCATAGTATGAAAAGGCAAAAAGATAGGATACTGAAAGATGAACTTCCCAGGTAGGTAGGTGCCTAATATCCTACTGGAGATCAGTGGAAAAATAACTCCAGAAAGAATGAAGGGATGGAGCCAAAGCAAAATCAACACCCAGTTGTGGATGGGACTGGTGATAGAAGCAAAGTTCAATGCTGTAAAGAGCAATATTGCATAGGAACCTGGAATGTTAGGACCATGAATCAAAGCAAATTGGAAGTGGTCAAAAAGGAGATGGCAAGAGTGAACATCAACATTCTAGGAATCAGCAAATTAAGATGGACTAGAATGGGTGAATTTAACTCAGAGGACCATTATATCTACTACTGTGGGCAGGAATCCCTGAGAAGAAATGGAGTAGCCATCATGTTCAACAAAAGCGTCTGAAATGCAGTACTTGGATGCAATCTCAAAAACAACAGAATGATCTCTGTTCATTTCCAAGGCAAACCATTCAATATCACAGTAATCCAAGTCTATGCCCCAACGAGTAACGCTGAAGAAGCTGAAGTTGAACGGTTCTATGAAGACCTACAAGACCTTTTAGAACTAACACCTCAAAAAGATGTCCTTTTCATTATAGGGGACTGGAATGCAAAAGTAGGAAGTCAAGGAACATCTGGAGTAGCAGGCAAATTTGGCCTTGGAATACGGAATGAAGCAGAGCAAAGGCTAATAAAGTTCTGCCAAGAGAATGCACTGGTCAGAGCAAATATCCACTTCCAACAACACAAGAGAAGACTCTATACATGGACATCACCAGATGGTCAACACTGAAATCAGATTGATTATATTCTTTGCAGCCAAAGATGGAGAAGCTCTATACAGTCAGCAAAAACAAGAGTGGGAGCTGACTGTGGCTCAGACCATGAACTCCTTATTGCCAAATTCAGACTGAAATTGAAGAAAGTAGGGAAAACCACTAGACCATTCAGGTATGACCTAAATCAAATCCCTTATGACTATACAGTGGAAGTGAGAAATAGATTTAAGGGACTAGATCTGATAGATAGAGTGCCTGATGAACTATGGATGGAGGTTCATGACATTGTACAGGAGACAGGGATCAAGACCATCCCCATGGAAAAGAAATGCAAAAAAGCAAAATGACTGTCTGAGGAGGCCTTACAAATAGCTGTGAAAAGAAGAGAAGTGTAAAGCAAAGGAGAAAAGGAAAGATATACCCATTTGAATGCAGAGTTCCAAAGAATACCAAGGAGAGATAAGAAAGCCTTCCTCAGTGATCAATGCAATGAAATAGAGGAAAACAATAGAACTGGGAAAACTAGAGATCTCTTCAAGAAAATTAGAGATACCAAGGGAACATTCCATGCAAAGATGGACGCAATAAAGGACAGAAATGGTAGGGACCCAACAGAAGCATTTGTGGTCATTTGACCCCAAGTGGCAGCAGTGCTGGTGTTGGAGAAGACTCTTGAGAGTCCCTTGGACTGCAAGAAGATCCAACCAGTCCATTCTGAAGGAGATCAGCCCTGGGATTTCTTTGGAAGGAATGATGCTAAAGCTGAAACGCCAGTACTTTGGCCACCTCATGCGAAGAGTTGACTCATTGGAGAAGACTCTGATGCTGGGAGGGATTGGGGGCAGGAGGAGAAGGGGACGACAGAGGATGAGATGGCTGGATGGCATCACTGACTCGATGGATATGAGTCTGAGTGACCTCCAGGAGTTGGTGATGGACAGGGAGGCCTGGCGTGCTGCGATTCATGGGGTCACAAAGAGTCGGACACGACTGAGCGACTGATCTGATCTGATCTGATCTGGCAGCAGTGCTGCCTCTGAGAAATGCTGGCTGGACACGTAATCAGCCCCCTTTAACGTCGGAATCCACCACCCCGGGTCCTCCCTTCCCTTCCCTCGGTTCCTGGGCAGGTCACCACCACCCCCACCGTCCCTCCTGCCCCCAGGACCTCTTACCACCTTCTGAGTCACACTGCTATGGCCTCAGCTCTGAATCAGGAGATCTTTATCCCTATCATTTGAATTGTTTCTTAAGTGTCTCTTTAAGTCCAACCTGGTCCTGCTATTTGAGTTGACAATCTTCATTATGGAAGGATGCAGCACTCAGGGGGGAAAGAAGTTTAGAGTGAGAAAGGTCTTCAAAGTTCTGGAAACCTGTGCAAAACAGGGCCATGCTCAGCACTGCTCTTTGTAGGCTGCTGAGAAATGGCATCTTAGTGCCCCCAGGCAGAGCTGCAGGCACGGTCTGTTGCTAACAATACCCGGACAGGGCTCACTGGGCTGAGAGTTAGGAGGCCAAGAGGGACTGACCGGTGGTGATGGGAGATGGTGCTCTGCCGGGTGACCCAGACCTGCTGGGGTGCGTTTGCAAGAACCAACTCTGTTTCCTCTCTAGAGCTGAAAGTCAGATCATGAAAATAAAGACTTTAAAAAACGCAGAAGCCTTCTCCTTTCTGGACATTGTTGGAAGACTTGTGAAATAGATTCCAGAAAACCTCTTATAAGGTAAGTGTTGATTGCATTGACACTATGGTTATAATCATTGCATTTCTGGGTGGAGATCAATGCCTTCTTTTATATTTTTTTGGCAGGATCCTTCAGATTCAACCAGATAGGGAAATATTTTTCAGATACAATGCTACTTTCTTAAAAATAATCACATAGGAAAAACTTAGTTGGAAAAGATAACATTTCAAAATCTTTTGAGTTTTAACTGATTGTTAGAAGGATTTCACGTCCCCTATGTATCTCTTTGGGGCTTCTCTGGTGGCTCAGATGGTAAAGAATTGGCCTGCAATGGTGGATACCCAGGTTCGATCCCTAGGTCAGGAAGATCCCCTGTAGAAGGGAAAGACTACCCACTCCACATTCTGGCCTGCAGAATTCTATACAGGACCACACAGTCCATGGGTCGCAGAGTTGGACACGACTGAGCGACTTTCACTCGCACTCTGGCGGGGCCTCAGCTTCTGTGCTCAGCTATGACTCTGACACACAGGCGCAGCTGGGCCAGTGAATCCCGCATGCGGCTCCTGCACCTCCGTCCCATATCCGGCTCTGTTCCTACTTGTCTCCTGGACACCTTCACCTAATGCTCCGCAAGGACCATGAGTCCTCTTTGACAGGAGATGCGGGTTTGACCCCTGGGTCAGCAAGTTCCCCTGGAGCAGGAAATGAAGATCCTACGGGTGGATTTTCAGTCCATGGTGGGCAACAGTCCACGGGGTCTCAAGGAGTCCGACTGGACTGACGACTAAGCACAGCAACGCTACATTAGACCCCTGACCCTCCCCTTCCCCGGGAGGGTCTCTTTCAGTTAATCACATCTCAGTGAGCACAGTTTCCTGAATTAGATTACACACTGGCACCTGCATCTCCACTCCTTTCCTGGCCCCTTGCCCCCAGTCCACCTGGTTCTCACATCCTGTGATGCCCACCCTCATCAGCTCTGGGCAGCATCCCGTCACTGCTGCACTGCCCAGACTCAGGCCCGCCTGGCTGTGCCCTGGTCCCCAGAGCCGAGTCCTAGGGGCCCCTGGGGCCTCTGCCCCTGCACCCAGTCCACCCTGAGGGCCGGTGCTGGAGTCAGAAAGGAAACAGGAGGGAGGGAGGGGAGGATATGGATGAATGAAGGAATCACGTTACTCATCCAGTTTGAACCGTGTTGTTGTCCAGTTGATCCCGTGGACTGCAGCATGCCAGGCTTCCCTGTCCATCATCATCTCCCAGAGCTTGCTCAAACTCATGTCCATTGAATCCAACCATCTCATCCTCTGTCGTCCCCTTCTTCTCCTGCCTGCAATCTTTCCCAGCATCAAGGTCTTATGCAATGAGTCAGCTCTTCACATCAGGTGACTAAACTATTAGAGCTTCAGCTTCAGCCTCGGTCCTTCCAATGAATATTCAGGATTTATTTCCTTCAGGATTGTCTGGTTCGATTGCCTTGCAGTTCAAGGGACTCTCAAGAGTCTTTTCCGACATCACAGCCCCGTGATTGACAAGTAAAACCCCAATTCCTCGAACGGCCTCCAGGTTCTTTCCAGTCCAGCCCTGACCAATCCTTCCAGCCCTGCCTGCCTCACCTTGGGCTCTCCCCAGCCCACACCCTCTGCCTGGTCCTGAGTGTACCTCCTGGGAGCAGGAGCCCTTTCCCACCAGTGACTCCTTCTGGTTGTTCCTCCTCCAGTCGCCCCTGGACCTCACCCCTCCCCTGGGCTCAGCTCCTCTGTCACCCGGGGAGCCCAGCCCAAGCCCCAGCGCATCACTAGCTCCGACCTTCTGGCCCCATCGGCCCGGTTACATGCCCATCAGAGCCCCTGCCCGCTGCACAGGGACACAACCTCTTTCCCGTCCCTCTGAACCCACAGAAGAGGAAGAGCGTGTTTGATCAGTTTTATCCCTCGCCTCCTTTGTGACCTGATAGAGTCCTCTGTACAATCAGCTTCCAACCCAGAGAGCGTGGGGCTTCGGGGGGTAGGAAGGTGCTGCTGCTCCCATGCAGGTCTAACTGTCGCCCCGCCCTCCCTCCGGCAGGGCTCAGTCCGCCCCGCCCCTCCCGCTCTGCCCGCCCCTCCAGCCCAGGTATTTGGGCCCCAGTGCCAGGGTCCCTGTCCAGCCCGCTCCTGGCCGCGCTCCTTACTGTACCTGTGGGGCAGCAGGGCCGCGGCACTGGCCTGCACGAGGCGGAAGGTGGGGTGGCCGGGCGGCGGACGTCAGTGCACTGTGAGTGTGGATCCTGGACCCCCGCGCCCGCTCGGGGTCCTGTGAAATGTGTGTGCTTCTTACTGGCATGTGCATGCAATGCAGAAGAGCTGCCCCTTAATGTGAAAGTCCCACTAGACTGTTTATCGTTTTCTTTGACACCTGCAATGTCTTTATGAGAAATTGTTTAAATTTGGTCCCATTTTTTTTTCTTTTTTAGATTAAGATTTCTTTAATCTTTTTGTGATTGACTAGTAAGGATTTTTATGTTATTACAAAGTGATCATGAAAGTCAGCTTATGATTATGTGACAGGTTATTTTCAAATTCACAGCTCAGGACAAATAAGAAGGATCTTAGTAAATGATACTCAGTGTTTGGAGATTTATTTCACAGTTGACGGAGAAACCAGGTAATAAGCGAGGAAGTGGTTTTTAAACATGAAAGTACTGTTCTACTCTGCTCAAAAAAGGGTGTGTAGATGTGTGACCACGTGTTTAGTTTGTCTCTTGTGTTGTTGTTCCATCGCTGAGTTGCGTCCGACTCTTTGCGATGCCATGGACTGCAGCCCGGCAGGCCTCCCTGTCCCTCATACACTCCCAGAGTTTATCCAAACTCATATAAGTGTGCAAGTTCTGCCCTGATCAGATACTTCCAATGTCTCTCTTTATCTCCGTGTGATTGTGTCCGCACATGTGTACACACTGTGACAGACCCAAAAATGCCCCTTCAAGAGAGTCACCTGTGAATCTGTGCACATGACCTTCTTGGGAGCGGGGGTCTTTGTAAATGTGATCAAGGATCTTAAAATGAGATAATCCTGGATTATCTCAGTTCAGTTCAGTTCAGTCGCTGAGTCGTGTCCGACCCTTTGCGACCCCATGGACCACAGAATGCCAGTCTTCCCTGCCCTCACCAACTCCCAGAGTTTATCCAAACTCATGTCCATTGAGTCGGTGATGCCATGCAAACCATCTCATCCTCTGTCATCCCCTTCTCCTCCCGCCTTCAATCTTTCCCAGCATCAGGGTCTTTTCAAATGGGTCAATTCTTCCCATCAGGTGGCCAAAGAATTGGAGTTTCACCTTCAGCATCAGTCCTTCCAATGAATATTAAGGACTGATTTCCTTTAGGATGGCCTGGTTGGATCTCCTTGCAGTCCAAGGCACTCTCAAGAGTCTTCTCCAACACCACAGTTCAAAAACATCAGTTCTTCACTGCTTCGCTTTCTTTATAGTCCAACTTTCACATCCATACCTGACTACTGGGAAAACCATAGCTTTGACTAAATAGACCTTTGTTGGCAAAGTAATGTCTCTCTTTTTTAATATGCTGTCTAGGTTGATCATAACTTTTCTTCTAAGGAGTAAGCGTCTTTTCATTTCATGGCTACCGTCACCATTTGCAGTGACTTTGGAGCCCCCAAAAATAAAGTCAACCGGGGGAGGAGCTAAGATGGCGGACAAGTAGGACAGGGAGAATACTTTCTCCTCCACAAATCCATTAAAAGAACATTTGAATGCTGACTAAATTCTACAAAACAACTTCTGAATGCTGGCAGAGGACATCAGGCACTTAGAAAGACAATTCATTGTCTTCAAAAACAGAAAACGAGCCCTGCGGTAACTCCTCTTGCAGAGAAGCAGCACGGACACCAGCATTTGCTATTAGCAAGCGGCGGCTGGGCTAGGAGGAGCGGCATGGCCTGCATCGCTTTGAGAAAGGATTTGCCCTGGCTGTCTCGAGCGCTATCTGAGCGAAATAACCAGATTGTTGGTTATCTAATACATCAAGGACCAGCCCTAACTTGAGACACCACCAGGACTACGAGAGGAACAGAGGACTGCACTGAGATAGCCGGCTGCAGGTCGTCCCACTCCGGTGACAGGCAGCCAGGGCCGGAGGCGGGCAGTCACAGCCCTAGAGAGACACTGTCTGCAGAACTCTAGGTAGGTTTCTGTGCTGTCTCACGCTTCTTGGGGCTCTGGATGGTCAACATCTGCTTGAGAAAGTGCGCCAGTTGTACACCCAGAAAACTGAGCGGCGGGGAGGCGATAAGTTGCAGCAGTTGCGCTCGCTAAACATTTCATCACCTGCGCTACTCGGATCTGGGAAGGGCATAAAATGCAGACGCAACTGAGTCTGTGCTTCTGAGGATTATCCGAGTGCCTGAACCTGGCCAGCTTAAATTTGGGTGTTCATCTCTGCCCCCTTTGTAACAGGGCAGAGATCAGATATTGAAAAGACCTGTAAACCGCCTCAAGAAAGAGAATTCAACAAACTACCAGAATATAGTAAGGACACTTTAAACTTGGCAATTTTAACAAAATGAAGAGACAAAAGAATACCCAGCAGCTAAAGGAACAGGATAGATGTCCACCAAACCAAACCAAAGAGGAAGAGATAGGGAATTCACCTGATAAAGAATTCCGAATCATGATTGTGAAATTAATCCAAAATCTAGAAATCAAAATGGAATCACAGTTAAAGAGTCTGGAGACAAGGATTGAGAAGATGCAAGAAAGGTTTAATAAGGACCTAGAAGAAATAAAAAAGAGTCAACACATAATGAATAATGTAATAAATGAGATCCAAAACATCCTGGAGGCAACAAATAGTAGAATAACAGAGGTAGAAGATAGGATTAGCAAATTAGAAGATAGAATCCTAGAAATAAATGAATCAGAGGAGCAAAAAGAAAAACGAATCAAAAGAAATGAGGACAATCTCAGAGACCTCCAGGATAACATTAAACGTTACAACATTCGAATCATAGGAGTTCCAGAAGAAGAAGATAAAAAGAAAGACCATGAGGAAATACTTGAGGAGATAATAGTTGAAAACTTCCCTAAATTGGAGAAGGAAATTACCACTCAAGTTCAAGAAATCCAGAGAGTCCCTAACAGGATAAACCCAAGGTGAAACACCCCAAGACACATATTAATCAAATTAATAAAGATTAAATATAAAGAACAAATATTAAAAGCAGCAAGGGAAAAACATCAAATAACTCACAAGGGAATTCCCATAAGGATAACAGTTGATCTTTCAATAGAAACTCTCCAAGCCAGGAGGGAATGGCAGGACATAATTAAAGTGATGAAAGAAAATAACTTACAGCCTAGATTATTGTATCCAGCAAGGATCTCATTCAAATATGAAGGAGAAATCAAAAGCTTCACAGATAAGCAAAAGCTGAGAGAATTTAGCACCACTAAACCATTTCTCCAACAAAAACTAAAGGACATTCTCTAGATAGGAATCACTAAAAGGGTGTATAAATTCGAACCCAAAACAATAAAGTAAATCCTATTTATCAATAATTGCTTTAAGCGTTAATGGGCTGAATGCCCTAATCAACAGACAAAGACTGGCCGAATCGACACAAAAACAAGACCCCTACATTCCTTGTCTCGGGGAAGGCAATGGCACCCACCCCAGTACTTTTGCCTGGAAAATCCCATGGACGGAGGATCCTGGTAGGCTCCAGTCCATGGGGTCGCTAAGAGTCGGACACGACTGAGCGACTTCACTTTCACTTTTCACTTTCATGCATTGGGGAAGGAAATGGCAACCCACTCCAGTGTTCTTGCCTGGAGAATCCTAGGGACGGGGGAGCCTGGTGGGCTGCCATCTATGGGGTCGCACAGAGTCGGACACGACTGAAGTGGCTTAGCAGTAGCACATACCTTGTCTACAAGAGATAACCAAAAGACTAAAATGGGTCAAATGGAAAAACTAGACCTCTATATATGTTGTCTACAAGAGAACCACCTTAAAATAGGGAATATATACTGACTGAAAATGAAGGGCTGGAAAAAGGTTTTCTATGCAATTATGGACCAAAAGAAAACAGGAGTAGCAATACTCATATCAGATAAAACTGACTTTAAAGATCCTGAAAAGGAGACAATCAAGGTTATACATAACGACTTAAAGGAGCAGTCCAAAAAGAAGTTATAACAATTATAGATATATATGCATCCAACACTGGAGCATTATATATCCAAGACAAATATTAATTAATATGATAGAAGAAATATGCAACAATACAATAATAATGGGAGACTTTAATACCCCACTCATACTTATACAATCTGGCTATAATAGACAAAGTAAACAGGAAAACATATTTACTTATGAGCCTCAAAAAATTCAGTTCACTCAGGAGAGTTAAAAAAAAATTGACTTATTTGTTCACTCTATAAAGCTTTATTGACTATTTTATGGGACTGGTACCACTTTGAGTAGTAGGGAGGAAGAAGTGACAAATGTGATCCTGTCCTAAATAATATATTGTGGTAAAGATAGACCTACCAATACAAAATACCAAGATGTGCCTAAGATGAGGACACCCAAACTGGACTTTTAGTTTCCTGAACTTTTCATTTCCAGATCAAACCTCCTAATATAGGATGAATTCAATATGATTTTTTTAAGTGTTCTTTGTGATTAAAAACAGAAAGCCATTAGATAAGAAATTACATATACTCCTCCCCACCATTATTCCCCTTCTTTCTTCCCATTTCCCTCCCACCCTCATTGATCCTTTCCTTTGTCCATTTCCCCCTGCAAAACAAAAACAAAAACAAAAATAAAGTCAACCACTGTTTCCCCATCTATTTGCCATGCACTGATGGGACCAGATGCCATGATCTTAGTTTTCTGAATGTTGAGCTTTAAGCCAACTTTTTCACTCTCCTCTTTCACTTTCCTCAAGAGGTTTTTTTGTCCTTCTTCACTTTCTGCCATAAGGGTGGTGTCTCTGCATATCTGAGGTTATTGATGTTTCTCCCAGCAATCTTGATTCCAGCTTGTGCTTCATCCAGCCCAGCATTTCTCATGATGTACTCTGCATATAAGTTAAATAAGCAGGGTGACAATATACAGCCTTTCCCTATTTGGAATCAGTGTGTTGTTCCATTTCCAGTTCTAACTGTTGCTTCCTGACCTGCTTACGGATTTCTCAAGAGGCAGGTCAGGTGGACTGCTAGTCCCATCTCTTTCAGAATTTTTCAGTTTATCGTGATCCACACAGTCAATGGCTTTGGCATAGTCAATAAAACAGAAATAGATATTTTCCTGGAACCCTCTTGCTTTTTCGATGATTCAGTGGATGCTGGCAATTTGATGTCTTGTTCCTCTGCCTTTGCCATAGCCTGTGTTTGCTGTGACCAGTGCGTTCTCTTGGCAAAACTCTATTAGCTCTTGCCCTGCTTCACACTGAAAGGAGGGGATTACAGGTCCCGTGGGACCACCCAGCCTCTACCTTGCCTGCTGCCAGACCAGGGGGCTCCTCCATTTGCTGGATCCATAGGGGAAAAAAAAAGCTGCTCACCCCTAGATCACTCACATCCTGCCATGTAAACAATTTCCAAACTTGTTTTGTGTTTTCTCTTTAATATAACGAACATCCCAGTATCGTCAGGCATTTGTGGAAAGCCTGTGTATGAAAGAGAGCCAAATATTATAAACACCAACCACAGCAGCAAAAACCCCAGGAAAAGAGAGACAATGAGAGGAGCAGAAGACAACACAGCAGCCTGTGACTGACATTCTCCAGGGAACTGGAGGGGAGGGCAGGAAAGAACAGCAGAGGACTCGGAGTCCTTAGCAGTTAGGGACAGAATGGCTAAGGTTGGAGAAAAGCACTAGAAAAATTGGAAGAGAAAGTCAACTGTGTCTTCCAGAAAATGAGATGGAAAATGCAGGAGAGGGAGGCAGATGAGAGCAGAGCTCTCTGCCCGCAGCAGGCAGCCATGCCTTGCCAAGTGCCCTGCAGATAACAGCTTCTGTGCCAGCTGGTAGGAGGTGCAGAGAAGAACAGTCAGTCCACAGGGGTGACAGGGGCCTTAAAAGTTCCCAGAGGGGAAGGGGATGGGGAAGGGGAAGTTTCTTGAGTTGCCAGGTTGAAGAAGGCAGGGGTTAGTCCCTCAATCAAGTCTGACTCTTTGGGACTCCATGGACTGTACCTTTCCAGGCTCCTCTGTTATGGACAGAGAATTCTCCGGGCAAGAATACTTCAGTGGGTTGTCATGTCCTTCTCCAAAGTATTTTCCTGACCCAGGGATCGAACCTGGGGCTCCTGCACTGCAGGCAGATTCTTTACCATCTGAGCCACCAGGGAAGTCCAATTTCATTATCTATCTAAGCTAATTGAAATATCTTGTTTGTAAAAAGTCATGAGACTGTTAATAAGCTCAGGATGAAGGAAACAAGATGAGCTCTGAAAAGGCGCAGAAGACTTCAGTCCTGTTCCAGGAAATGCTGTCTGAGACCCCTCTGTGATTGCTGCGTACAAGTGCTTCTTCCCGGCTGCGAGGCTCACAAGCACGGCAGTTACACAAACCAGCCCAAAGGCCTAAGATTTAACTAAGAGACTCAGAGCCACTTTATACAATGGAACCCTGAGTTGTACAACCCAGATAGGGGGACACACAAACTCCACTTTAAGGAAAGACATCGCTTTGCAAGGAACTGGAAATCAGTAAAAATCCCAGTGAAGGGGGAACCTGAGCTCAGAAGCCCCACCTCCTCCTCCGCTGTGCCTGGCAGTCAGGGTGAGCGAGGCTTGGGGGTAGCTGGGATGGCACAGTGCCCTGTGTGGCGAGGGGTAGCGCCTTAAGATCACTTTAAACCAGAGAGTCATTAAAACAAGCCTTACTGTCACCTTGCTGCTGCTGAGTCGATGCAGTCGTGTCTGACTCTGTGCGACCCCATAGACGGCAGCCCACCAGGCTTCCCTGTCCCTGGAATTCTCCAGGCAAGAACACTGGAGTGGGTTGCCATTTCCATCTCCAATGCATGAAAGGAGAAGTGAAAGTGAAGTCGCTCAGTCGTGTACGACCCTCAGCGACCCCATGGACTGCAGCCCACCAGGCTCCTCCGTCCGTGGGATTTTCCAGGCAGGAGCACTGGAGTGGGGTGCCACTGTCACCTTAGTGAAACTCAAAGTCACTCAGTCATGTCTGACTCTTTGAGACCCTACAGCCAATACAGTCCATGGAATTCTCCAGGGCAGAATGCTGGACTGGGTAGCCTTTCCCTTCTCCAGAGGATCTTCCCAACCCAGGGATCGAACCCAGGTCTCCCACATTGCAGGCGGATTCTTTACCAGCTGAGCCACAAGTGAAGCCCAAGAATACTGGAGTGGGTAGCCTATCCCTTCTGCAGCAGATCTTCCCAACACAGGAATCAAAGTGGGGTCTCCTACACTGCAGGCAGATTCTTTACCAACTGAGCAACTAGGGAAGTCCATGGGTCTATTTCATCTTTGTTATATGTTCTTATACCTTTCCTAAAGCTGATAATGAGATTTCCTTTGCACTGCTTCCTGAGTTGAATCTGCAGGGCCTGAACTATCAGAGCAGTTCACACCAGCCCTGGGTACAGGACCCTCCCGAGTTCCTACCTGGGGAGCACGGTGCTGCCTCTGGTGTTCTGTCTCAGTACAGTGCACGAAGCGTTGTTTCCTGTCTGATTTCGGGGCCTGTATCACCATGGGCTGTTCACTTACCTCCCGATTGACGTATTTTCTGCCTTCAGAGTATCCTGAACAGACCGCTGGGCCTCACTGCTTCAGTCCTTCTTTTTCAGCTTAGCAATTTTACAGGGAGTGGGTATGTGCTCACCTTTAATGACCATCAGCAACTGTTGTCAGTGGACAAAAAGAACTACCACCAGCCTCGCTGTGGCCTTTGAAGACGACTGCACTTCTGCTTTTTTCTGTATTAGTGTTAAGGTATTGGATACTAAGGCCTGTCCTGGTGGCTCAGTGAAAAGCATCCTTCTGCAATGCAGAAGCCTCGGGATCAGCCCTGGGTCGGAAAGATCCCCTGGAGAAGGAAATGGCAACCCACTCCAGTATTCTTGCCTGGAAAATCCAGGGACAGAGGGGCCAGGTAGGCTGTAGTCCATGGAGTCACAAAAGAGTCAGACATGACTTAGCTGCTAAGCAAGAAATTGGATATTAAAGATGGAAGAGAATGTGTGTGGGGAGGAGTGTTTCCTCTCCTCTACATTCTTCCTGGCTGGTCTAGAAATTAAATTGACCTAAGACAAATCAATAGCAGAAAACCAACGCCATTGAATTTTGTGCGAACCTCGAAGATAGAAGACTCAAGAAGTGACAGGGCAGGCAGCTGTGTGTGTGTGAAGATTTGACGAAACCAGGGGTTTTTGCCTGGGGTAGCAAGTTCGTGAAGAAACAGGGTTTGCTAGTTTCTTGTACAGCCTTTTCAGCCTTTCGTTCCCCTCTTTGGTCATAAAGATGTCTCTCTACCTCCTGGTTCAGGGAGGGTATTTCCACGTGGAGATTTATTTTCAGCTTTCAGGGCGAGCAGAAGAAGGGCAGAGTATGCTTTATGCACCAGCTGTTTCTCAAGTCTCTTTACTTCAGAGCAATCACTGTGCTGCTGTGGAGTGTTTTGGGGTGAGCTGCCCTGCACGCCATCAGGAGCACAGATTACCTGGTGCATCCCCGTCCTCATGCAGGGAGCAGAAATCAGGGAGCTGACGCAGGGCCCGGAGCGGGGCTGCCAGCCTGCACGCCCTGCGGCTTCGCACCCTTTCCTCAGGCTCACCTGCTTGTTTCTCCCATGTCGGTATCTAGGACTGACGCTGCTTTCTGTTGAAGAACTGGGGATCTGTCATCTGTCATCCCGTCCCACCAGGCAGAGAGGCCCTGAACCCTCTTGCACCCCCGCCCCTCCCCAGTGTCCTGTTCTGGACCAAACGCCCTCCGTGCCAGGCCTGTTGACCTCCAAGGCCGGGCCCTGGAGGTGAACGTGGGCACGTCCCATGGCCCTTCTCCCGAGCGGGGTGAGCATGCCCTGGGCCTGGGGCAGCAGGGTCCTGGGAATAGGGCCTCGTATTTGAGCTTTGGCACAGGCAGAGGTCTCAGAGGAGACCTGGGCATCAGTGGGGCTTGTCTTTGAGGCTTTCATGCTTCTTTGTACGGGATTTGACGTGTCTTTTATCTCAAGGCTTCAGGTTATGCTAAGTGGGATCTTTCCTCTCTTTACAAAATAGTGAACCTGTATAACTGTGTGTTTGGATTGATCATTTTGAGTGATTCTTGTTATAAAATCATACCTATAGGCCCCAAACACACTGAACAATCTAGCTGCTAAGTCAATTCAGTCGTGTCCAGCTCTATGTCACCCCGTAGACAGCAGCCCACCAGGCTCCCCCCGTCTGGGATTCTCCAGGCAAGAACACTGGAGTGGGTTGCCATTTCCTTCTCCAATGCATGAAAGTGAAAAGTGAAAATGAAGTCGCTCAGTTGTGTCCGACTCTTCGTGACCCCGTGGACTGCTAGAAATGGGAGCAAAACCCAACAGCTCCTCCCCGACCCTCCCAGGCCACGTCCCAGCACACTCTCTGTGTCAGCAGCGTGTCTCAGCCGTGTTCATGCATTAGAAGCCCACAGGGGGTCTGAGCCCCTTGAGGAAAACGAGTTTTGTGCGTGTACCTGATTGCTCATCCAAGCAGAGCATCAGTGCCAACAACAGTTAAGAGCAGAGTGAGACGTGGTGGACCTGTTGCCTGAATTTGCGTGACACTGATTTTAAATCCATCATTTCAGACTTGCCACCATGGATGCACTGTCAGAAGCAAATGGCACCTTTGCCTTGACCCTTCTGAAAAAGCTGGGTGAGGGCAACTCAAAAAATGTGCTTATCGCACCCCTAAGCATCTCCTCTGCCCTGGCCATGGTCCTCGTGGGGGCCATGGACAACACCGCAGCCCAGATGTGCCAGGTACGTTTGGGAAGCCGGTTCTGGGCGGCAGCTGCAGCTTTTTCTTTGGCCGGCAAGCCGGTGTCGCAATCCGAATCCCAAAGGCCTTGCTCGACAGACAGGCCTTGCTCTCCTGTAGTCAGGGCATACTGCAGTTGTGCGTTTTTATCTGTTTTTGATTTCAGACGCTTTCTCTAAGCAAGGTCAGTGGAGGTGTAGACATCCACCATGCTTTCCAGAAGCTTCTCAGCGAAGTTAACAGGACCTGCACCCACTACTTGCTCAGAACTGCCACCAGGCTTTTTGGAGAGACTTATGATTTCTGCCCGGTAAGTCATACTCCTGTTTTCCGGAAGCAGATAGAGACCGAGGTTATGTTGGAGGTGGGAGGTGGGCTCCTTGTGGTGCAGACAGGCTTTGTGGGCTGAGACCCTCACGGAGGGTGGGGTGTGGGACCCCAGTCACGACCTCACGCTTCCTGGAACCGTTCGGTCATTGCCTATAAGAGGAGCCCTGTAACAACCTTGTTCACATGTTCCTGAAGCTTCGATGAGATGATTGTCAGAGAACTAATATGGATCATACCTCAGTTGCAGATGAGTTGGCCCAAACAGGGAAGTGATCAAATAGAATATTTCTGGTGTTGTTTTTCACATGTTGGAAGTATTTTGTGTGTTGTGAGACTTGCTCAATTCTTTTATACATGTAAATATTTTGATTATCTTTTCCTGTGCAGAATTTTTTTTTAAAGTTTTTGTCCTTTTTACTCTGGTTCTATTTAATTACAGTGCTTTCATGGTTTAAAAATTTTTTCATACACAACTCAAGTAATCTGTGAGTGTGTTCTTATTATATAAAAATGCAGACAGAGCCAGAGTCCTCCCACACTCTCTTCCATGCCCTGTCCCCCCACGCCCAATATAAGAGCTTGTACCCTGTACATAGAAAAAGTCTTTGCATCTCAAAACATGTGTGTCTGTTTGTTGGGGTCCTTTAATGGACCGGACCCTGGTGGTCCGGAGTCGACGATAAGAAAGTGAAAGAGAGAAAGAGGCTGATGATATGCCCTGGTTTATGCAGAGAACCAATGAAGCCCTTGACACAGGGCTTGCATCGCTCACAGGGGGCCTTCTCGAGGGTGTCTTAGAAGCCTGGGCAGAAGATGAGCAGGACGAGCTTCTGTGCTCCAGAGAATTAGCCAGGGGGTGAGAGAGAGAGAGAGAGAGAGAGAGAGAAAGACATGGGAACCTAAGCTCTGATGGAGCAAAGGTGCTTTAATGATGTTTCTGTGAGCACATATAGGCTGTCGTACAAGAAATTTCTTTTGACAATGATAAAGATCAGAAAACCAAATGTACAGCAAGCGTTACCAAGGGAACAAGGGATTAATAACGGTCACAAGGTCGGGAGACGATCCACATCTCAGGAAAGGGGGTCAAGACTAAGTAGTTTTGTCCTAAACATGTTTACTAAAGGAGATTAAAGCCTGTCTCACGTAATCACCTCAGTCCTGAGAGCAGCTTGCTGCTCCACTTGATAAGGAACAAAAGACTTATGAGAAACAGCATGTAGGAATCCTTCTGTTAAACACTGCCTGACAATTCCCCCTTATTTATTTATAACATTTGTAAAAAGGGTTCTGACCATTAGAGTTTGTTTAGTTTTGACAGTCTTTACATGAAGGCAATGGTAGATGACAAATATAATTGTCAAGACAATCAACAAAATTATAGCTCCAGACCCGATGCTATGAGTAATGCTCTGAAACCATCCGAGTGGGTCTAGCCCAGATAATTGATCAGCTAGTTGTTCAGCTAAAGTTTCAACTTAGTGGAAGAGGACAGATTTTTAGAAAAGGTTTCAAAGATTTCCTTTTGTAATAATTGTACATTCAGAGAGGGATTATCATGTATGTTTTTTAAATGAAATTTGATTTGTTCCCAGTTGTACGCACTGTTATTGAATTGAACAGGAGCAACACAAAATTGAGTAGAATTTCAATCACATTTTAGCATCACCTGTTTTTGTACACCTGTTCATTGATCTCCAACCCATTTGGTAACTGTTTTTAGTTCCTGTATTTCATCTTATCCTCATCTATCTGAGCCTGAGTGGCCCACATAGTATGGGCATCTTTAGTCCAATTTTGGATAAAATTATGTATTTGAATTGAGGTCTGTAAAGCAATGCCAGTGACGGCAGCAATGGTGCAAATAGCTATTAACCCCAAATGCCAAGAACCAGCCATCCAGTGACTCGTTTAGATCACCAGAGCAGTTTAGTGTGTAACTGGGAAGCAAGTCCAGCCGTGGGACCTTTTTCTCCAGGGCTGCTGGAGATTTATTGGTAACCACAGACTACATCGAGATCGAGGAATCAAAAGGGATTCATTTCTTAAGGAAACAGAAGAGTTCAGACAAGTATATAATTTGCCATTTATACAAGTTATAGGACATAAAGTCTTATTGAATTGTAAATTTCCCATAGCTACAACAAAAGGAAGTGGAACACAGGCTTGTATAAAATATGATTGATTATAATGAAAGAGATAGTTTCTATGACTATGATTGGTCCCTGTGAAATGCCCAGCCCAAGTCCCAAGCTCTTCTGTGCTCACAGTAAGTTTCCAGATGTCTCACTGTTCAGGCCCAATCTGTTTATCGAGGACGATTGGAGGACAAGGAGGGGCCATTTCATCCTCAAGCCATCCAAGCAGTCCTTTGTCATGGTGATGCTCACTGTACTGTTAGTGACCTGTGCTGCTGGAGTAGCAGAGCCACACAGTGTGCTGCTGACGTCATCTGAGCAGTTGCTGCTGCTGCTGCTAAGTCACTCCAGTCGTGTCCGACTCTGTGTGACCCCACAGACGGCAAGCCCACCAGGCTCACCCGTCCCTGGGATTCTCCAGGCAAGAACACTGGAGCGGGTTGCCATTTCCTTCTCCAGTGCATGAAACTGAAAAGTGAAAGTGAAGTCGCTCAGTCGCTCAGTCGTGTCTGACTCCTAGCGACCCCATGGACTACAGCCCACCAGGCTCCTCTGTCCATGGGACTTTCCACGCAAGAGTACTGGAGTGGGGGTGCCGACACCCACATACCATGGGGTCCCCAATCAACGATGGTGTAATTGGCCATAAACATTAATTTCCCTGATTTAGCTTGACATTTATCTTCAATAAACAGGAGCATATTTAAAATCTTTATAAGTAAACCCCTTACATTTTAACTTTTGTCCTTTTCCTAGAGTTTTGGTGGTATTGATGTGGCTCTTATAAAAGGACAGGGCAGTAAACAGTCTAAGCAATGTGTGGAAATTCCTTTTTGGAGGCAGGACGAAAGCCCATGTTTGTTGATTAACATTAATACATAATTTTATTGGGCCATGCATAAAGGAAGGACTTCATAGCCTAGAGAAATGTTACTTAGTCTTCCTTCTTCCTCAGGGTGAGAGGCCCCTCCAAGCTCCAAGGAGGGGCATGTGTGTTGGGTCATTAGTGGGTACGATTGGTCCTGTGTCTGTCCATTCTATAACCTATAATAAAAGGGGGCTAGTTATATAAGCCCAATAAGTGTGATCAATCAAGTCAGCCTGAGCAGGGGAAGCAAAAGCAAGCACAGCAAGCACAGAGACACAAGTGTTTTCCGGATTCCGAGGCGTTCCCTGCTGAGAAATCAGATTTTCAGCTCGGTTAGTAAGGGTTTTTGTCTGTCCCCAAGGAGGGAGATCATAAAGTTGATGACGTTGAGTGCGGTGTTTTTGGAAATGTTTAAGGCCACCGTGGCTTGTATTGGAGTTTCTTCCTCTTGGGGTTTTTGTTGTTTTGTCTCTAGTTTGAGTGCTGGGGGCCCCTTAGGTCGAATCTTCTGGAGAGGAAGCTGTGTAGGTTCGTTGGATCCATCAGGAGAAACAGAAGCATGCCCCTTTCCCTGTAAGATTAGTTTCTTAGGTTTCCACTGATTAGTTAACGCGTCTTGATACCAAATGGGCAAAGGAAGGGAGGTATCCTTCAGTGTCTCGAAATATTTTTCTGTTTTTTTTTTTTTTTTCAAAATATCTCCTTGCGGTAAGTTTAAAAAATTTAAAACAAATAAAGTTCTATTAACAATAATTATAGAAAGAAAGGAAAGCGATAATGATGAAAACATTCCTAGGAAATATTTCAGTCCAAAAAAAATCATCTAGAGATCTGTTTGAGGACTGGTAAATAATGTCCCCCAAGAGGACATGGAGAAGCTTTTATTTTAAGTTGACCTTGACGCCTGACCACCTAAGCTTTTCCTTCTGAATGTTGTTTCCATGAATTCGTTTACTTCCATGTCAAATGTACGAGCCACCATCTTGTTCAGTCTATGATATTGTTTCTCTTTTTCGTATATGTAAATCAAATAGACCCAGTTTTAGCTTTAAGTTAACTTCCTGGTCTTTGGGTGTCTTGAAACTGACAACACTGGTGTTGTCAGAGGCAGGTTTTTCTGGCTGATACAGTTTATGCTTCGTGTTTAATAGATGGGACAGTCACTGGCCTAACACAAGACTTTGTAGACAGATGTACCCATTTAAAAAATATTTTTTCACTAGGCCCAGGTGTCGGTGGCACAGTCTGTCTAACCTAATGACCTCAGTCCTGGGAGCAGCTTGCTGCTCCACTTGATAAGGAACAAATGACTTATGAGAAATAGCACCGGAATTCTCCAGTTAAACATGCCCTGACATCTGTTGTTGTTCAGAGCTGAGCCGTGTCCGACTCTTTGTGACCCCGTGGGCTGCAGCAGCCCAGGCTCCTCTGTCCTCTACTGCGTCCCAGAGTTTGCTCAGAGTCATGTCCATTGAGTCAGTGATGCATCCAACCCCTCGTCCTCTGTCCCCGCTTCTCCTTTGCCTTCGATCTCTCCCAGCATCAGGGTCTTTTCCGATGGGTCCGCTCTTCGTATCTGGTGGCCACAGTGATGGAGCTTCAGCCTCGGCAGCGTGTGTGTCTGCCTGACCCTTCCTCACGGTGGTGGGCGGCGTGCTCAGGGGGGGCTGTACCGAGACGCAGCTGCCAGCCCCGGGTGGGCGTGGGGCGGGGCCCAGCCCGGGCCGAGCCGGCAGGGACCCTGTGTGTGTGGTTCTGTCCTGTGTGTGCTACTCCAGATGGACTTTAGAGGCAAGGGACAGAGGGAGGCTCTCAGATCCCAGTGAATTCCGCCTCATTCCCACCCCGACGGCTGCAGCCCTTCCCATCGTCCTCAGGAAGGGTAGGGAGTGGGCACACCCACCCTCTGCTCAGCACTGCAGGTGCTCAGCCTTTAACATTCTGATTGCTCACGAGACTGAGCAGCTTTGCATGTCACTCAAACATTTGTATCTTTTCTGAAAATTGCCTATTTATATGTCCTTTGTGTAATTTTACTTTTGGGCTTTAGGTCTTTTTTTTTAATGAGTTATTCGAATGTTAGAATAGCGATCTTATTCTGTTATATGATTTTTTACATTATTTTTCACGCTTGTTTCAGACGCTAAATTAACTGTTTTAAAACAGGTGGTATAAAGTGAATGTAGTCAGCATGAGATCAAATATTTGTAAGGTTTGTACAGCTTGATATGAATTTTTTTTTACAACCTGGTTCACTTGTTTTTATCAGTCTTAGCTACATGCTAGCTTATTGTCATCTTTGTATGAGCCTTAGATGTACAGAAAAGCAAAATTTCCAAAAAACACAAAGAATTGGCTAATTTTCCTAAAATTCTTTCTTTATTGGTGGATATTTGAAGAACAGCATTAAAATTTAAAATGTTATTTTGATATGCAATATAAAATCAAAAGAGAAATATTTGTCAGTTATTTCATAATGATCAAGTATTCCAAGGATCCAATACCAATGGTAATACATAATTAGATATTCCTTTAGTTTGGTTTTTGACTGGTCATTACTTACTAAATTGTATTTTAAGAAGCAGGCACTTGTTTTCAGATGTACTTAAAAGCTGTTGAAATCACCAAGGGTATGATGAGGTAATGACTTGAAGGTGATCACTTTGCTTCCAGACCATTTTCTTAGACTGAGAGACTGACATCTTTTCCAAAAGCCCCGATTAAGAAGTGGAGCCGTAGGTTGGCAGAGCCTGAATCATGTGAGGGTTCTATGAAAGGAGGCACCCGGACCACGACATGCAGGGTCCACGGTGTGCGGAGAACTCAGCCACGCGACATCAGACAGAGCCAATTCTCCTGGTCCTCAGAGCACCTCTGAGACGTAGCTACTGCTGCGTCCTTGCTTCCAGGGGGCAAGGAAGCCAGAGAGACGCAGCACCTTTCCAGGGTCACACAGCAGCGAAGCCCGGAACTTGTGCTGGCGGCAGAGTTGGCACGTTGCCTCTCTGGACAGCTGTGATGTTGTTGTTTAGTCCCTAAGTCGTGTCTGACTCCTTGCGACCCCGTGGACTGTAGCCCTCCAGGCTGCTCTGTGCATGGGATTGTCCAGGCAAGGATACTGGAGTGGGTTGCCATTTCCTCCTCCAGGGGATCTTCCCCACAAGATCAAACCCTCGTCTCCAACACTGGCAGGTGGATTCATTACCACTGTGCCACCTGGGAAGCCTGTGATTTTACTGTTATTTATTCAATGTAGCTGAAAACTGAGAAACCGGACTGAAGGTTAATTCCGCACATTCGTTTGTACATTACACAAATAACCGTCAAATGATCATTGTTGAGGTTGGCGCGGTGAAGAAGTAAGCTCTTGGCGTCGTCTGTTTGTGTAGCCATGTGATTCTGTCATTCCATCTCTCCTAGTATTTCAAAGACGCCTGCCGCATATTCTACGAAGCAGAGATGGAAGAGCTGGACTTTGGCAGCACTATGCAGGAGTCCAGGAAGCACATAAACACCTGGGTAGCTGAAAAGACAGAACGTGAGGACATGTCACTACTTCTGTTTGCACAGTATTTGAATCAGTCTTATTTTCCATCAGTTCCTTCCCAAGACCATCAAATGTAAACAGAAATGGCATTTTTTCTCTAAAGAACTGGAAACTTTCAAATCCACTTCTGAAATATATTCAGTAATCAATTTCTTTAGCTTCCCCCCTCCTCATCAATATTTGGTGCACGTCTTCCAGAGCAATCACACTTTGACTTTTGGCTGTTGCAGTTATGTTCATATAGTCTGCCTTTTCACAAAGGGTAGAAGGAAGACTCTGGATTGGGCTCCACCTCCCTGCCTGTGCAGCAAAGTGTGTGCTCTGCGGGTCACTGAGCATCACTGCAGGACACTCGGTCAAGCCCTGGTCCACCTGCGCTTCTTCGTTTTCATGCTCTGCACTCTGGCTTCGGCCTCTCCCCTTCAGGACAGTCCCCTCACGCTGTAGACCGAACATTCCTTTTTCTGTCTCTGTGAATTATCCTGCCCTTATTATTTGTTCATTGTATGTGTTTTATGCAACTCATGGCATTTTTCTGACCAGAGACGTTAAGGTTTTTGTCGCTGATTTAGCTTTAGGGGCCAGGCTCCCTGCATGGGTTTCCCTCGTGGCTCAGATGGTAAAGAACCCACCTGCCAATGCAGGAGAGGGGGGTTGGATCCCGGGGTCAGAAAGATCCCCTGGAGAAGGAAATGGCAATCTGCTCCAGTATTCTTACCTAGGGAATCCCATGGACGCAGGAGCCTGGTGGGCTACAGTCCACGGGGTCACAAAGAGTGGGACCCAACTTAGCGAGTAAACAGACAAGTCCCTGTTCGTGGTCGTCTGGGGGACAGGGAACCCTCTGGTCTGTGCATTGACTCCTCCAGGGGACGGACCAGTGACTACTGTGCCCAGCACCTCACCAGGAAACCCCGTTAGCTAACTGGGTCTTTAAATCTGCCTTGCAGGTAAAATTAGAGACTTGCTCCCTGCAAATTCAGTTAACCACATGACACGTCTGGTTCTTGTGAGCGCTGTCTACTTCCAAGGAAACTGGGCTAAACCATTTCTCAGAGGGCACACTGCGGAAAGGATGTTCAGTGTCTGCAAGGTGAGTGAGAATGTGTCATAAAGCGAAGGATGTTGTTGGAAACGGTCCCTGGGGTCCCCTTTGTTTACAGAGCCTGCCAGGAGGCTGACCTCAAGGAACTTGTGCTTCTTGTGGCCTTGGCGGCCCAGATGTGGATGCGGGCACACCCTGGCTTCCTCTCTCCCTTCTCCTCCTCTGCTGTATCATCAGGGGCGGTCTGTGTGGCTGGTGTTCCATCTTGTATCACACATCCCAGGGGGCCGCTCACAGGTCTCTGAGCCTCCTAGAACCCTGAGATCCAGTTCAAACTCCAGACCATGGCTGTGATGCTCCATGGGCCTGGATGCTACCATCTGTCCCCCTTCTGTCAGGAGCTATGTACACAGACGCCTTTCTCTGCAGGGCCGTCCAGAAGCCTCCCTAGCGGTCTCCCCAGACCAAGTTCCTGGTTCCTATGTCCCTCCTATGAGCTCTCACAGAGTCAGTGGCCTCTAACAGTGGCTTTGATTTCCCAGAGCCCCTCGGGCCCGTGTGCAGGGCCAGGGAGGTTACTTGGAAGTTTTCCTGATGACCGTGGCTGGGCTGAGAGTGGTGGGGGTAGGAAGCACAAGTCAGATTGTTTTGTATTTGTTAAATAATTGTATGTATTTATTTTGGCTGTGCCGGGTCTTCTTGCCGCAGACCCTTTCCTGCAGCTGCCGTGGCAGAGGCCCTCTCGGCTCGGTGCTCGGGCTTCTCCTGCTGGTGCTTCTCTTGGTGCACAGCTCGGGCTCCAGGCCCGTGACCTCAGGAGCTGTGGCTCCCGGGCTCTCAGCCCAGGCTCAGTAGTTGTGGCCCGTGGGCTTAGAAGCCCCTGGGCTGTGGGGTGTCCCCACACCAGGGACGGAGCCTGTGTCTCCTGCGCTGGAAGGCGGCCCGTGGGCTTAGAAGCCCCTGGGCTGTGGGGTGTTCCCACACCAGGGACGGAGCCTGTGTCTCCTGCGCTGGAAGGCGGCCCGTGGGCTTAGAAGCCCCTGGGCTGTGGGGTGTTCCCAGGCCAGGGACGGAGCCTGTGTCTCCTGCGCTGGAAGGCGGATTATTTCCCCCGAGCCACCAGGGCAGCCCTGTTGCCTTTAAAACTAGAGCCAACATGCTTTGTACAAGGCTCAGCTGTGGGCACGAAGGACAGGGGCCAGGACACTGCAGGGTTTGACGGTGGGATGAGTGGTGTTGCCATGAGCAGAGATGGGAAAGTACAGATGGAGCAGGTGGAGGGGAACACGAGCCGCCAGTGTGGGAGCCGAAGTGGAGGCTCCTTTGCGTCCAGATGCAGATGTCAGGTGGGCAGGAGCCGGGGGAGATGTCTTGCCGGGAACGTTGATGTGGAGCCCTCCTGGGTCAGCACAACAGCAGCCCGAGGCCTGAGTGCTGGGAACCAGGGGTGGGAGTTGGAGCCGTGCAGACGAGCTAATGACGTGGAGCTTGGGTGGGTCTGGAAGATAAGACAGAGTGTCTGGGCGCAGTTGGACCGCTCTGATGACTTGTCCAGCGTGTCCACAGGTCTTGTTTCAACTTAACATTTATCCATTTCCTTTATAGAACGTTCAGAAACGTGTGCCAATGATTTACAATTGGTCCACCTTTAAAACGACCTGCATTGCAGAAATCTCCAGCCAGATTCTGGTGCTTCCCTATGTCGGCCAAGAGCTGAACATGGTCATTCTGCTGCCCAGTGAAAGCACGGACTTGATCACGGTAACCAGGCGGCCGTGTCCTCAGGGCCTGGGATCTTATCCGGATCCCTACCGGGAACTGGGCTCCGGGAACTTGTGTGCAGCCGGCAGGCCGCCCGGGCCTGCAGGGTGCGGAGTGTGGGTCACAGTGAACGGTCCCCAAGGCAGCGCTGCTGCAGACCCTGAGATCTTCTACCTTCTCCTCCAGGTCGAGAAGGCCCTGACCTACGAGAAATTTGTCGCATGGACGAAGCCGGATGTGCTGGCCGAGGAGGAGGTGGAGGTGTTCCTGCCCTGCTTCACTCTGGAGGAGAGTTACGACATGGAGTGCGACCTCCAATGCCTGGGCATGACCGACGCCTTCAACGCGGACCAGGCCGACTTCAGTCTAATGTCATGCCAGCCAGGCCTGCACCTGTCCAAGATCGTGCACAAGTCCTTCATGGAGGTCACCGCGGAGGGCACAGAGGCCATGGCCGCCTCAGAGGCCAGGATCAGGCGAAGCCTAAGTGACGTGCACCATTTCTATGCCAACCGCCCCTTCCTCTTCTTCATCCAGCATGGCAGGACTGGGGCCATCCTGTTCTGTGGCCGCTTCTGCTCGCCCTGCTGAAGTGGTTCTCTCGGACCACTGCGAAGACCTGGAATCCCAGGTGACCTTGGCGAAGGTCCACAAATAAAGGGCTGATCGAGACCGCCTATGTGTGTGTGTGTGTGTGTGTGTGTGTTCGTGCATGTCTGTGTGAGTCTGTGTGTGTGTGTTTGTGTGTGTGTCTGTGTGTGTACGTCTGTGTGTGTGTATGTCTGTGTGTGTCTGTGTGTGTGTGCGTGCCCGTGTGTTCTCGTGTCCCGTGCCTTCTCGGAGCTGTAGCTGCCATCGGAAGCGGGCGCTCGGTGGTCACATCGGCAGGGAGGACAGGCTGCCTGCTCACTGGGTCCCCCCTCCGCCCGCCCCGTCCAGGCCCTCAGGGAGAGCGCTGTCTGCTCCAGGCCTGGAAGGATGGGCGGGGCTTCCCTCTCTCCTGTGCTCAGTGGCCCTGCTCCTGAGAACAGGACAAACCAGAGGCTGCGGCAGTCGTGTCCGACTCTGTGCGACCCCTCAGACGGCAGCCCACCAGGCTACCCTGTCCCTGGGATTCTCCAGGCAAGAACACTGGAGTGGGTTGCCATTTCCTTCTCCAATGCATGAAAGTGAAAAGTGAAAGTGAAGTCGCTCAGTCGGTAGTGCAGACAGCAACCCGAAGGCGAGCCAGCAGCAGTTAGGGGCTCTCTGTGGTTCTCGGCTCAGGCTCACCTGCTTCCTCAGCCACGTCTCCCCCTGCTTAGAGCTGGGTCACACCTGCCCTGCCCCCGGCATGTGGCTCGGAGGCTCTGAGGCTCTGGGAGCTGAGTGTGCGTGGTTCCGGCTCAGAGAAGTGTTGGCGGCTGGTGCACAGGGAAAGGGGCTCTCGTCCACTGGGGCCTGTTGCCGAGTCACTGGTTATGAGCGGGCAGCCAGGACCGGCTGCTTGTGAGTAAACAGGTGTCTTGGTGTCCGATAATTGACCACCACAAACTCAGGGTGAATGTGTCCTGGAACCTCGCCACACGCACGTCATTAACATACACTCGATATCTGCATATAATGCACATGTAATATGATCAACAACAGCAGTTAGTGCCAGGGTGTGTGCACGTTCGCCTGAGGTGCATCCAGGGAACCCAACTGGGGTTCCCCAGGCTCCTGGTTCTGCTCATGGAGCAGGGAATCTCTGGCCAGGGTGGGTGTCAGGGGTGGCGGGGGATACAGGAATCACCTAAACTCTCATTGTGACAGAGTCTCCGCTGGGTCTGGAAAGTTCTATGAAGTTGCTGGTGAACCATTTTCACTTTCATTTCCATATATGCTCTTCCCTGTATTCCCCAGGCCAGGTTAGATTCAGTCCCAAAGAGATTTTTTCTGTCTCCTCCGGTTATCATGATTTATGCCCTCCTGGGCTGAATGAGTCTGTGACACCATTATCAGCTGGGGGGCACTGTCCCCCCTTGAAGACAGGTAGCACGCCCGGAGGTATTTCTGTTGTCATAATGGAGGGAGGCGCAGCTGGCCTCTGGTGGAGCTGCACAGGAGCCACGTCAGGAATGGTCGTCTGACCCCACTCGTCAGCCGCGCTGCCTGTGAGCTGTGCTGGCTGGACACGTAATCGGGCCCCTTTCATGTGGGAACCCACCACATGTCCAGCACAGCGATGCGTCTGGAGGTTTCTCTTCAGGGGCCTAGTGGGTGACATGCAAAGTCAGTGGTGGTATTTCCCGTCAACAGTGGTGGAGGCAGATGTTTACCATGCTTCCCATCACTTCTCTCTGAAGTTAATGAACATGACACGCAGTGTCTTCTGGAAACTGCCCACCAACTCTGTGGAGCAAATAGGTGTAACTGCTGTCAGGAAGCCAGGTTCAGACATTCATGAAAAGGAAATACCAGCAACACTAGCACATGTTTTAAACGCGGGCTGAGAGATACACGTCTGAAACTCTGATTTTTAATTTTAATTTTGCTTCTGAATTATGTCTGCCTCCTTTGTTGTTTCTGCAGCCCACCTCTCTGGCGTCACTCCCAATACGCCCACCCCATGTACCCCAGCCTGTGGGTCCCCCCGACTCCCTGTTCCCGCTGTCCTGTAGGAGGACCACCCTGGGTCCTCCCTTCCCAGCTCTCCATTCCTGGGCAGGTCACCTCTACCCTCACCGCCCCACCCAGGACCTCTTACCTCTTTCTCAGGCACACTGCGATTGCTTCAGTTCTGAGTCTCAGGGAACTTTACCCCTATCATTTGACTTGCTTCTTAAGTGTCTCTTTAGGTCCAACCTGGTCCTTTCCTGTGCATCATAAATCCACATTAGGACTGAACAGGGTTTTTAGAGAGAAACCTCTTTGTGAAACTGAAGCTTTCGATCTGTGTAGTTTTCATAAAATTCCTTGGTCTGGAAGAAGCCCTCCGAACGGCCATCCCTGAAGTCCCGCTTTCCTGCCGTGTGACACGCAGGGTGGTGGTGGGGTGGGATTAGTGAGACTGAGGAGGGGTCCCGGCCCTCTGACTGGTGCAGAGCCCAGCACGCCTCTGTGACTCACACATCCTTCCTCTCAGCTCCCGGTGCCTTTTCGGGGCTTGACCTCACTGGGGGTGCTGCCGGGTCAGCCTCGGGATCCAGGAATCTCCTGGTTCATCAACGTTCATTTTTATCCATCAGCCTGATCTGTCTTTCAGTGTTGCCGAACACTGGGACATCTTCCTGGGCTTGGGGCTCCTCCTCCCGGCAACCTCCTGTTTCTTTACAGAAGCTAAAACACTTGAGGACTGGGTGCAGGGAGCAAGGGAGCCGACTGCTCAGCACTTTATGTGCGGAACCCCGGAGCCAGAGGGCGCCCTTCTCTGGGTCCCGTGTGCTGGGTGCAGGCCCTTCCCGAGCTGGCTTGGATTTCAAGGCTCCTTCGTGCCGCTGCCTTCTCCTCAATCCCCTCCGGGACACATCCCCCCGCCCCCACCACCACCTCCCGGGACCTCCCAGGTCACTCTCAGAAGAAGTGACCTGGAAGACCCGAATCCAAAATGCTGTTTCCCTCTGCATCTGGGTGGAGGGCTTTAACATTTGTGACAAACGAGGCAAGAATATACTAAGCAGAAAAGAGAACCTCTTTAACAAGTGGTGCTGGGAAACCTGGCAAACCACTTGTAAAAGAATGAAACAGAAACACTTTCTAACACCGTTCACAAAAATAAACTCAAAGTGGATTAAAGATCTAAATGTAAGACCCAAAACTAAAACTCCTAGAGGAAAACATAGGCAAAACTCTCTGACATAAATCACAGCAGGATCCTCTCTGACCCACCTCTCAGAGTAATGGAAATAAAAGCAAAGATAAACAAATGGGACCTAATTAAACTTAAAAAGCTTTTGCACCACGAAGGAAACTATAAGCAAGGTGAAAAGACAGCCTTCAGAATGGGAGAAAATAATAGCAAGCGATGCAGCTGACAAAGAATTAATCTCAAAAATATACAAGCAGCTCCTGCAGCTCAATACCAGAAAAATAAACAACCCAATCAAAAAAATGGGCCAAAGAACTAAGCAGATATTTCTTCAAAGATGACATACAGATAGCTTCTCTAGCTTCTAGAGAAGATGAGGGACACATGTACACCCATGGCTGATTCATGTCAATGTATGGCAAAACCCACCACAATATTGTAGAGTAATTAGCCTTCAATTAAAATAAATAAATTAATATAAAAAATATTTGTGCATAATCACATCCTCCAGGAAGCCTCACCATCCCTTTAGAAATGTGTCCAGACACTGCGGTTGAGGTACAGACACAAAATCAAGTAAAGGAGAATGAGGCTGTCCTACGACCCGTCACCTAGTGGGAAGCATACAGAATACAGAAGCTCCTCCATAAAGTCCGTCCAGAGTGAAGTGTCTGCCAGGGACTTTCTTGGGGAATTTGTGTGTGGCTGCCACCATCTAGCGGAGAAGGCAATGGCACCCCACTCCAGTACTCTTGCCTGGAAAATCCCATGGATGGAGGAGCCTGGTGGGCTGCAGTCCATGGGGTCGCTAAGAGTCAGACATGACTGAGCGACCTCACTTTCACTTTTTTGCTTTCATGCATTGGAGAAGGAAATGGCAACCCACTCCAGTTTTCTTGCCTGGAGAATCCCAGGGGCAGGAGAGCCTGGTGGGCTGACGTCTATGGAGTCACGCGGAATCGGACACGACTGAAGTGACTTAGCGGCAACAGCAGGCACCATCTAGATGTTTTCTCATAATATCTAGGAAGTACCTCTGAGCACTTCTGGTGTTCTCATCACTTGGGAGGCACCTCAGGTCGGAGGTCATAGCCTCAGCCAGGTGCCCAGCGCCCAGCCCAGTGCCACGCTCTGGGGAGAGGCCAAGATGTCCCTGCTACTTGAGGTGACGATCTTCATTATGCAAGGATGGAGCACTCATGGAGGAAACAAATTTAGAGGGAGAAAGGCCTTCAGAGTTAAGGAAGGCTTTGCAGAACAGGGCCATGCTCAGCACTGCTCTTTGTAGGCTGCTGAGAAACAGCATCTGAGTGCCCGCAGGCAGAGCTGCAGGCACGGTCTGTTGCTAACAATACCCGGACAGGGCTCACTGGGCTGAGAGTTAGGAGGCCAAGAGGGACTGACCGTGGTGGTGGGAGATGGTGCTCTGCCGGGTGACCCAGACCTGTTGGGGTGCATTTGCCAGAACCAACTCTGTTTCCTCTCTAGAGCTGAGAGTCAGATCATGAAATAAAGACTTTGAAAAACATGGAAACCTCCTCCTTCTGGACAGTGTTGGAAAACTTCTGAAATAGCTTCCAGAAAACCTCTTATAAGTGTTGATTGCACTGACACTATGGTTATACTCACTGCTTTCCTGGGTCGGGAAGTTCAATGCGTTGTTTTTCTTTTTCTTGGGCAGGATCCTTCAGATTCAACCAGATAGGGAAATATTTTTCAGATACAATGCTACTTTCTTAAAAATAATCACATAGGAAAAACTTAGTTGGAAAAGATAACATTTCAAAGTCTTCTGAGTTTTTGTTGATTGTTAGAAGGATTTCATGTCCCCTATGTATCTCTTTGGGGCTTCTCTGGTGGCTCAGATGGTAAAGAATTGGCTTGCGATGGCAGATACCCAGGTTCGATCCCCAGGTCAGGAAGATCCCCTGTAGAAGGGAAAGACTACCCACTCCACATTCTGGCCTGCAGAATTCTATACAGGACCACACAGTCCATGGGTTGCAGAGTCGGACATGACTGAGCGACCTTCACTCGCACTCTGGCGGGGCCTCAGTTTCTGTCCTCAGCTATGACTCTGACACACAGGCGCAGCTGGGCCAGTGAATCCCGCATGCGGCTCCTGCACCTACGTCCCATATCCGGCTCTGTTCCTACTTGTCTCCTGGACACCTTCACCTAATGCTCCGCAAGCACCATGAGTCCTCTTTGACAGGAGATGCGGGTTTGACCCCTGGGTCAGCAAGTTCCCCTGGAGCAGGAAATGAAAATCCTACGGGTGGATTTTCAGTCCATGGTGGGCGACAGTCCTCGGGGTCTCAAGGAGTCCAACTGGACTGACGACTAAGCAAAGCAACGCTACATTAGACCCCTGACCCTCCCGTTCCCCGGGGAGGCTCTCTTTCAGTTAATCACATCTCAGTGAGCACAGTTCCCTGAGTTAGATTAGTAACTGGCACCTGCATCTCCACTCCTTTCCTGGCCCCTTGCCCCCAGTCCACCTGGTTCTCACATCCTGTGATGCCCGCCCTCATCAGCTCTGGGCAGCATCCCGTCACTGCTGCACTGCCCAGACTCAGGCCCGCCTGGCTGTGCCCTGGTCCCCAGAGCCGAGTCCTAAGGGCCCCTGGGACCTCTGCCCCTGAACCCAGTCCACTCTGAGGGCTGGTGCTGGAGTCAGAAAGGAAACGGGAGGGAGGGAGGGGAGGAAACGGATCAATCAAGGAATCACATTACTCATCCAGTTTGAACCGTGTTCTTTTCCAGTCGATCCCGTGGACTGCAGCATGCCAGGCTTCCCTGTCCATCACCATCTCCCAGAGCTTGCTCAAACTCATGTCCATTGAGTCAATGATGAATCCAACCATCTCATTCTCTGTCGTCCCCTTCTCCTCCTGCCTGCAATCCTTCTCAGCATCAGGGTCTTATGCAGTGAGTAAGCTTTTCACATCAGGTGACTAAAGTATTAGAGCTTCAGCTTCAGCCTCCGTCCTTCCAATGAATATTCAGGACTTACTTCCTTCAGGACTGTCTGGGTTGATTGCCTTGCAGTTCAAGGGACTTCAAGAGTCTTTTCTAACACTACAGCCCCATGACTGACAGATAGAACCCCAATTCCTCAGAACGGCCTCCTGGTTCTTTCCAGTCCAGCTCTGCCCAATACTTCCAGCCCTGCCTGCCTCACCTTGGGCACTCCACAGCCCACACCCTCTGCCCGGTCCTGAGTGTACCTCCTGGGAGCGGGAGCCCTTTCCTACCAGTGACTCCGCCTGGTTGTTTCTCCTCCAGCTGCCCCTGGACCACACCCCTCCCTCGGGCCCGGCTCCTCTGTCACCCCGGGAGCCCAGCCCACACCCCAGCGCATCACTAGCTCCGACCTTCTGACCCCATCGGCCCGGTTACGTGCCCATCAGACACAACTCGCTGCACAGAGACACAACTCTTTCCTGTCCCTCTGAACCCACAGAAGAGGAAGAGCGTGTTTGATCAGTTTTATCCCTCGCCTCCTTTCTGACCTGATAGATTCTTCCGTACAACCAGCTTCCAACTCATAGAGCTTGGGGGTTTCCAGCTCTGCTAACTGGTGGGGCTTCGAGGGTAGGAAGGTGCTGTTGCTCCTGTGCAGGTCTAACTGTTGCCCCGCCTTCTGGTCCTCCCACCCAGCCCCGCCCCTCCAGCCCAGGTATTTGGGCCCCAGCGCCTTGGTCCCTTCCCAGCCTGCTCCTACCGTGTTTGGTACGTGTGGGGCGGTGGGGCAGTGGCACCGGTCTGCGGGAGGTGGAAGGCGGCGGGCCGGGCAGGGGGCTTGCGCCGGGCTGGGTTACCTTTCGGACCAGGTGGAACGGCAGACGTCACGACTCTGTGAGTGTGGATCCTGGCCCACTGCGTGCTCTTGGGGTCCTGTGAAATGTGTGTGCTTCTTACTGGCATGTGCATTGAATGGAGAAGAGCTGTCCCTTAATGGGGATCTTCCCCACCCATGGCTCGAACCTAGGGCTCCCGCACTGCAGGCGGATTCTTTACCAGCTGAGCCACCAGGGAAGTCCACTTTCATTATCTATCTAAGCGAATTGAAATATCTCGTTTGTACGAAGTCGTGAGACTGTTAATAAGCAGGCAGATTCTTTACCAGCTGAACCATAAGGGAAGCCCAAGAATACTGAAGTGGGTAGCCTATCCCTTCTCCAGCACAGCTTTCCGACCCAGGGATCAAAGTGGGGTCTCCTACATTGCAGGCAGATTCTCTACCAACTGAGCAACTAGGAAAGTCCATGGATCTATCTTAT
The DNA here is from genome assembly GCA_935064755.1 of Tragelaphus eurycerus. NCBI lineage: Eukaryota > Metazoa > Chordata > Mammalia > Artiodactyla > Bovidae > Tragelaphus > Tragelaphus eurycerus. The sequence goes on along the minus strand of CAKXYN010000031.1, from coordinate 1,731,337 downwards.
CTTTGTTATATCTTCTTATATCTTTCCTAAAGGTGATAATGAGCTTTCCTGATAGCTCAGTTGGTAGAGAATCTGCCTGCAATGCAAGAGACCCCGGTTCGATTCCTGGGTCGGTAAGATCCCTTGGAGAATGGATAGACTACCCACTCCAGGATTCTTGGGCCTCCTTGTGGCTCAGCTGGTAAAGAATCCGCCTGCAGTGTGGGAGACCTGGGTTCGATCCCTGGGTTAGGGAAGATCCCCTGGAGAAGGGAAAGGCTACCCACTCCAGTATTCCGACCTGGAGAATTCCATGGACTGTACCATGGGGTCGAAAGAGTCGGACATGACTGAGCGACATTCACTTTCATGAATACCTTTATGCTTGACTTAACTACAGCTGCAGAAATACATTTCACAGACATTGTACTGTTCTGTGCACTTTGAAATGTATTTGAGGCTTCCCAGGTGGCTCAGTGTGAAAGAATCCAGTACAGGAAACTCAGGTTTGATCTCTGGTCCAGAAGATCCCCAGGAGGAGGCAATCCACTCCAGTATTCCTGCCTGAAGAATCCCATGGACAGAGGAGCCTGGCGGGCTGTAGCCCACGGGGTCATCAAAGAGTCGGACACGACTTAGTGACTAAACAGCAATTCTTATTTCCCTGGAAATACTGGAGCACCACGTTATAGCATCACTTGCACAGTGTGAGAAGAAATCCCTGTCTTACTTTGTCAGTATTGGAAATGAATGGTTCTCGAACTGTTCACGTTTCTATTTGAAAAAGGGTATTTTAGTTTGCTCTCCACCCCTCTCTCTCTCTCTGTCTTTTTTGGGGAGGGAGGCACTGCCATAGTGATGAAGGCTAGACTGCAGAGTCATGACCAGGTGCTCAGCTCTCACTCTGCTCCTTGGAGCCCGGCAGAGCTAAGCTGCTTTTTAAATCTGCTCTTTCTGGAGCTGGTTCTGCTCCACTCTTTCCCTGTTTTAAGACTTCTTCCTTGATTCTGGCTGCTCTGCAGGTCAGCAATCACATAGTTTGCTAATTATGCTCATTTCGTGTTGTTTCTGATAACTTTCCTTTGCTTTGTTTCCTGAGTTGAGTCTGCAGGGCCTGAACTATCAGAGCAGTTCACACCAGCCCTGGGTACAGGACCCTCCCGAGTTCCTGCCTGGGGAGCACGGTGCTGCCTCTGGTGTTCTGTCTCAGTGTCCCGGACAGTGCATGAAGCGTTGTTTCCTGTCTGATTTCGGGGCCTGTATCACCGTGGGCTGTTCACTTACCTCCCGATTGACGTATTTTCTGCCTTCAGAGTATCCTGAACAGACTGCTGGGCCTCACTGCTTCAGTCCTTCTTTTTAAGCTTAGCAGTTTTACAGGGAGTGGGTATGTGCTCACCTTTAATGACCATCAGCAACTGTTGTCAGTGGACAAAAAGAACTACCACCAGCCTCGCTGTGGCCTTTGAAGACAAGTGCACGTCTGCTTTTTTCTGTATTAGTGTTAAGGTATTGGATACTAAGGCCTGTCCTGGTGGCTCAGTGGAAAGCATCCTTCTGCAATGCAGGAGCCTTGGGTTCAGCCCTGGGTCGGAAAGATCCCCTGGAGAAGGAAATGGCAACCCACTCCAGTATTCTTGCCTGGAAAATCCAGGGACAGAGGGGCCAGGTAGGCTGTAGTCCATGGAGTCACAAAAGAGTCAGACATGACTTAGCTACTAAGCAAGAAATTGGATATTAAAGATGGAAGAGAATGTGTGTGGGGAGGAGTGTTTCTTCTCCTCTACATTCTTCCTGGCTGGTCTAGAAATTAAATTGACCTAAGACAAATCAATAGCAGAAAACCAACGCCATTGAATTTTGTGCGAACCTCGAAGATAGAAGACTCAAGAAGTGACAGGGCAGGCAGCTCTGTGTGTGTGAAAATTTGACGAAACAAGGGGTTTTTGCCTGGGGTAGCAAGTTCGTGAAGAAACAGGGTTTGCTGGTTTCTTGTACAGCCTTTTCAGCCTTTCGTTCCCCTCTTTGGCCATAAAGATGTCTCTCTACCTCCTGGCTCAGGGAGGGTATTTCCACGTGGAGATTTATTTTCAGCTTTCAGGGCGAGCAGAAGAAGGGCAGAGTATGCTTTATGCACCAGCTGTTTCTCAAGTCTCTTTACTTCAGAGCAATCACTGAGCTGCTGTGGAGTGTTTTGAGGTGAGCTGCCCTGCACGCCATCAGGAGCACAGATTACCTGGTGCGTCCCCGTCCTCATGCAGGGAGCAGAAATCAGGGAGCTGACGCAGGGCCCGGAGAGGGGCTGCCAGCCTGCACGCCCTGCGGCTTCGCACCCTTTCCTCGGGCTCATCTGCTTGTTTCTCCCACGTCAGTATCTAGAACTGACGCTGCTTTCTGTTGAAGAACTGGGGATCTGTCGGCTCTCATCCCTTCCCACCAGGCAGAGAGGCCCTGAACCCTCGCGCACCCCCACCCCTCCCCAGTGTCCTGCTCTGGACCAAACGCCCTCCGTGGCGGGGCTGTCGACCTCTGAGGCCGGGCCCTGGAGGTGGACGTGGGGGCGTCCCGAGCCCTTGTCCTGAGTGGGGTGAGCAGGCCCTGGGCCTGGGCTCGGGGCCCTGAATTCGGGCTTTGGCACAGGTGGAGGTCCCATAGGAGGAGACCTGGGCATCTAGGGGTTTGTCTTTGAGGCTTTCATGCTTCTTGGTACCGGATTTTCGTGTCTTTTCTTTCACGGCTTCAGGTCATGGTAAGCGGGGTCTTTCTCTCTCTTCACAAAATGTTCAACGTGTGTAACTATGTGTTTGAATTGATCATTTTGAATGATTCTTGTATAAAATCATACCTATAGGCCCCAAACACACCAAACAACCTAGAAATGGGAGCAAAGGCCAACAGCTCCTCCCCCACCCTCCCAGGCCGTGTCCCAGCACACACTCTGTGTCAGCAGCGTGTCTCAGCCGTGTTCATTCATTAGAAGCCCACAGGGGGGTCTGAGACCCCGAGGAAACCGAGTTTTGTGCGTGTACCTGTTTGCTCGTCCAAGCAGAGCGTCAGTGTTAACAATAGTTAAGAGCAGAGTGAGACGCGGTTGACCTGTTGCCTGAATTTGTGTGACACTGATTTTAAATCCATCCTTTCAGACTTGCCACCATGGATGCGCTGTCAGAAGCAAACGGCACCTTTGCCTTGACCCTTCTGAAAAAGCTGGGTGAGGGCAACTCGAAAAATGTGTTAATCTCGCCCCTAAGCATCTCCTCTACCCTGGCCATGGTCCTCATGGCGGCCAGGGGCAACACCGCAGCCCAGATGTGCCAGGTAGGTTCGGGAAGCCGGTTCTGGGCAGCAGCTGATGCTCCTTCTTTGGCCCGTGAGCCGGTGTCCATGATCCGAATCCCAAAGGCCTTGCTCGACAGACAGGCCTTGCTCTCTTGTAGTCAGGGCGTACTGCTCTTGTGCATTTTTATAAGTTTTGTTTTTTCAGACGCTTTCTCTAAACAAGAGCAGTGGGGGAGGTGAAGATGTCCACCAGGGTTTCCAGAACCTTCTCAGCGAAGTTAATAGTACGGACACACAGTGCTTGCTCAGAACCGCCAATGGGCTTTTTGGAGAGAAGACTTATGATTTCCTCTCGGTAAGCCATACACCCGATTGCCCAAAGCACAGAGACGGAGGTCGTGTGGAGACAGGAGGCGGGCTTTGTGGTGCAGACAGGCCTTGTGGGCTGAGACCCTCACGGAGGGCGGGGTGTGGGACCCCAGTCACGACTCACACTTCCTGGAACCGTTCGGTCACTGCCTGTTAAGAGGAGCCCTGTAACAGCCTTGTTCACATGTTCATGAAGCTTCAGTGAGATGATTGTCAGAGAACTAACACCGGTCATACCACAGTTGCAGATGAGTTGGCCCAAACAGGGAAGTGATCGAATAGAATATTTCTGGTGTTGTTTTTCACATGTTGGAAGTATTTTGTGCGTTGTGAGACTTGCTCATTTTTTTATACATGTAAATATTTTCATTATCTTCTCCTATGCAGAATTTTTTTTTAATTTTTGTCTTTTTTACTCTGGTTCTATTTAATCACACTGCTTTCCTGATTTTTTAATTTTTTTCATACACACCTCAAGTAATCTGTGAGTGTGTCTTATTATGTAAAAATGCAGACAGAGCCAGAGTCCTCCCACACTCACTTCCACGTCACTCCCACGCCCAGACTGAGGGCTTGTCCCCTGTACATAGAGAAAAGCTTTGCATCTCACTACCTGTGTGGCTGTTGTTCAGTCGCTGAGCCGTGTCCGACTCTTTGTGACCCTGTGGGCCGCAGCAGCCCAGGCTCCTCTGTCCTCTACTGCGTCCCAGAGTTTGCTCAGAGTCACGTCCATTGAGTCAGTGATGCATCCAATCCCTCGACCTCTGTCCCCTCTTCTCCTTTGCCTTCGATCTCTCCCAGCATCAGGGTCTTTTCCGATGGGTCTGCTCTTCATATCTGGTGGCCACAGTGATGGAGCTTCAGCTTCGGCAGCAGTGTGTGTCCGCCTGACCCTTCCTCACGGTGGTGGGCGGCGTGCTCAGGGGGGCTGTACCGAGACGCAGCCGCCAGCCCCGGGTGGGCGTGGGGTGGGGCCCAGCCCGGGCCGAGCCGGCAGGGACCCTGTGTGTGCGGTTCTGTCCTGTGTGTGTGTGCTACTCCAGATGGACTTTAGAGGGAAGGGATAGAGGGAGGCTCTCAGATCTCAGTGAATTCTGCCTGATTCCCACCCCGACGGCTGCAGCCCTTCCCGTCGTCCTCAGGAAGGGTAGGGAGTGGGCACGCCCACCCTCTGCTCAGCACTGCAGGTGCTCAGCCTTTAACATTCTGATTGCTCACGAGACTGAGCAGCTTTGCATGTCACTCAAACATTTGTATCTTTTCTGAAAATTGCCTATTTATATGTCCTTTATGGTGACTGCAGCCATGAAATTAAAAGACGCTTACTCCTTGGAAGGAAAGTTATGACCAACCTAGATAGCATATTCAAAAGCAGAGACGTTACTTTGCCAACAAAGGTTCACCTAGTCAAGGCTATGGTCTTTCCTGTGGTCATGTATGGATGTGAGAGTTGGACTGTGAAGAAGGCTGAGCGCCAAAGAATTGATGCTTTTGAACTGTGGTGTTGGAGAAGACTCTTGAGAGTCCCTTGGACTGCAAGGAGATCCAACCGGTCCATTCTGAAGGAGATCAGCCCTGGGATTTCTTTGGAAGGAATGATGCTAAAACTCAAACTCCAGTATTTTGGCCACCTCATGCGAAGAGTTGACTCATTGGAGAAGACTCTGATGCTGGGAGGGATTGGGGGCAGGAGGAGAAGGGGACGACAGAGGATGAGATGGCTGGATGGCATCACTGACTTGATGGATGTGAGTCTGAGTGACCTCCGGGAGTTGGTGATGGACAGGGAGGCCTGGCGTGCTGCAGTTCATGGGGTCGCAAAGAGTCGGACACGATTGTGTGACTGATCTGATCTGATCTGTGTTATTTTTCTTTTGGGCTTTAGGTCTTTGTTTTGTTTTGTTTTGTTTTACTGAGTTCTTTGTGTGTTTAGGATAGCAATCTTATTGTTATATAACTTTTTTTTATTGTTTTTCGCACTTGTTTCAGACTCTAAATTAACTGTTTTAAAACAGGTGGTGTAAAGTGAATTAATCTGCATGAGGTCAAATATTGGTAAGGTTAGTACAGCACAGTGTGAACTTTTTTTACAACCTGGTTCACCTGTTTTTATCAGTCTTAGCTACATGCTAGTTTATTGTCATCTTTTTTTTTTTTTTTAATTCTACCAGTGTATTGCTACCAACCCATTTCCCTCTACCTCATGCATGCGTGCTCAGACATGTAACCCTGTGGACTGCAGCCTGCCGGGCTGCTCTGTCCATGGACTTTCCCAGGCAAGGATCCTGGAGTGGGTTTTGCCATTCCTCCTCCTGGTGTTGTCATATTTGTGTGAGCCTTAGATTTACAAAAACTAAAAATTTCCAATAAACACAGAATTGGCTAATTTTCCTTAACTTCCTTTCATTTCTAGTGGATATTTGAAGACAAGCATTGATGTTTAAAATGTTATTTTGATATGGACTATAAAATCAAAACACTAAAAATATTTTTCAGTTATTTCAGAGTGATTGAGTATTCCATGAATCCAATACCAATGGTAATGTATAATTAGATATTCCTTTAGTTTGGTTTTTGACTGGTCATTACTTACTAAATTGTATTTTAAGAAGCAGGCACTTGTTTTCAGATGTGTTTAAAAGCTGTTGAAATCACCAAGGGTATGATGAGGTAATGACTTGAAGGTGATCACTTTGCTTCCAGACCATTTTCTTAGACTGAGAGACTGACATCTTTTCCAAAAGCCCCGATTAAGAAGTGGAGCTGTAGGTTGGCAGAGCCTGAATGATGTGAGGGTTCTATGAAAGGAGGCACCCGGACCACGACATGCAGGGTCCACAGTGTGGGAGAACTCAGCCACACGACATCGGACAGAGCCAATTCTCCTGGTCCTCAGAGCACCTCTGAGACGTAGCTACTGCTGCGTCCTTGCTTCCAGGGGGCAAGGAAGCCAGAGAGACGCAGCACCTTTCCAGGGTCACACAGCAGCGAAGCCCGGAACTTGTGCTGGCGGCAGAGTTGCCACGGTGCCTCTCTGGACGGCTGTGATGTTGTTGTTTGGTCGCTCAGTCGTGTCTGACTCCTTGCGACCCCGTGGACTGTAGCCCTCCAGGCTGCTTTGTGCATGGGATTGTCCAGGCAAGGATACTGGAGTGGGTTGCCATTTCCTCCTCCAGGGGATCTTCCCCACTCAGAGATCAAACCCTCATCTCCAACACTGTCAGGTGGATTCATTACCACTGTGCCACCTGAGAAGTCTGTGATTTTACTCAGTTATTCATTCAATGTAGCTGAAAACTGAGAAACCGAACTGAAGGTTAATTCCGCACATTCGTTTGTACATTACACAAGTAACTGTCAAATGATCAGTATTGAGGTCGGCGCAGTGAAGAAGTAAGCTCTAGGCATTGTCTGTTTCTGTAGCCATGTGATTCTGTCATTCCATCTCTCCTAGTCTTTCAAAGACGCCTGCCGCATATTCTACGAAGCAGAGATGGAAGAGCTGGACTTTGTCAGCGCTACGGAGGAGTCCAGGAAATACATAAACACCTGGGTAGCCAAAAAGACAGAACGTGAGGACATGTCACTACTTCTGTTTGCACAGTATTTGAATCAGTCTTATTTTCCATCAGTTCCTTCCCAAGACCATCAAATGTAAACAGAAATGGCTTTTTTCTCTAAAGAACTGGAAACTTTCAAATCCACTTCTGAAATATATTCAGTAATCAATCTCTCTAGCTGCCCCCCTCCTCATCAATATTTGGTGCTCGTCTTCCAGAGCAATCACACTTTGACTTTTGGCTGTTGCAGTTATGTTCTTATAGTCTGCCTTTTCACAAAGGGTGGAAGGAAGACTCTGGATTGGGCTCCACCTCCCTGCCTGTGCAGCAGAGTGCATGCTCTGCGGGTCGCTGAGCATCACTGCAGGACACTTGGTCAAGCCCTGGTCCAGCTGCGCTTCGTTTTCATGCTCTGCACGCTGGCTTCGGCCTCTACCCTTCAGGACAGTCCCCTCTCGTTGTAGACCGAACATTCCTTTTTCTGTCTCTGTGAATTATCCTGCCCTTATTTGTTCATTGTATGTGTTTTATGCAACTCATGGCATTTTTCTGACCAGAGACATTAAGGGTTTTGTCGCTGATTTAGCTTTAGGGGCCAGGCTCCCTGCATGGGTTTCCCTCGTGGCTCAGATGGTCGAGGATCCACCTGCCAACGCAGGAGAGGGGGTTGGATCCCGGGGTCAGAAAGATCCCCTGGAGAAGGAAATGGCAATCTGCTCCAGTATTCTTACCTAGGGAATCCCATGGATGCAGGAGCCTGGTGGGCTACAGTCCACGGGGTCACAAAGAGTGGGACCCAGCTTAGCGAGTAAACAGACAAGTCCCTGTTCGTGGTCGTCTGGGGGACAGGGAACCCTCTGGTCTGTGCACTGACTCCTCCAGGGGACGGACCAGTGACTACTGTGCCCAGCACCTCACCAGGAAACTCTGTTAGCTAACTGGTCTTTAAATCTGCCTTGCAGGTAAAATTAGAGACTTGCTCCCTGCAAATTCAGTTAACCCCATGACACGTCTCGTTCTCGTGAATGCCATCTACTTCAAAGGAAATTGGGACAAACAGTTTAACAAAGAACATACTGAGGAAAGGCCATTCAGAGTCAGCAAGGTGAACAAGAATGTGTCATAAAGCGAAGGATGTTGTTGGAAACGGTCCCTGGGATCCCCTTTGTTTACAGAGCCTGCCAGGAGGCTGACCTCAAGGAACTTGTGCTTCTTGTAGCCTTGGTGGCCCAGATGTGGATGTGGGCACACCCTGGCTTCCTCTCTCCCTTCTCCTCCTCTGCGGTATCATCAGGGGCGGTCTGTGCGGCTGGTGTTCCGTCTTGTATCACACATCCCACGGGGCCGCTCACAGGTCTGTGGGCCTCCTAGAACCCCCGAGATCCAGTTCAAACTCCAGACCGTGGCTGTGACGCTCCATGGGCCTGGATCCTACCATCTGTCCCCCTCCCGTCAGGAGCTACCTACACAGACGCCTTTCTCTGCAGGGCCGTCCAGAAGCCTTCCTAGCGGTCTCCCCAGCCCAAGTTCCTGGGTCCTGTGTCCCTCCTCTGAGCTCTCACAGAGCCCGTGGCCTCTCACAGTGGCTCTGATCCCCCAGAGCCCCTCAGGCCCGTGTGCAGGGCCAGGGAGGTTACTTGGAAGTTTTCCTGATGACCGTGGCTGGGCTGAGAGTGGTGGGGGTAGGAAGCACAAGTCAGATTTGTATTTTTTGTTTAATAATTGTATGTATTTATTTTGGCTGTGCCGGGTCTTCTTGCCACAGACCCTTTCCTGCAGCTGCCGTGGCGGAGGCCCTCTCGGCTCGGTGCTCGGGCTTCTCCTGCCGGTGCTTCTCTTGGTGCACAGCTCGGGCTCCAGGCCCGTGACCTCAGGAGCTGCGGCTCCCGGGCTCTCAGCCCAGGCTCAGTAGTTGTGGCCCGTAGGCTTAGAAGCCCCTGGGCTGTGGGGTGTTCCCAGACCAGGGACGGAGCCTGTGTCTCCTGCGCTGGAAGGCGGCCCGTGGGCTTAGAAGCCCCTGGGCTGTGGGGTGTTCCCAGACCAGGGATGGAGCCTGTGTCTCCTGCGCTGGAAGGCGGATTATTTCCCCCGAGCCACCAGGGCAGCCCTGTTGCCTTTAAAACTAGAGCCAACATGCTTTGTACAAGGCTCAGCTGTGGGCGCGAAGGACAGGGGCCAGGACACTGCAGGGTTTGACGGCGGAATGAGTGGTGTTGCCACGAGCAGAGATGGGAAAGTACAGATGGAGCAGGTGGAGGGGAACACGAGCCGCCAGTGTGGGAGCCGAAGTGGAGGCTCCTTTGTGTCCAGATCCAGATGTCAGGTGGGCAGGAGCCGGGGGAGATGTCCTGCCGGGAACGTCGATGTGGAGCCCTCCTGGGTCAGCAGAACAGCAGCCCGAGGCCTGAGCGCTGGGAACCAGGGGTGGGAGTTGGAGCCGTGCAGACGAGCTGATGACGTGGAGCTGGGGTGGGTCTGGAAGACAGGACAGAGTGTGTGGGCACAGGTGGATGGCTCTGATGACTCGTCCAGTGTGTCCACGGGTCATGTTTCAACTTAACGTTTATCCATTTCCCTTATAGAATGTAGAGAAATCTGTGCAAATGATGTACAAGAAGTCCACCTGTAAAACAACCTACATTAGAGAAATAAGCACTCAGATTCTGGTGCTTCCCTACGTCGGCCAAGAGCTCAACATGGTCATCCTGCTGCCCAGTGAAAGAACTGACTTGTACACGGTAACCGGGCAGGCGTGGCCCCAGGGCCCAGGGTCTTTTCTGGATCCCTGCTGGACACTGGGCTCCGGGACCTCGTCTGCAGCTGGCAGGCCGCCCCGGGCCCACAGGGCGCGGAGTGTTGGTCGCAGCGGATGGTCCCCAGGGCAGCGCTGCTGCAGACCCTGAGATCTTCTACCTTCTCCTGCAGGTGGAAAAGGCCCTGACCTATGAGAAATTCATCACATGGACCAAGCCGGATGTGATGGACGAGGAGGAGGTGGAGGTGTTTCTTCCCCGGTTCACGCTGGAGGAGAGTTATGATATGGAAGAGTTCCTCCAAAAACTGGGCATGACTGACGCCTTTGAGGAGGCCCGGGCCGACTTCAGTGGGATGTCATCTGAGCGAGGCCTGCACCTGTCCAAGGTCATGCACAAGTCCTTCGTGGAGGTCACCGAGGAGGGCATGGAGGCCGCAGCCGCCACAGGGGCGGTGGTCATGACGGGCTCCCTGACGGTCACGCCCATGTTCTATGCCGACCACCCCTTCCTCTTCTTCATCCAGCATGGCAGGACCGGGGCCATCCTGTTCTGCGGCCACTTCTGCTCGCCGTGACCAGGTGGTGGGGCCCCCAGTGCTCCTCACCGCTCTCCCCGATCTCTGTGAAGAGCTGAAACCCAGCTGACCTTGGCGAAGGTCCACAAATAAATGGCTGATCGAGACCGCCTGTGTGTGTGTCCGTGTGTGTGTGTCTGTGTGTGTGCCTGTGTGTGTCTGTGTCTGTGTGTGTGTTTGTGTGTTCTGTGTGTGTCTCTTTGTGTGCGCATGTGTCTGTGTGTGTCTGTGTGTCTACATGTCTGTGATGTGTGTATGTCTGTGTCTATGTGTCTGTGTGTGTCTGTGTGTCTACATGTCTGTGGTGTGTGTATGTCTGTGTCTATGTGTCTGTGTGTGTGCCTGTGTGTGTCTGTGTGTGTGTATGTCTGTGTCTATGTGTCTGTGTGTGTCTGTGTGTCTACATGTCTGTGGTATGTGTATGTCTGTGTCTATGTGTCTGTGTGTGTGCCTGTGTGTGTCTGTGTGTGTGTATGTCTGTGTCTATGTGCCTGTGTGTGTCTGTGTGTGTGTGCACGCCTGTGCGTGTCTGTGTGTCTGTTTGTGTGTTCTTTGTGTGTCTCTTTGTGTGCGCATGTGTCTGTGTGTGTCTGTGTGTCTACATGTCTGTGGTGTGTGTATGTCTGTGTCTATGTGTCTCTGTGTATCTGTGTGTCTACATGTCTGTGGTGTGTGTATGTGTCTGTGTGTCTCTTTGTGTGCGCATGTGTCTGTGTGTGTGTGTCTACATGTCTGTGTGTCTACATGTCTGTGGTGTGTGTATGTCTGTGTCTGTGTGTGTCTGTGTGTCTACATGTCTGTGGGGTGTGTATGTCTGTGTCTGTGTGTCTCTTTGTGTGTGCATGTGTCTGTGTGTCTACATGTCTGTGGTGTGTGTATGTCTGTGTCTGTGTGTGAGTGTGTGTGTCTTTCTGTGTGTCTGTGTGTGTTTGTTCCATGTGTTCTCGTGTCCCGTGCCTTTTCGGAGCTACAGCTGCCATCGGAGACGGGCGCTCGGTGGTCATGTCGGCGGGGAGCACTGGCTGCCTGCTCTCTGCCCCGTCCAGACCTTCGGCATGAGCGCTGTCTGCTCCAGGCCTGGAAGGATGAGCCGGGATTCCCTGTCTCCTCTGCTCAGTGGCCCTGCTCCTGAGAACAGGACAAATCAGAGGCTGCGGCAGCCATGGGGAGGGAGAATGGGCCTCAGAGACCCCCGAACGTGAGCCCTCCAGAAACCAGCAGAAGAAGGGAGGGCTGTGGACCCAGACGGGGACAAGTCCATCCCCGAATCACTGTGTCTGCATTCGAGGGTCTGTGGTCAGAGGCCTGTTCAACTGCTTGACCGTCCACACTCCCTGAGCATGTTCAGTTGCCCCCGGGGTCAGAGATGAGCAGACAGGTTCTGTTCATGAGATGGGGGCGTTTCAGACCACATCATAGATGTACACTGGGTGACTTTCCATCCTGCTGCTGGTAAGGAGATAAAGAGGCGGCTAAGGTTTCAACCAGTCCATCCTAAAGGAAATCAGTCCTGAATGTTCATTGGAAGGACTGATGCTGAAGCTGAAGCTCCAATACTTTTGCCCCCTGATGGGAAGAGCTGACTCATTTGAAAAGACCCTATGCTGGGAAAGATTGAAGGCAGGAGGAGGGGACCACAGAGGATGAGATGGTTGGATGACATCACTGACTCGATGGACATGAGTTTGAGTAACTCCGGGAGTTGGTGATGGACTGGGAGGCCTGGAGTGCAGCAGTCCATGGGGTCGCAAAGAGTCAGACTCGACTGATAACTGACCTGCACGAAGCTTTCTGCAGCTGCCCGTGTTCCCTGCTGAGACCTGGGCCCGCGCCCAGCCGATGCTGCGGTTCGGGTGGAGAGCGGTGCGGTGTCCACTGGCCTCCCTGTGGCGTCATCAGGAGCTGGGCTCCCGCTAACCTAATGCTGTGACCCACGTGCTCAGCTGTCTCTGCTGTGCCCAAGTCAGCGCCTGAGCCGTGAGGAGAGACAGGCTGCAGAGACGCTGCCCTTGGGAGCGGGCAGGCGGGTGGGCGGGCCAGCGGCATCAGCGCCCCGTCCCCCCAGCCTGTGCCCACTGTCGCCTGAAGTGAGCCGTCTGTCCGTCCAGGGTCTGAGGCGTCTGTCCTTCGTCCCCTTCAGGCCGTCAGCAGGAAGCTGTGACGATGGACGCAGTGGTCCCGTGTGCTACAGAACCTGTCACACAGCTCGGCCTCTGCGCATCTCTTTCTTAGCTGGATCTAGTGCGTTAAATGTCATTGGCAGTTTCCTCAAAACTGTATTTTTCAGTATGATCTCATTAAATTTTTAAATAGAATTGCCTAGAATCTCCCATGCGTTTGTTATCAATAAACTTGGAATTCCTGTCCTTGTCATAGTCCTTCCCTGGTGGCTCAGACCGGGAAGAGTCTCCTGCAGTGCGGGAGGCCGGGCTTCCATCCCTGGGTGGGGAAGGTCCCCGGGAGACACTGGCTCTCCCTCCAGATTCCGGCCTGGAGAATCCCACGGACTCAGGGCCGCAGAGTCGGACGTGACCGAGCCGTCCTCACTCTCGCTCACTGTCCTCCCAGGTGATCTTGTCTGTGCCCAGCTCTGGCTTCAGGGAGGTGTGGCCGGTGGGCCTCCCTGGGCCCCCCAGAAGGACCCCTGGCTCAGTGCTCTGCTTTCATGCTCTTCAGATCCTTTACAGCTTTTGAGCAGAGGGTCCTGCGTTCTCATTTTGCTCCAGACCCTGCAAGTTACGGAGCCAGTCCTGCCGTGGACCACAGTATCTTTTATGGAGAAAAATAGTCTTTTTTTCAGATGGTGAGTACCAGGTAAGCTCAAAGCAAATCCTGAGAAATGAAAGATCTTCTCAATCCACTCTTTCCACATTACAATATATACACATTTTGGTGGGGATATTTCCATAGTTGGCTTTTGAACTCCACACAGCATGTGTTTCCCTGAGAGAAAGAAGTAGCCCAGTTCAGTTCATTTCAATCACTCAGCCATGCCTTATTCTTTGCAAGCCCATGGACTGCAGACGCCAGTCCTCCCTGTCCATCACCAACTCCCAGAGCTTACTTGAACTCATGTCCATCGAGTCCGTGATGCCATCCAAGCATCTCATCCTCTGCTTTCCCTTCTCCTCCTGCCCTCAATCTTTCCAGCATCAGGGTCTTCTTCAGTGAGTCAGCTCTTCTCATCAGGTGGCCAAAGTATTGGAGTTTCAGCTTCAGCCTCAGTCCTTCCAATGAACATTCAGCACTGATCTCCTTTAGAATGGACTGGTGGATCTTCTCACAGTCCAGGGGACTCTCAAGAGTCTTCTCCAACACCACAGTTCAAAAGCATCAATTCTTCAGCGCTCAGCTTTCTTTATGGTCCAGCTCTCCCGTCCATACATGACCACCGGGAAACACGAGGCAGCCCCGCGTGATCGTTAATTCTGTGTGTCACCTTGACTGGGCCAGAGGACCAGTTAATCGGTCTAACACCAATCGAGATGTTACCCTGAAGGTAGCTTTTACAGGAGATGAGGATTAAATGAGCCGACTTTGAGTAAGGCAGACTGGCCGCCAGCACGTGGGTGGGCCTGGTCTAGTCAGTTGAACATGACTGAGGTCCCCCAAGGAAGAGGCGCTTTCCTCCAGAGGCCTGTGGACTCAGGCTGCACAGAACCCTTCCCTTCCCCCACCTCCTGCAGCAGGGCACAGTCTCCCCCGTCCCTTCCTCTCTCTGTTCAAACCTCAGAAATCGCCTGGAAAATGCTGGCTGTCTGCTTTAGTGCCCGCACTGCCCGGCCCTGTGGTTCCACCACTCACTCACAGCCTCCCGGAAGGAGGACGCTGCTGGTCCTGGCAGCTCGCTCTGCCTCTATTTGCCACTCTCCTTGGTTATCTGAGGTCAAGGTGCAGGCGGCATGTTCCCGATCCTGGGAAGGAACAGTCATCTTCCTCTTCCGAACCAGCGTCCTCGTGTCAGTGTCCCTCTGGCCTTGGGCTCGCCCTCAGCTTCCTGTGGGCTTCCCTGGTGAAGTATCCATCTGCCAGTGCAGCAGATGAATGGCTGATCCCTGGGTCAGGAAGATCCCTTGGAGGAGGAAACGGCCACCCCTCCAGGAGTCCTGCCTGGGAAACCCCGTGGACAGAGGAGCCTGGTGGGCTACACTCCACGGGGCCCCAGAGTTGGACACAAATTAGCGAGTGAGCAAGGCAAGTAAAATAAAGCCTCGAGCAGAGAGGTGCCAGTTGACATAGTCACGACCCCATCCCCATCTTACCCACCCAGCCCTGCTTTTGTCCCGAGGTGCCCCCAGAGGCACAGACAGCCCTTCCCCGGCTTGATGGAGTGGTCTCAAAACTGCAGAATCATATATGGATGTGAGAGTCGGATTTTAAGAGACCGAGCGTCAAAGAATTGATGCTTTTGAACTGTAGTGTTGGAGAAGACTCTCGAAAGTCCCTTGGACTGCAAGGAGATCAAACCAGTCAATCCTAAAGGAAATCAGTCTTGAATATTGGAAGGACTGATGTTGAAGCTGAAACTTCAATACTTTGGCCACCTGATGTAAAAACCTGACTCACTGGAGAAGACCCTGATGCTGGGAAAGATTGACGGCAGGAGGAGAAGGGGACGACAGAGGATGAGATGGTTGCATAGCCTCACCAACTCGATGAGTTTGAGCAAGCTCCAGGAGTTCATGATGGACAAGGAGGCCTGGCATGCTGCAGTCCATGGGGTCACAAAGAGTTGGATATGACTGAATGGCTGAACTGAACTGAATAAGGGGTTTCTCTTGTTAAGGAATCCTTTGAAAGGAAAATTAAGATAAAACTTCTGGCAAACCAGTTCAGGACATGGTGATTTAAATGTGGCTTTTTTTTTTTTTTGCGAAGAACTGCCCTCTTTATCTGCAGAGCTCTGTCCTGGATGGTAGTGCAGACAGCAACCCGAAGGCGAGCCAGCAGCAGTTAGGGGCTCTCTGTGGTTCTCGCCTCAGACTCAACGGCTTCCTCAGCCACGTCTCCCCCTGCTTAGAGCTGGGTCACACCTGCCCTGCCCCTGGCATGTGGCTCCGAGGCTTTGAGAGCTGAGTGTGTGTGGTTCCGGCTCAGACAAGTGTTGGCGGCTGGTGCACAGGGAAAGGGGCTCTCGCCCACCGGGGCCTGTTGCCGAGTCACTGGTTATGAGCGGGCAGCCAGGACCGGCTGCTTGTGAGTAAACAGGTGTCTTGGTGTCCAATAACTGACCACCACAAACTCGTGGTGAATGTGTCCTGGAACCTCGCCACACGCACGTCATTAACATACACTCGATATCTGCATATAATGCACATGTAATATGATCAACAACAGCAGTTAGTGCCAGGGTGTGTGCACGTTCGCCTGAGGTGCATCCAGGGAACCCAACTGGGGTTCCCCAGGCTCCTGGTTCTGCTCATGGAGCAGGGAATCTCTGGCCAGGGTGGGTGTAAGGGGTGGTGGGGGATACAGGAATCACCTAAACTCTCATTGTGACAGAGTCTCCGCTGGGTCTGGAAAGTTCTATGAAGTTGCTGGTGAACCATTTTCACTTTCATTTCTATATATGCTCTTCCCTGTATTCCCCAGGCCAGGTTAGATTCAGTCCCAAAGAGATTTTTTCTGCCTCCTCCGGTTATCATGATTTATGCCCTCCTGGGCTGAATGAGTCTGTGACACCATTATCAGCTGGGGGGCACTGTCCCCCCTTGAAGACAGGTAGCACGCCCAGAGGTATTTCTGTTGTCATAATGGAGGGAGGCGCAGCTGGCCTCTGGTGGAGCTGCACAGGAGCCACGTCAGGAATGGTCGTCTGACCCCACTCGTCAGCCGCGCTGCCTGTGAGCTGTGCTGGCTGGACACGTAATCGGGCCCCTTTCATGTGGGAACCCACCACATGTCCAGCACAGCGATGTGTCTGGAGGTTTCTCTTCGGGGGCCTAGTGGGTGACATGCAAAGTCAGTGGTGGTATTTCCCGTCAACAGTGGTGGAGGCAGATGTTTACCATGCTTCCCATCACTTCTCTCTGAAGTTAATGAACATGACGCGCAGTGTCTTCTGGAAACTGCCCACCAACTCTGTGGAGCAAATAGGTGTAACTGCTGTCAGGAAGCCAGGTTCAGACATTCATGAAAAGGAAATACCAGCAACGCTAGCACATGTCTTAAACGCGGGCTGAGAGATACATGTCTGAAACTCTGATTTTTAATTTTAATTTTGCTTCTGAATTATGTCTGCCTCCTTTCTTGTTTCTGCAGCCCACCTCTCTGGCGTCACTCCCAATACGCCCACCCCATGTACCCCAGCCTGTGCGTCCCCCCGACTCCCTGTTCCCGCTGTCCTGTAGGAGGACCACCCTGGGTCCTCCCTTCCCAGCTCTCTATTCCTGGGCAGGTCACCTCCACCCTCACCGCCCCACCCAGGACCTCTTACCTCTTTCTCAGGCACACTGCGATTGCTTCAGTTCTGAGTCTCAGGGAATTTTACCCCTATCATTTGACTTGCTTCTTAAGTGTCTCTTTAGGTCCAACCTGGTCCTTTCCTGTGCGTCATAAATCCACATTAGGACTGAACAGGGTTTTTAGAGAGAAACCTCTTTGTGAAACTGAAGCTTTCGATCTGTGTAGTTTTCATAAAATTCCTTGGTCTGGAAGAAGCCCTCCGAACGGCCATCCCTGAAGTCCCGCTTTCCTGCCGTGTGACACGCAGGGTGGTGGTGGGGTGGGATTAGTGAGACTGAGGAGGGGTCCCGGCCCTCTGACTGGTGCAGAGCCCAGCACGCCTCTGTGACTCACACATCCTTCCTCTCAGCTCCCGGTGCCTTTTCGGGGGCTTGACCTCACTGGGGGTGCTGCCGGGTCAGCCTCGGGATCCAGCAATCTCCTGGTTCATCAACGTTCATTTTTATCCATCAGCCTGATCTGTCTTTCAGTGTTGTCGAACACTGGGACACCTTCCTGGGCTCGGGGCTCCTCCTCCGGCAACCT
Source organism: Tragelaphus eurycerus (assembly GCA_935064755.1). Classification (NCBI taxonomy): domain Eukaryota; kingdom Metazoa; phylum Chordata; class Mammalia; order Artiodactyla; family Bovidae; genus Tragelaphus; species Tragelaphus eurycerus. The sequence continues at coordinate 1,713,830 of CAKXYN010000031.1, read as the reverse complement.
CCTGTTTCTTTACAGAAGCTAAAACACTTGAGGACGGGGTGCAGGGAGCAGGGGAGCCGACTGCCCAGCACTTTATGTGCGGAACCCCGGAGCCAGCGGTCACCCTTCTCTGGGTCCCGTGTGCTGGGTGCAGGCCCTTCCCGAGCTGGCCTGACTTGGATTTCAAGCTCTCCTAACCCTAACCCTAACTTCTCAATCCCCTCCGGGACACATCCCCCCACCCCCACGGTCACCTCCTGGGACCTCCCAGGTCATTCTCAGAGGACCTGTTCTCTGACATCATCGGGAAGACCCGGATCTAAAATGCTGTTTCCCTCTGTGTCTGGCTGAAGAGCTTTAACATTTGTGCATAATCGCATCCCCCAAGAAGCCTCACAATCCTTTTAGAAATCTGTTCAGACACTGCAGTTGATGGTACAGACACAAAATCAAGTCAAGGAGAATGAGGCTGTCCTAAGGCCGGACACCTAGTGGAGAAGGAAATGGCACCCCACTCCAGGATTCCTGCCTGGAGAATCCCAGGGATGGCGGAGCCTGGTGGGCTGCCGTCTATGGGGTCACAGAGTTGGACGCGACTGAAGCGACTTAGCAGCAGCAAGGCTGGTCCTAGCGGGAACCATATGGAACACGGAAGCTCCTCCATAAAGTCCGTCAGGAGTGAAATGTGTGCCAGGGACTTTCTTGGGGAATTTGTGTAAGGCTGCCATCATCTAGATATTTTGTCATTACATCTAGGAGGTGCCTCTGAGCACTTCTGGTGTTCTTATCACCTGTGAGGCACCTCAGGTTGGAGGTTGTGTCCTCAGCCAGGTGCCCAGAGCCCAGATAGTGCCACACTCATGGGAGAGGCCGAGATATCCCTGCTATTTGAGTTGACGATCTTCATTATGCAAGGATGGAGCACTCATGGAGAAACAAGTTTAGAGGGAGAAAGGCCTTCAGAGTTAAGGAAGAAAAAGGTTTAAAGAAAGGTTTTTCAAAGTTACGGAAGAAACAAATTTAGAGGGAGAAAGGTCTTCAAAGGTCCAGAAACCTTTGCGGAACAGGGCCATGCTCAGCACTGCTCTTTGTAGGCTGCTGAGAAACAGCATCTGAGTGCCCGCAGGCAGAGCTGCAGGCACAGTCTGTTGCTAACAATACCCGGACAGGGCTCACTGGGCTGAGAGTTAGGAGGCCAAGAGGGACTGACCGTGGTGGTGGTGGGAGATGGTGCTCTGCTGCGTGACCCAGACCTGTTGGGGTGCGCTTGCCAGAAACCCACTCTGTTTCTTCTCTAGAGCTGGAAGTCAGATCATGAAATAAAGACTTTGAAAAAACTCCACTTCCTGGAGGCCTGGGTCCGCCCCCCTGACCCCCACCCCCCGCCCCGACCCCCACCCCCTCCCTGATCCCCCACCCTCCCGACCCCCACCCCTCCACCCCCACCCCGATCCCTACCTTCCGCACCCGGAGGCCTGGTCTGCGCAGAACCGGAGCTCCCAGGGCAGTGGGCTGAACCTGGACGTTGTGGGCGGGGCGGGCTTGGAGGCGGCCCCGCCCTTGGGGCGCTGTTCCCGAGGCCTGCTGGACCAGAGGCCAGTCCGTGCTGGGAGCTGGGAGCATCTGGAGCTGAGGAGGCAGGTGAGCCCCTCCCGCGGGAGAGCGGGAGAGCGAGCTGAACGGGAGCCCCCGCGGGGACTCGGGCTCAGGGGCGTGTAGAAGGTGGGGACTGAGAAGCCGCTGCGCTGCCCCCTGGAGGCAGAAGGGTGACTGCCTGGTTAAAGGATGGGGAGCTGGATAACGGAGCTTTCAGAGCGCACAGGGCCTCGGAGGGGCTGAAGGGGCTCTCAGGTCTGGCAGGAGGATGAGCCGTGTCGGGTGAGTGTGTTTGAGCCCCAGAGTGAAGGGTCAGGACCGCCTCCGGCTGCCGCAGTGGCGGGAGGTGCGGAGGGGGGACACTCCTGTTCTCAGGCTCCAAGCGGCAGCAGGGAGAATGTGGGCCGGGCCAGACGCAGAGGCAAGGCCAGCCTGGCTGGAGAGCTTTAAGGGGACAGGAGGCGAGGCTTGGTGGTGGCTGTGGGGGGCTGGAGTGGGCCGGGAGGACACGGGGCCCTCTCAGGGCCTGAGGCCAGCCGTGGTGTGGGTGAGGGTCTCGTTACCAAGGAAGGGTGGCCACAGGTGGGCTGGGCGCTGATGGCTGTGCCATGCCCGGTTTCAGGTGGGCCGGGGCCACCCCGCCCACCTGCCTGACCCCCTCTGACCTCCCCGCCTCTCCCACGGCCTCAGTGCTCCCCCTGGCTGCACCCCCGTCGCCCTGACTGTCCTCTCCCACCTGCCTGACCCCTCTGACCTCCCTGCCTCTCCCGCGGCCTCAGTTTCCCCCTGGCTGCACCCTGTCACCCTGACTGTCCTCTCCCACCTGCCTGACCCCTCTGACCTCCCCGCCTCTCCCGCGGCCTCAGTTCTCCCCCTGGCTGCACCCTGTCACCCTGACTGTCCTCTCCCACCTGCCTGACCCCTCTGACCTCCCCGCCTCTCCCGCGGCCTCAGTTCTCCCCCTGGCTGCACCCCGTCGCCCTGACTGTCCTCTCCTGAGCCCCTGTCTTTCGTCCTTCCCTCTCCTGTGTCCTTCAGGACCTGGTCTGCAATGTCTGGCTCGGTGTCCGCTGGTGGCTGTTGAGGGAACAAAGGAGGGAACCTTCAAATCCTGTTTCTGGTAAAGAAAGAACTGAAAATTTTTAAAAAGCACAGTGTCTGAGCTCCATGTCCCATGTCCGAGGGGCCCTGAGGGTTAGGGAGCAGAGGGCAGGCGCCCTGAGCTGGGTTGGGGTTCAGGGACACTTGCTGACCATCAGGACCCGAGGCCCGGCTCAGACGGAGCAGCCACTGTAGGTGGAAATTCCTTGCTTCACAGCCCATTTCCTCCCAGATTCCAGCCTGTCAGGCTCCAGTTCAGCTTCTCAAACATTTCTCAGCTATCAGCTGGAAAATGGGGAGAGCTGGTCTGCTTCATAACTGAACATCTCCCAGGGATTCCTCAGGAGTATGTGCAAGAATACATGGGGCCTTGTAGGGACCTGGCAGAGGGCCGACAGGGCTCTCACGTGGAGTCTCTCCCCTCCTCCTCTTTAGCCCTGTCCTCCCCCTTCTCAGATGGGAAAGGACTGGACTTCACTGCTCCCGCAGTGTGTGTGGGGGGATGTGCGCCCCCATTAGCCACTGGGGTTCATTCCCCGAGGCTATCAGCCGCTTGACCTGCTGCCAGGACCACACGTAGTGACCTTAACCTTGGACTTCCTATTTGGACAGAAAGCACCTGGCACGGATCTTGCTCCATAGACTATTTTGCGCTCCACCCCGAAAGCACAGCGTCCTGTGGGTGGACGGCACCCACAGGTGGACGGCATTCCAAGTTACTGAGGGCCTTTCTCTCTGCTCTCAGACTCCAGATCTGGCCTCATGGATGCGCTCTGTGAAGCAAATGGCACCTTCGCCCTCCGCCTTTTAAAGGCCCTTTGTGAAGACCGCCCTTCAAGAAACGTGATTTTTTCTCCCGTGAGCCTCTCCTCGGTCCTGGCCATGGTCCTCCTGGGAGCCAAAGGGGACACCGCTGCCCAGATGGCCCAGGTGAGTCAGGAGCGGGGACTCTTTCCCGTGTCCTGTCCGCTCGCCCGCTGCAGATTGCCTTTTCCAGGCCTGCCCGTGGGAGGGTGCGGTGGACGGGGGTGCAAATGCGTGCTGCTTGGGAGGGGCTGGGGCTGCCCAGACACAGAGGGCGGAGCTGAGGTCTCCTTCACCAAGGTTTTTCTTGGGTAATCCTTCTGCAGTTAATAGCTTGGACGTGACTATCAAATTTTTGTCTTAATACTTTTATTTTTGCTTAGGAAATGATAATGATTGCTTGAGATCTCAGCAGCTGAGCTCTGTCTCAGATGTTTGTACTAAAACTTACAGCTGTTCGTTGGTGAGAAGGGTAGGTTAATAGGTATTTCAAGTCAATGATATACCACCATGCTTTCCAGCTGAGTCAGGGGATAAGCGGAAATATGCAAATAAGGTGCAAAGGCGTGGGCTTTTTACCTGTTGAGATGCCTAGGTGTGAGTTAGCCTAGATGAACAGCTACTCAGGAACATCCACTCGAGTCTGTCCCGTCCCCAGGGAAGTGTCTAGAGCGGACAGAGGAACATGTGCAAGAGTCGCCCGAAGGCGGTGGGAACTGTGGTGCACTCGGGGCCCCCTCACTGCCGGGCGGCTTTCTCTTTCACTCTGCCTCTCCATTCCTCTGAGAACCCTGGATGGTAGCGATTACTTATCTTAATAATTTCTCAGCTCATGTGTGAGGGCGTGAAGGTTGAGATGTCTAGAGTGGCTCCTGAGGAACTTTGCGATGTGTATGCCGGCCCATGAGCCCTAGAGGAGCGTCGTGGGGGAGCTGGTGTGTGGTGTGTCTGGTGTGACGTGGAGTGGGCCTGGCCTTCCTGTGCTGCGGTCACAGGCCCTCAGGGTGCAAACTCCGCCTGGCTCCCTGGCATGTCTCGGGAAGGGCTCCCGGCCTGCGGGCTGTGGGCTCTGGGCACCGGCAGACTCTGGAAGCACGGTCTCTGCCACTGTCGCTGTTCATACTCATTTCTCCTCGGATTTTAATGCCTTTACGTGAATCTCTCTCTCTTTTTTTTTTTGGGTAAATTTTAGAGTTAAGTTCGGGGAAGGCAATGGCACCCCACCCCAGTACTTTTGCCTGGAAAATCCCATGGACGGAGGAGCCTGGTAGGCTCCAGTCCATGGGGTCGCTAAGAGTCGGACACGACTGAGCGACTTCACTTTCACTTTTCACTTTCATGCATTGGAGAAGGAAATGGCAACCCACTCCAGTGTTCTTGCCTGGAGACTCCCAGGGACGGGGGAGCCTGGTGGGCTGCCATCTATGGGGTCGCACAGAGTCAGACACGACTGAAGCGACTTAGCAGCAGCAGCAGCAGAGTTAAGTTGTCCTACATTTGGGCGCACTTACACTGTCCTTAGGATGCAGGATTTCAAAGCAGCTCCTTCTCTGAACTTCTCCAGCCCTTTCATGCTTTCCTTGTTACTCATCTTTAAACAGGGGAGATCAACTGAGACAGAAAAGCCAGCCTTCACCCGTTTCTGTTCTACTTTCTGTATCTTCCCCTCCCCCGTGTCGTCTTGCTTCTCTGCTGCTGCTGAGTCACTTCAGTCGTGTCCGACTCTGAGCGACCCCATGGACTGCAGCCCACCAGGCTCCCCCGTCCCTGGGATTCTCCAGGCAAGAACACTGGAGTGGGTTGCCGTTTCCTTCTCCAATGCATGAAAGTGAAAAGTGAAAGTGAAGTCGCTCAGTCATGTCCGACTCTTAGCGATCCCCATGGATTGCAGCCTACCAGGCCCCTCCGTCCATGGGATTTTCCAGGCAGGAGTACTGGAGTGGGTGCCAGGGCCTTCTCTAGTATGTACTAAATCCACACGTAAAAGTAGTGTCCTTTTAGGAATATTTTGTGAAGTATTTGAGAAAAAATGTTGGTCACAAAACTTTTAGAAATTGAAGGGCAATATTGGTCATTTTAAATTACTTGTCTCGACAGGTGCTTTCCTTAAACACAGAGACGGACTTTCACCAGGATTTCCAGCAGCTACTTGTTGAGCTGAACAAGCCTGACACTCAGTACTTGCTCAGGACGGCCAACAGGGTCTTTGGGGAGAAGACGTATGAATTTCTCTCTGTAAGTTCAAGCAACAGAGCGGTACAAGTTGTGATCAAAACATAGAGGGTGAGAGAAAGACCCCAGAGAAGTGATACTTATGAACATGATTTTTAGAACTTGTAATTCTCTTTGAATTAATTGAATTTGAATTCAATTGAATTAATTGAAATTTGACTATTTCTAAAATGCATTTGTCTATCATGATTATTCATAGCTGAGTTCTTACCTGTTTATAAACGCTGATCTTTTCATATCTAGCAGACTAAGATGATCACCTTTAAGGGGTTAATGGTTACTTTAATGTAATATACATACTGTTCAGAATTTTGGAAACTCACTGACCACTCTCCTCTCCAAAGACCTTTAAGGCATCGTGTCTTCACTTCTATCATGCTGAGCTGGAGCAGCTCTCCTTTGCCGAAGCTGCAGAGCCATCCAGGAAGCAGATCAACGCTTGGATCTCAAAGAAGACTGAAGGTCAGCGCTCCATGGCGGCTCCCCCACTGCTGCTCCTCCTGCTCCTCTCATCCCTGGTCTTTCTGATGGTCAGCGCTGTGTTGTCTGGGCCCCATGGAGTATCTGAACGTTAATGGACTTGCAGAGGTTCTGATCAGATGCTCGGGTTTTCAACAGCAGAGACTTCATCGTGTCCCCTCTCCCCAGAGCAGAGTGACCGGCAGGAGCAGAAGCTCACAGGCCAGGCTTGCAGGCTAACACCTCGCAGAGAAGCATCGTCTCCCTCGGGCGTGTGTTCACGCGTCGCTGAATGCCACATCTCTGTGGGAAGGAGCCCGGGGCCGCCTCTGAACAGCCTCTGTGGCCCTCCGTCACACGAGACTGACCCCCTCCTGCTCCTTTCTTGTCTCCTGCCTCCACTCTTGTCCCCAGATGTGACAAGCCTAGACCCACGACAGGCCCGCTGCAGACCCTCTCTCGGGCTGATGGTTCTGCAGACTGAAATCGCTGCACGGGGGTGGGTTGAGCCTCGTTCGCTTCTGTTCCCCAGGGTGTCCTGCTGTGGCCTTGGCCCCATGATGGCCTGGGCCCACACAGGCCCCTCTGTACCAATTACACGTGGTACCACTGAGAGCAGTGACCGTTCCGCGAGTACATGGACCAGCAGGGAGCAGGAGGCTGGCTTTCCTTCAAGGTCTCACCAGCCTTGCCCTGTCTCTGCTCTGCCCTCTGAGCTGCCCTTGCCCTGTCTCTGCTCTGCCCTCTGAGCTGCCCTTGCCCTGTCTCTGCTCTGCCCTCTGGAGGCCTGAGTTAGCAGGGGAGCTCTTAGTTCACTGAAAAGGCTTGACTTGATCTCCGGAGGAGAAAGGAGTACCTTTCACGTGCTCCCTGACCTTCTCTGAGAATGTCTGGAGGATCAAATAGTGAAACCTTTGCTAGAGGCTTCCATAAGTTTGTCCTTGCGCTGATGGTGGGCCCTCTGAGCCATTCATTGTGGCCTCCTGTGACAAGTCTCCGCACAGTCCTGGAAGGCTGGCTCTGCACATGGCTTCTCCAGCCATAGCCTCTCCACCCCATCCATCGTTTCCTGTCTGTCTCCACCCACCTGGAGCAGACTTATCCTTGAGTGATGAAGTGGTTCACGTCACCCATTTGCAGAGGTCCTGAGGCACGATGATCACAAACGCCACCCGTGTGTGCGGGTTCCGTGTAGAACAACCCAAACTGGGCAAATTTGAAACGAGGACTTTGGTTCTAGACTACTAATCAGGATTTTCCAATGAGCCTTATCGAGGGTTTTTTCTATCACGCTTTGTATTCTCTGCTGCTGCTGCTAAGTTGCTTCAGTCGTGTCCGACTCTGTGCGACCCCATGGACTGGAGCCTACCAGGATCCTCCGTCCATGGGATTTTCCAGGCAAAAGTACTGGGGTGGGGTGCCATTGCCTTCCCCGTTTGTATTCTCTACTTCTCCCTAAGGTAAGATTCCAGAGTTGTTGGCTCCTGACTCCATTAATGCAGAGACCAAGCTGGTTTTGGTCAACGCTGTCTACTTCAGAGGGAGGTGGAGTGAGGAATTCGACAAGGCGTACACCAGGGAGATGCCTTTTCGAGTAAACCAGGTGGGGGAAGCTTCTGAACATCCTGAGAATGTGGTGAAAAAATTGAAAAATTTAACTTTGTAAGAGCATAGATCATTGGTTAACAATAATTTGAAACTTCACACATTTCCGAATGAAATTTTAGACTCAGTGGGGAAGAGCTGAAGGCACGAAGGACACGTGTTGCCTTTGGCCTTTTGCGTTTTTATTGCTCCCAGAGCCTTGATAACGTCTCATGGAGTCACTGCCGTATGAGTGTGGCCATCCTACATTCAGCCTGAAAGCCTAAGTTTTCCTTTTAAGTCCAAAGCAAAAAGTGAAGAAGAAATCCAAATTTAAAACCCCCACACCCATGTTAGAAAAGTGTGATCTGGGGATTACTATGATGGGGGTGGGGGTGGGGGAGGGGCGGTCTGCAGAGGGAAAGAATAAGGAGATGTATTTCTTTAATCAACTATTTAAAAAATGAGAATAAATACAGACTTGATTTTCTATTAATTAATCTTCAAAAATTCAGTAATCATAGCTTTCTAATAATAAAACTGACACAGACCTTAGTCTTGACATTGAGGTATAATTTCAATTGAGACAGGCATTAAAATAGTTTGTTAACCACTCCCCCACAGCCAGCCCTTTTAAAAACGCCATTTTAATGCAATTCAGAAATTTATAGGAGTAAAACCCTTTTCTTCGAAGACGGTATACTGTAAATAATCAGCCTTCTAGTTGCAGAATGGGAGGGGAGCGCAGCTGGTCATCCACAGCTGGCATGGATTTTAGAAATTTGTTTTAATCTTTTTAATAGATGACCTGTGTCAACTTGTAAAACTGAATTTAGTAAGGGTAGTATTTCAGTTAACTTCTCTGCACATATAGTACTTTTGTATTTTAAAAAGTTATTTCCTCCAATTGAAGTTTCAGAACTGGTACAGTTGTATTTAAATGCATGAAGACCCATATGGTTCTTTTTATTTTTTACCGTGCGGCACAGCATGTGGGATCTTAGCTTCCTGAGCAGGAATTAAACCTGCCACCCCTGCAGTCTAACCTCTGGGCCCCTGGAGAACCTCCCTCGCGGCTCCTTGCACTTGTCACACTGTTTTCCGAGCCTGTCTCCATTTCTGACTGCACTGCTGTGAAACTAAGGTTTCATAAAACGTTTTTCTAATTAAATAGAAGTGATTTCCATCAGATTCTATTGTTTCATTAGATATATTTACAGGCATCTTTTAGCTCTGGAAATCTGACTTCCTTTCTGAGCACAGCAGAGCACCACATTTATTTTGCTGAATGAACCATCTTTCCCAGGCCAGCACCGGTGTGCTGATGACAGGTGCCTTGTGATGGGAACAGGGAGAAGCTGCTGGACAGTTTGTAGCACCAACCAGGGCACGGATGCTGTTTCCATCGGGGGTTCTGCACACCCCTCCATCCACCGCCGCTCCCAGAGATGGCGCTGCCTCCTCCGATGATCTTTGTCTGATTCCGGGTCATCTGTCTACTCCTGCAGAAGGAGCAGAGGCCGGTGCAGATGATGTTTCAGGACAGGGAGTTCAGACTGGCCTGCATACAGGAGGTGCAGGCCGAGGTGCTGGAGCTGCCGTACGCGGCTGAGGAGCTGAGCATGTTGGTGCTGCTCCCCGACGACCACGTGCCTCTGAGCTCGGTGAGTGTCCTGCGCGCCCCTCCTGCCCAGCTGGCCCTCGAGCCCCTCCTCCCGCTCTGGGGCGCACTAGCTTGGGTACCAGAGCACGAGATGGCACAGCTGTCTGCCAGGTGACTCGGGGCGGGGTGGCGGTGGGGGGGGCGGTGGCCCTGTCCCTCTGGGAAAGGAGACTCAGGGCTGCCTGACGTTGCTGAATCCCAAAGTCAAATTCTGGCCTTTAAGGTGGAGAAACATCTCACTTGGGAGAAGTTCCTCGCCTGGACCGAGCCTGACTCCATGAAGAAGACCCAGGTGTCTGTCTTCCTCCCGAAATTTAAGCTGGAGGAAACCTACAATATGCAATCGGTGCTCTCGGGCCTGCAGGTGGTTGAGGCCTTCCAGCCGGGCCGGGCTGACTTCTCAGGCATGTCGCCGGGCAAAGGCCTGTGTCTGTCTGCCATCGCCCACAAGAGCGTGGTGGAGGTGAATGAGGAGGGCACAGAGGCCGCGGCTGCCTCAGCCGCGATCGAGGTTGACTGCGGCCTGGACCAACCCCGGTTCTGTGCCGACCACCCCCTTCCTGTTCTTCATCAGACACAACGGCTCCCGCAGCATTCTCTTCTGCGGCAGGTTCTCCTCCCCGTAGGGCTGCGTGCGCTGCGCCTGCCCGCCCTGCCCTCCCTATGTCCCCAGGGCCTGGGCAGCCCCCAGCCTGAATGACCCACCAGCACACCCTTGTTTCTCCTCCAGGATGACCCCTGAACGGGGATTGAGGGCCAGTAGAGCTCAGTGAGACACAGCCTGAATCCCGTAGGATGGTGGGCAAAGCGCACTGTGGGCTGCAGACTCACTTCCCACTCACTCCCGCGTGCGTTTCTTTTCAGTTGCACTGGGTTCTCTTCCTGGTCACCTGCTGGCCTTGGCCTGTTTCGGTATTCATCCAGGGCACTAGCTGTCACTACCGTTTGATAGATTTCCTGGTGCTTGTGCTTTTTAGGAACGTTCCGTAACGCGTATCTATTTTTTTGGCTGGGTAGCCCGTGGGATGGAGAAGGCAATGGCACCCCACTCCAGTACTCTTGCCTGGAAAATCCCGTGGACGGAGGAGCCTGGTGGGCTGCATCCATGGGGTTGCTAAGAGTCGGACACGACTGAGCGACATAACTTTCACTTTTCACTTTCATGCATTGGAGGAGGAAATGGCAACCCACTCCAGTGTTCTTGCCTGGAGAATCCCAGGGACGGGGGAGCCTGGTGGGCTGTGGTCTATGGGGTCGTACAGAGTCGGACACGATTGACGCGACTTAGCAGCAGCAGCATAGCCCATGGCATGTCAGTTTCCTGACCATGGATGGAACCCATGGCCCCTGGGATGGAAGCCTGGCCTGGCCTCCTTTCCACTGACCTGCCTGGGAATTCCCTCTGTAATGCACATCTTATCTTTCCTTGACATTCACTGGTCACCATGAATACAGCCAACCCTGCATCAGGCCCTGGGGAAGAAGTGGGGGTGTGTGGACCTCTGACTCCTGCCCCCATGACAGAGGTAGGCAGCTCTGAGGACCACCAGGCTGGACTAGGTCCTGCCTCTAGGTTACCATGTGACTGGAAGGATCACACGTTTCCTCGTGTTACTGTATTTCTCCACTTTCAACTCTAACGGGAAAAATCACATTCAACCCTTAAAGCTCATTTCCAATGTCATCTTCTCTGAGAGTTGTTTCCTTTCCTGCAAAACCAGAGGTACGTCTTTGCACCCACACTGCCCCTTGGGAGATGGCGCGTCTCTGACAGTAGCTCTTTGTATGTGGCCGGTCTGTGTTTTCTGGCTTTAAGGCCCTGGAGGTGGGGCTGTGTTTCATGCATCAGGGTGTCACCTACAGTGCACGGATAAGCGATTTGATGATGAGCTCTGTGACTTAAAAAAAAAAAGGATTAGAAATCAGTTTTTCTAATTGATAAATAACAAAAACAATTTATTTAAAAAAACAGTTTATTGTTTTTTTAATAATTTTTTTATTGAGGTGAAATTTATAAAACCCCAAATTACCATTTTAAAGTGAATGACACACTGGTGTTTAGTCTGTTAACACCGTTGTTCAACCACCACACTGATCTAGTCCCAAATAGTTTTCATCTCCCTGTACCACTAAGCAGTTACTCCCCATTCCCTGCCTTTCCCCACCCGTGGCAACCACCAGCCTTTCTATCTCCATGGATTTTCCTGTGCTGGCAATTCCATGTAAGCTGAATCATGCATGACCTCTTTTGTGTCTGGCCTCTTTCATCTCACATAATGCGTATTAAAAAGCAGGGGCATAGTATTGAAATATGTATAATATCGTATCGGAAACGAGTCGCCAGTCCAGGTACGATGCCTTATAACGGATGCCTGGGGCTGGTGCACTGGGACGACCCAGAGGGATAGTATGGGGAGGGAGGAGGGAGGAGGGTTCAGGATGGGGAGCACGTGTATACTGGTGGCGGATCCATCTCAATGTATGGTAAAAGCAATACAATATTGTAAAGTTAAGCAAAATAAAATTTAATTAAAAAATAAATAAAAAATGAAAAAAATGAAAAAAAAATAAAAAATAAAAAGCAGGGGCATCACTTTGCCAACAAAGGTCAGTATAGTCAAATCTATGGTTTTTCCAGTAGTCATGTACAGATGTGAGAGTTTGGACCATAAAGACTGGGTGCCAAAGAATTGATGCTTTTAAACTACGATGTTGGAGAAGACTCTTGAGAGTCCCTTGGACTGCAAGGAGATGAAAACAGTCCATCCTAAAGAAAATCAATCCTGAATATTCATTGGAAGGACTGATGTTGAAGCTGAAGCTCCAATACTTCGGCCACCTGATGCAAAGAGCTGACTCATTGGTAAAGACCCTGATGCTGGGAAAGATTGAGGGTGGGAGGAGAAGGGGACGACAGAAGATGAGGTGGCTGGATGGCATCACCGACTTGATGGACATGGGTTTGAGCAAGCTCCAAGAGATGGTGAAGGACAGGGAGGCCTGGCGTGCTGCCGTCCACGGGGTCGCAGAGTCAGACACGACCGAGCGACTGAACAACAGCAAAATGTGTTCAAGCTTCATCCACGTTATAGCAGATGTCAGCCGTTCATGCTTTTTTGTGATTAATATTCCATTGTGTACAAAGAGCACATATTGTTGTCCAACCATCCACTGATGGACATTTGGTAAGTTTCTACTCTTGGCTCATTGTGAACAATCCTGCTATGAACATGCATATACATGTATTTATTTGAGTATTTGCTTTTCATTCTTTTGGGTACATTACTAGGGGAAGTTGCTGGATTCAAATGGTGATTTCATGTTTAACTCTGTGAGGAACTACCAACGTGCTTTCCACTGTGGCTCCTCTCCACTCTTGTATGAGGGTTCCATGTTCTTCAGAGTTTTACCAATGTCTGTTATCTCCTGTCTTTTAAAAGTATTAAAAGAAAGTGGGTAATAAGTGATACCTCACTGTGGTCTTGAGGGAATGATGCTCAAGCTGAAACTCCAGTATTTTGGCCACCTCATGCGAAGAGTTGACTCATTGGAGAAGACTCTGATGCTGGGAGGGATTGGGGGCAGGAGGAGAAGGGGACGACAGAGGATGAGATGGCTGGATGGCATCACTGACTCGATGAATGTGAGTCTGAGTGACCTCCGAGAGCTGGTGATGGATAGGGAGGCCTGGCGTGCTGCGGTTCATGGGGTCGCAGAGAGTCGGACACGACTGAGCGACTGATCTGATCTGATCTGATCTGAACGTCTAATATGGAGAAGGCAATGGCACCCCACTCCAGTACTCTTGCCTGGAAAATCCCATGGTCGGAGGAGCCTGGTGGGCTGCAGTCCATGGGGTCATGAAGAGTCAGACACATTGAGTGACTTCCCTTTCACTTTTCACTTTCATGCATTGGAGAAGGAAATGGCAACCCACTCCAGTGTTCTTGCCTGGAGAATCCCAGGGACGGGGGAGCCTGGTGGGCTGCCATCTATGGGGTCGCACAGAGTCGGACACGACTGAAGCGACTTAGCAGCAGCAGCAGCAGCAGCAACGTCTAATAATGTTGCGTGTCTTTCCACGTGCTTACTGACCACTTGTATATGTCTTCTTTGGAGAAAAGTGTGTTCAAGTCCTTTGTTTGTTTTTTCGTTGGGCTGTTGGTCTTTTTGCTGTCAAGTTGTAAGAGTTCTTTATATATTCTGGATGTTAGGTCTTTATCAGATTTATGGTTTGCAAGTATTCTCTCCCATTCTGTAGGTTATATTTTACCTTTCTTGATAATGTCCCTCGATCCACAGAAGTTTTAATTCAATGAAGTTGAGTTTATCTATTTTTTCTCTTTTGTTGCTTATATTTTTGGTGTCACAGCTAAGAATCTATTGCTCTATCCAAAGTCATGAAGATTTACAGCTTTTTTTTCTAAGACTTTTATGGTTTTAAGTTTTATATTTAGATTGTTATAATCTATTTGATATCTGTGAAATGAGGTAGGTGTCCAACTTAATATTTTTGCATATTTCTTTGTGCAAAAGAAATTTATTGATGAACAATATTTTCCCTGTAATAAAATTCAGGCTTTTCCCTGGTGGTTTCTACCCTGCTTTCTGCTCTCAGTATTGGAATTACTTTCCCACTGAGAAACCAATTAGTCACCTATTTTTTCTTCTATATTTTTCTACTTTTTAAACCAATTAACTGTTTAATCTGTCACTATTTTTTTGTGTTGTTGACATTCAGGAGGAAATATGACTTGGTTTATTTACAAATAGCCAAGTTCTCAACATTTATTTGTAAAACAGTCTGCATTCATCCAGCCATCTATTGTTTTCGTCTTTATTCTTCCATGTTGTCCCCTGAAAAAACAGCAGCCTGAAAACCTGAGTTATGTTTTGTTTGGTGGAAATTTTTAGGACTTGGGCCCCGGAGGCAGCATCTCAAGTGACCCGGAGCACACTGCTCTGAGGAGGCGGAGGTTGGAGCCAGGCTGTATGGAAGCTTTGCAGCAAAGGGCCGGTGGTCTTCAGTGTCAAAAGTGTTTTTGTAAATTAAAGAAAACCAGATAATCCAAGTTAAGGGATTTGAATTTAGTGCTTCTCCGTGTATAGGGAAATGCAAGAGTCTGGCTCGCTGACGTCGCTCCTGTGCCGTGTGCCTCGGCTCTCTGGGATCAGGATCCTGTGTTTCCACATCCTGAGTCGCGCAGGGCTCACCATGGAGAGCGGCTGTGGTCTGCTGGCTGCTAAATGGCAGGTATTCTTTCCTTCCAGACGCCCGTGGGGCTCCCCAGGCGACACTGGAGGCCCGCAGTCAGTGATGACTGACATCCTTGTCTACTGATACGGCAGGAAACATTCTGTCTCTTGGTTGAAACACCAACATAACAGTCGCTGAAGACTCAAATCATATAAGTATTCACCTATATTTTTCTTTAGCGTTTTTGTCATTTTATTCCTTGTTATTAAGTCGCTTTGGAATTTATTTCAAAGTAACGGGAGAAACCAATTTTTAAAAAACTTTATTTATTCTTGACTGAAGGATAATTGCTTTACAGAATTATTTATGAAGAAACCAAATTAAGGTAATAAATGTTTTGTGTTTATTAAAAATAGTGAAGATATTAGTTAATTCAGTTTTCTTGAATAAAGACATGGTAAAGTGAAAGTGAAAGTCACTCAGTCGTGTCTGACTCTTTGCGACCCCGTGGACTGTCCAGTCCATGGGATTCTCCAGGCCAGAATACTGGACTGGGTGGCCTTTCCCTTCTCCAGGGGATCTTCCCAACCTGGGGATGGAACCCAGGTCTCCCGAGTTGCAGGCAGATTCTTTACCAGGGGAAGCCCAGGACATGATGGAGTTTCCCCCACACGCCCTGCATGACCAGCAGGAGCCCAGGAAGCACTTGAATTGTCCTTTTACTAATTCACCCCTGATGGCTCCTACGAGCACAGCAACATGACACTCTTCTGACAGCTTGTCTTCACGGCACTTCTGTGGGCTCACGGTCAGGACTCGGTGGTGAGGAGTAAGGGTGTTAGGTTCTTGTCAAAACCAGTCACAGGCTGTTGTCGGTAATTCAGCAGCTGAGTCTGGCATATTGGTGGCCCTGTGACCTTCTTTCTGATATGAAACTAGAAGGGGAAGGGAGTGTCACAAGCGCAAGCAAAAGATCAGTTCAGTTCAGCAGCTCAGTCGTGTCCGACTCTCTGCGACCCCAAGAACCGCAGCACGCCAGGCCTGCCTGTCCATCACCAGCTCCCGGAGTCCACCCAAACCCACGTCCATTGAGTTGGTGATGGCCATCCAACCATCTCATCCTCTGTCGTCCCCTTCTCCTCCCACCCTCAATCTTACCCAGCATCAGGGTTTTTTCCAATGAGTCAGCTCTTCTCATCAGGTGGCCAAAGTACTGAAGTTTCAGCTTCAACATCAGTCCTTCCAATAAACACCCAGGACTGATCTTTAGGATAGACTGGTTGGATCTCCTTACAGTCCAAGGGACTCTCAAGAGTCTTCTCCAACACCATAGTTCAAAAGCATCAATTCTTCATCACTCAGCTTTCTTTACAGTCCAACTCTCACATCCATACATGATCACTGGAAAAAGCAAAGGATAATAGATGCTAAATGTAGCTCTTGCAGGGTTGGGGGCGGGGGGGGGGGTTGGCGGTGGTGCAGAGAAGCAAACTTAGTTACAGATATGCAGTTAGGAGCAGTTAAAGCAAAAACAAAAAACAAAAAACCTAGGAATGTTCAGGCCTGCTCATTCTTCTCTTTATCTTTCCTCTTCTTCCTTTTCTCTGAGACAGTAGGTAGGTGTACAGACACTTGAGACATTCTTTATCATACCAACCAGAATTCCACTCAGCGTGTACTCACCGCCTGCCGCTAGTGCGTTCTCACAAGTTAAGGGCTCAGGAGGGGGGCTCCAGTGCCAGTTTGGAGGCCAGGATACTGCATTCTTACCAGCTTACTGCAGCTTCAGCCTTCCCACAGCCCATCCCTTCCTGCTTTGATAACGGGCAAGAATGACTCACCGCTTTCCATACCATCACGGTTTGCCCTGAGGAATAGCGCTGCCGAGGCCGGGTGTGGGGAGGGCCGCATGGTTTCCAGGGAGTTCCCTGGGGCCCCTCATTTAGGGGTTTCCTGTGAGCGTGACGGCTTCGTCATCAGCCACGTGTTTGGCTAAGTCTCCAGCCCCTCTCCCTTCCAAGGAGGTCGGGGGTGGAGCTGAAGACTCCAACTCTCGGATCACCTGAGTTTTGGGAGCTCCGTGCCAGGAACTGTGGACAAGGACCAAGTGTGTGCTTTATTATAACCCAACCTCAGTGAAAACCACCTCTTCAGGAGCCTGGAAAAGGACAGGGTAAATAGTGACGGGTCAGGTGCTAAGTAAGCACCATGCAGGATGTCCCACTTTGAAGGACCATGAGTCCCACTTCCCAGCAGAAGTGACTGAAGGGCCCCAGAGGCTGCCCCGTTCCGCTAGTGCGGTGCTGGGCACATGGTGGCCTCCATCCTCTTCACAGGCTCGTCCTGCGTGTACGACAGTCCGGGACACTTAGAGGCTGACTGGCTCGCCAGCGAGATTTTTAGGTTTTTCATGTCTCAGAAAAAGTTATCAACTCTCTAGGGATTGAAAGTGAAAGTGGCTCAGTCCTGTCCAACTCTTTGTGACCCCATGTACAGTCCATGGAATTCTCTAGGCCAGAATACTGGACTGGGTAGACTTTCCCTTCTCCAGGGGATCTTCCCAACCTTGGGATCGAACCAGGTCTCCTGCACTGCAGGCAGATTCTTCACCAGCTGCGCTATCAGGGAAGCCCATCCTCTAGGGATTAGAACGTGAACGTGAAGTTGCTCAGTCGTGTCCGACTCTTTGCGACCCCATGGACTGTAGCCTACCAGGCTCCTCTGTCCATGGGATTTTCCAGGCAATAGTACTGGAGTGGATTACCATTTCCTTCTCCAAGGAATCTTCCCAACCCAGGGATTGAACCGGGTCTCCCGCATTGTAGACAGACGCTTTACCGTCTGAGCCACCAGGGAAGTCCCTAGGGATTAGAAGGATTGTTTTAATACTGGTCTCCCCCTAGGCCTTTAGAGTCTTGCCTGTAGCTGTTTTATCAGAACAAGCCAGAGGCATCCAAGCAACACATACATGCCTGGGAGGCATGAGGGCTGAGGGGAGAGATTTAATTTTTCTATTGTTATTAGGAGTTCCATGAATATTTCTGCCACACATAAAATGGTGAGATTACTACATAAGGGAAAGTGTTCTATTTTTAATTATTCCGGAAGACATAAACAGAAGTTTTATAGCAATAACTCAGCAAATGAGTTTCCGTTCAGTAATCAGCAAAGCATTGACATGCCTCATTGTTCAGTGATGTGCTCACAAGAGCCAAAATCTGCCTAGTATTTGAAGCTGTTTCCTCCTTTTTTTCTTGAAGTGTATTTAAGATATTGTGTTAGTTTCTTGTGTATAGCAAAGCGATTCAGTTATACATATATATATTCTTTTTCATAATAGGTTATTGCAAGATATTGAATATGGTTCCTTGTGCTACACAATAGTATACTGTTATTTATTTAGTTGATATATAGTAGTATATATATATATATATATATATATATATATATAGTGTATTTATTAGGAGTTCCCTGGTGGCTCAAGTGGTAAAGCGTCTGCCTACAGTGCAGGAGACCCGTGTTCAATCCCTGGGTCGGGAATATCTGCTGGAGAAGGAAATGGAAACCCATTCCAGTACTCTTGCCTGGAAAACTCTAAGGACAGAGGAGCCTGGTGGGCTACAGTCCATGGGGTCACAAAGAGTCAGACACGAGTGAGCGACTTCACTCAGTGTATTTATTATCCCTTTTTTTAAAGCTTAGTTTAACAAATACACTGAATGTTGACTTCTGACCCAGATGCTGAGATATAAAAATGAGAAGAAAAAAAAAAAAGAGAGCGTATGATCGTTGACTCCTGCAGTGCACGAGACGCAGGAGACACTGGTTTGATCCTTGGGTCAGGAAGATCCCCTGGAAAAGGAAAGGAAATGGTGGCCCACTCCATTACTCTTACCTGGAAAATCCCCATGGACAGAGGAGCCTGGTGGATAGTCCATGGGGTTGCAAAGAGTCAGACATGACTGAAGTAGCTGAGTGCGCGGCATCATGCACACACACACACACACACACACACACACACGATTGTTGACTGACTTTATGGGTGGGAGGGACTCCTGCATCCCATACTGGAGCCCGCCTTCCGCTGGGAGCTACCTCCTCACTGGGCATCCTCGGGGGTCCAGTAGGACCCTCCTCCCAGGGGTTGGGCAAGGAGGACTGACCATTCCAGTGTCTCCCCAGCCCTGGGGGCGGTGCCTGGGAGACAGCAGATCCTGGGGAGTCGCAGGTCTACGCACAGACACCCGCCTTCCAGGGGACCCTCGCCGCCATTCCCGTACCTTGCAGCGCCTTCTCCCCTCACACTGGATCCTGGCACACCTGGGGAGGCAGGGTTCTCTCATCCTGCTGGCCCTTCAGTCCCCAAAAGCTCTGCCTGTGAAGCCAGAGACAGCTACAGCCTCACCACTCCCAATCTGCCCATTTCTTGGACAGATATTTCTCAGTTTTATGAACTACTTAATATTGTTCTTCTATTCATTTCCAACTTCTTTTTGAAAAGATTGCAGTTTGCACTCTTGCAGAGACAACAGCGGGAACTCTCCAAACTCCTACTCGTTAATACTTTCAAACACTCTGTGAAACTGCAGGGGTCACGTGCCGGAGTCCAGCTCCAGCAGCCAGGGATTAACCTGAAGAGATGGACAGTGTCAGCGATGATGGTGTAGCCTCTGACTCACAGGACGGACTATGTGTTTATTTCAAGCTTCAGGTTCTCTTTTTCACTTTGACAAAAGCATTAGGTCAGAGGTTTGACATTTTTAGTTTCCTCTACCCACATTTACTGTACTTAACTTGTGATTACATTGTAACTCATGCTACCTTCCTCCATTTATTTCTTATCTTTCTAAATCCTGTTCACCCCCAGCATCTTGTAAAACCAGAGTCTGCCTACTTTCTGCTTTGTGCTCTCACATACACCTCTGACTTTACAGGGGGCTGTCTCCCACTACCTCTCTGAAAAAAAGAGTTAACTTACAGCTCCAGTTAATAATTCCTGGGTGTGACAGTGTTTCAACCTACAATCTCTTTTGGAAATCCTCTAGCCTGCCTGAAGAGGCTTTTCCGGCCACGTGATTGTTCAGAGCCTCCCAACTGTGAGAGGCATGAGATGTTCTAAACTGTCTAAATACAGATTCCTTTGAGCAGTTAAAAGATTGATTAGAAATTGTATTGCTGAAGGGTTTTTCACTTGTTGGGCCAATGTTTGCTGCTAAGTCTCCATGTCCCTTACCTACTGTGTCCCTGGCAGTGTATTGATTGATATAATTGGTGTATAGAAATGTAATTAGTAGCCTCAATGTTTGTAACCTTGGACCCTTGAGTTAATTCTTTTTCTTGTTATAGCCCACCATACCTTTGCCCTATAGGAATGCAACTTTATCTAATGTTTTTGGAGGGTGGTCCCTGACTAATCACCCTTAGAGAAGGATAAGTTTTCTTCTTAAACTTAAGGGTTTTAAGTTTGGCAGGGTCTTAAGATGTTGAGATGTTTGAAAGGGTCTTAAGATATTGGCAATGGCACCCCACTCCAGTGCTCTTGCCTAGAAAATCCCACGGACAGAGGAGCCTGGTAGGCTGCAGTCCATGGGGTCGCTAAGAGTCGGACATGATTGAGCGATTTCACTTTCTCTTTTCACTTTCATGCATTGGAGAAGGAAATGGCAACCCACTCCAGTGTTCTTTCCTGGAGAATCCCAGGGACAGGGAAGACTGGTGGGCTGCCGTCTATGGGGTCACACAGAGTCGGACAAGACTGAAGTGACTTAGCATAGCATCTTAAGATCATTATCTCTTAAAAAGGCTTCTAGCTATTCTTGGTGAAGTGAAGTCACTCAGTCGTGTCCGACTCTTTGTGACCCCATGGACTGTAGCCTACCACACTCCTCCGTCCATGGGATTTTCCAGGCAAGAGTACTGGAGTGGGTTGCCATTTCCTTCTCCAGAGGATCTTCCCAACACACGGATCTTATAGATAAGGGCAGTCCTTATCCTAAACCCCACTGCAATTGTGCGTAACAGGAGAGTTAGCCTATCCCTTCCTGAATTAAAACTAGCACTGGCTTCCCTTCCTTACTGGTAAATATCCTTTGTGGCACTTCCCCCCTGCCCCCTCCACTGAGAATAGGGCTCTTTTTGTCTACATTAAAAACCTGTTTAGCCTGTTATTATTCCTCCTCAATGATTTTCTTTTTTTGTTGTTGTTGTTTTTTTTAACTTGGAAAACAGGATTTTATTATGAGGTGTCTTTTAGAGATTTAAATGCTCTCTTTTATCACAATGAGAATTATCCTCAAAGCAAGTATTTCCCAAGATACCAAAGTATTCACTTTATTTGAATATACTTAAACATACTGAAAGTTACAAAGCCTAAGGTAAGCAAGCAACAAGTCAATACAACACAACTTAGAATTATAGCATTTTCACATGGTATCACTGACTATGAAATGCAAAAGTCTACAAATGTTTAAGTGGAATGTACTCTAACCTATAAATTACACTAGTGTGGCCACACAAATGGTCACGTGACAGAGGAAGCCTGCAGGACGTGTCCTGTAAGTACAGAAATCTTGGACTGCATTTTCAGGAAAGCTTGAAAAATGAACTGACCCATCGTTTTAGGATAGGGAAAAAAAAAAAGATAAGTATGGATTAGAAGGCTCTACATGTAGATAAAAAAGATTCTAATTGAAATATCTTAAACAGACTATTTTAGATGTTTATTTGATATTGGAAATATCCTAAACTCTACACTCGGCAAACTTCTTTTGCCATAAGCATTCCCCACACAAACAGGTCTCAGATAATAATCCTTCCCATGGCCTCAAGCTGCGGCCTACATGTTCATCCTGGGACATTCTTTGTAAAGATCCTTGAACAAATGTCAATGGTTATTTTATAGATTATTTTCTGGGCACAACTGTAGAAGGCTTTGTGCTTTCTCATGCTTCTCTCAAGCACCTTAACATTCTTTCCAGCCAACTCAACCGAAGAAAGGAAAGAACAAGTCAGAATCACGAGGTCTAACTCCTTCATCCCGGGGCTGTGCCTGCGAGATGAGGAGAGGGGGCTGGGGCTGCACCTCCATTTTGTCGGTAATGCCTAACGTGGCTCCTGACAATCATGGTTTGATGGCAACAGCAGATGTGTGTGAATTTGGCTTCTAGGCACGAGGACCACAAGAGTCTGAGGAGGTGGCCTTCAGCTCACAGCGTGTTCTTGTGTGTGCCATCCCAGTGTCTGTGTTTTAATATTGCTGAGACTCATTCCCTTTTCTTGTTCTTTTCTTTTTAAAGACAAAACTGTAGAGGTATTACCTCTCAATTCAGTTGATTTATTGACAAAACTGGTCCTCCTTAATGCTATATACGTCAAAGGAAGCCGTCTAAGGAGTTTGATTTTTAAAAAAGCGTAATGGAGAAAAGCTTTGTCAATTAGCAAGACAAGGCTGTGTCTGCTTGTGCAGAAATTGTCTAGGTCCTTTTACGGGCCAAACTGTGTCCCCTCCAACCCCCAGGACCTCAGAATGTGAAAGTGGAATTTGGAGATGCCTTTAAAGAGGTAGTTAAGGTAGAATGAGGTCACATGGCTGGGCCCTGAGCCGATATAACTGCTGTCCTTTTAAGAAGAGGAAACGACACAGATGCCCAGAGGGAAGATAACGAAGACACGTGGAGAAGATGCTCTCTGTGAGCCAAGGAGAACAGCGATCAGAAGGATCCAGCCTTCCTGGCGCCTTGACCTTGGATGTCCAGCCTCCAGAGCTGAGATGATAAATTTCTGTTGTTTAAGCTCCAGAGTCTGTGCTACTTTGTTACAGCAGTCACAAGAAAGCAATTTCAGATTTCAAGAATCACAAGGATTTCTTTTGGGTTTCTCTATGCAAATAAGTGCCTAAGCACAGAAATGAGTCTGTTAATTGGCATCATATTAGTGTTCTCGGTCATATTTATAATTTTAATATGTTTTGTTCTCTTTCAGATTGCTGGTGGCAATCATCTGGTTTCAGTTTTGCCTGCTTTCTTTAGAATGTGAACAGAGGCAGAAGTGTCATGTCCTGAGCGGGGGAGATGCAGGCAGGGGTCCTAGGGGCACCCCCTGGGGTTGGGGAGCTGGGTGAGCTCATTCCTCACCTGCCGACCACGAGGACCCAAACGTCTGAGTCACCCCTCCGTGGTGTGCTCTGTACACCCACATCTAAAATACACCCTCTGAGCACCAGGTCTGGGACTTAGAGATGGTCTGAAAATTAAATGCAACTTCAGCTGTGACAGAGAGAGGCCAACCCATTTTCTAAGGTGCTGGGGTCCCATCCTGGGGGAGGATGGGCGGCGTCCGGCTCTGGGGGTGCCGTTCACATGGAGCAGGATGCATGTGACCTCCCGGATCTTGGGAACTGGGGCCCTTCCCATCCGGCTCAGACCTGACACCTGGCTGCGACCTGCTGAGGGGGTGAGAGACACGGAGTCCTGTTCTTCAAGGCGCTCCCAACCTACAAAAGGCAAAGAAACCCACCTTTAATACGAGAGAGAACTTGGTGAGAAAACATACTTGTGGAGCACTTTGCAACTTAGGAAGCACTGTTAATCAACATTTATTAAATATTTACATTTACATTTGGTTTTCATAATAACTCCTGGACACAGGTAAAGTAAGAACCCTTCACTGTACAAATCAGGAATTGAGGGCAGAGAGCTTAGTAACTTGTCTGAGACAGCACAGGTAGTTCCGTGGCAAAAATGGGACACAAACTGAGGTGTTAGATTACAGAGAGAGATAAGACAGGAGGGCAGGGGTTAAAGAGAAACCTGAGAAGCAGGCCGATGGCGGAGCCTCAGGTGGAGCGGAGGCGGGCAGGGGACGACCCAGACAAGGGTCTGGGAAGAGGGAAGGACAGAAAGGGGGCTGGACAGACGGAAGAGCTGGGACGCCGGAGTTGTGTTTGTACCTGATTCCAGGTCTTCATTATTCACACTCAGTGGCGTAAGGTGGCCGACAAAGCTAGAACACTGTTACAATCATCTTTCCAGAACCTGACCTGATTCTTGGCACTTTAATGAAAATGCGCTGCTAAGGATGTTGCAAACACGGCTGACCCCATGGCTGGAGGGTGGCTGGGCTTGGGGAGGAAGGGCCCGAGTCGAGGTACCATGCGACAGGGCGAGTCCCGTCTCCCCTGGTGGGGACTTGACCTGTGGTTCGCTCAGGGAGACATTGCGTGTTCTGCCGTCACTGAAGATGC
Source organism: Tragelaphus eurycerus (assembly GCA_935064755.1). Classification (NCBI taxonomy): domain Eukaryota; kingdom Metazoa; phylum Chordata; class Mammalia; order Artiodactyla; family Bovidae; genus Tragelaphus; species Tragelaphus eurycerus. The sequence continues at coordinate 1,689,974 of CAKXYN010000031.1, read as the reverse complement.
TGCTGCTGCTGAGTTGCTTCCGTCATCCTGAAGCTCTTTGCAACCCCATGGACTTTAGCCCACCAGGCTCCTCTGTCCATGGGATTCCCCAGGCAAGAATACTGGAGTGGGTGGCCTTCCCGTTCTCCAGGGGGTCTTCCCGACCCAGAGTTTGAACGTAGGTCTCCCCCACTGCTGACAGGTTCTTTACCCTCTGAACCACCAGGGAAGCCTTGAACATGAACATGAATGTGAAGTCGCTCAGTCGAGTCCGACTCACTGCGACCCCACGGACTGTAGCCTGCCAGGCTCCTCTGTCCATGGGATTTCCCAGGCAAGAGTACTGGAGTGGATTGCCATTTCCTTCTCCAAGGGATCTTCCCAACCCAGGGATCGAACCTGGTTCTCCTGCATCGTAGACAGACGCTTTACCGTCTGAGCCACCAGGGAAGCCCTGCTGCTGCTGCTACTGCTACTAAGTCGCTGCAGTCGTGCCCGACTCTGTGCGACCCCATAGACGGAAGCCCACCAGGCTCCCCCGTCCCTGGGATTCTCCAGGCAAGAATACTGGAGCGGGTTGCCATTTCCTTCTCCAATGCATGAAAATGAAAAGTGGAAGTGAAGTCGCTCAGTCGTGTCCGACTCTTAGCGACCCCATGGACTGGAGCCCACCAGGATCCTCCGTCCATGGGATTCTCCAGGCAAAAGTACTGGGGTGGGGTGCCACTGCCCTAGTTGAAGATAAAACAAGGCCCAACTGTTTTTGCAGACCTTGACTCAGAATCTCTCTCATAAGGAAAGGAAAAGAATGGGCTGGGGGTGTGGGGAGACCTCACGGCTGTCACCCCTGTCCTTGCCCTGCTGACCGTGAGCACAGCTGAGCCCGTGAAAGGGGGTTTTGTGTCCCCAGAACTTCCCCTCTCCTCCCACTCTGAGGCCTGGATTCTGGGCTATTTTCACTCCAGCCCTTATAGAAACAGGAAATAGCTTCAGAACAGCTTGTTATGTGAGCTGTTACGGGTTCAGCTAAACATCGTTTCCTCCAGAAGGCCCGGCTGACCCTCTGGCTGGACACCCCCTGACCTGGTCCCCCCTCCCTCTCCAGCTCCACTTCCTCCTGGCAAAGGTTCCTTTGGACCCCCGCCTCTTCCCCGCCTGCCCTCCAAGGCAGGGGCGGTCCGACTTGGAAGACGGCATGAAGGGCTTGACACCTGGGTTTTCATTGGTGGCTGGGAATTCACACTTCCCCTTGACGCTGGCCTCTTCATTTTCTATCTTTGACTTGTATTTGACTTGTTTTTATATAAGGAAAAGGGGCTTTCCTATCTATGGGCTTATTTCTATGAATCAGACCATAAAATTTCCTGCCGCAAAGCCTGGTGGAGGGTCCATGCTCAGCAGCCACAGTCACTCTGGCTGTAACCCACACGGGCAGCCTTGCAGATGACCTGGGAGGCGGGGAGTGTCTGCGGCCCAGGCCGCCCGCCTCCCACCCCAGATAGTGCTCGCAGGGGAGGCAGGATGGGCAGGCCACAGCCTGCTGAGTGAGGGCACGTCCTGGAACACTCTGATGTAAACAGAATCTTGTTTTAAAGAGAACTTTATTTTAAAGTTTTTATGGTGATAAAATACACATAACATCCAGGTTACCACCTGAACCATTCTGAAGTGCAGACTTTGGGGTCATTAAGTACAGACTCTGCGCGCCTCTATCCATCCCCTGACTGCTTCATCTTCCCCGAGTGAGACTGCCCCGTGAAACAATGACTCCTGGCTCCCCCAGCTCCTGGCCACTGCTTTCTACTCTGTGTCTCTAAGACTCTGACTCCGCTGGAGCCCTCTTAGAAGTGGAGTTAGGTAGACTCCTCTGGAGCCCTCTTGGAAGTGGAGCTAGGTAGACTCCTCTGGAGCCCTCTTGGAAGTGGAGTTAGGTAGACTCCGCTGGAGCCCTCTTGGAAGTGGAGTTAGGTAGACTCCGCTGGAGCCCTCTTGGAAGTGGAGCTAGGTAGACTCCTCTGGAGCCCTCTTGGAAATGGAGTTAGGTAGACTCCGCTGGAGCCCTCTTGGAAGTGGAGTTAGGTAGACTCCTCTGGAGCCCTCTTGGAAGTGGAGTTAGGTAGACTCCGCTGGAGCCCTCTTGGAAGTGGAGTTAGGTAGTGTCCGTCTTTTTGGTCTGGCCACTCTCACTGAGTTTAAGTCCTCTGGGATCATTGCCGCTGTGGCCTGAGTCAGGGTGTCCTTCCCCCTAAGCGTGAGCAAGACCCCACTGTCCGCTGGGGCCGCGCTCCGTGTCCATCTGTGGATAGAGCAGCAGCTGCTGCTGCCGTGAGCCAGGTGCACAGATGCCTCTTCCGGGCTTTCTGCTCGGTGGTTCGGGGAGCACGCTCGCAGGTGGACTTGCTGGAGTCGGTTCTCCTTCTCCTCCTGTGTGTATGAGGCGCCTCCACGCTGCTTCCTCGGGGGCTGCATGCTCTCCACTCTTCCTACAGTGCAGCGGCTCCTGTCCCCACATCCTCGCTCGGGGACCCTTTTAAAAAAGGTATTTGCGCTTCTGCTGAAGGAGGAAACAGAACAGGCTCTATCTTGAAAGCAGGACTCCATCTTGGGCCGGACCGTGGACTTTGAGCTCTAGGACCAGTATCTATGGAAACGACAAACCAACTGGAAAACCAGGCCCCCAGAAGGAAGAGCCCCAGGGCTCTCCATCGCCTAAAGGAATACCCTAATTATCTGTGTAACCGAATAGAATCATACATTCTATTATGCGTATGGGGTGTGACCACAGGCCTATTGATAACTCTCCACTGTTAACTACCTAGGCTTAAGGCAGGTGAATCACGGGTTAACTTTGATTGGATCTTTCTTTTTTGTTCAGACTAGTTTCAAGGAATTTTCGGGAGATGGGTTTGGGCACGAACACTTAGGGTATATAGTGAGTGAAGTCGCTCAGTCGTGTCCGACTCTTTGCTACCCCGTGGAGTGTAGCCCACCAGGCTCCTCCATCCATGGGATTCTCCAGGCAAGAATACCGGAGTGAGTTGCCATTTCCTTCTCCAGGGGAATCTTCCCTACCCAGGGATCGAATCCAGGTCTCCCGCATTGCAGGCGGACGCTTTAACCTCTGAACCACCAGGGCAGACCCTCATAAGGTTTTCACAAAAACAGGTGGGGTCCTTGGCCAAGAGGAGCCTCTGCCTCGGCCCGCTGGTGTGATAAACTGCCCTCCGCTGTCTGCACTGTCCTTCTGACTGAGTCTGTTTCCCGGAATGTGTGGCTGCAACACAGCTTTGGCCACTCCTCCCACAGCGCAGCGGCTCCTGTCTCCACATCCTGGCTTGGGGACCCTTTGACCGCTTTTCCGTGATAAGGCCTGCCCCCCGCCCCAGCCTGGCCCATCAGCAGACTACCCCCCGCCCCTGTCTCCGCTGCTGCCGGATGCAGCCCAGGCCTGCGGCCCCTCCCCTGGCCAGATGCGGCCCTGCCGCCCCCGCCCCCCACCCTCGGGCCCTGTTTTCCTTGCAGGGCATTCGAGGACCTGCCTGGCGCTTCCTCAGCGTCTGTCTGTCGGGGTTCAGAGAGGGGCCTCTGAGTTCCAAGCGTGCTTCTTGCTCTGAGTCACAGGCTGCTGGCCGCTGGTCAAACACATCCCTCTGTTTATCTAAAGTTTTTCCCTGTAAATAAAGTCAGAATAGGATTTCTTACCCTGCCTTCCAGGCAAATACCTTAAGAGCCTCATTCTCTGAAGGGTTGCTGCTGCTAAGTCGCTTCAGTTGTGTCCGACTCTGTGCGACCCCATAGACGGAAGCTCACCAGGCTCCCCTGTCCCTGGGATTCTCCAGGCAAGAATACTGGAGTGGGTTGCCATTTCCTTCTCCAATGCATGAAAGTGAAAAGTGAAAGTGAAGTCGCTCAGTCGTGTCCGACTCTTGGCGACCCCATGGACTAGAGCCTACCAGGCTCCTCCATCCGTGGGATTTTCCAGGCAAAAGTACTGGGGTGGGGTGCCATTGCCTTCCCCGACGGGTTAGTCTCTCTCTGTTCTGACAGTCCAACAGCACAGCCCTCAGCTGCCTCCTCGTGTAAACTCTTCGGCTACTTTACCCCAACCCATACTTTTGGACCAAGATTCACTTTCAAGATGGAAGAAAGCACACCAAGAACCCATGCTCTTCAGTCTCCAGAACTACTCATTGTCAGAGGCAAAACTCTGACAAGGAGGCAGCGAACACGCTCTGCCAAGAAGATGAAAATCCACTTATAGTCAGCTGTACAGCGTCTGTTCAGGGACAGAGTCACACAGCCAATAATATGCAGAAAGATAATCCGCTACTAACTGCTTACTTGAAATCAGTTGCTAATCAATTATTAGAAATCTGCTTGAGCTTTAAACTAGCCATGGGGAGTGGGAAACTGGAACATTCCTGAACTTCACCTCCCCTTTGACCTGCGGCTTATGATGAGATAAACCTCTCCGGGTCCCGTAGGAGATAACGTGAGCCCTTGGGCCTGGCATAGTTTCTAGGCCTTGAGATATCGGGTGGCAGGGTTTATGGCCAGGGCCCACTTCCCTTGGGCCTCAAAGTTAAACTATTAAATTGTTTCATAATGAGATGATACGAAGAGTCACACTGGAAAGGTGGACCAAACATACTTTGATCGTAAAACTTTAGCTCATTTCCCAGAAAAGAAACATCCGACAGTGTTTTATGAATCCTGTACTACCGTGAGGACAACACAGCTATACAGCACTGCATTTTCATTTCCTACTTTTGATTTCTGTTCATTTTTTTGGTCTTGCCACAAGGCTTGTGGGATCTTGGTTCCCTGACCAGGGGTTGAACGCCTGGCCACGGCAGAGAAAGCATGGAGCCCTAAGCTCTGGACCACCAGGGAGCTCCCGCATCGCACTTTTAAAAGCATCCATGCATTAAATACGACATTTTAAAGTATACTAAAATGCCTACTGGGGCTTCCCTGGTGCCTCAGTCAGTAAAGAGTTTGCCTGCAGTGCAGGAGCTCAATTCCTGTGTCGGGAAGATCCCCTGGAGAAGGAAATGACAACCCACTCCGGTATTTTTGCCTGGGAAATCCCATGGACAGAGGAGCCTGGCGGGCTAGAGTCCATAGGGCTCCAAGACTGAGTGCCTAAACTACCACCGAAATGCTTACTAAATGCACACTACATTTTCTTCTTTGTCTTCTTTTTTTTGTTTATTAAAGCAGGAGACTCAGGAAGTAAAACTGGTTTGGCTTGTCTGGACCTGTGCGAGGCAGAGCCTGAGGAAGAGGACTTGGCTACCCTGTCCAGGGTCATCACAGGGGGTGGCAGGCAGGCTGGTGGCCGGCCCATCGGACCTGAGAGCTCTCTTTTTTCTTCTGGGTGGAAAACGAGCTTCTGAATGAAAAGCTCAGAGACGGACAGAGCCAGGATCAAGGGGCCACAAAGAAAACTGCCGCAAGGGGTCTGTTCTCGGCAGTCTGAGAATTACAGAGCCAAGGCAAACGTCTTGGAATGCTGTCCAGGATAGAGCTGCCCTGTCCGGTTAGAGCACAGGCCCTTCGGGCAGGTCGGGCAGGAAGGCCCCTGCGGGTGGAATGCAGGGCCTTCGAGGGTGGACCGCAGACCAGCCCCGGGCCTCTCTATCTCTCTGCACGGAGCAGACGGCACCCTGGCCCCTCCACGGCCTTTCTGCCGTCGCCACCTGTGTGTGCTTGACCCCAGCCCCCCAGCGCACCAGCTCATGTGGAAGGCTGAGCTCAGAACGTAAACGATCTGTGTGCTTTCCCTTCATGTGGCGAGCTTCCAACACTTCTGGGGTACCTGGGGGTACACTGGAAAGGGGAACAGGAGAGAGCTGTGATTGGGACTTAGAAAGCAAAGGCCGGTTCATTGGAGGAGCAAACCTCTGCCTTCACACCTGCTCCACAGACACGTCTCGGCTCCCGGGGATCCTCGGTCAGCGCTCACACCTCGACTCTCCACGAGGTCGTCCGGGGTTTCATCTCTGAGGAGACAACGGCTTCCTGTCCTCTCCTCTTGGGACAAAGACCCTAGCGAAAGGTGCTCCTGTGTCAACCCTTTTGAACAGCATTAAAATGCATTTGAAACAGTTTGGCTGCAGAAGGAACGGAGGGAGTTCTTGGTCAAGACTTCTGCTTGGCGCCGGTCACCTGATCTGGTTCCTCTTGAGGCACAGGGTCTTCACACAGCCTCACACACAATGAGACTCAGGGAAGTTGGGCTGTGTGCACTCCTGCACAAACGCGGCACACCACAAGTTGCAGAAACAAGTCACAAAGCCGTTTTACGCAGCGAAAGGACAGTTTGGTTTTTACAGAGTAAGGATCAGATTCACTTTTTAGAACTGAACAGGAAATTGTGTGCTTTTTAGGGGTGAAGGGGGAAGGAAACTCTGCCAAAAATTGAATGTTGGTATCTTATAGAAACTTTCAAAGTTCAATATTAACTGCAAGGTGAAAGCTTACTCCCAAGGTCACTAAGCAGCCTTCGTAATCAGGTAGGTTGAAGATGTACTGAAGTGCAACTTGAGCATTTAGTAGGGAATTTCTTGGTGGCTCAGAGGTTAAACTGTCTGCCTGCAATGCGGGAGACCTGGGTTCGATCCCTGGGTCGGGAAGATCCCCTGGAGAAGGAAATGGCAACCCACTCCAGTATATCTTGCCTGGAGAATCCCGTGGGCGGAGGAGCCTGGTGGGCTACGGTCCACCGGGTAGCAAAGAGTCGGACACGACTGAGCGACTTCACTTTCTTTTCACTGAGGAACCACGATAATAAAACTTGTCTGGCCTATAGTATCCATATCAAGGAGCCTGGGGGAACTCTGCTTCCCTCTCCTGAGGAAAAGTGATGTTGCTAAGTGAACAAGATAAACTGAAACTAGCCCTCCATTCACGACACGCAGCTCATCAACTGGAGGCTGGAGGGACCCTCTGGGCCAGCTAGTCGGCTTCATCTGCGGGAAAATAAACACATCCTTATGGCAGGAGGTAGGTTTGCAACTGCTGTCCCGCAGAAGCTGGTCAGGGGCGTGGGGAGGGGGCTGCAGGCAGCGGTGGAGGACAGCCCCCCCCCGACACCCGGAGCCCCGCCTTAGCCCCTGGACTTTCCAGCGGAAGTGTTTTTGTTTTTCCTCTCTTCTCCGGCCAGGGGCCGGCCTCCCATCTCCTCTTCTCTCTCCTATAGTCTCTGGGTGGAGGCGGGTGAGGTTTCCTTCCAACCTTGAGTTCCTGCTGTCTGTTAGGCAGGACAGTTCATCCCCCTGACACCCACCCACTCCCCCAGCACCTGCAGGGTCAGTCCTGAGAGAGTCACGTCCTAGGCAGATTGATAAGGAGTCTAGGGGTCCCCAAGGAGAGAGGGGTCTGGAATTCTTAAGGAGGAAGAAAGGACAAACTTTTTTCTTTCTCCACATTCCTTAGGATTATACAACAATAATGTATCCGGCCTGAGGACAGTGTTATCTTAAAATGTAAATTAGGGGGTAGACCTGGTCTTTTCCAGGATGCATCTTGCCTGAGAAATCTTGAAATGTAAATTAGGTCTTTACAACCTGAGACATTCTTTAGAGTGTATAACTTCATTGCTAACACTAGCAAGGGGGTACTCTTTCTGCCCCATTCTGATGCCTATGTCAGAAGCTTTCTCTATCTTCTTTATACTTTAATAAAACTTTATTACACAAAAGCTCTGAGCGATCAAGCCTCATCTCTGGCCCTGGATTGAATTCTTCTCCTCCGGGGGCCAAGAATCCCGGTGTCTTCGCGTGACACAACAACCTTTCAGTCCCCAGGCTGCCTCCTCTGAAAGCACCCTTGTTTTTTGACACTATCCTTTGGGGTTCCTCCCCACTCCCCCACTCACCCCAAGCCAGTCCACAGAGAGTCTCCCGTGCACCTCCCAGGTCTTGAGGAGCCTCTTTGGGGAGGTACGAAGGCTCCCAGGACCCTGTGGACATGGGGGTTGGGGGTGGGCGGGGAAGCCCCCTCCACCCCTTGCTAAGGCAGGCTCCTAGGAAGAACCCTCACGGAGGTTTCACTTGGGGACTAAACGGGTCATTGCCTCATGATGGAGGGGGACCTCTCGTGTGAAAGTGGTCTGTCCGGCGATGACAGGTGACAGGGCTGGGAAAGCCCAGCCCACCGCACGGAGAATTTGTGCCTTGCGGGGTACACTGTGCTCTCAGCCAGCTTCGGGCTGTGGTCTCTGAACTCCTCCACTCACCAGGTGTCTGCTGTCAAGGACACGGGTGGACATGGGTGGGAGGACCTCTGCGGGTCTATTTCACATGATGCCACCCTGGGTTCTCCATCCCTCCCATCAGGAGCACCTGTCTGACCGGGATGCTCAGAGCCTGGAAGGGCTGGGAAGTCAGCAGGTTTAGCTTCGATGTCATGAAAACACATTTGTTCTTTGCCCCTTGTTCCTGACACAGAGCTTCCGAAACCTGTGGAATTCCAGAGCGATGAGAGTGTTTTGATCATTCACAAGGTGGCTCTCTCGAGCACACGTGAGTTTACACTAACAGAGCCATTCCAGGTAGGTTCAGGGGAGAGGCCGTAAAGGCTGGGACTTTGAGGTCCCCCTGCCCACCTCTGGGGAGGGAAGGGGCTGGAGAGTGAGTTCAATCACGTGGCCGATGATTTAGTCAATCGTCTCTTGATTTAAGGGAAAAAACGACCCTAAGTGATAGATTTGGAGCGTCTCTGGGCTGGGGAACACACCAGGGTTCTGGGAGGATGTGTGCCGGGGGCGGGGGATGGGGCCCATGCTTCACCCCACCCCCATCCCTGTTCTTCGAGGCTCTTCCACTTGGCCAGTCTTGAGCTGCATCTTTTATAACAGGCATCGTGAGGAGAACGGGCTTCTCTCGTGGCTCTATCGGTAAAGAATCCACCTGCAGTGTAGGAGACCAGGGATCGATCCGCAGGTTGGGAAGATCCCCTGGAGAAGGGAATGGCAAGCCACTCCAGTATTCTTGCCTGGACAATCCCATGGACAGAGGAGCCTGGCGGGCTACAGCCCCTGGGGCTGCAAAGAGTCGGACGCAACTAAGCGAACCACACGCGCACGCGCGCACGCACACACGCACACCACGCACACAGAGAGTGAGCAGAGTGCCTTCCTGGGTTCTGAGAGTCTCCTAGAGATGCGTGCAGCTGAGGAGGGGCCATAGGAACTCCTGAACTTGTAGCCTGTCGGCTGGAAGCAGAGGTGGTCCCTGGCACTCGAGACTGGTATCTGCAGCGGGGCCATCCCGTGGGGCTGAGCCCAGCCTGGGGGCCCCTGCGCTCACCTGGGGGAGCTGCTGTCAGAACGAGCTGAGTGGCAGGACACCCAGTTGGAGGTGGAGGAACAGGTGACGAGGTGCCTTCCCAGTTGAGATAAGCTGTGGCTCTGAAAAGCTTTAAAAGGACGTTGCCTTGAGCACCGTGGAAAATAAAGAAAGAAGGGGTTAGGTATTTTGTCCCATGTGCTCTGTGCAGGAGGCGTGGGAAGCAGGGAGAGAGCCCTGGGCTGGGGCTGGGGCCCAGGTCCCCTCCCGCAGGAGGCAGGCTGGCGTCGGGCTGGTGGGCACAGCTTTGCTGCGTTGCCGGATGGGCTGGGAGCTCGAGCTCCTGGGAGGGGCGGGCTGCTGTTTCCTGTGGCCTCTCCCTGAGCGCTCCCCGCCCCCTGTTCTAAGCCTCAAGGACAACATCGGTCCGTGCGCTCTGTGACCCCTCCTACACCTGAGCTCTATTTAGGTGCCAGCATTTGGGGACGTTGCACTGAATCCTGAGCGACTTCACTTTCACTTTTCACTTTCATGCATTGGAGAAGGAAATGGCAACCCACTCCAGTGTTCTTGCCTGGAGAATCCCAGGGACGGGGAGCCTGGTGGACTGCCGTCTATGGGGTCACACAGAGTCGGACACGACTGAAGTGACTTAGCAGCAGCAGCACCGAATCCTGTTGCCCTCGGCTTACAGACAGTGCAGCTGGGACCCGGAGGGTGTGAGGAGTCCGCCCAGGAGAGGCAGCGCGGGACTCAAAGCCAGGCATCACCGGCTTCCTCTTGATATTGACACAGGCCCATCGGCCTCCTCCCTGCCTGATTCAGTCTTCCTCTCTTTAACTGAAGGCTGCCAGATCTTCCCAAAGTCCCTTGCAGAGCATCACCTTCGTCCCCTCTGATACCTGTGGCCCCCACAGCTGAAAGCTGTTCTCTAAAGAGATGAGGCCAGGGCGTGGGCCCACGAAACTCCCCTGTCGTTGAAGGTGGACCATCTGTTTCTACTAATACTCAGATCTTCCCAACCCTATCTGTGAATATTGGGTTTGTGGTCCATTGAAATTACAGGCTTTTTCCCCCCACATGAACTGCTCCTCCAATAGGTCTCTCACCCATGATATTTGCAAAACGGATTCCTTAACATCTAAATTTAAAAGGTCACTCTCTTTATGACATTCTTCACGTGGGTTTGAGACAACCTTTCAGCCGGTGGAGTTCTTCTGAATCTCAGTGCGCTCATGCCCTGCAACAGAGCTGTGTTTGGGAAGTTTACTGTCTGTGTCCTTCTAAGCCCCCACTGAAGCTGTCTGTGGGAGGGTGAGACAGAACCTCACCAAGGGCAGAGCCCCGCCGCGCACGTCAAGAGACCTCTGACTCAAGGGAGCCACACGTGGGGTCATGGCTTTCCTGGCACCCTGCCCTCAGAGTGATGACGACACGTCGCCCACTCAAACAGCCTCTGCAGCCCGTCTGCATCATTTTCGCCCTGTGTAATAGCTGTTCATCCTGGGACTGGAACTTGTCTTCTTTAGGCTCCACTTCTATTGATTTTTTTAATTACTCCTTTTAAAAGTTGGTTTCTTCTTTATTAAAGTTGATTTACAGTGTTAGTTTCAGGTACGCAGCAAAATGATTCAGTTATATAATATATATAATTTTTCAAATTATTTTCCCTTATTGTGTTGTTTAGTTACTGAATCGCCTGTGACTCTTTGCGACCCCATGGACTGTAGCCCACCAGTCTCCTCTATCTATGGGATTTCCCAGGCAAGAATACTAGAGTGGGTTGCCATTGCCTTCTCCAGGGGATCTTCCCGCCCCAGGGATTGAACCCAGGTCTTCTGCATTGACAGGTGTTGGCAGACAGATTCTTTGCCGTCTGAGCCCCTAGGGAAGCCCTGCATTTTCCCTTAAAGGTTATTACAAAATATTGACTACAGTTCTCTGTGCCACACAGTAGGTCCTTACTGTTTATCCATTTTTACAGTGTAGTGTGTATATATTAATCCCAAATTCCTAATTTATCCATCCCCTTCCTTCCCCTTTGGGGCTTCTCTAGTAGCTCAGATAGTAAAGCATCTGCCTGCAATGCGGGAGACCTGGGTTCGATCTCTGAGTTGGGAAGGTCCCCTGGAGAAGGAAATGGCAATCCACTCCAGTATTCTTGCCTGGAGAACTCCATGGATAGAGGAGCCTGGTGGGCTACAGTCCACGGGGTCGTAAAGAGTTGGACACGGCTGAGCAGCTAACACACACACACTCCCTTCCCCTTTGGTAACCAGAAATTCATTTTTCTGTGTCTGTGAGTTTGTTCCTATTCAGCAAATATGGTCATTTGTATCACAGTTTGGGATTCCACATATGAGTGATATCGTATGATACTTGTCTTTGCCTGACTTAGGTTACTTGGTACGATCGTCTCCAGGTTCCTCCGCGTCGCTGCAAAGGCTCCACTTTCATTTAAACTAACGTCTTTCTACCCTTTCCATCTGGGAAGCCTTTGGTCCCATTTACCACTGACGGAGAAACTTTACAAGTCAGCATCAAGTCACCTGCCCACACAGCCCACTCTGTTCTGGGATAGAACCTTCGTCCACTTGTTCATGCATCTACCTAGCAACACTTACTGAGCATGTACTGCGAGCCGGGTGCCGTTCTGGATCTGGTTGGAGCTTTGTTCCCCTGATACGCTGCTCCGCTCCTGACCAGGATCATTTCTGACGGCAACAGAAGCTGGATGCAAAAGAAAGTAAGTTGGGAAGAGAGGAGACACCAGGAACCGCCTCAGGAAGAGGTGGTGAGAAGAGACCAGAACTAGGGGTCATTGTCACTCCAGGAAGAGGTTAGAGCAGGACTAAGACCCTGGAGAAAGAGGCTTCTAACCTGAGACCTGGAAGGAAGGTCTACGAGATGAGGAGAAGGAGGTGAGGTCAGAGGAAACCTTGACTGAGCTATTTCACAGGCACAGTTAATTTTATGGATATTGCAGCTCCCCTAGTAATGGGAACTGAGCTTGACTGAAGCAGAAAGGCTATTAACACTTGCGTGTTTCCAGTGTTCAGACATCTCAGTGGTCAGCGGTGGGTGTGTTGTGATGAAATTCCACCCCCTGGAGGACAAAGCTGAGAGCTTACCACTAGGTTTGTTTTGCACGATTATCTAACAGAAAAGGACTAACAGAAACTCTTCAGAGGTTATTTTATCTGTTCCTGTGGCCTTAGTCTGGAGAAGGCAATGGCACCCCACTCCAGTACTCTTGCCTGGAAAATCCCATGGATGAAGGAGCCTGGTGGGCTGCAGTCCATGGGGTCGCTGAGTCGGACATGACTGAGCGACTTCACTTTCACTTTTCACTTTCATGCATTGGAGAAGGAAATGGCCACCCACTCCAGTGTTCCTGCCTGGAGAATCCCAGGGACGGGGGAGCCTGGTGGGCTGCCATCTAGGGGGCTGCACAGAGTCGGACACGACTGCAGCGACTTAGCAGTAGCAGCAGCAGTGACCTTAGTCACTTAAGTTTCTCAAGAAACTTGAGCATGAGAATGTAACTGACTAAGAATTTCCTGAGAGAGTCCAGTCATCTAGGACCATATCTCAGTCTCCAAAATTATTCATCATTGTGAAATTACTGTGTCTCACCTAAAATTCTTGGACTATGTACAAGAAAACATTAGTACTTATAAAGTGATTTTGACTCATTTTCTTATTGTTTTAACAAGTTAAAAATAAATTATTACACAAACATGTTAAGCAATTATTTAAATACATATCAAGTTAGTTCCACATTTCTCTTTTAACTGTAGTAAACAGTTTTGTACTTGGTTTAAAAATTATTTAAGTTTAAAATGTTTGCATGCCCATATGGGCTATTGTAAATTTTGTTTATATTTAGAGAATAATTATCTAAAATAAAATAGCTTATTGTCTAGAGAGCACTCTGACATGGAGATACTGTGCTCATAGTGATCCCAGTCTCCATATTCACAAAACACCACTGTGAGATCTCTAACACCCCCAGGCTTCAGGCTGATCAAGGGTATAATGATTCGTATTTAGTTTCTTGAACTGAATCAGAAAACAGGTGAATGCAAAATTACTTTTGAAGAGGAAAAGAAAATCAAGATTTTTGTGGGGTTTCTGGATGGCCAACTTACTTGAAGGTGGAGAGACGTCTAAGAGGAACCCACTTTCTCTTTCAGGCTGCGTGAGCAGGAGGAGTAACTCGGTCACGAGGAAACTCCTTAAAGGACGGACAGCCCCCTTATTCTTTCTTTATTTTTTTTAAATTTTATTTTACTTAACTTTACAGTAGTGTATTGGTTTTGCCATACATCAAAATGAATCCGCCACAGGTATACATGTGTTCCCCATCCTGAACCCTCCTCCCTCCCCATACCATCCCTCTGGGTCGTCCCAGTGCACCAGCCCCAGGTATCCGGTATCAGGCATCGAACCTGGACTGGCGACTCGTTTCAAACATGATATTATACATATTTCAATGCCCTTCTCCCAAATCATCCTACCCTCTCCCTCTCCCAGAGTCCAAAAGACTGATGAGCCAGCCAGGACCACTCGGTCTGAAGCAGTTTCAATAGCGCCCCCACGTGGCCCTGAGGGGAGAGGGCGACGAGGAGGTGCTTCAAGGACCTCAGGTTGGAAGACAGGGGTGCACCCCGTGCACTCACGGGCTGACGCTCTCCTTTCAGCGCAAGACTGGGCGCGGAGGACGGACAGCGTGGGCGCGCTCGCTCTCCCGTGGGTCCGGTCTGGAATCTGATTCATCTTCAACGACCGTGTCCTTCTAACGCCTCTTCTGTCATCATTTTCCCTTGTTTGGCACATCTGATTTGTGCTTTTCCCACTTCCTTTTCCAGAGAGTCTGTCTCGCTCTGGAGCTCAGAGCTGGGTGTGGTCAGCTTTTCATATGGCCACTTGGTACTTCAGATGACTGTGACTCAAGGCTGGCGTTTTTAAAGACGAGTCTAGATATTTACGCGCTTAAATCGTTCGTTTGTACCCTCAAAGCATGCAGCAAGTGCATGGCAAGCTTGTCGCTGCCTCCTCCCTCTTGTTTTGTCCAATTACAAACTTCTGATCAAAATCAAGAGAACTGAAGACTTTCGTGGGATGGTCCTCCCCGCCACCGCCCGGGAGGTGATGAAAATGAAAGAGGAGAGTGAAAAGGTTGGCTTAAAGCTCAACATTCAGAAAACAAAGATCATGGCATCCGGTCCCATCACTTCATGGGAAATAGATGGGGAAACAGTGGAAACAGTGTCAGACTTTATTTTTCTGGGCTCCAAAATCACTTGGTGACTGCAGCCATGAAATTAAAAGATGCTTACTCCTTGGATGGCTCAGAGGTTAAAGAGTCTGCCTGCAATGCAAGAGACCTGGGTTCGATCCCTGGGTCGGGAAGATCCCCTGGAGAAGGAAATGGCAACCCACTCCAGAATATCTTGCCTGGAGAATCCCTTGGGCGGAGGAGCCTGGTGGGCTATGGTCCACGGGGTCACAAAGAGTCGGACACGACTGAGCGACTTCACTTTCTTTCTTTCACTTTACTCCTTGGAAGGAAAGTTATGACCAACCTAGATAGCATATTCAAAAGCAGAGACATTACTTTACCAACAAAGGTTCGCCTAGTCAAGGCTATGGTTTTTCCTGTGGTCATGTATGGATGTGAGAGCTGGACTGTGAAGAAGGCTGAGCACCGAAGAATTGATGCTTTTGAATTGTGGTGTTGGAGAAGACTCTTGAGAGTCCCTTGGACTGCAAGGAGATCCAACCAGTCCATTCTGAAGGAGATCAGTCCTGGGATTTCTTTGGAAGGAATGATGCTAAAGCTGAAACTCCAGTATTTTGGCCACCTCATGCGAAGAGTTGACTCAGTGGAGAAGACTCTGATGCTGGGAGGGATTGGGGGCAGGAGGAGAAGGGGAGGACAGAGGATGAGATGGCTGGATGGCATCACTGACTTGATGGATGTGAGTCTGACTGACCTCCGGCAGTAGGTGATGGACAGGGAGGCCTGGCGTGCTGCAGTTCATGGGGTCGCAAAGAGTCGGACACGACTGAGCAACTGATCTGATCTGATCTGAAGACTTTCGGCTGCCCCTGCACAGCACCCCCTGGTGGCCGCTCGGAGGACAGGCTCTGCTTGCATGCCTTCGGGCCACCCTCCGGAGCCGGCCAACGCCATCAGAGCCCGCCTCCCGCCCTCTCCTGCTCCTTGCTGCTGGTCTTCTCCCCTCCCTCTGTGGTCACGGCTGCTTCGGCCACGGAGCACTCCAGCTGTGCCCCCAGCATCACGGAAGTCACAGAGGGCCTGGAGAGTTCGTGACTGCCGGTTGGCCACTGAGCTGGAGCCTCAGTGGGAGGATTTTCACTCCCCTCCTCCGTCCTTAGAATGTCTGTCTGTCCATTGTTCTTGTATGAGAAGGCTCTTCAAGGGCTTTTCAAATCAACTGTGAAATTATAATCAAATCAGCTTGTCAAGTATTTTGAGTTGTGTTCATCTGTTGGATCACTTGACATTACTTCATTTGCTTTTTGTGTGTGTGTGACATGTAATCCGCAGATTATGAGGATAATTGTAACAGTTATACAGCATGCACCCAAGTGATGCAGGTCAAGAGGCTGAACTGGCCGTGCTCAGGAAGCTGCCTCTATAGTACGTGACCCCCCCAGGCCCAGCCCTGCCTCTCCTGTCCCCGGAACAGCTCCTGTGATCTGGGGAGAGCGTCTTTGCTTGTCTCTATTCCAGCTTTCTTTAGGCTGATTCTGAGATTTATGTACATAAAATAATGTTGAGATGTAGGCTTTTGAATTTGGCTTTTTTCTTCAACTTATGTTGCAGAGTTTCATGCGTGTTGTAAAGGCAGCAACGATTTGTGCACCTTTGTTGCTGCGTGGTTGGAGGAGGCGATGGCAGCCCCTCCAGTGCTCTCGCCTGGAAGTCCCAGGGATGGGGGAGCCTGGCAGGCTGCCGGCCATGGGGTCACAAAGAGTCGGACAGACCTGAGCGACTTCACTTTCACTTTTCACTTTCACGCACTGGAGAAGGACATGGCAACCCACTCCAGTACTCTTGCCTGGAAATCCCACAGATGGAGGAGCCTGGTGGGCTGCTGTCTGTGGGGTCACACAGAGTCGGACATGCCTGAGCGACTCAGCAGCAGCAGCGTTCTACTGAGTGGACTCCCGTTCTGCTGTTGTTGATCTTTGGGTTCATCAATAAAGCACCTGCAACATTCTTGTAAATGTCTCCATATGAATGCGAATACTAAGAGAATTGCTGGTTCAACACTCCTAAAAATTGAACTTCAATAATAATTGAATTATTTTCCAAAGTAGTTTTCCCAGTTTATAATCCACCCCGCACAGAAGTGAGAAAATTCCAGTGGCTCACTTAAAATTGTCAGAAATTTTAATTTTTGGCAATGTGAATGTAAGATGTCTCATTTTGTTCAAAGTTTGTATTTAACACGTTTTTATTACGCATTTATAAGCCATTTGGATTTCCTCTTTTAAAGTGTGTGCTCATTTTTTAAAAAGTAGTTCTTATGTGATTTGTACAAGTTAAACACACTCGCATGTGCACATATCCATTTTCTTTGAAATAGTTATTGGGATTGGGATTGATTTAAAAAATTAGAGAAAAATGACTATCTTTACAATACTGAGTTCTACTCAATGAATGTGATATATTTCTTCATTTAGTTAGATTTTTAGAAAATTTTCTTAATAATACTAAAATAATTGTGTATAGTGGTTTTGCATATGTGTTATTAGAAATATGTCCAGGGACTTAACTCTTTGATGGTATTTTTCTTTTAATTTCATTTTATTTGTTGCTAGCTGATATTTAGTCATTCTCTTGCTAAACATGTTTCGTAAATCCAAGTACAGAGTTAGATAACATGATTAGTTCACTAATAATGGTTAGTTCCTAATGGCTATACTATAGAGAACACTGCCCCTAACAAACTTAGGGTGGATCTGAAGATGGGTATGTACAAAACTGGACCATATACTGGGTCAGTTAAGCAGGTCCCAAAACATTCCTCAATACCGAAATAATACCGGAATCGTGTTCCCCAACCAGAATACAATTAACCCGGAGGTCAGTAACGTAAGGACAGTCAGTTCTCAGACCAACAGCAGTCAGTTCACAGACTGCTGCCAGTTGGGATGTTCCCCTTACCATGCGCCTTATGAAGGTAGCTGTGAGTCTTTGAAAAATCGACCCTGCGGCTTTCCATTTGGAACTTGAACCTAAGATTGACGTGTCCCCACATCAGAGAGTGGATGGGAAACTTCTGCCCTGGATTTGGGGTCTGTGTGTGGCTTTGCGTGGGAGAACAGGAAGGCCCTGGGGTCACCAGCTCCTCCCCGACCCTTGGGCACACCCAGTGCAATTAAGGGGGTGGACGTGCTGGGGGGCAAAGGGGCTCCGACCAGCTTCAAGCTGACTAATCCTGGCTGAGCGTAGGGAGGAGCAAAGGCAGAAACGATGACCAACATTTAATATGCTTTGCTGCTACTTTATAGTAATTTCTGTTGAAGTACAACATACATGCAGAAAAGCACACGGTGTATGCGTACAACTCAACACGTTATCACAAAATCAACACACCTGTGTAACCCCCGGAGGGGAAGCAATAGTGTGCTGCCGGCGCCCCGGAAGGCCCCTCCCCACCGGTGCTGCTCCCGCCCACCCCGCTTGTGCTTGAGAGAGAACGGGTTTGTTCTCACCCGCCGCCGCCGGAGAAGCTGACAGACCCGCCCGGCGGAAGGTGTGTAGGCACAGGGCCCCCAGCGCAGGAGGCAAGGGATGCTGCGTCCCGGGGGGTCTGGGGAGCACCCAGGTGGGCGGGGGTGGGGGCAGCGGAGGAGCGGGCACAAGTGGCGGCTCCCAGCCCTTAGCCGGGTTCTCGCAGGAAGGGAAGGGTCGGACACGCTGAGTGCACTAAGTGAGCTTGGGTTGGAGAGTTTCCATGGGTGGGTTCGGGCCCTTCAGGGATCTGAAGAGGGGTCCTTACAACTCTCTCTAGCTGCCTGGAGTTGGGGCGCGTTAGGGCCAGCGTGGGTTTGATAAAGGAGAGAGTCGACAGTGTGGTCGCCGAGCTCCCGGGTCCATGTGCCAACGGTGCCCTGTACGGGAGGATCTGTCCCCCGCTCCGGGAACCCGCCTGCCCTGGGCTCGCAGGCTCTTCAGGATCCAGGCCCCAAACGCCTGGGTGTCAAGGAGACAGAAAATAGGAGAACGTTGGCAGAGCATCCACCTTCCTCCGCGAGGGTCTCCGCCCCTCCCGACCCCTGATACCGCCGACCGCTTCCGCCTGTTTCAGAGCTCAGCCTGCGCCGCGGCGCCGCCGCGCGCCACCACCCTGCGCGTTGCCTGGTGTATTCGTCTCCGCTCTTACGTGGTTCTGCTGTAGGGTTTCCCCATCCTTCTGCTTGGGCCTGACTCAGATCCTGCTGCTAATGAACACACCGGTGCACGTCTCAAGGCGCTCACTCTCACACGCACTTCGTTGGGTCTGTCCTGGGGACGAGATCGCTGCTCCAGCCAGGGTACCGCACCTCGAAGCTGAGCAGACTCGCCAAACACTGCACCAGACCGGCCATCACGCATGTCCCAGGATCTCTGGGGTAACTTGGAACCGGGCCATTGACACTCAAGCCCGCAAGTGCCTCAGGCCACGTGCAGCACACGGACTGATGGATGACTGGGCTGTAAAGCCCCTTCTGTTTGCGCCTGGCACAGAGTATGTACTGATGTCATATTGCTGCTGCTGCTGCTGCTGCTAAGTCGCTTCAGTCGTGTCCGACTCTGTGTGACCCCATAGACGGCAGCCCACCAGGCTCCCCCATCCCTGGGATTCTCCAGGCAAGAACACTGGAGTGGGTTGCCATGTCCTTCTCCAATGCATGAAGGTGAAAAGTGAAACTGAAGTCGCCCAGTCGTGTCCATGGACTGCAGCGTTCCAGGCTCCTCTATCCATGGGATTTTACAGGCAGGAGTACTGGAGTGGGGTGCCATTGCCTTCTCCCGATGTCACATTACCTCCTGATAGCTCAGTTGGTAAAGAATTTGCCTGCAATGTGGAAGACCCTGGCTCGAGTCCTGGGTCAGGAAGATCCCCTGGTGAAGGTAAAGGCTACCTTCTCCAGTATTCTGGCCTGGAGAATTTCATGGACTGTATGGCCCACGGGGTCTCAAAAGAGTCGGACACAACTAAGGGACTTTCAGTTCACTTCACTTCATGTCATATTTGACTCAGACTACTAACTTCAGATGAGCACAAATACAAAATGTCAGAGGGAAAAAACCAAAAAGTTCAGAACCTGTTTTTCCTTGGTTTATGTGTCTGGGATTTTACTTTAACAGCTTTTCAGCACAACCTCTTACTCTTGACTTCCTTACCCACAAAGACCTCTTGCTAGAAGCTGATGAGGGGTCTTCGGTTCTGTGAGAGATAGTGGAGAGGTTACTGATTTTAATAAACCACTGGTTTTAACTATGACTGACTTTCAATAAATGCTGGTTTCTTTATTCCAATGGGCTATGAAACATTCTTCAATCTTAGTTATTAAAGTCTTATTGTTTTGGTTAAATAATGAAAAGTATTTTTATCTCTTATTACTGGGTTTTCTTTTTTGCCTCTTTTCTTGTAAACAAATTTGCAGAGTAAAAACAAAACCTACAAACTCATTTACACTGCATTATTTATACTACTTTAAAAATAAGAGTTTTCCTTTGTTCCCTTTTCATGTTGAGATTTGTAAAACAGCAAGGAGGAAGTTTCAAGATGCAGAATTATTACATACTGTCAGGTATCAGATCAGTTCAGTTGCTCAGTCATGTCCGACTCTTTGTGATCCCATGAACCACAGCACGCCAGGCCTCCCTGTCCATCCCAAGTATCAGTTTTGATGAAATTGCACAGCCAGGCATTTAAAGTGGGAAAAACCGAAAGGAACTTACAGAAAGAGTTCCTGCTTTTATTCTTCACTCATAGTCACTCTAACAGTACTATAGGGGAAAGCTGGCTAGTGTACATTTCAGTATTGGGTAATGGGTAAGAAATACTTCATTCACTTGAATGGGCATTCTCATGTTGTGCAAGCAGTTATGTGAGTTGACCCAGCCGGGTAGGGTTGTCACTTTCCAGGGGAGTCTTGGGGCTGAATTCACTGGACACCTGACCCAGGGACCTGGGCGATGTTGCTTGGAACTGATTCTATTTCCTCTCACCCTGAGGGCCCCTCCTCACCACTACCACAACCACCACTCCCGCACCCATAACTGAGAGGCTGGAGTGTACGGGATGAGACTTCAAAGAGACTGCTTTGGCATCTCAGTCATTCTTACTAAGCTGTTTCTTACTAGAGACAGCTCATCTTGACAGAGATGACAGGCCCTTGACAGAGACCTGAGTTCGCGGGGAACTCAAGGGTGCCCCCTCCCCAGGAGCGCGCTGCGCACACGCGGCTCACCGCCAGATGCACAGCTCTGCTCGGGCTCCTAGGAGGGGGGAGTCAGGGGGCAGGGCGTCCCGCCTGCGCCGCCCCCTTCTGCCGCTACAAGCTATAAGGGCGGCGCTCGGCCTGTCTCAGACCCCGCCCCGCCCAGGCAGTCGAGCAGCTGGTAAGGCCGGGCAGAAAGCTGGGCGGGGGGGACAGGCTCGGGTCCCCTGCGCCCCGCGGGGTCCGGCATCTGGTGGTCACCCCGGCCCGCCGTGCGCCCTGCGGAAACTCCTTGTCCGATGGTCACCCAGCACCTTGGCCCGCGCCCCGCGGAGTCTCCTGGGCAGCGGTTTCCCCACCCCGCCGTGCGCCCGCCCCGGGGTCCCCGCGCCGCGTCCGGTCACTCTAGGCCGGCGCCGGCCCGAAGGCGGAACCCAGCCCTTCTCCCCCTCCTCCCGAGCTGTGTGCGCAGTCCGGCTCAGGCCAAGCCGCTCCTCCTTCCTCTTTCCTGCTGCTGGAGGCGCGGGAGGCGATTTGTCAGCGACAGTAATAATTCAGCTGTGACTCGCAGGCGGGGCAGTCGCAGGCCGGCGGATCCCCTTCCTCTCCGGAGTGTGGGGCTGAGAGGGAGGCCGGGCGGGGACAGGGGCCAGCTGATGGGCCAGGGCCAGCTGCTGCATCCGCAGACCCCTCTGCCCGCGGGAGGGACAGGGTTTCTGGTCACCTTCTCCCTGTCCAGCTGCTCGACCTGCCTCAGGGCCTGTGTTGGGTTTCTGAGCTCTCATATCCTGTGAGAATGGGGACAAGACCTCTCCAGACATCGGACAGTGAACCCCAAAACGAGGGTCATCCTGTCTCCTTGCTGGAATTTGCTTCATTGGTTGGCAGGTCGCTCTGATTTTCTATGGGAAACTTGATTCCCATGTCAGTGCTAAGTCCTTGGCCCGTCTTCCCAGGCTCTCACATCTATGCATGTGGGTTCTTGCCCTCCTAGAAAGAGAAAGAAAAAGTACAAGTTCCAGTGAACTTAAGGGGTGGGGGGTGGCCCAAGCTGAGAGGAGACGGGAGTGACCTTGCTGATTCGCTTGTGCGGCCGTGGGCAGCTCAGGCTCTGCTCTGCGTTGCAGCCTCACCATGGAGCAGCTGAGCGCAGCGAACACCCGCTTCGCCGTGGACCTGTTCCTCACCCTGACGGAGCACAATCC
The DNA here is from genome assembly GCA_935064755.1 of Tragelaphus eurycerus. NCBI lineage: Eukaryota > Metazoa > Chordata > Mammalia > Artiodactyla > Bovidae > Tragelaphus > Tragelaphus eurycerus. The sequence goes on along the minus strand of CAKXYN010000031.1, from coordinate 1,668,025 downwards.
TGCTGGAAACATCTTCATCTCCCCCTTCAGCATCTCGTCAGCGCTGGCCATGGTCTTTCTGGGGGCCAGAGGCGACACCGCGGCGCAAATGTCCAAGGTCAGCAGAAGCTAGCCAGAATAGTCTGCTTTCCCGGCTGAGCCCTGCCGCCGCTGCTGCTGCTAAGTCGCTTCAGTCGTGTCCGACTCTGTGAGACCCCATAGACGGCAGCCCACCAGGCTCCCCTGTCCCTGGGATTCTCCAGGCAAGAACACTGGAGTGGGTTGCCATTTCCTTCTCCAATGCATGAAAGTGAAAAGTGAAAGTGAAGTCACTCAGTCATGTCCGACTCTTAGCAACATGACTGAGCGACTTCACTTTCACTTTCAGAGGTACTTCCTAGATATTATGAGAAAACATCTAGATGGTGCCTGCTGCTGCTGCTAAGTCACTTTAGTCGTGTCCGACTCCACGTGACCCCATAGACGTCAGCCCACCAGGCTCTCCTGCCCCTGGGATTCTCCAGGCAAGAAAACTGGAGTGGGTTGCCATTTCCTTCTCCAATGCATGAAAGCGAAAAAGTGAAAGTGAAGTCGCTCAGTCGTGTCCAACTCTTAGCGACCCCATGGACTGCAGCCCACCAGGCTCCTCCGTCCGTGGGATTTTCCAGGCAGGAGTACTGGAGTGGGGTGCCGTTGCCTCAGCCGGGACCAAAGGCTGTGCCTCTGAGCGTTTGCAGTGCGTTTGTGGGCTTCCCAGATGGCTCAGTGGTCTGGAATCCGCCTGGAACGCAGGAGACTCAGGCAAACTCGGTTTCAATCCCTGGGCCCGGAAGATCCCCCTGGAGGAGGGCATGGTAACCCACTCCGGTGTCCTTGCCTGGAGAATCCCATGGACAGAGGAGCCTGGGGGGCTGCAGGCTATGGGGTCGCAGAGTCGGACATGACTGAAGCGACTTGGCAGGCATGCACGCACAGCGCGTCTGTAGGGCTGTGTCTGTGTTCAGCGCTGTGTGTCATGTTACACGTTACACTTCATGAGGTCAGATTTTCGGAAAAAGCCCCAGGGAAAATCCACTTGGATGCAGGCTGTCCTTCATGATCCAGTCTCTTCTGAGCACCTGCGATGGGGTGGCTCTCCTGCCCATGCAGGAGGTGTGATAGCCTCAGATTCAGTCCTTGGGTCGGGAAGATCCCCGGGAGGACGGAACGGCAGCTCACTCCACTGTTCTTGCCTGGAGCTCACAGAGTCACAGAGTCAGACAGGACTGAGGCGACCCCGCATGGATGCATGCGTGAAACAGACAGTGTTTTTTGTTGGGCTGAGCAAGTGTGGAGTGTGGAGTGTTGGTCGCTCAGTCGTGTCTGACTCTTTGTGACCCCGTGGGCTGTAGCCCACCAGGCTCCTCTGTCCAAGGGGATTCTCCAGGCAAGAATACTGGAGTGGGTTGCCATTTCCTCCTCCAGGGGATCTTCCCGACCCAGGGATCGAATCCAGGTCTCCTGCATTGCAGGCAGATTCTTTACCACATGAGCTACTGGGGAAGCCCAGTGGAGTCTCCCACATTTGGGGAAATCACAGGGGTCAGCACGTCTGAAGTGCAATGGGTCAGCCTCGCCCTGGGAAACCCGCCTTTGTGACCACGGTGTCTCCCCCGGGCTGAGGACAGAGCAGTGAGAAGGCTGGCCGCCCCTGCCGCCTGCTGCTTCTGCCCCAGCATCACCCGCTGGCTCTTCCAGGCACCTCCTCCCCCAGGACTGTCTGCTTTCTGCTTTGCCTGTGATGCCGGCTCCTCCCTCCAGCAGCGCCTGCAGAGTCTTGTTCCTTGTGAGCATAATGACGCCTGGTGGAGCGGTCCAGGGGCCACGAGAGCGCCCGGCCCTGTGCTCCGGGCCTGGCCCAGGCGTGTCCTGTGTGAGCAGGAGGGCCCTTTAGGGAGGCAGGGAGGCGACACAGAGGCTCAGCCTGTCCTTGGGGGTGAGGAGGGCACCCGTGTGCTTAGCCTGCCTTATTCTGAGTGGGGAGCTCTGGCTTTCCTCGAAGGAAAGGGCGTCCGCGAAGGTCTTTCTCATGTCCGGGTCACTGGTCACGCTGCACCTAGAGCCAGGGAAGGTCCAGCCCGGATTCAGGTTTACCGGCCTGTTGCAGCTGCACAGCTTCTGTGTTTGTACTTGATGGAAAACCAGCGTTTTTCATCACTGTAGATACAGAAGCATTTGAAAGTTTTCAAAATCTACTTAAAAAAAGAAAGAAAGAAAACCCTGGTACTAGTAACTGTTAGTTGCCCCTGCAAGGTAATCTGAGCTTCTGTTTTGAGGTTTTCCAGGAACTTCATAACCTCAGTGAAGAGCAGTCTTAAGTTCTTACCCTGTTTCCACTGAAGAGATGGCTCACAGCCCACACACACGCTCCACATGTCAGGGAGAGACCAGCCTTTGTACGCGGTGGAGCTTTGTTCTTTGTGCCCTAGAAGAAGGAACCAGCCCAGGCCTCGTAAAGCCATAAAGTGACTCTTGGTGTAACTGATATGTGGAGAATTAAACTTTTGCCCAGTGTTAAGTTTAATGAAACTGTTTTTAAGCAAGTGAGTTACTGACGCTGGCAAGGCAATTAAAAAACCTCTCAGTTTCTACTACCTTTGTGTTCTTGCATAGCTGATGATTCTTTTATCTACTGTTTATTTCTGAGAACTTTCAGGAAAATTCTATTTGTACAAATATGCTTATGAACATACCATTTATGATTGGGGGAAGCAGACTTGTATACGTGTTTATTAACCACTCATATTTGTGCAACTGTAATTATATCAAAAAGTGATGCAAAAGGGCAGCTTTCAATATACTTACTATATTTCATGAAGCTAATACATTTTGGATTTTGCTGATCAATAATTAGTACTAAAACATATTAATTTGATGGAAGCAAATTCCAAGGAACCAGGTTATAATTTCAAAATCCATGGTTATAGAAATAATATTTCCTTTATTTTAGGCTCTCCATTTCGAAGGAGTTGAGATTCATTCGGGATTTCAGAGTCTGAATGCTGATATCAACAAGCATGGTGCTCCCTACACTCTGAAACTCGCCAACAGGTTATTCGGAGAGAAGAGCTACGATTTCCTCCCTGTGAGTGCTTTGCTCTTCGTGTTCTCAAACTCAAAAGACAATGCAGACTTTTTGCCCAGCACAATCAAGTCACACAAACCAGTTTTAATTTTTATAAACATTCAGAAAAATAATCCAGAATGAAAACATAACCAACAGTATTCGCCTCGGCGGATGTGATTTCATTTTCTCATCCCCACAGTGAAAAGATCAACCCTGGCTGCTCTACTAAAGAAATCCACAGTGAATCCCATCATTCACTTCCAAGGACAGTCAGTATTTGCTTGTTTATGAAAATGTTAGTCAGACAATAGAAAAGAATTGGTACATTTTGTACAACACCCAAACTATAGGACGATACACTTAAGAGTGGTTAGGATTGTCAAGTCAATGTTACGTGTTTTTCACCAGAGTCAAAAAAAGTAGAAGAGCTAGAATTTTTGTTGTTACCATGAAATAAGCCTTTGGGGATTATTTCTGTTGCTTTTAAGGATTTTAGAGAACCACCTCTGTATGGAGGACTTACTCACAACACCTCCTTTTTCTTTTCTTAAACAGGAGTTCTTAGCTTCAACGCAGAAAATGTACAATGCTGAGCTGGCCAGTGTGGATTTTATGCAAGCCTCCGAGGATGCGAGGAAGGCCATAAACGAGTGGGTCAAAGGGCAGACGGGAGGTGAGCGAGGGCGGCGCTGGCCGTCCGCCGGGTCCTTCCTTCGCTCCGCCTGCCTCTCCCCCTGCAGGGACCCTCCCCTTCCCTCACCTCTCGGCCTGACCCTGGGGTCCACCTTCACTCACTGTCCAGGCCAGACAGCTTTCAAACACGGGAATCTCTCCAAGTGGAAACGTAAACATGGTTTAACTGAAGATGCTAAAAGCTTCTTTCCTGTAAGTTCCCCAAACTGCGCTTAAAAGTTGAAACTAACATTGACTATAGAATAAACAGATGAAAACCTCATGATCCAATGTCTACAAGCCGCTGTGGCCAGGAGTGTTTTTGCCAACACCTCGTCTAAGGAATCAGGCTGGTCTCTGGTTCCTGTCTCTGTCATAGTCACGGAATGGTCAAGACACCCACAGGACACCTGTCCCTTCCACACCCACAGTGGCCGTCACAGCCACACGCACCACGAGTGGGGCCGTGTGTCCGCGGAGGAGCTGTCCTACCTCTTAGACGCCTGTTAAAAGCTTCCCTGTGGGAGTTAGGCGACCACTTGGATGATTTGAAGAAGCAATTTGCTTCTTAGTGACCTAAAACACTTTGGTTAAGGAATTTCCCCTTTCCTGATAAAGAATGGCCTGTCTCCAAATGAGGCCCACTGATGATCATGCATCTTAGAAAAGGAGATTTAGCCCTTTAACCCAATACCTTGTTTCGAAGCATCGCCCCTCCAGGGTAGTTTGTGTTTCCCTTGATCCGCCCTCAAGTTGTCTGGTCTTAATTGTGGCATGCGCTCCCTGGGTGTGGCATGTGGGCTCAGCTGCCCCGAGACTTGTGGGATCTTAGTTCCCTACCCGAGACTTGTGGGATCTTAGTTCCCCACCCCGGAGAAGGCAGTGGCACCCCACTCCAGTACTCTTGCCTGGAAAATCCCATGGACGGAGGAGCCTGAAAGGCTGCAGTCCACGGGGTCGCTAGGAGTCGGACACGACTGAGCGACTTCACTTTCACTTTTCACTTTCATGCATTGGAGAAGGAAATGGCAACCCACTCCAGCATTCTTGCCTGGAGAATCCCAGGGACGGGGGAGCCTGGTGGGCTTCCGTCTATGGGGTCGCACAGAGCGAACACGACTGAAGCGACTTAGCAGCAGCAGCAGTTCCCCACCCAGGGATGGAGTCTGCAGCACCTGTGTTGGAAGGCAGATTCTTAACCACCAACCACCAGGAAGTCCCTCCCAGCTGGTTTATTTCCAGTGGGAGCACCCGGGGGCCTTAGCTCACTTAATGCCGTGTGACAGGACTTTGGGTAGAAGGAAGCATTTGAATTGCATTTCAGTGTTAATCAAGTGCGTTAGTCGCTCAGTCGTGCCCGACTCTGTGACCCCACGGACTGCTGCCCACCAGGCTCCTCTGTCCATGGGATTTTCCAGGCAAGCATACTGGAGTGGGTTGCCATTTCCTTCTCGGATTGAACCCCAGTCTCCTGCACTGCAGGCAGATTCTTTACCAACTGAGCTATGAGGGAAGACTAATGCCAATCAAAGGTCCATTCAAATTTGGAATCCTGATAGGTGGGTTTTTAAAAAGTTAAGTTTGTCTTTTTAGGGAAAATTCCGGAGCTGTTGGCCTCAGGTACGGTTGACAGGTTTACGAGGCTGGTGCTGGTGAATGCCATCTATTTCAAAGGGAACTGGCAAGAGAAATTCATGGTGGAGGCCACCAAGGATGCGCCTTTCAGACTGAATAAGGTGAGAGCGGATGACTGTCTAGATGACTCTGTGCTCAGAAGCCACGAGGATACTGATGGGCGATCTGTGGTCTGATTGTTCAGAGAGAAACAAAAACGGTGAAGATGATGTATCAGAAGAAGAAGTTTCCCTTCGGCTACATCAAGGACCTTAAGTGCCGGGTGCTGGAGCTGCCCTATGAGGGCAAGGACCTCAGCATGGTCATCCTGCTGCCGGACGACATCCAGGACGAGGCCACGGGGCTGAAGAAGGTGCGGCCCCGCTCCCCGCGTGGTGCACGGACTGTGTGTGTGTGTGTGTGTGTGGGAAGAGGCAGGAGTGTGAAGAGGGCAGTTTTTCTTCCGTGTGTCTGCCCTGTGTGTGCTTTGCCCTTCTCCTCCTCACTAAACTTCCTGTTGAGCGGGGTCTGATATTTAGCCGTCTGCAGCTACAGCAGGCGTTAGAACCTGGGTGTTCCTGCTCTCAGCTGTATTTCCATGGTTGTCTCTTCCTGACTGCAACATAGAAAGGCCGGGATTAGCAGCATCAGCAGGGCGTGGCTGTGTCCCAGTGGGGCAGCAGTGACAGGGTGACCGCAGGAGCTGGGCTCATGCAGCTCACACTGCGCCCGGCGTTCTCTGCAGGGCGATCCGGCACTTGGAGCAGGGCTCCCAGCGTGTGCTACAGTTTCCCCACTTTAGACGAGGGACTGGGTCTGCTTCTGGTTTTACCAGTGTTCTTGTTGTTGTCCAGTTGATAAGTCGTGTCCGACTCTTTGCGACCCCGTGGACTGCAGCACGCCAGGCTTCCCTGGCCTTCACCATCCCCTAGAATTTGCTCAAACTCATGTCCGTCGAGTCAGTGATGCCATCTAACCATCTCATCCTCTGTCGTCCCCTTCTCCTCCCGCCCTCAATCTTCCCAGCATCAGGGTCTCTTCCAATAAATTGGCTCTTCGCATCAGGTGGCCTAAGTATTGGAGCTTCCGCTTCATGAGCTATGTCTATCAGGACAACTTCATCCATGTGAGGTTTACAGATAACCACAGCGACCACTGGGGCTCAGATAAATAGAAGACATAGAAGAAAGCTTTAAAAATTACCCCGTGTCACTCAGTTAGGGTAGTAACAGCCATGACGGCGGTGGTCCAGCGTGGCAGAGGCTCAGTCAGTCCTGGGTGGGGGCGGGTGGTTCCTGGGCCTTGTCTCCATACGGGGGCCTCGGTGCCTGGGAACGCTGTTCTGTTTATTATCACCAACAGCCAGAAAGGTGAGAAGTCCCCAAGTGGAACCTGTTTGAAGGAAACCAGTGAGCAGTGGGTAGGAAAGAACGCCTTATTGAGTGACTTCCATAGAATGGTTTCAGCTCTTCTTTTCGCCCATTCTATTCCAGATTGAGCAACAGCTGACTCTGGAGAAGCTGTGGGAGTGGACCCGACCCGAGAGCCTAGACCTCCTTGAGGTCAGGGTCCAGCTGCCCAGGTTCAAGCTGGAAGAGAGTTACGACCTCAACGAGCCCCTGGCCCACCTGGGTGTGCAGGATCTCTTCACCAGTAAGGCGGACCTGTCCGGCATGTCGGGGGCCCGAGACCTCTTCATATCCAAGGTGGTCCATAAGTCCGTCGTGGACGTGAACGAGGAGGGCACAGAGGCGGCGGCCGCCACGGGGGCCATCGCCATGTTCGCCATGCTGATGCCAGAGGAGGAGTTCATTGCCGACCACCCTTTCATCTTCTTCATCCGGCACAAGCCCTCCTCACACATCCTCTTTCTAGGCAGGCTTTCCTCCCCGTAGAAGCTAGAGACGTTAATGCAAGGTCAAGCCCACAGCTTTTTGCCTGCCCTTTAGATGGTGACCATTCTCGTATATCTTTACCCGTAAAGTACTATTTGATAATGAATCTTTAATCTCCTTTGTAAGCTCAGCTCTGTTGGCTGTTCACACTTGGCATGGGTATCTCTTCTTTTTTTATACTGAAAAAAATCCCGTGATTTCTCTTGAATGCACTGAGTTAAAAAAAGAAAGAAAAATCAGATGTGTAGATCCTTGACAGTGTAGCAGTCTATGAAGTTGCAATACTTTCCTGAGAGCCATGGGGGACAGTGGTCACGCCATCATCTCTTTTTAGAGATAGACTTTTGGAAGCCGCAAAAGAGAGATGTCCTGATAGCTGAGGGGAGGCTTCAACAGATACTCAGTTGAAATACAGGGGAGCGCCCCCATTGAGGGTCAGGGTTATGAGACAGCCTTGCCTTGGCGAGGTCTCTGACCCTGGGTCCAGCCCTCCGACCTGGTGGTGACCCACGCCCTCTGTTGTCTGTTCTCCCTTACTCCTCTGGATGTGCACTATGAGGGGCACAAGGAGTCAGGCAGTAGGTGTCTTATCAGGAAAGAAGCCAAGAAATGGCAACAGGATGTCGCTGCTAACTGCCTTCTCCCATGTTTTCTGATGAAGGCTCTCGATGTCCATCATCTGGCACACGTTCTTATGGTAACAGGACAGCTTTATGCGAGACTGTGGAGGAAGACGGTGGCAGGGTGCCGTTTGATGAATGTCAGCCTTTGTCAATGTTCTTCTTGGAATGTGCCTTGAATTGCTGCTTCTTGCTCTCGTGAAGCTGGTGCGTTGCATAATAAAGTTTCCTAAGATCGTGCAAACCAGACTGACCTCAGTCCTCATTTCTCCCTGATCTTGGGCAAGCCAAGACTGCAGAAAGGGGTTCTTGGCCTGACCTGTGCTTACATCTGGCTGATACGGATTGACTGCACAGCACAGCAACAGAATCCCAGCAGACCTCATGTTGGCAGGCTTTTCTCCTCCTTCCTTACGGTTTTCCCTAGTGCCTGCCATACAAGTCCTCTTGGCTACAGGGACCAGGGGGAAAGCCACAGTTGTCTGTCCCTTTTTGCCACTCAGTCCAGCATATACTCAGCGATTTAGAGTAGGTCGTGTTGATCGAGTTACATGGGCCCAAGCAGCTCTGCTCAAATCCTCCCTTTTTGTATTTGAGGGAACAGGCCCCCGGACTACCATCAGCTGTTGAAGTCAGAACGACTAGGAAATTCGAGAGCAGGGACTAGATCTGATTCTTCTTTTTTTTTTTGTCTCGCTGCCCGTAGCAACCAGGGATGGAACCAGTGCCCTTGTGGCCCTGGCAGTGAGAGTGTGGCGTCCCAACCACTGGACTGCCAGGGAAGTCCCCCAGTTCATATTTGATGTGGAGAACGTCCACCTCTCATAATGATGAGTGAGATAACCCAGAAACCTCTGGAGATCAACTGGAAAACCAAAAAAATACCTGGCAGGCCCTCGGGGGAAGGTTGACTTGATCGTGGAGAAACACTGGGCCCGAGACCCAGCAGGGGCTGCGGCATCTCCCAACCCAGAAGAGATCTATGAGGCGTGACGTAGGGGTTTTGACACTGTGCTAGGCTAGGGAGCCTGAGTTTGGACCCATCAAGAGTGAGGGCCCCATTCAACCTCCTGACACCCTAAGGCATGAGTGAACCATCGCAGAATGCAGCCCTGCTGAAGTCCTCAGACAGCCTGGAAAATTCCAGGCCCTAGAATTGGGTTACATTCATCCTGGTTTGCTACAACTCAGAAACAGAAAGATTACCCATAAACTTCAAATGATTTTTTATAAGCAGCTTTTCTTATACAACATCCAGCATACAATCGAAGGTAACTGGATGGGTGACTCCTGGTCTGTCCTGAAGACACCCTCCTGAGCCAGACAGCATAAACCAGCACACAGAAACCCAGAGGGCAGAGGCGCAGGCCCCGAGGCTCCCGCTGTTAGAACCATCTCGCACAAACCACAGAACGACACTGTCACCCCTGGTCAGCAAGACAAAGACAAGGGTCAACATCTCAGCGGATAACTGGAAGCTTAAATCAGTCTCAAAGATGAGACAGAAACTCTAGAGCTCAAAAACACAGTTAAGAATGAAGTACTAAATAGATAAGATTTGTTAGCAAATTACAGATGGCAAGAGAGAGAAACTATGACTGGTCAGATCAGGAAAAATTATCCACAACTTCTTTCAGAAAGAAAAATGTAATCCAGAAAGACAAGAGGATGGAAGAATGCAAAAGGGAAGGTAAAAAACCCAGAGAAGTCAGTAAGAAGACACTTCAGAGGAAAAGAAGGGGGGAAAGAAGCTTCTGGGCAGTGGTGGTTGGTGGTTTGGTTGACAAATGGTGACCGACTCTTGCAACCCCACGGACTGTAGGCCTGCCAGGTTCTTCTGTCCGTGGGACTTCTCAGGCAAGAACACTGGAGTGGGTTGCCATTTCCTCCTCCAGGGGATCTTCCCGACCCAGGGACTGAGCCCTCGTCTCCGGCATTGCAGGCAGATTCTTTCCTGCTGACCCACCTGGGAAGCCCTGTCTAGGGCAGAATCATGTTTAAAGAGCTGACATTCAACATGATTTCAAACAGATACGTCAGTTCCCAGATTCCAGGTCCCACATGGGGCCAGGCATGGTGCTCCACACACGATGTTTGTACTTTAAGGTGAGTGGTGTGGTCTTCAGGCTGTAGACGGGAGGAAGGAAGCTGCCTGGGGCCTTGGAGTAGACCTCCTCCTGATGCATCACCAAGAACCGCCCGGGGGATTTGAGTGCACCCGAAGCTTTTGGAAGAGATGATCGCCCTTCTCTATTAATACTGTGTTTTCTCGCTCAGCTGTGAACCTCGGCCAGTTTCAAGGAAATCTTCAATAACTTTGCAATCTCAAACACGCTCACGTTTGAGACGCAGCATATAACCTGGGGTTGCCTGGGAAGAGTGGGTGGACGGCCCTGCAGCAGGACCTGCCGAGCCATCACATCTCCAAGGCACATCTCCAGGGACCCAGCCCCTCCCGGGTCACTGCTAAAAGCCGAGATCTCTGCACACAAGGGTGCCAGAGGATGCATCTGTCAGTTCAGAAACCTCCCAGGACTTCCGAAGGATCTCATACTTTAACCTTGGAAGGTGGATGGCTCCGAAACACATATGGGTTATAAAGTGGAAAAGCGTTTCTTCATCTAACCTCTTGGGGTTCGAATTACATGCACAGAATTGCGACACCGGATACTTTCTGACTGGAAAAAACAGTTGGTGGCTTGTGTGGCCACAGCCCTGCCTACAGGGTATGGCAGAGCCCTGTGGAATGAGGAAACCAGTCTCTGCCAACAGGTGAGGTGTAGTGTGCTGTCTAACAGGAGTTGAGGAACAAAGGTGATTTTCCAGCTCACAGGGGAGACCGTGAACAGCCCAGCCTGCACAGCAAGAGAAAGTTCCTCAAAGAGGTTTTCCTGAAGTTCTTCCACCAGCCCTTCCTGTGTTTTGCAAATGTCTGTTACAACAAATTCTGGTAGTAAGATCTTTGCTTCAGCAGATACATAAAACTTTCCTATAAATTAGAAGTGTTGATGTTTTATTATTGCACAATATTTTAAAAAGTCAGTTTTCAAAGAATAAACGCATTGCAAATTCAGTGTTCTGTGCAAAGTTTGATACATTAGGAAATTGGGTAAAAACTTGTAAAAAAATATTCAGGAATTTGCACAAAACCTTGCCTATTTTAAAGTAAACCCAGCTGTTTATCAAGGCAAAACAGCAGATGCTTAAAATTTTCAATTGCTCTCCTATGACCTCACTATTTCAAAAGGTAAGGACTTTGGTGGAATCTTTTGGTAGCCCCTCCAGGCTTGTGGGACCTACCAGGGATGAAGCTGAACCACTGCAGTGGAATCGTGGAGTCCTAACCACTGGATTGCCACGGAATTCCCGTTCATGGCTTTTAAACTCATTAATTCTTACTGTATTTTATGTCCTACACTATTTGCTGCTGTTGCTTGCTGAACTAATTTTCAAAAATTGATGCTTTTTCATCATTGTGGGTATTTTAAATTAAAATATATTTACTCCATAAGTGACTTAACTCAAGTGGACAGTAATGTCCACTGAGGAGACAGTCACCCCCAAGAGTCAGCAGAGCAGAGCATGAGAGCTGAGGGGAGGACGAGGCAATGGCGATGTCCCTGGGGCAGGGTCTGGGAATTCCGGGACCGCTGACTGTCCACACGGTATCAGCAGAGCCGAGCGTGAGCGCTGCGGGGAGGGCAAGGCAGCGGCGATGTCCCCGGAGCGGGGACCGTCCACACGGCCCACTCTGTTCTATTGTTTTTGGATGATGTTTGCTCGTTTCATCATCGAGCCATCAATTTTCCTAACTAGTGATCACCTTTATTTGACTTCAGAAAGCTCGTAAACATGTAAAAAAAAGTCTGTATTTTGATAAATGCCATTTTTGAGGCATTAACCAGTATTTATACGGTACCTTCTACACCTGTAAGTAGGATAGCTCAAACATGTTCCACAAAGTGAACTCACCCATGTATTCAACACTCAAAGCAAGAAACAGTGATCTCTCAGCCTTCTGAATACCACAGCCCTGCCAGGGTGCCCTCTCCTCTACTTTCTACAGACCTGGAGGAGTCTTCTCTGTGTACTCCGAATTTGCTTAATCTTACATTTTGTGGGTATATATAGATATTGTGTGTGGTGTTAGTCGCTGTTGTGTCCAGCTCTTTGTGACCCCATGGACTGTGGCCCACCAGGCTCCTGTGTCCATGGGATTCTCCAGGCAAGAATACCGGAGTGTGTTGTCATTTCCTTCTCCAGGGATCTGCCTGACGCAGGGATCAAAGCCGGCTTTCCCGCACTGCAGGAAATTCCCTCTTTACCACTGAGCCACCAAGGAAACCCAGTGACTAACAAACACACAACACACTGTGTATGGGGCCCGTGATGAGTCTGTTTTGAATGACATCTTGCCTTGTGGAGGAAGCACCAGCCTTGAGGATGGAAGGTCTGTACTGGCTGTGTGCTCCCATGATGATAAAATACTCCCCAGATAAACGACAGGGTCCTGCTGGAGAGCAGAGGGACCCATATTCAATACCCTCTGATAAACCGTATACGAAAGAATATGAACAACTACACATGTCTGCGTGTGTACCCGGGTCACACTGCTGCACAGCAGAAGTCAACACCTCCTAAACCAGCTACACGCCAGTCAAATAAAAAATAAATACATTCCTCCAATAAAGCACTTGGCTTGTCTCTCTGGCCGGCTCTTCTCTCCTGGATGTTAAGAAAGACTCTGAGTGTGAGCAGCTCTGTGACCAGTTACACAGGAAACTTCTCTTTCTGAGCGGGTCAACCAGTTTTGTTATGACAATGAATAAAGCTCTTGGTAAGCCTTCTTTGCTTACAGCAAGGTGCATATTTACGGAACGGAGCGGGGAGCCCAATGCTTTGGTTCTTTGGAGAACTGTTTGCCGTTACCCCTCCCGACAGACATTTTCCAGCTCAGGGATTTACGGGCTGTTATTGAAGATGGCTCGTGAGTTATTACTGACGGCGGCGCTGTCTCTTTGACAACCAGGCATGTTGCCTGGCAACAATTTCCTTGCTGCTTTCACATCTCCCTTTATCTCTGTTTCTACATCTTCGGCACACCTGTCCCTCTTCTGCTTCCTCCCACACAGAATAAAGCCCCTGCACCCTCCTGAGTTACCAGCCGGGAGTGGCAGACCCACGGGGCTTACTTCCGAGAGGCTGGGTGCCTTGCTGCTGCAAGTGCATCTTGGCTTGGAAGCTTTGTGGGGAATCTTTAAAGTGCCACTGGTGAGGCCAGTGGGGGAGTGCACGGTTGGCCGGGATGGGGGAGGAGAGGGGAGCTTCGAGTTTGGGTTCAGGGTCACGAGCTGTGCGGAGCTGGTCCAGGACTGGATTTTCCGGGGTGGCCAGGGGGCGCAGGAAGAGCGTTGTGCTTGGAGTTTCTGACACAGAGCGACAAGGCACGTCCCCTTCTCTAGTGGCAGAAGGGAAAAAACCTTAGCCGATTCTTAAGCAGCTGTCCTTCAGACCTGGGGCGCTGACTGTACCTGGAGCAGGCTGGGCTGAGCCAGGGAGGAAGTCTGCTTGCCTGCAGCTTGTCCTGGGGGTCCCGGCTCCTCTGCTGGCAGACCCTCTGACTCATGCTGAGAGTCTCCGGCTAAGCTGTATCCGCTACCTTAAAAAACCAGGTGCGCTTCAAAATAAAATGCTTGCTCCAGGAGGAACAGTCCTCAGGTACCGCTGACTCCTAGCGGAGGTCAGCCATCACACCTTGGTGGGACTGGGGCTCTCTGGGCAAGCCTGGTGGGAGACAGGCCATGAGAGCCCTGGGCTCTGGGGGGACGACCAGACGGTGGGCCCTCGCGGGTCTGCGCCTCCAGGACGAGGACACTCGGGGGGGCATCGCCCTCCTCTGTCGTGCTTTGAGGGCTTGGTCACAAGCAGCCAAGGGTGCCAGCTGCTCCTCGCCCGCGTCTGTCCTCAGTCACACACACGTGCCTGAGGACATACACGTGTGTCTGTGTGTTTGCCCGTATTCTCCGTCAGGGCTGTGCCCCCAGCCCCAGGGGATGTGTGACGACATCTGAGGCTCAGGGCTGCCACGACCTGGGGCAGCAGGAGGCACCAAGGCCTGGAGCAGGTGGAGGCCTGGAGGCGGAAATGCCCTGCAGCACACAGGAAGGCCCCACGCCCAGCGCACCCTGCCCTCGGGTGTCAGCGGGTGTCACCCTGCCCTCGGGTGTCAGCAGCGCCCAGCGCACCCTGCCCTCGGGTGTCAGCGGGTGTCACCCTGCCTTCGGGTGTCAGCGGCACCTGGGTGAGAAACCCTCCTCTGCGGAGACAGGGCCGTGCGTGCCCTGACCTTGTTCCAGGATGCTGGCTCTGCGTGAACACTGAGCAGACTCTTCTCTGAACCACCACCGAGGATCCTGTCTTTAAGTTGCTAATAGAGGGTCAGCTCCTGGAAGGCAAAGACCCACTTGTTTCTCGTTTTGGTCCCTTCTTCAGATCCTTGTAATCCAACTAAACTACAGAACAGACCATGAGAAGTGCTGTGATATCGAAGATGCTGTACCAGCCCGGCTGAGTGTAAAGCGGGGAAAGATCAGTTCTGAGTGAGAGACGTCCCCTGGGGGTGGCATCGGGCTGAGCCTGCCCGTTGCTGGCACATTTACCGATTGACATAAATACCAGCTCTTTCACAATTACTCGTACAAGTATTTTAGTTACATTTTTAGAGCACGTTTGTCCTGCCATAAGCTTAGATTGGAAGCTCTCCCACGGCTCTCTATAGTCCCAGCGCGCACATGTTAAATCTGTTAGAGTATGAATGAACGCGTGCAATCAGGTAACCGGGTCCGGTGGCCCCGAGGGGTTTAGACGGAGACGCGATGCTGTGAAGTGGAGACTGGAGGGGTGGCCTCTGCTTCTTCCTTCTCCACTCGGCCTGAAGGCAGCCTCTCTGGGCCTTTCTCCAGCGAACCCGGGTCACCCATAGAGATGCCGGGGGAACTGAATGATGTCGTGGGGATTCGAGTGCACAGTCAGGAGAGGAGGGAACTTGTTAATCACACACGTACCGGAAGGAGGCAGCTCTCAGGCCAAATTCTCCATAGCCACAACCTACTGCTATTTCAAATACATTCCTCCTAAGAAGATTTTTACTCTGGTACTCTTGCCTAGAAAATCCCATGGGTGGAGCAGCCTGGTGGGCTGCAGTCCATGGGGTTGCGAAGAGTCGGACACGACTCAGTAACTTTGACTTTTCACTTTCCTGCATTGGAGAAGGAAATGGCAACGCACTCCAGTGTTCTTGCCTGGACAATCCCAGGGACGGGGGAGTCTGGTGGGCGGCCATCTATGGGGTCGCACAGAGTCGGACACGACTGAAGCGACTTAGCAGCAGCAGGAGCAACAACATTTTTGCGTATCTATTTATGGCCGCGTCGGGCCTTCGTAGCCGTGTGGGCTCCTCTCTAGCTGCAGTGCTCAGGATTCCCATCGTGGCCGCTTCCCTCGCTGACGATTGCGGGCTCAGGGGCAGGCTCAGAGCTCCCCCCAGGACGTGGGGTCTTCCTGGACCAGGAATCAAACCCGCGTCCCCTGCGTTGGCAGGCGGATTCTTAACCCCTGGGCCACCAGGAAGTCCCCTGGTGTTGAGTTTTGTAACGTGCTAGTTTTCTGTTTGTTTCAGGCAGAAGCACTGTCAGGACAGGCACATGAGGAAATGGCCTCTGTTAGGTGGAGCCTGAGTCAGGCCGTCAGGAGAAAGCTCCCACAGGACAAAAATCTATCAAAAAACAACTGACTTGGTCTTTTCTTCTCCCACAGGCCAGTGTCTGCCTGGTGGGTGGTGAGTGGCCCAGGATTACTGCTTGAACTGGACTGAATGACTCGGAAATTCCTTTCCCATCCAGTGACGCCTGGGAGATGGCCCGGATTCTCTGCAGGCAATCTGATCTTGGGGCCGAAACAGAGTGTCACCAGCTCCGTGTATTTATTATGTTTTAATAACACAAGGAAAAGGGTCCCTGGCAGTGAGCTGAGTCACAAGAAGGAGTGTCTGGTACACCTGGCTTCCAGAAAATACCACACCTGGACTGGTCCCAGCACACAAACGGCACCGCCGCTTCTGAAAATCCCAGGATCAGAAAGAAAAACCTTCTCCTTCAGTAGAAAGGGGCTTTACACAGCGGGGCTTCCCTGGTGGCTCCGGGGTAAGGAATCCATCTGCCAACGCAGGAGACGAGGGTTTGATCCTTGGGTCAGAAAGATGCCCTGGAGGAGGGCATGGCAACCCACTCCAGTACTTGTGCTCAGAGAATCCTGTGGACAGAGGAGCCTGGCGGGCTGCAGGACATGGGGTCGCAGAGTCGGACATAACTGAGCGACTGAACAACCTCGCAGAGGGGTCTTTCAAGGTCTGAAACAAACGCCGTCTGTGAGCCAGGCCCTGGAATCTTCATGGGACTCCTCTCCAGCCCTAATTCAGCTCAGATTTACTGGTGAAGAGACTGCGGGGCAGAGTGTGGATTTAGGGTGCCTGACTCCACACCCTGGGCCCCCCTCATGTCCTTCTGCTCCTCTGGGTGTCAGAGATCGGGGCAGGGGTGGGTGGACAGACCCCAGGTGGCAGAGGGCACATGGCAAGAGGGGAGCAGGAGCCAGCCTGGAGATCTCAAATGAAGACAGAGAGAGAGAGAGAGAGACGCTCCCAGCAGATGTTAGTGTTCTTGGACACACAGACGCTCTTGTTAGCTCCCATTTCAAAACAAACTTGGAGCCTTTTCGATAGGAAACTGGAAATCCCAAGTCACCAGTGACGGAGGGGTGGGAGGTCTTGAGAGCCTCCGTGCCTTCTGCCCTCTGCCCCCTGAACCCTGACGGCCTGACTCAGGCTCCAGCCTCCATCCTGGCTCCACAGCCCCCACTGGCATCACTGCCACTCTGGCTGCAAGGTTGCTGAAATCCAGTGTCACTTGGCTAAACGGAAGGAGGGTGGCGGTTTACTGGCAGCTGGCACACACGGCAGGGTCGCGGCTGGCTCCGGAAACCCTTCCTGTGCCACCCGAACACGCCTGGCCGCTGTCCCTGGGGCCAGCTGCCTCCTCTCCCGGCCCTCCACAGTCACATGGGGTGTCTCGCCTGGAGGAGCGGTGCCGGGAGCCGGCAAGAGGACCTCCGCCCATGGCAAAGGTCATGAGGAAGGAGGCTTGACATACGCAAAGGCGAGGTCGAGCCTCAGGAGTCCCCCTGGAAATCCTCGAGCATCTACCCCCATAACCAGAGCCTGCTTACTTTACTACTTTGTGCTCTCACCTACACCTCTGACTTTACGAGGGGCTGTCCCCCACTACCTCTCTCTGAAAAAAGAGTGAACTTAGACCTCCAGTTAACAAAAATTCCTGGGCATGACAAGAGTGTTTTAACCTACAAACTCCTCTGAAGGTTCTCTAGTCTACCTGACAGGCTTGTCCGGCCACATGTGATTACTCACAGCCTCCCAACAG
The DNA here is from genome assembly GCA_935064755.1 of Tragelaphus eurycerus. Classification (NCBI taxonomy): domain Eukaryota; kingdom Metazoa; phylum Chordata; class Mammalia; order Artiodactyla; family Bovidae; genus Tragelaphus; species Tragelaphus eurycerus. The sequence goes on along the minus strand of CAKXYN010000031.1, from coordinate 1,650,645 downwards.
TGGGAGGCACGAGATGCTTTTAACCTTCTAAAAGCAGGTTCTTTAGAGAAGTTAGAAAACTAATAGTGGGCTGATTGGAAATTGTATTGATGAAGGGTTTTTCATTTTTTGAGCCAATGTTTGCTGCTAAGTCTCCACATCGTCTGCCCTTCCACACATTAATGAATATATAGAATAAGTATTAACCTTTTGATATTAATCATGTTAGACCTTAGGCTAAGTAAATTCTTTCCTTAATTAAAACCCACAACACCCTCACCCTATAGGAATGTAACTCTATCTGGTACCTTCGGAAGGTGGAGTCTATTTTAAGAATAATCACCCCTGGAGAGATGAATGTCCTGGTTGACTGACCACTGTCACAAGGAGAGGGTCATAAATTGTCAGCAGGCCCCCTGGCCAGAAGATGATGTAACACCCCTAAGACCTCTGTATACATTTGTATGAAGCAAAAAAGTCAGGGCTGCTGACCCCATGTGACTTTTGTATAACATCTCAGTGTATAAAAGTAGACCATGGAAAATAAATTGGGATCAGTTCCTCGAAAGACTGGTCTCCCCATGTCGCTCTCTCTCTCAAATTCTGGTTGAGTCTCCATCTGGAGCGCGGAACCCACCATGCTTACTAATTATGCCTGGGCTTCTAAGATCCGACCGTGGAGGCCTCAGTGTCTCCTCTCCTTCGGGAGAACGGAAAGACGCCTGCGGCCTACGTAAGTGGTGCAAACTCCTTGTCTTGAAGTTTTATTGGTCTCCCGCATAAACCAAGCTACTCAGCCTCTTTTCTCTACTGAATTTCCTACTGAGCTATCCTCATTCTATTACTCTTTACATCTTTAATTAATATTTATTTAAGCAATTGTTTCCTGACCCTCACCGACACCGTCCTCGCTTCGAACTCCCTGGATCAGCCGGGGCTGGACCCCGGCAGAGCCGGGCCTGGAGGGAGTGCCCAGCAGGCCTCTGCATGGAATCCGCATCTAGGCGGGGCTGGGTGGGGCCTGGAAGAAGCCCCCAGAAACCCCTCGGTCACACGCTGAGCACGGAGGGGCAGGATGTTCCCACGGAAGGGGTGGTCGGGTCAAGCACACCAAATTCTAGGCGTCCAGCAAGTGTCACGACACCAAAGTGTCCTAGAGCCACTCAGGACACCGTTTCTTAGCATAGGTCGGGCACAGACATCCCAGGAGCAGCTCTGAGACGTGCTGGTCGCTGGGCTGGGCTCTCCTGCCTGGATTTTCACAGGCTCTGAGGATGCCGTGCAGGCCGGAGGCCCAGCTGAGGGGCCCTGCCTTAGAGACAGAGCTGGGCCTGTGGCTTCCTGTGAGATCTGATCTCCACCCTGGAGAGGAACTGGCCTCTGATCTTCCATGATTTCAACACACTCACAGTTTCCTGCCCCAGGAGCAGGGAGGCAGGGGCAGACGGGCCAGGAGAGGTTCTGCTTCAAGGCCAAGAGGGAGGCAGGGGCAGACGGGCCAGGAGAGGTTCCGCTTCAGGGCCCAAAGGGTTTACCCCTGCTGTTCAGTCGCTCAGTCATGTCCGACTCCTGTTTGACCCCATGGACTACAGCCCGCCAGGCTCCTCTGTCCATGGGATTCTCCGGGCAAGAAGACTGGAGTGGGCTGCCATTTCCTTCTCCAAGGATCTTCCTGACCCAGGGATCAAACCCACATCTCCTGCATTGCAGGCAGATTCTTTACCAATGAGCCACCTGGGACGCCCACCAAGCGGGCAGATGACCACAAACAGCAGAAATCCATCCATCCTGGGCTCTCAGGGCGGTTCTCCCACATGGAGAAAAGAGGGTAAGAACACGGGACTCCCCTGGGGGTCCAGGGCTTAAGAATCCACCTCGCAATGCATGGGATGTGGGCTTGATCCTGGTCCGGGAACTAAGATCCCACACGTCATGCGGGCAACTAAGCCCAAGCACTCCAAGTAGAGAAAAGCCCGAAGCCCACCATGAAGGCCCTTGGCCCGAATCCCACCATGAAGGCCCTTGGTGCTGCAATTAAGCCAGATGAAGCCAAATAAATAAATAAAGTAAAACTGCTAATTAAAAAAAAAAAAGTAGAAGACAACAGTTTGCCAACTGAGTCCCATCCATGCCTGTGTGAACGACCAGCAAGCTACTGAAAAAGTATTTCTTGTGCCCTGTCCTGCCTCTGAAACCTGCCCATTATCCCTCACACATTATCCCAAGAAAAGTCCCTCACTTTCAGAAGGTTGATAAAGTACTTCCCCCTAAGTTATCTCACCCAACTTTCATAAGAAAATTCCAAAGGAAAAGTGGGCCCAGTAGCCTCTCTCAGCCTCACTATGGCTTCGTGTCAAAACCCAGTCGTCCGCTCACGGGAGGAGGCTGGAACTGAAAGGCCCGCCAGCGAAACCTGGAGCCTCCTTTACATGGTTTCGTGGTGTGAATTCAAAGCCTGCACCTCAAATTGTACGGGCTTTCAGAGGTTATTACAATCTACTCTCCATCAGGGGATGAGGACACTGAGGCTTGAAGACACTGGGATCCCAGAAGCTGTCCAACACGACCCTGAGCATGTTCACCGCACACGTCTGATTTCGCTTCACGGACAGGTGACTTGCCATCACTTTATTCACTAAATAAGGAGACTACAAAGGGACTCGAGTCCTGCTTTTAGAGCAGAAGCAGAAAGTTCACACCACATCCTAACTACGCTGTCCCCAGCTCAGCCAGGGAACCGCGCCCCAAGCCAGGGAAGGTTCGCACCTGCCCGTCGAGGACCAGTCTCCTCCTCATCTTCTCCAGCAAGAAAACCAACGAACAAGTGCTCGCTGAAGACCTCCCAGGAGCCAGGCGTTGTGGGGTTACCGCGTTATCACCACGGCTGCCCTCAGAAGGCTTTTCATCTGAAACCAAGAGGCCAGAACCTAGGCAGGGCCAGCTGCTCGGCATGAGGTCAGCAGAGGGAGGCGCGGTTCGTTCTAACTGCAGATAGCTCAGGGGCGCCTTCACGTTTTTGCTGGATCTTGGGGCAAAGTTTCAAACAACAGATTGTGGAAAAAACAGGATTCTGACCCAACTGCTTTCTGCTTCAGGAACAGCTGAGCGTTAGAAGGCCTCATGTTGTGTAACTCCCAACCGGTAATGAAGCATCAGCTGGGGCCCTGCCGTTGCTCAAGCAGAGGCTGTTGGGACCCCAGCGCAACCCCCGGGGGGAAGCCCGGCACCTTCCTCCAAGGCACTTGTACGTGGGCTTCCGATGCCCACGGTCAAGTGTGAGGTTTTCCACGCCCTCGGCCCCAGAGGAGGCTTCCTGTTTTCATAACACTCGTTTCCCTGGGATGTAAGAGTGGGGAAGGGGCAGATGCGCGGGGCGGGAACTTACAGGCTGCAGCTAAGTCAATAAAACTCCTGGTTCTCAATGGAAGTCAGAAGTTCATAAAAATTGGCCAGGAGCACAGAAATTTAGTTTCTCGAAAAATCTCTGTCTTCCTCAGGCCTGGCTGGCCCCGTGGAACATCATGAGAACCAGCAAGACACCCTTTCCAACCCCGACTATCAGCCAGCCCTCTGTGGGGCAGGTCTGGCCAGCACAACGCACACACGTCCATGTCCAGGTGGATGATTTCAACGAGCGCCATTCGGGAAAACCAGCGGCTGCAGCGGGCAGGGGCAGCAGAGGCAGGCAGGCCGGCCCAGGCGCACAGGGACTTGGGGCAGGCTGGTCGGCCTCCCGAGTCACCAGACGTGGTCAGAGTCAGTAGGAAGAGACACGGGAGTGTGCAGGAGGGAGGCAGCGGGGTGGGGTAAGACGCCCCGTGTCCGGAAGAACCTGTTGGCCACCGGAAACTGCTTTCTGGATTCTCGAAGTGTGGTCTGCAGGGGCCAGCAGAGAAAGCATTGCCTGGGGACCTACTAGAGATGGATCCCACCACAGCTGGGCTGGACTGGAATCCTGGGCTCCAAAGGGCTCACGAGTCCGAGAACCACTCAGGCTGCCTGGGTTCCAAGCCCTCTCCGTGGCCCTGGGACAGTCACTCAGTCTCCCTGAGTCCCAAGTTCTGCTCTGAATACAAAATAGATGCAGCTCAGATGGTCATTCGAGAAACAGAAGATAAAACACTTTCAACAATGCTGGACACATAGAGGGCAGCTCGCCTGTTTACAATAATTGTTTTTTTCAGTTGCTCAGCCGTGTCCAACTATTTGCCACCCCATGGTTGGCAGCACACCAGGCTGCCCTGTCCTCCACCATTTCCTGGAGTTTGTTCAAACTCATGTCCATCGAGTCGGCGATGCCATCCAACCATCTCATCCTCTGTCGTCCCCTTTTCCTCCCGCCTTCAATCTTTCCCAGCCTCAGGGTCTTTCCCAAAGAGTCAGCTCTTTGGGTAAGTCAGGTAGCCAAAGTATTGGAGCTTCAGCTTCAGCATCAGTCCTTCAAATGAATATTTAGGCCTGATTTCCTTTAGGATGGACTGGTTGGATCTCCTTACAGTCCAAGGGACATTCAAGAGTCTTCTCCAGCACCAGAATTCAAAAGCATCAATTCTTCGGTGCTCAGCCTTCATATGGTCCAACTCTCACATCTGTACATAACCCCTGGGAAAACCATAGCTTTGACTAGACGGACCTTCACAATGATTGACATGGGCCAAAACCCTGCCAAGTGCCCCAGTGTCCCTGGAAGACTGGCCATCCCTGTCCCCAGACTGGCCTCCCCGAGGAACGGATGTCGTGCGTGGTTCTCAGCAGGTCTTCCCCGCTGCCATTAGGTGATTCTTTGACCCCATCCTACAGATGAAAAGTGAAAACAAAGATGACCTTGACCAAGGTCACACAGATCTGGGCCCTGGCTCTTCACCACTGGGCGTAGGGGGCTGTGGGCAGGGAGGGTGGGAGTGAAGTGGGAGTGACGCTAGATGGGGTCGGGGGGGGGGGGGACACGGTCCCGAGGACTAAAGGGTGGACTCGCTTTTCATCTTGAGAGCAGGGGGAGGACGCGTGGGTGGGGTGATCAGACCCATCCCTGGGCAGGGGAGGGCCCAGGGCAGCGCAGTCCAGGCTGGTGAGGGGCTGCGGGAAGGGGCCCGGGGTGCAGACCGCGTCTCCAGTTCTCAGGAGCCGCGTGTCACAGCCCGTGTGTCCCATGCAGCACACGGCCCCGGGACTGTGTGCGCGGCCGAGAGCCGTGCAGACAGTTCCAGGACCTGAGCAACCTCGAGGCGAGAGAAGGCAGGCTCAGGAACAGCTGAGGCTGCCTCTGAGTTTCTCACACACGCTGCGAGAAACACCCAGGAGGCAGAGACGAAGGAGCTGGTGGGGGGTACCGCTGAGAGCTGCGAGAAACACCCAGGAGGCAGAGACGAAGGAGCTGGTGGAGGGTACCGCTGAGAACTAACGTTAAACTGGGCTCATGTTAATTTTTTGCCATGTGGTCTGTTTTGGTTTTGGCTGTATCCCTTCCGGTACCTTTTTGGCAAAGGTCACAATTACTTTTGTAATCAGAAATAAATAGTAACTGGCCTGTGAGGCTAACCACAAACACTGCAACGGCCCTGGCTGCGTGTGGTCGTGGGCACCAGGTGGCCGCTGGGCTCTGACTGGTGGAGGCTGCCTCCTGGTGGACACAGGTCGAGGGCCGAGCTGGGCCGTGAGCAGCATAAACGGCTCAGTGACAGCTCGTGCGGTCACTCAGCGTGTCACGCAACAAACACGCTGCATGATGGGAATATAAAACCCAACTTAAATACTGTTTAAACTAATAGTGTTTATGACAAAACCACGTTTCGGAACATGGCTTATGTCTGCTTTTGTTGGAGTTCTTGTCTCCACCTTGGTCCTGCTCCCTGGAAACTAGTAAGTTCACTCCCGGGCTGTTACAGAGAAAGCGGGGTGGTTTTCCGGGTACGCTTCCTGACTACAGCTATGGTCCAGAAGCTACCGATTGGCCTATGTTGTTTGTATCGGGCCGTCTTGCTGGACTGTTTCCTGGGGCACACCGCCAGGTGGAGCTCTGCGTCTTCTGAGATGTGCTCACCATGCGTCTGGTCTCAGATGTGTCTGTTCCACCCCCACCCTCGACCCTCCAGAACCGACCTCCCACATCTTCAGCCGGGAGCGCCTGGCAGGTTCTGCGATGGGGGCACTGGCGGGTCGGGGGGCAGAAGCGGCCAGGTGCCCTCTCCTTCCCCCACCACCACTCCTGCCAGGACGTGCAGTGGAGGCTGGGTCCTCCCCCCACGCCCCCAACTCGGCCTCTGGCCTGGTCAGAGGTGCTGGCCAGCTTCCACCGCCCTGGGCCCCTCCAGTTCCCTCCATTCCCTGCTAGGTCGTGAGACCCCACGGCTGGGAGCGGCGAGCTTTCCTTATCTAGAACACTAGTCAAGAGGAGGCAATGGCACCCCACTCCAGTACTGTTGCCTGGAAAATTCCATGGATGGAGGAGCCTGGTAGGCTGCAGTCCATGGGGTTTCTAAGAGTTGGACACGACTGAGCGACTTCACTTTCACTTTCCACTTTCATGCATTGGAGAAGGAAATGGCAACCCACTCCAGTACTGTTGCCTGGAAAATCCCACGGACGGAGAAGCCTGGTGGGCTGCAGTCCATGGGGTCACAGAGTCGGACACAGCTGAAGTGACTTAGCAGCAGCAGCAGTCAAGAGGATGGGTCGAGCCCATCTCGTTTCACTTCCTCCCAAGGCCCTGCCCATCCTGCAGGAAAGGCGTCTTGAGCTGGAGAATGAGTGGCAGCACAACGCGGGAGGCTGGGCCTGCGGCCACAACTGGGCGGGTCCCAGGAGAGCAGCCAAGAACCCACCCTGTCTATACAGCGGGCATCCCCAGGGCTCCGACGGCGGTGCTCACCCTCTGCTGCCCCAGGAGGCTCTGAACCAGACCCAGCAGAGCTGAGGGCCTGGTCCCCTTCTCACATGGAGCCCCGGGACACAAACGCATGCAGCTGGGGGACGCCTGACCACATGGCCCCCAGAACGTGGGCGGCAGACGTTTCCCCACCCGGGGGAGGACAGAAATTCTCCAGGACCCTAACCGGCCCGAGAGGATAAGCCCTGCAGACTCTGGACGCCAGGTTCCCACAAATGGCTCCTAGAGGATCCAATCACACCCTGCCCAGCCCCTACTCACATTCTGAGCTTCCAATCTGCTGTCGAGCTGAACAGGAGCTTCTTACTGGGGTGACTGGACATCTGAGGAGCAAGTGCTAGGAAAGACAGACACCAAACGGACAGAAAAAACAAGCGTGGAAGGAAAGAGCGCATATGAGGAGAAAATGAAAAACAAGTTTACTATCCAGAGAAGTAAGATAAGCAATAATGACACACACAGGTTACAACCAGAAGAAAGGACAGAACACAAAAGTGAGCTCTCGGAAATGTACAAGGTGATGATGGCAAAGACGAAACACGAGCCCGAGGAACCGTTCCAGGGAGCAGGCACGACGACAGAGGACGGAAAACGAGGAGGAAAGACACACGAGCAGGCAAGACGACAGAGGACGGAAAACGAGGAGGAAAGACACACGAGCAGGGCAAGACGACAGAGGACGGAAAACAAGGAGGAAAGAAGCACGAGGAACCGGTTTGGGGGGCCGACCTAGGCTGTTCCAGGAGGAGGGACCGGGGGAGGCGGAGGTGGAGGCGAGAGCAGCCCTCTGCAGGGACGCCTGATGCTGATCAAGGCCCTCGAGGAGCTGGGCAGTCTGGAGCAAGCCACCAAGCTTTCTGTTCCAAAACGTCCACCGTGGTCCTCGGTTTACCAGGTTACTCCGAGGGCTCAGATGAGCTGTCCACGCTGGTACGCAGAACATCCTCAGCACACGCCAGCCACCAGCTCCTCTTGCACACACGTGCCACACACAGTTCAGTTGAGTTGCTCAGTCGTGTCCGACCCTGCGACCCCATGGACTGCACAACGCCAGGGTTCCTGTTCATCACCAACTCCTGGAGTTCACTCAGACAAATGTCCATTAAGTCAGCAATGCCATCCAACCATCTCATCCTCTGTCGTCCCCTTCTCCTCCTGCCCTCAATCTTTCCCAGCATCAGGGTCTTTTCAAATGAGTCAGCTCTTCCCATCAGGTGGCCAAAGTATTGGAGCTTCAGCTTCAGTATCAGTCCTTCCAAAGAACACACAGGACTGATCTCCTTGCAGTCCAAGGGACTCGCAAGAGTCTTCTCCAACACCACAGTTCAAAAGCATCAATTCTTCAGTGCTCAGCTTTCTTCATAGTCCAACTCTCACATCCATACATGACCACTGGAAAAACCATAGCCTTGACTAGACGGACCTTTGTTGACAAAGTAATTTCTCTGCTTTTCAATATACTGTCTAGGTTGGTCACAACTTTCCACACAACCCATTGCCAAATGTGACTGGCCCTCCCTGCAGGCACCCGCATCCCCATATCGGTCCTCACCGTCTCTGCCCCCTGCTCGCCCACCAACACCTCCCAGGCCCTGCGGGTGCTACCTCCCCTCTTGCACCCTGCTGCCCTCCTGTCCCGGCTCAGCGCTGCAGCGCAGGCGACCCAGGACATCGCTCCTTTGCTATAAACACTGAGTAAAAGCCCAGCCTTCCAGAACCAACAGGGCTCCGTTGCCTCTGCTGCCTCCCCTCCTCCACTGGGGAGGTATCAGACCGGCCTCCTCACCAGACACTGGTCTGCCTGGCACTTCCCTGCCCAGGGCCACCCCCACTGCCTGGCAGGCTCCCCCACCCCCGGGTATCGGGGCAGCAGGCTCCTGCCCCGCACCCACCCCAGTTCTGGATGAGGTCCACTTGGCCACCAACATCTCAACCACACCCCCATCCTGTCCACGTCCACCCCGGGGTAAGGATGGACTTAACTCCAGTTTCAAAAGCACAGGATTTTGTCCTTTGTTTCCTAATGTTCCCAACAAGAGCTCAGTGTGGGGCAGGCACTCAGTATTCACTGAGTGAAAACAACCGTCCCAGAACTCAGACTCGTGTCCAGACTGAGCGGGTCCCCGACACACTCAGTGAGATAAATCACGGCCAACTCTGCGACCCCAGGAAGACCCACTCAGCCTGCAGAGGGAGGGACAGGAAGGCAACTGGCCAGGACGGCCAACTTGGAGCTTCTTTTTCAATTTATTTGAAAAAAGAGTTTTTTAGGGTTTCCCAGATGACACTGGTGGTAAAGAAGAAAAAGAGGAGAAGTCGCTCAGTCGTGTCCGACTCTTTGCGACTCCATGGGCGGTAGCCCACCAGGCTCCTCGGTCCGTGGGATTCTCCAGGTGGTAAAGAACCTGCATGCTAATACGAGAGACGTGAAAGGGATGGTGGTTTGATCCCTGGGTCCGAAAGACCCCCCAGAAAAGGAAATGGCAGCACACCCCAGTATTCTTGCCTGGGAAATCCCAAGGACAGAGGAGCTGGTGAGCTATGGTCCACGGGGTCGCACACAATCAGACGTGCCTGAGTGACAGAACGCACACATTTCAGTACTTATTGGGCTGCGCTGGGTCTTAGCTGCAGCATGTGGGACCCAGCTCCCTGACCTGGGGTCGAACCAGGGACCCTGCCTCAGCAGCCAGGAGTCTTAGCCACTGGACACCAGGGAAGTCCTTCAACCTAGAGTTTATTTGCGAACCATCAGCCAGGTCTGCAGGCGTAGTAAGCGCGTGCGCAGACTCTCGGGTGGTTCTGCTGCCTAGGCCTCCGTGCTCCTTAAAGCGACCGCAGGTTCTGCCGCACGTGAGCAGGTTGAGCACAGGATCCCGAGGTCGGACGTGATGCACGGATGAAGCAACGGTGCCCAGGATGGGAGGGGGTCCCTCCACGGGGCAGACCACCAAGACGAACAGGTGGGTCCCCCCGGAGAGGGGTGCCCAACAGCAGGAGGGAGCTTGAGAAGTCAGTGAAGCAGAGCAGGACCCTGTGGTCCTTTCTCAGGTGCCGCCACCTGCCTTTGTCTGCGGAAAAGCTTTAGCCAAAGGGCAAGTCTAATCAGAGAGATGAGACAACGCAGACACAAAGGCAAACAGTCAAGGGAGAGCCAAGGTAGCAGGTTAGTCAGGAAGCTGAGTCAGGGACCTTGAGTTCCTTCTCCAGGGCTACAGATAATATCAGAACCATATCCTGAGCTGAAACCTTCACCGGGTGATGTCAGTGGCACGGTGATCAGATTGTAGTCATGACATGCTGCTGCTACTGCTGCTGCTAAGTCGCTTCAGTCGTGTCCGACTCTGTGCGACCCCATAGACGGAAGCCCACCAGGCTTCCCTGTCCCTGGGATTCTCCAGGCAAGAACACTGGAGTGGGTTGCCATTGCCTTCTCCAATGCATGAAAGTGAAAAGTGAAAGCGAAGTCACTCCGTCGTGTCCGACTCTTAGCAACCCCATGGACTGGAGCCTACCAGGCTCCTCCGTCCATGGGATTCTCCAGGCAAAAGTACTGGGGTGGGGTGCCATTGCCTTCCCCGATAAGTCGCAGCAATTCGGAGAACTGGCCTCAAAGAAACGGGAACCAACCAACTCTGTAACTGAAGATTAACTGTACTTAAATCAATCACGATGATGCTTCAAAATCCTTCAAAATTTTTAAAGTTGATTTTCATAGATACACAGACTTCTGAACTCTGTTACCTAGGATCATTTTTCTCCCCGTGTTTACCCATCAGAATGTAACACTGACAGATGTTGAAACCTTGGATCCCAGGTGGAAAACAGGCAAGGACTGAGGAGTACTTTGAAATAGTTTTATTGGCTCATAAGACCTTTGCATATAAAAAAAATACCCAAAACACTATGCAGTATTAAACCACAATTACATTTTTTTTAACCAATTGAAACTACCCAGAATAAACATTTTATAAGGAAAAGAAACCTACAGAACTAAATTGTGAAATGACATTATGACTTAAATACTACGACAAAATAGATACCTCCTGATAACGTGAATCCATTGCACGAAGCTGCCAGAACGTTTCACGAGCATAACGTCGCACGGGGTGCCAACGAACACAACGTCACGTCACACACGAAGCTGCGGTAGCTGTGCCCCCACCTCAGCAATGCTCTGTCTCTGGCACAGAAGGCGGGCCCGGGACGGCCTGCGCCAGGCCCCCGGCCCGGTCGGCCGCCTCCGTCAGCACCGCCGCTGCTTGAAGAAGTCCACGCCCCGCAGCTCCTGCGGCAAGTATTCCTGCTCCGCCGGCTCGCTGTAGGCGGGGTTGTACTTGTAGCCCAGGTCCTTCATCAGCCTGGTGGGCGCGTTGCGCAGGTGCAGGGGCACAGGGGGCAGCGGCCCCGGGTGGCCCCGCAGGCAGGCCTTGACATTGTTGTAGGCGCTGTACACCTCGACCGACTTCGGGGCTCGCGCCAGGTAGACGACGCACTGGGCCAGGAGCACCTGCACGGGGTGGGGGGGCGTCGCCCCGGGGTTAACGCTGGGAGCCCCCCTACTGCGCTGACATCCCACGGGGCCCACAGTCTGGACAAACCACGACAGGGAGGAGGCATCCCTCCCCGAGGTGAGGCTAAACCAGGCCGGTGGTTTTCTTTTAAAACTGAAAGAACTTTTTATCACATGAAATTCTTCTCAAAACCCCACCATGTAAAGCTAACCAGGAGCTGCTCTGTCTGTGGGTGAACTTGCAGACATCCTGTTCAGCTCCTCTGAGGCTCCTGCCCCCAGGAAACCCTGACCACTTCCGAGGAGCCCACATGAGACCCTGCCGACACCGAGGTCCCTCCCCCACAGCGTCTAAGCTTCCGGAAGGGGTCAGAGAGCCAGGCGGCCTCCTCCGTGGTCCAGGCCCAGGGAGGCGCCACCCAGAGTGACGGCACAGGGCAGTGGCTTACCTCGCACTCAGGCATGCCTATAAAGTGACAGCCTTGGTAGGTGGCGACGGCTTGTGTCAACGCGGACGGGTCGGCGAGGCCTGCCACACATACGAACAGGGGCGAGGTAAGCCCCCGTGCACACCCGTGCCGACCCACCACCGCCTGCATACCCTAACCGAGGAATCACTCAGCAAAAGCCGATCTTAGCTGACTTCAGAGGTGTGCACGGGGTGGTTACTGTGCAGGCTTGAGAGCTGCTGTTTCCTTGGAGATAAAAGCTCTACATCCAGTAGAAAGAACAGGAGACCATGTACAACACCCGTAAAGAGCAGAGGCCGTGAAGACAGTCACCGGATGGACATGCTGAAAGCAGAGCGCGTCCTGACACCAAGGAAAGCGAAGGCTCTGAGATCTCCTTTAACGGGGCCTGGAGCCCTCCCTTTCTCTTAACATCTCGGGAGCTCTCTGATGAGAACCACAACACCTGACTCCAAAGCAAAATTAAAACGCTGCTTTTATTTCAACACAGGCACCTCGGACAGATTGTGGGCTTGGTTCTGGACTACTGCAGTAACACGAAAACCGAGACAAAGTGAAAACCACGACAAAGCAAGCTGCACGAATTTTCTGGATCCCCAGCGTGTACAGAGCTTACGTTAACAGTACACTGTCGTGCCTAAAACACTTCACTGCTCAACATGCTAACCGTCACCCAAGCCTTGAGGGAGTCACTCTTTTTGTAGTAGTGACATCAGAGGACTTGTCACAGACCTCCAAAACAAAAAGAACAGAGATGCAAGTGTGAACGCCACAAGAATCACCCAAGTGTGACACGGGGACACCACGTGGTAACACCCCACAGCGACAGAGGCTTGAGCTGCGAAGGCGGCCCGCGGGCAGAGCAGGCGGCCCGCACCCCCGTGGGGTCACTACTCAGGGACGCGGGGACCCGTGACTGTGGGAGCCAGACGCCCAGAAACAGAGGACGGACTCCACGGAGTCCCCGCCCCGCCCCGCAAACTCCCGGGGCCCCGCCCAGGACACTCCCGGGGCTCCACTCTGCCCTGCCCTGGGCACTCCCGAGACTCCGCCCCGCCCCTCCCCAGGCCCCGCCCAGGCCCCCGCCCGGCGCCCCTCACTCACCCACGTCCTCGCTGGCGAACCTCACGAGCCGCCGGGCCACGTACAGCGGGTCCTCGCCGCCCTCCAGCATGCGGCCCAGCCAGTAGAGCGCGGCGCTGGAGTCGGAGCCCCGCATGGACTTGTGCAGCGCCGAGATGCAGTTGTAGTGTTCCTCCCCTGCACGCAGAGCCCTACTCAGCCCTGCGCCTGCCGCGCCACAGGCCTCTCCCCAGCTGACCTCAGGCAAGTCTGAGCCACCGAGGGGCCCAGGAGGGCCTGAGCACGGTCAGCTCCAACACCACCCTCACCCGGCCCCGCAGACGGGCTTGTGCCGCCGCCGTGGGACGCAGGGCTGAACCCCGCCCGCTGCAAAGGGCCTCGGTCTCACGCTTCACCGGGTCCACGATGAAGGCAGCACGCTGGAGACCCCACTTCCTTCTAAAGGGGTGGAAATCCGACTCCAGCACGACGGCCCAGAATCAGACACACCCACACACACCCGCGTCTACAGGGGACTCTCTTCATTGCCCGTGTCTTTTGTAAAGACACAGAGTGCTGTGCTTATGATGTCGACTATTCCAGCTCAGAGATTTAACAGGAGCTGGTGTCAGGTTTGGTATCTGTAAATATGGTTTTATGAAAACAGATAAATGCACATGGCAAAATTCATTAAAAAAAAAAAAAAAAAACTAGCAGAATAAAAGCACCAATTTCTACATAAACTTAAATTTTAATTGTGCCTTTAAGAATTAAAAGTGAAAGTCGCTCGGTCGTGTCCAACTCTCCGCGGCCAGAATACTGGAGTGGGTAGCCTTTCCCTTCTCCAGGGGATCTTCCCAAACCAGGGATTGAACCCAGGTCTCCCCCGTTGCCAGCGGATTCTTTACCAGCTGAGCCACAAGGGAATTAAGGATTTTAACTCATTAAAGAACTCCAGCTGACCCGAGCTACTTAAACTAAGCACACACCCGAGCTCCCATGATTCCACACCAGCTGTCAGCCCCCCGGTCAGGAAGCAGAGCTGTGCCAGGAGGCGCCGGGCAGAGCTGCCTGGGCGCCGGGCGCTGCTCACCTGCCCGGTCGTACAGGATGTGCGACCGCTGCAGGCCCTCCTTCACATCGCTCTCTGTGACCAGCACGCGGCTCGGGGGGTAGCTCTGCCCGCCCTTCTTCCCAAAGGTCTTCCGAGCGCTCAGCCGGGCCAGCACCGCCAGCTGCAGCCCGTTCAGCCCAGCCCGCGCGTCCCCGTCGCTCAGGTGGGCCAGCGTGTCCACAGCCTTGTCCTCGATGAGCACTGAGGGCCTGCAACACCAGCGCGCGTCACACTCTGGACACCCCCTCCTGCAGCATGCTGTGCCTCTCACCCCTGCAAGGCCACGCCTGAGCTGCCCAGGACCCCGAGCCCTGGTGCTGAGGCCGGCCTGTGCTGTTAGTGGCCAGAGACAGCAGGGCTGAGCAGAGCCTCGCCCTTGAGTCCCAAGCTTACTTCACCTGGTGTTTGGTCCTTTTCCATCCGACATTCAGTCCTTTGCATCTCCAAGTTCCACATGCACGAATTCAACTGGCCTTGGACGTAAAGTATTAGAGGGAAAAATCCCAGATAGTTCTAGAAAGCACAGCTTGAGTCTGCTGCACACTGACAAGGTACAAAGCATTCGGAGCCTATTTGCAACAACCTACACATGGCTTATTTACATCGTGTTACGTGTGAGGAGTTGCCTAGAAACAATGTTGCGTGTGTGGGAGGATGTGCTCTGGTCCTGGGCAAACATCAGGCTGTCACAGAAGGGCCTGCGCACCCTCCAGCCTGGTGTCCTGGTGTCCACGGGGTAGGGGGCTCTGGATCCAATGCCTTGCAGATCCTGAGGGACACCTCTATAAGCACATCTTCATTTTCGTCCCCAGTCCCTCGGGGCACAGCAGCACCCAGGAGCTGGGCACTGGGCTCTGATCTGGGGCATGCTGCCACAGGGGTACTGACCACGTGTGGACCTTCATAAAGAAGGTCTAACTGTGATTCCGAGTCAAATTGAGCAACTTTTCCTATTCTGTCTAGTTAGACAAGGTGTCCAACACTTTTAGCTATGTGGAGGGATCTTACTCTTTCTGGCTAGCTGCATACGTACAAAGTAAAATATAACTGTTCAAAGTTATCGCTCAGCTGTGTCCCTGCCAACCTTCAGCTGGAAATGTCATAGCAATTAATAAATCAACGCAGATCATCTGAAGCAGCTACCTGGAGAACAACCCCGAAGGCCCCACTGGGCTGGGCAGAGTGCTCAGAGGGCGCCCCGCCTCCCTGGGGGGACAGTGTCGAGGACCCCAGGCTGCACTGGCCCCTGAAGGCCCACCTCTGGTGTCTCCCAGATGCCCTGTCTCTGAAGAGACTCCTCTTCAGAGCCTCCCAACTGCCTCTCCGCCCCCAGGAGTCAGCTCACAACAGACGGCTCTCCCGTCGGCCCGGCCTCCCCTCCTGACCAGAGACTCACAGTACACACCGAGACCACAGCGCTGGCTCTTTGTAGAGCTGACAGCCACTTCCAAAGCGGATTCTTGACAATCTGGAGAAGCACTAGACCCACACGAAAGACAACACACACTAGACAACCCACACTAGGGGGCCAGCAGCAGAGGAGGTGCGGTGGCTCGGGGAAGCCGCAGGGAGGGCACACCTGTGCGTGTGTGTGCGTATGTGTGTACATGCATGTCTGTGTGTGTGCGTGTGTATGTGTGTGTGTCTGTGTAAGTGCGTCTCTTTGGGTATATAAGTGTGTGCATGTGTGTGTGTATAAGTACATGTTTCTGTGTGTGTGTGTGTATAAGTACTATGTCTCTGGGTATGTGTGTGTGATTTATGTATATGCATGTCTGAATAAGTGTGTATGTGTGTGTGTAAGTGCGTGTGTCTGTGTGCATAAGTGTGTGTTTAAGTGTGTGACTTTGTGTATAAGCGTGTGTATATGTGTGTAAGTGTGCATGTATATGCGTATATGTCTGTGTGATGTGTGTACTGTGTCTGCACAAGTGTGTGTATGTGTGTGTCTGTGTGTAACTGTGTCTGCACAAGTGTGTAAACGTGTGTCTGTCTGTCTGTGTGGGGCAGGCAGACCCACACGGCCGCGACACCTTGCCCCAGAAATAGAACCCGATGGCCTTTCTCCTCGGAGCTGCAGGCAGCAGAGCGCCCGCAGGACCACGTGCCGGGGGAGCGCGGGGCTGGAGGCCTGAGCCAGCGATGCAGGGCCGCCCTTCGGAGGTGACTGGCTGCAGCATGGGGGTCCGTTACCCACAGGGCCTGGTGGACGACAGGCCCCACTTCTGCACACCGAGTGACCGCCTTCAGCTCCCCCGCAACCTCAGGAGGGAACGTGTATGTTTAAAGACTGAGACAGATGGGAGTACAAAAGAAAACAGCACCACAAACCCTCATCTGCAGCACCCAGGGAGGACAGCGGCTGCCGGGGCGCGTGCTGAGCCCCTCTGAGGGCCGCCCACCCACTAACCTCTCACCTCACTGAGCTGGGGGCGGGCCTGGGGGCAGGCAGGACCTTCACAATGCCCTGTACCTATCTATCCTGTGACCATCCAGTCAGGCTTTGAAAACAAAACTGGGCCATATCATAGTCTGCAACCTTCATAATAAAACGCTATTTTGAAAAGCAAGCCAGGTACTCAGAACTCCCAGTATTATCCTTTTACCAAACAGGCATCACGGAAACTGTCAACACCAGAGACAGAGGGGTGGTCACTGTCGCTGCGCCACCATCGGGTCAGCGCCCAGGGGCACAGAGCGCCCTTGTGTGTGACTGCACCGCGCACCCGGGGCAGGAAGTGGGCAGAGACAGGCATGCAGGCGGTCTCAGAGCCCATCCTCACAGACAGGCGGTGAGCGGGCCTTGTTCGTTATGAAAGAGGCCCATGAGCAGGCTTCGAGGAAGCCTTTAGAGATGGAGAGTTTTCCACGGTTGGAAAATGCAATCCTCCCGAGTGTTTGGGGTCTGCTCTGCTCCACCGTCATCCCTTCCATCAGATCTGGAGTCATGAGCAGCGGGGTGAGTCCACCTGGTCTCCCACGGCTCCGCATCCCCTCTTTCACACAAGCCACATTCCAGGATCGCCCATGTCCAAACTTTAGTCTTTCTAAACACAGGTGTTGCTGTGATAAAACGCTGCTTGGGACAGTCACGAGGCAAGTCTCCAGATGGGAACTGACTGCCAAGAACAACGCTGCACAGAGGTTCCAGCCGCGAGCCAGGTCCCCGCGAGCCAGTTCCTTGCAACCCTGCTGACACCACGTGGGTCCTCAAGAGGAGTAAATACGCTGAAACCCCTCGAGACCTCAGGGGAGGGTGAGGAGGGGTGCTCAGGCCCAGAACCAACAGGGAGGTGTTCAGGGACCTCAGCAACCAGCACCCAGAGAAGAGTGTGCCCTGAGTCTGGAGACGGTGACGTGCTTTCACGACTGAAGCTTCAATGATCAATGCCCTCAAGCCCCTCTCGGCTCCTCAGTCCCGGTGTGGGTGGCTTTCCCACCCAGCTCGACCCTCAAGCCATGCAACCTGGCTCAAGGGGGTCCCTGTCCGTGTCCAGGCTTTCCCGCACCCCAGGTAATTCCTCCCGCATCTGGGCCAGGAGCAAACAGAGAGGCGTGCTTCTAACACAAATGAGGGAGGATCCCTGCCACGTCCAGGCTTTCCTGCAGCCCAGGTAATTCCTCCCGCATCTGGGCCAGGAGCAAACAGAGAGGCGTGCTTCTAACACAAATGAGGGAGGATCCCTGCCACGTCCAGGCTTTCCTGCAGCCCAGGTAATTCCTCCCGCATCTGGGCCAGGAGCAAACAGAGAGGCGTGCTTCTAACACAAATGAGGGAGGATCCCTGCCACGTCCAGGCTTTCCTGCAGCCCAGGTAATTCCTCCCGCATCTGGGACAGGAGCAAACAGAGAGGCGTGCTTCTAACACAAATGAGGGAAGATCCCTGCCACGTCCAGGCTTTCCTGCAGCCCAGGTAATTCCTCCCGCATCTGGGCCAGGAGCAAACAGAGAGGCGTGCTTCTAACACAAATGCGGGAAGATCCCTGCCACGTCCAGGCTTTCCTGCAGCCCAGGTAATTCCTCCCGCATCTGGGACAGGAGCAAACAGAGAGGCGTGCTTCTAACACAAATGAGGGAGGATCCCTGCCACGTCCAGGCTTTCCTGCAGCCCAGGTAATTCCTCCCGCATCTGGGACAGGAGCAAACAGAGAGGCGTGCTTCTAACACAAATGCGGGAAGATCCCTGCCACGTCCAGGCTTTCCTGCAGCCCAGGTAATTCCTCCCGCATCTGGGCCAGGAGCAAACAGAGAGGCGTGCTTCTAACACAAATGAGGGAAGATCCCTGCCACGTCCAGGCTTTCCTGCAGCCCAGGTAATTCCTCCCGCATCTGGGACAGGAGCAAACAGAGAGGCGTGCTTCTAACACAAATGAGGGAAGATCCCTGCCACGTCCAGGCTTTCCTGCAGCCCAGGTAATTCCTCCCGCATCTGGGACAGGAGCAAACAGAGAGGCGTGCTTCTAACACAAATGAGGGAAGATCCCTGCCACGTCCAGGCTTTCCTGCAGCCCAGGTAATTCCTCCCGCATCTGGGACAGGAGCAAACAGAGAGGCGTGCTTCTAACACAAATGAGGGAAGATCCCTGCCACGTCCAGGCTTTCCTGCAGCCCAGGTAATTCCTCCCGCATCTGGGACAGGAGCAAACGGCAGAGGCCTGCTTCTAACACAAATGAGGGAAGATCCCTGCCCCATGTACGGCAACCGATGGCCCACAATTCACACGCCTCTCATGGAACAGAGGCATCACCCGGAGCAACGGACGGCCTTTAAGGCACCATTTTCAGTTAGTCTCTTTCCTTTTGTGGAATTGAGTCTGACTTCCAGAGTGCACAACAATCACCCTAAAACACTTGAAAAAGTTTACGGTAACTTTCACACTAATTCTTACTCAATGTTTTACAGAAAAAAAAAAAAAAAACCCTGCAGAAAAAAGAAAACTGGAATCTGAGTATAAACTTCAGAAGATTCGTGACGTAAGTTTCTCCTATGAAGAAAATAATCAAAAAGCCTGTCCAGGTTTTTGGAGCCTTGATAAAAAGGTGTGCCAGGAAAAGCCCGGAATCTGTCAGCACCGAGGCGAACACCGAGAACTAAAGCCAGGGCCAGGCGGCCAGTCAGAGCCGGAGGAGCCTCGGGGGCGCACGGGGCGCGCGGTCTCTCCATCTGCAGAGACAGGGCAGCCCCTCTGCAGCCCGGCATTACGCGCGCCCGTCCATCCTCGAAGGACACCCTCCTCATCCTGCCCTCCAGCCCAGCCAGGGGCTCCCCTCGGAGCCAGAGCTGCTTACTCGGAGCTGCTGTTGCCGCCGTGGCTCAGAGGGTCGGCAGGGCGGCTGGAGTCCAGCACCTGGATCCCCAGGGAGTTGACGGCCCGCATTAGGATGGTCACCACGGCCTCCACGGGGAGCTTCTCCAGCACGATGACTCGGCAGCGGCTCAGCAAAGCAGCATTGACCTGGAAGGAGGGGTTCTCCGTGGTCGCTCCGATCAAGGTAATGGTCCCACACTCCACGTGAGGAAGGAACGTGTCCTGATCAGGAAGGAAAACAGAAAATGCTGACCTGCAGGATCAGCCTGCAGGATCCAGGGTGAGCCGGCTGTTCCTTCTTTTCCTAATCCTGGGTTCAGGATCCAATCAGCAACTTAAGCTGTCCACTGAGTCCTGATGTTTCAATTACAAATGCCTAAAAATTGGAAACTTGACCCAAAGTAGTTTTTCTCATATCAACAGCCCCGGGATACACCTACAATTTCATTTATCAGACAGAGAAAGCAGTTTCTGGGCACCAAAAAAATGCTAAGAACAAGTGAGCGTAATAGGCGTGAAGGAGAAGGGCAGAGGGCCTGGGCTCCTTGAGAATTACAGTCACCCCTACCCTGACCCCTTGTGCAGTGACCGCAAAGGCTTCACACTCAAGTCCACATTCACAAGGACCAGAAGGAAGAGCACGTACCTGCTGAGACTTATTGAACCGATGAATCTCATCAATAAAAAGGATGGTTTTCCTCTTGAAAAACCTCTTCTCGTTCTGAGCTTGTTTGATGACGTCCCGCACATCGGTTGTCTTGGCGCTGGTTGCCGACAACGTCACGAACCTGATGCTGTGCTTCTTGCTGTTGTTGGCTATGATGTGGGCCAGCGTGGTCTGCGAGAGAGGGCAAGAACTGAGACGGAGGGATGGGCACCAGCATGCCTACCAGCGACCTGGACACTGCAGCGCCTGGCAGGAGAGAGCCAGCTGCAACAGCGAGGTGCGCGTTTACACACTCAAGACAGTGCTACACATAGAGCAGGAAAAGCAGCCAGAAGTTCAGCTAATCCTGATCTCCTCTCCTTCATGTCTAACTCCGCTGACGCCTTCCGGGGGACACTAAGATCTGCGGAATCTCTTGAAAGAGCTGCTGAACGGACGCAGCTGAGCCTGGTGGCAGGTGCGACCTTGCCCAGCCAAGAGAGCAGCAACACCGACCGGCGAGGCGCAGACCCCCGGGCCAGGGGGACCACAGCCCAATGCTCGCAGGCAGCGCAGAAGAGAACCAGCACTTGAACTGGGGGATCAACGGTGACCCTAAACCATGTGTGACTGTCTGCTGTGGACGGATAAAACAGCAGCAACGCCTCCGTCAGCGCTTCCCGGGATGTGAAGAAATCCAAGGAAAAGTGCTGCTCGGCACCTGGCGCTTACTGGGGGCTGCAGACACACGCACGTGCTCTCAGCAAGTTTATTACTACCGTCGGCATGGCAGTGCAGCAGTAAGGGTGGGGGTGAAGAGGGGCCAATGTGCTCCGGAATGAGTGGCAAGGGGGCATTTTATTTTCTGAAGGTCACACGGCCCCATCAGACACTGTGGCTGCTCCTCCACAAGTCCCAGCCCAGAGGCTACACCTGCCTGGCTTGGGACGGGTCACCCACCTCCGCACTGACCAGCCCGGCCCACTGTCTTTCTGGCCGCGCGTCCTCTCTGCGTGCGTCCTGCTCACCGCCCCAGGGGTGTTCTTCTTGTTCTCTGCCTCTTCTACCTCTTCCACCTGATTAATGGTTCTGACCATCTTAAGCAAAGAGTTCTCGGGAATCAGTAAGGATGCTACTGCACAGCACCGAGCTACATGGGTTAGATCTGACCAGAGGAAAGCACAAGACACATAAACAGAGGATGAAGCCAGAAAGAAAAACCAAAGAAACACCATCGAGGCGTCTGAATCTCACAGCTCCGAGCTCCTGTGCACCTAATCCTGGGCTTTGCTTCCACTCTGTGGTGCTTCTCCTCTTCCAGCCGATAAAATGTATGTATTTAAGCACCGCTTGGCTCTCTTTCTGTCTTAACACCTGCCTCCTTAAGGCTCCTTCAGATTCCTGCTCAAGCGTTCTCCCAATGCTCTGCTCTCCAGACTGCAGTATCCTAAGTGCCAACCTCTGGGCTTGTGCTAAGAGGCACTGGACACCCAAGACACACCGTTTCTTCTCTAAAGGGCAAGGCATCATAAGAAGTTATGGAAAACTGTGGATGAAAGCGACTTGAGAACGGAAGGAGTTCTCAGGTCAGCCCTGTTAAGTAAGTACAGTTTCAAGGTTTGATAAAGAACTGTCTGCACGAACAAAGCGAATGAACAAGAAACCCGACAGCTAAACAGAAGGAAACACAACAGAAATGTAAAATTTTTTGCATTTTTTTTCCCCCAAAACTGAATGGACACACTCCTGAATGGGAAACTGCTCCAGGCCACCTGTCCTTTCCCAGAGAATCAGGCTACTAATAGCCAGGGGTGAGGGCGGGGCGGGACGCCCCGGGGGCCCTGATCGGACTCCCCCATCTCCTCCCGCAGAGGGCCGGGACGGCGCGCTGACCTTGCCGCAGCCCGGTGGCCCCCACAGGATGAGCGAGGGCACCTCGCTGGCCTCGAGCAGCGAGCGCAGCAGCGTCTCGGGCCCCACGGCGCGGCCCTGTCCCACGAAGTCCTGCAGCGCGTCGGGGCGCATGGTGTCGGCCAGCGGCTTCCCCTCCAGCAGCTGCCGCACCTCCTCGGCCGCCGGCGCGCGCGGGCGGCCCCCGGGGGCCCCGAATGCGGCGGCGCCCGCGCCCGCGTCCGCGTCCGCGTCCCAGCGGCCCGCGTCGTCCTCGCCGTCCGCGTCGCCCGGCGCCTCCTCCTCCTCCGGCGCCTCGGCCTCGCCCCAGCTCCGCGGGGACGCGCCGCCCGCCGCCGCCGCCGCCGGCCGCGGCCCCGCGCCCTTGCCGCCCGGGCTGCCGGGCCGCGCGCCCGGGAAGTCGGGCAGCAGGCGCGCGCCGCTGGGCGTGGGCGGCGCGTCGTCGCTCTCGCGGTCCTCGCTCTCGCCGCCGTCGTCCGGCTCCTCCGCCTCGCCCTCGCTGCTCTCGGCCGCCGTCGGCGTGGCCGGCTGCTTGAGCGCAGAGCTCTCGGACGGCCGGCGCCGCTTGGCGCGGGGCTGCGCCGGCTCCGCCAGGCCCGCCGGGTGCAGCAGCAGGCAGCGGTCCAGGTGCGCGTTGATGTGCGCGGCGGGCATGGCCTGCTGGCACACGGGGCACTGCACCCGGTGCAGCTGCGCCAGCAGCGGGTCGTCCTCCGGCCCGCTCACCTCCATGGCGGCCGCCGCGCTAGGCCCCGCGCCGCGCGCCCCCGGCTCTGGGAGGCGGCAGGACGCGCGCGGCCCGGCGCAGAGCGCCGCTCAGGCCTCACGTCCGGGCCGCCCGCGTCGGCCCGCCCTCTGCCCGCCGCCCAGCCGCCTCGCGCGGCGCGCCGGGAAGCGGAGTCCGCGGTAGCCCGCCCGGCCGCCGCCGGCGCCGGCTTGCACGGCCCGACGGGAAATGTAGTCCGCGACCGCTCGGAGGGCTGAGGAGCGCTCCTTTCCGGCCGGTACGGGCAGCGGCTCGCACGGCCTGCCGGGAAACGTAGTCCGCGGCCGCTCGGCGGGTTGCGGCGCGTCGCTTTCCCGTCGGCGCCGCGGGAGGCCGGCAGGTTGCGCATGCGCAAACCCACCCGCGGGCGGGACGCCGGAGCGGAGGGACGCGCGCCGCGGCTGCGCAAGGGGCGTGGCTTTGCGCGCGGGAGGGGGCGGAGTCAGAGGGCGGGGAAGAGCGGGTAACGGTGGACGCGGGCGGGAGGCTGGGCAGGGACTGACCCAGGGAGTCCGAAGGGCCACCCACAGCGGCGGCCGGAGACCCACGTCTAGCACCGTTCTCCCCAGACTGTTGGCGTTTTACCCCAAGCGCGTGGTGTCTCACGGCCGCTTCGTAGTTAAACGTTAGGGACGCGCGAGCATCTCCTGGCGCCGGCGGACGAGCGACGTCGGGTTGGGACCCGCTAGTCAGGCCTGTGGGCGAGGGGATGGCCTTCTCTGAGCCGCGTTCCTGCTCTTCTGAAACTAATTAAAAAACGTCACAAACCTGACTTTTTGGTATTTAGAGAAAGGAAACAGAGGTGGCATAAAAGCAAATGAAACATTTTTAGGGGAGAATTGACTTTCCTAAAAGCTGACAAGACTGGAATTTCTAATTCATCTGCGTAAGAACTGCTTCAAACTTAACCGAAAGGCAACCACCTAAGAAATGTATGAGCCCCTTCTTGTGCGATGATGTTACAAAAAGAAATGGGTCACAGAGAACTTGTTCCATCGCCCGGTCGTGTCCAGTGAAGTCAGTTCTTTGCATCAGATGGGCAAAGCACTGGAGCTTCAGCATCAGTCCTTCCAATGAATATTCAGGACAGATTTCCTTTTAGACTGATTAGTTGGATCTCCTTGCAGTCCAAGGAACTCTCAGGAGTCTTCTCCAGCACCACACAGAAGTAGCAGTATATAAAAAATGGTATAAAAAAGAACAGCAAAGGAAATATTTTTTCAGTTGATACTGGATTTAAAGTATGTGTTGCAACCTCCCTGCAATTGTAAAGAGGACCAAAATCCGATTTTCTGATTAGAAGAGGCAAGCAAACATGAGAAAGAATCTTTACCCTTTGGCCATGATACAGTTTGAAATGTAGGTTCATGAACTTTTATATAACCTTTTAATTATTACCCAGAGCAAATAGCCCCTGAACTTCACAAAAGCAGGTAGTTTGAGAAGAGGTTTTCAGAGCCTAGACAGAAATTTCCTCATTCCGCCTTAGGTTTTATTAGCTGGGCCCTTCGAATTTAACCAACAGAAGGCAGATTAAAAAGAGAAAAACGGGCCTGTGAGCATGCGCAGGTCTCATACACAGGGAGTACCGAGTGGTGACCTGGGGCCTGGGTGGGAGCTTAGCACCAAACACAGCACGCCTGAAGGGGAGTGACAGGACAAGGGAGAGGGCCTTGCGTCTCTAGGGAGCAGACAGCTAAGGCAAATGCATGGGGACCAATGGGAAAGCAGGGACATCACTTTGCCAACACAGGTCCGTCTAGTCAAAGCTATGGTTTTTCCAGTAGTCATATATGATTGTGAAAGTTGGACTATAAAGAAGGCTGAGCACTGGAGAATCGGTCCTTTCATCTGTGGTGTTGGAGAAGACTCTTGAGAGTCCCTTGGAGTGCAAGGAGATCAAACCAGCCAGTCCTAAAGTTAATCAACCCTGAATATTAATTGGAAGGACTGATGCTGAAACTGAAGCTCCAGTACTTTGGCCACCTGTTATGAGTGGCCAGCCAACTCATTGGAAAAGACTCTGATGCTGGGAAGGATTGAGGGCAGGAAGAGAAGAGGGCAATAGCGGATGAGATGGTTGGAGGGCATCACTGACTTAATGGACATGATCCTGAGCAAACTCCGGGGGATAGTGAAGGACAGCGAAGCCTGGCGTGCTGCAGTCCATGGGATCATAGAGAGTCAGACATGACTGAGCAACTGAGCAGCAACAAATGGGAGACAAGAACTAGTTAAGTATATTATGTGGCTTTCTCTGGTGCCACCTCTGGGCCGATGAGGGTCTAGGGTTCCCTCCAGCGATTAACTTCTGCTCGTCCTGGTAGATGGGATGGGGGACAGCTTTGCAAATTTATGTCCTGCTCTTAGGAAGTAAGGGGAGAGCAGAGAGCTTTTATTGTATCAGCTTAATTGCCTTCAGCTCAGTATAATCTGTGGACTTCCTAGGTGGCCTCAGATCAGATCAAATCAGGCACTCAGTCATGTCCGACTCTTTGCGACCCCATAAACTGCAGCACACCAGGCCTCCCTATCCATCACCAGCTCTCGGAGGTCACTCAGACTCACGTCCATCGAGTCAGTGATGCCATCCAGCCATCTCATCCTCTGTCGTCCCCTTCTCCTCCTGCCCCCAATCCCTCCCAGCATCAGAGTCTTCTCCAATGAGTCAACTCTTCGCATGAGGTGGCCAAAATACTGGAGTTTCAGCTTTAGCATCATTCCTTCCAAAGATATCCCAGGGCTGATCTCCTTCAGAATGGACCGATTGGATCTCCTTGCAGTCCAAGGGACTCTCAAGAGTCTTCTCCAACACCACAGTTCAAAAGCATCAATTCTTCGGCGCTCAGCCTTCTTCACAGTCCAGCTCTCACATCCATACATGACCACAGGAAAGACCATAGCCTTGACTAGACGAACCTTTGTTGGCAAAGTGATGTCTCTGCTTTTGAATATGCTATCTAGGTTGGTCATAACTTTCCTTCCAAGGAGTAAGCGTCTTTTAATTTCGTGGCTGCAGTCACCATCTGCAGCCTAGTGGTAAAGAATATGCCTGACGATACAAAAGACTCGGGTTCAGTCATTGGGTCAGGAAGATCCCCTGGAGAAGGAAATAGCAACCCACTCCAGTGTTCTTGCCTAGGAAATCCCATGGACAGAGGAGCCTGGTGGGCTGCAGTCCGTGGGGTCCCAGAAAGAGTCAGACAGGACTGAAGGACTGAACGTCAACAGTGCAATCCTTAGGCCAAAGTGACAGTTTGGTGTGGCATGTTCTGCTACTGGTCAGGTTCTAGGGCTGTCCTCAAAATGAATTTTGAAGGAAAGTATTTCTAAATATGGAAACATAGTACACTACGATAATTTTAAACATTTGTAGAAATAAATGGACACACGGTCACCTTTAACACAAAATATTTTGAAATAGTAACAACAAACCAGACAATATCTGTGAAGCTTCTTGAATCTTTTAATAAATGTAAAGCTTAAAACTTAATTTTTTTGAAACTAATACACACTTATCGTGAAAAATCTACTCATTCCCACTGTTAATATTTTAACATCCTCTCCCAGTCTTTTAAAATGTATTTTAAGACTCTGCTGTGTATATACATATAAATGTAATTCTGTATCTGCCTTTATTGTTACCTAATATATATTTTCAAAAGTTTTTACTGTAATGGGAAAGCATTTATTGTGTAATACTGAGTAAAAGTTAGAAGATACAAGGCTATATAGTATAGTCCTGTCTTCTTATTATACAAGTGCTTTGTTCATATATATATATTTAAAAGAAAAAAAAAATTAGAAAAAGGAAGAAAAGAGAAGACAAAACTCTCCGTATCTCCATGTGTACATGTTCTTTACTCCTGTGGTCTCATCCAGGAATAAAATCGAGCCACTCGGATGGAATGCGAGGTGAAAATGCAGCGACAAAAGCAGAGACATCACTTTGACAACAAAGGTTCGCCTAGTCAAGGCTATGGTCTTTCCTGTGGTCATGTATGGATGTGAGAGCTGGACTGTGAAGAAGGCTGAGCGCCGAAGAATTGATGCTTTTGTACTGTGGTGTTGGAGAAGACTCTTGAGAGTCCCTTGGACTGCAAGGAGATCCAACCGGTCCATTCTGAAGGAGATCAGCCTTGGGATTTCTTTGGAAGGAATGATGCTAAAGCTGAAACTCCAGTATTTTGGCCACCTCATGCGAAGAGTTGACTCATTGAAGAAGACTCTGATGCTGGGAGGGATTGGGGGCAGGAGGAGAAGGGGAAGACAGAGGATGAGATGGCTGGATGGCATCACTGACTCGATGGACGTGAGTCTGAGTGACCTCCGAGAGCTGGTGATGGACAGGGAGGTCTGGCATGCTGCAGTTCATGGGGTCGCAAAGAGTCGGACACGACTGAGCGACTGATCTGATCTGATCTGCCCTTGAATCTGGGCGTGCGTGGGCTGTGGTGTGACCTTGGGCAAGCTGCTGCCCTTTGCAGGCTCAGCTTCCAAGCCTGAGGGCGTTCGGCAGTGCCTCCCAGGCTGTTGTGGGTGGGCGGTCAGCCATCCTAGGAATGGAAGGTGTTTAGTACCTCGCCCGTGGCCCGTCACCGGCCACCCGCCACCCGCTAAGCCCTCTATGACTGTTTTCCTGAACCCCAGCTCATTCTGTCTGAAGTTCCAAGTTTTCTCCACTAGATGGTGATACTAGAAAAATGAATAAACCATACCAGCTTCCCTATCCAGACTTAAAACTTTCTTTTTTAATCAACATAAAACCAAATAAGTTTAAACGCGGTTATAAGACTGTAGTGAATGAGATCAACGTAGAGCAATAAACCCTGGGCTTGAACTTCTCCTTCAGTCCCTCCCCGCTGTCGTATTTTCAGACGGCCTTGGCATTCTCTCTCTCTGTCCTCCGGCCCCAGAACCACCGTGGGGTGATGGTGGTGTGCATGGCTCAGCTCTCAGACCAGCCGTCTGTTCAGTGGCCACAAGGAAAGTCTCAGTGTGGCTGCAGGTCCCGAGTGCTGCCGGGTAAGGAGCCGCTAGTACTGTCGAGCCTCGGGCGTCATCTTGCCCTCACATTCACACCCGAGGTATGTTGGACGTTCTGAGCTCAGTTAACCCCACTGTGACGCACATCCCCGCCGTCTTTAATCTGCATCCTCAAAGTCAGCCCCAGGGTCATCTGTTGTCCTTCCTGCCGCAGGGGTCCTCTCCCCTACGCTAGCCTCATCCGCCTTTCTTGTCCTGACTTTCCCGTGTCCCCTGCACTCTGCACCGAATCTCTCATCAAGTTTATTCCAATAAATTGTATACTGCTGCACTGAGACCATCGAATTGTTCTATTTTATTACTGGTCTTACAGGTATAAAAGAAGGGCCTTGACTCTTATTAATTTATTTCATATTGGGCTTTTATTAGTTTTAAGTGATTTTCAGTTGATACTTGTGATACAAAAAGAATATATCTGAACTTTGTAATCAGTTTCTGGCACTGAGCTTCAAAAATCCTTGGAATTTCCTGAGCGACAGGAGAGCCAATGAGGTGACTTCCTGGCGGGTCCCGGGAGAGCTTCAGGACGGGGGCTGGTCACCAGAAAGGCCAGCCACACAGTTCGAGGTTGCAACTGTGGGCCAACCATCTCTGGGAAGGGCAGGGCCCTGCATTTGTAGCCAGTCCGTAGGAGTGCTGGCCCCTGAGCCTGGAGTCTGAAATGGGTCATTCTTGTGGGGCGCTCTGCCCTGATCCAAGGGTTCTGATAAAGCACTGGTGTCAAGAGAATTGAATTGCAGGACGATGCTGACTTGGTGTCAGAACAATACCGTCCCTCTTTATTTCTAAAGCGTTTATTCTTTTTCTTTCTGAATTGCACTGGTCAGTACTAGTTATAATTACATTGTTGGAGAAAGCAGATCACTTTACCCTATAAAGTGAAAGGTGAATTGACACAGGCAAAAATCCTATTTCAATCCCTGACTTTTTAAAACTTCCAGTCAAACAGAGAACAGCTGTGTCTTGGTTCCTATTCACTCTCCGGTTTATTGATCGTCCTTGACCCCCAGGCTGGTCTGGCGCCTTGCCGCCCTTTGAGCAGACGCCCCGTGGTGCTGTAACTGCCCATACATGTCTGTGTCCACTCCTGCCCTCGACTTCCGTGACGCAGGCCCGTGCAGGCCCCGAGCCTGGCCCGTGGGGCGCTGGGTGTGTCTGAACGGACCCTGAGTGAAAGCCATCAGGCAGGCGGCAAGGGCAGGCTTGACCCTCTGCCCCGAGGGTCACATCAGGAGCACTGTTTCTTCCAGAAAGACCGTCCAAGTGGGGCTTGTAGTCATGGAGAGATTAGAGGCAGACTTTCAGAGAACCCTCCATGAAGAAAAAAGGCAGTGTTTGGAGGTGGGCATGAGATGGCCTCCTGGGAGCAGTGGAGACCTGCAACTGGGAAGAAGGATTGGCCGGCTCTGGGAGAGCTGGGTTTTTAACTGAAGGGAGAATAGAATGTGGAGGGTGAGCCGTGATGTCCGTTTCCTTCCTGTCTTTCGAACTGAATTTGAAACCCTACAGGAGGAAGATCAGGATGGTCTAGGAGACGCTGGGCGTTCTGGCCACGAATCTGGGTTGGAGGACCAGCTGTACCACGGTGGAAGGAGGCCACCCCTCACCCCACTCTGCCCTGGCCCGGGGGGTGGGGAGCTCCCCACTCGGACCCTGGTGCTCCCACCGTGACCCCAGGAGCAGTGCCAGCGCCCAGGGTTCTTCCAGGAGGATCTTGACAGTGGCCTTCACCCAGCGGGGCAGGAGGGCCCTGCAGTCCACAGAACAGCTGGCAGCACGTTTCAGCGACCCTTGGAAGAATTTCCAGAACTATTAATAAGTAGGGGGTTCACAGGGAGCTGCTAAGTGACTGGTTGGTAAAATGAGGCACGTGTAAAGGAGGATCTCAGAGACGTTGTTAAGGAGGCATTAAAATTAATGCGAAGTTCAACAAATGATCCCATCAAAAGTGAGCAAATGACAGAAAAAATGACCCTTGGCTTCTACGTACACCGCAGGCGAAAATTAATTCAAGATGGACCACAGGCCCATATGTGAAAGCCAAAAGTATGAAGCTTCTACAGGGAAACATGGAAGAACATCCTCATGGCTTTGGGGTACATGGAAGTTTGTTAGTGATGGCGTAAACAGCACTGCTCGTTAAAAAATATATATATGAGTATATATATGCATATATTGAACTTAATTAAATTTTAAAGCATCTGCTTTTCAAAAGACATCTGTGGGAAAATGAAAACATAAGCCATAGCCTGAGAGAAAATATTTGTAATACATGTATCTGCACTGGACTTATTTCCAGAGTATATAAAGAAAATTATTGTAACTCAGCAAAACACCCCTGTTTTTAAATGCATGAAAGGTATAAAAGAATGCTTCACAAAAGAAGGTACGTGGATAGAAAAGCGCGGCAAACACGCGCAGTGAAAGGCACGTTAGAGCCGCAGTGAGATGCCGCTGCAGGCCGTCTGCTGCCAAGTCGCTTCGGTCGATCTGACTCTGTGTGACCCCGTGGACTGTGGCCCACCAGGCTCCTCTGTCCATGGGACTCTCCAGGCAAGAACACTGCAGTGGGTTGCCATGCCCTCTCCAGGGGATCTTCCTGACCCAGGAATCAAACCACACTCCCTCTAGAGTGACTAAAAACTAAAAAGATGGACCACATTACATAGTGTTGAAAACAAAACACACTTGGAACTCAAGCGCTGCTTGTGAGAACATACAAGGTTAGCATCATTTTGGAACATCACTTGGCAGGTCTCTTAAAAGGGCAAACACGCCCTTGCCACATAATCCAGTAATTCTGCTCCCAGAGGGTTTGCCCAGGAGAGATGGAAACGTGCCCCTGATGTGTCCAGAAAACCGGCTGGACACAGACGGTTAGCACAGCCTCGTTCATAACCACCTTGGACCGGAGACACCGCAGAGGCCCGGCAGCAGTGGGATGGAAAAACCAGAGTGTGGTTTATTCACACAGTGGAATTCTATTTAGTAAAAAAAATAAACGTTCCTGCATGCACAGCAAGACGGACAAATCTTAGAAGCATGCTGAATAAAATAAGCCAGACATGAAACAGTGTGTGTGTGTATGTGTGTGTGTGTGTGTGTGTGTGTATGATGACTCCAATCATGTGAAATTGTAGACCAGGCAGAGCTCATCTGCAGTCTAGAAATTGCAGCAGTGTGTGAAGGGATGGGGATTATCGGTGGCCAGGGCTCGAGGGATCTCTTGGCTACCACGTTTCTTCACTAGCCAAAAACTGCCTCAAGCCCTGGCCTTTTGGGTAGTGATAGAAATATGGTGGGCTTCCCTGGTTGCGCAGCTGGTAAGAATCCACCTGCAATGCAGGAGACCCCAATTTGATTCCTGGGTCAGGAAGATTCCCTGACCCAGTCCAGTATTCATGAACTTCCCTGGTGGCTCAGTGGTAAAGAATCTGTCTGCAATGTGGGAGTCCTGGGTTCGATCCCTGGGTCGGGAGGATCCCCTGGAGGAGGGAAAGGCTACCCACTCCAGTATTCTTGCCTGGCAGGCGACAGTCTGTGGGGCCACAAAGTGTCAGATGCAACTGAGCGACTAAGCACAGCAGCACAGAAATGTGGAATATATTGATTGAGGGGATGGTTATACCATTGCATGCAGTTGTCAAAACTCACCAGGGCGTCCCTGGTGGCTCAGTGGTAAAGAGTCCGCCTGCCGATGCAGGAGACACGGATTTGATGCCTGGTCTGGGAAGATGTCACTTGCCACGGAGCAACTAAGCCCGTGCCCCACAACTGCCCGCCCTGTGCTCTGGAGCCCGGGAGCTGCAACCGCTGAGCCCACGTGCTGCACCCCCGGAAGCACGCACGCCTGGAGCCTGTGCTCTGCAGCAAAGAAGTCACTGCCTGTGCATCATATCTAGAGAGCAGCCCCTGCTGGCTGTAACTAGAGAGAGCCCTTGTGCAGCAAGGAAGACCCAGGGTTCTGTGCAACCAAAAAAAAAAAAAAAAAAAAAAAATCCTCATCAACCTTTACCTTTAAAATGGGTGCAGATTGTTTATGTAATATATATAAGATTGATTAAAAACCTGCAAGATCCTGTTTCCTGCCCATGAGGATGACTGCAGTTCACAGAGCCGTCAGTGCCACAGGCTGGCAGGGATGCAGAGCGGCCACAACGCCCACAGGCTGCTGGCGGGACGCCGTGGGAAGCCTAAAACGGACCCTTAGAAAAGCTTGCCGATTTCTTACAAAACTAAACGCACATCTGCTTTGTGACCCATCAGTTGCACTCTAAGATATTTACTCCAAGGAAAAGATAATATATGTATAAAATGTCTTGTAGAAGAGTGTTACACAAGCTTTCTTTGCAGTAGCAAAACAAATAAGTAAGACCAGGATACACTGCAAGTCTGCAGGTGATGGATGGACAGATGGGGTCCTTCGGCCTGTGAAATGCTACCGTGAACTAGAAAAGGAGGGGCTGCAAAGCCACATGGGATGCCCATAGACGCCACGCCAAGGGGATGAAACCAGCGCAGAGGGCACAGGCAGTGAGTCCCTTGCAAGTTCAAGAGCAGGCCAGTCTAGGGAAGCTGAGTGTTAGAAATCAGTGTCACTGAGACAAAACTGACTGAAAGGGGGAGTAACAGGAATGTTACGTGTATGGGTTGGGATGTGGTCTAACCAGGAACCAAGCACTGTTAACAAATTTCTCCTCAATTAAAAAAAAAAAAATCAAGGGATTTCCATTTCTAATAATGGCAGCTGGGAAATTCAGATAGATAATACAGGTAACTGCTGAAAACAAGAATAATGCTGAATAAAATGGTTTAGAAATCTTCTTAAAAGTATTAGAGACCTGATAAAACAGGAGCTTGCTGTTTTAGTTGCTAAGTCATGTTGGACTCTTTGCAACACCATGGACTGTGGCCTGCCAGGCTCCTCTGTCCATGGGATTCTCCAGGCAAGAATACTGGAGTGGGCTGCCATTTCCTCCCCCAGGGGATCTTCCCGACCCAGGGATTGAACCCACATCTCCTGCACTGGCAGGTAGATTCTTTACCACTGAGCCATCAGGGAAGCATGAAAATAGGAACTATCTGGGAACAATCCGAGGGAAATGCAATCCAGACAGAGCAGAAGGACCCGAGCATGAGGTCCTTCTGCCCTGAGCGCTTTTACCAGTTCTGCCAACTCTGAGAGCGTCCGTCACGAGCCCAGGGTCTACCCGAGCTGAGGGTTCACCCTCAAGCAGAGGGGCCTGATAGACCTCCCTCCCCCTTCATGAAGCTGGCACCCAGAGGGCAGTACCCCCGGCGATGCTGAGCAGGAGGCAAATCCAGCCCCACAACCACTGCTCCTAACTATCACACTCATTTTTTCTGGCACTGTTAAATATTCTTCTACATGGGACTTAATAGAAATATAATGTTCTTTCTTATGGAAGGACCACAACTATTCAACCAGCTTGTACTTATGTTCTATCTCAATGTTTAATTATAATAAATAATGTCATCATCGATAACTTCAAAGATATTATTTTGCAATTCTATTTCCTTTGGGGCAAAAGTCTTAGAAATGCAATTGTGGGGTCATGGAGCATGGCAGAATTGCCTTCCCCAAAGACGAGAGCAATTTCCATTCCGACCAGAAGTGCAGGAGTGTGCAGCTCTGCACCCTCCCAGGCTTCATGTACGCTCAAATGTTTCCCGTGTGACAGCTGGGACTTGTAATGTCCTCTTACCATTTTACCAGCTGCCACGGTCCTTTTGCACCAAGAAATGTCAATACTTTTGAATATATGGGATAAAATCTAAAAACCTATTATGAACCATTACATAGTAGCCAGATTTATTTTCTAACTAAAGATACAACTGTTAGCCTTGATAAGAAATAACACACCCCTGAGAGTGTGGGGCGTCTTCACCCAGCTCTCCGCCAGCCACCGTCACCCTCTCGGCTGCAAAGTTCTGCCGTGGAAAGTTCCTCTCCTCAACCTTACCCTCAGGAAAAGCAGGCCAACGTTTGGTCAGAAACATGGCTTGGGCTTTGCACTTCTGTAATTTCATGCCTCGTTCCTGTCATGAGCTCCTCCTAGCTCTTAAAATTCACTTCTAATTTAGAAGGTAGAAAAGCATCTTCAAGAATGGAAACATAAATATACCCTTCCTCAAATTCCAGCTGGAAAAAATGATGATTCATGCTGTGCAACGGAGTCTCTAATATTTGGACCTGAATACTCTCACTTTTCCCAGTTGTTTAGAACGGACTCAACAGAAGCGTGAATGTTACTTCACAGCAAGTGCTTTTCTTTGCTCTTTCATTCTTAGGCTTAAAGAATCAACGGGGGATGTTCTTGTGGAATGGAGGACGAGACAGAGAGAATCCTGCGGCATTGGGTTGGGATTAGAGAACTATAAGGATGAACTCACAGCTCAAGAAAGTTATGCTTCCAGCTCCGTCCACGGAAAAGGACCGGACAGTCCAGTAGCTAAGAGCCCTCTTGCCTTGGTCTTGGTTTCTAAATGCCATTCTTCCCCGAAAGGAACCAGGGCTGCTCTGAGAAATGGCAGATTCTAGAAGAGAAGGACGTGGGGAGCCTCGGCGTCTCTTTATGCCAGAAAGTCAGGAAGTGCTCCCCAAAACAGAAGGGACATGTCAGAAGTATTTTGACCAAATCCCAGACAATTTGAGCATCAGAATGAATAGCATAGGGCATGTGTTTTATGTTCAGAAATGATCCTGAAAGGAAGGGTCTCAGGATGGGGATGGAAAGCTTCTTAATAGAAGAATATCAGTTAGCAAGCGTAGAAAATGATGGAATTGGGAAATCATTTAACAGTCACTGTGGTGATAGCTGATTCATGCAAGAGAGGATGCTTAAGTCATAGAGTGATAGACTGTTGTGGAATGGGATACCCACAAAATCTCACAAATTACCTATTAATTGCAAAAGGAAAAGGATAATTTTATTATGGAGAAATCTAGCAGACGCCTCCTGAATCAGATCACCAAATTATATGATTAATCATGGTGCAAGCCTCATCATGTACCACCTGTCGAGACACTCTGAGAAAGATGTGCGGTCAGTGACGTGGTTTTCATGCCCCGTGGTTGACCTGGTTCAGAGTATGAGGAAAGATCCAGCAATTTAAATTGAGAGACACTTTACGAAGAAACTGGTCTAGAGTCAAAAATATAAAAAATATCAATGTCATGAAAGGTTAAAAAAAAACCTTGGTTTTGTTCTCTGAATAGATAAAAAGGAGACTGAAAGGACGTGTCAACAAAACGTGCTGTGTGGTTTTTGGTTGGATCCTGTCTCTGATCTCAGGAGACATATGATAATGTATTTCGTGGTAGAGCTTCATGAGGTCTGTAACTCAGAAAAGAGAGAGACAGCAAATGTTGAAAATGTAAACACTTGGTGAATCTACATGCAGGGTGTACGGATATTCATTGTTTTATTCATGCAAATCCTCTGTAGGAGGTAAGTTCTAAAAATGTAAGTCAGAAGGAATGAAACATATCTAATAAAAATTATACCAAAGTGCTATGAGCTTCAGAAATGTATTTCTGAATTTATGAATGGTATTGCGCCATGTGCTTCACTCCTGTTGAATATCATATATGTTTTCTAAGCAGTAGATTAACTCCATGACTTGTGTTTATGTTTTACAAGAAAGTAAAAAAAGATATAATTATGTGGACGAGTTGTGCAACCTTTATAGAAGTAATGAACTGGAACATTATTTGGTACTTCTGAGGAGACCAATTTTTAAAGGGCCCTAGATGTATTTTTATCAAGTTTTTTTCAATCTTCCTATTTTCATTTTTTATTACATGAAACTTAGCTACTTACTCACTGTCACCTGGACATTTTAAGGGTCTAATATCACCAGGGTTGTAAACAAGTCTGAATGTTCCATAACATCACTGTCCTCCTGGCTCAAAGCGTCCTCTCCCCAAGTAGAAAGTAAGAGATACAAATTAGCTTTAAATTTCTGTTAATTTTCTACTAATTATGAAACCCTACACCATGCGGCATTCCTTCCAGGAGAGAAGAGTGAGATCTTGGCTCTTTCCCACCCACCGTTTGCTCTTCCTTTCTCTGGCCCCAGATGGCCTGGCCAGCGCAGGGTGTGATTTATGACTCCTCGGGTCCAGCCTAGGTCACCTGGAACAGCCGGCCACCAACTGTTGAGTGGCGCTTTTTTTCCTCTTAACAAGTTTCCCTTTCATTATTTATGTTATTGGGTTTTCTACTTTCTAAAGTGCTTTTTGAAGTATAATTTGCGCACCCTACATTTCACCCACCATTAGTGGACAATTGAACTATGTGTTAGGAAACACACTGAATTGTTCAAAATGTTTTTGAACATCTCCATCACCTGAGTAGATTTTGCTTACAGTTCATCCTTGTTCCTACTCTCAGCCTGAGGCTACTCGAATCTACTTCCTGTGTCTACAGATTTGCCTTTTCTGGGCATTTCATACAAATGGAAAGTTACCATATAAGGTCTTTCTGACTCTCTTAGCACAGAGCTTTTGTCTATCCAGGTTGTACCCAGGATTGATGCTTCATTCACGTCTACTGTTGAGTAGTATTCCATTTGAATGGCTATATCGAGTACTTTTCTCCATTCACTGAATCCGCTGCTGGACAGTGGATTGTTTCTAGTTTTTGGCTGCTGTGAATAACACTGCTGGACATTTGCTTGCAAGGCTTTGTGTGTTCATGTATTTTCATTTCTTCTGGGGAGATGACCGGGAGAAGAATTGTTAGGTCAGATGGAGAATGACTTTAACAAACTGCCAACCTGTTTCCTAAGACCTGCATCATTTTATGTTTCCTCCAACATGGATGTTGAGGGTTCCAGTTATCCCACATCCTCACCCACATTTTCCTGCATCTGTCTTTTTATTATAGCTCTACTAGTGGGTATGGCGGGGAAGGCAATGGCACCCCACCCCAGTACTTTTGCCTGGAAAATCCCATGGACAGAGGAGTCTGGTAGGCTCCAGTCCATGGGGTCGCTAAGAGTCGGACACGACTGAGCGACTTCACTTTCATTTTTCACTTTCATGCATTGGAGAAGGAAATGGCAACCCACTCCAGTATTCTTGCCTAGAGAATCCCAGAGACGGGGGAGCCTGGTGAGCTTCCGTCTATGGGGTCACACAGAGTCGGACACGACTGAAGGGAGTCAGCAGCAGCAGCAGCAGCAGTGGGTATGAAATGTTATTTCCTTGTGATTTTAATTTGCATCCCTCTAATGACAGATTTTTGAGAACTTTTGTGTGTGTATTAACTATTATATATTTTCTTTTATAAGATGCCCTTCAAATCTCTTGTCCATATTTAGAATTGGGTTGTCTTCATGTTGTTAATTTGTAAGAGTCTGTGTCAGGATATGAGTCTTTTATCAAATATACGGTTTCACAGTATTTTCTCCAAGTCTGGAGCTTGTTTTTCCATTTTCCAATGGTGTCTTTTGAGGAGCAAATTTCGAATTTTGTTGAGTACAGTGTATCAATTTTTGCTTTCCTGGATCATAGTCAATGAGGCTTTTAGAAAGGAAAGTTTAATATCTGTGTAGATCGCGGGGCCTTTCTTTGCATTTTGGTGTTTGCGGAGGTGGCTGCACTCCTATGTGTACACATGCAAGAGCCTTGCTGTTCTGGGGCCTCAGGATGCCAAGCACGCACAGGAGCTGTTAGCATTGCCCAGGCTGTCTTTGCACCAGCTAGCACACAGAGTCCCTGGCGATGCCTGCCTCGCCCGCTCCTATGCCGGCACACTCTCTTGCTGGTCAATGTCCATTGAAAGCAACCGCAATTTCTATGGCTCTGTGCAATCACGTTTTCTAAGGCCGAAGAAAGTGAAAGTGTTAGTTGCTCAGTCTTGTCCGACTCTTTCGTGACCCCATGGACTGTAGCTCGCCAGGCTCCTCTGTCCATGGAATTCTCCAGGCAAGAATACTGGAGTGGGTTTCCATTTCCTTCTCCAGGGTATCTTCCTGACCCAGGGATCGAACCCGGGTCTCTCGCATTGCAGGAGGATTCTTTACCTTAGATGAGTATTTCTATAAAAGATTTGTGGCTTCAAAATAAGAGGCAAATCCAGGGAAAATGTCTGGAGCTGTTTCTACCTCTCCTGTGAGGTTTTCCGCTAGTAACAGCATCTTTAGAGACACTTGGCTCTTTTACGCTGTGGACTCTGCGGGGGTGAGGTGGGGAGGCCCCAGCGGGCGTGCCTGCACTGCCTGTTTTTCTTGGCGGTCAGGATTGTGCCAGGCTGCTTGTGCTCGGTGCCGCCAGAAGCTGGAGGTAGCACGACAGAGCGGAACTGTGCCACCGCTAACTTTAGAAGACAAGCAGCCTGATAGCAGTCCTTTCAGTTGACTTTTCCTTAGGACAGTTGCTGCTGCTGCTAAGTCACTTCAGTCGTGTCCGACTCTGTGCGACCCCATAGATGGCAGCCCACCAGGCTCCCCCGTCCCTGGGATTCTCCAGGCAAGAACACTGGAGTGGGTTGCCATTTCCTTCTCCAATGCATGAAAGTGAAAAGTGAAAGTGAAGTCGCTCAGTCGTGTCTGACTCAGCGACCCCATGGACTAGCGCCTACCAGGCTAGGACAGTTAGGCACAGTTAAAAACCTTCTCTCTAGTGAACTCTGGTATTTTGGCCACCTGATGCGAAGAGCTGACTCATTTGAAAAGACCCTGATGTTGGGAAAGATTGAGGGCAGGAGGAGAAGGGAACAACAGAGGACGAGATATTGGATGGCATCACTGACTCAATGGACATGAGTTAGAGTAGACTCCAGGAGTTGGTGATGGACAGGGAGGCCTGGTATGCTGCGGTTCATGGGGTCGCAAAGAGCCTGACACGACTGAGCAACTGAACTGAACTGAACTAGTGATCAATCAACAGATGTGTATCAAATACGTATTGTGCATGAAACAGTCTGCCTGTGATAACTTCATGTCTGCGACCAGGACCTCTCCCCTGAAGTCCAGATTTCTGTCTCACGACCTATGCAATTCAGATATCTAACAGGCCTGTCAAACACGGAGGGCCTGACTCCCCCCAAAGTCACCTCTCCATCACCGCCAACCTCAGCTCCCTCCTCCACACGCTCAGTAAAAAATGTGGAGAGTCATCCTGGCCTTCCGGCTTCCTTTCACTCCTCACATCCAATCCATCGTAAATCCTGGTGGATCTAAATGAGTATAAAGTCCTGGGTGAGATTCCAACGTGGAAGAGGGACGTCGGGAGGACTCATAAAGCCTGAATCAAGTATTTGTTTTTGCTGTTGTTTACTCACTAAGTCACGTGTGACTCTTTGCAGCCAGCCAGGCTCTTCTGTCCGTGGGATTTCCAGGGTAAGAATATTGGAGTGGGTTGCCATGCCCTCCTCCAGGGGATCTTCCTGACGCAGGGATCAAACCCAGGTCTCCTGCACTGCAGACAGACTCTTTACCATCTGAGCCACCAGGGAGAGAATGCCATCAAATTAGCCGAAGCCCGCTCACCTGGCTTTCTCTGGGTGTGGGGATTTGTCACCTTATCCGTACTTCACAGTTAAATTACTCCAAGGAAACTGATAACCTCAAGTCAGTTCAGTCTTTTCCATTCTCTCAAGTAATCTGTCATTCACAAACACATAATATTGTGAAGTTACTCTGCCTGAAGAGCAAATTTCTCTGGTCCTAGAAAAATATCCAAAGTTTGGCTTTTTAAAAGATTTTATATAATTCTTTATATTCTATTCAAAATGAAGATGTATTCTCATTTAATATGGAAAACACTGATCTGAATTAAAGATAAGAACTTTAATCTTTGAAAAGCAAGAGGTCACTAGAGACAGGTTGGGGTGGAGAGAGGGGGGTCGGCAAAAGCTCTGAAAGACGAAAATGAAAGAATTATAGGATCACCTGTAACAGTTCTATTGTTTGGGGAGTCAAAGTTTTATGCAACTTCAGTAAGTCTAGGAATCCCCTGCTGTTGGGAGCAGGCAGGTGGTTTGTTGGCACTGGATTCTCTTTTCTTGGCTGAAGACGGGGAGAGGCAGAGTGCTGTTTGCAGGGAGAGTTTGTGAAACCGACTCCTGTTCTTTGTAACTCCCCCGCACGCCTGTGCCTTTGAACCTTCCCTGGAGCTGTAAATAGCTGGAGATGTTGCAAATAAACTTAAGCTCTGGGAACCTTAAAACTGTCCAGTGCTTTTGCGGGCAGAAGCTCTCTCCTATTGCAGTGGAATGTGTTCAAAGTGTAAGGCGGGCCAAAATGGTGGGCTTCCCACGCTTGAACCCTCCATCGGGGAATGTGCTCGAGATGCCAAGACCGAAAAGGGCGGCAGAGCGGGGCGTGTGGTGGCAAAGACAAACGCAGCTTTGTCGTCCTGAGGCTGCTGCCACCGTGATGCGACAAGAAGGTGAAGGTGATATTTCATCCACCGTTGCGGTGCGTCCTCTCCTTACCTGACCTCTGAAATGGAGCCATCGGCTTTGAAAAGCCTGGTGTCTAAAATTAATATTCTTCCCCATCTGACTAAGAAGGCAACAGCTGAGCAACATGAGATCAAGGACCATCTGAGTTTAAACAGGGGCTCAAAGTGGCATTCGAGAGAGAGGCTACTTCCTCCCGGAGTGGACACTTGTCTTTTCAGAAGACTTACTCTGACCACAAGGCAAGACCTTTACCAGGGGGTTGAGTAGTCGTTCTGAACTCTACAAACTCCCCTTTATCTGCTGGAACTTGTGCTCGACGCTTGGAGTGGTCTGGACCTCAGCATGTCCTCTTATAAATGGTAATAACTCTATTTTCTTTCTTTCTATATTGTCTTACATAGCAAGTTTATCAAATTCCAGGCAGAGCTTAATGTTTAATAGTTCTCTGCAAAATTTTTATGTACTGGACCCAAGCTTTTGTTTTAATGTGCTAATTTTTATGTGGCTTCCTGAGCCAACCTGAGCACCTTCTACAATGATGTATTAGATTTTAGTTATAGTTTGTCTTAGACGTAGCTGTGAAATCCTTATTATAATAACAGATTTTCTCAGGGCAACTTGTAAGAACACTAATGATGGTCTGTGTATATTTCACAGAGCTCTGGTTGATCCTGTTCACATTTTACTGTGAATAAGTCTATGGTCTTTCTATGGTTGGGTAGAATTATGTAGAGCATTGGATTTTAAATAATTTAGGATTTCAAGGTATCATTTTATTATACTAGAGGCGTTGAGAAAATGAAAGATGAAGTTTTGTGGGGATAATTACAGATGATTTCAAATTGAGAAAAAGCAGGAAGAAGCAATTTCCAGAAAATCTCCAACAGGGGGCCTCCAGAGGGAACCAGCCACAAGTTTGCATCAGCCTCCCCGAAATGGTCAGGGGATGCGTGGATGCAGACACCCTCGTGGGGCTTTAGTACTGGAGCAGTAATGAGCCTGTTACTTGGTTTGTAAGCAATAGTGTAAGTGTTACTAGTTGTAACACTTGTAAGTGTATCCAGGGTGTGAAATCTTCAGTGCTCAGCTGCTAATGACGCAGAGAAGGGTGTCGGGAACCTCACCTATGTGAGAGCACTGTTAGGAAGCCAAATTCTTTTTAAAATAAACATTTTAAGACGTAGGCAGCGAAAGGCTCTGAAAATGCCACATTTGGTGAGACCACTTCCCCGAGGGGGCCGAATTCCCGGGGGAGCCCGGCGCCCCTTCCTCACACAGCATGCCCTTCCCACGTCCTTGCCCGGGGCCGGAGGGGCAAGGCCAGCAAGCCAGTTAAACCCCAAGAGACTGTCCCCTTAAACGGGCCACTTAGCCTAGATCTTTGAGGCAGTGAGGGGACAATCAGCCGCCCCGTGATGCTCAAGTTGCTTCTCACTATTTGCTTTTGTAGGAAAAAGAAGGGAGAGAAAGCTTTTTCCTTTCAAAGCTCCAACATGTGGAACTCAAGGTTAATATTTGCATTTCTCTTCCTCATTTGGGGCCCTTTCTCTAGTTAAAATAGAAGCAACCTCAAACTTCCCACTGTACATTTTCCCAAAGAGTCAAACGTGTGTCTCGGAGATGGGAGCTCTGTTTCTCCTCCTTGCAGTGGAGAGAAGAGTCATGATGACTGTGTCCTCATTTACAAATCAGAGACCAAGGGGAACAGAGACTACACTCCAGACACGAACTTCCTTGGACTCACCACCAAGATGCTAACAGTGAAGAGGCTGGAAGGAATCAATACGTGTTACCGCAGTGACCAGCTGGAGAAGATGGCCTTTTTCCAGTGCATGGAGGAGGTGGAGAAGTGCTTTCTGGAAGAAAGTTCTGGTGAACAAGATTCCAGATCTGGAAAGAACCAGGTAAGCAACGCCCGTCCCCATCTGTCAGACGGTTTTCAGATTCTGTGTTGTCATCACGGGTGTAGAATTAAGGAAGCTCTGCTGCTGCTGCTGCTGCTGCTGCTGCTAAGTCACTTCAGTCGTGTCCGACTCTGTGCGACCCCATAGACGGCAGCCCACCAGGCTCCCCCGTCCCTGGGATTCTCCAGGCAAGAACACTGGAGTGGGTTGCCATTTCCTTCTCCAATGCATGAAAGTGAAAAGTGAAAGTGAAGTCAGGAACAGGCAAACCTGCGCTTCGTTCCCTGGAGGTTTGCCTCCAGGTGGGCGCAGTCGCCACTGGGAGGCCTTTGAATGCGCAGCTCTCCCTGTGGGCGCCACTGTGGTCTGGCGCAAGGCTTAGAGGTCACGGGGGTCCTGTGGAAGCGCAGTTTCTTAGGAGGGATGGCTTGGGCATGCAATCTGGAGAAACATGTGAGGGCCATAGCTGCTCTGCAGACGTTTCCAGTTCCCTCAGGACCCCGAGGTCCCCATGGAGTACGGGTCAGTGCTGTCGACAGTAGCCGCTGGGGTCGGGGACAGGCTCTTGGCCTGCGGCAGGCCCCGTCCTGGCAGCCGGCTCTTCGGGAGGTCCCTCGCTGAGCGTGGGGGCTGCCACTCTGAGCAGGGGACGCACCTGTGTGCCAAGCACCCAGCACTGGCTCTGTCACGGTTAGGGGTGTCCACGGGTGTGGACTGGCGGGCTCTGTCCCCTGCTCAGCCCCCTGGGTCCCCTCCCCCTCCCTCCCACCCGGAGGGGGTCTCACCTGCGATTGTCAGAACTTGCTTGTCACCCTGCCCTGGACTCCCTCCTCAAGGTTGGGACCTCATGTCACCCACCTCGCCTGCTCTCCTGCTTGTGGTACCAACCAGGCTCTGAGAATGCTCGCAGAACAAACAGGCCTGTTTAAGTGTGCCCTGCGTTCCCCTGGGGGCCAGGGGTCATTATTTCTAATAACCAGAGTGAGCTTGGGAAACATCCCTCTTTGTCCTTTCCCGGGGGCTCAGACGGTAATGTGGGAGACCCGGGTTTCATCCCTGGGTCAGGAAGATCCCCTGGGGGAGGCCATGGTGACCCACTCCAGGATTCTTGCCTGGAGAATCCCATGGACAGAGGAGCCTGGGAGTCTGCAGGCTAAGGGGTCGCAAAGAGTCAGACACGACTGAGCGACTTTACTTTCACTTTCCTCATCATCCAGCTTCTGTTCCGAAAAACCCTGTCCAGGTAGGAAGGGCATTTCTAATGGTACAACAGACGGAGCACAGCTGTTAGGTGTGGAGGGGGGAGGAGTCTTTTCCCTGTGAGTACAGAGAGATAGGCCTTGCTGGGTAGGGGGACCGAGTCGGGCTGAGCGTGGTGTTTGGAGACCGCCCGCCTGTGAGCTAGGGTCTTGTCCCGCATACACCAAGAAGACGCTCCCTCGGCAAAACTGAAGTCAGATCCGAGGACTTCCTCATTCGGGCTGCTTACAATGCAAGTGAATAATCAGAAGGGTTTCCTTTTCTGTTCACTAATTTCTGTGAAACAGGGGAGACAAAGTATTCTTATAGGCTAACTTTGAAATAATCAATAATTTGTAATAGTTTCTATGAGTTTGATTAGGTTTCCAGGACGATTTTTTGCCAAGTTCTGTGATACAACTTTTGTAAGTAGGCAAGATGGTGCTAGGTGGAAACAGGAAGATTTTCAGGGAGTTTTGGTGATGATCTGCTCCAGAGAAATCGAGTGACCGGGACGTGAAACGCTTTGGGACGCTTCTGAGGAAATGCCTGAGTATGCTGGCCCTGCGGTCCTAAGAGAAAGTCCTTGCGAAGGTCCTGTCCGGCCGTGCGGAAGGTGGGGAGGAACCGCCGCGTGTCCCATTCAGCTTCTCGCCGAGTGGCTCAGGGCCCAGAGGCGTCTGCAGTAAATCTCCCCGTCTCTCCCTCGCAGTGTGGGGGACGGACGGGAGGCACAGAGCCCTTCTCCTTCCCGTGTCTGCCAAGGCCACAGTCCCCGAAGGCCCTCGCTGGCCCGGTGAGTGGGTGCCCGGGCGGCCAGCAGGCCTTGGCAGGGCTCGGATGTCATCAGGAATGCAGACAGAGCTAGGCTGACACGTCTCCACCTCCTGCTGGGGCCACGGGAAAT
This sequence comes from Tragelaphus eurycerus, assembly GCA_935064755.1. NCBI lineage: Eukaryota > Metazoa > Chordata > Mammalia > Artiodactyla > Bovidae > Tragelaphus > Tragelaphus eurycerus. Next base: position 1,606,455 of record CAKXYN010000031.1, on the reverse strand, counting down.
CTTCACAATCCCGGGCCTTTCTCTCCAGGGACCATAAAACATGCCCGCCATGACTGTCTCCACCTCGCCTCTGTCTCTTCATCCCTTCTCTCTTCAGGAAGATTAGCACAGCTAATCATAGTAGGAACCCTCACCGTGCTGCCCTGAGGAGAATTTACTCTGCATCGCAGGCGCTCTGGTGGCAGGCGCACTGCTCGGAAGGCCTGAAGCACAAGTTCTTTCTAGAAGAGTCTTTGCTCGCCGAATGAGAACAAACTGTGCATTCCACAACTTACATCCATCGACACAGTTCCGTGTGGCTCAGATTCTTCTTTTCCTGCTCTTAACCAGGTTTCTGTGTTTCACTCATTTTCCTCTCTGGCTTTCTTTTTGCCTCTCTTCCTTCCCTTCCTCTGATTTATTGTTTGAGTTGATAGAATACCACATATTCTACTTCTGTACTGTGTATTGTTCCTTGTGTTTTCCAACTCCCCTTCTGATTGTTTTTGAAAGGCTTTTCTTACATTCTTTCATATTCTACATACTGTTCAAAACCACCTCAGAAGTGTAGGATTTTAAAAGCTTGTGGCAGATACACTGGGCTTCGAAGGCGGCACTGGTGGTAAAGAACCTGCCTGCCAACGCAGAAGATGTCAAGAGACGTGGGCTCGGGCTCTGGGTCAGGAAGATTCCCTGGCGGAGGGCGCAGCTCTCCTGTGGGCGGGCGCAGCTCTGGAGTGGGTTCCTGAACGCACTCCAGTATTCTTGCCTGGAGAATTCCACGGACAGAGGAGCCTGGAGGGCTACGATCCGTGGGGTCGCAGAGTTAGACGGGACTGACGCGACTTAGCACAGAGCAGACAGACCACAATACACCAGCTGGAAAGCCACACTCTGTGCTGTGGAAACAAAGTGAGACTTAAATGATGGACGTGGCGCATGTGAGCGATGGTTTAATAGCTGCTGTGTGTCATTAACTCAGAGTGATAACGACTCTCCTAACTGTAATTAGCATTCCTTTCACACAATCCAATCCAGGGTTTCCTCTTCTGTTAGTTCTCTGTATCCGTATAAATGACCACCATGCTGTATTTCCCTCAGATCTGACTTGCTGTTTGATACACGCACACATACACACACACATACTTTCTTTTTTTTTCCCGGTGGAAGGCCAAGGAGCTCCTGTTCTCAGCAACCTGAGTCTGTTCTCCCCTGGGGTTTTGTGCCCCCTCTGACGCCCCACTGGCTCTACACACCCTGCTTTTTCTGCCCAGGCTTGTCTGTGCTCACCTCCTGTCCTCTGGTCCTCAGCCCCTGCCCCCCAACCGGCAGGGTCCCCAGGGAGGAAGGGACCGTGCGGAGGTGGGGGTCACAGCTCCCGGAATGCTGAACCAACCAGGCACAAACGCTGCAAAGACCAAACAGAACAAACTGTTTATGATCAGGATGTGAGTAGGTGAGAGTGGGTTGGGTCGAAGCTCGGGTCTCCAGGGAGGAAGGGACCGTGCGGAGGTGGGGGTCACAGCTCCTGGAATGCTGAACCAACTGGGCACAAACGCTACAAAGACCAAACAGAACAAGCTATTTATGATCAGGATGTGAGTAGGTGAGAGCAGGTTGAGATGAAGCTCGGGTCTCCCTATTGTGATGGCAGTTGGCGCATTTAACAGCAGGCGGCCCTTCCTGCCTCACCGCGGTGAAATTGTACCATCAACGGTGGTCACCGCGATTATAACTTAGATCTCAAAATAACGTAGCTGCGGGCGGAGGGTTTGTGGTGTTTAAAGCCGTGCGTCCCCCTCCCGCCCACCCCGTGTTCCTTGCCCACGTGGGCAGGAGAAAGCTCCCTGGCGGCGGCCCCGTTTCCCTGGTGCCTATCGTCCTTGAACGGGAGACAAGGGTGCTCTCCACAGTGTCACTTGCAACCAGCCAGCCTCCCTCTGCCCTTGCACCTGTTTCTGATCCGTCACCCGGGCCATCATATTTTTCCTTTTAAAGAGGCAGATTAGCCGTTGATGGTGTAACTGGAACAGTCACCGCGGGGTCCTACAGACCCCGCCGCTCGGCACCGCCTCCTGCCCGGAGCAGAGTTCTGCCTGGAAACGTGCTCGCGCAGGGTCAGGGCGGGAAGGCCAGGATGGACTTGTCACTCAGAAGAAAAGGCGTCTGGATCGCAGGTAGCCTGTGCCTTCTCTCGTCTCCCGTCCTCTGGCGTGTGCTCCGGCCCGTGATGACCCGCGGAGGTCACCTACAGGCACCTGCTCTTGAGGACACCCAGGTAGTAATGTGGCCGCGGTCCTGGCTGAGTGTTTCTGGCCGGGGAGCGGGCTTGCCCGGGCAGACGGAACGCGTGTGCTGCCTTGTCCTCCCCCGGGATGGCCGCCCTGCAGGGGCTGGGATCAGGAGAGGTAGGCAGCCCTTGTCAACATCTCCAAGTCTCCACCAACTTTCGGGGAACCTGGAGGCAGTCATTCCTGACGCACATGAAAGCTGGCGTTCTATTTTTGCCTGTGAGAGCTAAAAATAACTTCAGCATCTCCTCGTCTACTTCTTGTGTAACCGAGGGAGATAAAGTGGCACCAATGCACAGCATCCTTTCCCCTTGCTAAGAAGTGTCTGCAGGAGAGTGGCCGCCTCTTCTGAGCAAGCGCCCGAGCACAGATGGCCTCCGTGCCTTTTCCTTGGGACCTCTGCCCCTCCCTGCCTTTCCTGGGAGGCCACAGGTGCTCTCAGAATAGGCAAAACAGAATTTTGAAGGAAGAGAAAAAATTCAGATTCTGAAGATGTTATTAGCTCTTCCCAAGAGAGAGTATTGTATCTGGGAAATCAGTTCTTTCTACATATTTAGTTCTTTCATCAATTAGCATGGAATGAGTTATTTTTAGGACGATGGAGGCAGTTTAGCTAATACTCTAGGAGATGTTCTGAGCTGCTTTTCCGACCGGAAGTGGTTGTCAGCAGAGCTGCTTATCGCTGTCTCCCCCCTGCAGGGACTTCTGGCTTTTTCCTGCTTAGTCAAGCCCCGTCCTTGAAACTGTGCTGCCCCAGATGCACTCCATACCTGTGTGTACTGCAGGCAGTTCTGTGCTTTGTGCACGGAAACAGTAAGATTTTCTTCACCTCTCCCAAAGAAGTAATTTTTGCCTCTTTGGATTTGGCCCCCACTGAAAATGCATGAATTTATAGTTAAAAATCTCTCCCGGGGAGTTGGCTGACATGTGTCTATGCCTGCATGTAGATTTCTGTCTTACTCAACAAGAAACCACCAGCTCTGCATCCGGTGGTGCTAGGAGAGCCCGGAACTGAAAGAGCCAGGTCCCCACGGGGCCCTGCGCTCTCCCAGGAGCCGACAGGACGAGCGCTCCTGCCCCTGCTGCCCAAGCCTGGGTCTCTTGGCTGTTGAGCACACGCTCCGGGGGACTTGGCTGCTGTGTGCTTATGCCTGCGATAGAGTCCTGTCCATGGGGGACGCGTGGTAAAGAACAGGCCCCTCCCCTGGCTCTGAGAGGTGGCCCCCAGGTGTGTCCCCAAGGAGAGGCCGGCAGGGAGCTGAGCTCATTAGGAGTGCTCTGGCGTATGTCTTGTATAAAACATTGTTGTAACTTTCTAATGGTAAAGAAAATGTCTCTTAAATCAGATTTTACAATATATCCTCTTCTCTTTTCCATTGTGAATGGTTATGTGGAAACGTGGGCGACCTCTCGTCTTAAGTGTCTACAAGAGCAGTTTTAGGAACTCCCTTTCCAGGGTGTCAGAGGATACTATCTGGACCTCAGTCTTCACTGAAGACGTACAACAGAGGAAAGGTCTCCCAACACCCTGGGAGCAGATCTCTGCTCACGTGGGATTCTGAGAGGCCTAGTCTATGTCCATGTCATTTTGGGTTCTCAGAATCATTCAAACTGTGATAGTTTTATGGCATTTGATGTAATAGTAAAAAAAAAAAAAAAAGGTCGTATTTTCTCTATACAAACATTGCAAACCAAGCCGGTGATCCTGTTAGAAAATGATGATCACGCTGATAATGAAATTTCTAATACGATCGACCAAACTGTGTCCCGATCCACTTACCTGAGACATGACCTCTGTAAAAAGCACATTTGTCTATTGGGGTTTCCCAGACCAATTTTTCTCACACTCCCTCCGTGATTTTTGCTACATCTACACATTACTTTTACTCCTATTAGTTAATATAATATTTTCACACATCAAGTCGTTAAAAATATTTAGCAAAAGCAAGAATAGAGTGGAATCATGGTTTCGATGTGCTTATTCTAGATTTTCAAATACACAGTAACACACATAAATGATTTTAAAAATGGTTTCTTAGTTTACAACCCCCACATCACCCCAAGCTTCTAGTAAAGAGGTGACTTCATGTCACCATTGGACTCTGGCCTCAGGGTGCTCTGTCCAAGTCTTCCTCCTGGGCCGTTGGGCACTTGGGCTTTAGTTTGAAATTTCTGCTCAAAACAGAGCAACGATGACAAAGACAGGGAGTGATAAGCAGACAGTGGTGTTGAGCAAAGAGGCCCAAGTGCCCCCTGAATGCAGACGCGTGGGCAGCTTTGACAGGTCGGGCTCACCCGGTGCCCCTCGCTGGTTCTCCCCAAGTGTCCCCTGAATGCAGACGCGTGGGCAGCTTTGACAGGTCGGGCTCACCTGGTGCCCCTCGCTGGTTCTCCCCGCTGTCACTGAGGTCCCAGCAGAAAGTGGGGCCAACAGGGGTGCGCATGCGCAGGTACCACGATTGTCCTCGGGGTGCACTCGGGAGGCGGAGCGGGGACCCCTGATGGCTGGATCACCGGGCAGGAGGGCTGTGGAGGGTGAGGCGGGGGGTGTGATCCTCTGCCTCCTGTCCCCCCAGGGCCTTCTTCAGGGTGAGAGACCCCCGGCATTTCCAGCTGTGTGTGGGTGACTTGCACCCTCAGTTACAACTTTGGTCAGGGAGAGACACGGGCTGGTGAGTCCACTGACGGTGCAGAAGCGACAGACCCGGCCCAGGCCTGCCCTGTGAGCGCGGCTCTGGCTTCGTCCACCCGGGGCCCCAGGGAGCACAGGTCACTGTGGCTTTTCCGTGACGGTTGGGGGGTCAGTGGGCTGGGAAGCACAGACCTTGGAAGTCAGCTGCTCCAGATCTTTCTCTGAGGGCAACCTTCTTCACAAGTGGCTGGGCAGCCCTCGGCAAGGTCACTACCAAGTTCCAGCTGGCCGTTCCCATGTGGATGCAGCCAGCAGCCGCAAGGCAGGCCCTGGGTCAGCGGGCAGAGGTGTCGCCGGCCCCTCGCAGGGCGGCTGACCTGTCCCAGACCCTGGCCTCTGGCTTTGGTGCCACCTCTTCCTGACTCCCCTGTTCTTTAGGCTCCTGCACTGGGAACAACCCCCCAGGCCTCGAGCTGGGAGCTGGGAGTCTGAGCAACAAGGCTGGGGTCATGCCGAGCAGGCCGACGCTCCAGTCCGTGACCAGGTGTCAGGAAGTTCTAGAAGGAGGCAGAGGGCAGACAGGCAGTGAGGGGTGTGTGAGCCCAGCCTCTGGGTTGTCTAGTAGACCCTCAGCTTGTAGGCTCTGCCTTCCAAATGTGAGCGGTGAACGCGGATGCAACCCTTCCTGTTAAGTGCTTTGTGCACCATTTAGGGCTTAGCTGATCAGATGGTCGGTGCACGGCGAGTGCAGAGAAGACAAGCGAGCCGGGCAGTCAGGCAAGAAAAGGAAATTTATTAGAGGGAAACGAGAGGGTGGCTGGCCCTTAAGGAGAACCTGTGCTCTCCCTTTCTGACAGGGTCTTTCTTATACCCCGCCAGTGAAAACTTCTCAACAGGGATGGTCATGCAGTCAGAGGTCTGAAATCTGGCGGTCGCGCAGCTGTAGAAGGTGGGCACCAGTGAGAACACAGAACGTCCTTTGGGCAGTCTGCTCAGTCTCAAGGGTCACTGTGGTTTTATTCTTCGTTTGCGAGGTCAACATCACGAGCCATCTTATCAGTGAGCCCCCACGTGGGCCCTATTAGTTGGATGGCACCACCGACTCAATGGACATGAACTTGGGCAAACTCCAGGAAACACTGAGGGGCCAGGAAGCCTGTGTGCGGCAGTCCACCTGGTCACAAAGAGTCGGACACGACAGAGCGACTGAACAGAACAGAACAGAGGGCTTAAAATTAAGGTGGGGCTAAGTATAGAGATGAACTATGAAGACAAGTTTTTAATTCATGAGTGTATGTTTTTCCTGCATCCCAGAGAAATGGCTCTCCCTTCTGAATAGCGTAGAAGCTGATGATGGCACGTCCCCTTTCAGCTGTGCGAAACCAAGCCCAGCTCTGATCTGTTTGGCGTTGGCAGCGCGCAGGTGGGCCAGGCAGTTGACTGAGGACACCTGACCGGCAGACAATGGGCCCTGGCAGGGGCCGCTCCGCCCGGGGTCTGGCCCAGGGCACCTGTCAGTTCTGGGGCCGCGTCCAGCCTGGGTGTCTTTGAGTCCAGCATTTGTATGGTTTGCAGGATGGTTCCCCGATCTGAAAGGGGTTGGAGCTCCCTTGGGCGCCAGGGGCAGGACGGAGGCAGCAGCAGGAGCTGTAGCTCTCAGAGCCTGTGCAGGCCCAGACTCCCGAGTCTCAGGCCCCTCGGATTCTCAGGAGACGGCTCAGAAGATGCTCAGCATGATGACTGTCCAGCCTCAACCCTCAGGAGGGTGTTCCCAGAGGGCCCAGAGAAGGCAAGGCTGGAACAGGCCAGGGGAACACGTGATGAGTCTATCCTGGGACCAGGCAGTTCTCACAGTGAGGTCCCTGGACCCCCTGGGGGACCCTAAGACTCTTTTGGAAGTCTGCGTGGTCAAAAGTGTTTTCTGTTCTAAAATGTTTGCCTTTTCTGCTGCTTTGACTCTTGCACTAATGACCTCAAGGCAGTGATGAGTAAGACTGCCGCACCTCTGCACAAAATCAGGCCACGGCATCCGCGTGTCCTAGCAACCGTGGCGTGTTTCCCCACCAGACACTCAGACACAACAGAAATCTTTAGTGTCTGTTTTCTAAAGAGCCAGGTTCCTTCAGAGTGTGCTTGGTGAAGCCGGAATAAAAATGCTTCTGATTACCTCTGTCAGAGCTGAAGTATTCACTTAAATATTCACTTTGTGCCTGAATTCTATGCTAATTTGCTCAGTGAAGAATCTCTGAGCACCCACAAAGTGAAGAGGAGGCAGAGTTTGATGAAACAGGGTCGTTTATTTAAAGGGCTCACAGAGCCTGCCCCTCAGCGTACCTACACAGAGAGGCTCACGATGGGGTCTTCCTGCAGACCCCTCGAGGGCTCCTAGTTATTTCAAAATTTAAAATGGATGATGACACGAGTAAGGTCTTGTTTCTTCCCAGCCTTCTAGGGTGAGCGTGATGAGTTCACAGGACACTAGATGCAAGTTTCTACATTCCTAAGGCTATGTCTGTATTTTACCCATGGCTGCCTGATGTGAAAAGCCTACTCAATGGAAAAGACCCTGATGCTGGGAGAGATTGAGGGCCGGAGGAGAAGGGGGCAACACAGGGTGAGATGGCTGGATGGCATCACGGGCTCAGTGGAGCTTGTGGGCACCACCGCGATCAGCTCTGACAGCCGTGATCTCCAGCATTTGTGCGTGTTTCCTGTGTTCCGGGCTCCGTGCTCAGCTCTTCGTCCCAGTCAGTCCTTACAGTGGCCCTGTGAAGCTGGTAGTTGCTCTGTTTTGTACATGAGTGAAATCAAGATCGCCGGGAGAAATATCAATAACCTCAGATATGCAGATGACACCACCCTTATGGCAGAAAGTGAAGAGGAACTTAAAAGCCTCTTGATGAAAGTGAAAGTGGAGAGTGAAAAAGTTGGCTGAAAGCTCAACATTCAGAAAACGAAGATCATGGCATCCGGTCTCATCACTTCATGGGAAATATATGGGGAAACAGTGGAAACAGTGTCAGACTTTATTTTTCTGGGCTCCAAAATCACTGCAGATGGTGACTGCAGACATGAAATTAAAAGACGCTTACTCCTTGGAAGGAAAGTTATGACCAACCTAGACAGCATATTCAAAAGCAGAGACATTACTTTGCCAACAAAGGTTCGCCTAGTCAAGGCTATGATTTTTCCTGTGGTCATGTATGAATGTGAGAGTTGGACAGTGAAGAAGGCTGAGCGCCGAAGAATTGATGCTTTTGAACTGTGGTGTTGGAGAAGACTCTTGCGAGTCCCTTGGACTGCAAGGAGATCCAACCAGTCCATTCTGAAGGAGATCGGCCCTGGGATTTCTTTGGAAGGAATGATGCTGAGGCTGAAACTCCAGTACTTTGGCCACCTCGTGCGAAGAGTTGACTTATTGGAAAAGACTGATGCTGGGAGGGATTGGGGGCAGGAGGAGAAGGGGACGACAGAGGATGAGATGGCTGGATGGCATCACTGACTCGATGGACGTGAGTCTGGATGAACTCTGGGAGTTGGTGATGGACAGGGAGGCCTGGTGTGCTGTGATTCATGAGGTTGCAGAGAGTTGGACACGACTGAGGGACTGAACTGAACTGAACTGAAACCGAAGGTTAGTGAGGCCAGTCACCCAAAGTTCCACAGCTGTGCACCACGATGCTCTATCTGGATGGATTAGTTAGCCCCATACATGAAACAGGCAGCCAGGTTTATTTATAGGCCATTTGTTGTTGCCGTTCAGTCGCTAAGTTGTGTCCAACCGTTTAACTGGAATTGAACTTGCAGACCATTTAACTGGAGTTAAGTTTTCAGAAATCAAACATTAAGTATTTGAAAACCACCTCTGGTGAATTTTCTATCAGATCAGATCAGATCAGTCGCTCAGTCGTGTCCGACTCTTTGCGACCCCATGAACCGCAGCACGCCAGGCCTCCCTGTCCATCACAAGCTCCCGGAGGTCACTCAGACTCGCATCCATCGAGTCAGTGATGCCATCCAGCCATCTCATCCTCTGTCGTCCCCTTCTCCTCCTGCCCTCAATCCCTCCCAGCATCAGAGTCTTCTCCAATGAGTCAACTCTTCGCATGAGGTGGCCAAAATACTGGAGTTTCAGCCTCAGCATCATTCCTTCCAAAGAAATTCCAGGATTGATCTCCTTCAGAATGGACTGGTTGGATCTTCTTGCAGTCCAAGGGACTCTCAAGAGTCTTCTCCAACACCACAGTTCAAAAGCATCAATTCTTGGGCGCTCAGCATTCTTCACAGTCCAGCTCTCACATCCATACATGACCACAGGAAAGACCATAGCCTTGACTAGGCGAACCTTTGTTGGTAAAGTAATGTCTCTGCTTTTGAATATGCTGTCTAGGTTGGTCATAACTTTCCTTCCAAGGAGCAAGCGTCTTTTAATTTCATGGCTGCAGTCACCATCTGCAGTGATTTTGGAGCCCAGAAAAACAAAGTCTGACACTGTTTCCACTGTTTCCCCATCTATTTCCCATGCAGTGATGGGACCAGATGCCATGAATTTTCTAAGGACAGCTTATATTTTCTTCACGTTGTCTGACGTGCATCTCACCTTTGCTGTTTTGGTCAGTTCCTCTCCTCCCTCATGCAAATACAGCCGGACTGGGTAGACCGATTAAAAGAAAGGGCTTGTTGCTTTTTATCAGCAAATTGAGGCTCTTTTCTGGAACTGATGTAACAGCGACCTCCTGTGGGAAGAAGCTGCAAAAGTTACTGCAGTCCTGCCGTGAGGTCAGAGCACTTTTGGCTTGTCCTTCCAACTGGGTTTTAGAAGTTGTTTAAATAATTCATTAATTGGAGTATAGCTCATTTGCAATATTATATTAATTTCAGGTGTACAACATAGTGATCAATATTTTCCTATTAAGTTGTGGCTTTATTTCCCTGTGCTGTGTGATGCATCCTTATTGGTGGTCCATTTCATACATCGTGGTTTGCCTCTGTTAACCCCACACCCCTGCTTGCCTCCCGCCTTCTCTCTCCCCTTCGTGACCACTAGTTTGCTTTCTGCGTCTACGTCTAGGAGTCTCTTTCTGTTTGGCTTGTACATTCGTTCATATAATTTTTTAGATCCTACATATAAGTGACGTCATACAGTATTTCACTAAGCAAGTGCTGTCTAGGTTTGCTCTTTTACAGGATATTTACATGTTGTTTTATATGAACTGAAACCGAAGGTTAGTGAGGCCAGTCACCTCACTAACATTCTTTTTTTATAAGGCTGAGTAATATTCCATTGTATAAACACACACACACACACACACACACACACACACCTAACACACGACATCTTCATCCACTTGTCTGTTGATGGACTCTCTTCTGTTACCTCCATACCCTGGCTCCTGGAAGCAGTGCTGCAGAGAAGGCTGCAGTGTGAGTGTCTTTCTGGGTTTGTGTTTTTGTTTTCTTTGGATATATATCCAGGAGTGGGATTGTAAGATTGTCTGGTGCTATATTTTTAGTTTTCTGAGAAACCTCCGTGCTTTTTCCCACAGTGGCTGAACCTTCCAGTTGTTGAAACCAGTGTCTTGAGGCCGCCGTCCGCCTGTTCTCAGCCACTGATTCCTGGGCAGAGGAGAAGCCAGGAAGCAAAACATTGGAACTAATGATTTTCTCAAACATATAAGGCTGTAAAATTATAAGCTTAATGCTGTGTGTCAGTGTGCCTAGGAGACTTAATTTCTTTGTTGTATAATACATAACGGTTTTTATAGTCTGTAGTTTATTAACTGCAGTCACAAGTCCGGACTCCTGAATTTGACTTTCCACTGCCTTTGATGGTGGACGATAGACAGGGAAGGTGGCTAATCCGGGGCCCAGCTTGCTCAGCTTCTATCGTGGCACTCAGTGTTTCTGCAGGTGTTTTTACACACACTGTACTTAGTGAGAAAATACGAGGTGAGCCGTGGTTGCTGTGCGCACAGATTAGTGTGAGACCACAAGCGTGGATATCACGTCCCCTGTGCTGCCTCTGTGACACTGAGCGTATTACCCAGCCTCTCACCTGCTTCCTCATCTGGGGTCAAGAGCACCGCCCCCGCAGGCTTGCTGTTGTCTAAAGCAGGCTACGCAGAGCTTGCTGTGGAGAGAGGTTCACAGACCACACGTGGGTGGACGTTGTCCACGGCGCTGACTTCCCCTCTGTGGCCTGACTGCTCTCCTGCTGAGAGCCCCACTGTCCACCTTCCCGAGGGACTCTCCTCCTCTCCTCTCCTCTCTTTCCGTGTGGAATCTCCTTCCCAGTTCCCTGGGGACGGGCTTGGAGGCCTTTCACTGCACGTTGCCTCATTCTGTCTCCTCTCCGGGGCCTTGCAGGTCCTTCTGTCCTTCAGGGCCAGATTCAAACCCCGCCGCGGTTGGTTCTAATCCGCCCTCCCGCATCGCCCTTCCGGGGCGCTGTGCGTGCCCTGCGCCGTGTGTGCAGGCAGTTCTGATGCCCTTCCTGGTACTTACCCTGGCTTTGGCCTCTGCTCCTGACAGCTGGGGCCTCGTCCCCATGCGGAGCCTGATCCATTTCGTCTGATCTTTCATGGCACCTGTGTCTCGCGTGTCCAGTCTGTGTGTGTTCTAGTTACTCCTGACACGGTTTAGGGACTGTGTCATAACTTAAACCTTAGAAGTTAGGATAATTATTAATATACTTATTTCAACTATTCAAAGTCACAGGCAGGGCCAACCTCCAAAGAGCAGGATATCTGGAATAATACTGGTGGGGGAATTTTCCCCAAGAGTCCCTTGAAGATGCGCTTGGGTGTGTTTTATTTATCTTGATGTGGGCAGGGCGGCCTTGGGAGTCAGCGTGACCTGACGCACAGATCAGAGCCTCACCCTGCTGACCTGCTGCCTCCTTCTCTCAAGTCAAAATTTGTCTACCAGCTTGTATTCTGAAACGGTTCTCACAAAATCCAGGGAACTTTGTGTACAGTCATGGCCAAGAGGCGTTGTATAGATTCTGAAGTCTGTTTTGAGATTAATTTTCCAAGAAAGAATAAGTTTATTTGAACACGGGTTTTATTTGTTTCTCTGAGGTATTCTGATCTTTGACAGTCATCGTTTTCTGTGTGATGAAGATGGTCATTCACCACAGACCAGAACCTTGTTACTCAAAGGGCGGTCCATGGCTTGCCAGCGTCGCCTGTGAGCTGGTTAGAGGTGCAGACGATCAGGTCCCTCCCAGACCTGCTGGGGGAAAATCTGCGTTTTAACAAGGTCCGTTGATGACTCCTGTACGCATGGAAGGGTAAAAAGCAGTAGAATATTCACTACCTCCTGCAGTCCAAGGATGAAGGGTTCATTCACGTTTACTGTAAAAAAATTCCTGGCAGGAAAATAATCGCTACCACAGTTGTGAATACATGCGTGCATGTTATAGGCATGTGAAAGCGTTAGTCGCTCAGTCATGTCTGTCTCTTTGCGATCCCATGGACTGCAGCCCGCCAGGCTCTGCTGTCCAAGGAATTCTCTAGGTAAGAATACTGGAATGGGTTGCCATTCCCTTCTCCAGGGGATCTTCCTGACCCAGGGATCGAACCTGAGTCTTCCTCGCTACAGGCAGATTCTTTATTATCTGAGCCCCTAGGGATGGCCTTCATTATATACATACGTGCACACACATCCAGAATGCTTGTGTGCATGTGTGTATGTGTATGTATGCATGTGAGTGTGTGTGTATTTAGTGTGTACATCTTTCCAGGGGGTTGTCAGGCTCTTTCTTGGGAACCAGACAATATCCTTTCTTGAACATTTTAAGAACATATTTTCCTTGATAAAATAAATAGGTCTAAGAGTAGTTCTTTCCATTAGATTTCTCAGGCAGACAAAATACAAAACTTGTACTAAGGCCAGTTAGATAAGCTGTGGGGAGGGACATGTGAGGTGCTGGGCGTGGCCTGCCTCCCCCGTGAGGTCACTGGTCCTCTTCAGATGCATGCCAAGTTCCTGGTCCTTTTGAAAGGCAGGGGCCCCCAACGAGCCACTGCGTCATGGAAATTCCTTGGTCAGCCCTTGTCCGCAAGGCAGCAGGCGATCTGACTGAGTACAGGGGTTATCTGTGAGGCCCTTCTAGTGATGGAGGCCCTTCCAGTGTGAAGGCACAGCATCTTGTGGGGGCGGCTGGATCCAGGGCGTCTACTCAGGGCAGCCCTGCTCCCGAAGCTCCCAGGGTTGCGGGGAAGGTCCCTGTGTCTGGAGCTCCTGAGTCCACCTGGGTTCCGCCCCTCACATTGGACAAATGACCCTGACTCTGAGCACGTGTGTAGCTCTCTGATATTTGCTTATCCGGGGCATGTGTGCTAAGTCGCTTAAGTCATGTTCGACTCTTTGTAACCCCATGGACTATAGCCCGCCAGATTCCTCTGTCCAAGCGATTCTCCGGGCAGGAAGATTGGAGTGGGTTGCTGCTTCCTCCTCTAAGGGGTCTTCCTGACCCAGGGGTTGAACCCGCATCTCTTATGTCTCCTGCATTGGCAGGTGGGCTCTTTATCACTAGAGCCACCTGGGAAGTCCCAGGGCAGCATTTCCCAAACTCCCGCAGGTGAGAATTGCCTAGTACTTGGTGGATATTCCAACCCCAGGCCCCTGAAACCACAGCACCAGACTCCCCATGAGGGAACCTGTGCCTCTAATGCTCTCTGGGGCTTCTCAGGGACCCCACGTGCCCTAGGGACCCCACCTGATTCCTGTCCAGCTGTCCTCTCGGGCCTTGCTGGCACCAGAAGACAGACGCCCTCTGCCAACTGAAAAGATAATAATGTGTCTCTGCTAGGGGCTGGTTAGGCCGTAAAACGTATATGATACTTGAAATATTTGGTCTCTTTGTGTGATGTGAACTCATCATGCATCTCTTCTAATCAAGTTAGTCTTGTGAGCCCTGACGTCTCCTTGTCTGTAGATTAAGGCTGAGCGCAGCATGCATATCAGAAGGCTCTCGGTTCTGAGAAATAGGTGAATGCTGGCTGAGGTCATCAGGTTTCTTGCCCTCCGAATGCTCGCTTGGCCTCTGGGCACCATGGGTTTGCGGGGAGTCCTGGGAGTGCTAGCTTTGGGTGTGTATTTCCTCTGCCATCATTACTCTCTTATCTTTGTGTTAGTTGCTGCAGTAAACATTTTGTGCCATCAGTTGGGTAGCAAAAGAGGATTCATGATGATAAAATCAACAGATTAAGAATCTTAGCAGAGGGAAGATGTTACACAAGGTTTAAGGAAGAACCGGCAGTCAGGTCACCCTGTGTCCAAGCAGGTGGACGGGCCTGTCTCTGCGGAGAATTACAATGAAGCGTATCTTCCATGAATCGACTTGAGGGACTGAATGAAATCCAACCTGAGCGCTCTGGGCCCTACACGTGTCCACAAATAGCTGGAGAGGGCACCCGTGGACAGCGGGTCAGGGGAGGTGGCGGCAGAGGAATGTTTGGGAGGAACATCGAAGACCAGGTGGAGAGAAGGCCTGGCTTCTGCAGCATGAGGCCTCTGGGGGCGGACACGAAGCCCAGGGCAGTCTCTGTGGCCATTCCTGCAAACCTTCCCCATTTCCAGCTTTGGGGCCTGAGTTACAGCCTCTGCTTCCCTCCCAGAGTGCCGGTCCCACACCAACCTGGACACCAGTGGCCTTTGGGCTTCCCTCAGCACGGCCCGCACAGAACAGCAGAACCTGGGGGCGGGGGCGGGGTGCCCTTTGGAGCTGGCGGTGAGCTCCGTCAAGGCCAGGATCCAGCTCAGACAGACGCTCTGGACGGGGTGGCCCAGCAGTCTGTGACCAGAAGTGCAGAGACTCACAGGCTCTGCTCAGGCCGAGTGGAAGCCTTTGCTAAATGCGTCCCAAGATCCATTCCCGCTGGGCTCCAGCAGGGAGGACAAAGAAGTGCAGTCCACAGAGCCCAGCGTGCCAGCTGCCAGCCACCTGGTGCCCACGTGCGCTGAGGGTGACCTGGGCGTTGGTGATGCTGCCCTCCTGGGGGCTGGCCCGCAGTTGCGCCCAGTCTGTGCGGAAGGCGCTCAGTGCTGCAGACATGCGACACTGCGGCTCCGTCTAAAAGCTCATCGTTAGGCTGAGGTTGAAATGTCAGGCTGTCTGGCTCAGGAGGAAAACCGGATGGGCAGTCCCAGCTTGGTTCCTGGGGCTGGAGATTCTCCGAGCTCGGGCTGAGTGTCAGCCGGGCCTGCAGGCGGGCCCCTTCAGGGCTTTCTTGGGTCTCACTTAGGTGAGCAGAGCGGGGTCAGCCCAGGTGCAGGCAGGCATCTGCCGACCCCTCGCTGCAGGGTGAGGGGCAGGCCCCAGCCAGCCATTGCGACGGTCACTCAGTCTTTGCTGCTGCTTCCTCTTCTTGGCCAGTCCCCTTAATGCTCACTTCAGAGCCGAGTCTCCAGGTCCATTTGGAATAGAAGAGACACTGGGTCCGTGAAGCTGGACTCACAGAATCCGGCTTTTGCCCCTCTACTCTCTGAGTGTGCAGCAGGAGTGTTGAGTGGGCGAGTGGGCGAGTGGGCGACACATATGCCTGGCTCCCCTCTGCCCTCGGTCTTAGGGAGCAGACAGGCCAGGAAGGGGCATGGAGGGCTGAGACCGGATCGGGTGTAGGGGGGTTGCCTAGTCTGGGGGCGCTGGGAAGGTCCCCTGGAGCAAGTGGCATCTCAGCTCTCACCTGACAGGCTGGCATTCAGGAGGCGCTCAATAAGTAAGGCTCGGAGTGAAGGGGGAGGGAGGCAGCAGGAAAGGAGAAGACTCCCTTGCTGACTGCCCGGCTGGGCCAGCCTGAGAGAGCGGGAACCTCAGGGCTGCCCGGAGCCCAATACCAAGGTGGGGGCACCTCCCCCAGCTCTGACTTCCTGCTCACAGCCCTGCCTGTGTTTTGTCACCCCTGAAAGTTACTTCTGGTGGTTCCAGGCCTCATTCCTGGGACTCCTTAGAAATGAAATTGCAGTTGGTGCCACTTCCCCTCCTTCTGAAATTACTGTTGCTATATTTTTAGTATGTTTTAGGGGAGTAAAAAGCATTACTTACCTCTAGTTTTCCACATAACCACTTCTGATGACTACCCCTTTTAAATAGCTTTTTTTTTTTTTTCCAGGCCATCCAGCCTGAATTAACTTTTCTGTGAGAAAAGGTCTTTCGTGGTTTATAAATTTTAATGCAGGATGCTAACTGCCGGGATATTTCTGGATCACAACCAGAGGTTTAACCAGCCTCCCTTAACGATGAAACGAGGCGGGCCTGAGCTGCACCTGGACACAGTGGCCCTTTCATCGTCCACGTTCAAAGTCACGACACCTCCTGGCTTAACCTCAGGACGTCAAGAATTCTCTTTTAAAATCTGTTTCCTGGAAATGGGTCTTTGCTGTGCTAATGGATAATTTTTCACTTCATATTTTTTTAAGGTGCATAAATTCTATTTTTTCCCCTGGCAAATAGAGAAACCCCAGGGTACGGGGGTGTGTGGTAAGAGCTTCCTCTGTATTAAACAGGACAGAGCGTCCCTGTCCTGGGTCTTTAAATATTTCATTAGCAACCGGGGGTTCTTACACTGACTCCTTCTTCTCTGTCCTCCCCAGACACTGGACTGATTATTTTGATTAAAAGTGCTGAGTAAGAGAATGTGGCCTGAGAATTAGCCTCGTAAGTAAATGCCCAAGGCTTTAACCACAGAGGGACCTGCTCTGGGGCTGTTTAGCGTTCTCTATTCGACGTGCCCTTGAGGGAAGCTGGGTTTTTGAGGCCTACTTCCTCCTTTGTTTTCTCGTCCTTTCTCCTCCCATGCTGAGTGATCCTCCTGGGCTCAAGGGTCACTCCAAGCTGGCAAAGCTCCTTGGTGCAAAATTTTCAGAGCTGCTCCCTCCGGGCGGTAGATCTCCTCCCAGGTGCCCAGTGGCCTGACGTCCGGGCCAGCTGGTGACACCTGTGGGAGAAGTCCCTTCCTCCGCGGGCCCAGCCCTGGGGACTCAACCACCGTTGACCCTCAATCCACCCTTCTCCCCAGGCGGCTTTGCTCAGCCTGTGAACCACACACAGCGGATGTCTTGCTGGAACGGCGAGTTTGCTATCAGCCAACTATCCATTCGTTCCTGGGGAACCGCTGACAGTTTACTCCTAAGACTCCAAATAAAACAATGTGTCTGCAAAGAAGCTTGGTGGGTTTCCCGGGAGGACGGTGCCTGAGGAGGCGGAAGGTTGCTGGCCGCGTCCCCACCTGGACGGGGCAGGGCTGCTTGGCCCAGGGGTCCTGCTGGGAGGACTGGCTCCAGTGACCCTTCTGGGTTATGTCAATGAAAAATCACAGAAGCCGTGGCTCCCAGCGTGAGTTTTAAGAGGCTCCTCTGTAGTCTGTCAAAAACTGTTTTCCCAGGGGTTTTGGTGTGAACGTTGAGACACACCTCCGAGCGGGAGCCTCCTAGAAGGAAACAAAATAAGGCCTTGAGCGTCTCCCCAGGAGGTTCAGAGTCACGACAGCACATCTGATGAGCTGAGCGCACCGTCTGGAAAGTGTCCCCAGAGGCCTAGGAGGGCGTCTGGCCCAGTGCTGCAGGCAGGGGTCGGACAGGGCTGCAGGTAACGTTCAGGAGCCCCTGCGATCTGAATTCCAGAGAAGCAGCGCACCCGCTTTAGCATGCGTACGGCCGTGTAGTATTTGGGGCATATTTATACCCCACAGTTCCTCACTGCTTCTCTGACTTGTTCAAATCCCACAGGACCTCCTGTTTTCTCAGTTACGTGGTAACAGGGCATGGCCTGTGAGCACGCTGCACATGAGGTGTTTTGTGATCGCGGCCGTGGGCTGATGCTGGAACCCAGAGGCCAGGTGTGGGCGCAGCTGGTGGGCGGGAACCAGGAAGGCGTGGGGACTCCCGTGGCCCACTGCAGGGGCGCTGACATCCTTACAGTGTTGGGGGCTGTTGCGGCCCAGTGGGGGAGAGGGACACGGCAGGGCTGCAGACAGGCAGGCCTGCGGGCACTCTGTGTGGGACAGAGAGAGGCTGGCGGGGAGGCAGGGCTTGATGGACTGGTGTGATGGTCAGGAAGCAGCAGGTGTGACTGTCCTGGGTCTCCACGTTGGTGACAGCCGGTACAGAGGACTTGTGGTCACCATGATAACCAGGGTGTACGAGAAATGGCCCCACAGCCCTGCTGGGTTCTGAAGCCCCAGCCTGACCTGGCGGTCAAGTCACAGGAGAAGAAGGGCCCCCGTGGGCGCCGGGTGAGATGGAGGTGGCGGGAGCCTAGGATGCAGGGACAGGCTGGTCGAGGCCCCAGGCGCCGATGAAGGAGTGAAGCTCCTGCAGCTGCGGTCACCAGACACTCTTCTTGTTGACCCCCTTCTTCAAATGGTGCCTGACGGGCTGTATTACAGACACGTGCGTGGCCCCTCCTGAGTGGTGGGGGCACTGCACACCCCTGCAGAGAGCAGAGAGGAATCGCTGACCCCCAAGCTCTACGTCTGAGAACAGCCTTCCCCCAAAACAAGGACAGACAGGCTGCCCGCCCAGGACCACCGCCCAGGGCCGCCTGGCCCTTGTGGGGACCTTGGTCAAGCTGCGGTACCCGCTGACCTTTAGAAAGAGAGGCAGGCGCTGCCCCCTCCTGCCCAGTGCCCTTGGAGTCCTGCGGCACTTTCTGGGCCCTGGTTTGCCTGTGTGGAGGGGAGGCCACGTGACCGCCTGGTGGGTTAAGCAGGGGCCGCCGGGCTGTCTTGCATCCTCAGACGGCCATCGCTGCCAATGGTGACATAGTGAGACGTGGGCCAGCCCCTCCAGACAAAAGCATCGGATCTCTGCAAGTCCTGCTCAGGTGATTCTTAGGATTCTACAAGTTTGAAACACGTTTCTTGTGACAGAGCGTCTGTCCTCAGGGGTTTCCCAGCCCCTTTCCTGGTGCTTCTCCACCTCCCTTCTCAGTTTCCATTTTTACCCTCAGAACCTTGTGGGGCTCCCCAGGGTCCCACTCCTTCCTTGTGACCAGAATTGTGGAGCAAGAGAATCCAAGGGCCTGTGTTTGAGGTCCTGGTGGATCGATTTCATTTTCAAGGGTCTCTGATTCAGTTAAAGGAGCCAGTTCTTCAAGAGTCGTGAAGATTGACCAGAAAGAGCAAATTCCTGAAGCTCTTGAGGTGCCGCCCGTCTGCCCATATCTGTGTTCCCCGAAGCCCCACAGGGACTCGATGGGACCCCACTTCAGAAAGCAGTGGCCTGTGACACAGTCACAGCTCAGAGCGTCAGGGGATTGGTCTCTCCTGCCAGGAGGGAAGAAGCCGGCAGTAAGACGTGTGCACAGAGGTCTGTTTTAGCCTGAAGGACCGTTCAGTTAATTACAGTTAATTACGTCGTCAGGTCTGAGGCTCCTCAATCCCCCGTGTCTCCCGCCACGGCTTTTGTCTTCTCTGAGTCCGGCCACAGGGGACAACATCAAGGGGGGATTTCCTTAGGCGGACGCCTGACACCGGGATCTGGTTTCAGAAACCACTCACCTATGGTCTCAAGATACTTGAACCACTTCCTGGCGAAAAGCGACGGGGCTGCGTGCCCGACCCTCTTCCTCCCTGCCACCCACTCCATCTTCTCTGCTATTACCACGTCTGTCTGTAACCTGAGACACCTTATGTTTTCTGCAGTCCTGCAGCTACAGGCTCTCGGTACCATTTTTGGACGTCCACGGCCGTGTACGTTGGAGAGGCTGGCTGCTTCCTCGCCTCTTCAGAAACCAGCGCCCTTACCTCTGGGCTGACATGTGCAGCTGGCAATGAGGGGAGCTCGGCTTGCTCCCCGGTGAGACAAGAGACTCTCGAAGACAAGAGGCGAGGAGCGCTAACCCTGGTGGACCAGAAGGACCTTCCGAATCCTGGGGTCTTTCCCTCCTAGGGCGGCCTGGCCGAGCCGCGGGCTCGAACCTGGACCCGCATGTCCGGTCTCATAGAAGGAGCCAGGATGAGACGCGCTCAGGGCACCGCCACCCGCGGGGCCTTTTGTTTTGTTTCAGTACGGAGTCCTGGTGTTTGTTCCCTCGGTACATGTGAGGTTAGCGACCAACCATAAACGTTTGAAGGATCAATTTCTGTGATATGAATATTTTATTAATGCTTGGCAAAAAAAGCCCTTTTTCCTTCCCCACAATTTCCAGAAAGCTGTCACTGACTCTTCACATTTTTGTTCCTCAGCTGGGGTAACAAACGGTGTCTAAATGTCTTCCTGCTTCAGTCAGGGCTTGAGTCAGCGGCATCCGAGTCAGAACACCTTTTTCAGAGCCCCATTGGATCCAGGCCCTCTGGGGTTCCTGTTGTTTTCCCCCTAGTATACCCCTGTCCAGAGCAAGCCCCCTCTGGACTCTTGGGGGCAGGAGCACCGGGACACAGGGTTTGGTGGTGATGTCTAGGCTACGGAAAAGCACCTGTGAGTCCAGCCCATCCATGCAGGTGCCAGGGGAGGAGCAGAAATGCCATTCCTGGCCGCAGGGCATTGAAAGGGGATGGCCATGTTCAGAATGGTCCACCAGAGAGCCGGGGAGATGGGGACGGAAGCAGACAGAAACTGTTTGTGGAGAAGAACCCAGAAACAGTGAGGCTCCTGCAAGTGCTAACAGCCTCGGGAAGGGCGTCTGTCTAGCCGGGACTGCCTGGGGCCGGAAGCACCCATAGCCCGACCGCTTCCACCTGAGCTCTGGCTGAAGATGCCAGAAGCCAAAACCGTGACTTTATGAGGTGCTCTGGCTGGGCTGCGATGGAGAGGGAGCTTGGCAAATAGGAAAAAGAGCACACTCAGTCTCTGGGGTGCCAGTGAGGGCGGGAGAGCCCAGGAGAGTCTGGGGTGAGCCTGGCCCCCAGCGTTTCGAGCAACCTTTGTGTCTCCTGTTCTGCCAAATGTCCTTGCATCCTCACGTCTGGGAAGCTGTCTTGGGCAATTCCATATTCTCTCGTTTCCGTTCTGGAATGCCTGGTGTGTGAGCGCTGGGTCTCCTGGTCTCAGAATTTCTTACCTTTCACGTCTGTTTCCCTTCTCTGCTCTGCTTTCAGGGAGTTTTCTTTATTGTGGGAGTTCCTTCAAATTCTCTTGTCAACTATCGGAATCGATCCCAACAGCTCTTTCCTATTCTCTGAGTGCTTCTTTCATGCAAATCCTGTTCTAGTAACAGAGATTGAACACGTCTCATGAGCGTATTGATGAGTTTTCTTTTAAAGTTTTTTTTTTTTTCTTGCATCACCTCTGCTGCCTCCAACTTGCTTTGCTTCATTAGTTTTAGCCTCTGGTTTTCATGGTAGGGCAGAAATGCCAACACTTGTCTGCATGTTAGAATCACCAGGAAATCCTTAAAAACGCAAGTGTCCAGACCACAGGCCAGACCAATTGAACTGTAATCTCTGGGACTAAGATGAAATACTTAGCATTTTTCAAAGCTTTCCAGTGTTCTGTGGAATAAGCCTGGTTGCTTCTCCACATCCCTCCTCTGCTGTCCTGAGATTCCACTCTCCTGTCTGGGTCATTTACCCGTCTGCCACCAGTTTCTGAAACTCTACTACCGTGGTGTCTCCTCATGTTATCTCTTGTCTCTGTGTGGGTGTGACCCGCTTATTGTTGTTGTGGTTTTAACAGGGTCTGAAGAAGGGGCAGAGCATGGGGTAAGACCGGGAGGAAAGGAAGGGCTCTCAGATCAAATCAGATCAGTCGCTCAGTCGTGTCCGACTCTTTGCGACCCCATGAACTGCAGCACGCCAGGCCTCCCTGTCCATCACCAGCTCTCGGAGGTCACTCAGACTCACGTCCATCGAGTCAGTGATGCCATCCAGCCATCTCATCCTCTGTCGTCCCCTTCTCCTCCTGCCCCCAATCCCTCCCAGCATCAGAGTCTTCTCCAATGAGTCAACTCTTCGCATGAGGTAGCCAAAATACTGGAGTTTCAGCTTCAGCATCATTCCTTCCAAAGAAATCCCAGGGCTGATCTCCTTCAGAATGGACTGGTTGGATCTCCTTGCAGTCCAAGGGACTCTCAAGAGTCTTCTCCAACACCACAGTTCAAAAGCATCAATTCTTCGGCGCTCAGCCTTCTTCACAGTCCAGCTCTCACATCCATACATGACCACAGGAAAGACCATAGCCTTGACTAGGCGAACCTTTGTTGGCAAAATGATGTCTCTGCTTTTGAATATGCTATCTAGGTTGGTCATAACTTTCCTTCCAAGGAGTAAGCGTCTTTTAATTTCATGGCTGCAGTCACCATCTGCAGTGATCTTGGAGCCCAGAAAAACAAAGTCTGACACTGTTTCCACTGTTTCTCCATCTATTTCCCATGCAGTGATGGGACCAGATTCCACGATCTTCATTTTCTGAATGTTGAGCTTTAAGCCAACCTTTTCACTCTCCACTTTCAGTTTCATCAAGAGGCTTTTGAGTTCCTCCTCCCTTTCTGCCATAAGGGTGGTGTCATCTGCATATCTGAGGTTACTGAAGGGCTCTCAGAGGAGGTCAGTTTCAAACCAGGAGGAAGGGTCCTTCTAGTTCAGTTCCAGTGGATACGGACGCAGGTACAGATGTATCAGCAGTGATTTCACTTTGCTTCATTTATTCAAAAAGGGGCTACTCCCTTAAAATCCACCCAGCTTCTCTTTCCCTATGAGGGCGCTGGCACCACCCTCAGCTATACAGTTAAACTCCACGTGGTCAGTGTTTACTCATTTAGGTTCAGTCACCAAGTCCTCTCTGTGACCCCACGGACTGTGGCCCACCAGGCTCCTCTATCCATGCGATTTCCCAGGCAAGGGTACTGGAGAGGGTTGCCATTTCCTTCTCCAGGGGATCTTCCCAACCCAGGGATCAAACCCAGGCCTCTCGCATCACAGGCAGAGTTCTTTACCAATGGATCTATGAGGGAGTCCCTACTAATTTATAACTAGTGATATCAGACTTGGTTAAAGTTTGCTTTTCTCTATTTGTTCTGGTTAAAAAATTAGTGTAAACAAAATTGCAAACTGGTAAACTGATTAAGAGAAAACATTCAAGGGTCTTACTGGAACTTAAATGCAGGAAGATGAACAAGTTGTTGTGATTACAGATGCTGCTGATCTGATCTGCTCTGCCCTGAACCACACTTCAGTAGCTCTTAATCTGTGTCACTGAATTAGCAGAACTGGAATAAAACTCTTCCTTCTTTTTAAACAAATTTCATAATTTTATTTTTTTACATACGTTTGGTCTGCCTGAACTTGGGACTGTGGCGTGTTTAATGAAAATAGCAGGAAGACAAACTGTGAGGTGGAACGTGTCATTTCTAATTAATAAACCTAAACACAGGCAAGGAATCCCGGCTGTAAAGCACCACGCCTTTCCACAGTCAATTAATACAGAATTATTTGGCATGTTCAATTCCGTAGCTAGGTGGGAAGTTGCTGTATTTAATTGCGCTCAAGCTCACACATTTACCTATGAAGCAGGGCTCTCTCTCCTGTTCTCAGGGCCTGTAACGGAACCCAGGGCAGCGGTGCCTAGGCCGCCCCGCCCCGGCAGTGCGGTCGGTTTGTCTCCCCCACCGTGACCCCTGCCCTCTCCCCCTCTCTGTCTTTCCTTCCTCGCTGACGAACTTCCAGCGCTCTGGTCCCTGTGCCGGGGCCGACTGGCACACTTTCTCCCACGTGTGGGTGGATGTGACTCAAGGATGTGAGCCCAGACCTAGCTACACATCCTGCCTTTTGAAGGGTAAGGGTGAGTGTGTGTGTGTGTGAGTGTGAGTGGGGGTGTGTGTATGTAGAGTGTGGCTTTCTCTCAGAAGCCTGGGAGCTTCGCTCACTCCTGGCTGGTCTGTCTACCACAGCAGTCCTGAGGGAGGCCAGTGGAGTAAAGGAGAAGGTAGGAGCCGGCCTCGGAAAGTCACGCCAAGGCTCCCGTGAGACTGGGGGCATTCAGCCTCGTGAGCGTGAAATGTACAGGCTCCCAGGCTCCCCAGCAACACAGCTGCACCCCTTTTGTTTCCTGTTGAGAGAATAGATGACTAAGAGCCATTTTATCCATCAATTCTGTCAAATAGGCTTGACTTTTACCAACCACACTGGCGTGAACGAACATGTGAACGATGCTCGAGTCAGTGTGCCCGTGTGCACTCAGCGTGCCACTTATGGACGGTACATGGCTTCTGGAAACAGAAGGGCTTCCCTGGGGCTCAGCTGGTAGGAACCCACCTGCTGTGGAGAAGACCCGGGTTCGACCCCTGGGTTGGGAAGATCCCCTGGAGAAGGGAATGGCAGCCCACTCCAGTATTCTTGCCTGGAAAATCCCATGGACAGAGGAGACTGGTGGGCCACAGTCCACGGGGTCGCAAAGAGTCGGACGTGACTGAGCGACTTCACTTTCTAGAACTCACACTCTAGTGAGTTCAGTACATGAAGGTTTAGACCCTGAGAGTCTAGAGGTCCAGGGGTTTGGTTCACAGCCAAGCTCTCTGAAACACTCTGGCCTCTCCCTCACGGCCCCAAGGAGGTTACTGGGGCTCCTGCCACGGGCCTGCTTTCCCTGTAGCTGAAGGACTGGAAGGGCAAGAAGTTTTCCTTGAAAGACTTTTACTCTCTGATGCTGATGTCTCAATGGCCAACTCTTCTACAAAAGAGGCTGAAGAATGTAGTTTTTTAGCCAAACACATAATCCAGGTGTCTCTTAGAAGGGAAGATGGGGAAAGGACATTAGATAGACTGTGCGCAGCCTATGACATGGTCTGTCCAGAGACCAGGCCGGGTGAGCTCCTGGGTCCGTGGGCAATGAGGGGCTTCTTTGCATATGGGCCGGAGACCCCAGCCCTGGTGTCCCGAGCACTCTGACTCCCTGAGACTGGGGTCTTTGGGTGCTGGGTGGAAAGCATTTCCCAGAGGAGGCAGCTCATAGCAGTAAACAGAACACTGAATACGGAGCGAGAGGAGGTGGGTGCACATCCTGAGTGATGTTCAAGCTGGACAAGCTGCTTGACGTCCTGGGGGCTCAGCTCTCCCCTGCCAGGAGGACATGCTCACCTTTACTCCCGGGAGGGCCGACGACCTGGGCTCTGTGGACGCCTCTTGTCTGGGAGCCTCGCACCTGGTGCTGCTGACTCAGTGTGCCTTTAACCTGAGGAGCTGGGGTCACAGGCCCACCCTGGACTGGGGGACCCCGGACCGGGCAGATGTGAGGTGCTGGACCTTCAGCTGGAGTCCCACACGGTGGGTGCTGGGGTTGACGGCCACACGGTCATTCCCAACGCCAAATGGCGCCTTGTGAGCCGCTCGGCCCAGGGAGCAGGTGCGAACCGGACCTCGCGAGGCGCGGGGCGCTCCCCGGCAGCCCACCCGCCCTCCAGGTCTGCTTGCGAGTCTGCTTTGCGTTTCAGGAGTTTCATTTTTATACTGGCTCGTTTACAGATGTTTGATCAGGTGTGAACTTCTACCAAGAAGACTATAAAAAAGCAATTTAACCAGGGAGTCTGAAATGCCATGCGAAGGGTCGGCCTCTACACAAATTACGTACTGGACTTTTAAAATGAACAAAGTTGCTCTTTCTTTTTCATTTCCTTGCGAAGCTCCTAGAAGGAAAGTTCAGGAGTTCACTTGGCCTGTTCGGGGCAGCTGTCCCAGCAGCCGCACCGTCCTGTCTGACCTCAGTTCTTCTCTTTTCCTGACATGGCCTCTCCCTCCTGCTCAACAGGCAAACGCCTGGGTATGTTTTCAGGCCTGGCTCAAGGGGCAACGCCACCTCAAAGCCTCCATAGCCAGGAGCCCCCGGAGGAAGCCCTCCTTCCCCTGGGCTGGGGTAACCCTGCATCTTTATCGTAAGAGCGTCAGCACTAACTGAGAGCTTACCACGTGCCAGCCACTGGTCTAAGTGCTTCACGTGTGTTCACTTCATGCTCATGAACGCTCTGTAAGGTCAGAACCCTTGTCATCCTTAGCTTACGGATGAAAGTTGAGGCACAGAAAGGCTAAGTAGCCTGCGCAAGATCACACAGCTAGAAAACAAAGCCAAGGCAGGACGTGCATCCAGTCTCTTCAGCAATTATAACCCACACAAGACAGTTTTTCTAATAATGCGCTTCTCAGTTTTTCTCACTTGATTATAAGAATTTTCCATCAAGGGCTTTGTCTTATTCCTCTGAGCATGTTCAGCATTCTATCTTGAATGGATGGACGAATGAATAGGTATACAGACAGCAGCATGGGCAAGCAAATTCAAACAGTACAGGGAACTTGAAAATGATGAGAAATTACACTGTGGCTCCAACTCAAGTTTCTCTCCACAGTGAATGCTGTTGAATTTCCTGTGACTTCTTTTAGGAATGCCAGCGTATATGTATGTGCTTTAAAGAATTCCTCCAAGCAGGATCAAACTTGAACACATTCTGTTCATTCCTAGGACACACGGAGCTATTTTTAACTTAGCAAGACTGAAAAGTGTTTCCCATCCGTCCACTCATCCATCCATCCGTCAGCAGACGCTTGAGTTTATTCCACATTTTGGCCGTCGTGGATAATGCTGCTGTGAACAGGGCTGTGCAGACACGTCTCTGCGTTCTTGCTTTTAGATCCGTTGGGTGCACCTCAGAAGCGGGACTGCTGACTGTATGGTGGCTGTCTGTTAAATCTTTGGAGAATCTGCCTCACCCTTTTCCCTGGTGGCTCAACCATTTTACATTTCCACCATCAGTCCACAGGGTTCCGATTTCTTCACATCCTTACCAACACTTGCTGTTTTTATGCTAGGCTCCCGAGTGTGCTGAGTGTGGTGTGGTATCTCGCTGTGGTTTGGGGCTTATGTTATTTTATTTCTTTGTCTATGTGGCACGTGGGATCTTAGTTCCCTGACCAGGGATTGAACCCATGGCTCCTGTAGTGCAAGCGTGGGGTCTTAACCGCTGGCCCACCAGGGAAGTCCCCTGGCTTATATTACTCTTCATTCAAAAAAAATTATCCTTCATCCTGGGTTTGGGTGGGAGTCTTTTAAGGAGAAACGACAAAGCAAAGTTCTCCGCGGGATGTGACTCAGGGTGTGTTTGTCAGCCAACGTCTGGGCCCAAATAAGGGATCCGACCTTTAAACTGGCTGGGAAACCCTGCACCACCCCGCCAGGCTGACCCCCAGCGACCTCTCTGGGGATTCCTGAGTGTTAAATCGTGCCCTGACTCTGGGTGGGAACGGCCTGCTCTAACAAAATGCTGGTGACTGCTTTGTGCTGGCATTTATGGCAACGGGAAGAGTGTTCTTCCAAGTGTCGAGGTCAGGCGTGGATACGCCTCCCCGGTGGAGGTGGACTCGCCCCAGGCAGGTGGAGTCTATGCAGACAGCTGACCCACCTGTTCTGGGGGCCCTGCATCAAGCTGGCGTTTGTGATGCTTTTCTTTTTCTCAAAATACTTACACATTCGTCACTGTATGTTAGCCCCGCAGTAGTCTTTAAAACTAGGGGCGATAAACCCGCTTCTCTAACATGGAGCGCTGTCCGCAGGGGATGCAGCTGGTTAGCAGAAACGCCCCTAGGACCCAGCCTCCTGACTGTGGGCCACTGATCCATCTGACAGAGATGGTCCCCTCCCAGACTTAAGATTTCATGCCTTTGAAGAGCCTGCTTTCTTCAGGACTTTTTCTGGCTTCAAGCAAAGTACCCTGTCGAGCAGTGGCAGAGGGTGGCTTGTGTCTGGCCCTTTCTCTGTGGACCCTGGTGGTAAAAACCATCTCTGTGAGGATGGGCACACCCCTGGGGCCTCCCTAACCTTGGCAGGTGCCACCTAGTGCCCCTCACAAGCCTTCAAAACCAGGGCTGGTTAACTCTGCTCAGCTTAAGGTTAGAGACTTCTGCTGATGACTCTCATGATGGTTAAAACCAGCGTCTCCAAGGATGAATGCCGTAAACTGAGGATGCCCTGGGTCTTCTCTTGTTGCTCTGTGTAGCTTGAGTCAGAGATAATGGGAAGTTCTGTGTCATCGGAGAAGGTCTCTGAGTGACCGGTGGTTCCCAGCTGGACTTCAGGCGGCCTCAAGTAGATACAGGTCTGGGTGGCCCTCCCCAGGCTATTTGCACAAACAGGAGCCCACGCATAACCAGTCTGTCTTCTGGAACTTGCTCTCCGTGAGCTGAGTGGCTGAGGGCGCCGGGGCTCATGGACACAGCAGGTGGACACCACTGATGGACAAAGGCAGCCAGCTGAGTGCGATGGTGTTGCTCCACGGAGGTCATCCCCCGGCTCAGGTGGCCCCTGCTGAGTGTGAGCCCTGGGGCATGATGAAGCTGTTGTTCCAGGGACAGCAGCGTCAGCGCCCAGAGGTTTCAGGTTTCGTGACTGTTAGTGGGAACATGGTGAAGGTTTCCTCAAATAGACGTGCTCACAGCGAGTCCTTCTCTGCTTTAAAACAAAAGAGGAGAAAGACCCACCTCACATGCCACCTCTGACATGTTATATACTTACTTGCAAGATGTATACCTTTGATTGATTGTTTATATCTTTACAGAAGCACCTTCTTTATCAAGGATACTACAGCTGGAGGAAAGAGCTTTTGTTTCCGAGGAAAAACAATCATCAGTCACTCTTAGGTCGCTCTGCAGAACGACTCCCCAGAGCCTACTTAAAGATTACGGACCCAAAATGTTGCCTTATTTCTTTTAAACCAGAGATACCCAAGTTAGCATTACTTAAAAATAGTTTTTAATTAGTGGATAATGTTACATATGAGATGCCCTTCCAAAGCATCTTAGCACTTTACAGCTTCTCAGATGATACCACCCTGTGAAAGTATGTTCTTGAGCCCTGGACTGACACCCCAGGAAGAAGCTCCTGAAGGGTAACCAGAAAGTTTCCTTCTGTGTCATGCTCAAACACAGTTTGAAAATAAAAGTCTTGTCCTCATTTCGTTCCATCTTTACTGAGCCAGAGGTAAGAGAATTTCATGAGAAAGTTTGGAAGTAACTGGTGACTTGAGGATATTTAGAATATGGACCATCTGAAGGTAAAGACAAGGACTGCTAAAAAATACCTCCACAAATTTGTAAGTTGCATTCATCAAGGAAATGCTGTTCTAAACTCATTCTTTCTTCTCCTGAGTTATTAAACTGGCTGATGTGAGAGTGCCATGACTTAGATAAATTTCCGCAACTAAGTTTCTTGCTGTATCTTGTGGGAAATGCAGAGGCATGTGAACTGGCCAGCAGCAGAGCGGTGACGCTGTGGTTGGCTAGAGAACCATCCTCAGGACAGAGCCCGGAGCCGTGGTCCTCAGCGTCCTTCCTGTTGTGGCTCGGTCGGAGGCCGGCTGTTCCTGCCCTGGACTCGTGTGCATGGCTGTGTGCAGACCAGCTCCCTGCCACTCAAGAAAACACACCTCCAGACCAGTTAGGGCGAGAGATATTATTATGAGAATAAACACACCACTGCGACCTGGAAAATGGACGGCTAGCGGATTTCAGTACCTGGGACACCATTAGTACCAACTTTTTTGAGCACCTGTGAGGGGCGTGACCTTGCCCTTCATCTCAGCATCTAAACTCGTGTTAAAGACACTG
The DNA here is from genome assembly GCA_935064755.1 of Tragelaphus eurycerus. Taxonomy (NCBI): domain Eukaryota; kingdom Metazoa; phylum Chordata; class Mammalia; order Artiodactyla; family Bovidae; genus Tragelaphus; species Tragelaphus eurycerus. The sequence continues at coordinate 1,577,026 of CAKXYN010000031.1, read as the reverse complement.
TAAGGTGGGCTTCCAATCTCCCAGGGAAGCCCGGCTCCACAGCTGAGAGCAGCCTGCGTGAGAGAGGCGGCTTCACATCTCCAGGGGAGGCTTTCAGGACCAGAAAACCTACAGATGAGGGAAGCTTTAAGCCAGTACGTAAAAGTGGTTAATTTTTAAAAATGAAGCTTTGATGTCCCATCTAAAAGTTTTCAAAACAAGGCTCGATTTCTATAAGTTTTGCTCCAAATGGACTTCTCTGATAAACAGACATGTCAACATGATTACTTTTTGGGTAAATATTTTAAAGAATTGTAAGAAATTACAAGAAATAATTTATTACTCTATCCTGCCTCTGGACGGCTGATCCTGGGACGACAGTGACACCGTCTTGCTGGTCGTCTCTTGACCCTGGCTGTCTTAGGCACGTGCCATAGGAGTTCGGTGAATTAAACGCTAGTTCACAGACCTTGCAGAGGAGTCTTGGCTGTGACAGAACTCTCCGCTTAAGACAAAGTTTGCAAATTAGAGAGCTAGGACCTGGACGAGCTGACCCCGGGGCAACTGCTCCCCACCCTTGACTGTGCGCTACTCACATGAGCTGCCCGAGAAGACACACAGGGCGCCGCTTAGAATGGAATTTCAGAGAACGAATGGTTTTCTTTGGTAAGGGACACACGTCAATAATATTTGTCATTCATCTGAATCTAAATTTAACTGGGCGTCCTGTGTGTTCCTTTGCTAGACCTCACAAGTCTAAGGCTTGTTGAAGAGGTTGAAATGAGGTTCTCACTTTGGCGGTTCGGCCTGGGATGGGGCGCCAGGACTGGGGTGTTTCAGAGGCTCTCCAGGTGACTATTCTGCAGCTGGGGTCGCGGGGCACTGTCCTGTAGGGTACATTTCCACCTTGAACCTGTTCTTATCACCTCCAGTTGGAAGCGTCTGTGCCTCCTTTCTGAGGTATCCCGGGCCTTGGGAACCCAGGGGCCAGTGGTGGGGGTCTGTGACCCGCAGGCGTGGGGAGAAGCGGGAGCTGTGAAGCGGCCTTGACATCTCTGCCCTTCCTGAGACAGTGGAGCTTTACCCTGGGAACTTGTCCCTGTTAGAATTCTCCCGAAAAGAAGTGCCTGTGCCCAGGCGCTGGGCTCCTCGGCTCATCTGGCACCGCAGATACTGCTCCCAGCTCTGCACGGTCCTCAGAGGTAATGCTCAGCCCCTGGGCACCCTGAGTTCTCGGGGGGCCTCCTACACCCGAGTCCCCACACCAGGGCACCCCACAACCCAGGGAGGCTGCAGATTAGGAGGAGGGCCGGGCTTTGCTGGTCCCTCCACGTCTGATCGTGTGTGAGAGCCGAGTCTAGGCCTTAAACCCTTCAGACTCCCCACTGGAGACTGCTGCTGCCTCCTGGGGCCCAAGCCCAGCATCAGGGCTTGTCAGCCAGGAGCAGGCCTTGCAAGGTTTGTCTTCCCAGCTGGAAACCACAGTTGTGCTTCTATGGATTCACTCACGTGGGGGTGCTGGTCACATGCCTGAACTGTGGAGCTTGCCACGGCCTTGGGTCTGAGGTGGGCGAGGCTCCTCTGAAGACAGTGCCCAGTGGGACGACGGGGACTCGAGCATGAGGCTAGGCCTGGCCCTGGGTTGCTTTGAGCCGGACACCACGCCTCCCTGGCAGATCCACCAATAAGACACAGCACTCTGGATGGAGACTGGAACCCCTGCCACCAAGTCGCTCCAGTCGTGTCCGACTCTGTGTGACCCCATAGACAGCAGCCCACCAGGCTCCCCCGCAAGCCAACGCAGGTGTGAGATGGTGAGCTTCATTTTAGATTTGTACAGTTTGAAATCCTGAAAGCATGACCAAATGGTAAGATCTAATAATCATTGGAATCATGGGATTAAACACAGAGTTCTGAGCTCATTTGTGCAGAGTTTAGTTGAAGGTGTCCTCCAAGGAGAAAAAACTGGGGCTCGGCGCTCACAGATGTCAAGCTCATGGAGGAGAAGCCGGGAGCAGCATGATGACGGCCAAGGCAGGGAGACGTGCCAGACAGCCGTCAGCTCCTGATCATGCGTGGCCCCCGAGGACCACTGCTGCGGTGAGGTGGTCTGCTGAGGAGGACCACAGCATCGTCTGTGGATGAGGTCTAAGATGAAGGCGCAGCATCGTCTGCGAGGATGGGTCGTCTGCCATCTGATAGGCACGTGGCTGATGGAGGGAGGCTAAACCGTTAGATATTTTTACGAGTGACCTATCAGAGATGCTCATTTAGAAAGAAACCAGATAGCGTTTTCAAGGATGTGAGCTCTGTAGGAAAATTACCGAGGTGTCCCAGCCAGAAGACAAACCCGGTCTTAATAAAGACTTCTGCACCGAGGCAGCCGTGGAGGGAGGAGGCCAGAGCTTTTAATTTGAGTTGGAGTACAAAGTAAGACGCCAAAAGATTAAGTGGAAGGAACATATAGTCCTGGATATAAACAAAACACAGCCCTGTGAGAAGTCCAGCGCTGGCAGAATCCTTGAGCCTATTAGCAGCTAATTAACTCCTGCGCTAGCTCGGGCTAATGAGACCGATGGCCCGGTCACAGCAAATCCGAGAGGGGACAACTCCTTCTGTCTTGTTAGTGGGGGGAATGGAAACGGGAGACGTGGCTTTTTTCTTTCTCCAGGGCCGGGATTCACGACGACGAAGGCTGCGCTGTGGGCAGATCTGTGCGGTTAGACTTTGAGGTCGGCCCCTAGGTATCCTCTGAAAAATGATTTGAAAAACGACTTGAAGAGGAGCTAACAAAATATAATGCTTAAAGGCAAATTTAAAAAAACAGTTTTCATCAGAGAACGTGACTCATAAGCACACATTTTTGTTATTTCTAAGCGTAAGTACGTTTATAGATTCAGTCAGCTTTCCCAGCTTCGGCTTCGGAGCTGGTGTTCTTTGGCTAGTACTTGAATTTAGTAAGGAAAGTTATTTAGCATTATGAATTATTAAAGCATTGTTTAGAGGCAGTATATTTAGATGTAAAGATGAGACTAATTCTATCAAAATTCCTATTTTTAAATTTTGATAATGATATTAGATTACCTGGGGAAAAGGTTCTGTATACTTTCAGACATGAATTTGGTTAAATCAGTATAGATGGGAGTAAGGTTTAATAAAAATATGGATGATTATGAAATGCATATAAGTAGTATGCTGTTTCATTAAATATATCCATATATATATGTATCCATGTTATAAAATAAACTAGTCTTAGTTATTTAGTCACTTGAAAAGAATTCCTAGATTTTAGAGTTTTTGAGTTAAGTATTTTTTTGCAGCTGGAATCCATATTTTCTACAACATGGATTTTCATAGGAGTTGGGATCCTCATCTGGTTAATTTCCTTTAAAATTTAAAAAAAAAAGCCCCACATTTGACTTTGACATTAATTGTCATAACTTTTAGGAGAGAAAAAAAATTCGAGGTGCTACTAAGAGTAGAATCATAAAAAGGACTTAATACTTTTTATAACATTTACCCTGGAAACTGAGCTTATTTATTTTTAAATTACACTACTTCTGTGTTAAATAGGGAAAATTGGTGCCAATATGAGTGATTTTGTGGGAGTGAACAGAAAATGAGCAACAGCCAAGTGCTAGCAGGTGGAGACATGTCCAGGCTCAGACGTGGCCGATGCGGCCACAGCGAGTTACACATTTGTGTAAATGTGCCCCAGCAATAATGAGGTCAGCTTGAAAAATATATTGCTTATAACTGAATTAAATCAAAATGAAAAATTTTATAGTGATTGTTAAACGCCAAATTGAACTGATCTCATTAAATGTGAAATTCAAGTATATTTAGACTTTTGCCTAAATTTTAACACATGAAAATAATGAGACATGACCAGAAGACTTGGAAAAAGTTACTTCTAGCTTTTTTTTTCTTTTAGCAGTCTCTCATTTCACAGTTTAGACGTATTTTCTGGAGTTGGATGAAGTAGCCTAGCGTGTGAGCCGTGCGTCGCAGTGAACACAGGGTGCCTGCCGGTGTCGGCCCTGGAGGTTTGATGTGAGCGTTTTGCTCGTGACTTGTCACCTAGTGCAGTTATCTTTGCGTGTGAGTCAGGTTCACAGAGAAGAAAGAGTTCATTAACCTCGAGGAGGGGGCTGCAGTGGTGTGGAGCGAGCGTAGATGAGGTTTATACGAGGTTGCTAACTGAAAACAGATTCAGTTCTGGGCTCAGAATACCCACAGCTGCAGTTTGCATCCAGGAGGGTGCAGTGCTGCGTGGGCTGCGGCCAGCTGTCGCCTCCTCGTGGGCACTGATTGATTTCCTGCTCTTCCGGGGGCAGTCTGGCCAACAGTCTCCAGGAAGACGGATGAGCAACCGTGCGCTGTTTTTGCTTCCTGTGGAAACCCACAGAGAATTCCAGGTGGGTCCCCCACAAGCCGAGGAAAGTAGGCCAGCCCCTCCTCGTTCTCAGACCCTGTCCAGCCCAAATCTACTCCGTTTGGATACAAGTGCAGGCACTGATAGAGTTTCCTTAATCCCCACTATTAGGTCTTACTGGAGAAGAAGTTTTCCCTCCAAACAAAAGCAGTCACTTTAAAGTTTACTGGACCTGCGTCCTCACTCTGGCAACCCGACACCAAAAGACAGATGAACGCTTCAGCTTATACCCGTTCGTAACAGAAAACGATTCTGCAGTTGCCTCTTCTAAGAGTCTAGAAACCTGCTGTGTAGTAACGCAGGGGGCGAGGAGAGCTGTGTGCACTTTTGGAAATGGTGCTGTGGTGGGCGGGTGTTTAGTGAGAGCAGAGGAGAGCAGAGGTTGTGATGCATGGGTCCAACTGGCACTTTAGGGAGGAAGGCGTTGTGGAGAAAGTCGCCAGCACTCACAAGAACCACCCCTTTTAGCAGAAATGCTTCAGCTAATTGGGTGCTCTTTGGTAAAGAACCCTCCTGCCGATGCAGGAGATGGAGACGAAAGAGACATGGGTTCCATCCCTGGGTCGGGAAGACCCCCTGGAGGAGGGCGTGGCAGCCCACTCCAGTACTCTTGCCTAGAGAATCCCATTACAGAAGAGCCTGGTGGGCGACAGAGTATGGGGTCACAAAGAGTCAGACACGACTGAAGCGACTTAGCACGCAAGATTAAAATCTCCTACAGTTGAGTGGAGCTGAAAAGACCCTCATTTCTCTTCTCTTTAGCTGAGCTGACTGGGCCTACGTGCTCTTCAAGGTCTCTTCAAGTTCTAGATAATTTTATGATTTAGTAAGTTTTCTATTTCTTTGTTTTATTTTGAATGTTTAAAACACTGTGTTCCTTTACTGTGAATTGTGTGGCTGGGAATACAAAACAGCGACATATCCAACCCACCGGATTGGGAAGCAAACTACTTTCATTATCTTAATTCCTTTAAAACATCTAATTTAAACCTGTGATATTTCATCTAAGGTGATTTTGTGGGTTTCTCCTTGTTCTGTCTTCGGTCATTGTGGAAAATAAACAGCATTTTTTCTGTAATGAAAAATGCTACCTTTCCACATGTATTAGTTTTATTCATGGATGAAGCAATCTTTTCGTGAACAAGAGATTGTTATATTTATTGGAATCAGTGGATAGCACTTTCTTTTAAAAAAAATAAATGTGTCTCTAATTGGAGGATAATTGCTTTACGATATTGTGCTGGTTTCTGCCAGACATCAGGGTGAATCAGCCGTAGGCATCCGTGTGTCCCCTCCCTCTCGCGTCGCCCCCCACCTCCCAGCCCAGCCCACCCATCAAGGTTGTCACGGAGCACAGCACGGGCTCTCCCTCTTACACGTGGTGTGTGTATGTCTCCACGCTGCTCTCTAGATTCGTCCCGGCCTCTCCTCCCCCAGGGCCCACGGGTCTGTTCTCTCCTACTGAAGCAAGGGGGACAGGCTCAATGCCAGCGCTGCCTGAGACCAGGAGTTCACAAAGGAGCTGAAGTGCGCGTCTCAGGGGCCAGTCCCCAAACCACTGCCCCTGAGCAACGCTAGGGAAGAGGCCTCATCACACTCCACTCGCCTTAGACAGAGGGGAGATGCGAGTCTCCTGATAAAGGTCCTGAGAGATCGCCCTCCTCCGTGTGGACAGGGCCCGAGGCAGAGGGGAGAAGTCAGCTCTGTGGAAGCAACTCCCTCACCAGCTGAGAAATGGAGAGTCACGGACAAGCAAGTTTCTGTGATCTGCCCTCAAGACACCTCCACATGGGCATGTGGTTACTAAATCATCATCTCAGCAGAAGAGCGATTCCAAGGGCACAGGTGCCCGGAAAGGCCCCCCAGAAGCGGTTTCTTGCCAGCAGACAAAGATTCGGAGAGCGTGTTTAAGTCCGCCAGGCTTCAGTCCAGAGTCGGCGGCCTCGCAGACGCTGAGAGCCGCAGGGGCGTTAGAGCGTGCGGGCCGTGTGTAGGCCGGCTCCTTGGTCCCAGGACAGATGCGGGGAAGGACTTCAGTGTCCGAAGCAAAGGCACTGACTGGGCATCTTGTGTAGTGTCGAGCTCAGCGATGCACAAAGAAAGCTAATCAGACGTTTCAGAGGAAGTAACTGCGGCTGGCTTTTGCCTCCTGGAAAGTTAGGTTTCATGACCCTCATGAAGTAAAATGTGAAGGTGCCAGCACCCGCCTCTAACCTCGTCTCTTCCCATCATCGCAAGTGACCATCACGTCTCTGAAGCACGTAAGGCAAGTTGCACTCAATACAGAGTTGCATTGCTGACAAGGTCTCAGGGGAGCTGGGCACAGACCTGCTCTGAGTAGAAGGGACCAGCCAGCTAAGCCTTTGGGCAGAGTCATCACAGACGAGTGTATATCTACAGTGTTCGCATCGTATTCCACGTTCAGAGACTTCTCAGAGACGCCTTTTAAAGCCACTTTGCTTTGTAATATGCTTGCAAAACTTGCTGTCCTGGGGAAGCTGCGGAAAGGCAAACCATGGCAGGTGCAGCATTTTCCTCAGTGACTTTAAGCTCGGATCTCTGAACTTCCCTGAAGTCCAGGGGCCACACAGCCCTGACCCTGGGGAACGCTGGGCTCCCCAGAGAGCACACTCACCCCCCTGAGCCAGCTTCCCAGGGGGCTGGGCTGGACCGCCCCATGCTTCCTCGGAGCAGGACACAGGAGATGGAGCGATAAAAGCAAACATAAAATAAAAATTAAAGCGCATACGGAGAACACCACGTGAAATGAATCCTTATAAAACTGTCTGCGGGGGGAAGAATCAAAGGGTTTTATTAGGTGATGAAAAACGCTGTAAACTCCATGTGAAAGCGGTCCAAGGTTGGGTCTTGTGTAAGAGACGAGTCATACTAAGTAGGACTCACTTTCATCAAATGCGCATCAAGGAGCTCAAGTCCCATTTGTACCTGAGTTTGAAATTGGTTATTAACACACACACACACACACACACCCCAGTGCCATTCCTCGGCAACTTTGCAGGTGCTGTTCTGGGGACAGAGGCGGCCGCGATTGGGGGTTTCAGATTCACTTTTGTGTGAAGCGTGCAAATAACTCCGCACCCTGGGAGGCAGTGTTCCCCACTGCAGCCAGTCTCCCTTCTGCTCACCGGCATTTGCACGAAGGAATGCAGTCCCTTGCAATGGCCACATTTTGACCAGGAAGCAAGGCGAGGATTCCAGGGGAGAACCGTGGGTGCGGGTGGGAATGTGGTCTTTTCCTTGGCTCCTCCGTCTCCAGATTCCCCGCAAGATCATCTTGGAGAGGGGTCTGCGGTCTGCTGGGCAAGCACCCCTAGACTCATTCCTTCTGCGTCCCTGGTGGCCAGTGAGGAGGAGGCAGTGGTTTGCTAGATAATCCATCCTGGGGAGGATCGAAGACCCTTGATGGTGGGAGGGAGGTGGCAAGGCTGAGGAGCACAGCCTCCCCAGTGTCGCACTGTGGTTCACGCTGCAGTGGGGCTGCCTGGGTGGTGAGCAACCAAAAAATCCTCCAGAAGCTAGAGGGGTGGGCCCAGAGTGGCCCAGAGCCACTGGGCCCAGAGCCCCGGCTCCCAAACCTGGCAGCTCTTAAGAGTGCACAGGGCGTGGCTAGGGGTCAAAATGTCAGTCTCCAACCCACCCCTGGAATTTTATGAGGCACCCGGGGGGACCCAGGCACTGATGGCTTTCAGCCCCCCACCCAGGTGGTCGAGAAGCAGCAGGTCAGAGCAAAGGAAGATCTGGGCAGGTGAGAAGGTGGGGGGCGGCCAGAGGGCAGCTAGGGAGAGCCTCGTTGGCGGCTCCTGGGAAAGGCAGCAGTTAGGGGCAGAGGGCCCAGCATTTTCTGCTTGGGAAAGACAGGAGAGGTGGTGGAGAGAAGGAAATGAGAAAATATGAACCTTTTTAAGATGTCTGAGGTAAGCGTGTCCGTCAGCAGTATGAGGGAAAGTAAAGTCTGGGTGATCCGCGTGCCCCGTGTGCCTGGGTCTTAGCTTGTTGTTGCTTACTCGCTTGGTCCCGTCTCTTTGTGACCCCACGGACTGCAGTCCGCCAGGCTTCTCTGTCCATGAGCTTCTCCAGGCAAGACTACTGGAGAGGGTTGCCATTTCCTCTCCAGGGGATCTTCCAGACCAGGCATCGAACCCACATCTTCTGCATTGCAGGTGGATTCTTTACCACTCAGCCAGCCCACATCTTTAGAAGAGTCTTAATTTATTCCCAATTAGTTCTAACCAGTTCTTTTAAATCAACAAAAGCCAGCCTGGAGAGGAGAGTGGAAGAGAGGGTGTATTTTCAACAGTCAGTGTCTCTAGTCCACAACCTGGCCCCCAGTGACCAACCTTGGTGGTGGAGGTGGACCTTGGTGGTCCTGCAGAGCAAGGGTGGCTGCTGCTGCTGATGCTCAGTCACTTCAGTCGTGTCCGACTCTGTGTGACCCCATAGACGGCAGCCCACCAGGCTCCTCTGTCCCTGGGATTCTCCAGGCAAGAACACTGGAGTGGGTTGCCATTTCCTTCTCCAATGCATGAAAGTGAAAAGTGAAAGTGAAGTCGCTCAGTCGTGTCCGACTCAGCGACCTCATGGACTGCAGCCTACCAGGCTCCTCCGTCCATGGGATTTTCCAGGCAAGAGTACTGGAGTGGGGTGCCATTGCCTTCTCCAGAGCAAGGATTGGCCTCTCCCAAAACCTTGGGTCTTCACACGCCTGTTCAGGACCCACTTGTGGCCCACCTGGTCACTCAGCTATAGCAGGGGTTCTGGGGATGAGAAAGGGTGTGCGTGCCCATGGCTTCAGTCGTGTCTAACTCTTCGCGATCCCATGGACTGTAGCCCGCCAGGCTCATGGATTTCCCAGGCAAGAACACTGGAGTGGGTTGTCATTTCCTCCTCCCGGGGATCTTTCCAACCCAGAGATAGAACCCGAATCTCCTGCGGCTGCTGCGTTGGCAGGTGGACTCTACCACGTGAGCCACCTGGGAAGCCCAGACAAAACGTGACAGTGTGTGAACCAAGCCAAGTCTGTAGTCCACGAAGAGTGGCAGGGGAGCGCGTCTGAGCAGGGCTGCCCCACCCACCTTCTCTCGCCGCAGCGGCGGTGACCCCGGCACTGTGCTGCCTGTTCACAAAACTGCTGATTCATCTGTAATCGACTGAGGGTAAAGCCGCCCAGGCCTCTGCCCCGACACAGGCGCCCACTAGGCTTTCCTGAGCCAACACCGTCGATCCTGGCCTCGCGCTTGACACACTCCTGGAAGCAGTCCTCTTTCCTTGGTGGACACAGCAAGAGGCTTTGGTGGTCCTGGCAGGGTCGTGTTCTCCTGTGACCGTCTGACTGTCCCTGACGTTGTCTGCAGCCCACAGGGTGTCTGCCCACTAGCTCTGAGGTCCGGGTTGGCACTTCCTTCCCAGGTTCGGTCCTGCCCTGTCCTCCCAGGCCCGGCACATTGCTCAGTGGGTCGTATCTGCCGGGGACTGTAGGAAGTTTTCTTCCTTAAGGTCCAGAGAGTTTGCATGTGCGCCGAAAATGAAGAGAACCAGATTTCTCTTACAAATGATCTCTACAGTCATCTTCCAGGAGCAGGCGAGGAGACCAAGTTTCAATATTTCTTGTGAAAATTCTTTCCTTTTTAGGCTCTGTTGTCCTCTCTCCCCTGTGAGGAGCCTAACCAAAGTTTAACAATTTAACATTACAGCTTTTATAATTTTGCTTAGGTTAAAGTTACCCAGAGTGTTCGTTCACCTTGGCACCTCAATAGCAATAGTATACCTTCAGCTCAGCGTATAGGCAGTTAGTTTGGTCGGGTCCCATTGGGATGTTAAGAAAACAGTTTTCGCCCATACGGAGCTGCGGCGTTCCATAACACCAACTCAGGGATGCAGACGGTCAGCGGCGCCCAGGGAGCCCATCTTCAGTGGTGCAGCCTGATGGGGCTTTCCTGCCCTGCCATCAGCAGTCCGGAAAGCACGTCTTCCTTCTTGAGCGTGGGTTCAGCAGGCCCACCATGCGGTGCCACGGAGCGGAGTGCGGGGAAAGGTCTGTGCTCCGGGCAGGATGGTGCATGGGGTCAAAGCTTCTCCCTGAAGTTTCTGTTCAAACAGCAAGGAGAGCTACAGCTGCTGTGTTTGGAGCTCGTCAGGTCCAAGCTCCTCTAGATGTCAGTGTGACACAGAGAAACGAGCTACGACAGGCTGTGGCCGCGAGGGAGACCTTCCTACATCACTCAAAGGCGGAGGCACACCTGATATACGACAGGAGGGAGAGAAACAGGGCCTCGCTGGGAAACCGGACTCTCTCCTTGCTCAGCGTCAGTAGTTCTCCTGTTGGTCAAGTCAGACCGTGGCACCTAGTGCGCGTCCTGTGGGCACCCACCACCGACATGGGGACATCCCTGGAGGCAGCACCTGTGGTCAAGGGCACCCACCACCGACATGGAGACGTCCCTGGAGGCAGCACCCACCACTGACATGGAGATGTCCCTAGAGGCAGCACCCGCGGTCAAGGGCACCCACCACCGACATGGAGACGTCCCTGGAGGCAGCACCCACCACTGACATGGAGACGTCCCTAGAGGCAGCACCCGCGGTCAAGGGCACCCACCACCGACATGGAGACGTCCCTGGAGGCAGCACCCACCACTGACATGGAGACGTCCCTAGAGGCAGCACCTGCGGTCAAGGGCACCCACCACCAACATGGAGACGCCCCTGGAGGCAGCACCCACCACTGACATGGAGATGTCCCTAGAGGCAGCACCCGCGGTCAAGGGCACCCACCACCAACATGGAGACGCCCCTGGAGGCAGCACCCACCACTGACATGGAGACGTCCCTAGAGGCAGCACCCGCGGTCAAGGGCACCCACCACCAACATGGAGACGCCCCTGGAGGCAGCACCTGCGGTCAAGGGCACCCACTACCGACATGGAGACGTCCCTGGAGGCAGCACCCACCACTAACATGGAGACGTCCCTAGAGGCAGCACCCGTGGTCAAGGGCACCCACCACCAACATGGAGACATCTCTGGAGGCAGCACCCACCACGGACAGGGAGACATCCCTGGAGGCAATACCTGCGGTCAAGGGCACCCACCACCAACATGGAGACGCCCCTGGAGGCAGCACCCACCACTGACATGGAGACGTCCCTAGAGGCAGCACCTGCGGTCAAGGGCACCCACTACCGACATGGAGACGTCCCTGGAGGCAGCACCCACCACTAACATGGAGACGTCCCTAGAGGCAGCACCCGTGGTCAAGGGCACCCACCACCAACATGGAGACGTCTCTGGAGGCAGCACCCACCACGGACAGGGAGACATCCCTGGAGGCAATACCTGCGGTCAAGGGCACCCACCACTGACATGGAGACATCCCTAGAGGCAGCACCCGCGGTCAAGGGCACCCACCACCGACATGGAGACGCCCCTGGAGGCAGCACCTGCAGTCAAGAGCACCCACTACCAACATGGAGACGTCCCTGGAGGCAGCACCCACCACGGACAGGGAGACATCCCTGGAGGCAATACCTGTGGTTAAGGGCACCCACCACCAACATGGAGACGTCCCTGGAGGCAGCACCTGGGGTCATGGGCACCCACCACCAACATGGAGACGTCCCTGGAGGCAGCACCCGCGGTCAAGGGCACCCACCACCGACATGGAGACGTCCCTGGAGGCAGCACCTGGGGTCATGGGCACCCACCACCAACATGGAGACATCTCTGGAGGCAGTACCCACCACGGACAGGGAGGCAGCACCTGCGGTCAAGGGCACCCACCACAGACAGGGAGACGTCCCGGGAGGCAGCACCTGCGGTCAGCATGCCACATCATCCATTTTACATCCTTTGATAGACTGAAATCCATCAACACACACCAGTTCTCTTTCCTAAATCCGCCTGTGCTTTTACCCTCACATTCATGCCATCCAGTAAAATCCAGAACACTTGCCCACCAGGGGTTTTAACTGCAGAAGAGAAGCGTTGAAAGATAAAGCTATCACACATCTTAATTTGTTAAACTACTTTATCTGACTCAAAATCTGAATGGAATTCTCTTTCTCTCCTTTCTTCCATATTTATTCTGATCTTCTGACTGATGAATATTTATTTCTTTACTTATTTGTTTCTATCTGATGGCATTTTCTTATAACCTTTTGTCTTGTCTCCTGTGGTGCTGGCTGTATGGTAGATATCCCATCAATATTAGTGATATACCTCGCCTATAATCTTCTATTTCTTTTTTCAGAGTGACAATACAGCTGCAGTTAAGAGTTAAAATCCTGGTTATGCCATTTCTGAATTATATAACCCTGTGAAATTATCCAACTGTATTATAAAATGGAGTTAGTAGTATATATCTCAAAGCGTTGCTATGAGGAACCAGAAATTAAGGATGTAATGTGCTTAGCAACATGCCTGGTATGTAGTCAGTACTTAGAATCTACCAGCCACCAGTATCATCATCACTGCCATCTCCATCACCATCACCACTGTCATCACCAGCATCACTGCCATCTCCGTCACATCACCAACATCACCATCAGCATCACTGCCATCTCCATCACCATCACCACCGTCACCATCAGCACCACTGCCATCTCCGTCACATCACCACCGTCACCATCAGCATCACTGCCATCTCCGTCACATCACCACCATCACCATCAGCATCACTGCCATCTCCATCACCATCACCACCGTCACCATCAGCATCACTGCCATCTCCATCACCATCACCACCGTCACCATCAGCATCACTGCCATCTCCGTCACATCACCACCATCACCATCAGCATCACTGCCATCTCCATCACCATCACCACCGTCACCATCAGCATCACTGCCATCTCCGTCACATCACCACCATCACCATCAGCATCACTGCCATCTCCGTCACATCACCACCGTCACCATCAGCATCACTGCCATCTCCGTCACATCACCACCATCACCATCAGCATCACTGCCATCTCCGTCACATCACCACCGTCACCATCAGCATCACTGCCATCTCCGTCACATCACCACCGTCACCATCAGCATCACTGCCATCTCCGTCACATCACCACCATCACCATCAGCATCACTGCCATCTCCGTCACATCACCACCATCACCATCAGCATCACTGCCATCTCCATCACCATCACCACCGTCACCATCAGCATCACTGCCATCTCCGTCACATCACCACCATCACCATCAGCATCACTGCCATCTCCGTCACATCACCACCGTCACCATCAGCATCACTGCCATCTCCGTCACATCACCACCGTCACCATCAGCATCACTGCCATCTCCATTACCATCACCACCGTCACCATCAGCATCACTGCCATCTCCGTCACCATCACCGCCGTCACCATCAGCATCACTGCCATCTCCATCACCATCACCACCGTCACCATCAGCATCACTGCCATCTCCATCACCATCACCACCATCACCATCAGCATCACTGCCATCTCCGTCACATCACCACCATCACCATCAGCATCACTGCCATCTCCGTCACATCACCACCGTCACCATCAGCATCACCCCCCCACATCACTGCCATCTCCGTCACATCACCACCGTCACCATCAGCATCACTGCCATCTCCGTCACCATCACCACCGTCACCATCAGCATCACTGCCATGTCCGTCACCATCACCGCCATCACCATCAGCATCACTGCCATGTCCGTCACCATCACCGCCGTCACCATCAGCATCACTGCCATGTCCGTCACCATCACCGCCGTCACCATCAGCATCACTGCCATCTCCATCACCATCACCGCCGTCACCATCAGCATCACTGCCATCTTCGTCACATCACCACCATCACCATCAGCATCACTTTCATCTACATCACCATCACCACCATCACCATCAGCATCACTGCCATTTCCATCACCATCACCACCGTCACCATCAGCATCACTGCCATCTCCATCAGCATCACTGCCATCTCCATCACCATCACCACCGTCATCATCAGCATCACTACCATCTCCATCACATCACCACCGTCACCATCAGCATCACTGCCATCTCCATCACCATCACCACCATCATCAGCAGCATCACTGCCATCTCCATCACCATCACCACTGTCATCATCAGCATCACTACCATCTCCGTCACATCACCACCATCATCATCAGCATCACTGCCATCTCCATCACCATCACCGCCGTCACCATCAGCATCACTGCCATCTCCATCAGCATCACTGCCATCTCCATCACCATCACCACCGTCATCATCAGCATCACTACCATCTCCATCACATCACCACCGTCACCATCAGCATCACTGCCATGTCCGTCACCATCACCGCCGTCACCATCAGCATCACTGCCATCTCCATCACCATCACCGCCGTCTCCATCAGCATCACTGCCATCTCCATCACCATCACCGCCCCCCATCACATCACTTTCATCTCCATCACCATCACCACCATCACCATCAGCATCACTGCCATCTCCATCACCTCACCATCACCACCATCACCCTCTCCATCAGCATCACTGCCATCTCCATCACCATCACCACCGTCACCATCAGCATCACTGCCATCTCCATCAGCATCACTGCCATCTCCATCACCATCACCACCGTCATCATCAGCATCACTACCATCTCCATCACATCACCACCGTCACCATCAGCATCACTGCCATCTCCATCACCATCACCACCATCATCAGCAGCATCACTGCCATCTCCATCACCATCACCACTGTCATCATCAGCATCACTACCATCTCCGTCACATCACCACCATCATCATCAGCATCACTGCCATCTCCATCACCATCACCGCCGTCATCATCAGCATCACTGCCATCTTCGTCACATCACCACCATCACCATCAGCATCACTGCCATCTCCATCACCATCACCACCATCATCAGCAGCATCACTGCCATCTCCATCACCATCACCACCATCATCAGCAGCATCACTGCCATCTCCATCACCATCACCACTGTCATCATCAGCATCACTACCATCTCTGTCACATCACCACCATCATCAGCAGCATCACTGCCATCTCCGTCACCATGACCACCGTCACCATCATCATCATTGCCATCTCTGTCACATCACCACAGTCATCATCAGCATCACTGCCATCTTCATCACCATCACCACCATCACCATCAGCATCACTGCCATCTTCATCACCATCACCACCATCACCATCAGCATCACTGCCATCTCCGTCACCATCACCACCATCACCATCAGCATCACTGCCATCTCCGTCACCATCACCACCATCACCATCAGCATCACTGCCATCTTCATCACCATCACCACCATCACCATCACATCACTCCTCCCCCCACCACCATCACCATCACATCACTGCCATCTCCGTCACCATCACCACCGTCATCATCATCATCACCGCCATCTCCATCACCATCTCCACCGTCACCATCACCACCTCCACCAACATCACATCCCCGAGTAAATGCCAAGGATTCAGAGATGAATCTGTCTTTTTGCCCACTTGAGCCCTACATCTAGTGGGAAGTTGATGATAAAAGCATTGAGCAAGTGTTGCCTGCTGTTTGGGGTGCAGATGTGCTGACCGCTGTGCTTGTGCACAAGGGGAAGTTGAAGGGCATGGTCCTGGTCTCACTGAAAAAGAGAAAGTTCCAAATGACCAGGCTCTAATCTCTAATTTTGGTTTTCCGCAGATTTACTAAACATGCCTCTGTGTTTGAAGGTCCTTATCTGAAAAATGAAAACGCGCTGAACCTATTGGATTGCCTCTCGGATTGTTTAAAAGCACACTTAAAATATGTCTTGACGTCTGTGACCTGCACTTCCGTAGTGTTTCATGCTTGCAAGTCACCCACAGGCAAATTTTGCTCTTTCCAAAGTGAAAAAAGAAAAGACTGATTCTTTGAACATCCATAGAATTTCATTAATTTATAATGCATAACTTCAGAACTTGTGATAATTTGGGTGGATTGGGCTAATGTTTACCTTTTATGTGGTATTTTAAAAGGGTTTAGTAAACTAATTCAGAGAAAGTAGGACTGGAAGAAGAATGCTCATCTCCTCAGAAAGGGACCATCTGTTTTAAGTGGTGTAGACGCCTCTTTTATGAATGCTTACTGTAGTCTTCTACTTTCTGATTTGCAAAACTCATTCACATAGAGCCTCTGATTTTTATTTGATTTATATGTGAACGATATCAAGACAGAATAAGCAGAGGCCAAGGGTAACATACACATTGTCAATATCCTTTAATCTATCCAAGAAAATGGTCGTTCCTCTACAAACAATGCCAGAGTTTTATAAAACTTCTTTTAAAATAGTTCATTCACTTTCAAATACTCTAGTTGCTACAGGGCTTCATCAATTCAGACTGTTCTGCCCTCTAAATTACTGTTTATTTTTGGCATTTTTGTCCGTGTTTGAATTGTGTAATGTAGTGCTTCTCAATCTGGGGTGAATTTGTCTACCAGACATTTAGCAATTTCTGGAGGCACTGTTTTTGGATATTTCACCTGGGGGTTCTGTGGACATCTGGTGGGCAGATGCCAGAGATGCTGCCAAATGCCCTGTAATTCTAGAGACATTCCCCACAATAGAAACGTCTCCAGCCCCAAGCGTCAGGAGTACTGTGGTCAACAGAGCCTGCTGTGATGTGTAATTCACATTGCTGATTACTCCATCGTGTCCCCACAGGCTAAGGAGCAAGCATGGTCACTCCCCGGTCTGAAGGACGCAGCACCTGCCACCGCCACCGCCGGAAGGACAGCGCCCCCCGCAGGTAACCTTTGCGTGAGATTAGACGTTGATGGATGAAGAGGGCTCCGTCACGCAAGGCCTGTCTTTGCTGTTCTTATCCAGAGGAAGTCACACTTTCGTGAAGCCCTGTGCTGGGTCAGGAGCTGCTTGAATCCCTTTATCTGACTGGCTGTGGGTCCTCCTAGCCGCAGACCAGAGGATCTCTGCGGGCCCGGCCCTCAGTCCACTGGCCACAGGCTCTCCTACTTTGCTTTCCAAAGCTCGTATCTGCCGATAAAGAGAAGCCTGAATAGAGGTGCCATTCTGTGAAGCCAGAATGCCACCGGTCACGTGCGCCCTTCATTAAAATATTTTGTGTCCTATGGTGGCTTTTAGAGAGATCTTCCCAGAAGAACCTGCCCCCCTCTGAGGAAGAAACGTTTAACAAGCGCGACGAGAAGCAGGCTGAGGAGACCCCTGTGTCTCTAGCTCAGAGGAGTTCCGCCACATGTCAGACAGAAAGGCCCCACGATGAACCAGGAGATTCTGCCCTCAGAAATTCCACAGAGCCGAGAGACAGTGAGGACGGAAGAGACATTTCATGCCCAGGGAGACTGAGCCAACAGGACGCTCACAGCTCTGGGGCTGAGCGAGATTCTGCAGATAGAAGTGAATGTCTGGTGCTCAAAGGGGAGGAAAAGGGGCTTCGCTCTAAGGGAGAGCCTGGCGACGGAGGAGGAGCTAAAGAAGATGGAGGATCCGAGATGCTGCACAGAACAGGGCCGGCCAGGAGTTCACATAAAGAGCAGTGTGATGATAGAACAAACGGTGGTCAGCCCCACGGAAGGTAGGGTTTACAGGGGTCGCGTCCCCAGCCGCCGCTTTCTGTAGATCTATGAGCCGTTGCAGTTTAAGGCCATACTTAAGGATAACTGAAGGGACTCTTCAAAATGACGGTTTGGAAGCTGCTTCCCCAGTGGCGTGCATTTTTCTTGCCACTATTTTTTTCTTCTTGCTGTGACATTTTCAGGCAATTTATCACTTTCTATGTCTCCTACCAACTGACAGACAGATATGGTGATTACTAGCAATCACATTTTATATTTTCTAAACATTAGGTAAAAGTTTCTTATTTTTAGCAATATAGAGCCCATCCTTCCTGAGATCAATAACTGAGCAATGATCAGATTGATCAGACAGTACATTGGCTGCTTCCCAAGCATCGTGAGGACGGAGTGTGAAGTAGGTTATTTAATACTTCATCCTCATCTGTGAAGTTTCACATAGAAATTCAAGCAATTACGCAGCCAATTAAAGTGAATAAATCTATGTTGTGATCAACCAAGAATCTACTTGAAACAAAGAGCACCCAGATCCAAACATCTATGGTGTTTTTTAGGGATTGAAGATATAATTCTTATTTTCTTTCTGAGTAATGTATTTTGGAAGCTATTTGTAGAGAAGTCTAACTTTTCAACAGTTAATTGTAAACACTAATGTTTACTAAGGAAGTCCATCACTGAAGACGTGGGTTTAGTAGAGTCTGGAGGTGCTGAAAAGTGGACATTGGGTCAATTCTTTCACCAGCAGAGGCTCCTCTCACTGCTGATACTGTTCAGAGACCATTGCTTTTTTTTTTTTTTTTTTTTTTTCTTTAATGTGGTGGTTTCCCTCTTCTCTAAGGAATAAAGTAGAAAATGAAGGTCAAATTAGTTAGGGAGTCATAAAATGACTGCTGTTGTAAAGGGTCTGTGGGCTAACTCGGGGTTGCCATGAGATCGTTAGGGAGCGTCTCTAGGATATGGGCTATCTCCAGCTGCTTGGGACAATGGGGTGCACCCAGCTCCATCTCACCCCAAACTCTGACATCGCCAGCTCCCTGTCTTGAAGCTTACGTCCCATCAGCAAAGCATCGTCTCGAGGAAGTTTTCCTGCTCAGAAATGTGACCATCTGAGAGTTTTCTCTTGGGAACGTTGAGAGCTGTGGCTGGATTGTATTTTCCAGGCATGTCAGCTCCATAAAAGCCACGCCCCCGTCACAAGCCGTGGGAAAGGCAGCGACAAGACCCGTCTTGCAGAAAGCTGATCCAACAGAGGCCTTGGGAGGCGGGAAGAGGAGAGGCAGTGAGGAGAGCTTGGTCCAGGAGGAGAACAAGAAAAGCAAGATAGACATGGCGGGTGAAGGAGCCGGGGGCCCACGGAGCACACCACAAGCCAGCCGCGCTGGGGCCTCCCTGCAAGGCAGAGCCCCCGAGCCCTCTGGAGCAGAGGCCCCCAGGCAGCAAGCTCTGGAGACCCCCTTGGGTAGGAAACGACTTTGGTTCCAGCCCTTTAAAGCATCTTAACCTTTTCCAGCAAGCATTTCTGACTAAATTTCACTTAGACTAATGTCCCACAGGAGACCTTACAACATATTGATAGCATTTGTGTTTGTAACTCCACCGCTGTTTTGGCAGGTGGTGAAGAGACAAGTGCCACCATGAGGAATCTTTCCTAGCTTCTTCCTTTTTCAGCATATTTATGGTGTGAGAGGAGAATGTCCTCATCATATCAGATGCCCAGAGATTAATATCATTATCTGAATCTTAAAAAAATATGAACTCTTGGCAGAGTGCCTAGCACAAGATAAGTGTTTAAGGATTACATTTTGAATAAATGTGAATTTCTAAAAGCAAACTTATTATCGGCTCACTTCCCTCTGTAGCCTTTGGACACATGTATGAAGCTGCATGCAGTAGGTGATTAAATAATAAATAAATGGAGAAATGAATAGGTTCATGGCAAGAAAAGTTTTACAGTAACTCTGGAAAAGTGAAAAGTGTACTGGAAGAATATTAGTAAGTAACTGTGTATTTTAGGGCCTTCCAAGCTGGCGCAGTGGTTAAGAACCTTCCAGCCAAAGCAGGAGACACCAGTTTGACCCCTGGGTCAGGAAGGTCCCTGGAGGAGGAAATAGCAGGCCACCACAGTATTGTTGCCTGGGAAATCCTACGGACCGAGGGGCCCGGCAGTCTACAACCCATGGGGTCACAAAGGGTTGGGCATGACTTGGCGACTAAACGGCAGTGTGTTTTAGAGCAGATCCTGCTGTGGACTGGAGGTCAAACGCTCAGGCTGGGAGGTCCAAAGTGGGAGAAGTTTGTGAGCTGGAGCACACGCACTTGGCCAGTGTTAGTGGGTGTTCTGTTTCTCGTCAGGCAAGAGTCATCTCTGAGCTTTGTCTTCAGTCTCTGAGTCGCGTCTGACTCTCTGCGAGCCCAGGACGGTAGCCCACCAGGGTCCTCTGTCCACGGGGCTTCTCCAGCCAAGAATACTGGAGTGGGTAGCTTTTCCATTCTCTGAGTGATCTTCCCAACCCAGGGATCGAACCCAGGTCTCCTGCATTGCAGGTGGACTCTTTACCGACTGAGACACCACGGCAGCCCCTTTAAGCTTTAAATGTGTCTTAAATAAAGGCTAAAATATTTTGGAAAGTCACGTTTAGTAATATCAAACCTTTCAATGACGGAATAAATTTTTCATTTTTTTCCCCCTCTCTACTTTAATTAAAATTGTGGACTTTACCAGTTGTGCTTTTACAAAAAAAAATGGGTCAAGCAGTGTCAGGGGTCTGAGTGTAAATGACAGATACTTGGAAGCATCACCTGTTTTGGATGTTATACGGAGACCTTTGATGGTTTGTGGTTTCTGAAAGCTGTCCCAGGGAAGGTGGGGGCTGAGGTCCTGACAGCCTTTCTCACAAGCGTCAGGGGTCACCTTCATGATCCACAAATCACGATATGAGATGAAGGTCTATGTTCCCTGGATGTTTAGAAACCCAGGGGGAGCCGCTCGCATTTTGCTTCTAAACGAGCACATTGGCGCACAGGCCGATTCTCACCAGCCCTTCTCCTCTCGCCTCCCAGCCGACGCCCCGGCACCGCCCGCACCGTTTGACCACCGCATCGTGACGGCGAGGCAGGCCGCCGTCAACAGCTTCTACACTGTGAGCAGGACCGAGATCTTAGGAGGGTGAGTGCCGCTCCCCTTCAGCACCCTCTTGACAAGGAGGAAACAGTGCTTGCAAAGACACAGGTCTTTTTTAAAATTCTTACGTGTTTTATCTTTCTATTTTTACTTTTCTTGGTTTTTATACTGACTTTTCCATATTTTAAAATTGATATTGGAGTATAGTTAATTTATAATGTTGTGTTAGTTTTGGGTGTACAGAAAAGTGGTTCAGTTACATCTATATGTATCTATTTTTTTCAGACTCTTCTCCATTGCAGGTTATTAGAGAAACTGAGTAGACCTCCATGCGCTACACAAGAGGTCCTTGTTGATTATCTGCTTTATACACAGTAATGTTTACAGGTTAATCCCGAGCTCCTGATTTAAAGCCATGCACCCACCTCCTCCTGTGGTGACTGTGACTTTCTTTTCCAGGTGTGGGAGTGTGTTTCTGTTTTGTAAATAAGTTAATTTGCATCATATGTTTGGACCTCATACATAAGGGATGTCATACGGCCTTTGTCTGTCTCTCTCTGACTTAGTTCACTTAGCACGATAATCTCTAGGCCTATCTATATTGCTGCAAATGGCATTATTTCTTTCTTTTTATGACTGAGTGATATATATAAGCTGGAATCAAGACTGCCAGGAGAAATATCAATCACCTCAGATATGCAGATGACACCACCCTCATGGCAGAAAGTGAAGAAGAACTAAAGAACCTCTTGATGAAACTGAAAGAGGAGAGTGAAAAAGTTGGCTTAGAGCTCAACATTCAGAAAACGAAGATCATGGCATCTGGTCCCATCACTTCATGGGAAATAGATGGGGAAACACTGGAAACAGTATCAGACTTTATTTTGGGGGGCTCCAAAATCACTGCAGATGGTAATTGCAGCTATGAAATTAAAAGACGCTTGCTCCTTGGAAGAAAAGTTATAACCAACCTAGATAGCATATTCAAAAGCAGAGACATTACTTTGCCAACAAAGGTCCATCTAGTTAAGGCTATGGTTTTTCCAGTAGTCACGTATGGATGTGAGAGTTGGATTATAAAGAAAGCTGAACGCCTAAGAATTGATGCTTTTGAACTGTGGTTTTGGGGAAGACTTTTGAGAATCCCTTGGACTGCAAGGAGATCCAACCAGTGCATCCTAAAGGAAATCAGTCCTGAATGTTCATTTAAAGGACTGACGTTGAAGCTGAAACTGCAATACTTTGGCCACCTGATGCGAAGAACTGACACATTGGAAAAGACCCTGATGCTGGGAAAGATTGAAGGTGGGAGGAGAAGGGGACGACAGAGGGTGAGATGGCTGGATGGCATCATCGACTCAATGGACATGAGTTTGAGTAAACTCCAGGAGTTGGTGATGGACAGGGAGGCCTGGCATGCTGCAGTCCATGGGGTCGCAAAGAGTCAGACAAAACTGAACTGAACTGAATCTATATACCACACATTCCTCATCCCCCATCTATTGGTAGACACTTAGGTGACTTTCATGCCTTGGCTATTGTAAATCAGATCAGATCAGTCGCTCAGTCATGTCCGACTCTTTGAGACCCCATGAATTGCAGCACGCCAGGCCTCCCTGTCCATCACCAACTCCTGGAGGTCACTGAGACTCACATCTATCGAGTCAGTGATGCCATCCAGCCATCTCATCCTCTGTCGTCCCCTTCTCCTCTTGCCCTCAATCCCTCCCAGCTATTGCAAATAGTGCTGCTATAAACAGAGATGGATCTTAAGAATTTCATAAATTTTTGTCAGTCTCACCCAGAGAACCAGAAACATCATATACAGTTATTTTAAGTGATTTTAACCATTTCTGAAAACTGTCGCTGATGCTGGAAATGCTGATGAGGTGACTGCCCTCTGCGTTTCATCTGCTTCACTCCCCATGTTGTCCTGTCCAGAGTGGGAGGAAAGCAGTGTGAGTCCCCAGGAGGTTTAGAAGCTTGAATGCCAAGGAGCAAAATGTAGAAATGTGTGAACGCTGTTTATCTCATGGCACATATTAAACATTTATTTTTTATCATCACTGGTTTTCCATTTGCAATGATACCATGTGAGTTACCGTCATTCCTTTCAGTCGGTGACGTGCCCTCCTGAAGGACTTGCTGGCAGGACATCCACACATATGCCCTCCCTGAAGGAGGAGGAGGCTAGTCCACCAGGGAGGAGGGGCCTTCCTCTCCAACCTCAGCCACGACTCCCCGTGAAGTCTTGTGACTCCCAGTGTTGACTCCCACCTGCAATCTATGTAAAGTAAGAGGCGGGGAACAGGAAAACTGTACATGTATTCAACACATAGACATTTACTCACAACACAGGGAAAGCACGTGTGGCTCTTAGCATGCGTGTTTCTGCCTGTGGTCAGGGGTGCAGCTGACTCTGCGAAGCCCCTCCTGGTTTTTCCAATCCCATGGCTCCTTTGCCCTCCGTCACAGGACGCACCCGAACTTTCTCCTCCTCGGCCAGCTGATGGCAGAGAGGCTTCCCGGCCCGTGAGGATGGTCGAGCGGGCCGGGGCTTCTTGAGCAGGCAGCGCTGCCTGGGGCCCCCTAGTTTCACGGCAAGTATTAGCTTATCAGGGTCTTGAGGAACGGGAGTGGCAAGCCAGCCACTGCTTCTCTGAAGGAGGAAAGTTATTTGCAGAAGCAGCTTTGGAGCAACCCCAGGGTCGAGGTCTCTCGGTGACTCTCAGAGCCTCCAGGGCAGCGTGGGGTCTTCTCTGGTGGCTGCAGGCGGGACCACCTGCCTATCGCCCAGTCCCGGGCTCAGTGAGGAGCTTAGTGGGGTGGCCAGCTGGGTGTGCTGGCCTTGTCAGCGGGGACCTCCTCTCCATCGGGGGCGAGTTGAGGCACAGCCCCTTGTCCTACAGAGTTGGCAGGGCCAACCCCCCGGGGCCAGGATCCCGGGGCCCCCACGCCGCTGCAGGCCCCTCCATTTTCCCAGGGTTCCCTCCTCACCTGTGACCTGTGGGGTGATTAGAGCTGCTGCCCATCATGGTCAGTTATTCCTGGTGTGAGGTTATCAGCCTGGCAGGCCAGCAGGGACCCTTGAGGCCACCTCCCGCCTCAGGCCTTGCAGGGTGAAGCCTTTCAGAGGGACGGAAGGAGGTGCTGAAGCTGAGCAGTGACGTGGCACCACGGCTGGGCCAGGCCGATCTGGGGGCCATTGCTAATTAAGGGAAAAAGACCTTTCTTAATGAGCAGCCACATCTGAAGCGCCCGGGGCTGTGATCCTGGGCTCCAGGAGAGAGAGCACGTCTGGAACAGTGGGTGGGATTGATGTCACACTTGGCTGTGCTTACGGTAATGTCACCCCCACCCCCACCCCAGGACGCATCTGCTTCTGTGCAGGGAGTGTTGCTGAGTGGGGTGGGCTGGGGTGACCTCTCCCCAGCTCCCCAGCCATTTCTCTAAGTCAGGAATCACAGCAAGCAAGTCAAACGAGAAGACTGCTCATGAGTGTGTATTTGGGGAGGTGGTGACGTTTGTAAGAAGCTGCCTTACGAAGTGCATTTAAATTGATATCCAAGCTAAAGTGTGTAGTGTATGCTTTGATTAAATGTGTCTATATGCAATTTTGTGATTACTTCTTATTTATTTATATGCAGTTTCCAAAAGTAATCTGACTTGCCCAGCCAACAGCCTGTATCATTCTTATGCTTAGAGAACCTAGCATGTTATATTCATATGCATTCAGAAAGATTCTATTTTCTCTATGATAGAAACCCTCAAATTTTAGGGTGCATGAGAACCACCCAAGGGGTGTTGTGAAAATGCAGCTTCTGGGGTCTTCCCCAGCCTTTCTGCTTCAGTAGGGCCGGGACATCACCCCCAGGTGACTCTGAGGCCTATGGCTCGTATCAGAACCTGGCCTGTTCTAGGAGATTTGGCAACAGCAGGGGCACGTCAGGCTTGCTCACTCAAGTCAGAAAGAGGGGTGCCGGAAAGCTTCAGTGTCCACCAGGCAGTGGCTGGACTGGGGCCCTGGCAGGGACAGAGCCTCACCCGGACCACAACCTCTTCTCCCACAGTGGGCGCTTCGGCCAAGTTCACAAGTGTGAGGAGAAAGCCACGGGCTTGAAGCTGGCGGCCAAGATCATCAAGACCAGGGGCGTGAAGGACAAGGTAAGGGTCATGCGGTGCAGATGCGGCGGGCTGCCATCTGCCCGGTGCTAAACCAGCCCTCCCTCCCCTAGGACGACGTGAAGAATGAGATCAGTGTCATGAACCAGCTGGACCACGTGAACCTCATCCAGCTCTACGACGCCTTCGAGTCTAAGAACGACATCGTCCTGGTCATGGAGTAGTGCGTCCCCCATCTCCTCCCCATTCCACGCGCACGTCCCCAGCACGCCGCCCTGTCCTGCCTCCAGCTGGACCCTGCTGGACGCGGGATTCTGACTTGCGTGTGTCAGAACCGCATCTACCGTGGGAAGGAAATTACTCAGGAAAGGGTCTCCACGTGAGATTCTGTTGCTAAGCAGCAGGATGACCACACAGGTTTAGCTTCATAAGAGCTGTACTGTCAAGGCCCCAGCTTAACTCTTGCTCTGGGTACCCTGGAGGGGTGAGCCTTGAACTGCGTCCTACTTTTGACCTGATGGTGAAAACAAAACTCATGTCAGACTCTTAGAAGTAGAGCTAAAGAGGCTTCTGTTTAACATCACCTTTCTAGGGCCTTCCTTCGTGGTCCAGTGGTTAAGACTTCACCTCACCACGCAAGGGCTGTGGGCTCAATCCCTGGTCTGGCAGCTACAGTCCCACATGCTTCATGGCTAAAAAAACCCAAACATAAAACAGAAGCAGTGTTGTAACAAATTCATTAAAGACTTTAAAAATGGTCCACATTAAAAAAAATCTTTAAAAAAATTACAAAGTAAAATAAAATCACCTTTATAAAAACTTGAATGTTTACTTAGAAAGTGAGTCATTCTAACCAACACTGAATCCGTGTCTGCGACTCACTTCAGCTCCCCATCCCCAGCCCCCACTTCGGGTTTTGCTTGTCATTGTGGAATAGGAATTTCGGGTAATGAAACTTCCAGCATGAGCTCCACAGGGGCACTTCATTGCTGAAATCAGCCTGGCCTTCCCGAGGAGTCTGGAATTCCCTCCACCCCTGCCTTCCTAGCGTCCTCCTGGGCCTCCATGCTCCTTAGGAGATGGCAGAGGGGGACCCACCCCAGATCCGCAGCCCCTGCAAGGCAGGGGCTTTGAGACTTTCCATTTGAGCAAGTGGTGGGGCTCCAGTGACGGCCATCGCCGTCAGAGGCATCTTACGGAGAAGTAGAGAGAGGCAGCTGCAGACACATCCGGTGGGCGGGTCAGTGGCGCGCAGACGTGGTGCTCGTCGAGGGGGCTGACTCGGGACTCGCCCTCTCTCCCCCGCAGCGTGGACGGAGGCGAGCTGTTCGACCGCATCATCGACGACAACTGCAACCTGACGGAGCTCGACACCATCCTGTTCATCAGGCAGATATGCGAGGGGATAAGACACATGCACCAGATGTACATCCTGCACCTGGACCTGAAGGTAAGGCGCGCTCTGCCTCGGGGGACGCGAGCCCTTCCCCCAGGCGGGTCCGGGGGCCCCTCGGGTACTGGACACCCGCTTGGGAGACGGAGCCCGTCGCTGGGCGCGCGCTCTGCCTCGAGGAACGAGAACCCTCCCCCCAGGCGGGTTCGGGGCCCCCTCGGGTACTGGACACCCGCTTGGGAGACGGAGCCCGTCCCTGGGCGCGCTCTGCTTCAGGGGGACGCGAGCCCTTCCCCCAGGCGGGTCCGGGGGCCCTCTGGTACTGGACACCCGCTTGGGAGACGGAGCCCGTCGCTGGGCGCGCTCTGCCTCAGGGGGACGCGAGCCCTTCCCCAAGGCGGGTCCGGGGGCCCTCGGGTACTGGACATCCGCTTGGGAGACAGAGCCCGTCGCTGGGTATGTATTCGGGAATTTGAGAACTCTGGACTCTTAGCCTCATCTCCCTATTGTCAATTTCTGTCACTCCCTGGTATGTGCTTGTCTCCATCCTTAGGGACTGCTGTTCAGTCTTATTGTAAGTTCCTTATGTTAAAGGAACTCACAGGGAGGTGGTTTCTACCATCACACCGGCCTCATCACCACCATCCTGGTTGCATCCTCTCATCGTCAGTCTGAGTAGGTGGAAGGAATTTTAGCTGACTCAGAGTTCCCTGCTTGTGGTCAAACTTCCCAGCTCTCCAGAATCCCCAGCACTCCTCTAAAACCCTCCAGGAGGCTCTGAACTTTAGGGATTATTTTTCTACGAGCATGCTAGAGCCGGGAGGAGGATGCTATGGCAGAATGGGATCCAGGGCAGCCAGGGGAAGGTGCTGAGAGGCTGAGGGGCAGAAGGGTGGTGGGTGGGGCTGGGCACCACCATGGGAGTGGTGCGAACCTATTGTAAATGGTGGGGAGCCCACCCTCTTTCTCTTATTTTACAACCTTTCGCTCTCGAGCTCTCTCCCTTTATGAAGTCCCTGTAATCCGACTGTGCATAGTTACGACCAGTGAAATACGGGCCCAATAACTCCAAGCAGCTCTCTTGTCCTCAAGGCGTCTTCCTGTGTGGCTCAGCCGTTTCTCATTTCCCTGTTTGCACAGTGTGACACTGAGATAAAATACACATTCTGTAGAACATACCATCCACTGTAAGTCAGCAGGGATCGCGGAGCTAAATCAATTCCCCTTCCTTGAGTAGGTTTCCATGGGCCTCTGTTCCTGTAACTGGGCTCCTCTCCCCGTCCTGATTTACGTGCTTGCCTCTCCCATCCACAGAGCAGGAGGAAGTGGTCGATAGGATGACAGAGCCAGAGGTTAAAACTCATGAGCAGAGCCCATCGCTTTGAATCGGTTTGATAATGCACACTTTCACGGAGCATTTTCATTGAGTGTAGATAGTCTCCAAATATCCCTAAAGGGGTTTGATTGGCAGCTGAAGCGGGGACCTGACCCGTCGTAAGTCAAACAGCTCCATATGTGGCTTCATAATGTTGATTGAGGACTTGCAACGGGCAGTTCTAGTTGTGGCTCGCATGTAAAGATGCAATAAAGGCGACAGCTGGATGGGTCATTAAGGACCAGGGCCCTTTCAGAAAGCTCCTTGGAAGGAGAGGGGCCAAAAATACCAAAGGCTTGTCTCTCTGCAGGGGAGATTATAGGTGACTTAAAATGGTCTCCTTCCTGCATTTTTTGTGTTTTGTAAATCTTATTCAATGAATATGCTTTAATTTTATAATTAGAAAAAAATTAACTTTCTGAAGTGCCCTCAGAGCTGTGTTTTTGTTTTTGTTTTTTTATTCTGCAAACAATTCTTTTGTGTCATGGTGCTTTTTGGCAACTGGACAGCTTGATACATAATCAATCAGTTATGTAAGCACGAGGCCAAGTCTTCCTGTGTAGCACCCACTTCTCTATAAACTGCCTTTGCCTAGAGACATCTGTTTTAGAGATATTTTAGAAAAAAAGCTTCCAATGACATTATGCCCAACCAAATGGACAATCGAATGTTGACAAGCAGACACTACTGGAGCAGGAAATGGCAACCCACTCCAGTTCTGCTGCCTGGGACACAGGAGACCGGCTGGCTGCAGTCCATGGGGTAGCAGAGTTGGACACGACTTAGTGACTAAACCGCGGCCACCAAGCTGGCGCTGGCTCATCTCATAGTGTTGCTGAGTTTCTGACCTCACTCTACCCTCTCCTCCACCTGGACAGGCAGGGTAGGGGGCAGCCATGACCCCACGTGAAGGGTGGGACGTGGAATCCTGGGGACTTGGCACCTCGGCTAATGCCCCTTCCTAGCGCTTAGGGAAGATTTGGGATGAGTTAGAGCTTGAGAGTTCAGGCGGTTCTTTGAAACCTTTATTTCTCTCTTAAGGATGACCTTGACTCTAAGTCCGGAGAAGGCAATGGCACCCCACTCCAGTACTCTTGCCTGGAAAATCCCACGGATGGAGGAGCCTGGTAGGCTGCAGTCCATGGGGTCGCTAAGAGTCGGACATGACTGAGCGACTTCACTTTCTCATTTCACTTTCATGCATTGGAGAAGGAAGTGGCGACCCACTCCGATGTTCTTGCCTGGAGAATCCCAGGGACGGGGAAGCCTGGTGGGCTGCCGTCTATGGGGTCACATAGAGTCGGACATGACTGAAGTGACTTAGCATAGCATAGCATGACTCTAAGTCGGAGCGCGTATTTTTCCCATCCCTCGGGTCACCTGTCCTAACGTAGGGAGGTGCACTTGTCAGATGTTCTATAAATACCGAGTTGCAGGGCTGTCTACCTCTCTACTCTGCACCCCGAGACCGTCCCATTGGCAGGGCCAAGTCTTTCCAGAGGCAAGCTCCAAGGGAACGCTTAGTCAAGGCTTTTAGGCACGGAGACCAAACTCAGCAACTCTCTGGAATCGCCGAGAATGAAGAATGAATGGGGGTGGGGGAGTCCTCCCCTTACAGATGACTTTCCCACAGACCGAGTGCAGGGAAAGCCTGGGTGTCAGGGCTGCTCGCATGCGGGTGCGTGCTCGGTGTGGCCGGTGGAATGAAGCAGGCCATTTCTCCTGGAACTCATAAATCCTCGGGAAAAATAGTCCTCCAAGAAGGGGAAATTCATACTTAATAATTTTAGGGGGGCGGATGTCAAGTCTGAGACGGCCTCCACCAGGCCATTTGGAAAGTCCTGAGGCAGGAGGCCTTGGCCTGAACTCAGGCATGGTCGTCAACTGCAGAGCTGGTGGGGGAGGGAAGGCAGGGTCATGCAAGCTTGGCAGGGGCCCACAACCTCAGCCACCACATAATTAAAGGAGAAAATACCCACACAGACAAGCCCGCCCCAAAGTGAAAGGCCTGTTATGTTTTTCCTGAGCATCGCTGTATTTTTAGTTGTGGTTCAAGGACAATTTGAGTGAAGGATGGTTGTTTTCATTGCTAATGTGTCTCTTTCTCCTGGCAGCCTGAGAACATCCTGTGTGTGAATCGGGACACTAAACAAATAAAAATTATTGACTTTGGATTGGCCAGAAGGTATGTCAATTTGGACATAGGTGTATGAATTGAGTTAGAGAACATGATGGGTGATCTTTCTTTGCAAAGATAAATCTGATATACCCCTTGGTTTCATATCCCTGTTTAGAATTAACCAAAATTATGTTTCAGCTTTACTTTGCTGGCTTCAGAATTTGAACGTTTAGGAGTTTCTACAGTGCATGCCAGAAAAATATGGAATATTAAAACCTAGTACAGTGCAGTTATTAAATTTTAAGACATTAACCCATAATTTGTAAGAGTTTGTCTTAGTCTTTTGCATTTGGTCCATCCATCTGTAAAGAGAAGATTTAATTTAAAAAGGAATTGTGTGAGCAGGATTGCTCACAGGGTTCAGGCAGAGATGAGCTCCTCGAGGGAACAGAGTTTACACGGACCTCAGTGCGTGAGTGAGAGTATTGGACGGTCGTGAACGGCTGCATCTTCTCTATTCATTAAACTAGGCTGGTTTGAGCTGTGGACAGGGCACAGTCTGTTATCACGGCTCCTTCGGTCATGTTTCCTAATTCATAATCCAGGTGTCCTAATTATTCCGAGTGGCTTTTCTCACACCCATTTCAGATTATTAAGGATCTCTAGTGAGAAGCTTCATTACCGTTTAAGACTTAGGGCTCTCTGCTGGGAAGCTTTGTTACCAGTTTTGGATACTCTGTAACATACGACTTCCTTTAAAGTCTGTTCACATTAACTGTGCTGTGCGGCTGCAGTTAGACTGCATCCTTTCTCTTTTCTCGAGTTTTGATTTTTGGCTGACCCTCCTCACTCCTCCGTGTCGTCTCCTAAATTTCAGGTATAAACCCAGAGAGAAGCTGAAGGTGAACTTTGGAACTCCTGAATTCCTCGCCCCTGAAGTTGTGAACTACGATTTTGTCTCCTTCCCCACTGACATGTGGAGCGTGGGCGTCATCACCTACATGCTGTAAGCAGACTCCCAGCCCCTCGGACCCTTGTTCTCAATCGCCGTGTATATTCCATTTGCTATTCTGAATAAAGCCCTAAGTTAGATCTTTCAAAGATAAATAACTCTGCCCCATACTCAGGTACTTCCCATGTTCTGTTGAGTCTGGCAGGTAAAGGAGTAAATTCTTTCCTTTTATCATCAGAAAAAGTAATAGTCTCTCTTCTTCACTAATCACCCAGATTCCTAGACCACCATCCTATGCTCTAAAAGTAACTTAAAAACACCCCCAACTGTGTCCTGATCCCCTGAGTGATGAAGCAGCCTCACTGTCTGGGGTACGTTCCTGGCGTCTGCCATCCGAGGACCTGATGGCACTGTGGTAAAACACGTGAAAAGGGCGTTTGTGTTATTCTGGGAGATCTGTGTTTGAGAGTAGCTGTGCCTTCC
Source organism: Tragelaphus eurycerus (assembly GCA_935064755.1). Lineage (NCBI taxonomy): Eukaryota > Metazoa > Chordata > Mammalia > Artiodactyla > Bovidae > Tragelaphus > Tragelaphus eurycerus. The sequence continues at coordinate 1,545,434 of CAKXYN010000031.1, read as the reverse complement.
TCACAACCACTGCTGATAAACAAAAAATTATGCTCACTATTCACAGTCTTGTCTGACTCTTTGCGACCCCGTGGACTGTAGCCCACCAGGCTCCTCTGTCCATGGGTTTCTCCAGGCAGTAATACTGGAGTGGGTTGCCGTGCCCTCCTCCAGGGGATCTTCCCGACCCAGGGACTGAATTCACATCCCTGTAACTCCTGCATTGCAGGCAGATTCTTTATCCCTGAACCTTCTTTTCGTTTTAAATGACAGAACCGAGAAGGCACCTGTCTCCACAGAGTCTGAGGGTGTTTAAAGGCTTCTCACCCTGGACGTCGTGTCTTACAGACTCAGTGGCTTGTCCCCCTTCCTGGGCGACGACGATGCTGAGACGCTGAACAACATCCTGGCCTGCAGGTGGGACCTGGAGGACCAAGAGTTCCAGGACGTCTCGGAGGAGGCCCGGGAGTTCATCTCCAAACTTCTCATTAAGGAGAAGAGGTGACCACGTCCCCTCTGGGCTCAGGAGGAGGCAGGGCGAACAGAGAGGCGGGGCCCCCAGGGCTGAGAGGACCGCAGTCAGGGAAGTAGCCACCAGCCCCCGTGGCGTTCTCTCTGATGCACCTGCGGGGCTGTAGACAGTGACTCTGATGCTCTCCACCCGGTCTGCTGAGATCTGGAACTGCTGTGATCACGGGGCTTGAGTGGGGCTGGGGGGCTTCACGCCGCTGAATGGTTGTTTCATGGGAGAGCCTGCTGTGGGCCAGGCCCACCTGCTACTCTCCAGACGTGTTCTCTTTACCACCTTCCCAGCTCTGTGGGAGGAGGGCATTATCAGTCATGTTCTTTGACGATACTCTGAGATCACACTGCCGGTTAAGTGACAGAACCAAGAATCAACGCCTGCTTTCTGTCTTGCTAATAATTCAGAATTCAGTGGATGAAGGGTGCTGATACTGAAGTGCAGGGGCTCACATTTTAGGATCATGGAGGGGCTGGAGGACTGTGATGGGCCAGTCAAACGTACTTTTCAGATGACCCTGTCTTAAATATATAATGACAAAAGATAAAATTAAATAAGAAAAAGTTTTTAAAAGACAACTCCCAAAAACAGAAAAGAAAAATACAAAGAAAAAAGAAAACAAATTCAAAATAAATAAATAAAAATAATTTTTAAAAAAGTTTTAAACAGACAAAAAATGGAAAACAAGAAACCTCCAAAATGGGAAAATAATGAGAGAAAGTAGAAAAATAATAAAACATATAACGGTAGATGGCGTTTAAGATGTTCTTGGCCAACAATACTTGCTTTATTGTTTTATAGCTTTTAAGTTATGTAACCATGACCATGAACCAATACACAGGCGGTTCAGCGGATTGGGGTCTGGGGCTGACCCCAGAGGCTCCTTCCCCTGCACTTCACTGACCCTGATCCGCCAGGAATTGTCTCTGGGGCTTAGAGGGCAAATGTATAAAGCCCAGTTCCTGGCTTCAGGTAACTTGTGATCTAATAGAAGAGACCAGCAGTTTTTAGTTCAGTTCAGTTCAGTCGCTCGGTCATGTCCGGTTCTTTGTGACCCCGTGGACTGCAGCACGCCAGGCCTCCCTGTCCATCACCAACTCCCAGAGCTTACTCAAGCTCACATCCATCGAGTTGGTGATACCATCCAACCATCTCATCCTTTGTCGTCCCCTTCTCCTCCCACCTTCAATCTTTCCCAGCATCAGGGTCTTTTCAAATGAGTCAGCTCTTCACATCAGGTGGTCAAAGTATTGGAGTTTCAGCTTCAGCATCAGTCCTTCCAATGAATATTCAGGACTGATTTCCTTTAGGATGGACTGGTTGGATCTCCTTGCAGTCCAAGGGACTCTCAAGAGTCTTCTCCAACACCACAGCTCAAAAGCATCAGTAGTAAAGAACCTGCCTGCTAAGCAGGAGACATAGATTCAGTCCCTGGGTCGGGAAGATGGAAGTGCAATTTATGAAGCTCAAACATCTCATCAAGAATGGTTATTTCTATTTGAAGGAAGATGTTCAGGTAGCAACAAGATTTCAGAATTGTTTGTCTTGCTTGTCTTACCAAGAGTGTTACCCTGATGGGATTGGATGGTAACCTACCCCTGATACTAATTCCATGGGAGACAGAATTGCCGGGCAACTTGGCGTGAGGCCATCTGGTCTCCACTGGGTCCCTAGTAACCCCTGCCTTTGCCTTTAGCTGGAGAATCAGTGCCAGTGAGGCTCTCAAGCACCCTTGGCTGGCGGATCCCAAGCTCCACTCCAGGCTCAGCACGCAGGTAACCACGGCTGCTGCTCTCCCTCCTCCTTCTGGTCGGCTTCAACCTTCTGACCATCAGATGCTAGCGGCGCCTTAGCCTCGAGCGAAGCTCTTTCTAACTAGTCTCTCACAGCCCTCTAATCTGGTGCTAGCGCTAAATTGCTTAAAATGCTTTTATTGAGTAATTTGTGCTTTTTAATGATGCTAACTACGCTAGAGAATATTTTCAGCAGAACTATGTATTGGGTTTATTATTTAATTACTGTATCCATTACAAAGTGAATCGTATTGTCACCGTAACTGCACCCACACTCAAACGTTTAACCTCGGGCACAGGTGTACATAAAGTTTCGGAGGACACATGTTAATGTACATTCAAGGTATATGTCCTACTTAGAATTCAAAATTCTAACTTCCCTGCTTGCCTGTGTTTAGTGTGCTCTAAGCACCAAAAAAAAAAAAAAAAAAAAAGAAATGTAATATTCAGCTTGGACAAGAGATTAATGTGAGTGCGTATGAGGGAGACTGACTGGGGGGTGTGCCTTGAGAGCGACCAGGCCGCCCCGTGTGGTCACTTCTTAAGCAAACTCCCGACCGCCTCTCGCCGCCCTGGCCAGTGCTTACACCTCACCTCCCTCGTTGGTACCTCCAGCACAGGTCTCCTTCCTAAGCTTTGGGTCCGAATCCTCCCCTGTGCGCTGGCCGTCTCCGCCTGGATCGTCTCGCCGCCCTGGCCAGCGCTTACGTCTCACCTCCCTCGGTGGTACCTAAGCTTTGGGTCCGAATCCTCCACTGTGCGCTGGCCGTCTCCGCCTGGGTCGTCTCCGTTCCCCCACCGCCCTCCTCACCACCCTCCCAGACCCCAGGGCCTCTCTGTGCCCCCTCTCCTCCCCCAGGCCCCTCAGCTCATCTGTAATTTTCCTCCAACGTCTGCACTGATTACTCCTGGAATCTGAACAGTCCCCACCGTCATGATGGTCGTCTAGGCTGAGGCCACCTGTCACCTGACTGACTACCATCGCCTCCTGCCGACGTCCACACGCAGATCACTGTGGATTATATAAACAGCACAGAGGCAGACGGGTCGCATCTAAGCAGCTTTCCTGAATATTTAGTGTGGTCAGCGGGGCCCGAGCCCAGGGAGGCCGTGGGCAGGCCCTGCCGTCACTCACCGTGGAGACGTCTGGTCGGCCTCGTACACCCCGCTCTCCTCCTCCATCTTGGCTCTTCTGGGGTTTGGAGTGGAGCTTTTCCACTGACTGTGCCCCTGGTACTCATTTTTTCCACATCCAGTTTTTATTGAAATTACTTCTAAATTCAGCATCAGTTGTAAGTTTTATTTGTGTCTGAATATACCTTTCCTTGATAATTGGTACTGATGTCAAGTAAAAATAGGCTGATTCCCTGGTAGGTACCTCACCCAGACGGCATAAACTGCTTATTAGGGTTACCAACCTATTCTGGGCCAATTTTCCACCCATGTATTTTTATCCAAGCTTATTGGTGTTCAAATACACTTTGACGTGGTGGACAATATGGAAACCACAACAGATAATTAATGACATTATACAGTGTAGAAGTGTTTAAAAATATTTTTTAGACCATATAACAACAACAAAAATCACCTTTTTGTTATTTTATCCAACTGCTGGTACCTAAGGTGAATAGATATTTCAGGGATGGTGAGGATTAAACAAAAAAAAATTCCGTTGCATAAATCCAGTCAGTTACCATGCAAGTTATAAATACAGCACTGTGCCAAGCACGGTTCTGACGGCTTCAGGAAAATGAATCCATTTGGTCCTCAGGTCGGTGCTCTGATTCAGACACGCCATCTTTCCCTTTATGTGAAAGGGCCGCTGAGGACGGGTACAGACCCACCCAGGATCCCACCACAGGTGCAGACCCTGGAGTCAGGCGAGGCTCCGCACTCTGCCGTCCCGCTGGAGGCGGGCTGCTAGGCCAAGGGGGCCTGTGACATTTCCAGGACCACCCTTGTATGACATCTTTCATGTTGCTGAAAGACAACACTCAAGCTTAATATATTTTTTGGTCAAGTATTGAGAATAATTTTTTCTAGGTGATTCACTTCTGGGAGAATCTTGTTTCTATCTCCTGTAGAACCAGAATTCAACTTCATGTTGAAAATTCAACTCTTACCCAAACTATTTAAATCTAAATTCTGATATTTCAAAGTTTTCATAATAAACTTTTATTTGTCTCTTTTCATTGTTTTGTGCTTAAAAGCACATCCTGATTCCCAACCACTGAGCATGCCCGTGATCCGTGAACTTAGAAGGATTCTCCCTCTCAGACACCGAGGCCCGTGGTCTCCACCTCCCGAGCTGGGTCACAGGGCCGAGCCCACCACCCGCACGGGACCCACTGCGGCAGACACAGCCTGGGCTGCAGCAGGGCCTCCCGGAGGGCAAACCCGTGCGCCCGTGGCCAGCACCTGTGCAGACACAGTCACCGCTTTGGGGCTGGGAGTGGGGAAGCCGAGCAGGTGGGGCCGATGCTCTCCTCCCGCAGCTCATGACCATCCAGCTCTCCTCCCTGTCTCCTGGACTTCGGCCTCATCCTCTGCTCCCATCTACGGAGCTAATGACGATGGACGTGCTCAGAGTCTGCGTGCGCCCCTGCTCTTCCCTGTCACCAAATCATCCCTTCCTTAATTATAGCTCTGATCGTATTATCCCCTGATGAGAGAATCTCCCAGTCTTCCCCTCCTTGCACCTTGAACCCCCATGCCCAGCAGTTCAGGCCCCATGCGTCCCAGTGTTGGGGCCCCAGCCCTGTGCTCAGGTCAGCCCAAGTCCTGGGCAGTGTCCGAGGCCCACTCCCAGTGCCCTTTCTCTAGGATGGTCTCCTCAACACCAACCAGAGGGGCTTCCTCTGTCCTCCAGAGCTTCTCCCGGGGCCCTTAACTCTCATCTGCTAGCTTGAGAACATCTGCAAGCAGCCATGTCTGTGTCTGGCTCATCCCTATGGTCAGTTTATCTTGATTCTTGTGCTTCATCCACTTGAGTCTTGACTAAACACACGTGTCACAACCAAGGGTCATGGGGCGTGAGTCTCTCTGTCCGTGACTCCAAGGGGAAGAGCGGTGATGACAGGGACATGGAGGGGCAGTGGGGACGCCCTCGAGCTGGATTCTGCGGCCACGAGCCACTCAGGGTCCAGGGACGTCTGTGCAGGAACCCCTGCCTCTTCGGGTATCGTCAGACTATGTCAGCCTGACCCTTCTCAAAATGTCTTCTTGGTTTTCCTAGAAAAGGAAGAATTGCTGCTCTGATGCCCAGGACCTGGCGACCAAATAGTGTCCGGAAAGTGCCCTCGTGAAAGGTTGGTCTGCAGGGGCCTCTGAGCCTAGAGAGCGGGCGGGGAGAGCGTGGCTGGCTGACCACGAGTGCAGCGGGGCACATTCCCCCCTGGGGGAGGCCCCGAGGCCAGGCGGCTGTGTTTGGGTCTGCTCTGCTGTTTCCTAGCAGAGGACCCTCCATCCTGTGACTTGGGGACTGGAGACAGTCTCACTTCCCATGTTTGTTGAGTGGCTCCACTGAGACCATCCAAGCAAAGCCGGTGACCAGCGCTCGGCACACAGTAGGTACTCAGGAAGGTTCCTGGGAGTCCTTGTGACAGTTGTACGTAGTAGAAGTAGCAGGGGAGGGAGCGCTGTCTGCAGAGTTGGGGCGTCTGAAGACCTGCCCCCAGGGGCACCCCCAGGGAACGGTGGAGCCTGACCCTCTGGGAAGTCTGAGGACCTGCCCCCAGGGGGACCCCTGGGGCACGGTGGAGCCTGACCCTCTCAGGTACTCTGCTCACTCTTCTCCTCCTGAGCTGTTGCCAGGCCCAGACCCCCTCTTGGACCTCAAGGAGCTGCCTCTTCATACAAAGCCTCTGCCTTGCTTAGAATTTTGTCAGAATTATTCAAAGGAGTGTTACACATGAGTATGTGCTGTTACATCAATAAATGGTCCAATTTATGGCCTAAAGGGGGCTTCCCAGGTGGCGCCAGTGGTAAAGAACCCGTCTGCCAGTGCAGGAGACATCAGAGACATGGGTTCGATCCCTGGCTCAGGAAGACCCCCTGGAGGAGGGCAGGGCAACCCACTCCAGTATTTTTGCCTGCTGCTGCTGCTGCTGCTAAGTCGCTTCAGTCGTGTCCGACTCTGTGCGACCCCATAGACGGCAGCCCACCAGGCTCCCCCGTCCCTGGGATTCTCCAGGCAAGTACACTGGAGTGGGTTGCCATTTCCTTCTCCAATGCATGAAAGTGAAAAGTGAAAGTGAAGTCGCTCAGTCGTGTCCAACTCCTAGCGACCCCATGGACTGCAGCCCACCAGGCTCCTCCGTCCATATTTTTGCCTAGAGACTCCCATTGACAGAGGAGCCCGGTGGGCTGCAGCCCATAGGGTTGCACAGAACTGGTCAAGACTGAGAGACTGCGTGTGCACACGTGGCCCAAAGGAGAGGCCGTGCACTACCCCAGAGGGCTTTGAGAAGCCCCAGCACCCCTGCCTGGTGCGGGGGACACTCAGCCCCAGCCAGCCGCCTCGTCGTCTGGGCTGCGAGTCCACGGCCGGCCGGGCAGCTCGGCTTCAGTGGCCCTGCTGGACGCGAGCCTCATGAGGCCACATTCTGCTGCCTGCCTGTCCGAACTCTCACCCTGACTTGTATCTACTCTGGCCTCGAGGTTTTCTTGGTCTGTTGCCTGTGTGTGCTCTTGCAAGCTGCCTCCAATCTGTTGAGGAGTAAGATGGGGTAGAAATAAATCAGCAAATCATCATGCAAGTCACGAACCAGCGCTGGCGAACGCCCTGGCTTTGGCACGAGGTTCCCTTGCTGGTGACCCAATCGCTTGTTTAGAGATCGATGTGACGTCAACGGGAAAGCTTTGCTTTCTACATAAAAAGACCATTCTTGTTTGTACAGACTAGCAGGGAGTTGGTGTTGGGAAGAGCAGGGGGTAGCCTCACGTCTGGTGCCATGGTGGAGAAGGAGGGCCATCTGCGCCCCCTGAAGTGGGCATCCCGGCTTTGCTGGAAGCCGTGAGCCCGAGGTCTGAGGGCAGCGTGCCCCGGCGGTCTTTCTCTCCCTCAGCCCCTCCCAGAGGCAGCTCCATCTCCAGCGACCACAGACCTTGAGGGTTTGCTGCAAACCACCTTCCCACCATAAGCCCTGGGCGGGCTCTGGGGGCTGGTGGGAGCGAGGTCACTGGGTGCCAGGAGGTGCCCCGGCAGGAGGCCTGGCGCCAGGGGCTGGTGGGAAGGATGAGGCGAAAAGGCAGTGGGCAGCGGTTCAAGGAGGTTTGCTCTTGAACCCAAGGTGACGGAAGGTGATGGCAGCCAGAAGGGCAAGGACAAAGGGTTGTGGGTTTCCCCCCCCCCCCAACGTCAAGCTTTTTATTTTGTATTGGAGTAGAGCCAGTTAAAACTGTGTGGTGGTTTCAGGTGAGTGGTCAGGGGACTCAGCCATACGTGTAGGTATACACGCATCCATCTTCCCAGACTCCCCTCCCATCCAGGCTGGCGCATGACCCCGGGCAGAGGTCCCTGTGCTGGGCCGTAGGTCCCTGTTGGTTATCTATTTTAAATGTAGCAGTACGCACATGACCTTCCCAAATGACAAAGCGCGTTGAGCTGGTCGCCCTGGCAATGCAGCACCTTTGTTGCAGATGCTCAGCGAGACCACTCCAAACCTGTCCTGGTCCCCTCCGTGACAGCCACTCGGGCTGGCCAGCTTCCCCTCCAGGGGCCACAGAAACCCAACTCGGTCCCACCACATGTCCATGCAATGCAGGTGCTTCCTGGTTTGCTTTCTCCCTCTTTTTTTTTTTTTTCTCAAACTAAAATGGAAGCTTAAGAAATGAGCGTTGGGGGCAGCCTTCCTCGAGAAGGATGCTGTACTCAAAGCTGTGGACCATGCTTCGCCGTCTCTCCTGCCAGGAGGAGCGGGGAGCTTTGGCAAGACACAACATGAGTAAAACCAATTTTGAGATAATATTGATTTTTAAAATCTGGTGGCTGGAGATGATTCCTGTGGAAAAAGAGCCTTATGAATAAGGCATAACCCACAATGCAAATTGAGGACAGAAATCTCCTGCAATTTGTCGGAGGGTTTTTGATGGGTTGAGGAAGTGCTCTAAAAACAGACCAGGTGGTGTTTCGTTTCTCTTCCTGCTGCTCCGTGGCCGGCCCGGGAGATGCACGCAGGGGCCAAGCCCTCGGGTCCACAGGGAGGACGTGGGTCACACGTGGCCGAGACAGATGCAGAGAGTCCCACGCGCATCCCCGGCCGCGCTTTGATGCCAATGGAGCTGGTGAGATGCAGGGTGGCAGCGGCTTGGAGCTGGCTGCCCTTTAGGTGAAACAAAGAGGCCTTGTCCTTCGATCCTGTGCATAGTACCAAAATATCTTGCATAAACTGAGCACACACACACACACACACACACACACACACACACAACCCACCCAGCTCTGGTAAGCAGTGGATCCTTCAAGGGGTTCCTTTTTTTTTTTTTTCTCACAGACACACATACATTATAAAAAGTCATCTGTGGTTTTCCTAAGGAGCGCAACCAACTAATTACAATTTTAAAAGCCTTGCTGAATTAACAAGAGTCATATTTTGTTTGCTTTGCAGGAAAACTGCTGCGGTTGCTGCTGCCTTGAGAAGATTTTTGGAAAAATCAGCAATTCTGATGCCTTGACCCCTACAGAGACTGGTGGCTCTGGGCCGTGGAGGGGGGAGGGTGCCACTCTGAACTCTGAGCACCTCTGCCAGGCTTGGGGTCGGGGGGTGCTGAGAGTTGAAGCCCTGGAGGCAGGCAAGCCTGCACCCACCCCCACCCCACACCCTGTGGCCAGGCACACCCAAGAAGACGGTTCCCCGCCATCCTGAACTTAAAGCTTTCTGTCTTCATTGCTGGGGCCCAGCAGGCCTCGTCTCTGCTACGTCTCAGATCACTAGAGTGGTCATACTGGAGACTGAGCTGAGGGTTTAAACTGTGCTGGAAGCAACAGCAAACTGTTATCTATAGGACGGATAAATAGCAAGGTGCCACTGCACAGCCCAGGGACTGTGTTCGGCACCTCAGGATAGACCACTCTGAGTGCTCCTGCTCGGTCTCTAGTCCTGTCTGACTCTTTGTGACCCCACGGACTGTGGCCCACTAGGCTCCCCTGTCCATGAGATATTCCAGGTAAGAATACTGGAGTGGGTCGCCATTTCAGACTATAATGGAAAAGAATATGAAAAAGGATGTACTGTTTGGTTGCTCAATCATGTCCGACTCTTTGCGACCCCATGAACAGCAGCATGCCAGGCCTCGCTGTCCCTCAGTATCTCCCAGAGCTTGCTCAGACTCACGTCCATTGAGCTGATGATGCCATCCAACCAGCTCATCCTCTGTCGCTTTGCTCCCTTCTCTTGTTCTCTGTCTTTCCCAGCAACAGGGTCTTTTCCAATGAGTCAGCTCATTATAATGGAAAAGAATATGAGAAAGAATGTGGATATATGTTTAAAAAAAACCAAAAACTTGGATACATTTAGAGAGTGAATTTCCTTTCAAAGGGGTGAGTATGTTGCCAGAAAAAGTTCTAAGTCCGGTGAACCCTTGACCGCTTAGTTTCTCGGACTTTATTATTTTGATTTGGATTGAAATCTGGTGAATCCAACTGATGAGTAATTTGCTTTCTGGAATATACGCTTTCTTTGAATTCTGAGCAACAGGCATCAGAAAGTCTATCTTCCATTTGTTTTGCGATCTCCTCCAAGAGCAGCAGTCTTCCAAGCAGCTGGTCTACTCTCAGCGGAGGGACGTGGGTTGTGACCCTGCTCCTCGCTCTCTTCCGAGGGAACCGTCACCCACGTGAAACATGGGCTTCGAGAGGCAGGGCTTGGTCAGTCTGTCCATTCATGGCCTTGAGAGTAACGCTAACTGTCCCGAGAGCTTCCCTCAACGCAGCTGGAATGAGAAAGACTCTGGTGAGTCCTTCAGGGGACAGTGCTGGGCTTCCTGTCAAGCGACCTGGGTAAAGAGGACCAGTGGCCGCACCACGTGGTGGCCCTTTGGCTCAGCCCTGGACAGGGCACCCCCGCTTGGATGTGACTCTGATTTCCAGCTGGAAGCTCTTCCGTTCCCGAGCTCGAGTGCCGTTTCTTCACATGTAACAGGGGACCCGAGCCCTGCTGCAGAAACGGGGATTGTTTCTCCAGGAAGCTGAGATGGTGGATGCCACGCCCATCACCTACTTCTTAAGCCTCTCTCACATTTTCCACTTCCAAATACCTGTTGTGTTGAGATCAGCCATAATAATGTCTTTATTTTTAGCGTAAGTCGCTCTAGGCTCCAGTTGTCTCAAGCGATGAAACCAACTGAGAACAGCTCCGGGGGCCACCTGGGCAAGGGGGTTCTGACTGGCGCTGACAGTCCACCGTCCTCTCTGATCTGCCCGAGAGTCCTCCTCACCCCACCACGTGTTTCAGGGGCGGGGAAGGCGGAGACAGAAGACACGTGTAATTAGTTCCAGCCTGTCGCCAGCTCACCGGTTGTGCAATACGAAGCATCTCTTTCTCCTTTGGGCCTGCGTGCTCATCCAAGGCTGGCTTCTTTCTCCTTTGGGCCTGCGCGCTCATCCAAGGCTGGCTTCTTTTCCTGTTCTGTGATTCTGCTTCGCGTTTAATTTAGTTTCCTTAAAACACACGTGCGCACACAAGGCCCTGTGAAGGACGTGTTATGTCACCATGCTGTCTTTAGCTGCTGGTGTTGCATCGGGTCTGGAAAAACACGAGGTGGTCCAGGTTTCATGCTCAGCCCACAGAGAGCTGCATCCGCTCAACTGCTGAACAGGACACAGGGGTCTGATCGGAAGCTCCTCATGAAGGGCGTGTTCTGGCCCGGGTGTGGGTTCCCCTGGCCCGTGTGGAGGACCTTCTGCTGGGCGTGAGGTCTCCTCAGTCCTCTTTGCCTTACCCGGTCCCACTGCATGCGGAGGACCTAGCTCGGGCCAAGTGAGCGAGTGCTTGCTTGCCAGATTCACCCACTGATGACCCCGCAATCACCGGGCGTGGGTTTCAGGGTTTAGAAAGGAGACTCTGCTTTGAAAGCGGCTGCCCTTAGGCTGCATAGTTAGATTTGCACGCTTGGCTGGAGAGTGCCGGAGGCGGGGTCCGGGGGCTTTCTGAGGGTGCTAAGGACAGTGTACTGAAGAGCCGATGATTGCCCTCCAGTTACATGAGATGGGGGGTTCCGGTCTCCTGCTCAGCGGTCCTCTCTGTCCACACCCTCGTGTCACTGCAGGACACGGCAACTCTTACGGGAAACGGGGTTTGCACATCAGAGGAATCAAACCACAGGCGCATGTGGACCCAGAAGCAGAGTCTGGCCGGACCAAGGTCCTCATGACCCCTTTTCCCCAGAAGTCACGAGGGCCGAGAGGCTGTGCTGGGCTTCCGCATCCTCTCCATGGACGTGGTGGCCTTGCTCACTCCTTTAGGCCATCGCTGTTCCTCCAGCAAATGGAGGAAATCAAGCGCCAGGTTGGTGGGGCGTGTCCCCCGGCCTGGGGAGAAGGAAAGCGACAGGGACCCAGAGTCTGCGGCTGCTCAGAGACCAGGGAGGAAAGGGCCCCGTTGTTCACGACATAAACCCCCCAGCACGCACTCCCACCTGGATTAACCGTGGAAACCACTCTGGGTTGAGGTTGGCTGACCCTGTCTGTGGGTGCTGCAGAGTCGCCTGGAGTCACTTTCTGTCTGACTTGACATTTTTTTGCTTTCTTTCCTCAAAGATGAAATAGGCGTGATGATTTGTCACGCGAGGCAGACTCCGAAGTGATGTCGTCTCAGGTCTGTGAGAACCAACGTTTTCACCATCTTTATGGAAATTAGTGCAGCAGCATTTTGTCCTTGTTTTAGAACCAAATATGGATTTTTATACGAGGGAAACGAGCAAGACTCTCCTTTTATTCCTTTTTTGTCCTTGTGTTCCCACGACCCCGACTCCAGCCTCTGGGTTGTGGGAGGGCGGATATTAGACTTGAGCCTGTTGGGTCTGGACTCCAGGCCAGTTGAGGGGCCTCCTTTGGAAACTGGTCTGTGAGCTCGTAACTGGGGGCAGGCGGGGTCGGGCTCAGCTCTCTCCCCTGGAGACTCCGTCCTGGGTTCAGGCCGTCCCTCTGTGCCCATGCCCTTCTCAAACTGGCCACGGTGCCCGCCTCTGCTTTTGCTCCATCTTTTAAAATATTCTACTTCTTTCTCTTTTTCTTACATTGGAATCAAAGTCTGGCTTCTTATCTATCACCATGTTCCCCTAGAGCCTCTCTGAGATGAAAATCATGTTTGCAAAATGCGAGTTGCTTTCTGCCCTAAAGGACTGAGATGCTGCGCTTAGTGGGCGGGACTTCCTGAACCAGAACGACCTCTGGGCCTTGTGTGAAGCTCACAGCTTCTCTCCTTAGAGGGTCGGTGTATTTCTCCTCCCAGCTCCGATTCAGCCAGGCGCGTCATCCCTGGCGGTCTTTCTGTGGGCAGTCTCACCGTCCGTGAAGGCTTCTCACGCCCCTGCTGCCCACTCGAAGGGGCGGAAGAGTCCTGCGTTGTGTGCGCCTGTGCGGAGCCCTGCAAACTCTAGTTATCCTGACGGATAGGTGCTGGTGAGCCCGCTGGACGAAGTTTTTCCGTGCAGACAAGAAATAAACACGGAGCCCCGAAGCCGTGACTACGTATATCGTGTGTATTTTCTATTTCTGGCGTAGTTTCACTCATCTGTACTCCTTTTCCTTATAAAGATGTGTAACAGTCATATATATGTATCGTATTGAAGAATAAACTCAGACCTTGTTTATCCTTTGGTTAATGAGCTAATCTGTGGATGTGGCAAACGCGATGCAGACGCTCTCCTTTGGACGAGGATGGCGTGTGACATCTGCTGATAGCAAGAACCCAGGCTACACTCACAGGGGCCCGAGACCATCCACAGGAGCCCCGGGGAAAACTACTCCCCCAACTCGGATGCAAGGAACCAGCACAAGCTGCAGGGTTTTTTCCCCTAATTTTAGCACAAAGATACAGACAGATAAATACGGAGCGCCTGGTGCCAGCACCGCGTGTGAGAAATCGTGAAGGCTGCTAGCAGCTTGCCTTTCCTGCCGCTCTGGGGCGATTCCTTAGACCCAGAGGGGTGTGTGTCTGCCCCAGAGGGGTGTGCATCTGCCCCAGAGGACCTACTGCTAAGGGACTCAGGAGGAAATGGCTGCCCAGCCCGGGGCCACCAGTCGCCTTCCTGGCTGGAACGCCACTGTGAGGGCTGCCAGCCTAACCGTTGTCTGAGGGTGACGTGGGGCCAGGCCAGCATCACTAGTCTAGCCCCCCAGGGGTGGCTGCCCACCCATACTGGCTGGCATGGTCCAGCTGGGATGCCTGGGGTCTCTGCTGGGAGCGATGGCCCCTGTGTTCACAGAGACACCCTGCTACTCACTCAAGACTCAGGCTTCCCCACCCGGCGTCAGGCCAGGCCCTCTGACCTCTTTCCCGGAGGAGGAGCCCTCCTGGGCCTCTGTGATGTCGGGACACAAACCACAGCTCTGTCTGACCCGGGTCCCAGGTCCTGGCCCGGCAGCTCCTAGAAGCCCCGGAATTTCCTGAGCGTCCACAGCTGAGCTGTTGCCCTCAGGTGATTCTGGGCAGATGAGGCTGGTGGTCCGAGGACCCAACCACAGGATGGAGGGTGGGGAGGGCTGGCTCACTCACCTGGCCCCCGCCGCCCCCGCCCCCAGGGAGGGGGAAGGAGCTGGGACAGAGCTAGCACCGGTGGCCGTCACCCCAGGGTACTGAAACCTTTATTGAAAACCCTGAACGTAGGGACCTGGAGAGGTTCTGGGTTAATGAACATGCTGGAGGGGGCGCACCCCAACTCCATGGGGTCAGAGCCTCCTGCTCTCGGGACCCGCCCGGGCCTCGCCCTTCTGGCCGCTTGTCCATGTCCTTCACGATGTCCTTTGTGGCATCCCGGGAGCAGGAGGTAAAGGGAGTCCCTGGGTTCTGTGAACCAAGCATTAACTCAGACGATGGAAGCTCAGGGAGGTCTCTTGGGAAGCCGTGAGCTGTAGTCGAGCTGGACAGAAGCCTGTCTAGGGGTGGGGGGATCTGAGGGACTGAGCCCGGAACCGGGGTCTGTGCTGACTCCAGGCGAGCGTCACGACGGTTGTGTGTGGAAGCCCTACACACTTGCCGTCAGAAGTGTTTCAAGGAGAGACGCGGTGTTCCTTACGCCTCCAATACGGGCACAAGCAGGTCCAGGGTCCAGTTCCGCCCTTTCTCAGCACGGTCCCCCGCTGGGGCCGGGGGCTCTGGCTGCTCCCTGTCCTCCTGGGGGGAGGGGACGGGGCGGTATCCCTCACCTGCGTCCCAGGGGAGACACACGGTCACCTCCCTGGTCCCCTCTAACCGGCGACCCCACCCCACCTTGGATCCAGACCCATCAGGGATTGAGAGGGTTTGGAAGCCCCTCTTCGGTAACTCTCTGCTCTTGCTCCCAACACGGGCATCCCTGAGAGCTTGCCTGTGTCCCCGGATGTCGCCGGGGACAAATCGTTTCTCAACAAAGATGCTTACCTGTGCACGGGGCCTCGCCTGCAGAGCTCGGCACCCTCAAAGCTCACTCGGTTGATAAGTGATGGATGGCAAAAGTACGGAATATTATGAATAAGCAAGATTTTCTTTGCCATGTGTCCTCATGATTTTAAAATTATTTCCCCTGTGCATATGCTCAAAAATACGTCAACTTGAAAGAAAACAACCCAACGAGGATAGTCATAATTCATGCTAATTAATGTCTGAACTTCCTCCCCCTCAATGACTTCACGCACCTGTTCACTGTAAATTTCCCAGGAACTTTTTATACTATATTAATGTTGTCCAGAACTTGGACACACACCTGAGGTTTTTCTGAATTTAAATTATTCTCAAGTCAATTTTAATATTCTGAATAATTTCAGACTTGCCCATATGTTTAATAAAATTGAACTTTAAAACATTATGAAGTTTTCCTAGGGTTTTTTTCAAAAGATAATGTACAGTCAGCCTTTATAAATGCTTTTAAAATTGTTTTTAGAAACTGCTTTCACTGAAAATTTTCCTATTTGTCTCAAACCTTATCATTGCACAATTTACTTAGTGGCTTTTCTTGTGAGCTCACAGCTTTCCGAGGCGAACAGGAGTTTTGCTACTCTGTCAAGACTGCTTTCTGCTGACTTCTCGAGTGTCAGATCCTGTGGTTTTGATTGGTTTTCCTGCAGCAATTTTCACTCTGCTTCTGTCTCACTCAGGAGTTATTCAGTCCCAGCTGTGCTACCTTAGAAATTTGTCTGACATCCACCTGTTTCTTAAAACATGTTTGGTTAAGGTGTTTCAACACGCGGGATATTACTTTGTTGTTATCATTTAGCCATGAAGTCGCATCTGACTCTTTTTTGATCTCAGAGACTGTTGCCACCAGGCTTCTCTGTCCATGGGATCCTCCAGCCTAGAATACTGGAGTGGGTTGCCATTTTCTTCTCCAGGGGATCTTCCTGACCCAGGGGTTGAACTCAAGTCTCCTGAATTGGAAGACGGTGTTTTTTTTGTTTGTTTGTTTAACTTCTGAGCCGCCACAAATCGGGTAATGATGGTTCCTGTTGTGACAATCTACTGGGACTTGAAATTTCAAAATAATACTCTTTAAAATAGAAGAGGAGGCCTTGTCCATATGGGCAAAGTAAGGTTTGCATTTTGTCACAGTAAGCAGTAAGCAGTGTTCTTGCCTGGAGAATCCCAGGGACAGGGGAGCCTGGTGGGCTGCCGTCTACGGGGTCGCACAGAGTCAGACACGACTGAAGCGACTTAGCAGCAGCAGCAGCAGCAGCAGTGTTTGCTGTTTAGCCTTCATACGGGAGTTTGATTGCATAGTAACTTAAAGTCGGGCTTCCCTGGTGGCCTGGTGGTAAAGACTCTGTCTGCCATTTCAGGAGGCGTGGATTTGATCCCTGGATCGGAAAAATTCCCTGGAGAAGAAAATGGTAACCCAGTCCAGTATTCTTGCCTGGGCAATCCAGTGGACAGAGAAGCCTGGAGGCTCCAGCCCATGAAATCACAAGAGTCAGACACGACTTAGTGGCTAAAGAACAACAGACTTAGCAGCCGCTTTATTAGTTACTGGTGGTCACTGTGCGGTGACGTTACAGAGGCAGCTGGCAACAAAGCTAGACTTGGGTGGGCACATGGGCTTCCCTGGCGGTTCAGCTGGTAAAGCATCCGCCTGTGATGCAGGAGACCTGGGTTCAATTCCTGAGTGAGGAAGATCCCCTGGAGAAGGACATGGCAACCCACTCCAGTGTTCTTGCCTTGGAAATCCCATGGACAGAGGAGCCTGGGGCACTATAGTCCACGGGTCGCAAAGAGTCAGACTCACTGAGCGACAAACGCTTCAGACTTCAGAAAGGTATAAACGGTGATGGACTTTCTGACGCTAAAAATAGCCTTTCTGGATGTTCACCTGTTGATCATTCGGGTTACATCCACATTTTAGCTTTTACAAATAAAGTTGCTGTGAACATTTGTGAGCGGGTCTCTGCATGAACGTCTCTTGCTGATCAATCTGGTTTGAAGTTTATCAATTTCATTGATCATCTCAAATAACTAACCCTTTGCCCCCACCAGTCTTCTCTATTAATTTTCTCTTTTCTGTTTAATTGCTTTCTATTCTTATTGTTTATATTCCCTTTCTTTTCTTTACTTTGAATTCAGTTTGGTCTTTTAAAAAAATTTCTTGAGGAGGAAACATAGGCTGTATATTTGAAATATTTCTTCTTTTGTAATGCGGGCACTCAGTGTGAATGATTTCCCTAAGTACCGCTTTCTCTGTCAGCCCGAGGAGGCCTGTGATACAAGGGAGAGGCCATCCAGGTGGGATCATAAGGCGGAGTACCCAGCTGTCTCCTGATGGCACTGCCTGTGGGGCCCTCTCAACGCGTGTCCTTGCAGACAAAACTAGGATCCCCTTCATGACCACACTCCCTGGATGCAGCCCAGGGAAGAGCAGTGTCGCTGAGTTTTATCTCTCGTGTGTCATTAAAAGTGAGGTTCTAACATGCTTCACCGAAAGCCTGGCACTTCCCATCTGCCTCTACAAGGATTAATTCACAAACTGCCGTGACCACTGACCTTCAACACCTTCTGAAATGAGTTCAGGGTGGAGATGAGGAATGAGGCGCTCTGTGCTCTGGGAAAAACTGCCAGAACACGCCTTTAGATAGTTAGAGATTTCCAGGAGAAGATTTTATGAGCTCAATTCTTGCGTCTCTTCGTGTCTAGAAAAGCACTAAAATCTTCCGTGGTGACGTCTGCTCCTCGGGACCAGCAGTGACCTTCACAAGCCTGGCAGAAACTATCTGCAAAAATGTGTGTTTGATTGTGTGAACTGCCCTCAGCACAACCCCATGTACGCAGACCTCCCCCTGCCTGTGCAGAGCCGCTTCTCAGAGCCATTGACACGCTGCTTCCCGGCTACAGTCTGCATTTTGCCCCAGATGAAACTTAACTCTCACACTGTGCTTTTTTTTTTTTCTCAGTCAACATAAGCATTGGTGTTTACGTGCATGAAAAGTCAGCCCTCTGGCCTACCATGTGCATGCTTATGACCCTTAACTAAGCAGATGTTTTGTACAGGATCCCGAGTGTAAGATTTGCCCTCATTCTCTAACTTCATCTCCATGGTAACCTGTGTGCCATTTTCCACACCAGGAAGCTGCGTCCTCCATAGCGAGGTTGAAGGTCATTCTCTTTGAGTGTGGACATGGGTTTATCCTAAGGTCTTTCTGATCCCAAATCACAAAGCAACCCTCTCCCTCTTGACTGCGTCCACAGCCTGTGCACAGATGGGTGGGTGACCCCTGACGAGCGCTGGCCTGGTGAGGTGGGCCCCAGTGATGGGGCAGGGGAGAAGCTGGGTGAGAGCTGCAAATTCAAGAAACTGCAATTCTCCCCCTTGTGAGAAATGCATCTTCTCCCGAAGGGTTCCTGGGAGAAGCCACCTCAGCTCATGAGATGGCCCAGCGGTGGCTGTGGCCACATGGTCAGCCCGCACCCACGGGCACCAACGGGCAAAGTGAAGCTCTCTTTATGCCCGTGTTCACTGTATTGTGTTCTATTGTTTGTGAACACACACAGACACACATGATTTCACCCTCAAGCAAACCTTTAACAAAGGTTAAGTTAAATGATCATGAATTCATACATCAAACATTGGAGCACAGTTGGGTTAAGGGTGGAAAATTGTTTAAATGCACACAGACACACTTGGGTGCTCACAGGTAGAGCTTCCTGAGCGCTCCCATGTAGCATCTGCCCTCAAAGGTCACAGGTCGAAGTGGAAGACGAGGATGTGGGGGGGGGGTCACCGGATGCCCCCACCTTCTGCGCGGCCAGGTGAGCGCTCACCAGGTAATCATTCCCGGGAAACGTATTTCTGGGCTGCACGTGTTAGATGCACTGACCCATCATCTGTTTGAGGATCCATCTGTTCATTCGACGAAGAAGCAGCGTGTCACATCTTCACTCTTCCTGCTAGTCTGGAGCTTTGTTCGTGTCCATCGGCCATCCTGGAGCGGCTGAAATCAGCACAGGTTTTGGTCTTTTATTAAGTGTCAATTCTGCTCTGGGTGAGGCCGGCCTCACCGTCACCCAGAGTGCTCAGCAGGCCCTGGGAGCCCTGGTGCAGAGCGGCACCACTGTTATTACAGCTGACCGTGGATCAGGGCTTATCTGTGCTCCGTCCCCTCACCTCTGTGCCCCTCTGCGCTGCTCGGAGCTCCGGTTCTCCTCCGTCAGGAGGACAAGGGTTTTGTTCCAGGACGTGAGCTCCGTGGAGACTCAGAGATGGCTCTCCAGCACTCTGGGCTGGAGGGGCCTCTGCAGAGCAGGCCGGGAGCATCCAGCTGAGGTTTCAAACATGGCAGAAACCGGCTGGTCATCCCCTGTCTCCAGAGAGGAGTTCAAAAAGCCCAGGTGATGCGCAGGCCTTCGGCAGGCGTCTGGCCACCCGGAGTGCCTGTTCCACACGTGCACGTCCGGTCCACCGGCCCCCGAAGTGAGGCTGAGTTGTTGGGTTCTCCCTATAAACCCTGGGTTCCATTAGACGTGGGGCCTTTGTGGCCCAGGGCAGGAAGTGCGCCCGGGCCTGCCTGGAGGAACTGGACACCATTAAACCTTCTCCCATGTCTGTCTGTGCAACGATTCGGCTTAAGTCTAGGGATGAGAGGTGCAAGGTAACAGCCTCACAGCTCTGATTCTTCCTGCCTCAGGGAGACCCTTGCCGTGACAGGGACCCAGGACCAGAGGGCTAATGACAATGTGGGAAGCCCTTGAGTTCACCCTCCTGCCTTGGAGCAGCACAGACGGGCACCCCAAGTGCCGCCGGGTAATCCCTGCCCTTGGAGCATCTCAGAGGGTGATGGATCTGTGTTCTCTTTGTCCAGAAAGACTTTCCTACTGGTGCCCATGCTTGAACTCCACCTGCAGCTGGAGCCGCACCCTCAAGCCGCCTGGGTTCATGGTGGCTGCAAGGGTGCCAGCCGTCCGCTGCCTTTCAACATGCAGGACCCTTCCTGAGCCACAGGAAGTGACCCCGTCCAGGTGGGCACAGACCTGGAGCAAAACCACAGGGACCCTCAACCCAGGGGAGCTGGACCAGGGAGAGATGCGGGCTTCAGCCCTGAGAGGAGCGGGTCACACTCCCCACCCCGCACCCGCAGCCGCTTCCCAGCAACAGGGGCTCCGTGGGCTCCTCTGCCTCTGGCTCTCCCACACTCCCCTCTGCCTCTGGCTCTCCCACACTCCCCTCTGGCTCTCCCCCTCCCCTCTGCCTCTGGCTCTCCCCCCCTCCTCCCCCTCGCTCCTTCGTTGGACAACTTTCCCCGCAAACGAACCATGTCCAGGCTCACATCTCAGGATCCCTCAGATGAAAACAGACACCGAGGTGAATCCACACGCCAGCAGGATCACCGCCTGCCCGGGTCACTCCTGCTCAGGCTCATGTGCGCCCACGTGACGAGGGGAGGAAGAGGTCGAGTGCCTCGGTTTCCTCGCAGCCTGTTCCATTTGGAGCTCCAGCGTGATGCGCACCTTCCCTCCGCGGTGGTCTCCCGCCCAACGGGCATCTGCCTTGGGTTTTCAAGACCTCCCCAGTGCTCCTAACGTGTATCAAGGTTGGGGACCACTCACTGCAGAAGGAACAGGGTCCAAGCAGAAGCTGCTGGACTGTGAAACCCGAGGAAATATTCTCACAGTAGGAAGGGTGAAGACGTGGGTTTTTTTACTGGGTAACAGGACTCAGCTTACCCCCCGGGCGTGTCCCACTAAGTCTACCCTTATGGTTTTTAGCTGGGGAAGCTCGGACCACCTTTGCAATTCCATTCCTTCCCTATGAGGACAGTCCCCACTACTGTCGGGTCCTTGGTTCCCCAGTGCCCCCACTTACCACCCTTTAAAATGGGCCCATAACTGAGGGTTGTTCATCTTTGTGACTCTTTGCAGAGAGCATTAGACTTTTCAGCAGGAGACTGAGGGATTGAGATGAGTGCTGAGATGTGAAAATAGAGATGATCCTTCCAGATTATTTTTATCTTGTCTTAAACACTCAAACACCGAGACAGGCAGACCAGTTGAGCTTTTGTGGGAAGCTGTGCATGTCTTCCAACCACAGCAAGTCTGGGGTTATAATTCCCGGCTCCCTACAATAAAATCGCTTCAAGGGTAAATAAAAGGCCAGTGAGAACAATGGCTGGTTGAGAACAACTGTCTCACAGTGACCACCTCACACACCAACTGTGCGTGAGCAGATCCTGCCAGCCACAAACGGGTTCCCCTGGGGCGACCGTCCATCGCGCTCACTCCCAGGCCTGGTGGAGCCACACTGCCTTCCCCTGGGGCATTTGTGTCTTGGTCTCGTTCCTCTATAATCTGCACAGTTCCCCCAGCCCGGTGGCCACTGGCCCTCAGGGCTGATGTGTGTGGGATGCGGGGGCTTTGCAAGGCGGCAGAAGGTCCAGCCTGGCCGCTGCTGATGTCTGGATGCCACCTGGGCACGAGTCACACGGCCCCCAGGGTCCCCAAGTCCTGGGGGACGTCCCCCCTCCTCCAGCTCCCAAGGTCCTTCGGCGGGGGGCAGGGGGAGGGGGTGGGCAGAAGAAACAGGCCTGTCACAAGGCCATGCAGAGGAAACCTGACTGCCACGTCCAGTAGAGCATGTCCTCCTCCGAGACGCCTCAAGAAGATCGCATTGCATGAAGCCCCCAGGCCGAGCGAGTGAGGGTCTCACTGATCAGAGGAAGGCACTGTGTCAGCTCGAACCTGTCAGAGCCTCCGTCAAAGAAGCAGAGAAGCGACGCTGACAGGAAAGCGGAGCCCCGGTGCCCTGCTGATGGGAATGCCGCACGGGCAGCTGTTAGGGAAACAGCACAGCTGTTCCTGAAACCTTAGACGTGGAGTTACTCCACGACCAGCAATTTCGTTCTGTATGCATGCCGAAAGAATGAAAGCAAGGACTCAATGAAGGTGCCCCCTTCACAGCAGCAGCACCCACAGCAGCTGAAAGGTGGGAGCACCCCACCTGTCGGTGGACGACAGGTAGACAAGACGCGGTCCATCCACACGGTGGATTATGGTCCAGTCTTAGAAAGGAAGGCAGTTCTGACCCCTGCTGCAGCATGGAGGAACGCTGAGAACATCCTCAGTGAAACGAGCCAGCCACACAAGGAAAAGCTCCCCATGATTCCACTTGTAGGAGCTCCCTAGAGCAGATTCATAGAGACAGAAAGTGGTTTCCAGGGGCTAGGCGAGAAGGTGGAGTGAATGTTTAATGGGGACAGAGTCTCGGTTTTGCAAGAAGAGTTCTGGAGACGGAGGTGATGGCTGCACCACCATGTGACTGGTCTTAGCACTACCGACCTGTGTGTGTAAGTGCTTAGGATGCTAAGTTTTCCGTCGTTGTGTTAGCCGCTCAGTGTCTGACCCTGTGACCTCATGGACTAGAGCCCTCTGTCCGTGGGATTCTCCAGGCGAGAACACTGAGTGGGTTGCCATGCCCTCCTTCAGGGGATCTTCCTGACCCAGGGATTGAAGCCTGGTCTCCTGCATTGGCAGGCGGACCGTCTGAGCCACCAGGGTAACAGAAGAAAGCCGCTCTCCACCGCGGGGACGAGGCACTCTCAAGGTGGAGAAGCTGGTTTCCACCCCCGAACGCGCTCACGCCCCCTTGCACCCACGGCAGCTGCTCGTCCTCTGTACACGGGGCTCTGGTCAGTTTCTCCCGGATCCGAGGAGGGGCGAGCACTCGGTTCCCGCCGTTCGGGCCTTTGCCTGTTTCTCCGGTTTGTATGGGTTTTACTTTTCCTGACCGTGACACTTCTGGCTCTGTTGGAAAGTGTCGCTTGGTTAACACCAACGTTTCTATTCAGCAGGCACGCAAGCAGCACAGAACGCACGCGCAAGGCCGCACCCACGTCTCCCTGGAGTTCACACTCGTTTCTTTTACGGTAGATTTGATCCGTAATGTTTAGAGCACGTCCTCTTTGGAACCATCGTACCTAAGTGTCAGTCGCGTTTTTTTCTCCTTTACTGGTTACTTTTACGAGGCTGTTCCCTTGAAAGAAGCTCAAAGAGCTTTATAAAAATCCATTGTATGAATCTTTCTCACACAGCAATGCGGTAGGGCGGGAAGTGGTAGGGCTCTTCCAGTTATGAAGAAACAGTCAAGGGAGTGGAAAATTCCAGAAGGAGCACGCCTCCTTGAGCTGCCATGCCCCACCCTGATTTCCAGATATGCCACGGCTTTTTCCTCAGTCTAGACTGGAGACACTTAGAGCGAGAGGCTGGAACTTTAATGAAACGCTCTGTTAGAGGCTGACTTCTTCAAGCTTGGCTTACACATCCAGGGTCACGCATGCCTTTCTCACAGATGTGTGGATGGGGGCAGCAGCCAGGTTTCTGGCTCAGAAAGAACCTGAATTCTGAGTTTAGATAGGAAGTCCTCAGTCTGAATAACTAAACTTAAAACCCGGCATTTTTACATAACACAAAGGAAGCACAAACTTTCATTCTTTTTTGAGTTTCATAAGCATTTTTGGTCACTCTTGTTAACAGAGATAGCAGTGTCTTAAATATTTTGCTTATGAAAAGCAATATTATAAAATGCCCTAAAAAAGTCTATTCTTTAGTGAGCTCTCACTAAAAAGAGCTACTCAGAAATTCAGCTCACTATTTGGGGACCAAAGAAATAAATAAATTCAAAGTCTTAAAAAATGAGATTTTTCTCCTATGCTTCTTCCCAGCTTGAAGGCTTCTGGGGGGGAACTCTTTGGATTGCTGGGCTATGTTTTATCTGGGATTTTAGTGGTAACACTGGTTCGCATGCACCCTGGGGAGCTAGCTCAGCTCGGCCACCAGGTGGCACTGTGGTCATTCACCAGCGCCCGCGGCGCCCCGGCCGCGAGGTCGCCCAGGCATGTGACGCCTCCAGTGCTCAGCCTGCGCTCCGTTATTATTTTTTGATTTATAAAGCGCCATTCCTCCGTAGATTCCCTGGCCGCAGCTGCTTCGGAGAAGGCTCGCAGAAGCATTGCCCAGCAAGGGGAGCGACCCCGGCAAGGCGTAAGGTGGTCTGATGGACTCAGGTGGACATCTGGAAAGAAATCTGCTGACCCAAAGGGCCCAGCGGCCAAGGCCCCGGCCAGCAGGGGAGGGGTCAGCCCCGGGGCCACCCGTGTCCCAGCTAGCACGGAAGGCAGCCCCTCCAGTGGGCACACGCGCAAATCTGTTCCCGTAAAAGATAGAGGCGAGACTTCTTTCGTGGTGAGCAATCGAAACACTGCAGCTGGGACCTGCTGGGCCCGGTTCAGCCTTTGTGTTCCATCCAGAGTTGGGCTGGCTCCAGGCGCTCAGTTCAGTCTTCAGGGAGCCAAACAGGCTCCTCATGGTTTAGGGAACTGGTGCAGGTGAGACTCTGAGCGGGCCGGGGAGCTGGGGACACCAGGGACCCTGCCTCTGGGGACAGTGCTCTGAACAGGGTGGTCATTACAGGTGGAACCTTTGTAACATCAGCCGAAAACTTATAAATCCAGTTCTGGGACGTTGGAAAGGCGGTAAGTCATGACTGTGCGAGCCAGAGGGGAGCACGTTGATGGGATGCAAACGAAAATACAGAAGCTTGTTGAAAACAGCTCGACTGTGGGAGGCCAAGTGAAACCGTGGGCTGCGAGCTGGCCGTCCGATGACACAGGTGGGGGGGTGTCCACCTCCAGTGGTGCGGGCACCCACCCATCAGACCGCGTGCCCTGAGCCGCCGCCCCTCAGACCCTGTGCTCGAAGCTCCGCCCCTCTCAGGCCGCGTGCCCTGAGCCCCCGCCCATCAGACCCCATGCTCTAAGCCCCGCCCCCCTCAGGCCGCGTGCCCTGAGTTATGCTAAGCAGTTCTCCCAGCAGTCTAGCGGAACAGCCGTTGTCGTCACTGCTTTACAGAGGAGGGCCTGAAGGCCCGATGGTCAAGATTACATGGCCAAGGAGATATGCTTGGGAGCTAGAGCGAAGGCCCCTCGGCTCCCAGGTCCCTTAGGGGCACTGCGCTGCTTCCTGAAAAAAGCGGTGACGCGGGCGGGCATGGCCGCACAGAACCTCGGAAGGGTTCGTGTGCATCACGCAGGCCTTCCCGCTGGCCGAGAGGAGGAGCGTCCAGAGCTCGGGGCCTGTCTGCCCTCCTCCCCGACTCCAGGCGGGAGCGGGGCTACCGTGAAGACCCAGGCCCAGGGGGTCTCCTGCAGTCTGTTCTCTGCTGGTAGCCACTCTCCGTGCCCAGGAGAGAGAAGGAGACCCTGCTGCCCACTCCTGGGGAGCCTGTCCGACAAGCCGTGGAGAGTGGCCGAGCACGGTCCCTGAGGCCATGGCCCGTGCACATTTGATTGGGGGACGATAAACTGTGCCCAGGAAACTTGCTTCTTTCGTCACGAGCCCTGCAGGCTGAACGCCTTAGCCCTGTAGTTTGTTGCAGTTTTAAAAACAAGACCATTGTTCGGCTGCAGGCCGGAAACCTCCCTGCTGTAAAATTCAATCCCCCTGAATGGATGCGACAGTCGGACTGTGGAGAAAGCTGAGCGCCGAAGAATTGATGCTTCTGAACTGTGGTGTTGGAGAAGACTCTTGAGAGTCCCTTGGACAGAAAGTAGATCAAACCAGTCAATCCTAAAGGAAATCAATGCTGAATGTTCACTGGAAGGACTGATGCTAAAGCTGAAACTCCAGAACTTTGGCCACCACATACGAAGAGTTGACTCATTGGAAAAGACTCTGATGCTGGGAGGGATTGGGGGCAGGAGGAGAAGGGGACGACAGAGGATGAGATGGCTGGATGGCATCACGGACTCGATGGACATGAATTCGGGTGAACTCCGGGAGTTGGTGATGGACAGGGAGGCCTGGCGTGCTGTGATTCATGGGGTCGCAAAGAGTCGGACACGACTGAGCGACTGAACTGACTGAATGACTGAAGAATGATGATGTCACAGAAGTTCCCTGCAGTGATGAAACGGCGAGCGTAGGACTCAAACAGGGAGGGAAAGCTTGAGCTCCCGGGAGGAGGAGGTGGGAAGACGGGGAGGCTGGAGCCCGGGCCGCCCTGACTGGAGGAGCGAGGGGAGCCGGGAGGACGTGGACGGATTTGCTGAGGACGTTATTGATGAGCAGAGTGTGGCTCCCTGGCCCTCCCCGGACGTCCAACCTGACGATGGGAAAGATGGAAGAGCTGGTGGGGACTGGCCTCCCGCAGACCTGCCAACTTCTGGAAAGAGGCAGACGGCCGCAAGCGGAAGGGGCGGGGCCAGAGGAGGAGGAGGCAGAGAGCAAATGTGGATGGTTCTCGTGGTGAGGCGCAGGGGCCTCTTTGCCCCACCGCGTCTAAGGAGCCCCGCAGAGAGGAGCTGGGTGCTGGGTTCCAGTGGAGACAGGCTGGAGCCAGGCTGCTTGGCGTGGGGCGGGTGGGCTAGGGTGGGCTCGCACTGGTGGGGGCTTCACAGCTGCTGCGGCTTTACATGCCTGCTCCGGGCTGCTCGTCAGTGTGGCCGAGAGAGCCACACCTGGACAGAGGTGCGACACCACCTTCCGGGGTCCACAGCTAAGTCCTCCCACCTCCCCCGACCCCCGGTGACGTGGAGGCCGTGGAGGAGAAGCAGAAGGAACACGGCCTTCTCTGACTTTGCTGGGGCTGATCAGTGTCCAGTAAGTACCTTCTTTGAAAAATGACTTTCCCCAGCAGGTTGTTTTGGAAGTGAAAGTGACTCAGTTGTGTCCTACTCTTTGCGACCCCATGGGTTGTAGCCCGCCAGGCTCCTCTGTCCATGGGATTCTCCAGGCAAGAATACTGGAGTGGGTAGCGTTTCCCTTCTCCAGGGAATCTTCCCAGTCCAGAGATGGAACGTGAGTCTCCTGCATTGTAGGCGGATTCTTTATCAGCTGAACCACAGGGAAGCCCGGTTGTTGGGAGTGTTAGGATTTTTTAAAAAATTAACTGTTCTCCAAGTCCTATTCTAGCTGTGTTGCTGTAAGTTATGCACATGAAGCGTCAGATCTTCCCAGGAGGTAAACACTGCCGTCTCCATGCTGAGATGTGGACACGAGGCCCCTGGAGATGCGGGGTCACTTGGGGCCTTGGCTGCTGGTGGCAGAGCTGGCATCTGACATTGGGTCTAGACTCAAAACTTGGGGCACTTTCTCCTTATTTCCATAAATACAAAATAAGAAGAAATAAGAAAACATATCTCATTTGTTTTGTGCACATGACATTATTGCTTTTATAAAATATAGTCTGAAAAATCATCTGAAATATCATCAGGCGTCAGCAACCAGGAACATTTCAGTGATTCTCCGTGAAGACGTCTCTCTGCTGCATTCATTTCCAGATGAACTTGTCAATATGCAGGTTTCTCCTACTTGAAAACCGGTTGCAACATATCTCATCGACCAGAAGTGTCTGGCTCTTTGGTCTTCAGGTTTGCCCAGTGGGGTGGGCCTGGGGTTTCCATGGGGGGAAGGGCCTCCCTGGCTGCAGGGAGCCTCACTCCCGTGTCTGCCCCCCGCCACCCCGCCCACTGGGGCAAGGCTACTGGGAGCATCTGTGGGCTCTGACCCGCTTCCGAGAGGGGCTGTGATCTGCCTCTCAGGACAAGATTCCGGGGATGGGTCCTGGAGAATGAGAACCACGTCCACCCTCATCTGCCTTGACTATGGGGATTTCCCTCCAGCCAGGCCCTCCAGGAAGCACTTTCAATATTCACTAGAAATGCCACGAGGCGACATGATGGTCCATCTCCTGTGGCTTGTGTGGGCGCACAGCTGAGGAGGGCTAGGGTCGGCCCCCAGGCCTCTGTAATTGGAGCCTGTGCTCGGCGTCCCTTCATTGTGTCCCTGTGTCATGTCACCATCGCTAGCGGAGGCTTTGTGTGGGAGAGGTCTACAGAAAGGTGCGGTTTGGGGGTAGGAGGAGTTAGACTCAGCACACACACACACACAGGTGCGCTCACACCTCACACCAGCACGGGGCCTCCCTCGCAGAGGAGCCTATGAGGGAGCAGCCTGTGCTGGCTGGGACTCAGAGCCCAGCGCCCGCCCGCGTTTGGGAGCCAGCACCAGCTGTGAAGGCGCCTTTGTTTCCCTTATTGTGCAAAAGGTGTTCTGATTACAATGTGTTTTTCTGAGTCAGACGACGGAGGTAGAATGTTGGCCATGAGATGGTGTTTGTGAAATCCCGGTGGAAGAGACCATAAAGTGACTTTAGTGCTTGTTTACAAATGGTTTCATCAGCTAAAGGAGAACGGACTGAGCCGTAGTCACTTAGAGAATTTCTCTGGCGGGTCTGTAAATGCTGATGTTCAAGGAGGTCAGAAGAATGAATAATGAGACAGCTGCTTGGGGACTTGTATCAGTCAGGAAAATGGGTCCAGCTACATAACGTAGAAGCCCCTGGGTCTCCTAATGCAACAAAAGCCGACCTCTTATCCAAGTGCAGGCTGGCCGGCTCACAGGACAGCTCTCCTCCCAAGGATGAGAGGGGGTCCTGGCCGTCTCCCTTGCGGCCCTGCCAGGGAGCTGTCGGGTTTCAAGGCTGCCACATTGAAGAAGTGAGGGCCCGAGGGCAGGTGGGGTGCTTTGAAGACCATATTCTGATGCCAAAATCAGAGGTTTGGAACCACTTCAAGAAGAGCAAGCTCTAACTTTCATATTTGATGAAGGCACCTTGAAAAAATGTGAAGGTTAGCTCTTCTCTCGAGTATAGGAACATATTTGGGAATAGCAGGCCCAGAACTGTGGAAGCAGAATGGAAGTCCATGATGCAAAGGAGCTGTCATCAGACCTGGAGCTCACCCGAATCCAGGGCGGTCTCACCTGGAATCACTGCTTAGTTACCTCTGCACAGACTCTTCCCAAACGATGCCACCATTGTGGATTCCTTGTGGACGCATGTTGGAAGGAACCAGGATCCTACCTATGACGACCACCACCTGCAAAGAGCAAACATCTTGTCCCTCATGCCTCAGACATTTTTTATGAAACAACCAAGTTTTACCAAGGAAACTGGAATTCCTTGGGTTCCTTATGGACCCCACTTCTTCTCCACATCCCTGCCGCCCCGTCCCCTCCCTCCTTAGAGGACACAGCTCTGATTAACTCGATGCCGTCCCTTGTGGGTCACTTGTTTATAAACTCACTACACTTCTGTTTTCCATAATAAAGGCATAGGATTGATTTATGTATTTTCAAAATTTACACAAGTGACATCCTGTTGTGTGCGTTGTTTAGGACCATTTGTATATTCAACATTTTGTTTTCAAGAGCTGGTCAAGGCATAAACTCAATTGTTCCCTTTAATAAATATTTTGTATTCCATTATATTGGCTCTTGATGTTGGAAATTTAGACTGTCTTCAAATTCTCTTCTTACAAACTAGTTAGTGAGTGATCATCAGGGTTCATCAGAGAAATGGAACAATTGTGTGTGTGTGTGTGTGTGTGTGTAAGTATGTCTCTATACATGTAGGTATAGAACCCACTTATACTTAATATATATAAACACATATTTTTATATGAAATGGTTGTAATATATACAATTCTCAGAATGCTCAGCTCAGCTCAACTTTGAAGCCTCAATTCAACAAGGATCATTTACATTTTATAGGCTCAAACCCCCAAAAGCAAGTCCTCTGGCTTAAAAAATCCACTCACAGGAACTCTTCCAGCCCCGGGCCCCCGAGTAGTCCCCGAGGTCCTCTGTGTCCCCGCCTGCAGCGTCCGTCTCCTCTGTCGCTCTTGGACCTCAGCTCTGGTTTCCCACTTCAGCGCTGCTGACGCGGGGGCTGAGGAGTCCACACCTGGGGGGCTCCTGGTTTTGGAGGCTGTTCAGCAGCCTCCCTGGTGTCTACCCGCTCAATTCTCACACTCCCGCAGTTGTGAAAATCACAGCTGTTTCCATTCCTTGCCAAATGTGCCACGAGGGCAAAACTGCCCCAAACTGAGAACCAGTGACTTAATTAAAACCCCTCGGTAAAGTCCCCATGGCAGATGCTCTCAGAGATAACGCCAGCCCTCCCACTCTGCCCGCAGGTACTGGGTGGAAAGGGGAGAAGGATGTGCAACCTGATTGACCCTCCAAGGTTGCCCTTGAGGTCTAGGTTCTGAGTTCATTTCTCTGCTGGCTACACTTAGGAGGGATAATTTCATGAGTAAAAACGATATGTTCAAGACAAATTGAGAGCAAATAGAGAAAGAATCTGTCTTTTATTTCTACGGCAGGAAATGATAGGAACCTGAAAGGGAGTTTGCTTAAATTTTTGTCTCCCTAATTTAATTTTCTCTGTTGTTTTCCCAGTGGGGACCAGGCTTCCAGATGTTACCGCTGCCTTTTGATGTTAAGGGGGCTCCGGACAATGAAGAGCCGCAAGCATGAGCCCCCTTCTCCACAGGCCAGACGCACGTCAGTCACCGCCACCTAAGACGCAGGGAAGAATCTGGAAGAAGCAGAAATGTTTTCCAAAGAAAACGCACGTCGTGAGGTCCGTTCACAGGCTATTTTGACCCTAACTCAAGGGAAAGTTTTCCCCACGGCCGGACTCTCAGTTAAGCACATTTTAGAGAGTCTGACCGCTGACTTTTCCCGCAGTAGACTAGGGAAGAGTGGGCGTCACAGCAAAGTGTCCTGAATGCAGAGAAAAAGGTTGTTACCCCTGATGGGAGAAGACGGAATAACAGAACCAGGAGCAATAAAAACCATCTCACGACCGCAAACCTCAGGGGCTCGAGGTCAGCTAATATGCAGCATAAAGTGCACAAACACTTCATCTGTCCCCCCTCCCTCCGCGAGTAACGTTACGACGCTCACAGCGCTGGAGGTTTATGGGCGATGCTGAGTCTTTATCAAAGCGAGTTTCTCTTGTGTTCACGATAGTCCTGCGGGCAGGGGTGATGGTCTCCCAGGAGTGTGAATGTGTGTGACCACCGCTGAACGGCGTGCATAACCCTGATGAGAGTGGTGAGCATTATGCTGCGTGCGTCACTGTCATGTAAAAAATCAGGTCTTAGGAGGACTGAGAAGTGTGTGATATGTTTTGGAAAAAATAACCAAAACGTATATGATTCAAAATAAAACTGTGCTGCCTGGGATAAGCAGACTCTCTCCTCGTGAGACACTCAGGGACACTGTCTCCTTTATCACAGAAACTCGATGGTCACGACGTCTCTGGAATTTGCTCAAAATCAGCAAGCAAAAAAAAAAACAAAAACAAAAACGCAGCAAGGAATCAGGTCCTAATAGAATCAGATGTCATGATTTGGGGACTGGCTTTTTTTAAAAAAAAAAAAACTCTGACAATGAATTATGACTACAAATCTTGTGGTTTGATAATAGAACTTAAAAAAAAACCCTGTTGGATGACTGGGCCCATTTCTGCGGCTCCTCTGACGAGTGTGGGCTTCAGGATCCCACCGTTGTGCATCAGGATGAAGTATGAAGAGGTGAGCTGTCTGCCTTGATGACAGCAAGCAGATTCCTGGCGGCCAGCGCACACAGCAACCCCCGCGGGCCCCTCAGCGACCCCAGCAGGCCCCGGGGAGTGGCGGCTTCTACTCAGAGATCCGACCACTTGCGGTCATTTGTCGCCCTGTTGACTGCGGCGCTGCTATCACGGTGCCAGGACCACTCCAGGGACTTTCTGAGGAGCTTTGTCCCGTCACACGAGAAGGTCGGATTGGCGCTGCCTGCTTCCTGCTGTCTGGTCCTGCCGTGTGTTTCGCTCGATGTTTCTGCTCTTCCACATTAAAAGGGGAGGAGTCCTGAAAGCACAGACTATTGACCAAGGTGGGGCAGGCTCTGGAGACTCAGCTGACTTGGATTGACCGCTGGCCCTCTCGTAATTGTCTTTTTAAGGCTGCTGCTGCTGCTGCTAAATCACTTCAGTTGTGTCCGACTCTGTGCGACCCCATAGACAGCAGCCCACCAGGCTCCCCCGTCCCTGGGATTCTCCAGGCAAGAACACTGGAGTGGGTTGCCATTTCCTTCTCCAATGCATGAAAGTGAAAAGCGAAAGTGAAGTCGCTCAGTCGTGTCCGACTCTTAGCGACCCCACGGACTGCAGCCCACCAGGCTCCTCCTCCCATGGGATTTTTCCAGGCGAGAGTACCGGAGTGGGGTGCCATTGCCTTCTTCATCTTTTTAAGGCAGGGAGCTTCAAACCCTTTTTTTTTTTTTTTTTTGAGAAAATGAGATTTTAAGTTTGGGTTGGAATTCTCATTTTGTTTTTGTTTTGCTTAGCACCCCACCCCAGTACTCTTGCCTGGAAAATCCCATGGATGGAGGAGCCTGGTAGGCTCCAGTCCATGGGGTCGCTGAGAGTCGGACACGACTGAGCAACTTCACTTTCTCTTTTCACTTTCATGCATTGGAGAAGGAAATGACAACCCACTCCAGTGTTCTTGCCTGGAGAATCCCAGGGACGGAGCCTAGTGGGCTGCCATCTATGGGATCACACAGAGTTGGACACGACTAAAGCGACTTAGCAGCAGCAGCAGCAGCAAGTGACTTTTAAAAGTTATTTCTTTTTTGTGGCTGCACTGGGTCTTCGTTGCTTTTCTCTAGTTGCGGCGAGTGAGAGCTGCTCCTGTTGAGGAGCACAGGCTTCTCTCTGCGGTGGCCTCTCTTGTTGCAGAGCACAGGCTCTAAGCACTCGGGGTTCACTAGTTGTGAGATGGGAGCTTAGTTGCTCTGCAGCCTGTGGGATCTGCCCAGACCAGCGATCAATGCATCTCCTGTGCTGGCAGGCGGGTTCTTATCTGCAGCCTGTGGAATCTGCCCAGACCAGCGATCAATGCATCTCCTGTGCTGGCAGGCGGGTTCTTATGCGCTGTGCTGCCAGTTGAGTCCCTGCGAATGACTCTTAAATAAGTACTATTTGATGGGGGCAAGTAGATTCATTCAAAACTCTTCCTTCCCATCACATGTGGCTCTCAAAGTCTGGTCCTCAGTTAGGACCGGGGGAGGAACTGGCACAGCTGGAGGCATCCTCTGCTCAGCAGAGAAACAGAATTAGCCCACAAGTCAGAAAAACTCAGCCGTCGGTCCATGTGGGGGCTCTGGGCGGCCAGCGGGGATGGAATTCTCTGAGGAAAGAAAGGATTTTTCTGAATCATTTCCTCAGGAGGGAAATAACCACCCAGTTTTAGCCTCCAGCTTTCAAGTTGTTTCTCCAAATCTCTGGAGGTTTTTCAGATCCAGTTCTGAAGGTTTTTATAAAAGCGAAATGGCCCTGAGATCTCCTGTCCAAGTGCAGAGCCCCTTGCTGAATGGATGGGGTGTGATGCGGTTTTCTGAGAGCTTGTTTGGATTTCAGGAAGTGAACGAGATAAGCTGAATGGCCTTTTCCTGCTCTGACTCTTAAAAAAGAGTCTTGCCCAAAAACGCTTGAAAGAAACCACTGACATTTCCTAACTTCAAAAGAACAAAACTCTAACAGGGGAGGAAAGAAAATCACAATTAGAGGCCCAGGATGCAGCAGAGACACAGCAAGTGGTAACGCCAACGGGGACAGATTTAGAACAAACACTCGATGCTCCAGAGTCTGCCTGTATTTGCATCTTGTTTTGTTTTTGTATGAACTTCCCTGCTAAAAGCGTGACACAGAAACGCACCTGTCTGGTCTGAAACGTTTCCCTTGGCCCTCTCCTCCTTGCTTCTTGCTTTGCATTTCACTGTCAGGGGAGGTAAACTTGGCGTGTGTGTGTGTGTGTGTGTGTGTGTGTGTGTGTGTGTGTGTGCGCGCGCGCGCGCACTAGAGGCTGTTTCAGGGAAGTCCTGTGTTGGTGAATGAGGTGGTTTAGGGCTGAACTTCATTTCTGTTATTTTTGTGGAGAGATGGAAAGTCAGTGTGATGCCCTGATCGTCACATGACATCCTTCAACATGGGCAGAATTTCCAGGGAAGCCCACCCCAGCGACCCCTGAGCAGCTCTGGGCTGGACTTTTCACCCTGAGAAAATGTGGTTATTTCAGACACCCCTCATCACCCAGTCCTGAGACGCTTGGCAAGAGCAGGGGAGCAGCACCCAGCCTCTATTTGAGGGCAGGAGAGAAGAGCCAACCTCTACCAGGCCTGGGCTGAGACCCAGGGCATCCCAGAGCCCTCGCCCAACAAGCTCCAGTGCAGCCCATGAGACGACAGGTGACCCGTTCTCCCCTCTTCCCTGCCATGGAAAGGCGTGACTCCAGTGCAAGGCGTGGGCCTTGTTCTCAGAGTCAGGGTTCACAGGCTATGTGAAGAAATGCAAAACTCCCAGCCATAGCTTCTGTCAATCCTTGAAAACTCAAGGAGGCTCAGCTCTAGGAGCTAAGAGCTAAGGTCCAGAAGATCAGGGAATAAAAACCAATTCTTTCTGGCCTCGCTGACTCAAGGACATGAGTTAGAGTAGACTCTGGGAGACAGTGGAGGACAGGGGAGCCTGGCGCGCTGCAGGGGTCGACCCCCAAGGTTGCAAAGGGTCGGACACGACTGAGTGACTGAACGACCACACGTGCCCCGTGGCACGTTCAGGATGGGAGAGCAGACATGAGAAAGTCGCGAGTGCTCCTTTCCTGCGAGCGGTGGGCATCCACAGTCACTCCAGAAACAGTCCCTTCCCCTGGGGGCAGGAGGGGGGCCTGTTAATCTCCGGAGCAGGAAAGCGCCTCACAGCTGCTCCGCCCGGAAGAGCCCTCAGCCTGCTCGCAGCCCCGCTGGAGCCCGGCCCCATCGCCACCTCCCTCCTCCATCTCCCCAGGCATTTTCTGTCAGGCTTGGAGCATTTTCCTCCTTCCCCCATGGACCCCACGCCCTCAGAAACCAACTCTGGCCAAGTCACTCTTTGGCCTCTGAGAAGCCTGGAGACCCTCTTCCATCCAAAGGACGTTAGAAATGACATCTTCTGACCCTCCCTGGACCGGGCTCAAGGGAATGACGTCTTTGCTTCCCGGTCCCCTCCATGAGCTCCTTGGAGATGCTGGTCCTGGTGAGTCACGCGTGCTCAGCACTGTCGGGGCTGCCTCCTGGGGGGCTCCTCCTGCCTAAAGCAGGGGGCCAGCCTTGGCAGCCCCTCCACCCCACCTCACACCACCCAAGGGGCAGGGAGGGGGCTGGGAAGGGACAGGACCCTGCCTTTCCTGGCACAAAGTACTTCTCTCATCCCTGGAAGCGCTTTCCTGCTGAACTTCGGAACGCAGTTATTTTGAAGTCAAGCCAGGAAAAGCTCTGGAAACAGTGATGGGAGCTTGTGCTGGAAGCCGAGGACACAAGCTCCACGCCGACTCTCCAGGCCTTATTTATTTCATGATCTGGACTAATTTCTCAGCTGTAATCGACACCACCCACCACCTATGAACTTCCCAGAAACGTCCGGCAGGGGAGGGGCGGGACAAGCAGGAATGCCCGTGGCCGCCAGGCTCCAGGTCCAATCTGTCACGGCCAGCTCCATAATTCATGTAGACGACCTCCTCAAATAAGCGGAACTATTGGCAGCGAACAGACAGAGCAAACGTCCCAGTTTTATTACAGGACGGAGTCTGTTACATGATCGGATTGCAGAGTGAGTTGACCTGTGAAGACCCAGCTAGCCTTTACATTTCGATATTTTGCTCATCCTGGATTTCTTTGGTATTAATTTTGATCTTTGAAAAAAATATTGTACTAGGAAACGTAAATGCGTATTACTAAATGAGAGAATCCAATTTGAAAAGGCTGTGTGCTGTGATTCCAACTCGGTGACACCCCAGAAAAGGCAAAACTATAGAAACAGTGATGAGATCAAGGGCTCCCAGGATTGGGGGGCGGGGGGAGGGAGGGGTGGACAGGCGGGGCACAGAGGAGTTTGGGCGGGCCGTTAGACTCCTCCGTAGGACGCCGCAGTGATGAATACATGCCATTAAGCATTTGTCCAAACCCTTGGAATGTATAACACGAGGCGTGAACCCTAATGTAAACAGCAGGCCCTGGGTGCTGATGGTACGTCAGTGTAGGGTCATCGATCACAGCGACTGTACCCCCAGTGGGGGTGCCGATAATGTGGGAACAGGGCATGGGGGGGTAGGGGGCAGGCAGGAAATTTCTGCACCTTTCTCTCAAATTTGCTGTGAACCTAAGACTTCTCTAAAAAGTAGAGTTTGATACAAACATTGCATTAATATGCTATTTATCTGGGACCTTACTGTATGATGGGGGCAGAGTTTCAGTTTCATGAGATGGGAAGAGTCCCGGGCAGGCAGAGATGGGGCAGGGCAGCGTGAATGTAAAGCCGCTGAACCTAAAAGTGGTTAAAAGGCACATTTTGTGTTGTGTGTGTGTTGTGTGTGTGTGTGTGTGTGTTTGATCAGAATTTCCACGCGCCATTTATTTCAGCGACTTTTTCACCACTCCCCTTCGCCTTGAGTTGGGTCCTTCTGGTCTCACCCTCGTCCTGGCCCCGCTTCCCCACCTCTGGGAATCTGAGCTCTGGGTGTTGGGGGGTGTGAACCACCACACGGCAGGGGCAGACTGCCTACACCTGATGTAGACAGCAGCCTATTTTATTTTGTTTTTCTTATGGCTGCTGCTGCTAAGTTGCTTCAGTCGTGTCTGACTCTGTGCGACCTCATAGACGGCAGCCCACCAGGCTCCCCCGTCCCTAGGATTCTCCAGGCAAGAACACTGGAGTGGGTTGCCATTTCCTTCTCCAATGCATGCAAGTGAAAAGTGAAAGTGAAGTCGCTCAGCTGTGTCCGACTCTTTGTGACCCCATGGGCTGCAGCCTACCAGGCTCCTCCGCCCATGGGATTTTCCAGGCAAGAGTCCTGCAGTGGGGTGTTTCTTACTGCACAAGACTGTAAATTCCAAGACATCATTATAAAAGCTTGAATTCCATTTAAACATATCAGGACCCTCCTTGCTCAGTGTGTACATGTGCTCACTCAGCCCGCTGTGCCTGACTCTTGACTCTTTTCACTCCATGGACTGTAGCCCGCCAGGCTCCTCTGTCCATGGGATTCTCCAGGCAAGAGTACTGGAGTGGGTTGCCGTTTCCTCCTTCAGGAGACCTTCCTGATCCAGGGATAGCACCTGCATCTCCAGGGCCTTTTCTTTAAGAGGAGACTCTTGGATGTAAAATCACTCTTCTCTGTCTGGCTTACCTTGCATTTAATGTGCATCAGAAACAGAGGATGGGAGTGAGTGAGAACAATGGAAGGTAACTGTGGAAGGATGTAGAGGGGGCTGCTTTGGCGGCTCAGATGGTACGAACCTGCCTGCGATGCAGGAGACCCGGGTTTGATTCCTGGTCAGGAAGCTCCCCTGGAGAAGGGAATGGCCACCCACACTAGTATACTTGCCTGGAGAGTCCATGGACAGAGGAGCCTGGGGTCGGGGTGTGTGTGGCTACAGTTCTTGGGGTCACAAAGAGTTGGCCATGACTGAGCAACTAACACTTTCAAAGGGGGCTATATGCATTTTGCACCATGGAATAATGAACCAGCACAAACAGTGGTTGAAAGCTACAATTTGTTATCTCGATATTACTGATGTCTCTGTAGATCAGAAGTCCAGCATGGTCTGGCGGCCTTCACGTCTGGAGTTTCCAAGCTTATGCTCTTCGTTGGCAGGATCCAGTTCCCTGCAGGACTGGGGTCCTTTTCCTGCCGCTGTCAGCAGAGACTTGCTCTGAGTTTGCAGGGGTCACCTCCTCACCATGGGCTCTTCCCCTCTCAGTTAGCAAGGGCATGTCAGGTCCCTCTCCTGCTCTGAATCTCTGAGCCCACTGGGTCACCTCCCCATGGTAAGGTCAGCTGACTTGGGAGCTTACTGACATCCGTAAAGCCCTTCACAGCAGTGCTCAGGCTCACCTTTAACCAAATGGCTGGGAGGTGTGCACACACCATGGATGGAGGTCTTGGAGCCCATGTCCTGGGCTTTGAGGGGAACAGTTTTGGGGTCTTCAAGTCCTGTGCTGGCTGCAGCTCCGCAGACAGCGTGCCTTCTACTCTTCGTTAACCATGGAGGGCCTCGGGGTTGAGAGAGTCGTGCCTTCAGGGACAAGAGAGAGCTGTGTGATGCTTGCTTTGTTCCAGGTCAGTTTGAGCCTGGGACAGGACCACCCACGCAGGTGATAATTGTGACGATTTTCGCGGCTATCAGATTACTGGCTGACCCCGTCCCCTCCTGTCACACCAGGCCCCAAACCCTCCTCAGATGGAAATCATTTTCAGAACTTGACCGTGCTTCAGAGGCAAAGCCCTCGCTGGCCACTTACAAACACCATTTGGCGTCCAGCCCCGTGTTCTCTGAGAGCGCAGTATCTGAGTGACGTCTGCGCGATTATTGCGGGCAGATACGCCTCACGGGTGCCTATCTTTCTAACGGAAGTGATGCAAAGACAAAGAGAAGCATGTAGATTACCAACTTTGCAATTGGGGTTGGGAGCACGGACTGAAGTTTATTTTTGTTCTCTCCAGGCAGAAAGGCTGTGTTCACAGGGCAACTGGGGCAGAACGTCCTGCCTACTTACAGCCTCAAAATACTCCGAACAACTGAAAACCCCTTCTGGGTGGTGCGTGCTACATGATGAACTTTCGCTTGTTTTAAATTAAGTTTCTAAAGCTCCCCAACTGCTCAGGTACCGAGAGGAGAGCATCTCCTGCCCGAGTCCTGAGATGTGAACTTTGGCTACAGCTGGCTGCTGTCATCCAGGAAAAGGATGAGGAAAGCGTTCCTTTCCAAAAGCTCAGTCTCAGGTTTCAGGGGGGTTCGCGATCCTGCCCTCTTCCCCTCGCCCCAAGACCCTCGCTGCCTCGCGAGTCCCTTTTACAAAGGCGGGGCCCTGTGGGTGCCTATTTGCCACCTGCTGGCTGTGCTGAGCGGCACCTGGCCCCGCCAGCCGGCCAGCACAGGGTCTCATCCTGCCGCTCACCTCCCAGGTGGGCTTTCCCGCAGCCCAGGCTCTGCAGTCCCAGCCCGTTCCTCCTGGCTCCCTGTGGACTCCTGGCACCCCAGAAGAAGGAGGGCCTTTCCGGCCTGGGCCTTCCTTCAGACCATCTCACGTACAAGTATTTGCCAGAATTCCCCCAGCTGCTCCCCATGGACACTGGCTGTTGCCGGCATCATCTTCATCCTTCGCTTCCTCTTTCTCCCCCACCCTCTCCCGCCGCCTCCTCCAGGGAGCCCTAGGAGCATCTGTCCATCCTGAAATGAGGTCCACTGTAACAGGCACACTCTGCCTCTCCCACAGCCCTGTGACTCCATTGTTTTTGCCCTCCATGGATTTTTGACAGCCCGAGTTTATCATGGCTCATTTTCCTTCAGTTCTGTTCAGTGGCTCAGTCGTGTCCAACTCTTTGAGACCCCATGAACCGCAGCACGCCAGGCCTCCCTGTCCATCACCAACTCCCGGAGGTCACCCAGACTCATGTCCATCGAGTCAGTGATGCCATCCAGCCATCTCATCCTCTGTTGTCCCCTTCTCCTCCTGCCCCCAATCACTCCCAGCATCAGAGTCTTTTCCAATGAGTCAACTCTTCGCATGAGGTGGCCAAAGTACTGGAGTTTCAGCTTCAGCATCAGTCCTTCCAATGAACACCTAGGACTGATCTCCTTTAGGATGGACTGGTTGGATCTCCTTGCAGTCCAAGGGACTCTCAAGAGTCTTCTCCAACACCACAGTTTAAAGGCATCAGTTCTTCGGCACTCAGCCTTCTTCACAGTCCAGCTCTCACATCCATACATGACCACAGGAAAAACCATAGCCTTGACTAGATGGACCTTTGTTGGCAAAGTAATGTCTCTGCTTTTGAATATGCTATCTAGGTTGGTCATTACTTTCCTTCCAAGGAGTAAGCGTCTTTTAATTTCATGGCTGCAGTCACCATCTTCCTTCTGTGCCCCTGAATTCAGTGACACTTCTGGCAGATAACTGTCCGAGTCCTTCAGACTTGCTGGAGGCAGCCCCAGGCCAGAAAACAATGGTCTAGGAGCCCCTCTGGCTTCTGTGCACCAAAACGTAAGTCGTTAGAGGAGAAGAGGTCTAGGGTGCTGCCAGACGTGCTCGCCAAAGCAGGGGCACAGCCAGAGAGAGACTCCCGGAGGCGGGGGGCAGGGTGGGGAGCGGCTGCTGGAGAGAGACTCCCGGAGGCGGGGGGCAGGGTGGGGAGAGGCGGCAGGCCTCGCCAAGGAGCAGTGCCCACAGCCTGGGAGACGCCGGCTGCACCCGGGTCTCCGGGCCCTGTCTCAGAGGGAAGAACCGGATCAGCCCTGAAGGTCCCCGGAGGGACCCGCCTGTCCCTTCCTCGTGGCTGTCGTAGGATGGGTGTTTGCTGCAGTATTTAAGAGCTTAGTAAGAAATACCATTAGCCTACATCTAATGACTTCTTTTGCTTGAAAGTAATATTTCTTTTTTTTTTTTTCTGAATATAACTGAGAATTTTCATGGGTTTAAGCCACCCTTCCTGTTGATTAGCAGGACACAATGCTTTTTTCTCTAGTTTTCTAGCAACATGTTATACATCCTACAGGTTTTGACAAATGTGTGATGTAATAGGGTGTTCCAGGCGGTGCTAGCAGTAAAGAACTTGCTGACAATGCAGGAGACTTAAGAGATACCAGTTTGATCCCTGAGAGGGGAAGATCTCTGGAGGAGGGCATAGCACTCCAGTATTCTTGCCTGGAAAGAATCCCATTGCTGGAAGAGCATGGTGGGCCACAGCCCGTGGGGTCACAAAGAGTTGGACGTGACCGAAATAACACTATGATGTCATATGTCCCCATGACAGAATCATATAGAGTGATTTTGCCCCAAAAATCCCCTGCGCGCCACCGTTTATCCCTCCCTCATCCGTCCTCCGACCCGACGATCACTGATCTTCCCACTGTGATCTTTTTACATGGTTCTGCCTTTTCCAGAGTCACATCCCTGGGATCGTACAGCACATAGCCTTTACAAATTGGCTTCTTTCATTTAGCAATACGCTTTTAAGGTTTGGAGGCAGAATTTTTATGCAGCAACAGATAACCCAAACACTTGACATATAACACGTGTGTCACTTAGGAGACCAAATGGGATCCACACGCACGATTCTGTTGACCAAAGCCAACTGACTGCAGCCTCTAAGAGGAGGAATGTTTCCATGACGTCTCAGTTTCCATGACGTCTCAGTTTCCATGACGTCTCAGTAGCACGGGTATGAGAAGGTACTCAGGGCACGGTGCGTTTATCTGGAGACAGTTCAAGCCAGAAACTTGCTCCAAAGTAGAGAAGTTCAGCCAAATGATCATCGTTACAAGTTAATACCAATTTGATGGCATCATTACACTCTTACATAATCAAACCAGTAAATTATAAAGGAACTCAGTCCTGAATGTTCATTGTAAGGACCGATGCCAAAGCTGACGCTCCAATACTTTGGCCACCTGACGGGAAGAGCCAACTCATTGGAAAAGACCCTGATGCTGGGAAAGATTGAAGGCGGGAGGAGAAGGGGACGACAGAGGAGAAGATGGTTGGATGGCATCACCGACTCAATGGATGTGAGCTTGAGCAAATTCTGGGAGTTGGTGATGGACAGGGCGGCCTGGTGGGCTGCAGTCCATGGGGTCACAAAGAGTCAGACACGACTGAGCAATGGAACTGAACTGAACTGAATGCCATCATCACACTGTTACATGGCATGATGCTTTACTACCACTTTTCCTCAGGTACACATGTGGGAATACTAAGACGCTCAGCTGTGTCCGACTTTGTGATCCCATGGACTGTAGCCTGCCAAGCTCCTCTGTCTGTGGAGTTCTCCAGGCAAGAATACTGGAGTGGTTTGCCATGCCCTCCTCCGCAGGATCTTCCCAACCCAGTGATCAAACCCATGTCTTTTATGTCTCCTACATTGGCAGGCGGGTTCTTTACGACTAGCACCACCTGGGAAGCCCCTCCTGATAACACGCACACACGTGCACGCGCACACACACACAGTGTTATTTTCCCTACAGAAGCAGGAAGTCCAGCTGTTTTGAGACAGAAATATTTAACTTTTAAAACAAAGAGTTTCCGCCGCCCCAGATCAGAACCCAGGAAGGCTTGTTGGGCATCCCTGGCCCCCGGCTGGCCGTGGCTCTGCACTCGCAGGTGGGTGGCCTTGGCCTGTCACCCCACTCTGCGCCCCGCCTACTCCGTTCAGCAAACAGTGAGGTTAAAGCAAGTGACCAGTAAGAGCTCTTCCAGTTCCTGACCTGAAAGACAAATTCACCAAACTTACTGACCCACATATAAAACTCTCATGAGAATCAGTTGCTTTCCTGATTTGCAGAGAAAATTGTCTACATTACAACCTTTTACCAAACTCACCTGGGATCTCTCAGAGTTAAGCCAGTCCCCACGCCCATGGGGCCCAGACTCCAGACGGTAGCCGCAGAGTGGGCAAACCCTGGGGGCGCTCCAGGAGGGCCCGACGCTTGAGTGCAGGGTGAGCGGATGGCCGTGTACCCCCATTGTTTCTTTAGCACACATGTTCTTTTAATACGAATTGGCAAACAGGGAGTTATATGAAGTACATGCGAGCCAGGGCGTGATTCTGGCTTTTAGAGAAGATTGTAAACAAGAGTAGACGGACTATAATAGTGAATGTCAGGTTCATGGTCGTCTGTTCATTCTTCCTTCAAAAAACCAAACACACAAAAATATACTCAAGCCCGTCATCCCTTCCCATGGTCATCTCACATGTCCAGTTCCCACTTTTCACAAAATAGAGCTTCTCTGAGAAAAGCTATTCCTGCACCAGCTCAAGAAAACCCTCCTCAGTAAACTCTGCCCTATAGCGCACCTGACGTATTTTGGTTTATGATGGCTCTGTACTTGTCTCTCTCTCGCCTTGTGTGAGTTTGGGCTGCCTCTTGTCTGTTCCAATGACTGCTGGAGCTTCTTGAGGACAGGAATTAGATGGTCTGTGCTGTTCCCCACGTTCGAATGCTGGGCTGTGTGCAAACAGCTAAACTGAACGTGACGTTGACAGCGTGGGGGCACACAGCCTGCCTGCTCACACCTGTGCCCCCACGCGGCCTGGAGGGCACGCCTGGCCCCTGCATGGCCAATAAAGGAGTTTCCAGAAATGCGGTCACCGCGCAAGCACGAACAGAGGCTGGAGTGGATAGCTGTGCAGTGGGTTTTGAGCTCTGAGCTGATCTGCTCATGATTCCAAAACAGCCATCCTGTTCAATAAAAAGATTCACTAAGTAAATAAAGTAGCTCTGAACTGAATAAATATCCATGAGCCCATGCTGATATAAACAAATGATTGAATAAATAAATAAATGGCTGAAGAGAGACAAGTCTTCTCTGCAGAAAATTCCAAATAATTTATGGAGACGTTCTGTCCTCAAGGAGACAAAGCAGAGCCCCAACTCCTAAGTGTGTGGTGTACACAGAGGCTTCCTTCCAAGGAGGACAGTGTGTGTGTGTGTGTGTGTGTGTGTGTGTGTGTGTGGCAGGGCTAGGGGGCTAGAGCAGCTTTGCAGTGGAGAAGCCTGGCAGAAACAACCTCAGCCCGGGCCCAAGGTCAGTATTAACAGTGACAAGTCATCTTAACTGTATATACTTCTGACAGGAGGTGATGAGAGTGGCATATTGCCTGTGGTCTTCTTCCCCAAACCATACTCCTAGCTTATCATGAGGAAAAAACCCTGGACATTCCACAAAATTCCCAATCAGCTCTCCTCAGAGTTGTCCAAGTCATCAAACACCAGGAAAGTCTGAGAAACTGCCACAGCCCGGAGGAGCCTAAGGAAATGGGATGGCTACCTGCAGTCAGGCGCCTTGGAGGGGATCCTGGGACGGAAAGAAGATATCAGGTAAGAAGTAAGGAAATCTGAATAAAGTGTCAGTTCAGTCCAGTTCAGTCGCTCAGTCGTGTCTGACTCTTTGTGACCCCATGAATTGCAGCACACCAGGCCTCCCTGTCCATCACCAACTCCCAGAGGTCACTCAAACTCATGTCCATTGAGTCTGCGATGCCATCCAGCCATCTCATCCTCTGTCGTCCCCTTCTCCTCCTGCCCCCAATCCCTCCCAGCATCAGAGTCTTCTCCAATGAGTCAACTCTTCGCATGAGGTGGCCAAAGTACTGGAGTTTCAGCTTTAGCAACATTTCCTCCAAAGAAATCCCAGGACTGATCTCCTTTAGGATGGACTGGTTGGATCTCCTTGCAGTCCAAGGGACTCTCAAGAGTCTTCTCCAACACCACAGTTCAAAAGCATCAATTCTTCGGTGCTCAGCTTTCTTCACAGTCCAACTCTCACATCCATACATGACCACTGGTAAAACCATAGCCTCGACTAGATGGACCTTTGTTGGCAAAGTAATGTCTCTGCTTTTGAATATGCTATCTAGGTTGGTCATAACTTTCCTTCCAAGGAGTAAGCGTCTTTTAATTTCATGGCTGCAATCACCATCTGCAGTGATTTTGGAGCCCCCAAAAATAAAGTCTGACACTGTTTCCACTGTTTCCCCATCTATCTGCCATGAAGTGATGGGACCAAATGCCATGATCTTCATTTTCTGAATGTTGAGCTTTAAGCCAACTTTTT
This sequence comes from Tragelaphus eurycerus, assembly GCA_935064755.1. Lineage (NCBI taxonomy): Eukaryota > Metazoa > Chordata > Mammalia > Artiodactyla > Bovidae > Tragelaphus > Tragelaphus eurycerus. Next base: position 1,500,992 of record CAKXYN010000031.1, on the reverse strand, counting down.
CACTCTCCTCTTTCACTTTCACCAAGAGGCTTTTTAGTTCCTCTTCACTTTCTGCCATAAGGGTGTCATCATCTGCATATCTGAGGTTATTGATATTTCTCCCAGCAATCTTGATTCCAGCTTGTGCTTCTTCTAGCCCAGCGTTTCTCATGATGTACTCTGCATAGAAGTTCAATAAGCAGGGTGACAATATACAGCCTTGACGTACTCCTTTTCCTATTTGGAACCAGTCTATTGTTCCATGTCCAGTTCTAACCGTTGCTTCCTGACCTGCATATAGGTTTCTCAAGAGGCAGGTCAGGTGGTCTGATATTCCCGTCTCTTGAAGAATTTTCCACAGTTTATTGTGATCCACACAGTCAAAGGCTTTGGCATAGAAAATAAAGCAGAAATAGATGTTTTTCTCTCTTGCTTTTCCAATGATCCAGCGGATGTTGGCAATTTGATCTCTGGTTCCTCTGCCTTTTCTAAAAGCAGCTTGAACATCTGGAAGTTCACGGTTCACATATTGCTGAAGCCTGGCTTGGAGAATTTTGAGCATTACTTTACTAGCGTGTGAGATGAGTGCAATTGTGCTGTAGTTTGAGCATTCTTTGGCATTGCCTTTCTTTGGGATTGGAATGAAAACTGACCTTTTCCAGTCCTGTGGCCACTGCTGAGTTTTCCAAATTTGCTGGCATATTGGGTGCAGCACTTTCACAGCATCATCTTTCAGGATTTGAAATAGCTCAACTAGAATTCCATCACCTCCACTAGCTTTGTTCGTAGCGTTGCTTTCTAAGGCCCACTTGACTTCACATTCCAGGATGTCTGGCTGTAGGTGAGTGATCACACCATCGTGATTATCTTGGTCGTGAAGCTCTTTTTTGTACAGTTCTTCTGTGTATTCTTGCCACCTCTTCTTAATATCTTCTGCTTCTGTTAGGTCCATACCATTTCTGTCCTTTATCGAGCCCATCTTTGCATGAAATGTTCCTTTGGTATCTCTGATTTTCTTGACGAGATCTCTAGTCTTTCCCATTCTGTTGTTTTCCTCTATTTCTTTGTATTGATCGCTGAAGAAGGCTTTCTTATCTCTCCTTGCTATTCTTTGGATCTCTGCATTCAGATGCTTATATCTTTCCTTTTCTTCTTTGCTTTTCACTTCTCTTCTTTTCACAGCTATTTGTAAGCCCTCCCCAGACAGCCATTCTGCTTTTTTGCATCTCTTTTCCGTGGGGATGGTTTTGATCCCTGCCTCCTGTACAGTGTCATGAACCTCCGTTCAGTTAATAATGACGCTATCTATTTTGTTTCATTAAAGTAACTAATGTACCAGATTCAGTTCAGTCCAGTTCAGTAGCTCAGTCTTGTCCGACTCTTTGTGACCCCATGGACTGCTGCACGCCAGGCCTCCCTGTCCATCACCATCTCCGGGAGTTTGCTCAAACTCATGTCCGTCAAGACGGTGATGCCATCCAACCATCTCAACTTCTGTCATTTCCTTCTCCTCCTGCCTTCAATCTTTCCCAGCATCAGGGTCTTTTCCAATGTGTAAGGTTAATAATAGGGGAAAATGGGTGTGGGGCATACAGGAACACTCTGTATTATCTTTGCAATTTTTCTGTAAATCCAAAACATCCTATTAAAAAGTATTTTCTTTCAAAAATATCCAGCTGAACATCTAGGGTCATCTGATGTTCTGAACATCTAGGGTCATCTGAACATCTGTTTTGAGTTTGTTGAGTTGACCAGACATTCCCATGTCTCGATTGCATTGTGATCATAACAACTTTTTTGATTTCAGAGCTAACAAAAAATACAAATATGACCCAGACCCAGTTTTCAAGAAGCCACAGCCTCACTCGACAGGCGGAGAGGGAGCTGGGCATCTGTGGCGCAGGCACTGCTGCAGCATTTGTGGGGCTGCCCCGTGGTCACCGCTGGGCACAGATGGACAGCGGCCGAAAGCCCCCGGATCAGGTCTCCTAACAGCTCTGGTCGCTTCACTGGGCTCAGGCATATTCTCTTGCTCCTCAAAGGAATTCACCTTTTTTCTCTTAAAAAAATGTGAGATAAGAAGGCAAACTGGCGAAAGAGCTACTCTCCCCGGAGTCAAGTTCTCAGCTTGGGTCGGGTGTCCAGGACTGAGGCTGAGGGACTGGAGTCCTGCCTGCCCTGGACGTCCGCTGGTTTATTTCTTTTGTTTTCACAATACTCAATGACTGCACTGAAATGAATTCCCCGTATGTCTCATGAAGCTCTGAGTGGTTTTAGAAACAGAGCCACGCTAGAGGGCCTACTTTATTTATTTCTTCTCTTGGCCCCCAAATTTTCCAACTACTTATTTCTTTGAATATATATGACATTCACATGGTTTAGTATTCAAAAATTACAGAGGGTGAGCGCTCAGTTTCCAGGACTGCTGTGACAAAGTGCCTCCAGCTGGTGGCTCAGAACAACAGAGATTTATTGTCTCACATCCTGGAGGCAGGAGTCGAAATCAAGGTGATGGCTGGGCTGTTCCTTCCAAGGTCCAAAAGGAGCCTCTATTCCAGGCCCCTTCTTGATTTCTGAGGGTGTGCCGGTAATCTTTGGGGTTCCTTGGCTTGTAGATGTGTCCTCCAAATCGTGCCTGCTCAGTCGCTTCAGCCATGTCTGTCTCTCTGCCACCCCATGGACTGAAGCCCACCAGGCTCCTCTGTCCATGGAATTCTCCAGGCAAGAATTCTGGAGTGGGTTGCCATGCTCTCCTCAAGGGAGTCCTCCTGACACAGATCTCTTACCTCTCCTGCGTTGGCAAGTGGATTCTGTATAACTAGCTCCACCTGGGAAACCCTAGTTGTCAAGATTACCTGGTCTGCACCCTTGGACCGGGTTATTGAAAGATTAGGAAAACCTCCTGTGGACTTGGAAAGATCACAAATGTGGGAGATAGACTTTGCCTCCCCGGCCCTTTGTCTCCTCTCTGTTTGTTGCTCCTGATCACTGAGTCCCTATGCTATGCTATGCTAAGTCACTTCAGTCGTGTCCGACTCTGTGTGACCCCATAGACAGCAGCCCACCAGGCTCCCCGGTCCCTGGGATTCTCCAGGCAAGAACACTGGAGTGGGTTGCCATTTCCTTCTCCAGTGCATGAAAGTGAAAAGCGAAAGTGAAGTTGCCCAGTCATGTCCGACTCTTAGCAACCCCATGGACTGCAGCCTACCAGGCTCCTCCATCCGTGGGATTTTCCAGGCAAGAGTACTGGAGTGGGGTGCCATTGCCTTCTCCGACTGAGTCTCTGGTTTACATTAAATCACATAGACAGGGATGTTCTGATATTCGGTGCCCATCCCTACCCCATTCTGGGCCGGGCAGACGTTTTCCTAAAGGGTCGGAGTATGATTTTTCCAGTCTCTGTGGGGCCAGATGGCCTCTGCCACAACTACTCAACTCTGCCATTTGAAAGTAGCCACAGACAATCCTCAGACTCGTGGGCATGGCTGTGTCCAAATAAAACTTTATTTGTAGGCTGAGGCTGGATTTGGCCCCTGGGTCATGGTTTGCTGGCCCCTGTCTCTGTGAAAACTCCTGGATCTCACATTCTGTGGGCCAGCAGCTGACATTGGCCGCCACGGCCTCGTGGAGTCCTGGGTCCACCCCAACAAAGTGCGAGGTGAGGAAAAGCTGCTGGGGTCCTGAGGAGCCAGCATCTGGCCTCTGCCTCCTCCGCATAGCAGACCGCTCCAGAAACAGCGCTGTCTTTTCAGTTATTTGCAGTAACGAAGCCACCGCATTTGTTAGGAAACACCAAATACATCTTTCCGCCTCCCCCACCTCCAGTGCTGCCCAAGGTAATGAATATCCAGCTTGGAAAGGAGAGAATGTGGGCCATCTCCCCCAGCCGTCAAGGGCCAAAACAATTAGGCGAAATTCTTTCTCTTGCCTCCAAGTAAAATCTTGGATAAGATGGCAGCTGCCTTAAGAGGGCACCACCCCCCCACCCCCACCCCCCGCCCCGCCAAAGCCATTTAGATTTGCCAGTGTTCCATGTGAGGGGCTGATTTGTAGGTTAAAAATATGCAGTGTTCGAAAGAGGGAGTCATTTACTTCTTGACTGACCTTGGGCCTTGATTTATCTCAAAACGGAGAGAATTTTCCTCTTGGTAAAGGAGGGCTCATTCTTTCACTGAGTCCTTGAAAGTTCATGCCATCAAAAACAATCCATATGCTGAATGCACAGAAACACTCTGAATGTCAGGAAGGTGGCGGGGGAGAGGCTGGAGGCCAGGAGACGGGCGATGGGAAGAGGCTGGGAGATCTGGGGGAGGATGCTCGTTAATGACGCGCGTTTCAGGGAGGGGAAGAGCCCGCACCAGGGGAAGGACGAAGGTGGTCCCTGCCACCGAGGCGGCGCGCCCTCCTGGGTCCCCTCCTGGCCGACCTCCCCCTGACTCTGGGAGGGGCGGAGAGGCAGCCTGTGTCCTCGCGGGCAGGGCCTTCCTGTGACCCGCCAGGGACCCCGCGGCCCTTTCCCACAGCCCTCCCCCCGAGCCCTGCTGCAGCTCTCCGTTTATTTTTTCAGGTGAGTAAACTCCGTATCAAATGCTGGTTTCTCAGTTGCTTTTAATTAGGCTTCTGGGCTCCACTCTTTCATCTTGGTGAAGTCTGCGTCACTTTTCCCCAGCTATTTTTGGTCCTAAAGCCCGGGTTTGCTTTCATTCAGCTAATTGAAGGCACACAGGAAAGGAGAGAGGGGATAATCCTGATCAGTCGACGTTTCTGAAGGCTGTGATAAACCACACATTTGTTCAGCAGCAGAAAATCACTTTCAAAATGTTAGCTCTGCAGCCCCTTCCCTGAGAGGCCGGGGTGCGACCCACCAAGGTGAAGGTCACAGGTCAGGTGGCGTCCCGGGAGCCCTGAACTCCTGGGGAGGCTGGCAGGCAGGTGAGATGCCCCCATGTGGCCAGATAGCCCCTCCACGATGTTCCCCTTGGTGAAGGTTCAGGCAGACACCCATTAACGTCAGCAAACAGAGCAGATGGTGACACCCTTGAAGTGAACAGCCAGCCATCAGATGCTTCTTAAATCTCAGAAAGGAATATATACATATATATATATCTATATCTATCTACAGACCCTTGAAAGTCCCTTGGACTGCAAGGAGATCAAACCAGTCAATCCTAAAGGACATCAGTTCAATATTCATTAGAAGGACTGATGCTGAAGCTGAAGCTCCAATACTTTGGCCACCTGATGGGAAGAGTCAACTCATTGGAAAAGACCCTGATGCTGAGAAAGATTGAGGGCAAGAGGAAAAGGGGGCAGCAGAGGATGGGATGGTTGGATGGCATCACCAACTCAATGGACATGAGTTTGAGCAAACTCTAGAAGATAGTCAAGGACCAGGCAACCTGGCATGCTGTAGTTCATGGGGTCACAAAGGGTCAAACACGACAGCATCTGAACAACAATATATGTGTGTGTGTGTGTGTGTGTGTGTGCATACATATTAGTAAAATTTTATCAAATCTTAATAAAATTAAAACATGATAAAAATTAAAAGATACTTTTTTTTGGCCCTTTGGGGCAAAATATTCTCTGAAACTATATCCATGAAGTATGTGCACTTTTTTTTTTTTGCTGTGCTTACTCACTTAGTTGTATCCAACTCTGCGACACTTTGCAGGGTGTAGCCTGCCAGGCTCCTCTGTCCATGGGATTTTGCATGCATGAATACTGGAGCGGGTTGCCATTTTCTTCCCCAGGGCATCTTCCTGACCCAGGGATTGAACCCTCATCTCCTGCACTGCAGGTGGATTCTACCCACTGAGCCATTTGGGAACCTTCTCATTTATTTATTTATTTTTAACCAAGCTATTTAGTAAATTTTAGATCTTGTCAGAGTAATAAAAATAGGTTTATGTAAGGCAAATATTCAGGTTTATCGCTGTTATTCTATCTTTATAATTGATAGATACAATTATGGATATTCCATAATGTTTCTACAAAGTGAAAAAAAACCCTCAGTTTTTGTTACTAAAAAAATAAATCATATTTATGCTGGTATCTTAATATACTGTTGTCCCCCAAGTCCACTCCCCGAGACAAAACAGTATAACCAACCAACTGCTAGAGTTGGATTTACGAGAGACTTTAAACCTTTTTTTGTAACTACTTCTGACTTAAGAAATAAAATACTTACATGGATCCAAGACAATAAATTGACAATAAATTCAAAATTCATGTTAAAGTAGCCTTCATAAGACAACAAATGGAAAAAATATTTGCAAGTCATGCAGGCAAAGGGGATATAACTGAAACTGAAGTCACTCAGTCGTGTCCGACTCTTTGCGATCCCATGGACTGTAGCCTACCAGGCTCCTCTGTCCATGAGATTGCCCAGGCAATAGTACTGGAGTGGATTGCCATTTCCTTCTCCAGGGGATCTTCCCGACCCAGGGATCAAACCCACGTCTCCCGCATTGTAGACAGACGCTTTACATCTGAGCCACAAGGGGATATAACTAATACCTAAATCGTTCCCACAAGTCCATGAGAAAAAAACCCAGTGACCCAGTAGAAAATGCTTAAAAGAACACTTTACAGACATTTAAATATATGAGTAGAAAAGATGCTCAAGCTCACCCACGAGTAAAATGCAAATTAAGCTAGACTGAGATTTCATTACCCAAGTCCTAGTTTGTTTTTTTAAAAAAAGGATAATGTGCTGAAGCTGCAGAGGAGGAAAAAGTCACTCATGAAAAGCTGATGGAAACATGTTGTTTCCACCTTCTATGGGGAATCTGGCAACCGATATTAAAATTATGAATGTATATCCTCTTTGGCCTGAAGTAAGTTATATTTATTTTATAAATATATTAATCCAAGGGAGAAATAGAATATGTACAAGGTTGTTCATTGCTGTTGGCTGCAATAGCAAAAGCTTAGAAACAACCCACTTTTCATCAGTGAGGGACTTGTTAAATGATTTTGTTATAACCCCACAATAGAATATTATACAGCTGTAAAAAATGAAGGGTCTCTATCAAAGAGTCTCCACTACATATTATTAACTGAAAAAAAAAATCTAGCATTTGTAATTTGTTAAAAGAAAATAAAGCATTAGTTCCTCAGTTGTGTCTGACCATTTGTGACCCCGTGGACTGTAGCCCACCAGGCTCCTCACGGAATTCTCCAGGCAAGAATACTAGAGGGGTAGCCATTCCCTTCTACAGGGGATCTTTCCAACCCAAGGATCGAACCCAGGTCTCCTGCATTGCAGACAGATACTTTACCCTATGAGCCTCTAGGGAAGCCCATGTAATACCTTCTAATAATAGGAGATAAAGATAGATATATTACTAGATGATAATGACAAGGAATAAAGGCAGAAATAACCAGTGTCTGGGTTTGCACTTGTTTGTAATAATATAAAGGAGAAGGCAATGGCACCCCACTCCAGTACTTTGCCTGGAAAATCCCATGGATGGAGGAGCCTGGTAGGCTGCAGTCCATGGGGTCGCTAAGAGTTGGACACAACTGAGCGACTTCCCTTTCACTTTTCACTTTCATGCATTGGAGAAGGAAATGGCAACCCACTCCAGTGTTCTTGCCTGGAGAATCCCAGGGACGGGGGAGCCCGGTGGCTGCCGTCTCTGGGGTCACACAGAGTCGGACATGACTGAAGTGACTTAGCAGCAGCAGCAGTAATAATATAAAGCAGCTCCGAAATCCTTACATGCCTGCACAAGGATCAGGGAAAGTACAGGACCAAGGTGGGATAATTTTCACCACACACATTATTATAGGTTAAATTGTGTCCCTACAGATATGCTGAAATTTTAACCAATGAATGGAACCTTCCTTGGAAATAGGGTCTCACACTGAAGATGCAATCACATTAAAACAAAATCATACTGGATTGGGTGGCCCGAATCCAGTGTGACGGTTGACCATACTGGAAGGGGAAGGACACACACGCATACATAGAGACAGTCAAGCGAAGACGAAGGCCGACCCCAGGAGGACGCGACGGAGCGGCTGGATGAGTGCTCACTGTCTCCACCCTCCCTATATCTGCACTGTCTTCATGGAGGCACGTGGCTGGACAGCAGGACGACACAGACACAGACAGGACCCCCCACCCCGGCCCTGCGCCGGCCTGGTGTCCCAGGAGGAGCTCTCCGTGTCACCACGGGGCCGGGGGCATCTGAATGCACGGCCGAGTGTGTGGCCGGAGGCAAATGCTGACCCGGGGGGCCCCTCGTCCTGCGTGAACACGGCTCTCGGTTCCGGAAGAGCTCAGCCTGCCCTGCAAGAATCGCCGTCATGACCCTCCTGCCATCGGCAAGGATAGACTGGCCTTCTCCCCACCGTTGAGGCAGAGAACTAAAGCTGAAGGGACTTTCTCAGGACTGGGGCAAGCTGAGGTCCCCCTGCTGTTCGTGCAGAATTAAATGTCTCTGAGCCTGACGGATAACTGGCCCAGCGGTGGACGTTTTGATCCCCTCTAATTCCCTAATGTGTTTCTCAGAATATTTTGGATTTTGGTTTATTTTCTTAAGCCAGTGAAGGACCTCCTTATGTTTCCATTCACTTTAACAACGTTTTTGGTTTTTTTTTTTAATGATTTTTTTTTCCCCCTTCCTGGAGCCGCTGCTCTGCGAAGGAGGTGCAGTGAGGCCTTGGGCAGATCTGTGTGCTTGTGGCCCATTTTCTCTGACTTGGAGACAGTTTCGAACGAGACCCACTGCCCGGCCCGGCGTCCAGCGAGCAGGTCACAGCACCGGCACAGGCACCCCGGCTCCGTGGTCACCTGGCCGCCCATTCGGGCCTCAGGCTCTGCCAGGGTCTGGGGGCTCACCCCTGCTCTCCACCAGCCGGGCGCTCTCCACCTCCACTGGCACAGCTCTGACCCGGGACCCCCAGCACTCAGCAAAGTCGTCACCCCAGCTGCCCCCAGGGGTCTGGGCTTCCCCACTTCCCCGGCACCCAGTGACCAGGGACGCGGACGCAGGCCTCTCGGGTCTGCGTCTTGGTGACCAGGCTCTTCTTCGGGCAGTGCGCCTGAAGGGCCCGCCGGGAAGCTGGCCACGAGGGCCCTGCGTGTGTCCTGGGGCCCCCACCCCCTCCGCGCCATCTCTGGCTTACAGGGGCCGCCCACGTCTCGCTCTAGTCTGGGCCCATCGCTCTTGCCTCAGTGTCCCCGCAGTCTGTGGTCGTCTCCGTGGTCTGCAGGACAGGCCTCTGGCTGCACCTCCAGCCCCGACGCCGTCGCTGAGGGTGAAGCGCTGTCTCCTGGGCTCTCGCCACCTGCTCCCTGGGCTTTGCCCCGCAGTCCCTGGGGAGCCCAGGTCTGTGCCACGTGCCTTGGGGTCAACCCTGCCTGCTGAGGAGAGCTGCCCTTGCCCTCCCTGGTGCCGTCCTGCGGGGGCCCCGGCTCTGCCCTGCAGGCTGCGGCTAGCTGGGCACCTTCTGGCCTCACATGCCAGACGGAGCCACTCCGGCAGACCGGGGTCCTGGGCTCTTAGCCTCCCTGGGTCCAAGGCTGGGACAGACGGGGCTCTGCTGCTTCATGGTCGCTTCAGTCATGTCTGACTCTTCATGACACCATGGACTGTGGCCCGCCAGGCTCCTCTGTCCATGGGGAGTCTTCAGGCAAGAATACTGGAGTGGGTTGCCATGCCCTTCTCCAGGGGATCTTCCCCATCCAGGGATGGAACTCAGGTCTCCCGCATTGCAGGCAGATTCTTTACCATCTGAACCATCAGGGAAGACTGTTAATATATAATTAATATAATATTCTTGTATTGATGAATAACATTCTTATATTATTGTGCTAAATATGTCCTAATATCGATAGGGTCCACCTGGGGTCTCTTTGATAAGATGGCTCATGATGGTGACCTCGCAAAGAACAGAAGCACAGTGACCCTTGAGACTGACCAAACTGCCCAAATGACGTTCTATTTTCTCACTGGCGCCTACCTTCTCAAAGCTACGAGACCACCAGATTCCAGACCTCTGCTACGTGACCAGAGGGCTCAGCTACAAGCTAAAAATTAACCACCCCTTCCAAGAATTCTTCACTGGTGGAGTAAAAGAAAGACCCCGTCAGAAAGGGAAGACACAGGTTCTCCTTAGGGGCCAGTCACCCTCTCGTTTCCCTCCAACACATTGCCTTTTCTTGCCTGACTGCCCAGCTTGCTTTTTTCTCTGTACTTGCCGTACAAACATGGTATATCCCACTGGCTTTTATTAACATGCACTTAATGATTAAGACGTCTCCAGGGTCTTGGGATCAAGGATATGTTGAGTGGGAGGTGGAGAGGCTGCAACTGCCTTCAGCCCTGGCATAGTCAAAAGGAGCTTCAGAAACCATCTCCAGTCTCCATGAAGCTGGGGACTGGATCCTGGCAGGAAGACGTCTGGTTCCTTGCCCTTGGGCTCAGCTTCTGCCAGGCAGGCAGCGAGAACATACTTGTGCACATTTTCAGACGCCCTTGTTGGCTCCGACCTTGGCAGCCCAGGGCTGGGTCATGGCAACAAATGTCTGGCAAGTTACCAAGTGCGTGTCCTGAGACACTGGTCACTGTAAGGGCTGGAGACAAGTTCTGACCCAATGGGCTCTCGGCGCTGGTGGGAGGGGAGCAGGGCGTCTGAGAGGCCTCGCCATCTGCCTCTGTGAGGAGCTGTGTGTGTGTGTGTGTGTGTGTGTGTGTGTGTGTGTGTGGAGGGCACTAGATTCTTGCTTGAGCTGCTCTAATTTGGGGTGTTTTGCAGGTCTACTGTCTCAATGAGATGTTCTGAGGTAGACTGTAAGGCTGGCCTCTGTCCCCCGTGCTCTCTGGCTGAGAGAGGGAGAGAGAGACCCCAGAGCCAGCCCCAAACTGGTGTCAGACCAAAAGCAGACCACGGTGCTCCTGGCCACCAGGACTCGACTCTTCAACCTTGGGCTTCATTCTCCAGGACAAGAGAAAGGCTTTACCTTTAGTTCCACGGGTCTCACCTGTCAGAAGCAGAAGCGTTGACTGTTGACCCGGGGACACGGGCTCGGGGTATTTAGAGCATCTCCACCGGCACACTCTCTCCCCAGGGTGACTATAGCGTTCATCTCCCTCTGATGCTGGTGCTCGGCCGGGGGACGAGGCAGTGGCCCTGGCTGTGACCGAGTGCTCACTGTGGTGACAGCAAACATGACTCCAAATTCTGGCATCTGTAAAGAGAGGCCGGCCCTGGACAACCACTTCTACATATTTCTGTGGTTAACTGACTCAGCCTACCTGGAAATCTGTATCAATTGCACAGACCAGAATGCACACAGGCCCACCGGTGTCCCCCAGCAACCCCGATCTAATGTAGCACCGAAAGGAAAACACTGAGGTTAGCTGAGGAACAAATGCCCTGTTATAGACAGACCGATCCCCGCTCCCCCCCCCCCCCCCCCCCGCGCTCTTGGATCCCTTTTGTTTCGTGGTTGGTTGCCTTTCAGTGGAAGGACTTCTCTCCCTTGAAGGATCCATTTCTTCCGCTGGTCTGGTCAAGGCCATTGGTGTTTACACCCCGAGACCCTTCATGCCTCTCTCCCCAGCCCCTGGCCTGGTGGCTAAAGATGCTGCTTGAAGACGAGGATCCAGGTGCTCCTCCTGGTCCCAGGTGGGAGGTAGGATGGGGGTGGGGCTGTGACTAGCATCAGAGTAGACACTGCGGAGGAGAATGGGGCGATTCTGCAGCGACGCCTAGATTCTACACAATGGTGCGTTTCAGAGACAGAAAAACAAATGAATAAATCTGGAGAGATAAAATCAGTGCCCTGGAGCTGGTTGAAGCAACAATAGTATGAGTTGGAACTCTGCCTCTCGGGAGTCCCAGACTGGAAACCAGGGGGCGTTGAAGGCTGTGCCTTGCCTCTCCTCTCTGCGTGGAGGTGAGACGTGATAAAAGACTCTGGATATTTTGGTTCCCGTTGCTCGTCTTCAGTTGCCTTGTTGCTTTTTCCGCCAGACTTCGTGCTGAGCACGCCGAGTGCAGCGTCCAATCGCGTTCTCTCCACACCCCTGCGCGTTAGGCACCGTTGTGTCTCATTTTTCACGCGAGGCAGCGAAGGCCCTGGTAGTGCTGCCACTGAGCGCTGCTGAGAACGCTGGCAAACTGGCTCACATGTGCGACTGCTGGGGACATGAAGCAGGACGGACGCTCTGGAAAGCAATGAGGCAGTTCTTTAGGAAACTGAACATGCAGCTACCATGCGATCCTGCAATTGCACGCTTGGGCATTTATCCCAGAGGGGGAAAAAGATTATATTTACACACAAAAAAACTGTACATAAAATTTTTATTTATAATAACCCCCAAAGTAATTGGACACAACTGAGTGACTAAGCACACACACACACACACACACACACACACACCCCAAACTGGACACAACCTCCAGGTCCTGGAACGGCACAAATTCACCATTGTTGTTTAGTCACCAAATTGTGTCCAACTCTTTTCATCTCCATGGACTGCAGCATGTCAGGCTCCTCTGACCTCCACTGTCTCTTGGAGTTTGCTCTAATTCATGCCCATTGAGTTGGTGATGCCATCCAGCCATCTCATCCCCTGCTGCCCCCTTCTCTTCCTGCCCTCAGCTTCAGCATCAGTCCTTCCAATGAAATCCAGGGTTGAATTCCTTTAGGATTGGTTGGATCTCCTTGCAGTCCAAGGGACCCTCAAGGGTCTTCACCACCACACTTCAAAAGCATCGATTATTCGGCACTCAGCCTTCTTTATGGTCCAACTCTCACACCCATACATGACCACTGGAAAAACCATAGCTTTGACCAGGCGGCCCTTGATTGGCAAAGCAACGTCTCTGCTTTTTAACACTCTGGGCTTGTCACAGCTTCCTTTCTAAGGAGAAAGCGTCTTTTAATTTCATGGCTGCAATTACTGTCCACAGTGATTTTGGAGCCCAGGAAAAGTAAAATCTGTCACTTTTCCCAGGGTCTCCTGCATTGTAGGCAGATTCTTTACCATGTGAGCCGCCAGGGAAGCCCGCCAGAGATGATACACAGATGGAAAATAAGCACACAACAACATGCTCAGAACCTCTTGTCGTTAGGGAAACGCAAATTGAAACAGCAATGGGATACCATTTTGTACTACAAGGAAGACTAAAATTCAAAATTAACCGTAGTAATTGCTGGTGAGGACGCAGAGGATACAAACTCTCGGGCATTGCCGGCAGGTGTGGAAATGGTCTAACCTGTTCGCAAGACAGTTTGGTAGTTTCTTACAACGTTGAAAGCAGAGGAAAGTGGAGCAACTTTGCAGGAGAGAAACCTGCGAGCCAGCGTCACGGGGATGGGCCATGCTGACGGCATGTGCCCTGGACACGGTGTGCAAGAGAGGCACGTTCCTTCCGCTCTTCCTCCCAGGTACCCGGTCTAATCAAGAGAAAAATGCCAGACAGATTCCAGTCCAAAGAACTGTCTTGAAAATACAAAGGGAGCCCCTGGCCAGTACGCCTCGGAACAGACAGAGTCGCCCAAGACGAGGAGAACTGAGACACTATCACCGTCAAGAAGAGCTGCAGAGACATTACGACTCAGTGTAAAGTGCTATTTGGATGAGATCCTGGAACAGAAAAGAGACATTAGGTAAAAACTCAGGAAATCCAAGTAACTATGGACTTCAATCAATAATGATGTATCAACGTCAGCTTCTTAATTGTGACGAATGTACCACAGTACTGTGAACTCAACATCAGGAAACTGGAAGTGGATTTATGGGAGCTCTGTGCACCATCCTTGGAAGTTTCTGTACACCACGTCTATTCCATAATAAAAACATATTTAAAATTAAAAAAAAATGAATAAGCTATCATTTTCTGAAAAGGCAAATAATTATACTAAAGCTGAACCAATAAAAGATAGCTTTAAATGACAGAAAATTATAAACCTAATCCTGAAGACATCATTTTATGCAAGTTAAATTATCGATCTATCTATCTTTTAAATTCTAATTTGAACTTGACCCCAAGTTCAGGGACAATGGACACAAAAGTGAGAAAGAAATGATCCCTGCCCACAAGAACTGCAGATCTCCTTGACCTTGGGCCTGAATGTCTACAACTCTGGTTGTCCAGGTGGGTTAAAGTGGTGCTTGCCCTTCTTCTTTGCAAGGCCAGGGGCACACAGCATTCTGAGCCTGCCATTCTGTGGAATTTTTGTTTTTAAAATATTGGTTGGAATTCCAAAATCTCTGAACCTATGTGGTGAGAGAGCAGAAACCTTAGTGATGTCAAATCACACTGGTGTTGGCCTTCAGCTCTTGGAGGGACTTCCTGCGTCATAGAAGGATCAGCGGTAAATAATCTGCCTGCCAATGCAGGAAATGGGGGATCGATCCTGGGTCGGGAAGATCCCCTGGAGAAGGAAATGGAAAACTACTTCAGTATTCTCGTCTGGACAATCCCATGGGCAGAGGCGCCTGGTGAGCCACAGTCCATGGGGTTGCAGAGAGTCGGGCACGAGCGGGCACTGGTCAGCCTTTTGCTAACCTGGTGTCACGTTCACATTTCTCTCGGGGTTCTGTTATTTTCTATGTCATTAGGAAGCTCCAGATTCAGGGTGGTAAGCCTGGCCCATGCCTATCACATTTTCCCATTATGTAGTAGAAGGTTTTAAAATCCCCTCCTGGGTCAGAGCTCCTCAGGAGAAGGCTTCCATTTATCGGTCACTGGAGTCACAGTTTTTTTGAAAGTCCTCCAGTGTTTCACGATGGGAAGGGAACGAAAGTTTTTGGGGTCCATGTGGCGTCTCTGCCACCTCTAGGCTCAGGGATGCCACGTGGTGGCTTGAAATGGACCAGGTGGGAGACGTACACCATGGAAACCGGCAATTCTACCAACCGGGTCTCCACCTGCCGTGGGCGCCCCTGCGGACAGCCGCACACCAGGGCCAAGGAGCCACAGCCCTCTGCACCCAAGAGAAGACTGCTAGGCGTTGCCCGGCTGTGCTCCCCGTATTCTAACTGGATGAACTTTGGGGGGAAGGACACAGAACCTGTCGTTTACTTGCATAAAACGCTTTTCTTTGCTCTTGGGAGAGAGACCTTAACACGACCTTTGAGGCCCTGAACAGTTTGGCCCCATCCATCAGTCTCACCGGATCTGGTCTGGGGTGGGGAGCTGCCCGCATCTCCCAGTGAGGCTGGCCTCCTCCCCAATCCTCAAAGCACCGGCTTTCAGCTGCAGTGGGGTCTACGCACAGCACCCTCTTTCAGGGACGGTCCTTGTTTTGCCCGGAAAGTGCCCATCCTAGGGGCTCCCCAGGTTAACCCCGCTCGAGTGGAAATGCCCTTCCTCCCCCCGTTCCTTCAGCTGCTCTTGGTCAACGCAAAGACGTCTCCCCTGAGCCCCTCGCCTTTGCCCATTTCCTCGCCCAGACCTCCATCATGGAGTCAATTCATCCGTTAGCTCAGAGGACAGGGCAGGCCATGGATTCAACTGCAGACTCCCCCTTGTCTCTGTCTGATTCGTGTCTGTCCCTCCACACAGCAGGCAGCTGTGTGCCACGCCCCGCATTCCTAGTCCAGAGCCCAGCAGCCAGCAGGTGCCCAAATAATTATTGATTAAATCAATGAATGAAAGAACTCCCCCCAGGGATCTTTCCACTGTATGACAACACCCCGCAGATTGGAATACAGCTCTGCTTAACGGTGGGAGCGAGGAGAACCGAGAAGATGGCTTTCGTCGGGTAAGAAAGCAGAGAAACAGAGCTTCAGATTTTTGTAAAGGTCTGCAAGAGGGTCAGGCATGTGTCAAAACCAGATTCCTGGCCTCTTTACAAGTTCGTGCCTGTAGCAAGCCCCGATCATGATGGGAGCGGCCCGCACAGTTCAGGATGTCATCAATTAACTGCTGCACCTTGACACCCACTCATATGCTTTCCTTTGGGGCAGACTGCTCTCCTATTTGAGGCTTATTGTGTAAAGTTTGATCCACCACAGTATAATTGAAGTAGAAAAGCATCTCATTATAGAACCACAAGCCCGTACGGAAGCGCATCCTCCTTTACACAGAGGGGTGAGAGAGCAAGGGTCCCATCAAACTGCTCAGGGCCCCGGCCACGTGTCCACACCCCGGAGGCCCAGGCAGGCCTCTGGGGGGTGGCTCCGCGCACGTGATCTGCGCATTGACAGTTGACTAAGTGGCACGGAGATGGGAGCAGGGGGCCCTCTCTGCTTGGGGCTCCTGTCTTCACTCATCTCCCAAGCCCCTCAGTTAGGCAACGCTCATGGGCAGGAAGTGCTTTGGCTTTAAGGAGCTGGTTAAAAATCAAAAGGCTCATTTTGCTCACTGCAAGGAAGTCGTGCCCTCCGCCCCTCCATGACCCCAGCAATCTCAATCACCCCCCTGCCAGAGTCAGGAGGGGGATGCCAATTGGCAGGCCCAGGGCTGCGTGTTTAATTCACGGGGGAGCGAAGCAAGGAAAACATTTTTGTAAGGCTCTTTGAAAGTTATTTGCGAGGGAAACAATCAAAAAAATGTGTGGCCGTTTTCTTGCCGTTGAAGAAATGCTACATGCAGTTTCCAGCTCCAGCCAGCCAGTTCTCTCCTGCAGGATTTATGGGGCCGGTGCTGCCAGGCAGACAGAAATCCACCCAGGAACATGTTTCATGGTAAGAGAACTTTCATAAGAATAATGCCCGAAATACCCAGACAGTTGTACAGCATGCTGGTCCTGGAGTCCCGCTTTCTCCTGGGAGCTCGGATGATAAATACGCCCACGTGCATCCCACCAGGAGCCTCCTGGTGACTGCTGTCTGGCCGGCCCTGGCTGGGCCCTCAGTCTTCCAGACTTAGCTGGGAATCTGCGTCTCCACAAGCACACACGTGTCACACCTCTCGGTGGATCCTTAGGTTTCTAGGCTGAACCCCCCCAACTCCTCGCTTGGTGAATCTGAAGTCTACGAACAATCCCGTCTCTACCTCCCGACAGTTCACAGCACACGTTCAGTCTTGAAGCGCTGTGTGGGGGCTTCATTCTGCCAGTTCCTACAAACTCAGACTGGGGGTCCGTGCAGACATCAGGGTTCCGACGCACGGCTATCTCTGCCTTTTCCTCTTGGCCTTCTTCTGTTTCAGGAGCCAGCCTGGGGCTCGCAGGGCACACAAATCGGGGTCACAGACAGGCCGTCTGCGGCTCACCATGGGGGCCCAGGAGGCGGTGCCAAGCTATGTCTCTACTCTGCGTTGGTTCATGCGGGGCCCGCACTGGCTTCAGGGCTGGCATTCCTGCACCACGTGTGCCTTCCTCCTCCACTCATGGTATCCAGGACAACCAGCCCTTCACAATCTCGGAGACCAGACACAACCTCGGAGTCTTTCTCAACACAGACCCCCAGACAACAACCCTCAGCCCAGAAAATGAGCCTGGCGTTGAAAACGACCGCCACCCATGGTCTGTACATTTAGACTCTTTCCCAAAATTATTTTTGGTCATATGAGGGACACACAGACTCTGAGTTCCCCAGCCAGGGACTGACCACACACCCTGTGCATTGGGAGTGCAGAGTCTTAGTTGCTGAACTGCCAGACAAGTCCCTACATTTAGACTCTTAAACAAAGTAAACTCCTCCCTAAGTTAACTGGCATTTGAGGGGAAGAACTTTGTGTGAGCCATTATTTTTTAAAAAAAACACAGTTACTCACTCTGGTGCATCCCCACCGCATCTGTGTGTTCCCAACATACTTAATTGGCGTTATTAATGTCAGTGATACCATCTTGTGAAAGTGTCTGTCTTTTCTGCCAGGCAAGTCCCTTGAATCCGGGGCACCAGGCTCCCTTGCTCACTCCTAGGGCAATGGAATGTTACTGATGCTGAATAGACGCTCCTTGACAAGAACTGAGAGCCTTTAGGTGATTTATCCAACCACAGCCCGGTGTTTCTGGATGGGAAGGGCGTAAACGCCCCTGGGGAGCTGGGAAGCGCTTGTGTCAGGACGAGACCTCCCGGGGAGGCTGACTGCAGGGCGGGGGCAGGGCTTGCAAGCACTTCCACTGCAGTTACAACTGAGAGCCTGCTCTCAGAGTGCAATTGCTAATTCAAGGTTTAGCCAAACCTGGGGAATGCTCTGGTCAGCAAAACTGGACCCAAAACCATCTCCTGAGAACAAGCCGTCTCACAAGATTTCCGTTACCTGCTGCTTTCCGTCGACTGAAAAAACCCCGGGCCGCCTTTCCAGCGGTGGTTTTGGCACCTCTTCTCCCAGATGGAGCCACAAGGGCAGGAGTGCACGGAACTCAAATGTCCTGGGAGGAGAGTTGATTAAATGTTTTCAAACCTCAAAAAAGGGGGGAAAATGAGAAAATCAGTTCAGGTAGAGTTCAAGTTTGGGGGTCAAGCCCCAGGGACCCCTGGGGCTCTTTTGTAAGGAGGCCATTAACTTACTCCTTGAAATCGCACCCTGGAGAGCTCGGGGGCAGTGGTCAGCTCACAGCCCTGCCCCCTGTTGTCCTGTGTGGTCCGCGTGTCACAGCATGATCCAGAATCTTGCCGCGCTCTGTCACCGGGGGAGAACGTGCAGCGAAGTGCAGAGCGGGCTGCCTCCACCCAGAGGCCCAGGCCGACCCTCTGCTCTGCTCCACTCTGCTTTCCTCTTGAAATCAGAGCTTCAGACTGCTGAACCTGGCACGGATCTGTCTTTCCTGTGGAGATAGGATTGTTTCAAGCTGCTTTTCCACATGAAAACCTTGAGAGGCCCTTGGTGACACCACTGCCACCCGCCCGAGATGCTGACAGATAAGCTGGAGAAAACAATCCAGCGTGTGTTTAAAAACCAAGACATTCCAAGGCTTTTACCTCGTTTTGAGCCCTTTCCAGCTGTTGTCCAGTGTGGCTGGCTTCGGCGATGGATGATGTTTTTCTGAACAGGAAATCAGGCTTCATTTTCCCTTGAGTCTCAGAATAATTCATGGAGCAGAGTCCAGGGACAAGCGAAGTTCCATCCCCTCCAGAGATTCCCCCCACCCCTTTGTGGTATGTCTGCAAAGGGACTATGGATTTTGATGATTTCTTAGAAAAGAAGGCCTCCAGTTTTACCCACTGAAGAGGATAATGTGAAGACAACTGAAGAAGACCAGGAAGGACCGGTGAAGAAGCCGCCTGAACCTGGGGAACAGGGCAGGCACGCTTTTTCTGTAAAGCACGAGGTGGCAAATACTTTCAGCTTCGCAGTCACTGACACAGCTACTCCGCCCTTCAGAAAGCAGCCCTGGATGACACGTGGCAGGCTGTGTGTCCGTGTGCACAGGTATGTGTGCCAATACAACTTTATAGGTAAACAGGCCGCGGGCTGAATTCATCACACCAGCCAGTTTGTTGATCCAAAGAAGAAGCTGGATCCGTTTAGAGGATCCAACTTCTCTTTGTTCATCTTACTTGTGGTATTTAATAAGAAGTCACCGTGATGGCAGACCACAGGTCCCAAGGATGCCCAGGCATCCCTGGGCAGAGAAGCATCCCTCCTTCCAGGTGCATCCTCGGCAGGTGTGCCCGCTGGACCACGTATCCCACAACCGACCGGGCCCTCCTCACCCAGCTTGACGACATGAGGACTGTTTGCGAGCCTTGACCTCCAAAACAAGGGGCTACGGCCTAACATCTCTCTTTATAAGCCTTGCCACCCGATCTGCAGCCTCAGGGGGGCTTTTAATTCTAATGGCTCAGATATGACATGCACCCTCTGCAGATGCAAAGTTGCCTTCCCCCAGCATGGTTCAGTTGGCTAGAGAACCCCATCAGTGTGTGTGCTCAGTCGTGTCCAACTCTTTGCGACCCCACGGACTGCAGCCCACCAGGCTCATCTGTCCACGGGCTCTCCCAGACAAGAATACTGGAGTGGGTTTCCTACTCTAGGGGATCCTCCTCACCCAGGGATTGAACCCAAGTCTCCCACACTGCAGGGGGATTCTTTACCACTGAGCCACCTGGGAAGCCCTAGAGAACCCCGTTTCATGTCCAGGACTACCCAGTCCTGCCCCACCAGGCCCCAGACCCACCGTCCCCACCAGGAGGTCAACAAGAGGTCACTGCCCTGTTCTCCCTGGTTCAGGCACATGCAGACGTCCTCTGGATGTGTTGGTCTCTCTTGTTAGACTAAGGCCGGCTTCTTGGGCCAAGCAGGTGAAACTGGTTTATGCCAGGCTCCCAGTGCCCGGCGGCTGCCCAGGCAAACGGGCTTTGTGTGAGAAGGCCGGGATCCTTCTGGTTTGAGATTTGTGAGAAATTCCATTTGAGTGTGCACCCTTTTCACCTCTGAGGCGAGCCTGAGGCCACCTGAATCAAAACCAGATGGACTCTCAGGCCTAAAGACAACAACAGGCGGTGGGAGAGCCCGGCAGCGGAGGACCACCAGAGTGCGGCTGCGAGCACAGCCGGCTGGTTTCCAGCGCTCCGCGGGGACGCTCCCAGATCTGAGTGGGGCCCTTTGTCCGCCGGCCACGCCCAAGGCATCGCGTCTTCCTGGGCTGGTTACCGGAGTCCCTGCCCTCGGCCCCCCTCCGCCGTGCGCCCCTCGCAGGGCTGGTTGGTTTCCGCTCGGCCAGCAGGTGCCCTCCGAGCGCTGCGATCCGGCCCCGGCAGGGATGTCGGGGGGTGACCCGAAGTCTTGGGTGGCCGCCTTCACGTTCTCGCTTTCCCGTCAGCTGATACATCTGCCACCCACGTGCTGGAAGGTTCCGGCAAGCTCCGAGATTCCTGCAGGAGGGAGGCTGACCTCCTGCGCCCCCGGCCCCCACCAGCCCTCCGGAGGAGCCGGGGCACCCTGGAAGCCTCGGGCTCTGCCTCTCCATAAACAGTGCGGGGAGGAGCGGGCGTTTACACATGTGGCCTGTGAAACACGAGCCTCCGACTGATAACTGCAATCGGCCATAAACAAACGCTGGCTCATAGTCCCGGAGCTTCTTCTAAATCGACTTTGGGAAAAAAGGAGAGGACTCAGCGGGTTATGTTTCGGAGATCACAGAGCCATCAGCAGAGGGTCCCTCTTTCCCGTGCCCTCCTTCTGAGATCCGGGGCGTGGTGCTGGGGCCCAGCGGACCCCTGACCCGCCCCGGCAGCTGTTGGACACGTCCATTCTCTTCGTGCGGCCAAAGCCTACCCCTGTCCCAGCCCTGACTTCAGCACGAACCCGGCAGGCTGTGGGTGTGTCCAGGCCTCGCTCTGCGGGTGCAAGTCCGGGCCCCTCCGCGGGCCCTTCCGAACGCCCTGCCCCTTCTCACGTCCTCCCCCTCCGTCCTCCGTTGCACCTCGGACCATCGGTAGGCGGGGCCTGTGTGGGTGGCGTCGAGGGTGGAGCCAGCTCACTTGAGGTCACTTTCGCCCAAGAGCGGCTGGACTTAAGATCAAGGCAGAGGGCATGTGGCATGGCCGGCAGGAACAGATGGGCTGGTCCCGGAGGGAACCTGTAACGCTCTTGTCAACACTCGGGGATAACTGAAGAACACGGAGCCCAGGAGCACACAGATTGGAAGCTCTCCTCCTGGGGCCTGGACTTCCACCCCACAGTGACCCCCTGTGTCTCCACGTGGAGGTCCTCCCGATGGATGGCTCAGCGTGGGTGGGTCCTCATGGGCTGTTTGTGGTGGGAAGGGACCAGGTGAAGAGGAGGCTGGATTCCATGAGTCTCAGAGCTGATTCAGACCATCTGACTGGGGAACCAGGGCAGACCTACTGAGTGTGTGTGTAAATATCCTCCAAACCATGTGTACACACATAGATGTACATACACACCCACATATGTGTGAATATATGTGGTTTGGGGGCTCTTTAGTTCTTTTTCTTGTGTGTATATATGCAAAGTGACCTTCTCCGAAAGCTCAGCGGGCACAGAATCTGCCTGCAGGAGACGCAGGAGGTGCAGATTCGACCCCTGGGTCAGGAAGATCCCCAGGAGAAGGAAGTGGCAGCCCACTCCAGTATTTTTGCCTGGGAAAGCCCATGGACAGAGGGGCCTGGTGGGCTGTGGTCCAAAGGATTGCAAAGAGCTGGACACGACTGAGCAGCTGAGTACACACACATCACAGTGTGCGTGCATATTACAGTGTGCATATGTACGCATATACGTGTTTTGTTTGAGGAAGCTCTCTTGATTGACTACAGTGCGCATGTTTCCGTTTGTAAGAAGGAGGCAGTAGGACAACTGGGGAACCACCCGGCCTGAGCCACAGAGGGCACCGGAGATCCTACAGCAGACAAGGACAGAATGATCACTCGCCGCGGCTGTATTTTACTTTTGAAAGAAAGAAAAGCCAGGGATGGCAGGAGAGAGAAAGAACCCACGGAAGCTACGAGCTTAGTGAAATATAGCTGCAGCGCTGGGGGCAAGTCGCCTTACAGAAAGCCTCTGCGATGCCTACTCTCAGCCTGCAGGCTAGAGGGAGTCAGACTCACCAGGACCGAGCAGGGAAGCAGTTTGTCCCTTGAGGCCGAAGTGATGGGGACAGGGGAGGTGGGCCTGGACTTGACAGCCGAGGAGCTGAATTTGTCCTGACATTATTCGGGGCTTCCCTGGTGGTGGCTCAGCTGGTAAAGAGTCTGCCTGTAATGCCCCAGATCCACGTTTGATCCCTGGGTTGGGAAGATCCCCTGAAGAAGGGAGCGGCTACCCACTCCAGGATTCTTGCCTGGAGAATTCCAGGGATCGAGGAGCTTGGTGGCCTACGGTACATGGGGTTGAGAGAGCTGGACACGACTGAGCGATTAACACTATCAGGTACTTGTGCATCAGGTGCTGCTGGGAGAGGTGACATCTGTCACAAGGGTTCCGTGTTCATTTGCTGGAATCTGCACTTCCTGAGATTGCAGCGGCCACAGACTTGTTCTGCGGCGGTGCAGTCAGGTAGGCCGGCCATTTGCAGACCTCGGTTGGGTTTTCATCACCTCATCACGAAGCATTTACATCGCACTTTACTTTCTCAGTGTATTTCAGATTGTATTAATTTTCTCCGGGGTTTACAGTTTTAAAAGATTTTGCTGGGGAGAATTGCAGAGGTGGTCTAGCACACGGTCCCAATTCTGAATAACAACCCATAAAATATGTTTGCTTCTTTGCTGCAGATGATGAAACTGGGGTCCAGGAGAATCAGGCTTTCAGGAGCGTCCCATAGATGTTTTCTGAGGTGGACTTTGGAAAGTCTGCTCGGTTGGACCTTGGCTTTGTTTTCACCACAGGACCCCTCCTCCTCGACTTCCCAGGCCCGGCAGCCCGGGGTCTTTTTCCTTCTGCAGCAGGCTTATTTCACACTGTTACCAACACAGAGCGCCACTGCAGTTTCTGAACTGCTTTGACCTTTGAAACATCACCAAGAGGAGAAGGGAAATTCTCATCTTGCTATCATCCCAGAGTCTGAACCAACAGCAGGTAATGAATAGTAGAGATTCGGTCATTTTTAGTTTTTAGAAATTTTTTGCTGTTTCTTTCTGTGACATTATTATTGTCCCTAATGTGGATATCAACCACCACAAATCCTTTCTGAAAATAGGAGGTAGGCGTGTGTGTGTGTGTGTGTGTGTTCAGTGCTCAGACTAAAACTCACTTTTGTTCCTAATTTCTCTATGAGCCGTGGGGAGCCAGTCATCTTTGTGTTCTGCAGCATGCAATGGGAACCAAGACTGAGTGATCAGTTAACACGTCCACGAAGGGTCTTAGGGGACCTGAGTGGCCGTTGGGGCAGGAGAGGTGGGGGAGGACAGCGTCTAGTGACCACTGAGCTGGTCAGTGCCTCTGGTTGACTCAGTGAACCTAAACCTTCAGTATTTTCACCAGCAAAACTGGAGTAATATCCAGTGTGCCCAGGGTTCTGTATTCATGACTCTGGAAAGGGACCACGGATGGAAAATGTTTTGTAAATGGCAAATAAGTACATAGTGGTGTATATAATTATACTTTATTGTATATGAACACCTGTTAATGTTTTATATCATATACACACATCCACACATATATAATGCATTATTACTAAAATCTATTGAAGTAATTTTATTTCAAAAGGGTGGATACATTTTCTAGACTGGGCAAAAGCAAGCTTCTGCTCTAAATCCCTTGACAGGGCATAACTGACTTTTACAATAAACTGATAATAAGATTCTCATTTAAGTAAGAACTGTTTATGAAAACAAACCTCAAATACCTTCAACAAAAGGTCATTGTAAGGAAGAGGCGTGCTTCATTAACTCGAATTGACTTCGGATTAACACTAGTCCTTCACAGACGTGGGGTGAGATCACACTGCTGGAAAATATATCAGTTTCCCTTTCAAGGAATAATATATATTCCTCTATCTCCCCCCAACCCCTACGCCCACCTTTTCCCTTAGCTAATGGAATAAATATTGGAGAACTCCTTTAAGACACTCTTCGAGAGAAACTCAGCAACCTGGCGGGCATGAGTGGAGGTCCCCACGTCCCCATAAGGCCTGGCCTGGTGGGTGCATTCCCTCAAAGTGGGCTCTGGGCTGGGGTCTGGCAGCCTCTGTTTTAATAAGACCACAGGCGATGGTGATGCTGCCGGTCCATGGACCACACTCTGAGTAGCTAGGGTCTCCACATTTATCTCAGAGGAGTAGGAACACTGAAGGAAAAGTCTGAGCTATTCAAAATAAGGCAACCTTTTACTGCAAGATAACAGGCTTCAGGAAGTGCCTTGAGGTTGGGGGCCTTGGGACATTGTCCCTGGAGGCAGTGTGCACCAGACTCTCTGTACACCCAGGGCCTCAGGTGGAGCTGCAGGGGAGGGCGGGCTCGGCCATCCAGCCCCTCAGCCCCCACCCTGCCCCTGACCCCTACCTGCAGGTGGGTGTGGAAGCAGCCTGTTTTTAGACACAGGCCAAGGAAGACGACAAGCGTGGAAATGCTTTGCAGGATAAGTGTAAACATCAGGAGGTATTTTTTTTTATTATCAAGATTTTGCACAATGTGCTGGGTACCGGAAAAGGAGAAGAGGGGAGCGGAGGATGAGACGATTGGGTGGCATCTCTGACTCTCCCAACGTGAGTTTGAGCAAACTGTGGGAGATACGGAGGAGCCTGGCGTGCTGCAGTCCATTGGGTCGCAAAGAGTCGGGCACAACTTAGCGACTGAAGAACAGCAACTGGGTTCCTAAGCACAGCCTTGGGGGGTGTGGAAAAGCAAAGAAGCTCAGCTCCTGTTCCAGAAAGCTCCAGAGGGCGCTGGAGATCTTTCCCAAGCGTTTGTTGAGTGGAAGTCTTGGACCTGGGTGGGGAAAGAGGTTTTGCTGACGCTCGCTCTTTGTGTCACCTCATTTTTCCCTGCTCTTGGCCTCTGCCTGAAGCATCCCCCAGCCCACACCCCCACCTTGTCCCTTCAACAGGGGGTTTGCCAAAGCGGCTGGAGTGGACTGTTTGACTCGCGCACACTCATGCTCTCTGCCAACATCCAGCCAACCTCACTCGGAAGCTCTCACTTGCTACCATCTTGAAACACATGCGTTTGCAAATTCGCGCGTCTCAACCTTCAGCCTCAAAAATATACAACAGGCTGCCTCCCCACAATGTTACATTTTCCCTCTGCCTGTCTCTCCATCCCACTATCCTTCCATCCATCATCCATCTATGGACACATGTATGTGTGTGCGTGTGTATCTCCATCTCTGCATCTTTCCTGAAGCTGTGCTTTCTCAGTCTGTTGCTGTACGTGGTTCATGATGTTATTACATTCTGTGTGTACATTCGCTTATATGTGTACTGTGGGCTGACCTTGGACAACTGGCCGCAGTGTGCCTCTTCGCTTCCTGGTGTGTGCTGACCCATCCGGGCTCTTGTTGATTTACTATCAGTTCAAGCAATGTTTGCTCAGGGGTGGGGACTGCTTGGTTTTTATTTGTTTGCTTGAGTCTCTGATGGGAACTAATCAGAGGACAGAATGACTCTGCCCTTGATGGTCCCTGGGTCGTGTGCACTCCAGCTTGATCTGACGGTATATCTGGGGAACTGGTGAGACATAACTGGCCTTCCAAGTCCAGGCTGTAATCAGCAGACTTTCAGCTAGAGTCAAAGCAGATGGGAAATTCCAGACCCCGTGTCTGACGGCAGTTGACCCTGAGAGGTGCACAGTTCTGGGACCCTGCTCCTTGTTTAACGTTCATTCAACGGCCGTTACTGACCCCTGCCCTGGGCAAGGACTTTGGCTATGGGGAGACTTAGACACACAGTTGCCTCTGAGGTGCTCACAACTGTGTGTGTGCATCTAAATGGACAATCTGTCCCAGCGTATGCACACGCCTGGGCGCAATTTTCCATGTGTGTGTGTGAACAAGGAGAGTAGCCGGGGGAGGACAGATAAACAGCCTTCTTCAAGATCAGTACGTCAGAGAGCAGCAGAGGTGAGCAGGGCATGCTGGGACTGCGACTGTAGCTTGGGGTGCAGGCAGGGGCGGGGAGTCCAGGTTGGGGAGCCAGCAGAGACCAGGTCCTACCCCCCAGGTCCCAGCGTGAGACAGAAGCAACACTCCGCTGCCGCCCCCAGCCGCACTCACCTTCTACTAGAATTGGAGCCCCTGGAATATCCCTCTGGGTTTGTCCCCTGGGAAACCGTTCCACGTGGTCTCCACCCTCTCTCTTCACGCTCCACGGCCATCGTGCAGGACGCACACAGAGCCGACTGTGGTCACGCAGGAGAGGAAGAGGGAGGTGGCTTCTCTCTCCCCTGGAGCCACAGCGCTTCGTGAGTGAGGATGGTCCCTGCTTCCCACGTGGAAAGAGATGGCGCGCAGGGAGGCGCAGTGACAAGCGTCTGATAAATGCCCCACTCCTGGCGTGTTAATGCAAAGGCACGAAGGCCTGCTTTTTGTGCCAGCGGCTTCGATTCCAGACTCAGGCAAGCTAACACAAAAGGTCTGATGGGCCTGCCTGGATGGATATCCAAATACGCAATTTCTTACAAACGTGTAACCCAGTGATGGAGGGGACCCACAAGGTGATGAAAGGAGCCTGAGATAGCATCAGAGATGACTTAATACAGGGGGAGCCAGGCAGAGGTGATCGGCACCCCAGCTTTTGCTAAATTTAACATGACTAGCCAAGTAAGAGAAGTCATTATTGAGAAGATGTGGAAGTCCAGCCAAGAGGTTGGGTGATGGAAAATTAACTGTAGTTGAGACATAAAATTTTACAATGTAGGGATTGTAGAATGATTGGACAGCTTTCATATTTTAAGAATGCAGTTCAATAGACCATCTCTTAGCATTATCCCGAAAGCTTACACTTTTTATTAAAACCATAAAATCCGTCTCAGAGATCCAGGAAAGAGTGTGCATACATTAAACCCAAACATTCTCCCACCTGAACAACCAGTAGTCTCAGTTTTCCTTCTATCTTTAATTTCATTAAAAGGGTCGTGGCCAAGATACAAGTCTTGTATGTGAACCCTCTGTAGAAAAGAAGTCAGAGGTTTTAAAAGATTATTTAAGGGCTTACACATAGGATCATTTTCCGAGGATACACGGTCAGATCCACGCTTAGGCACGGAGCTCGGGAAAATGAACAACGCACCATCCTGGGTGTCGCCTGCCTGGAGGGGCTGGAGGCTGACTGAGGACAACCCCTGCTCAGTCCAGGGAGACAGTGCTGTGACATCGTGAGCTGACGGGAGGAGCGCGGAGACAGAGGAAGGGGTAGGCGCTGGAGGCAGGCGACTCGAGGCCTGGCTGAGCTCCCCTCCAGATGTCCCCGTGTGTTTCCACCTTGTCTGCTTCACTCACATCCATGCTCCTAACTCCGCCAGGATCACAAATGCTCGTGTAATTGCTTGGGGCTGGATGATGAGAGAGCTCTGAGATTTGGAATTACTTGTGCCAAGATCTGTCACACCAGAGAGCGTTGTGTACCGCGAACAAGAAACCCAGAGGAATAGAAAAACGTAATAAAAAAATAGATGTAGTTATGAGGTGCGTAGCACATCCAAATTTCCATGATATGCTAAATAATAAAAATGTTTCTCAAGAAACATCTACCCTAACAGAAAGGAATCACATAGTCTTCAATCAGCCGAGCTCAATTCTTGAGCATTTACTGAGATCCACTTATACTTGAGGTACCGTGAAAACGGTTAAGAGTGAAGAGTGAGCCACGTACGGTCACATTGGTGACAATTACATCTTCAATAAATCTAAGAAGACAGCAAATATCAATTGATTACCCGCTCTGAGCCAGGTGCTGTACTAGACTCTGAGGCTGTTAAGTTGGTTAAACACAAAATTCTTATCCTTAGTAATTCATAGGCTGTTTGGTCTATTTTTATTTGCTGCTTTTATAAAAAAACAAATTCTTATAGTCCAAAGTCTTCATTCAGTAGAGGAATAAAACTGAAAGATGCTTAAACTTGAGCCCAATCTCTTGGTTCCTCTATTGAGGTCTCAGAGACTCAGACACGACTAAGCCACTAAACAACACAACAAATAAGAATACACTAACTCGCAGTGTTTTCCTACATTTCAGAAGAACCCGGCAAGTCTGGCATCTGCCCACAGATCTTGTGCTGCTGCTGAACCTGAGGGAGAGACAGGAAAAACTCAACTCATGCCAAGTATTGTGGTAATCACTACTTTTGCTATTGAAAACCCTATACTGGAAAAAAAATGATAATTTTTCAGTAAGGCCAGAATATAAGACATCTAAAGCTGAAACTCCAGAACTTTGGCCACCTCATGCAAAGAGCTGACTCACTGGAAAAGACTCTGATGCTGGGAGAGATTGGGGGCAGGAGGAGAAGGGGACGACAGAGGATGAGATGGCTGGATGGCATCACTGACTCGATGGACGTGAGTCTGGGTAAACTCCAGGAGTTGGTGATGGACAGGGAGGCCTGGTGTGCTGTGATTCATGGGGTCGCAGAGAGTCGGACACGACTGAGCGACTGAACTGAACTGAACTGTTGTTTACCTCCATGAGCACTTCTGCACCAAATCAAGTAATCAATAATAGTTTAAATTAATGATCTTGCAATCCCACTCCTTGACATATATCCAGAGGAAACCGTAATTCAAAAACATGCATGTATCCTAATGTTCGCTGCACCACTATTCACAATCGCCAAGACGTGAAAGCAGCCGAGATGTCCATCGACAGATGAAAGGGTGAAGGAGACGTGGTAGGCATACAGTGGAATACGCCTGGGCCATAAAAAATGAAATACTGCCGTGTGTAGCAACAGGGACGGACCTGGAGATAATCATACTAAGTGAACCAAGTCCTGCAACAGAAAGACAAGTATCACATGACATCGCTTTTATGTGGAATCTAAAAAAGTGATACAATGAACTTATTTACAAAACAGAAGTAGACCCACAGGAACAGAAAAATCCCTAGTTACCAAAGAGGAAAGCTGGGTGGGGAGGGATAAATTAGGAGATTGGGATGAGCAGATACACACTATTAGGTATGGAACAGACACATAACAAGGACCTGCGGCACGGCATAGGGGTTCTACTCCACATTCTCTAATAACCTATTAGGGGAAAAAAAGTCTGAAAAATAATAGACATATAGGTAATGCATAACTGAATTAGCTTGTTGTAAACCTTAAACTAACAGAATATTGTAAATCAACTATACTTCTGTGAGACAGTGGCATATTATATATGTGCATATGTATTTATAGTAAATTGTATATATGTGTGTGTGTATATATGTATACCTTACATATATTCCAAAATATTAGCAGAGATGGGAATTATGGTGTTGATATTGGTTATTGTGAATGACCTTGGATGTCATCTATGTGCTATTATTGTTGTAGTTAGAAAAAACACAATTTTAAAGTGAGTTCTTTTTATAAAGACAAAAAATAATTTATTAAGCACTAACTCTGTCAGACATTATCCTAAGGATTTTGTATGTATTAACTCATTTACTTCCCATAATCACTCTGTAAATATTGCTGCTGTGCACTGAGTCAGTTATTAAGCCATTATAAACATCAGCTATGAAAAAACGGGGCTTCCCAGGTGGTACAGTGGTGAAGAGTCTGTCTGCCAATGCGGGAGGCATAGGAGACCCGGGTTCAATCCCTGGGTTGGTGAAGAGTCTGTCTGCCAATGCAGGAGGCATAGGAGACCCAGGTTCAATCCCTGGGTTGGTGAAGAGTCTGTCTGCTGATGCAGGAGGCATAGGAGACCCGGGTTCAATCCCTGGGTTGGTGAAGAGTCTGTCTGCCAATGCAGGAGGCATAGGAGACCTGGGTTCAATCCCTGGGTTGGGAAGGTGTCTGGAGTAGAAAATGGCAACCCACTCCAGCATCCTTGCCTGGAAAATTCCATGAGCAGAGGAGCCTGGTGGGCTACAGTCCATGGGGTTGCAGAGACACAACTGAACACGTGCACACACACATGAGTATATCAGGAGTCTTGAAAACACGCTAAATGAAATAAGTTCATTACAAAAGACCACGTATTGTATGATTTCACTTATACGAAATATAAAATTTTAGAATAGGCAAATCTTTAAAGACAGGAAGTAGATGAGTGGTTTCCAGGGACTAGGGGGTGGGCAAGTGGAAAGGGGAGTGATGGAACAGGGTTTGCTTTGGAGGCTGATTAAAATGTTTGTGGTGAGAGTTGCACAACTCTGCAAACAGACCAAGAACCACTGGCCTGGGCACTTTAAATGGACGGATTTTATGACATGTGAATTATATGTCAACAAATATACTTAAAAATATATCAACTATGGTCTCATGATCAGTCACACAGACAGGACCGCTACAGCTACACGTATTTCTCACACATTGATTTGATATGTGCATCTGTTCTGTATGTTATATATTTCTATGCTTTGTATGTGTGTGTTCTATGTATTATATATAACTTTTTCCTCTTCTTGCAATACAGTTGCGTAAAACGTGCTCTGTTTACAACTATGTTCTAAGACTTAAGACAGCGTCTGTTCCTAAAGCTCACTGTCCACATCGGTTACGTGGTCCACCTCCGTTCTCCATGGTAGCGCTAAGCCAACAGTCGGGGTGCTGGGCTGTCATTCGATACCCACCACAGCTTTCAAAGGAGAAAGAGGGGACACTTAGAGCAGGTGACTCGTGGGGACCCTGAAGCGGTTTGGAGTCAGGGGCCTCGGCGTTCGCGGAAAACGCCTGCGGCCTCCGTCTCCCCGCGGCCTTGACTAAGCGGACGCCACGAGAGGAGAGATGCGAGCCCCGCCTTACCTTCTCATCCTCCTTCTTCGATCACATTTCACAGACGACTTCCTGTCACCCAAACGCCTCCTTCTCTCCTTCTGCCAAGTGGAAAATTATTAGGTGCGGGCATATTCAACAGACGGTTGTTCGGTCGCACTTGAAAATGTTCATTTACTGTAATAGGCTCATTATTCTAGGAATGTAATTGGAACCCAGACTGTTATGACCTCAGGAAATAGAATGTAACAAAGCTATGCAGAAATATTAACTTTGCCCCCAAACAGGGCAGTGCTTTCCCTGGAGAAAGTGGAGAATCCATCACCCACCCTCCTCACCCCTCCCAAACTCAGCGATGGTTGGCTCATTGGGGAACTTAGAAGGCTTCTAGTCAAAAATCCTTAAGGGACCCATGGAGAAACTGAAGCCTACTAACTGAGAAAAAATAGAACTTTTACTGTCCCAGAGGATTTTCTCTAGTGACCTCTAAGATATGGAATAGCCAAGAACTAAACAAGAAAGGCCTCATGTGCACCGAGGCGTGAGGGGCATCGGGCAGCATGGACGTCGTGTGAACTCACCTGTGATCAGGTGTTAAGGTCAGTACTGAATGCATTTTAAATGGCAAAGAAAAATTAAGAGGGAGGGTGAGAATCAAAGCCCCTGTTAAAGGCCTACATAAAATGAGGGGGTTAGACAAGATGACAAGCTCTGACACTTTATTTCATTATGTCTATTAATCTTTTAAAACTTATTAATAAAATGGAGTTCAATATAAATGCAATACACATTCAAGCAGCCACTGCAGGAATCTGGTTTGATATTAATGATTTAGACTGGAGTCTGTTCAACAAACGGGCTTAAAATAATTAGAAATGTAATTAGAAATGTTATCCCCTTAGTGGGAGAAATGCTTGGACTAATCTGAGACCTTATTTCTAAGCTTCAGCATAGCTCTATTCCAGAGACCTCATTTGAGGTTGGTTCCCTTTTTGGAGTAAAGTTTTATGGCCTCACATGACTTTATAAGAAGGCCATCATTATATGCACACACACATACATATGAGCCATGTTTGAAATTTCTAATTTCAGACTCTGAACAAAGAAACTATTTTGTAGTATAAAAACACATATTTACTCTTATTAAAATGGAAGGGTTATTATAAGTTTTACAACATTAAAAATGCGATGGGATTTTTAGATCCAAAATAATGCACAACATTTAACATTTTTCAGTTGGCTTAAAAATGCCGAGAGCAGACCAACAATCCAAGAGAAAAACGGGCAAAGGAAAAGACCATAATTATGTCTTAAAGTTATGAAATATGAAAGACAAAAAGAGATGCTAACTGTATTTAGAGTAGGAAAAATGCAAATTAAAGCTATGCTGAGATGTCATTTTCCACCCGTCACGTCGGCAAAGCTCTGACCGTTGTTGGCACCTTCCGTTGGGAGGCTGCAGGGAGAGAAGGCCCTCGTGCCTGCGTGTGGGAGTGCGTGCTCCGCTGGGCCCTGCTACGGTCTGTCTGTCGACGATTGTCAGACTCATCGTGCGTATTACCCTTTGACCCGTGGCTCCCCTTCTCTAACTTCATCCTACAGACTTGCACACCTGCAAAGGCCACGTAACAAGGCTTTCAGCTGCAGCGTTGTTTACAACAGAGCCTTTTACAGCGTGGAACACGCAGTCATTAGAAAACAATGCGGAGTCTGTCTATATATTGGTATGCAAAAATCTCCAGATCTATAATTCTGTGTAAAAGGCAAGGTGAAAAAGCTGAGGGTATTGTGCAATCATTTTGTGTAACAATGAAAGGAGAGATTAAACGTATATAGTTGCGTTTGTTAGTATTTGTACTTTGAAAGTCTGGAAAAATAAAAAAAAACAAGCAGAAGTTTAATGGGGGTGAGGTGGACGGCTGCGCCGAGCTCTGCCCAGGACCCGTGCGTGGGGCTCCCTCTGTCCCACGGCCTTACCGACACTTCTTGGGTTTTGTCTTTTTTCAGCAGTCACTGTAACAGGTGTGAGGTGACACCTCTTCATGGTTTTTATTTGCTTCTCCCTGACAATGAGTGATGTTGGGCATCTTTTCATGTATCTTTTGATCATCTGTTTGTCTTCTTTGAAAAAAATGCCTATTCAAGTCCTTTGTCCATTTTTAAATTGAGTTACTTGGTTTTTCGCTATTGAGTTGTGTGAGTTCCTTATGTATATTGGATATTATCTCCTTATCAAATGTGTGGTTTGCAAATGTTTTCTCCCATTTTCTGATGCTATAAAAACCATGTTACTCATAACTGTCCTCTTTTCCAGCTTAATTTTTGGTCTAGTGCCAATTACTGTCTGACAGTCATATATTTCAGGTATTTTTAATGGCCTGTGATATAAGCTTCATGATATAAGTTCAAGGGGACATTCATTCACTCATTCATAGAACCACCTGGCCCTCCCTGGTCGCCGTGCAGGTGAGAGTTTCAAGGTCTCGTGTCGATACACACCCGCCATATAAGGAAGTTCAGCCAATGGGTCCCAGGCCAAAGACGTGCTAATCTCAGTCGTGCCGACTGTTATGACACGTCTCTCTCCTTCCAGATTCCCCCGCCGGGCTTTCCAAGCCTGGCCTGCGCCTCTGCAGAACGTGTCAGGGCCAAGACGCTGCTCTGAGCTCATCTGATCTGCAGATAGGAGACCTGTCAGACGTGGATTTTGTTGCCTTTGCAAAACGCGAGATAGGAAAGAGTGGCACAGAGTGAAGGAAAAAAACAGTAAATGAGCAGAAAACTCTGAAGGGAGAGAAGTGGAGCATGTGCACACACACACATGTGCACACACACACGTGTGTAGACACACACATGTGCAGACACACACACTAAAGGGAAAAGCTGAAGGGAGAGAAGTGGAGCATGTGCAGACACACACGTGCACACACACACGTGTGTAGACACACACATGTGCAGACACACACACTAAAGGGAAAAGCTGAAGGGTGAGAAGTGGAGCATGTGCAGACACACACATGTGCACACACACATGTGTGTAGACACACACATGTGCAGACACGCACGCATGTGCAGACACACACTCTAAAGGGAAAAGCTGAAGGGTGAGCGGTGGAGCTTGTACACACACACGTGCACACACACATGTGCAGACACACACTAAAGGGAAAAGCTGAAGGGTGAGAAGTGGAGCGTGTACACACACATGTGCACACACACACTGTGTAGACATACACATGTGTAGACACCCACACATGTTCAGGCACACACACTAAAGGGAAAAGCTGAAGGGTGAGAGGTGGAGCATGTACACACACATGTGCACACACATGTGCAGACACACACTAAAGGGAAAAGCTGAAGGGTGAGAAGTGGAGCATGTACACACACATGTGCACACACGCATGTGTGCACACATGCACACACATGCGTGCGCACACGTGCACACACACACTGTGTAGACACACACATGTGTAGACACCCACACATGTTCAGACACACACAATAAAAGGAAAAGCTGAAGGGTGAGAAGTGGAGCATGTGCACACACGTGCACACACATGTGCGCACATGTACACACACTGTACACACGTGTAGACACCCACACTAAAGGGAAAAGCTGAAGGGTGAGCAGTGGAGCATGTACACACACATGTGCAGACACACACTAAAGGGAAAAGCTGAAGGGTGAGAAGTGGAGTGTGTACACACACATGTGCACACACATGCGTGCACACGTGCACACACATGCGTGTGCACATGTGCAGACACACACTGTGTAGACACACACGTGTGTAGATACCCACACATGTTCAGACACACACACTAAAGGGAAAAGCTGAAGGGTGAGAAGTGGAGCGTGTGCACACACACTAGAAGGAAAACCCTAAACGACACATAAGCACACAATGGGGTGAACACTGTGTGTCACGCTCTATATCCTAAAATCAGAGAATAACTATTTTTAAAAAATGATTTATTAATAGTCACAAAAATGGACTCTAGTCAGCCAGAAAGAAGACCTCCATTCATATCTTTTAAAAAACAAAAATAACCTTTTCTGATCATAAAGCAATATAATGAAAAATTAATAATAAAAGTAGAAACTAGGAAACAAGCCTACCATCTAGAAATATTTTGAAACCTTTAAATTCTTCTGTTACTGAAAAATCAAAATCAAGATAGCAGAATATCAGTTAAAAACAAATGAAAACAATTTTTTCAATAGGAAAACAGTTATAATAATACGGAAATAAAAGCGTTGGTTTTAGTAAAACTCACATCAAAATCCATTGGAATGTCCCTCTGTATAGCCCAGGGAACTATATTCAGAGTCCAGTAATAAAGCAAAATGGAAAAGAATATAAAAGGAATGTGTATGTGTGTAACTGAGTCATGTTGATACACAGCAGTAATCAACACAACACTATAAATCAACTCTACTTCCATTTTGAAAAAGAAATTGAAATGATGAGGGGAGAAACGCAAATACAGAAAACAGCAATGGGCTCGTACGTGGTGCTGAAAACACGAGCAAAGAGACACAGGCTGTGACCAGTGATTCCGGCTCTGAGCTCCCGGAGGGCGTAGCCCCTTCCTTCACTGACTGCCCCCTGCCTCACCCTGGTCCTTGCAGGCTCCGTCCAGGAAGTGGTGGTTGTTTAGTCACTAAGTCTGACTTCTGTCCCTGGAGTGGGTGGCCGTTCCCTTCTCCAGGGGATCTTCACGACCCAGGAACCGCCCCCGGGTCTCCTGCACCGCAGGCAGGCTCTTCACCACTGAGCCGCCAGGGAAGCACCGTCCAGGGAGTAGGTCCCAGCTCTCCGCCCCGCCCCTGCTGCTCCCCTTGCCCCAGGGACGACCTCAGTGCAGAAGGCAGTCGAGTCTCAGGAAAGAGGGTGCAGCAGGCCTGCTCCTCATGCCCGCCCTACGGAGACAGGATCATGGTCGTTCATGTGTGACGTGGGCGAGGGTGTTCGTGGAGTCAAATACCCAGAGTTGTGACCCCAAGGGGAGGGTTAGCAGGATACATTTCTAAAGTGACGGCTCTGAGTTGGGGCCCCCAACTACCGAGTTTCCCGTATCCCCCAGGCAGACCCCAT
The DNA here is from genome assembly GCA_935064755.1 of Tragelaphus eurycerus. Classification (NCBI taxonomy): domain Eukaryota; kingdom Metazoa; phylum Chordata; class Mammalia; order Artiodactyla; family Bovidae; genus Tragelaphus; species Tragelaphus eurycerus. The sequence goes on along the minus strand of CAKXYN010000031.1, from coordinate 1,464,727 downwards.
AGATGCCAGGCTGCACACAGGAAGCAGATGGCTCACCTGGACAGCTTTTAATGAAGGGGTTATTTACAGAAGTTTGGGCAAGTTAGCGTTAGTGTTAGTCACCTGCTTCTGTCTGACTCTCTGCGACCACGTGGACTCTAGCCTGCCAGGCTCCTCTGGAGAGGGTTGCCATTCCCTTCTCCAGGGATCTTCCTGACCCAGGGATCAAACGTGGATTCTTTACCACTGAGCCACCAGGGAAGTCCAGGCTAGTCAGGTGGCCCAGTAGCAACATGGAAAACCATCACCACTCTCAACCGAAGGGAAAGACAGCAGTGCTCCCGTGGGACCCAGGACTGCAGACCCAGAGCAGGCCCATGAGCTTCCACCCTCTCTCTGCCCCACCCTCTGGTCCAGGGGTGCTGTCCAGTGATCACACCCACTGGGTGCCAACCCGCCTGGGCACAGCGTGGGCTGAGCAGGGCGGAGAAGAGATCCGGGCTCGGCCGCCAATACTGCACCGCCGGCTGAGCTGCCATTTGCCCCTCAGGCTCCCCTGCCACCGTGGACAGCCTCTTCTTCCTTGGGGAGGACCCTCTGCGGGAAGCTCGTCCAGAGTCCACACCGACCTTTTGTTTGTGAACACTGATGGAGTTTGCTCTCTTCCCACCACATGTGAACCAAAGTCCCCGAGAAGCTGAAATGTGATAGTGTCAAAAAGTCACCTAAAACTTCTCAGACAGTAATGAAAGTTAAGAGACAAAAAGCAGGAAGGCATTTTCTATAGGGTAATTATTTGGAGAAAAAAATTAAAAATCAGTGTTTTCGTGCTGCTGCTGCTAAGTCGCTTCAGTCGTGTCCGATTCTGTGTGACCCCATAGACGGCATGATGTGCTCACGAGAGCAAAAACGTACTTGGTGATAAATTCCATCATCTGTCACAGGTTTGTGTTCCCTGAAGACATCACAGGCACACAAGCTAAACAAACGGGGTTTGTCAAAGTGTTTGTACAGCTGTGAGGAACCAGTCAGATATAAGTTTATAGTATTATATTCAAACAATACGATCTATTATTATTGTTATAATACATATTAGTAAGCATGCATTAAATTTATATTACAGATTCATAAGAAATTACTTAGTTTACTTTTTTTTATTAAACAAATACTTATTAAGTACCTGTCATGGTACTTAAGACTCCAGAAATACAAACCTGAAAAGCCCCGTCCTTAGAATTTATGCCCTGGGAAGCACAGGGTTCAGTAAGCTGTTGGCAGTGGGTCTAGTCTAGCGCACTGTCTATTTATAGCCTGTGAGCTAAGAGTCGCTTTTACAGTCGTAAATGGTTTTGAAAAATGAGAAGAATAATATTTCATGTCAAAATTAGATGAAATGCAAATTTTAATGTCCTCGAATAAAGTTTTATTGGAACACGGCCACACCACTTGTTTGCCTGTGGATGTGGCGTCCCTGCAGTCGAATAGTTGAGGCAAAACCGTGCAGCCCGTAAGGTCTAAAGTATTATCATTATAAAACTCATTCTCTGGCCTTTACAGAGCAGTGCTGCTCAGCCCTGGTCCGGCGGAAGTTACCTGGAGATACAGGACATTTGCATTGCTGATGGACCCAATGCCTTCCAGAAGAGGCAGCCCCTGTGCTTGCCTTTGCCCAGCCCAAAAGAGCAAGGGTCTCCTCAAGGAGAAAGGACCAGAATGTAAGTAAATTAAAGCTGCTCATTCTGAAAGTGTGTGTGAACGTGTGTCTGCCTGTAGAAGCTGGGTGTACCTGGGGCTTGCACGTTTGCGTTAGGTATTGTGTGTGTGCCTGTATGTGTGCGTGTGTGATACACAAGTGCATCTTGCCAGGAAAAGGAGGAGGTGGGAAGGAACAGGGTCCACCAGCTGCAGGACTTGGCACCTCGGCCCCGGGACTTCAGGGCAGGTGGGCCGGGGCAGCTTTCCGGAGGAGGAGAATCTTGAGTCTTGAGGGCGGGGACCTTCAGAGGGGTGCCCCCTCCATCTCTCCATCCACGGCAGGATGGCCAACCCCTCACCACAGGCCAGTTTTCCATGTGTGCTCACGTTGACCTGGAGTGCTTTTTAAGGAGAAGCTGAAGAGTGGTTTATGCGTGGAGGCCTGAGAGGCGGGCGCTGCAGACTCTGGCAGGCACGTTAGTCACAGTTTCCCTGTGACAGTCTTAATCTTACTGGCTTCCTGACATTACTCTTTAGAGAATTTTTATTCTTGAAAAACAGCAAATTGTTCATCTCTGGAACACCAGATAGGTCTGTGACTCTGAGAGCATTTTGAAAATTATAAATGATAAGGAAACTCTGGGCCAAATTTTTTATATGACGCTCCAAGAATTATGCAGGATGGGAATCTGACCCTTTGAGAGTTAAAAATGTTTCTGGAGACAGAGAAGACTTCACGCACTAGAGCGAAAGTGCCTTAAATCATATCGATGGTGCAATTATCTCTCGGCAAAGATTCTCGGAGTTGAAGTTCAAGCTGGGGGTCAGGAGGATGGCTGGGGGAAACAGAGTCCCCCTTGTTAAAATAAAGCAATTAGTTTAATATATACTATCGGGGAAGGAGAGCAGGGAGGGAAATTCCCCTTGTCAAATGCTGAACATTGAGAGCATCGCTTACAGCAGAAGTAATAAGGCACTCTTCATGAAAAAATTGGCCCTATACCATGCTTAAATGCAAACATGTGCGTCCTTTCTTGCTTTAATTCATTTAAACTTCTGTTAACTGGGAATATTTTTATGTGCATTCTGTCGTTCCCTTTCTTACTTGAACAAAAATGTGTCAGGGGACAGGAATGGTGCCCAGGGTTGCAAACGCATTCAGACACCATAAAATATTTAACAGCTCTTTCTGGTACAGTTAAGCCCCACCGGATGGCTAAACAAACTTTAATTTACAATTCAAGGGCTGAGGCATTCAAAGGGCCATAAGATTTTGCTGCTGCTAATTTATATCTCTCGGAGACAAGAAATCTAAAATGAGTCATTTCAAAGTTCCCAAACCCATATTCCTTCTTATGAAATACAGATCTTTATTTCCAAGAGATTGCACTCTTTGCCACATAGAAGGGCAGCATTGCTCTGATAGCTTTAAAGTTCTGTGCTGTCTATAGAGATCTCAGAGAAAGGATTCTTGTTTCTCCTTCATCAGATGGTGACTTCTAAGCAAGCTGACTTCTCCCCTGGCATACTCCAACCTGATTGGACAAAGGAAGCCCTATGGCCTGGAAGAGGAACTTTTTTTAAACTATTCTTTAAAACAAAAATGATGTTTTTCCCCTTAAGTGTATATTTTTTAATTTGGAGGACTAGAACCAGTTTGTTTTTGGCCTTTCTGCTGAAAATTTGTCTCATTTAAGAGGCAGTTAGGATCTTTACCGTATGTATGAATTTGTGTAATTTCATTTTGGATAGGGATAAGCTTCTGCTTCTGATAAAAGCCCAGAGTTTCATCTGGTTCCTCAGGAAAAAAAAAAAAGAATAAATAAGCCTCAAAAATATGACAGGTGATTTGAACCCAACTGGGATCCAGAGTTTGTTTTGGTCGCATACAATGAGTGAAATAAATTAGCTTTTGCAATGATACACCTGAGTGATTCTCAAAAATATCATCCTGAGTTTTCACTTACCCAAAAGAAGATCTACTGTGTGACTCCATTTATCTGAAGCCCTTGAACAGACCAAGTCAAAAGCTGGACGAGAAGCTGTCTGACTGTGAAGGGGGATATCAGGGACTTTCCTGTTTTATGTCTTGATGGGGTTTTGATGGGTGGAGAGATATATGAGAAGACGCCTGCAGGAGACTGTTAATAGTAGGCTCAAGGTCCCGGCTAGGCAGGCGTTCTGGTTAAACCCTTCTGACTCATTCATAGTAACGATCTGGGGGAAAGGCAACAAGAGCCACCACAGCATCAGGCCGGGGTCACAGTTTAGGCTGTCGCTGTCCCAGCTTGGAACAGCTCACACAGGTGGTCACCGCGCTCACACGAGATCCCGACTCTCAACTTACCACTTACGTGTTGGAACAAAGGTATGTGTTTCCTATGGATTATCTTGAACAGTGTGAAAGTCCTCGCAAAGCTACTCAAAAGTCTCACAGTCCCCTTCCTGTAATACAGAAGACATAGAATCTATGCAGCGAGGGTAGATAAAAGAGCCAGTCCTGGGCTCTGAGACGTCAGTGGGCCTCTGAGGACCCCGCAAAGCTTTTTAGAGAGGAAAGATCTGAGAGGTCTGCCTGTTTCAGGGTTTCACCCTTTCCCCTTCACTCACCTTTCTTCCTGCCTGGAATACAGGGCCTGGAGGTGCAGCAGCCCTCTCGCCACCGTGAGGATGAAGACATGCCTGCAGAAGATACCAGAGCAGGAGGGTAGAGGGAGGCTGGGGAGTAGCCTGGTTTCGACCACACTAAGATTTTAGTATCTGACTCAGATAAAGTCCTTAGTTTTTAAACATCTTCAGGTTTTGTATTGCATTCAGTCAAACACAGACCTAATATTCACGGCATCTTAGATCTTAACTTTCATTGACTTCAGCAAGGGGTACAACAAGCTGAGCATGACTAGTGGGGAGGCAGGGCGAAACACCCCCCAACCAGCACCCACAGAGACGCAGACTAAGAGGGTCAGGAAGGCTGGGGGGTAGGGGGCACACAAGCCAGTCACCACATCTCCCTCTTCCTCCTCTCCCTCCTTGACACTATTGTACTGAATCTGGTTTAAAAAAAAGCACAAGGGCAGGCTTGAGTGAAGAGGGGCTGCCAGAGAGCTTGATGCCATGGCCCTGGAGACATCACAGAACGGACAGGGGACTCTGTTGCCAAACAGAAAGGCCTGAAGCTCTGCAGGCTGTGTCCGATTCTGTCTAAGGACCCCAGGCATTTCCACACCCCGTGTCTGCAGCTATCCCTCCACTCCCAGCAGAGCCTCCTCCCCACAGCCAACGTCTTGGGGCCTCCAGATGCCAGGGGTCCGGGGGCAGCTTCCAGGAAGGGTAGCCCAGGATGTCTTGGTGATGGTGGCTGAGTGTGAGTGGCAGCCGCTTTGGGGCTGGGGGTCGCCAGGCTGCAGGAAACTGGAATGACTGAGTCATTCTACAGACATGGCTGGTCCTTGGCAACCCGGGTTCTCGGACCAGCTTCACAGAGAATAATTTGAGCAGGGCGAATTCACACTCCATGAAAACAGACAGGAGACACAGATCTACACCTTTTCCTCATAGTTCCAGAAACGGCGGCTTCCTGCCACAGCAGATGCAAACCTTTAATCTGCTAGAGTTTGAGAAAGGATGAGTTCTCTCAGCACTGGGATGTAGACTCTGCAGATAACAGCTGTCCACAGCTCCTCACTGGGCACCACCGTGTCACCCTGACACTGTTTGAGCCTCTCCCTTGGGCTGGCAGGGCAGCCCCCGACGCCGGAAACACAGAGTAAGACTGCCAGGCTGCCCCCTTCCTGCTGTCCACATGGTGAGTTTCACGGGACACTCGCTTATTACAAAACTTGAAAACTATTGTAAACATCTCTGAAAGCCAAACCTCACCCCGGCTCAACAGCTAACGTGCTGTGAGTGGCCTCGGAGTTTATAAACCTGGAAGTCACATTCAGTCACTGGCAGGAAGCAGAGTTTACTTTCGTGGCCAGATCTGTTTTCTGCTTATGACAGGATTTTTTAAATTGCTGATGAAAATCGCTGTGGCACAGATGGAAGATTGCCAGGCAGACGCGACCGTTTCACTTCTAGCTGACAGCTTTCTCCCTTTTGTTTTTGAAAATAGTGGCATTAAAAAAAGAAAGAAAAAGGAAATTGTATTTTCTACTGTTAAAGTCCTTGTCCTGTCCTGATAACATGAAAGGTTTCAAACGAGCCTTCCTACTCCCAACAGTGCACCCGTCAGGCACGAGTGACCATGGTGAGGTTCCGAGTCCCTGGTTTAAGGCAGTGTTGCTGGAGCCCTGACCTACGTTCTTGGCCTCTGGGTTGATGGGCATCGCAGCAGGACCCTGGGTGTCTCCACGGCTGACACGTGAGACTCACGTGGAGACGCTCAGCACAGCGGGACGCAGACCCTGGGCGTGTGACGCAGGTCCCCCTGGGCGCTGACGCCCAGCACCCTGTGGGCAGGGCTCTTGTTACGTCCTGCATCACCCACATGAGCCTGACGTTCTGCCAGCCATTCTTGGCGAGATGTTAAATGCAAAGAAGCAATGTCTGACATCCCAGGTTTTTCCATGAGAAAAGCAATTAAAATAGATTTTCCTGGGGTCCCTGTAAAATGCAAAAGGGGACTCTGTTAATTAAAAACAAACAGACGGACATAAAAGCAGACGAAGGACTCCAGAAAGTCTTCTTTCCAGTCGCTCTTTTTCTCTTTTTCACGTCTCTTCACGGCTCCATCACACGTCAGCTTCAGTCAGTCTCAGCTTGAGGCTCGCCTTTCCCCCTGCCCACCCACCCCTTCCCCCTGGAAACTCTGGAAGCCAGCCCCCTCTCCGGGTTCTCTGCCTCTGCCCTGCGTTCACTGCTGTCTCCTGCCCAGCAGAGCTTTGGAAGGGGAGGGTGTTAAGACGACATTTCCCTGACTGCGTAGGGCAGTAGAGGGCAGGTATTGATGCAGATAGAAATTCCACAGTTTTGGGGAAAATGGAAATGCTCAAAATGCATCCTTGGCCAAATGGCAACTTCTTTTCTAGGTGATTAGAACTTATAAGAAGTCCCAGGATGGATGGACTGAAGTCCATTCCTTCATCCAGCACCACAGGGGGTGTGTCTGCAGGAAGGTCCAGGGGAAAGATCCCCACCCTTCTAGATCTGACCCGGAGCTTCGCACAACTGCCCTCGACGGCCAGGAACAAACCAGTACCACCACCACCAAGCCACCAAGGCCTGGGCACAGCTGTTGTCCGGACCATTCACACGTCTTAACTGCCCACTTGTTAAACTTTCTCAGCTGGACTAAAATAGCTTATTTATAGCCCTGTATAGGACTCAGAAAAGATGGGACTTTTCTTGGAGCCTGCAGAAAACACACAACGGGCTGAATCTGTATGTGTGTGTGTGTTTGCCACTGGAATATACCAGACCCCCGCCCCCCACCCGAGAGGGTTCCTCCAGCAAATGACCTGGGCAGTCGCTTGCTTGATTTATGCCTCCAAAGTCTGACACAGTGTAGACGCACGATGAGCAAAGAGACAGAGTTAGAAACATGCCTGGAGCTCGTGACTTCAGCTTCTTAGGGCAGAGACAAGTTGCCACTCGTTGCTCGTCGTGTGGGAGGTGGACGCCGGGTCCCAGGTCCTCCCCGCGAGGACCCCCGTGGGTTACCTGCCCTCCGCTGACCCCACCTTCTGCCTCATTCTGTGCATTCGTGCGCCCAGCAGATCTGCGCTCTCCTAATCTCTCTGTCATCAGTGATCGGCCTGCCTTCTGGCAGCTTTTTGGCTTGAAACTGAACACTTTTGACAAGTTCTACAAAGACAAGCATTTAGCCAAGAGGCTCTTTTGTCAATTAAGACCTTTCATCCCTCAATTGCCATCAGGGGCTCACGGGGTCCCCGTGCTGTCTGGGTTTCAGGAATGAAGAGGAAAAATGTCAGACCTTCTAAAGTCACTCCCTCAACACAGGAAAGGCAAGTTCTTAGCAGCACAGATTTAAACACCTGCCCAAAGAGGAGGTGTTCGTGCATGGCGGGCCTTTTCCCCCGTTCTCCACCGGCGATCGTCCACTGCCTTGGAAATACCCAGACAGCGAAAGCAAGCACACCAGACCCGAGACACCACTCTGGGGTCCAGATTGTCCAAACTGACCATCTCACCAAGTTGCTAATTCAGAATGATTCTAATATACAAGAAAATTGTCAAAGCTTAGGCTTCAGCTGTTGAAAGCTGGCCTCAAGTTTCTAATATTGGATTATGTGGACAACATACAAACGTGTTTCTTATTATTCATACTCGTAGTATACATATAAATGCATGGCCATGAGAACGTGACTCAATCCCACAGAAGCCTGAAACAGTTCTCTGGGCTTCTTGCAGCCAAAATCACTGTTAATTGTACAGTTTAAAATACCAGACTTTGTTCTGATGGCCATTTTTAAAAAAATTTACTTGTTTTACTCAGGTCATATTTCCCCTTTTGAGATGATTTAAGAACTTTAATAAACTGTGATCCGAAAACTCTCAGGATGCCTTTCCTGCTCTTCTGGGAAGAAGACACATAGATGAACCCGAGCTGAGACTGAATTATGTTCCGAAAATCCAAAGGCCAAGAGGTCCGGTTGGCCCTGAGAGCTAGAATGGCTGATTTACAATATCACCGAAGTCCCCACGGAGGGCGAGCACGTCTTGTCTCCGCTGCCTTTGTAAATTTTGTGTAATTTAAGAATGTTAATGCAGATAGGGTTGAAAGCGCCAGCAAATACTCGCAAATCAAGCAGATTTACCCCAAGCTCAAACTTCCGCTTGCTGAACGCCTCTCAATGGAGATTAACTTTCATCTCTAGCAAACTGGGAAAATGGAAGGCTTGCCAACCTGTTGTTCAACTTACTAAGTTTCTTCACTAGCCTTCAGGTGTGTAACTTGAAATACTTTGGTGAAAACCACCACAAATCGTGAAGAACTGTGAGATGGACGTGGCCCCGTTCAGTTGCCTTGGCTCCCAAGATATTTCAAAGTTTTCCTCCAGCCCGGGTTCTCCAAACTTGTGAGATGTTTCATCTTGGAGGGGAGCCAAGGAAAACTCATTTGTGCAGAGATAGCCACCACCAGTGGGATGGTAGGAAAAGTAAGAAAGGAGATGGATCACTAGAAAATCAGGAAATTAACATACACACAAAAAGTAAGAGAAGAGACGGATCACTAGAAGATCAGGAAATCAATGTTCACACCACGCATTCCATCTATCCTGTCCTGAAGCTGACGGAAAGGGGGAAAGTAAGAGGTCTGATGAAATAGTTTCTAAGTTAATTTCTGCAGAATTAAATTTGATTAATGATATTACAGATTCATTTGCCAGAAACTTTTGAGCATAATCTTTAAGGTTTGCGATCTTCAGGAAGTTCTTAGCACAGCCCTCTCCCTATGTCTTTTCTTGTTTAAAGGCGAGCCAACAGCAGAGAGTGGGCAGCGGTGACCTGGGTCCACTCTGGCCTAAGCCACTGGGCCTCTTATAGACGCGGTGGCCATTTCTTGCTCAGTTAGGATTCACTTATTTATTCTTCCCATCCCCAAATCAAAAGAGTAAAACCAGAAACGGTCCCTGACTGTTACCCTGCCTGTTCGGGGGGTGGAGGCAGCCATGCAGCGATCACACAACTATGTTCAATTGCAATTTGTAGAAACCTTCAGACAGCGCTCTGCAGTGCTCCTATGGGGCTGGGGCCCGGTGGGGACAAGAGGAAAGGACTCCAGGAAGAAGCCTGGGCCTGGCAAGGTGTGAAGGATGTGGGGGGCGGTCACCAGGCAAAGCAGGGAGGAAATAGCACACAGGAGGAGATGAATGGGCTTCCCTGGCAGCTCAGCTGGGAAAGAATCTGCCTGCAATTCAGGACAGTGGCTCTCAGTCCCTGGGTTGGGAAGATCCCCTGGAGAAGGGAACAGCTACCCACTCCAGTGTTCTTGCCTGGAGAATTCCATGGACCGAGGAGCCTGGCAGGCTACCATCCATGGGGTCAAGAGTCGGACATGACTGAGCGGCTTTCACTTTCACAGAGAGACTGAGGCAGAACAGGGGCCCGGTCAGGGTGGGGCGGGAGGGTCTGTCACGGAAGGTGCAGGCACCTGTTGGGGGGTCGGAGCACAAGGCTTGGGCAAGAAGCCTGGTGTGCTGAGGACGTCTGGCCCAGCTATGCCAGGGTCTGGGAGACCCCGTGGCCAGCACATCCCCCTGAGGCAGAGGGAAGCCAGTGATGTAGTTTTCACCTCATTTTGAACAAGGCTGTTCCAGCTGCAGGTGGGAACTCACCCCAAACGGACAGCAGGGATGCGGGCAGAACGGAGACTGCAGTGGCCCGAGGTGGGATCTCGGGGGCCTGGACGCGGGTGCAGAGGGTGTAGGGGGAAGGCAGGGGAGGGCTGGAGGTGACCCCAGGCTGCTCACGTGCACCCCGGTGTCTGGCTGGTGGTACGTGTCATTGGGATAATGAACCTAGCAAGCACCAGGCTTTCAAGGGAAAAACCGACTTTGGTTTTGGACACGTCAGGACTGAGCTGCTCTGGAACATCTCAGAGGAAATGTCGAGCATGGAGTGGGACACACGGGCCTGGGTCTCAGAGGGAGGTCCAGGCCAGAGGTAGACACGATGAGTTATACAGCAGGTTAAAGGTTAAGCACAAGCATAACTGGCATTACTAATCTATTTGCAAGCACGATGCTGGAAGCAAAATTTAGAGTAATAAAAACATCTGGACCCCTCTAACTGTTATCCGTCACTCCTAACGTGGCCCTCCCCCGCCTCCCCTCCCCTGCAGCCTTGGCGCTTCATTGCTGTCTCTCAGGCCCTGACACGGGGGCCTCCTGGGAAGCCTGTCTGGCTCTGGCCACTAGACTCATTGCCCGGGCACTCAGCTGGGAGGACTGGGGGTCCTGTTCAGCAAAGTTCCCGGATGTCCACTCCTCCCACCGCCAACCACCAAGTTCCCCCAGGAACTGAAGCGGCACTCCACCCAGAGAAGCACTCCACCCAGAGAGTGCCTCCTGCCCCTCAGGGGGCTGCAGGCCCACTGAACGAAGAAGCACAGCCTCGGTCAGACAGCATGAAGCCCAGTCACGGTCTCTGTCCAATAAAACGACAGTTTTCTAGGCTCTCGCCTCACTCTTTCAACCTTCTCAAGCATTTTCTCGCTCCCTGGCGGCCCACAGCTAAAATCCGCGTTAGGCGTTACATGCTTGAGATTGCAAAAATTAGTCAGAGCATCTGAGGCTCACACAGACTTTATTCTGGAAAGAGTTTGACATTTTAAAATCTAAGTACACCAAGCAATGCATTTCCCTGGTGGCTCAGATGGTAAAGAATCTGCCTGCGATGCGGGAGACCTGAGTATGAATCCTGGGTCGGGAAGATACCTTGGAGAAGAGAATGGCAACGCACTCCAGGATTCTTGCCTGGAGAATCCCGTGGACAGAGGAGCCCGGCAGGCTATAGTCCATGGGGTCCCAAAGAGTTGGACACAACTGAGCAGCTAACACTTTCACTTCACACCAAGTAGCAACTTAAAAAAAAATTTGACTTAAAATTTTTTCAAGATTTTTAGACTAACAAAACATTAATTTAGCTACTGATGGTTACCTTCTGGATCCATCTGAATTTAAAATGCATCAGCCAGGTCTACTCAGAAGCAGTCATTATTACAGAAAGAACTGAACTGTTAGACGACGTGGTGTTATGGCGCTGCTTCTTCCTCGTTCTTCATTTATGACCTTATGGAAGTCACTCATTCTCTTTGGACCTCAGCATCTCCATCTGCTAAATGGGAATTTAGTGCTTGACCTCAAAACTATATATCTATATAACATTTATCATTTTATTATTATGTGGATGTAAAATATCATTGCTAAAACTTTCAAATATATTTTCCTGTAAGTTTCTTCATGTCTGTGTCTTCTTGGGGTGGCAGAGGATGAGATGGTTGGATGGCACCATCTACTCAATGGACATGAGTTTGAGCAAGCTCTAGGAGATGGTGAAGGACAGGGAAGCCTGGCGTGCTGCAGTCCATTCGGTCACAAAGAGTAGGACATGACTTAGTGACTGAACATATTTCTCCTCAAAATGATTTATCTCAAATTCTTTTACAATCAGTGCTCTGATTTTTGCGTTAACTTGTCTGGGCCACCAAGGGTGCAGATATTTTGGTCATGTGTGATTCTGGGTGTGTCTGCTAGAGTGTTTGAGGATGAGATCAATATTTGATTCAGTAGACTGAGTGAAGGAGATTGCTCCCCACCCCCAGTGTGGGTGGGCCTCATACAATCAGTCTGGATTAATCCATACGGAAAGTCTGGATTAGAGAGAATTCACTCTCTGCCTGTGGCCCTGGTCTTTTCCTGTCTCCAGCTTTCCCTTGGGTGAGAGTTGGCTCAGCCAGCTTCCCTGGCTCTCAGGCCTTCTGACTTGGACATGTGGCCTCACCATCAGCTCCCTCACCATCAGGACCCCAGTTGATGAGGTCTGCCCTTATCAACTGGGGTCCTGGCTGCCAGTCTCCAAGACTGTGTGAGCCAGTTCCCTATAGTAAACCCCTCTCTAGTGAACATAGGTGGACGATAGATACACGACCGATGAATAGATAGATGGTAAATAGATGATTGATACATCTGTCATACATACATGACAGATATAGACAGATAATAGACAGATGATAGATGGATAGGTAATAGATACACGATAGACGGATAGGTAGATGATGGATGGACAGATGACAGTTAATAGATCATAATAGATCATAATCATCAATAGATGATTGATCTGTCATACATACATGACAGATATAGACAGATAATAGACAGATGATAGATGGATAGGTAATAGATACACGATAGACGGATAGGTAGATGATGGATGGACAGATGACAGTTAATAGATCATAATAGACGGACAGATGGAGAGATGATAGACACATGTCTGTCCTTTCGGTTCTGATCCTTTGGAGAACCCTGACTAGCACAGTGTCCTTCTTCCAGAAGGAAGCAGTCAGAGGGCCTGGGCTGTCTCAGCAGCTGTGGGGGGGTTGAGACTGTGGTCTGTGGAGTCTGGAGGAAGGGCCTTGACAGGCTCAGCCGCATGCCCTTGCATGAGGCATCTCAGCTCCAGGAACCTGAGCTCTTGAGGCCTCAGCAAGAGAGCGAGGTGGCCAGCCCCCAGCAGACCTTCCTGTCCCTCTCCACCCCTCTCCCCCTGTGCCACGGCCGCCCCTCGGGGACAGCTGTTCCCAGCGCCAGGGCTGTGGGCACGCTGCCGTGTCAGCGCTCTGGCTGCCAACCGCAAAGTCTGCACGTGGTCCTCGCGCCTCCCCGGGGGTTCACTGACCCTAAAGGCTCCCGAGGCAATTCTAGATCATATAAACAGGAAACATTGGAGTTATGCTTCAGAAAATAATTCCTAAGTGTTTTTCACTCCCCAGACATAACCCGCCCTCACTGCGTGACTACCTCCTTCCCTGAGAACCGGGGCCTGCGGCATCTGGGCTGCCAGCGAGCCCACCCAGTCCAGGCCCAGACCACCGGCTGACCCCTCCCCTTGTGCCAGCCTCGGCCCGGATGGGTGTCCCCTCTCAACTCCAGAGGCTCCATCCTTCCTCCCGGAGGCTTTTCCAGAGGGCACACAGGACAGGCCCTCTGCGGGCACAGTTGGCGTGGCTCCTGGCTCTTCACGGCTCTGGCTGAGTGTAAATACCTCTGACCCAGTGCACAGAGGGGCTATTTTTGGAAGGATGCTGCTGTTTACTCTGGAGAAAAGTCACCACACCAGGAGTGACAAATACTTTTCCCTTTGCTCAAAGATAATTTCTCTGGGCAATTTGGCAATAACCACACTTGTAGATGAGATTTTTAAGTACCAGCCTTGGGCCATGAGTGACAGTGTGTGTGTTGGTGTTGACCTGCTCTCCCAAGAGGGGTGGGGAAGTGGGTCTGCGTGGAGGACCAGAAAGGAAGACATGTGTGACACGCGGGGTCCTCCTCCTCCACGTGGTCCCTGCAGGACGTGCCGAGACCCAGCGTCGAGCCGGCGCGGCTCCCAGTGCAGGAGGTCGGTCTGCGAGCCCATGCTCTCGGCCTGAAGCCCGCCTGCCCGCTCTGAGGGCTGAGCTCCCATGAGGCACAGCTCCAAATGTTTCCATGTGCCCCTGTGATGTCATCTCAGTGTTCTACCAGCTTTTCAAAAACACTGAAGATGCTTCATGAGGACAGAGTTACAGTTTGGGAAAAGGAAAGTTCTGGAGGCTGATGGGGGTGGTGGCTCAGCAGAGTAAATGCAGGGAACACTCCTGCCCCGTGCACTGAAAGATGGTGGAAATCTTGTTATATGTGTTGTAATAAGGAAGGAAAGAAGAGAGAAAAGAAGGAAGGAAGGAAGGAGGAAGAAGCTACATTATCAGAGTTGTCAGATTATGGTTCATCCTTATGCCTTTGGTTCACTTCAGTTCAGTTGCTCAGTCGAGTCCAACTCTGCCACCCCAGGCCTCCCAGACTGCAGCACCCCAGGCCTCCCTGTCCATTACCAACTCCCAGATCTTGCTCACACTCATGTCCATCAAGTCAGTGATGCCATCCAACCATCTCATCCTCTGTCGTCCCGTTGTCCTCCTGCCCTCAATCTTTCCCAGCATCAGGGTCTTTTCAAATAAGTCAGCTCTTCACATCAGGTGGCCAAAGTATTGGAGTTTCAGCTTCAACATCAGTCCTACCAATAAACATTCAGGACTGATCTCCTTTAGGATGGACTGGTTGGATCTCCTTGCACTCCAAGGGACTCTGAAGAGTCTTCTCCAACACCACAGTTCAAAAACATCAATTCTTTGGCGCTCAGCTTTCTTTTAATAGTCCATCTCTTACATCCATACATGACCACTGGAAATGTCAAACTGAAAATACTTTAGCATAAGAACATAATTTTAGTTAACAACCTTTCGTATCCACACTGACACATCTCTGACACATTTCCCTGCGTTCTGCCCTCATCTAATGGAAAGAGTTTTCTCTACCAAATCTCCATCCATGAAGTCAGTCTGTGGATTTACCTAATCTTGTTCCTATGCGTGGAGGTGCCTTCACAACTCAGTGGACGTCGGAAATAAAAACAAGACTCGGCCACGCAGACGAGAGAAGCGAGGGGCTGACCACACGTGTGGAGGCCTGGGGCCAGCACGTGTCCCAGCACATCTAAGCAGGTCGGCTCATCATGAGCGCTCGGTCCTGAGGATGGGGATGTGGCGCTCTCAGGAGCTTTGGCACTCGTGTGCCATTCAACCTTCTCAGGAGGCTGCTGAAACTTAGCATCTGCTGCTCAAAGTCCTCCAGAATCCATTAGCTTCTCTTAAATGTGAGGCCATGAAATTCTTTCCTAATGACAGTCATTCCACGTGGCAAGTTTGAAAGATGTAACTTCCCACCAGGGAGGAGTTACAGAGAAACCAGACCTGGGCAGTGCCTTCCCGAAAGCTCCCCTCAACCAGCCCGACAGGGGTCATCTCAGCCTCCCAGAAAGAATGTGAGGCCGGTGGAAGTGGGGCTTCACGTCTTCCCTCAGCTCCAGGGCTCTCAATAGCCGCCCGAGGCTGGCTGTCCTGCTTACGAGTTGTAGCTGCTTAAGTCTGGTAATCACCAGAGAGGACAGTGGTCATGTATTTATATTTATAACCCACATTCATCCCTGAATGCTGGGCGGTCACCGGGAAACTTCGTCAGCCACTTTTCCTGCATGCGGCTCAGGACGTCCTTGGAGAAACCACTGCTTCTCACAGGACAGGACCAGGCGGGGACTGAAGGCAGGAGTCGCTTTCCCCTGTGGCCTGGGTGGCACTTGTGCCAGGAATTTCGATTAGGTGTTGCCATCTGACCTGCGCAGAGCAAATCTTACCAATTGGAGAGGTGAGGAGCCATGAACGACGGGATGACAACCGGAGTTGCCTGCTCTTAACTCCGTATGTGTCCAGAGTTGGGCACTGGCGGGCACCCTGGAGACTCCACGGGCTGGTGTGTCTCGGGGACGCAGAGTCTCCTGGGCAACCGCCGATTCCTCCTCTTACGGGGACGCACCTGCCACCGCCCTGTGCCCGGTGAGAAGGAAGAGGCTTTGCTCCTTGATCTGGACGTGGATGCCAGGCCCCGCTGCACGGCGAGTGGAGACCTCGATGAAAACAGTCGCAGCGGCTGCTCCCCCGTGAGCGCCTGGCCCAGCCCGGCCCCGTCCCGAGGCTCCGCATGCATTCACCCTTCCCATCCTCATGGGTCCTCCAACGGACGATATCAATTGGACGCTGTTGGAAACAGAAAAGGCGGGGCGGGAAGTCAAGGGGCTTGCACTGCTCGAAGGTGCTGAGCGGGACTCAGACACAGACAGCCCATCTTCAGGTGCACCTTCACGGCTTTGTGCCCAAGTAGCTGTCCAGACGGCCACTCCCAACACCATCAAGACCCCCTTGTGTAACTGGCAGTTCAGTTCAGATCAGTCGCTCAGTCGTGTCCGACTCTTTGCGACTCCATGAATCGCAGCACGCCAGGCCTCCTTGTCCATCACCAACTCCCGGAGGTCACTCAGACTCATGTCCATCGAGTCAATGATGCCATCCAGCCATCTCATCCTCTGTCGTCCTCTTCTCCTCCTGCCCCCAATCCCTCCCAGCATCAGAGTCTTCTCCAATGAGTCAACTCTTCGCATGAGGTGGCCAAAGTACTGGAGTTTCAGCTTTAGCATCATTCCCTCCAAAGAAATCCCAGGGCTGATCTCCTTCAGAATGGACTGGTTGGATCACCTTGCAGTCCAAGGGACTCTCAAGAGTCTTCTCCAACACCACAGTTCAAAAGCATCAATTCTTCGGTGCTCAGCCTTCTTCACAGTCCAACTCTCACAACCATACATGACCACAGGAAAAACCATAGCCTTGACTAGACGGACCTTTGTTGGCAAAGTAATGTCTCTGATTTTGAATAAGCTATCTAGGTTGGTCATAACTTTCCTTCCAAGGAGTAAGCGTCTTTTAATTTCATGGCTGCAGTCACCATCTGCAGTGATTTTGGAGCCCAAAAAAATAAAGTCTGACACTGTTTCCACTGTTTCCCCATCTATTTCCCATGAAGTGATGGGACCAGATGCCATGATCTTCGTTTTCTGAATGTTGAGCTTTAAGCCAACTTTTTCACTCTCCACTTTCATCAAGAGGCTTTTTAGTTCCTCTTCACTTTCTGCCATAAGGGTGGTGTCATCTGCATATCTGAGGTTATTGATATTTCTCCCGGCAATCTTGATTCCAGCTTGTGCTTCTTCCAGCCCAGCGTTTCTGTAACTGGTAAAGCACCTATTCATGGCCCACCCTGGCCTCACTCTCCATGTAGCAAGGAGATGGAATACACGTGCACACACACGTGTACACACTCGGCGTCTAGGAGGATGAAGAAAGGGTGCTTTGTGTTTGCATGTGTGTGTGCCTGCATGCATGTGGGTCTCTCCATGCACCAACAGTGCACACACCTGTATCTCTGTCACTTTGCAGGTTATTCTACTTTCTGGGATGTCTATGCTGTGGTCAGCAGAGCTGAGGGGAACCTCAGGGACTGTGACTCATCAGCCCGCATCCACTGCTGTTCCCTCCTGGCCTGGCGAGCACCAGCCCTTCCTCTGGGGCCTGGCTCCACCAACCCTTCCTCCAGATCAGCTTCCAGACCCCTGAGGGTGGGTCTGCCCTCCACCCCAACACACACACAAGCTGGCAGGTCGGCAGAGAATTCACAGCAAAGAGAGAGTCCCAGATGAGCAGGCAGTCTGTCTAATGTGAGAAGTCAGTCCCGGGGAGGCCAAGCCCATCTTCCTCCTGCCCCCACAACGCGGGCCTCCAGCGTCACCAGTGTGAGAAGGGACAGACGTGTGGCTGGCATGGCTCTGCTGCCAGGCACCATCCCGCATCTGCAGTGCTGTGTCTCCAGGGACATTAAGACCCCGGGTTGCTTGGTCCTTTGTGCTGAGTTTTGGCCAGAGGAGTGCAGGGTGGATATTGTGTAACTCAGGGGTCAGCGGGGCACACCAGGTCCTCTAGGACTCAGTCAGAACTGGCTGAGCCTCCTGCCCACATCCTGTGGGAAGGCTGGCCCTCCCCAGCATTCCTGTGAGCGCCGGGGGAGTGACCTTCCCTAGGTCACTTCAGGCCCAGTTTCCTGTCCCCTGACCTCGAGACACCCTTCCCAGCTCACCTCCAGGGACGGCCTCTGTCCCGCACCTGGCAGCAACCTTTCCCCTGACTCCCCAGCCTCCACCCTCAAGCACTGGGGGCCTGCACTCAGGAGGAGTTGGGAGCCTGGGCCGGGGCACTCACAGCACAGCAGGGGGTTCAGGGGGAAGGCCAAGGCCCTCCCCACCTGGCCTGGGGACGGCTCGCCTGCAGACCTCCCCCTCTCAACTGACTGGACACCATTGTTTGCCAAACCCACATCTCAAGTCCCCCTTGAACTTCCGAGTTTCGTTTGGCATCAGCTTGTCTCGCAGTGACTTGCACTCCTGCCCCAGCAGACCCTGATTTATCTTCAGTGATCGCAAAGCCCATTCTCCCAGAGAGGGAAGCCAGCAGAGGGGCCATCTCTGCTTCTCTCCTCAGCAGCCCCCATGTCTGGACAAGAGCCCAGACTGTGCAGCTCTCCCGCGTCAGCCACACGGTGTCAGGATGGGCAGGAGGAAGAGAAAGGGCAATCTACCTCTGAACGCACAATTGAGTACAATCCTGAACACTTGTACACACCTGTACACACTTACTATGTGTGAACAGGTGTGTACAAGTATTTACATGAGTTCACAAGTATTCAAAAGTGCACAATTGTGTACATGTGTGTACATATGTGTACAAGCATGCACATATGTATGTAGAAGTGTTCACAAGTCTATATATATGTGTACAATTGTGTAAAACGGTATGTGAGTGTATACTTGTGTGCACATTGTGTACAAGTGTGTACTTGTGTGCACGAGCTTGATATCATGTGTGTACATGTATGCCTGGGTGTGCATGTGTACGCATATGTACATGCATGTGCCTGAATGTCTGAGAGTTGGCTGGAAATCAAAGCTAATAAGCCTCAGCTCCTGCCCACGGGCCTCATAGAAAGGGTATGATGCTGAAGTCCATTCACGTCTCTGGCTGGTGAGGCTGCCTTTCCATTGGCACTGGGAGTGAAGGGAGAAATGGCCAAGGAGCTCGTAGCCAAGCGGATTGCAGTCAGTATGCTCCACCTAGATGCCCGCCGGGCCATTTCAGTTGACACCTGAAGCGTCTGGGGCTCAGTGGGAAGCAGGTGGACGAGTCAGGGCTGGGGGCCATGCAGGAGCTGGGCTGGATTCACACAGCCTCGAGCTGCAGCCCTGGAGGCAAAGCCAGCGCACTGTCCCAGGGCTGGGCCCTTCCCAGGGCTCCTGTCACACCCAGACGCTGCACGTCCTCTGTGTCCTGCAGTCCAGGGGGAGGTGCGGGAGCCTTACAGACCTGCAGGCTGTCCCAGGCCCGGGGACACCTACCCTCGCGCCCCAGGACCCCCACTCTCCTCTGCCCTCATCCCACAGGCAGAGGCTTCCTGCCAAACCCAGGACACCTCAGTCTTAAAAAGGGCTGCATCTCAGCTGCTGCTTCCTCCCGCCTCGCTGGGTCGTGTCCATTCAGAGGAGATGCCCCTCCAGTCTCCACTGAGCTGTTAGGATCCCAACTCTGCAAGTCATCTCCTGGGAGCGTCCGACCTCCAGGACGCCAGCTGGGCTCAGCTCCGCTTCCTCTGCCTGGCCGTGGGGTTGACACTGTGAGGAATTTTCTGGTTACTTTGTGGATACAGTCATTTGGCTCCAGACAAAACCGAGCATCCATCGGCATCTGATTTCAGTCAATCGTGAGCTTGTTGTCTTTTTACTGAGTGGTTAGGGTTGGCTGTGGGTGGGTGGGGGGATGGCTATTGCGGGGTGTGTTTCACAAGAAAGGCTCTGGGGGCATAAAGAGAGAGAACAAAAAAATTCATGACTAATTGGAAATTAGAAAGCGCCATCACACTCTTCACACAGCGTGCTTGAGGGGTCAGTGCCTCGGGGAGCCGTGGGTGGATCAGCTGAAAATGTCACCTGTGCCCCTGGGGACACGCAGTCATCACACGGCCCTTGAGATGGGAGTCATTTCATCCCGATTGTAAGAAACTATTTGGAGAAGCACATACAGGTATTTGCCCTGCACCTTAGAGATCACTGCCTTGTCACGATGGAAAAATCATAGCCCCTGAACTGGTCAAAAGTAAAATTCCCATAAATTCCCCACACGGAAATCACACAGGTAAGGTTTTTCTCTAATGAAAGATAAAAATCATTTTTTCATGATTTTTTTAATGTTTAAAAGGTAAAAATCATCATTACTAGAGGGAAAATACAAAATGAGCACATTAGAGATTTTACTTTCATCATCAACTGATGAGGAGACCAGTAAGATGTTAATTACCATGAGTTCAAAAAACAATTACACACATACACACACATACAGAAGTGATTAGAAATGTTGAAATGAATTTACAGATAAATCAAAATTGGTCAATATCCACAAGGCAATAGTTATCTGAATCTCCAATAATTCAGACATAATATATTTATATTTCTATGGTCAAGATCAGTCGCACTATCACGCAACTTCTTCAGTTTACAGGTTGTAAAATAGCTCGTCAAAGATGACATGGAACAGCATGTTCCTGTTACAAGGGGTACCTAATAGTCTGCCCATTTCAAACTTTCCCCAAATTTTTGTGTGAGTGTGTGTGTGTAACTTTCAATTGAATTTGTGGGCTACTTATTGTTAGAATAAGAAATGAGTTGGCAATAATTATTTTTACTAATTTTTTTAAGAAGTCCTATTCATATAAATAAGTAATTAGTAAAAGATTTGTCAAGGTGATGTCACTCAATTCTTTTAACTTGTTCTGAGTTATATGCCAAAAATCATGTAATGATCAACCACCAAATTATTTTTCATGATCCACCAGCTGATAGTTAGGTTTTTCTGTAACTGTATTGAAAGCGAAGAATTTGAGACAGCCTGACTTGCGGCCAGCGCTGCAGTCCTTGGCTCTCTCAGCGCGAATCATGACCTACTCCTTGCTTGCCTCCAAGGCCGTTACAGACTAGACCAGCACCCCAGGACAGCTGAGTGCGAGCGTGCCCTTTGTAGAGCGGGGACAGTTCGGGGGGATACAGGTGACAAGCCAGCATCACTCCTGTTCCTCAAGGAGCTCTTGATATGTTTGGCACAGAGCAGACCCTTTTAAAATTAACAACAACAAAACCCTGAATGCGTAAATAGATGTCTAAGGCAGATTTACCATAAAACCAACAGAGCCCAAGCTTCAGGACCCTTCATTACATGGGCTCCTTCTGGATCCCTCAGGAAATGGTCCACACGAACCTTAGTTTCTTGAGTGACCCTTCGCAATGTGCTCATGTGACCATGTGCAATAAAAGTTGCAAACATAAGATCATTTAACGAAGATGAACTAACGTCTTCTTTGTTTTTATCTGCTATCAATCACACCTTCCCTTTGGAGGGAGAGCTGGAGTGGCTGCAGGGCATGGGGACCTCAGGGAAGGGATGAGTGGAGCTGGGGAAACAATGGGAGAAGTGGACGTGATTTCCAGGTGCTCTCCTCTGCCGACTTCCTGCTGAATACCCTGATGGCGCATGGCCTCCGTGAGTGTCTCCACCACATGCTGTGTCTACTGACCCAGCCCCAAGACTACAAGATGCAGGTCCAGAGGTAAGAGTCCATCCAAGGGGACCCGCTGTGGGTGGTGAGGAGGAGTGGGTCTCACATGCACAGACTCAGAAGCTCGTCGGCAGGAGGCTTCTCCAGCCGTCACAGTGTGAAACTGCACACGGAGGATCATCAATATTGGTCAAAAGTTCATTCTGCCTTCATCTTTCTTTCTGGATGGGGTTGGAATATCTGATAAAAAAGGAAGCTTTTTTTTTTTTTTTTTTAAATGGATTTAGAAAGACGAAACATTTTAATAAAGCAAATGAGAAATCATAGAGACTTGATTTGGATGTATGTATATGAAGAATTGATGCTTTTGAACTGTGGTGTTGGAGAAGACTCTTGAGAGTCCCTTGGACTGCAAGGAGATCCAACCAGTCCATTCCAAAGGAGATCAGCCCTGGGATTTCTTTGGAAGGAATGATGCTAAAGCTGAAACTCCAGTATTTTGGCCACCTCATGTGAAGAGTTGACTCATTGGAGAAGACTGATGCTGGGAGGGATTGGGGGCAGGAGGAGAAGAGGACGACAGAGGATGAGATGGCTGGATGGCATCACTGACTCGATGGATGTGAGTCTGAGTGACCTCCGGAAGTTGGTGATGGACAGGGAGGCCTGGCGTGCTGCAGTTCATGGGGTTGCAAAGAGTCGGATACGACTGAGCGACTGATCTGATCTGATCTGACATGTACATCTTTTTGAATGCATATGAATGTATCTCTATGAATGTGTTTGGGTATGTATCTTCTTTTGGAAAGTCTAAATTTGTTAAAGAGTGAAGAGATAATTAATATTAAATTCAATAGAGTACAAAAATGAAAAGTTGTACAATGGAATCCATAAGAAATATTCTGATATAGAGTACTAAATTTTGACCAAAAGAATGTTCAGATTGCTTCAAAGCCAGTAATTCATCAACAGGAAGAGATAAATTCTGACTAGAAATTATGAGAAGGATTGAATTATAGGAAAATCGAATCAGTGAGGATGCCAGAACTGTCTGAACACTTTCCGGAAAAAATTTCAAGCGAGTTAATCAACCCTGCAAGTGACTGTGTGCCCATGAGAAATGGCTCCCACATGATGGGAAAATGAGGCGCCCAGGTAGAAGGAAGCCCCCAGACAGGGCCAGAGGGGACCACAGGCGGGTCCCAGCACACCGTCACTTCTGTCTGACCTTCATTTACGAGGGTAACGTTTCCCCATTAGTACAAGCTTTCCAGAACAGCCCATCCTCACGGTCCTGCTCGCATGGGAAGGAGCTGGGAGGCTCTTTCTCCCCTGGAGATGACTGTCTGGGTGAAACCCCTACGCGTCCTTGGGCGTCGGGCCTGAGCCGTCCTTCCTGCTGGTCCCAAGCGGTAGGCCCCCGGCTGGCCTGGATTCCCACGCATCCCCAAGGCCAGCCCTGTCCCCGTGGCCACTCTGATTGATTGCGACTCCCTCTTAGGCTGAGGCCAAGCTCAGCTCAGGACACGGCAGAGGCAAGGGTGGTTCTGGGAGCGGAGTCCCTGGACCGTTGTCTCGGTTAGATTCCTATCATGTCACCAAAAGACTCCCTCATCCTGGAGGACTTTTAAATGAACACATGGCCAAACATGGGGGCCTCCATATTGGAGCTGACGAGCAGGCCTCCTTGGGGTCCTTGGCCAATGTCCCCTGAAGCCCAGTGTCTGACGCAGAGACCTGACTGGACAGTGACCCCAAGTGACGCAGGCTCACACCCTCTGCTCCCCGGAAGTTGGCAGCGGGTCTGGATTTAGCTGGACGGTCACCACTGTGCCACCGTCCTCTCCACCCTCTCTTCTGTCTTTCAAGCTCGACAATCTGGTGCTCTGTCCGTCCCGCCTCGAGGAGGAGTCTGTGTTCAGGCTTCACCTCCCCGCTGATGATCCCCTTTGGCGTCAGTGTGTGTCCATGCTCCGAAACGATGGAAACTGGCACCCCCGACCAGAGTGGAGACGCCCCTCGCCCCCCGCAGCATGTCCGTCCTTCCATGAAGAGTCAGGGTAAGCAACTGGGGCGGGCCATGCAGCTCAGCCCCAGCCCGGCCGCCCCCCACCGTCCTGCCGACTCAACCCCACCAGCCCTGCCCTGCTCACAGACATCCTCTGATTCTGCGTCCAGAGTCAAATCTCTGCCTCAGCATTTTCCTCCGGCTCAGCAGAGAGAAGCAGAGGGTGGAGGGCCTTGGCCGCTTGGCCCTGCCGACCTCTGGGGGCGTCCCACTGGCTGGCAGGGGGGTGATGGACGGCGCCCCTTCTCGAGGGGGCGGGTGGGACAGGGCGCCTTGGCCTGAATCTGTCCAGTTAGCAAAACAGGGGGAGCTGCCAAGACAAACAGCTGAGGTATGAGGGCTCGCAGCTCGCGATCACTGCAGGGTGACAGGCCCTGGGGAGCGAGACGTCAAGGATGCCTCTTGGAATAGCTGGGATGGCGAGCATTCTTTCCCAGAGGAGGGCTGGACCCGGCGCGGGGGGCAGGCACGCGCGACCCCAGCGCCTGGGAGCGGAGGGGCTGACTCTGCTGCAGCACCTCCGGGGAACGGGGGCTAAGCAGCACCCCCCGCTCAGCGTTTCCCACGCAGGCCCCGTGCCCCCCACCTCCTGCCGAGTCCAATGCCAGCTTGGCCGCGAATCGGTCATATCAACAGAGCCCTTGTACTGCATAATCATTTTTATCTGGTTTGGGGGGAAAAGCGTCCGCACAATGTCTGCTGGGTATGGCTCGGGCCAGTCGGGCAGGCCTGCAGAGCTGGTGCTTGGCCGGGGAAGCAGCTGACAGGCCAGCCGGGCCTGCTTTACGGCCTCCAAAGCCTGTGCTGACACGGAGGATCGGGGTAGGATTTATGGTCAGCTCAGGCCGTCACCCAGCGCTGAGAACTGGTCATTACAAGCCGCCTGACAGCTGGAATGCAGTCGTCACTTGGAGGAATATTTATTTGGTTTTTAAGTTTTTGGATGAATCTGGTTCTCAGAAAGCAAGGGCCCCCTAGGAAGTCAGACCATGCCATTATTGCATCCAAGCCATTATGCAGTTGCTGGCCGATTATGTAATCCTATATGGAAAACACAGCCGAAGGCAGGGCAGGCCCCGGGACACAAGGACTTCTGTTACCAGCCTCGCCCCGCGGCTCCACGGGGCCACCCGCACCTCGGTGTCACTAAGGCGCCCGAGAAGCCAGCGCTTGTACCGTCTGCCCAGCCCCTCCACCTCCCCAGACTGCAGTGACGTGGCCTTGACGGAGCGGTGACATCCATTAGTGCGGTTCCTTCTGACTCCCTGCTGAATTCCAGGTTATAAGCAGAGCAGGGCGAACAGAGCTGGACATTCCTAGTAAGCCCCTGTCAGCCTGCTTCCATAAACACATCTTCTTTTCACGCTAAAGTCATCCCAAATGTTAACATTTCTGCTCTCAAGCAAGTCACAGCTTGGAACTAACGACGTTTGCCCGTGACTTCTTTGGACGGTCCTTGCGTCGTCCAGATAAAAACCCTGACATGTGTCGACAGACACACCACCACCTCTGTGAAACGCTGCCCAACACTTCCGCTATCTTCTTCAGCTCATCCGCCCCACCTAACCGTCTTAATTTTCTTTCCAGAACTCAAGGCAAGCATCTTGCCCTGACAGCGCTTCTCTTCGGAAAGACCCATCCTTTTCCGAGGACCCGGGCAAGAAGGTGGGTCGCACTCGAGGCCGCATCCAGCCTCTCACCGTCACGTGGTCTCACAGGTCAGCCGAGGGTCCCCGAGCCCACCCCCCGCCCCCTGGCAGGCAGTGTCTGGTGTGGAAATCCTCCAAGCTGTTCACTTCTGTGGGCAGCTTCTGAGTGACCATCACACTCCCCGGCATATTTCACGGCTTACCATGGCCACCCCTGGAAAATTCTTGAAAGCCAGGGGCTGCGCAGAGGTTCCCGTGTGAGTCGCATGTGTGACAGAGCTGACTCGTTTTCTGTGCCAGGAACGGCAAGCGCCTGGGTGCTGCCCTGACTGCACGAAGGCTGGTCGGCCCGTGGACTCTGCTCTGAGTGTTCACACGGCAACATCCTCACCTCGGGATTCCTCTGAGAGAGATGGGCATGTGCTTGGTGCAGGTTAAAGTTCAGAAGAGAGGCAGAAACATGGCAGAAACAGACATGGGGGGAGCCCAACCAGGAGTTCAGATTGCGCTGAAAACACCCCCTGTCCTGGTTTGTGCTGGTGCGGCGTCTCCCCAGCTGCGAGCTCCTGAGGTTCTCACAGAGAGAAGCAGGGGTCCCCTGGAAGCCCCTCAGAAAGGCCCACGTAGTTGAAGGGTTGATTGCTTCTTCAAACACCGTGAAACATTCGTGCGGGTGTGTGGGGACCTCCCTTCCAGGCCTAGAATCACACTCAGCTCACAGGCTCCTTACACCAGGAGCGCCTCTGGCAGTCTGACGTGGCCCAGGGCACTGGGCATCCAGGACCAGCCACCTCAGTTCACCCTGGGGTCTCATATGGTCACGACCGGGTGTTGCTGACCAGGGTTTCATATCTGTTTATTTTTGCTGAGCTCACAGAGTCAAATTCATAGATGTGAAATGTAATTTTCACACAATTCTAGCCTATTTCAAACCGACATTCACTTCTGAGTGGGCTACCTGCACGCAGGCATGCCGGGTCTGTGGATTTCATCAGAAATGAACGAACAGATCCATTGATGGTTACTGGTTTAATAACCTATTTTAGTGCCACAAAAGTCTAGAATTAAAACTAATGAACTTAAATAAATCATTGGTTTTGTGAGGCTTTAAATCTATGGGCTGTAAACTATAAACTTTTAAAGGTATATTTTACTAAGGGTTATGTTACTGCAAGTTGGAGGGAAGGAAGAGCTAAATAAATGTGTTATTGATCTGAAAAAATAGAACTAATCAAGTGTTGGACAGAGAGAGAGAGATAAATAGGTAGGTAGCTAAGTAGACATAGATACATGATAGATACACAAACACATATACACATGACAGTAGATAATACACACATATATACACACACACAACAGTAGATAATGCACACACACACATATACACACACACAACAGTAGATAATACACACACACATATACACACACACAACAGTAGATAATACACACACACATATATACACACACACAACAGTAGATAATACACACACACATATATACACACACACAACAGTAGATAATATACACACACACATACACACACACACAAAAGTAGATAACACACACACACATATACACACACACAACAGTAGATAATACACACACACATATATACACACACAACAGTAGATAATACACACACACATATATACACACACACAACAGTAGATAATACACACACACATACACACACACACAACAGTAGATAATACACATCCACATATATACACACACACAACAGTAGATAATACACACACACATATATACACACACAACAGTAGATAATACACACACACATATACACACACACACAACAGTAGATAATACACACACACATATATACACACACACAACAGTAGATAATACACACACACATATACACACACACAACAGTAGATAATACACACACACATATATACACACACACAACAGTAGATAATACACACACACATATACACACACACACAACAGTCGATAATACACACACACATATACACACACACACAACAGTAGATAATACACACACACATATACACACACACAACAGTAGATAATACACACACATATATACACACACACACAACAGTAGATAATACACACACACATGTATACACACACACATATATACACACACGCATAACAGTGGATGGACACACACATGCATGATAGACGGATACTGATTTTCGTTACTGGATACTGCGCTATAAAATAAACTGGAATATAATCTATTTTTTATTTTTAAAATTATTTATTTATGTATTTGGCTACAACAGGTCTTCACTGTGGCATGCAGCTTCTTGGTTGCAGCATGTGGAATCTAGTTCCCTGACCAGGGATCGAACCCCAGCCTCCTGCACTGAGAGCATCGAGTCTGGGCCACCGGACCTCCGGGGAAGTCCCTGGAATATAATTCATTTTTAGCAAAAAATATTTTCACCCACCAAGTAAAGAATAATAAATTATGATCACTAGAGACATCCAGCCATGCTTTCTAGAAAATATGAATTTAAATTATATTGATAACTACATGGTCCCTTATTTTAACACATTTGTTAACACATCTTGAAGCAAGATATTATTGAATTATGTATGATTTTGAATAAATTCCTCGTGGAAACAGGTGGAGCGCATTGGCCAGCCTCATGACCTTTATGGAATTCTCTGCCCCCAAAGGGCCATGGGAGAACCGAACACCCGTGTGGACATCTCACAGGATCTAACAATCCTCACCTCCTGCTCGCCAGAGTCGGCAAGCACATGAGTTTCACAGGAATCCACAAGGTTGTCCCAAGAGCTGGTCAGGAAGACCTGTGAGAGCTGGTGGCTCCAGGTGGAGAGAACAAAACCAAATGGTTGAAAGGGCGTCCTTGAATCTGCAGAATTGGAGCTCAGTTCTGGAGGAAGAGAAACAAGCGCACTTCATGTTGTAGGACAATAGCAAGCAGGGGGGCCGCGTTCTCCCCCCGCCCAGGGGAGCCCCCAGGGAACCAGCCGCCTCATCCCAGGGCTGAGCCAACACGGCCTGAGCAGGAGCCGAGGCTGGGCACCTGGGCTGTGGACACAAAGGGTGGTTTGTTTAGAGACAAGGAAAGGAGATGCACTTCTCAAGGAATAGAGCGTTCAGGAGCAAACTCAGTGTCATAGAAAGACAGCTGTCAGACACACGTGAGCAGCTGTGACCCCATCACAGAGCCCACGGCCTCCACAGGACCCCTACCCTGGCCCATCACATGTGCGTGTGCGCACACACACACACTCACACCCATGTTCCCGGGCTCCCTGGCACCTGAACCACAGGGCACGGGCAAGACGCACTAGACCACAGCTCCTGTGTGCCCAGCCGCACTAATGCCCACGTGCACGGCCTGCCTGGGTGTGACTCGGGGACCCACACCAGTGCTCACCAGATGCGTGGAACCTGCTTCAGGCTGAAGGCTCCTCCGCAGCCCCCACGCGGCACTTCCTCCCGCTGCCCCGGGACCCCCCTTGGAAGCGGCCATCAGCCCCCCAGAGTGCTGTGTGTCAGTCACGTGGACAGAGGTCGCAGGGTCGCGGCCACAGCCTCCCTCTGAGCTAAACCCCGGGATTCGAATCTGGGTCCCCATGGGCCAGAGCTGGCCCGGCCTCCCCTGTAATAACAAGTGCCGCACCCACGGGAGCCAGGGGTTCCGGGAACAGGGAAAAGCCAGGAGCAGAGAGCTGGCCTCCACAGTCCCCGCAGCCCAGCCGGCCGGCCTGGCGCTCCGGCGGGACCGGGACGGACACTGGCCTCCTCGTTTGTTTGTGTCCCTTCTTCCCTGCGTTTACCCCAAACCAGAGAGAGGGACTAAGAGACTGGAAGTAACGCTGCATTCCTGCCATTTTTCTCATCCATTCAGATCTGGGAAGCACCAGAAATCTTGTGGGAAAGCCACTCCTCAGGAGGTTTCTAACCCGATTTCTCAACAGCAGTGGTCTGGAGTTTTTGCCTAAATTCTAGATAAGGTCCTAATTCCTGGTTACTTGGCTGCTCAAATTTCAAATCTTAGGTTCACATCAATCATTCCAAAAGACAAGCAAAACATTTCACAGAACGAAATTTGTTGTTTTTTTTTTTTTTTTAACATATCTTTGGTCTGAATTTATAAGACTTCTACATCTTTGAGGAAAAACACACATCTCCCGACAAAGGTCTCTCTCTCAGTCTCTGTCTCTCTGTCTCGCTAGTAACCCGAAGCCTGCTCTCACCACCACCGCAGACTCCAATAGTGAACTGCTAAACTGTGTGCTCTAAACAAATGTATCAGGAAACCACAGAAATGAAGACAATTAGGGTAAATAAGATCCAGTGATCAAATATAGCTAATTTGTATCCATAATATTTGGGAGTTACACAGTCTGCTTCAATTTGAAAGATATCTTCCAGACCACACTGCTTCCTTCCCAAGGGGACTGCCTTTTGCTTTTAATTATTGAACCTTAAGAATTCTTGCTACAATTTGGGGTTAGCTTGTAATTCTTTGAGAAGAAAAAAAATCCAGCCCATAAATCCTGCTGTATCCCATCACTTCCAATAATAGGCTTCTGTGGCCCAATCCACCGTCAATTAACTGCATTTTTGAGGGGGAGTGGGGGGGGCCAGCTCACAGCGAGCACGGCCTCAAATAGCAGAGGGTGAATGGACCCCTTGGCACAGTGCCTTGGCTAAATCGGATGTGCAAGAATGTCTCCAAAGCAGAGCACGTCGTGAGAAGGAAGGGAACTGTAGAGAAGGAGCCGTGGGCCTCCTGCTCTGAGATCTTGAGCACCCTTCCAGTAAATAGGTGGGCTTCCCGGGTGGTGCTGGTGGTAAAGAACCCATCTGCCAACACAGGTTCCGTCCCTGGGTTTGGAAGATCCCCTGGAGGAGGGCATGACAACCTCGCCCGTGTTCTTGCCTGCAGAACCCCATGGAGAGGGGAGGCCGGCAGGGGCTGTGGGGTTACACAGAGTCGGACGACTGGAGGGACTGAGCACAGCACGGTGACGGCGTCTGAGCGCCATCCACGTTCTGGGAGATGCCTTCTGAGGCGCCATCTCATTGTCCCTGCGGTCCCTGTGGTGGGAGGGGTCTTGCCCTCGGGCCCACCCGGGGTGCAGCTGTGCCCAGGGGTGCCCCACGGTGAGCTGTCATTCACGCCGCAGCCT
Source organism: Tragelaphus eurycerus (assembly GCA_935064755.1). Lineage (NCBI taxonomy): Eukaryota > Metazoa > Chordata > Mammalia > Artiodactyla > Bovidae > Tragelaphus > Tragelaphus eurycerus. The sequence continues at coordinate 1,434,410 of CAKXYN010000031.1, read as the reverse complement.
GGGCCTCACTCTCCTGGATGGTAAGGAGGCGGGTCACAGGCACCCCACCGGACTCCAAGGAGTCTTCACATCACGCTCTCTCAGCACACACCCTCCGTGAGCTGGTGACAGGGTGTCAACCTCACCTTTCAAAGTCTGGATCTGACTGGTCACCATCTTGCGGCCTGGCTGACCCTGCAGGGACTGCCCCTCCCGGGACTGGCCAGTTCCCAGGCATGGTGAAGGACGCGGCTGCAGGAGAGGCTTTTACGTACAAACGAACCATCCAGAGTCCACACACCCCTGCTTTCTTCACGAGGTTCTGGGCACTGCCCACCTGCCCTCCTCACTGAGTACCGGCCGACCAGGACAGCCCCTGCACCCACTGCAGTGTCTCTGCCTGGCCAATCCCGAGCCCACGTCTCCTGCCTCACCTGCTCCTTCCCAGGAAGAGCAATCAAGGCTCTGGCCACGTCTCCCGCCTCAGCACTCCGCATCCTCACCGCGTACCTTAGAATCAGTTGTCAGTAACAGTCCCGGGATGCCTGGCAGAGGCAGACAGAGGTTCCCACAGACCTCCCAGATCTCCTCAGGGCTGTGCCTGGGTGCTTCCATAGAGCAGGGCTACCCGAGCCAGCAGCTGGAGCAGGGCCATCCCGGCCATGGAGCTGGAGCCTGTGAGTGCCTACCCCGGAGATTCGTCACTCTCGAGGGCTCACACGGAGCGCCCCGAGCCCCATGAGGCCTAGTATCACTTTACCACAGCACTCTGTCCTTTCCAACACCCGCCCTTGTTTTCTCCTGAGCTAAATTCAGCAGCTGCCAGTGGTGGGGCCAAGTGCTGGGCTGGTGCAGTTGGGTGGATGCAGGGTCTGTCCTGAGTACGTCTGGCCAGGCACAGAGGCCTCCACAACCGTCCAGGAGGGGAGAAAGGCCGGGAGGAGAGAGGTCAAAAGGAGCAGACAGACAAAGCAAGGCCAGGAGTCTTCAGGGCACAGCAGAATTAACACCGGGTCTGCTGACAGACGCTAAAGGGAAACGGGGTCCATGGGGCAGACGGAGAGACAGGGAGAGGCTGAGGAGCTGAGGCGCAGCACGGTAGGCTGGGTCAGATCAGATCAGATCAGATCAGCCGCTCAGTCGTGTCCAACTCTCGGCGACCCCATGAATCGCAGCACGCCAGGCCTCCCTGTCCATCACCAACTCCCAGAGGTCACTCAGACTCATGCCCATCGAGTCAGTGATGCCATCCAGCCATCTCATCCTCTGTCGTCCCCTTCTCCTCCTGCCCTCAATCCCTCCCAGCATCAGAGTCTTCTCCAGTGAGTCCACTCTTCGCATGAGGTGGCCAAAATACTGGAGTTTCAGCTTTAGCATCATTCCTTCCAAAGAAATCCCAGGGCTGATCTCCTTCAGAATGAACCGGTTGGATCTCCTTGCAGTCCAAGGGACTCTCAAGAGTCTTCTCCAACACCACAGTTCAAAAGCATCAACTCTTCGGCGCTCAGCCTTCTTCACAGTCCAGCTCTCACATCCATACATGACCACAGGAAAGACCATAGCCTTGACTAGGCGAACCTTTGTTGGCAAAGTAATGTCTCTGCTTTTGAATATGCTATCTAGGTTGGTCATAACTTTCCTTCCAAGGAGTAAGCGTCTTTTAATTTCATGGCTGCAGTCACTATCTGTAGTGATTTTGGAGCCCAGGAAAAGAAAGTTTGACACTGTTTCCACTGTTTCCCCATCTATTTCCCATGTAGTGATGGGACCAGATGCCATGATCTTCGTTTTCTGAATGTTGAGCTTTAAGCCAACTTTTTCACTCTCCACTTTCACTTTCATCAAGAGGCTTTTTAGTTCCTCTTCACTTTCTGCCATAAGGGTGGTGTCATCTGCATATCTGAGGTTATTGATATTTCTCCTGGCAATCTTGATTCCAGCTTGTGCTTCCTCCAGCCCAGCGTTTCTCATGATGTACTCTGCATATAAGTTAAATAAGCAGGGTGACAATATACAGCCTTGACGTACTCCTTTTCCTATTTGGAACCAGTCTGTTGTTCCATGTCCAGTTCTAACTGTTGCTTCCTGACCTGCATACAAATTTCTCAAGAGGCAGGTCAGGTGGTCTGGTATTCCCATCTCTTTCAGAATTTTCCACAGTTTATTGTGATCCACACCATCAAAGGCTTTGGCATAGTCAATAAAGCAGAAAGAGATGTTTTTCTGGAACTCTCTTGCTTTTCCATGATCCAGCGGATGTTGGCGTGGAGCCCACATCTCCACTCAGGATGTGGCGTGGAGACTTGGAGGGTCTTCGCCTGAATGCAAGCTTCCCAGCATCCCACACAGAGATGGCCCAGCCCCAGGCTCCGGGGGACCCACGCAGGGGCCTGGCCACCTCATGGTCCCCTCCTCATGGGGCCAAAGGACAAAGCGTCCCTGTTGGTGGGGGATGGATAGGCTGCTCGGCCCCAGACGGCCTGTGCTCGGGGTGTCGGCCATTCACAGGATTGAACACAGTCCCTGAATGTCAGCCGCCTGACCTGGGCCAGGAGGGGCCATGAAAGATGCAGTGTCCATGAAAAGGGAGGACTCAGCCCCGGCCCCAAGGGAAGCAAGCCTGGGGTGGTCTCCCCTGCTAGAAAAACCAGAGTCCCTGGTACCAGAGCACTCATCCGTCAAGCCAGAGCCGGCCCCCCAAGACCCTTCAGACACCGGCTCAACACTGCATAGAGAAGCCAAAAGAGCCGAACAACACGTGTGACGAGGGGCCGAACAACACGCGTGACGAGGGGCCTTGGAGCAGGTGCAGGACGGAGGTGGGGCTGTGCAGACGGTGGAGAGAGATCCTCAGCAAGGGAGATTACAAGGCCACGCTCCGCGGAAGGCTGCGAGTCCGGCCACGGCCTGCAGGGGTGAGCGCGGCTTGGTGGTGGACACAGGCGGCCGAGGCGTGATGGCTGAGTCACGAGGAGCAGAGCGGAGAGCTGAGCACATCCGCCAGGTCCCGGGGGCTGCCCACGCTCGCCCACCCCACACTAGCGTCGGAACCGCTTCCCCTTAGAACTTCAGGACAGAATCGAGGAACGCCCTCGGAGCAGGTGGCTGTAGGCCCTGGGATTCAGACTCGGTGAGTGCTTGCGTTCTCTAACTTGGTCTTTTGTTCCATTGGAAGCCAACATAACTTTTTGGCTTTTCCTTATTCTACTCGAATGTTGCTACTTAGCATAGAAATCCCACAATGGAATTCTTTCTTCTTTCCAAATGCTCTTTTCCCTTCAGCTCAATTCAGATGTTTTAATTTGGAACGTGTCTTGCTGTTTTGGGGGCAGACCTGGTTTGAGATATCTCAGGATAAAGAACTTTTGGAACAAAACCTTGCTTTCTAAATCCTGGCAAGGAACATCTAACAAGAGCACTTTCTGCTTGGGGAGGGGCGTGGAGGGCGCTGGCGGCCTGAGCCGCCGCCTCCTCCCCATCCCAACGCTCTGCTGCCCCCTTGGCCATTTGAGCTGCGACGTCAGTCCTTCCAAGTGACCGTAAAATGTTTTTCTTTATATTGTTTGTCCTGAGGTAGATGAAGGTTAAAGATAAGCCAGGTTTGGGACCAGGTTGGAACCAAGAGTGACTGATCACTGGCCACTCGTGCAGGGAACACCTCCCCCACGCTCTCACCCCCCACTTGTGCAAGGAACACCTTCCCCATGCTCTCACACCTCACTCAATCAGGGAATACCTCCCCCACGCTCTCACCCCCCACTTGTGCAAGAAACACCTTCCCCATGCTCTCACACCTCACTCAATCAGGGAATACCTCCCCCACGCTCTCACCCCCTACTTGTGCAAGGAACACCTCCCCCACGCTCTCACCCCCCACTTGTGCAAGGAACACCTTCCCCATGCTCTCACACCTCACTTAATCAGGGAATACCTCCCCCACGCTCTCACCCCCTACTTGTGCAAGGAACACCTCCCCCCAGGCTCTCACCCCCCACTCGTGCAAGGAACACCTCCCCCACGCTCTCACCCCCACTCATGCAGGGAACACCTCCGCCCATGCTCTCACAGCTCAAGTTGGGTCACGTCCTGCTCTCCCTCCCCATCCACCTCCAGGAAAGGGCCTCTGGTGCACAGGAAACTCAGTGGGAGCCAACCGCCCTCTCTGAGAACAGGATGGACATTGCATGGCCAGGCCACCTGTGTGCCTCGCCGCCTGCCCCCCTCCACAAGAGAATACACGGTCCTGCTCCAAGCTCTGCAGGCAGCTCACGGGACTTCCTATAAGTCTATGGATTCTGGGTGAATGAGTCCTCATCCTCAGAGAAAGGAAGTCAGCTAGTAAGAGGCACTGCCTGTCCCCTGCAACATCCGTGTCCGCAGCAGACATGTGCTAATTCACTTCAGTTGTGTCCGACTGTGTGACCCCAGACTGTGGCCACAAGGCTCCTCTGTCCACAGCATTCTCCAGGCAAGAATACTGGAGTGGGTTGCCATTTCCTCCTCCAGGGGCTCTTCCCGACCCAGTGATCAAACTCTTGTCTCTTATATCTCCTGCGTTGGCAGGCAGGTTCTTTACCACTGAGCCACCTGGAAAGCCAATAACATAGCTCAGAGCACTGATATCCACTTAGATCTGTCAAGTCACTTTCTTCTTCCCAGTTGTACGTTTTGCAAAATTTAGAGCAATCAGATATGGACAAATAACTAGTGACAAGTCTTTCTTTAGTGAACTCACACATAAGACAGGAGAACACAGTCCCAGGTGTCAGAAACCGTCAGATCTAAGTGTGGGAACTTGAATCTGAGCTCTCGGAGCCTGAAGGCGGGAGCACCCTGGTCTCCCGGCTCTCAGGCACCTCCCTCTGCAGGCTGTAAGCTCCCCAAGGACGTGGACGCTGCTTTATCCATTTCTAAATCCCAGGAGGCTGGGACATCAACCCGCCAGCAGCGGATAGACAGTCGTGGGTGGATCTTCCCATGACTCAGGCCTTCAAGGAGCAGACTTGAAGATGCATGGCGATTTAGAAGGCAGTCTGGGTATAGACGCATCCCTGGTAGGAAGGATCCCAGGAATCCTTTCTTTCTCAGAACACTTGTTGGAAGACGGAGCAGGAATATTGGTTCCAGGCTTGATTATGCTTTCGATCACACGGATCCGATTTGCGGCTGCTCCAGTGGGCACTCACTGTCCAGGAGTGAGGAGGGGGCGTCTTTAAAGAATCAGTGGCAGATGCTGGGAACGTCCCAATCTTTGGCCCCTGGGGCAAATCACATGAGCTTGAAATGACAAAATCCCCGAGAAAGTTCATGAGAACATCTGGGCACCTTATCAGGGATTTATCGAGCTTTTCAGAGTTGATCCCAGCCCTGTTTTAATGAAAATCGCCTGCCCATGAACAATGGATGCCAAAGGTTTTCGTTTTCTTCTCCTCCTTTTCCTTCTGCTTCTCTTTCTTCTTCTCTCCCCTCTCCTCTGGCTTTTATTGCTGTAAAGTTAATCCTGAGACAATGAACAAGCCTCACGTTTTCAGGCCTGCTACGCACTCTGTGGTTATCAAACACTTGAACTTGGGTTAACCACTCTGTGTCAAAATAAAATGAGCACAGTGGACATGCAGCATCGCAGCTTGAGCTGGGGAATTGCGTGAGGTTGAATTACCCTCTATTTGTGCAACTGGGTCCTTGGCCAAGACAACATAACCTTTCAGTCCTGATCGGCGTGAGTAAGAGAGATCTTCAAATGTTTTACTGATTTTTAAACTGGTAATTTTATACCAGGCTGCTGCTGCTAAGTCGCTTCAGTCGTGTCCGACTCTGTGCGACCCCATAGACGGAAGCTCACCAGGCTCCCCTGTCCCTGGGATTCTCCAGGCAAGAATACTGGAGTGGGTTGCCATTTCCTTCTCCAATGCATGAAAGTGAGAAGTCAAAGTGAAGTCGCTCAGTCGTGTCCGACTCTTAGCGACCCTACGGACTGGAGCCTACCAGGCTCCTCCGTCCATGGGATTTTCCAGGCAAAAGTACTGGGGTGGGGTGCCATTGCCTTTTATACCAGGCACATATTTCAATTAACTAATTGTTATTCCTCTGTACTTGTGCCTTGAGATGACTAAACTTAAGAAGTTACCATCATAAAATTGAAATAAATAACTAAATCCCACTAGAGCCCTGCCCATCTACCCAAACCCACAAGCTTTGTTCCCAGCCAAGGGGAAAACAGCATTCTTTGAACAATCGCAGTGTTAAAACTGTGAGCTCCTCCTTCACTTCTGGGCTCTGCCCGATTTCGTTGCTGTGTTGTCTTTCCTGACCCCTTTCCTGACTCCAATAATTATCACACCTGATACATCTACTATTTCTACCCTATGCAGCCTAGAGGATCTCTTTATGAATCAGTTGGCTGATTGGCAGCCCATGAGCAAGGAAAGAGAGCAGCTGAGGGCTCAGTGAGGGCCACAGGGGACCCAGGACCCAGAGGGTCTCCAGGATCCGAAGGTGGAGCACGAGGGGTGCCAGGGCTGGGCGGAGAGTCAATACCCAGGGGCCTGAGAAATCAGCTGGCTGGGAAATAAGACCATCCTCCGAGTTGGGAAGATGAGAATTGAGGCTCAGTGGACAAATAGATCTCACAAAAGCCGTGGGGTGACAGAGGAACCCTGACTGAAGAAAGGGGTGAGCTTTGCGCTAACCCCTCTTCCAGCCTGTGATGGATTCAGAGTTCAAGGACAAGATTCGATCAACAGACAGACATGGGTATATTCTGGTTTTGTTTCCAACTGTATTTGCAAAATCATGAAGCGTGGTTTTAATACTTTGAAACAATGTTAGCCATCACGGTATGGGAGTTTTCCATTTTGATTTCTCAGCACCGCTCACACTTGGTTTAAAGAAAGACTTGGGACACCTCTTAACTATGACCATGTGACCAGACCAGATTTCCTTCATTTAAATCAGGAGTCCCTGGTGTCCCGAGAGGTGACTGACACAGCAGCAGGACCCCTGGGCACCCCAATGTCCTCGGGTGGGACAGCCCTGCCCCCCACCCTCCAGATGCTCCACCTTGGTGACTGCTGACGGAGCGTGTGTGGGGCCACGTCCACAGCATGGTGGACAGAGCCGACCCCAGGAGGACAGGCCCCCAGCCTTCTGTCTGTGGGGACGTGCCTGGGAGAGGAGGCACCTGTCTGGGTCAGGACCCCCCGTCGGGCTTTCCAGGAGGCTCCTGGTAGCTCTGCCCACAGTCCTAACGCTGCCACGCAGGGTGCCTTGCTCCCTTTGAGGCCCTCCCTGTTGGTTCCGCTGGAGCCCAGGCACAGGCTCTGCAGGTCTCGTTGTCCTTGTCTAGTCTCTCAGTCGTGTGCGACTCTTTGCAACCCCATGGACTCTAGCCCACCAGGCTTCTCTGTCCATGGGATTCTCCAGGCAAGAATACTGGAGTGGGTTGCCATGCCCTCCTCCAGGGGATCTTCCCAACCCAGGGGTCGAACCTACGTCTCCTGCATTGGCAGGCGGATTCTTGACCACTAGCACCACCGAGAAGCCTTATATAACCAAGTGGGCATTAGTGCGGGGTGAGGCCAGGGGAGGCAATTAAAAGACTTCGTTTCTCCATTGAGTCCTTGGGGAGGGGAGGGATTTCTGCTCAGTCAAGTGATGTATCAGTAGAGAAGCTCCTTAGAGGCATGTTTATTCCTGGCTCTGCAGGTTTTCCTGGAGGGGATGGAATTTCCACTTTGTTCCTCTAGAGGTTGAAAGATAGGAAGACTTAGCTTCTCTCCACCCCAGTCTCCTCTCCCCACAGAAGGGGGACCTTTGTGTGAATTGGCTCCTTCAGGCAAAGGAGACATGGCCTCCTACTCCTGCCTCTCCTGGGCTCCTGCGTTTCCTCGGCTCTCTGCCTTTGGGTCAGGTTGGTGGTGTCCTGCTCCCGTTTCTCCCTGCAGGGAGCTGCGGTGGGGTGGGGTGGGGGGCGGGGGGGGGGGAACTTAGGCATTTCCCCGGGTTGTTTTTTTAAGTACTGTCACTAAAGCTCAAGCTGCAGGTTCCAACAGAGCTGATGTATCTCATGCCCTCCGGACCCCCATGTCCTGAATCGTCTCTGCTTCCAAGTGAGATCCAGGGACTGCGTCCCAGGACTGCGGGCAAGGCGAGGATTAAAGCTCTGTCTGTGGGTCTGGCAGGTGGGGCTTCATGCCCGAGGTGCCTCTGACTGCAAGGTCTCTGGCTGGAGGGAGCATTGGAGGCTCCTGGGGAGCTGCTGGGGTGCCATCCCCGGTCGGGCCCCCAGTTCTTCTCACGCATCTTCTGTTCACTTCTCAGCCTCCAGCCCGAGTGTTGAGCACGAGCCAAACAGGCTCCCTGTCTTCATTTCCCCCTTCTTTGTAGCAGCTCACTTTACAAATAAGGTTTAAGTATATCCTTATAAACATTACAGATGCTACAGCATGAATGTCCTCTTGAATTTCCCCTACTCCCCCAAGCCCAAACTTCTTCCCTGAGAACCAGCCCACACCCTTCCTGGGACCAGCATTAAGGCCTCAGACGCAGTGGGGACCACCCCCCGGAACCTGCTCCCTGCCGCCCTCCTCGGAGCCAGACCTGGTTTCCTGAAAACCCAGTGAAGCTGCACCTCAGGGTTCACACAAGCTGTGTGCTTAACAAAAATGAACAATCAGCCACCAGTTTAGCAGAGAAATAATTTACCCACCTCGATGCAGTTAAGTCTGAGGTTATGGGAAACTCCATGGGACAAATGACCCAGTTTCTCTAACAAATCCATTTGTGGGGAAAAGAGAAATGGGGGTGAGGATCTACAGATTAAAAGAAACACACTGAGCAAATGCAATGCGTGAACCTTCTTTGGACCCATGATTGAAACAAACCAATCTTGGAGTAATTAAAAAGACGTTGATGAAACAATTAGAATTGTGAGTGAAGTAGTTGTCAGACAATAAGGAACCACTGTTAACATTGATGTATGATCATGGATTTATACCTTTATTGCCAACATCAGCTGGATCATGGAAAAAGCAAGAGAGTTCCAGAAAAACATCTATTTCTGCTTTATTGACTATGCCAAAGCCTTTGACTGTGTGGATCACAATAAACTATGGAAAATTCTGAAAGAGATGGGAATACCAGACCACCTGATCTGCCTCTTGAGAAATCTGTATGCAGGTCAGGAAGCAACAGTTAGAACTGGTCATGGAACAACAGACTGGTTCCAAACAGGAAAAGGAGTACGTCAAGGCTGTATATTGTCACCATGTTTATTTAACTTAGATGCAGAGTACATCATGAGAAATGCTGGACTGGAAGAAACACAAGTTGGAATCAAGATTGCTGGGAGAAATATCAATAACCTTAGATATGCAGATGACACCACCCTTATGGCAGAAAGTGAAGAGGGGCTAAAAAGCCTCTTGATGAAAGTGAAAGTGGAGAGTGAAAAGGTTGGCTTAAAGCTCAACATTCAGAAAACGAAGATCATGGCATCTGGTCCCATCACTACATGGGAAATAGATGGAGAAACAGTGGAAACAGTGTCAGACTTTCTTTTTCTGGGCTCCAAAATCACTGCAGATGGTGACTGCAGCCATGAAATTAAAAGATGCTTACTCCTTGGAAGGAAAGTTATGACCAACCTAAATAGCATATTCAAAAGCAGAGACATCACTTTCCCAACAAAGGTTCGCCTAGTCAAGGCTATGGTCTTTCCTGTGGCCATGTATGGATGTGAGAGCTGGACTGTGAAGAAGGCTGAGCACCGAAGAATTGATGCTTTTGAACTGTGGTGTTGGAGAAGACTCTTGAGAGTCCCTTGGACTGCAAGGTGATCCAACCAGTCCATTCTGTAGAAGATCAGCCCTGGGATTTCTTTGGAAGGAATGATGCTAAAGCTGAAACTCCAGTACTTTGGCCACCTCATGCGAAGAGTTGACTCATTGGAGAAGACTCTGATGCTGGGAGGGATTGAGGGTACGAGGAGAAGGGGACGACAGAGGATGAGATGGCTGGATGGCATCACTGACTCGATGGATGTGAGTCTGAGTGACCTCTGGGAGTTGGTGATGGACAGGGAGGCCTGGCATGCTGTGATTCATGGGGTCGCAAAGAGTCAGACACGACTGAGCGACTGATCTGATCTGATCTGATCTGACTCACAAATCCAGGGTTCCCTGATGGCTCAGCCGTAAATAATCTGCCTGCGATGCCGGAGATGCAGGTTTGATCCCTGGGCTGGGAAGATCCCCTGGAGGAAGAAATGGCAACCCAGTCCAGTACTCTTGCCTGGAGAATCCCATGGACAGAGAGCCTGTTGGGATACAGTCCACCGGGTCGCAAAGAGCTGGACATGACTTAGTGACTAAATGACAATGCACAAGTTTATATCCTTTAGAGACACAATCTGACACCTTTATGAATGAAAGTATATGAGGCTTGAGATTTGCTTTAAAATAATACTGGGCAAGAGAGAGTGGGTGGGTGGGTGAAACTGAAACAAGACTGGCTTTGGTAATTGTTGGAGCTGGGTGATGAGTACCTAGAGGTTTCCTTTTGCACATGTTTAAAATTTTTCATAATGAAAGTTTAGAAAAGCACACAACTCTGGCTAAGCTTCCCTGGCGCCGTCCAGAGGAAGGGATCTCTCTTTGTTCCCCTCCGGAACTCTGAGCTGGGTGCAGCTGGGGGAGCGGCTGGCGGCAGGTGTGGGCGCAGATCAGGCTGAGAAGGGGCCTGGGAGTAAGGGTGGCCCCGACCCTGTTAATGAAACCTGACTCTTCTCTGCAGAAGGCCAAGTTCAGCCTGGGACTCAGATGGAAAACATGACCGCCTGCTTTGCAGTGACCCCAGCCTGGAGGTGCCTGTCATCTTACTGCAGGATGAGGTTCCCACACCCTGGCTTAATTGGAAACACTCACGCGCATCCCCCCGACCCCATCCCGAGGACGGGGAGACAAAGGTTTTGAGAGCCCCGATGGCCGGGGCGGTTGCCACAGCTGGACAGGCGGGGTGCTGGACGCAGACACGGCCGAGCAGTGCTAGGACTTTGCTCAGCAGTGAGGAGATAGCTGGGATATTTACTTTGAAGAGCAGCCTTAAATGTGGGAAATGATTAATCCACCACGAGGAATTTTCTCTTCTGCAGGGTGATGCCCTCAGGAAATGGAGCCCCAGTTTGAGAGGGTTGCGGTCTGTCCCTCCAGCTCCACACTTGCCGGACCACCTGCCATCCTGGGGCAGAGGGGCAGCGTGAAACCCGGGGGTGGGGAAGAAGAGGAACAAAACTTCTTTTACCAGCTTTGAGAAATCCATAAGTCATCAGAGGATTTTATCCAGAAAGTGAAGACAACCTAGAGAATGGGAGAACACATTTGGAAATGTTTATATATTTATATATATACTAAATATATAATAAATGCTGCTGCTGCTAAGTCGCTTCCCCCATAGATGGCAGCCCACCAGGCTCCCCCGTCCCTGGGATTCTCCAGGCAAGAACACTGGAGTGGGTTGCCATTTCTTTCTCCAATGCATGAAAGTGAAAAGTGAAAGTGCAGTCGCTCAGTCATGTCCGACTCTTAGTGACCCCATGGACTGCAGCCCACCAGGCTCCTCCATCCACGGGATTTTCCAGGCAAGAGTACTCGAGTGGGTCGCCAGTGCCTTCTCCAGGCACAAGTGTAATGCAAATCAAAACCATGGTGTGAAACCCTTTCACACCCACTAGGATGGCTATCACAATATTGTTTAATAGAAAAAAAAAGTATCAAGGATGTGAAGCAACATTGCTGGTGGGAGTAGAAAGCTATTATGGAAATCAGTTTGGTGTTTTCCCCACAACCATGAGCACCATATGACTCAGCAGTTTCACCCAAAAGAACTGAAAGCAGGGACTAGAACAGATGCTTAGACGCCCACATTCACAGCAGGCGACCCACATGACCGTCCCTCGGCAGGTGAAGGGTAAACAGCACATCCATGCACACCACGGAGCCCAGGATGGGAGGGAGTTCTCACACAGGCTGTAACACGGATGAGCCTTAAAGGCATGGTGTTCAGTGAAATAAGCCAGTCACGAAAGGACAAACGCTGCATGATCAGCGTACGTAAAGTATCTGGAACAGCCAAATGCGTGGATACAGAAAGGTGAGAGGTTTCAGAGCCTGGAGGAGCAGAGTGTGAAGTAACTGCTTAGTAACTTCAGCTGAAGTTTCTGGTTTTAGGCACAGTTCCTGTTTGGGGTGAAGAACAAGCTGCGGCAACAGAGAGGTGATGGCTGCACAATGCGGTGCAGCAACTGTTGTTCAGTCGCTCAGGCAGGTCCGGCGCTCTGCACCCCACGGACAGTGGCCACCAGGCTTCCTGTCCTTCACTGTCTCCAGAAGTTCGCTCGGGTTCATGTTCATTAAGTCAATGATGGGCTTCCCTGGTGGCACAGACAGTAAGGAATCTGCCTGCAATGCAGATTACAGTCAGTGATGGTAACTGACCATCTCACCCTGAACATAATTAATGCTATTAAATCATACATTAGAATTGTCAAAATGACAAAAAATCATGTTGTGTCGGCTTTACCACAATTTTTTAAAGTTAATAATGTAGTAAATCAAAAGCCATTGCACACTGTAAATGGGTGAATCGTTTGGTGTGTGAATTCTATCTCAACGAAACCACAAAAAACATAGGCACACATCAGAAACATTGTGGGTTTGGTTCCAGACAACTGCAGTAAAGTAAGTTACACAAATTTTTTGGTTTCGGTTCATATTAGTTATGTTTACACCACAGATTATGGTGTCTAAACGCAATGTGCTTACCTTAGTTAAGAAATACTTAATTGTTAAAAAATGCAAACCGTCATCTGAACCTTCAGCAAGAGGCAGTAGTAGCATCAGCGATCACTGATCACAGATCCCATCACCAACAGAGCAACACAGAAAGAGGCTGGAGCGTCGCAAGAGTCGCCAAGCTGACGGAGACGGGCAGTGAGCCAAAACTGTGGGGGAGACGGTGCCGACCGACTCGTGGGGGCCACAGGCTTCAACTGGCAAAAAACTCAGTGTCTGTGAAGTCCCCAAAGCACAGGGAAGCAAAATCGGCCTGGATATAGAGCACACATATACAGACAGACACACACACACACATACAAACACAGACACACAGACACACACACACACACACATACAAACACAGACACACAGAAACACAGACACACACACAGACACACACAAGACACACACAAACAGACACACACAGACACACACAGAAACACACGGACACACACACACAAACACGGACACACAGACACAGAGACATAAAGGCACACAGAACCCCACCCAGACAGACACACACACACAAACACAGACACACAGACACACAAACAGACACACACACATAAACACAGACACACACACACAAACACATACACACAAACACAGACACACACACACAGACACACACAAGACACACACAAACAGACACACACACACAAACACAGACACACAGATACACACAGGCACACACACACAAACACACACACAGATACACACGGACACACACACAAACACGGACACACATACACAGATACATACACAGATACACACAAACACATACACACATATACAAACACGCACACACAGACACACACAAACACAGACACACACACAGACACACACACATATAAACACACACAATACAAACACACACACATACAAACACAGACACATACACAAACAGAGACACACAGACCCACACACACACAGATACATAGAACCCCCCCAGACAGACACACATATACAAACACAGGCACACAGGACCCCACTCAGACACAAACACACGTATGGACACACCGAGACCCACACACACAAACACACAGACACCCCAAGACAGATACATACATGCAAACACACGGACACACACGCCCCTCAAAAGATTCATAACTCTCCAGCCAGGCTGGTGTGCACCCAAGGTGTGGCCACGGCGGGGACAGCGCCCTCGCCCCGTGGGGTGGTCTGCGCCCCAGGACGGCTGTGTCCGCTGACTGCGCGGCCTGGCCGGCCCGGGCCTCCCACGGGAGCTGAGGGCCGCGCGCCCAGCGCCTCCCCAGCACCCGGGGGGTGAGGGGATGGGCTCGCGAGCCTGCACGCGGCCTCTGTGAGGATGCAGGCCAGCACGAGCTCGGCTTGCGGCCCCCTGGAGGACTGGGACGTCTAGTCCTTAAATAGGACTCAGTGATGGGGGACAGGGGGTCGTGGGGCGGGGGTGGCCGACACTTCCAGGAAACAGCGGTTCTGGAGAAGGGCAAGGCCCCCTCCTCCTTAGATGGCCGGGCCGAGGGGGGACGAGCCAGAAGCCCCCGGGCAGCTTCCTGGGCCAGGCAGGGCTGCGCCCAGCCCTCCAGCGCAGCCTCCCGCCGCCCCGGCTCTCAGGATGCCCCGGGACGTCCTCTGGCTCTGGCTCCTATCCGGCTCTCACTCCACTGCTGCCTCATCCCTGACCTCCAAGCCCCCAGGCGGTCGGCCTTCCCCTGCTCGCACTTGTGAGAGGACCCCCTTGTCCCCGGCCTCTCGTTGAACGACCCGCTGTGGAGGACAGGCGGCCGCTCCGCTCCGCGTCCCCACGCAGGGGCCCTGGCTGTGCACACAGCTCCCCCAGGGTTGTTGAAGGGGCAAGTGAATGAACGAGAGTGAATGAATGCGTGGCCCCGGGCTCGGGCAAGCCCTCACTGGGATGCCGAGAGGATCCCTCGTCCTGGGTGTGTGTCGGGGGCCTGGGTCGGGGAAGCAGCCTGGGAGGGCAGTTTCCGCTTCTCTCTCCTCCTCTATCACACCAGCCACTTCAGATCAACTCTTCTGTGATTTCAGTCAAAAGTCACAAAAATAAACTGCGTTTTCTAATTTTCTGAATCCTACATTTTTCTGTGGAAAGCAGCATCAACTGTCATGTTCCCATTTCCCCTGAAATATGTAGATGTCATTTTACCAGCACATGGGATGAACATCCAGGATCCCCCAAACCAGAGACGCGCCACCACCGTGGCTTGTTGCATGGGTTCCTACAGCACGTTTCCATTCAAACCCACATTTCCCCCCACAGTTTTCAAGGGCACCTCAGAGTCTTTGGCTGATTTCAATTTGTGCGCCTTGGTGAGAATATGGAGACTGCAATCCACTGAACATGTATTGTTCTCTTTTCTGTAAAGGAGTGCGTGTTGGAGATTTTTTACTGCCTAAAAAAACAAAACAAAACAATGTAAAACGCATTTGTGCTGGTGCTTCCTCAGGCATTAAGACTTCGAAGCCTCTCCAGCGCCGCTCTCGCTGGCGTCCTGCCGGGGCCCTAACTGAGTTGTCAGCCGGGCGGCGGCAGGCAGCCCCAGCCTCAGAGCACCGGCCGAGCCTGAGGGCCCTGCCATCTGCCGCGAGGGCCCGGTCCAGGCGAGGGTGTGACCAGACTGCGTGCTCGGGCCCCTGGTCCAGGTGAGGCCCTGCCATCTGCCACGCCAGGCCCCGGTCCGGGCGAGGCTGTGGCCAGCCTGCGTGCTCGGGGCCCCAGTCCGGGTGAGGCTGTGGCCAGCCTGTGTGCTCGGGGCCCCAGTCCGGGCCAGGCTGTGCCATCTGCTGTGCAGGTCCTGGTCTGGGCGAGGCTGTACCATCTGCCGCACTGGGTCCTGGTCCGGGCAAAGCTGTGACCAGCCTTCATGCTCGGGGCCCTGGTCCGGGAGGGGCTGTGCCATCTGCCGCGCAGGGCCCCGATCCGGGGCGAGGCTGTGGCCAGCCTGAGTGCTCGGGGCCCCGGTCCGGGCGAGGCTGTGGCCAGCCTGCGTGCTCGGGGCCCCGGTCCGGGCGAGGCTGTGGCCAGCCTGAGTGCTCGGGGCCCCGGTCCGGGCGAGGCTGTGGTCAGCCTGCGTGCTCGGGGCCCCGGTTCGGGCGAGGCTGTACCATTTGCCCACCCGGGCCCTGGTCCAGGCGAGGCTGTGACCAGCCTGTGCACTTGGGCCCCCGGGTCCGGGCGAGGCTGTGACCAGCCTGCGCGCCTGGGGCTTTGTGCACAGTGGGCGCTGCTTTTATAGACTCTGGTTGTTTCTGGCCCTGCGTTTTTATTACATTCCTTTGCAATTCTAGCAGCTGTTTTTGTCAAGAGTCTTAATAAAGTTTGAACTACTAAACGAACTTTATGGAAATTGGTCACAGAAAACCAGAGGCCCACAGCTGCCTTTCACAGAAACAGTAGTGACCAAATAAACCCAAAAGCCGGAGCTAAGGAGGATGTTCTGCAACCAGTTCTGACGAGATTTCCAGACAAGATTTCCGAGAGAACGCCCTCCGCACGTGATTCTCTTCTCTGGCTCTATTTACCGCAATTTATTTTAAAAGTCTGGCAGTCTGACCCAAACATGAGGATGTTTTAAGGACTTTCCCTTTTAGGATGGGCAGCTGACCCAAACGTGCGGCTGTGTCAGGGACTCCCCTCTCAGGATGGTCAGCTCAGGTTTGAGTTTTTTGTCTTTTGGGGTCCTGTTTTCAGGTTCTTCGTGGTTATAAACCTAAGACTCAGAAGAATTAAACATACGCAGAGTTCTTTGATCTATGAAAGAAAAGTGAAATATCTGAGATGCTATGAGTTGATCTGTTTTGTTTTGTTTAATTTTACTAAAATATTGCTCCATTTTAAAAGCATTTAAATTCAGTTGTGAACTTAAGTTGATCTACCTGAGCTCGGAAAGGACTCCAGTCTGGCTCCAGAACCACCTTGAGTGTAATGGTTTACCCTCGGCTCCGCATACCAGGGTCATGGAAGAATAGCTCGCCAGCAGACCAAGACTAACCCTTCATCTGTTTGAGGTGTGACTTCATACATTTCTATGAACCAAACAGACTCTAAAAGCAATAAAACCAAGTGTGTGAGGAGGTTTGGCCAGGAACCTGGGCACCCACCTCCCAAGTGCCTCTGTGACCATCTGTCTTCTGTCATCTCTTTGAAACTTCATTTTGCCACCAAACTGAGAAGTTTGTAAACAGAATACGCTACTGGGTCATGAGCAATGCTGCAGCTGGTGGAAATAAAGTATCTGTACAGAGATGTCACTGGGAATTTAGCCCAGTCACCCAGGGCTTATAGAGTGAGGGGAGGGCCTGGACCAGGTGGTCCTGGCTGCGCACACCTCTGAGACCGGACGTCCATGGGGAGAGGAGGGACTGGCCACAGTGTCGTCGGGTGGGTGGGAAGCCTGCCGAGTGCACAGTGCTCCCAGCAAGAAGAAGGGGATGCTCCTACCACTCGGGGGGCTGCAGCCTCAGATCTGACCCCAAGGAGCCCGCAGCTCTCGAGCGAGCTGAGACCCGCCTGGGGTTGCAGGGTCCAGCTGGGTCCAGCTCCTTTCACTCTTTAACACTGTGCCTGATTTTAGTCCTTTTTGTCTGAGAACTTCTGTTCCAACGCAACGGAGGAGGGAATCCGGAGCCCCACCTGCTCTGCCAAGGTGTCGTGCAGATACGCCCTTTGGACGATTTGGCGCTTTGCTCCTGCTCCCCATCTGGAGTCAGTGGGTGCTTTTCTAGGTCATCCTCCCTGGTTTTACGTTCGGTACCCTAGCACCTTGGACTCGAACAACAAAGGCATCCGAAGCTCTGTATGGTCAGCAGAAACAACACCTGGGGCTGACTGTGGCTCAGATCATTGGCGCCTTATGGCAAAATTCAGGCTTAAAATTGAAGAAAGTAGGGAAAGCAGCTGGACCATTTAGGTATGACCTAAGTAAAATCCCTTATGATTATCTACTGGAGGTGACAGACAGATTCAAGAGCTTAGATCTGGTACATAGAGTGCCTGGAGAACTATGGATGGGGGTTAGTAATATTGTCCAGGAGGTGGTGGCTTAGATCTGGTATACAGAGTGCCTGGAGAACTATGGATGGGGGTTAGTAATATTGTCCAGGAGGTGGTGACCAAAACCATGTCAAAGGAAAAGAAATTCAAGAAGCAAAGTGGTTTTATGAGGAGGTTTTGCAAATAGCTGAGAAAAGAAGAGAAGCGAAAGGCAAAGAAGAAACAGAAAAATATACCCAACTGAATGCAGAGTTCCAGAGAGTAACAAGAAGGAAGGAAGCCTTCTTAAAGTGAACATGCAAAGAAATAGAGGAAAACAGCAAAGGAAAGACTCTTCCCACAGCTCTTCAAGAAAATAAGAAACATCAAGGGAACATTTCATGCAAGGATGGGCACAACAAAGGGCAGAAACGGCAAGGACCTAACAGAAGCAGAAGAGATTAAGAAGAGGTGGCAAGCGTGCACAGAACTGTACCAAGGGTCTGGGGACCGACCTCTCATAACCGCCCAACCAGCGAGGTGTGCACTCCCTCCAAAGGACAGCGGGGGGCACTGTGGGACTTGATGTGCTTCCCCAGGCCGCTCAGGGACGCCTTCCTCTTGAAGGGAAAGGGCTCTTTCCCATGGTAATATGAACACGGTGTCTAG
The DNA here is from genome assembly GCA_935064755.1 of Tragelaphus eurycerus. Taxonomy (NCBI): domain Eukaryota; kingdom Metazoa; phylum Chordata; class Mammalia; order Artiodactyla; family Bovidae; genus Tragelaphus; species Tragelaphus eurycerus. Next base: position 1,415,954 of record CAKXYN010000031.1, on the reverse strand, counting down.
TAATGAGAACAGTAACTGCACCAGCATCCTTTCCCCAGAAGTCAGGGATTTTTTTTTCAGAGGGCGAATGCATGGCTCTTAGTTACAAGTGAGTGGAAGGGAGGAAGGTACTGAAAACAATTTTCGAGATGAGTGTAGGCTTCCCAGACCTTGCAACTTGACGATGTGGAATTCTGTGTGTTACGGCCGTTGTTCTGGGCCATTGTTCTGTGATATGGACATAACACAGCAGCAACAGAAGATACAGTAAGGTTAACATCTGGCCGCAATCAGCCTTGGGCCATAGAACCCCCTCCGCGCCTGAGTGTCACAGGGCGGGAGCCCGGAGAGAATGATAGAAAGCCGTAGTCTCAAACCCAGGGGTGACAGCTGAATGCTGTTTTGCACCACCGCCCATCAGATCTCGTGAGGAACTTCCCTCTCTGAAGCCTGAACCCCAAAGACCCGGTTCCAAACTTGCCCTCGTCTTTCCCACAGCAGATTTCTGCATCTGCGTGGCAACGCCTTTTGTGTGGCTCCTGGCTGCCAGGCCTCTGCGTGTCACAGACACAACCAGCAAGTCAGCGTGGGAAGCGCAGGCCTGCCGCGGCACGCCCAGGGGCCTCCGGAGCTGCATGCAGGTGGAGCAGTAACTCAGGCTCGCTTCATAAGCCCCACAGATGGTCACCCGATGCAACACAGGACACACATCTAAGCCTGGATTTCAGATAAACAGCAACTCACGTTTTAGTGTGTGTCCCGTGCACTACTGAGGACATACTTACGGCTGCGTGCCTGCTCAGTCGCTTCAGTCATGTCTGACTCTTTGCAACCCTATAGACTGTAGCCCACCAGGGTCTTTTGTTCTGGGGCTTCCCCAGGCAAGAATACTGCAGTGGGTTGCCATTCCCTTCTCCAGGGAGTTTACCCGACCCAGGGATCGAACCTATGTCTCTTGCATTGGCAGGCAGATTCGTTACCGCTAAGCCACGTGGGAAGCCCACGATAAACTTATAAAGAATCATTTGTTGTTTATCTGAAATTCAAATTTAACTGTACTTACTGTGATTCTGTTTGCTACACCTGACACCCCTTCTCCCTAGACACAGGGGTACCTACCCTGAGAATGAGAGGGCTGGGCTCTCTCTATCAAACTTGAGACCTTAAATTCCATTTGTCTACGTTGCATGAAAGTATAATGAGCAGCCTGTGGATTTACAAACATTGACAAACTTGTCAGCTCCTCAGCTTCTGGAGAAGACAGAAGGTGGGTTTTCCTTCCTGTCCCGACTTCTTTTCCTGCCAGGAGCCAGATGGAGATATTAATAACTTGGGTAATTCAAAGCTCTGTTTAAGGAAAGCTCAGCTTAAGGAGTAATGTTTTGTGAAGCCAGGCTGACAGCTGACCACAGAATTTAGCTCAGGACGCAGGGTACGAGCCTCTTCTGCCGAAGCCAGGTGTACACCTGGGGTCCTCACGGCCGGCCGCCCAGTGAGTCCCCTGACTGCGCATCTGTTATTTGTTAACTCTGCTCCCTAGCCCTGATCATCTGAGCAGAAACCCAGCTCTAGCTGCTTCCTGGTTTTTCCCAGGATCAAAGCTGAGTAGGTGATGCGGGACACTCAGAAAATGCGGGTCCCTGCCCTGGAAAGGGACAGAGCCCACTGGCACCGTGGCCATGGGGCGAGGCCTGGAGATGCTCCACCGGGCTTCCAACATCGTGGAGCAGACGACCCCTCAGGGGCTCCGCACTCCTGAGCTGCCGGTGTCGCCCTGCTTCAGGAGCTAAATCCTCGTGCAGCTTCACCCAGGGAGCCATGAGAAGCTCCTGCAGCCATGGCGGTCAGCCGTCAAGGGGGCGTGAACTGTGGAGACCAGAGCCACCTCGTAATGATGACCGGTGAGTCCCCGGAAGTACCCCCGTCTGGTGCTGTCTAGTCGCTCAGTCGTGTCCGACTCTTTGCGACCCCATGGACTGTAGCCCACAGGCTCCTCTGTCCGTGGGATTCTCCAGACAAGAGTACTGGAGTGGGCTGCCATTGCATACTCCAGGGGATCACCCCGACCCAGGGGCTGAGCCTGTGTCTCTTGCGTCTCCGGCATTGGCAAGTGGAGTTTTTAACCAGTAGTGTCCCCTGGGAGGTCATCATCCATCTAGTCACTGCTAATTAAGCCAAAGTAAGCTCACTTGAGCTCCCCGCAGGAGGAGGCTGCCACCACGACTGGTCTCGGCCGGGTCTCCCAGGGCAACATCAGGGGACCCTTTAGAAGGTTCTAGGCCTGGACTCTATTCCTCGAGGGAGGCTGGTCCTCAGAACAGGAGACTGAAGGGAACATGCGGGACTTTGGGACATGGTCGAAAAATGCAAGCTTTGATTCTGCCTAGAACCACGCCTTCCTTGCGATGCCTCTCAGTCCCGGCCCAGAGAAGTGCATGCAGAATCTCTCAGGCAGAGGCTCTGACTCCATGTCCACCTGTCAGGTGGGCCCTGGGCCCGGCCTCACGCTCAGTCTGAAGACGGGCCCCTTCTTCAGCCTGGGCTTCACGGGAGCCTGAGAACCAGGGCGTTGCTTTCCCAAGGAATGAAACAGGCCATGCTCTGTGGCAACTCTTCTTCTCAGGATAATTTGTCAAAACACAGTCTAAGTCCAGATAACACTGATCCTGGATTTTCAAAGTAGGACATGAAATTGTATCTCAGTGACTTCCTTGACCCAAAAGAAGAATGCATAGCTGGCCTCCCTCAGTTTATCTTTGGGTTAATCATGGTGGAGGGTGTGTTTCAAATACCACCCAGAATAAGGCCTTTTTCAACCTTTTCCTCACCATGTTAGAGGGTTCTTGAGCCACAGTATTTGTTTAAGGCATCAACTCCAGTGACCTTCCTCTCTGTATTTATTATGCTTTGGGTGAAATAATATCATAGCACTTTCTGCTTTTTAAATTCCGTGTTACTAAAGGATACACACCGAATGTGTCACTGTTTTATCAACCCATTTATGACTTTGAAACTATAAATGGATTCATTTCAAATCTCCCTTTCTGAGAAAAATAGGATAAACCCTCTCATTTATCTTGGAAAGTGCTGGTTTCTTTGTTTTAAATACTCAGCGCATATTTGTGTTTTCTTTTTAGTAGAAATTTCTGTTTTCCTTTTGCCTCACCTGGACCATCCTCTCTGGAAAACAGAACTGCTTTTGGACAAATGCTGACACCACAGATGAAAGGGAGGCATGTAACTCTAAACACGAAAGGGGAAATTTTTCTTAGCTCTTAGCAGTAACGGCAGCAACACAGCCATCTTTATAATAACTTCATTTTTAACTCATCGTAAGTTATAGGTCTAGTATTGTCTGCAATCAGTGGGGTGAGATTTGCCATTCTTTCTTTTTGCAAAAGATTGTTTTATTCTTTCTCATGAAGATAAACTTTACTTCGCTGTAGTTCAGTCGCTAAGCAGAGTCCAACTCTTTGTGACCCAATGAACTACAGCACACCAAGCTCCCCTGTCCTCCGCTCTCTCCAAGAGTTCGCTCAAACTCATGTCCATTGAGGCAGTGATGCTATTTAATCATCTCACCCTCTGTCCTTCCCTGCTTCTCCTGCCCTCAATCTTTCCCAGCACCAGGGTCTTTTCCAGTGAGTCGGCTCCTCTCATCAGGTGGCCAAAGTACTGGGTTTGCTTTCAAATCCTCCTTTCTAAGAAAAATAAGATAAACTTTTTCATTTACCTTGGAAAGTGCTGGTTCCCTGAACACGTTCCCACACTCCCCTGAACAGTAGCTTCACCCTCAAACTTCTTTTTTCAATTTCAGCGTCAGTCCTTCCAATGAATATTCAGGACTGATTTCCTTTAGGATTGACTGGTTTGATCTCCTTGCAGTCCAAGGGACTCTCAGGAGTCTTCTCTAGCACCACAATTCAAAAGCATCAGTTCTTTGGTGCTCAGCATTCTGCATGGTCTAACTCTCATATCCCTACATAACTACTGGAAAAACCATAGCTTGATTATATGGACCTTTGTCGGCAAAGTGATAGCTCTGCTTTTTAACGTGCTGTCTAGGTTTGTCATAGCTTTCCTTCCAAGGAGCAAGTATCTTTTAATTTCGCCACCTGCAATGATTTTGGAGCCGAAGAACATAAAATCTCTCACTGTTTCCACTTTGGCCCCATCTGTTTGTAGCTGATACACCAGCTATACTGATATACTGTGAACAATTGGCTCATATTCACCTACAATATGTAGGTGTGCTACACATTGTAAACCATTAGCAACATTGAAGCTAGTCTAGTTTAATTATAATTAAAAATAGTTGTATTTTGCTGGTTAAGACTGACCAATAATTATCACACCTGATACATCTACTATTTCTACCCTATGCAGCCTAGAGGATCTCTTTATGACTAAATGGAGTCCTAGATCTTGAAACTATGACTAGTGTTACAAACAGAAGTGTTGTAAAGATGGGACCTCTGAGAACAGTGTTTCTGCTGTCCGACTGGACAAGGCTGCCGGACAAGCTCTGTCTTAGGAGGTGAAGATGCAAAGAAGGAGGAAAAACACTGGAACTTAGTCATTCCTCTGAGGAGACTGCAAATGTTAGAAGTGCTTAAAAGAACAAGTAACTCTACGTCTTCCAAAATGCCCAGCGTGTCTAAAGGAAGACAGTGCGCGCTCTTCAGGGAAGAGAGGCATGGTGTCGCCGGCCGATGGTGAGGAGCCCCCCTGTGCCTGCCGACGTCCTCTTGGGCAGGTGAGCAGTAAGCAAACCAACAACCTGATTTCGGTAATCCGCAAGTGTGTGAACACATCTGCCTGGAAACCGACTTGTCAACGTCTAAATTATGGCGTTGAAGCACTCATGAAAGCGGTGGAGCGGTGGTGTCCGGTGGTGGTCAGCCTCCGCTCTGAGTCTGGTCATCCCACCCGTGTCAGCGTCAAACACTGGTTCCCAGAGAGGGCCAGGCAGGCTCTCAGGGTGTCACCCCCACCGAACCTCCCCCAGGCGCCCCCTGCTCTCAGAGGGAGCCCCCCCAGCACAGTGCCCAGAGAGGGCCAGGCAGGCTTTCAGGGCGTCATCCCCTCGAACCTCTCCCAGGTGCCCCCTGCTTTCAGAGGGAGCTCCCCGAACCTCCCCCTAGGCACCCCCTGCTTTCCAAGGGAGCTCCCCCTTTCCAAGGGAGCTCCCCCCCCCACCAGCACAGTGCCCAGAGAGGGCCAGGCAGGCTCTCAGGGCGTCACCCCCCCGAACCTCCCCCAGGCGCCCCCTGCTCTCAGAGGGAGCCCCCCCAAGCTCTCAGGGCTTCACTCCCGCCGAACCTCCCCCAGGCACCCCCTGCTTTCAGAGGGAGCCCCTAAACCTCCCACAGGTGCCCCCCGCTTTCATAGGGAGCCCCCGAACCTCCCCCAGGTGCCCCCTGCTCTCAGAGGGAGCCCCCCAGGCTCTCAGGGCGTAACCCCCGCCAAACCTCCCCCAGGCGTCCCTTGCTCTCTGAGGGAGCCCCCGAACCTCCCTCAGGCGCCCCCTGCTTTCCGAGGGAGCCCCCCCCAGCACAGTGCTTCACCCTCGCACATCGTTTGTATCTGAAACTCTGGCGATGCTGAAAGAGGCTCCTGCTCCACCAGGGCAACATTTTTCTTCAGGGAAATTGTCAACACAGGCGAAACAGCTGTGCGCAAATGAAGAGGAATTAGCTACCAAGCCGTCTTCCTGTAGTTCAGGATGATGTTCATGGACATAAACATGTTCCAGAGTAATAAAAAGTAGCGTTTCCCAAGCGAGATCCAGGGACGCCGACGATAGCCCATCAGTGATGGATGGTCCACCTGAGGCCCGCAGGGGAAACCGCATCATCGCTGACTGCCTGGCTCCTTCCACTCTTACTAACGAGGGCTCCGGGCTAGCAATTAAACGGTGGGAGGAAGGTCAACACAGATGGAGATCCGAGGACAAATCATCTGGCCACCAGAAAGCGGACTGCTGTCACATTCTCACAGAGGCTCGCCTTGCCAAGCTTATGAGACAGTCTCCATCTTCCCTGTGATTTAAGAGCTGCAAAGCATATGGATATCGTGAGAGACAATTTTGAGGGTGTAATTATTAAGTCTGGGGAAAGAGCAATGGAAGAAAATAAGTATGGCCTTTCCAAAACTGTGATTGGTAAGTCCAGACTTTAAACTTGGCTGCTGTCTGTGAAGAAACAGTGACAAGCGCTTGCTTTGTGCCAAGAGACGAGTTATAGAGAAGGGTGTAGAAGGAAGACAACAGGAAAGATTAAAGGCCTGGGATTGGAGGGGACGTACGGGCTTTCAGTGGCTACAGAGCTGGAGAGAGACGAGAACACAGTCAGGGAGTTAAGAGCCTCGTGAGGACAAGTTCTTTGTTTGGGTTATGCTTATGCTCAGTCGGGTCCGACTCTTTGCGACCCCGTGGACCTTAGCCCGCCAGGCTCCTCTGTCCATGGGATTTTCCTGGTAAGAATACTGGAGTGAGTTGTCATTTCCTTCTCCAGGGGATCTTCCCAACCCAGGGATCGAACCCATGTCTCCTGCCTGTGCTGCACTGCAGGCGGATTCTATACCACCGAGCCACAGGCCAAGCCTGGTTCTCTGGGTCAGCATTTCCCAGAGTGTACCTATTCCCTAGACCACGAGCTAGCTCTATTTAGCAATGCACGTTTGGCTACCACTTGGAGTTTCACAGTGTTGGTCTCTGCATTAAATCCTCTCACAAGTCCTCCTGTGCAGGGCATTTTACTGCACATTGAAACAGTGTTCAGAGTAGACAGCTATGCTGTGACCTGGTCGTTTAATTTTCAGGAATTTGCAAACAGGTTTTTAAAAAGGGTCATTGTTTTGAAAAATAAACTGTATACACATAATTAAACACATTATCATAGGAACACTTACATTATCTTACTAAGCCCATCCACTGAGGTTTTGTTATTACATTTTCCAGTTCTTTCATTTGTTTGAAGTGTATTCTCAACTGTTTTTTGGAACATTGTATTAATAGTTTCTCCGAATATCTTGGTCATATAATTCCAACACCTGTCACCTTATTGGTGTGGGTTGACTGCCTTTTGCCAGGCCAGTTGAGATTTTTCTAATTCTTTCTATACCAAGTAATTTTGGGTCACATCCTGGACATTTTGACTATTATGTAATGAGACTCTGGGTAAAATGTATAGAAAGTATTGCTGCTTTTGTTGTAGTAGACAATCAACCTCTCAGGCTGCGAGCTCCTGCCCCCCGTCTCTGTGGTTTTCGGGTTGGATCCCTTCCAGAGTCTTTGCTGCGGTGTTTGGATCTGCCCCTCGCACTCGCCACCCAGTGACTGGGCTGGGGCCTGCGTGGTCGATCTGTTAACTCAAAGTCCTTTGGTTCTTTCTGCGCAGATCAGCATGCGATTCTCCCACGGGCAGCTAGGGGCGAGCCCAGGGTTTCATCAAGGTCACAAGGTCGCTCCCCACATTCCTCTCTTCCCTTGTGCCATTTGTGAGAACTTCCCGGTGTCCTGGGAGCCCCTTGAGTCCTTCTAGAAAGCCGGGGCTCTAGTCGCTCCCATTTCCTTTCATGATCCTATAAATGATCATTTCCAGACTCCTCTCCAGCCCACTCACTTACCTCTGGATTTTCCCGAGCGTGTCAGTCCCTTTCTATCAGTGATCATGACGTGGCACCATGACACTGAATTGTCACCTGCCTTGATATGGATGCTGTAAATGCATTCATGCAGTTGGACTTTTCCTTCAGGCTCAGACCAGATTCTCTGAGATCTCATGCCTTTCGTATATGCCTAATGTCCGGGCTCTGCTGTGCAACTGACCTTGGTACTTCTCACCCAAACGCAGGCTGTCGAACTATTAATGCTGTGCCTGACCTTGTCAGCTTTACATCCTGATTCTTGTCTATTGACGTAATTTGGAATTCTGATACTATCATCCGCCTGTGATTTTTTAGTTATCCATCCTACTCATATACAGAGAGAACACAAGGAAGCTTTGTTATGTTCTGAGGAGCCTGGCAAAGTGGAAAGGCTTTCAGAGGTCCAATTCCAGCTCTCTCTCCTGACTCCAGATGGTAACGCCCTCACCCAGACTTCCCATTAGCTTTTTTCTGAGCATATCTACACCTCCCTTGTGGACAGAGTTTGAATTCCTCCCTTTGCAAACTGCCCAGTGTCAGACAGGGTCTGTGTGGCGACAGCTATTCCAGCCTGCTCCAGGCGTAAGTCGTGCCTTAGATGAATGCCCGATGGTGGCTGAGCACTCGCCCACCGGCTCTGGAGGGGTCTGGGTTTGAGGACAGTGGTGGGCAGACCTCCCCTCACGTCCAGGCAAGAGGGTTGAGTTGGAACTGAGAGGAAGGAAGAGAAGAGCGGGGATGGGAAGAGACACGGTGGAGGGAGGCAGAGAGGACACAGAGCTGGGCCTGAAAGGGGGGAGCCCCTCGTCCACGTTCAGCCTGGGCTCACTCGCTCCAACAGAATCAAAATAACACTCGCTCAGACACAGCGAGTGAGAAACACTGTCTCATCAGGGTGGGATATCTTCAGAAAGACCTCCAAAAATCACATTGTCAGAGCCAGTCAGCTGGGCAAAGTGGCACCCTTTCCAGAGTAAACATTCGGGGACTCCAGGAGGGAATCCAGAGTCCAGTGAAAGAGAAAGGTGAAGACTGGAGAGAACTGAGGAAAATGTTTCTGTGGAAATTTCAGACCATCCTAAAAAGAATAATATCACAAGCTCCAAGCACCCTGTATGCAGTTTCAGTGATGCTCAGCTCACGGCCAGCTGGTCGACCTCTGCTCTCACCCACATCCCCTCCACTGCTCAGCCCCCTGCACTGTTTGGAAGCAAATCCCAGGCTCCAGAGCATTTCCTTCCTGATCCTTGGATATGTAGGGGGAGGCACTTAAACTGAGATGAATTCTTCGCAGAGGAGGTGCCTGTAAACTCCAAGAGAAAGAGAAACTTGAACAAAAACAAAAGTACAGCCAGCCAGGAAAGATCTGCAGGATGGAGAAGCGGGAACAGGAATTCACTCCCAGGAATTACTCTCAGATTTTGACAACGTTTATTCTTTAAATAAGAGGTAATATTCCATCACCAATCCCTTTTTCCCCCTTATCAAACACTACAGCAGAAATCAGACGATTAAGAAACAAGACTGACGTTAGGAGTAAGTCTATCCTAACTGTAAGGCCCTGTACAGTGGAACATGAAAGAAACATATTCGAGCTGCATTGGTCCGTGGTGACAACACTTTTTAAAATATATGGGCCATGACCATACTTTTAAAGTTTATATTTATTTTGCTTCGTTCCACGAGATGTAAACTGGAATATTCAGTTGTAAAATAGCATTTTATTGCCTCTGGGTAATTCCCCAAGAGACAAAAATAAAGTTTATTTCCCCTCCAAAAAGTGATAAATGTTTAATGAAACAGCTAGCCCTTTCCCCTTAAAGGTTAGGCATGACTTTTTAGAATATTTTTATAAGCATCTGATTTTTTCCACCTGAATTTGGCTGATGCATCAGAATCCAGGTGTGAGTGTGGAAAAAGGGGGAGAAACGCCTGAGGCTCTAAAATCAGGGTTTACTCTTCAGTGCACAGAGTCATCCAGAAAAGTGAGGGTTCTGTCCTCAGGAAGGGGCAGGAATCGCCGGGGAAAGCACCCACTCGGAAACCATGGAAAAGGCTCAGAGCATCAGCTTTTGCTCAGCTGCTAGCTGCTGGGAAGTCAGAGCATGAGTGTTTTGTGTTTCAGGCTCAGAGACACCTTTACCCACATCCTCCACAAGGGGCTTTTCAGGCATCAAGTCGTTTTTACCCCAACGAGTTTCGGGGAAAGTATAAAGCAAGCCAGAAATAAACGTGTGAAATGTTTCTTAGAATAAGGAAAGATTTCCAAGCGAAAGAGGAAAAGTCTTGACAAGACTCATTTGGGATTTCCCCAAAGGCCGCCCCTTTCTCGGGATTTCCAGTGACCCCGGGGCACGCTCTGCTCCCCATCAGGGCACCCGCGGCTGCGTCTCCTGTCCCTTCTCTCCCTGTGCCCTCGACCTCCTGCCACGCAGTCACATGCTGCCTCGGCTTCCTGCCTCCGGTCCCACTAAACAAAAGTCAGGAGCAGAGGCTGCAAATTGCTCACGGCCAACGTGCTGCAGGGCACCGAGCCTCGTTCCCTACCTGAGGACCTGCCCCGCCAGAGCCTGCACCCCTCCTGCCTGGGCCCTGCCCGAACCGAGGCCACTTTCTCTTTCCCGGGGTTGTTTGCTCAGCTGGTGGCCTGGTGGAAGGACGCTTCCTCTAGAACCTAAGGGGCCATCTTGAAGCGGTGGTTTGGAGCCGAGAGGAGGGAGCTCCGCGGAGCCCCGGCCCACAGCAGGGCAGTAGCTGTGTGGACAGTCAGTGTTGCACGCCCCACCTGTGGCCCGGCCCGAGGCAGGCTCCTCAGGCCTCCCCCTCCCCAGCCGTCCATTTTCTACCTCCCTGACTGCGCACACGGCCACCGCGGCCTGCGGCCCTGGGGACGCCCGTCTTATAGAGTTCGGCAGAGTTGTGGGGAGGGGGCAGTTAGAACGCTGTAACCACTCTGAATATTTAAAAATCAAACTCTTTACATGGCCAAGTTGATATGAAAGCATTCCTCTATCGTGAATATGAAAATAAACACAATATTCTGGAAGGGGTATAATCCTCTTTACCCGATGGCGTAATAATCGGGTAAAGAATGTGTTTGAAGTCAGGAACAGGCAGATTTTTTTTTTAATATATACAAGCTCGCACATAGAGCCGTCAGCACTGATGCCCGTCTTTCTCTGTCTCATCGTGTAGAACATGGAAAGCTTACAATACCTCCTCCAGCAGCAGCATGCCTGTCCTCCCAGCCCACACCGACCCACGACTGCCCACCGCCCGGCGCTCAGACCCCCTTCTCCCCTCTGACCGAGCCCTGGTGACGGCAGCCTTTTCCAGCCACACGGCAGCTCCTGGGGCAGCAGAGCGGTCACAGCTCTCATGGGCGGTCGGCTCTTCCCCGGCTGCTCTAGGCTGGGCCCCGTCCCTCCTCAGTCTGGAGCTGGTCCCCAGACACCTGCCCATCACGCCCCGCACGGCTAGCGGACATCCAGGGGTGACGCACGCAGCGCTCACTGCGGCCGGGACATGCCGGTCCCCTGCCATCGCGGCCCCAAACAACCCTGCTCAGAGGGGTGAGCACGGCGGCCAGCAGGGGCGTCCAGGCCGAGGCCAGGCCAGCCCGCTAACCTGCACCCCGTGCCTGAGGCCATGCTCCGGGGAGGGAAGAGGGCACCAGCCCCCAGGGGCAGAGGGCGTCAGCCCCCACAGCCCTCCGGGAGCCCTGACCCAGCCCCGGAGTCGGCGGGAGGACAGTGTCTCTGGGCCTCATGTTCTCGGGGGTCAGGGAAACACCGCAGGGAAGACAGGAGAAGAAGGAGACCACCGGGGAGGCAGGGACGGGCTGGCCGCCCGGGGCCTTTAGACTGGCCTCCTGTGGGGCCTGCACACCAGTCCTTCTGATTTCCTGTCAAAAAGCCTCATCTCTCAGCAAGTAAGAGCCAAGGAGACGCGTCATTTTCCTGAAAGGGGCCCCACGGCTTCTGCAGGTGGTTCGGTTTAACCTGCCGGGAGTGGACAGGCCTGGGTCGGGAGCAGCAGACCTGTCCGTTCCCTGGGAGGAGGAAGGTCAGCGAGTGGGAACAGTTTATTCGCCTCTGGAAGGATTGGGTTTCAGAGGAGGAAGCCAGGAATAAGACAGCGTTTGTTAGCTCTGCTAATCCAGTAAGTGTACGTTGGATGGCGGAGCAGTTATTCGGGACTCTGCTACGTGCCCCGTGACGAGGAAGCGGTGGCCCGCTGAGCTCAGGCGGGGCTGTGCTAAGCCCGCGTGGAGCTCTCAGCAGCTTCGGGCCGTGCTGGCCCTCCTTCAGGGAGCAGCACACAGTGGCCCTGTCCCCGGGGCTGCAGGGCTAGTCAGTTTTTGGAAGTGCCCGTGGTTTATAGTGATTTTCATCAACCGACTCCACAATAGAGGATTTGTGTTGCTGTGTGAGGTGGGTTTTCTCCCCAAGTGAAATATCCCAGCGTCAGAGGAACGTGCTGAGATCAATTAACAGAAGTGTTTGTGTTCCCCTCCTCAGGCCTAGGGCGGGGTCAGGGCCAGCGTGAGCACCGGGGGACCCTCGGGATGGAGTCATGGGGACAGGACCCTGGGCGATGCCCCACCAGACCCAGAGCCCACAGAGGAACTGGGGCAGGGTGGTCGCCGCCCACCCCCGGCCCCTGGGGGCTCCGTCCCCTGTCGGCCTCCTTGTGGCCAGGCTGTGGGCCCGCAGCTCTGTCTTTTCTCCAAACGCCCCGTCTGTTCCTCGTCTGGGGGACAGGGGGTAGAGTCAGGGCCCAGGCAGGCGTGAGGAGGGGCTGGGGGTGAGGCCCTGGGCCCATCCCTCAGGAGTATCGTTCTGGGGACTGACCGCGATGCCAGCCGACTGGCCTGGACCGGCGAGGGCAGGTTCCTTCCTTGTCCCCACCACAGGGGACCCAGCAGGGCAGGTGAGGACAGGCTGAAAGGGATCCTTTCTTTGACTGCCGTTCCCCTGACAATGACCCGTCCTAGGAAGTGCGTGGCCCGCAGCAGAGACAGTGACGGGCAGGCTGACTCAGAGGCTGAACCGCAGCCCAGAGGGAAGGCTGCCCGGGGCTCGGCTCTGGGTGCTGCTGCCAACTCAGGGCGTCGCCAGCGCCTCCCTTGGGGACTCAGCGGGGTGGCAGTGGGGCAGCCTGGGCTTGGCACCAGCTCCCGAGGTGGGCTCGGGGACAGGCCAGCACCCCAGAGCCTCCACCCCCTGGTCACTGGTCAGTCCAGGGGGAGCCCGTGGGCCTAGTCAGGAAAGAGACTCTCTGGGGAGGTTTGGTGGAGAGACACAGAGAATCCTGCCAACCACATGGTCATGGGGCCTCAGAGGCTTCTGGGATCCACCTGAGAGCAAGGCCCGCAGGTGGGAGAGCAGCTCTGAGAAGCAGAGCTGATGGAAGGGCGAGCCAGGACTCAGCTGCACCCAAGGTCAAAGCCAGCTCCTTCGTGCCGCCTCCTTTTGCTCAAATCAGTGATTTCTGTTCTGAAACCAGGGCGAGAGAGACAGACGGACAGATCCATCAGGGCCAGACCCGGGCAGGGAATCGGAGACCAGGGCAGGAGAGAGACAGACAGACCCGTCAGGGCCAGACCCGGGGAGGAAACCGGAAAGAGACAGAACCAGATGGGCCAAGGGGAGGAGGGGATCCACTGCGAGCCACGAGGCTACGTGAGCAGAGAGCACTTCTGACAATGGGAGCAGCTGGCAAAGCCAAAGGCCGCGGGGAGATCAGAAGCAGAGCCAGGAAGCGTTCTCTGGACTCGGGTTGGAGAGCAGGCTCGTGAGGGTCACGGCTCCTCCCGCAAAGTGCTCCTCTGGGCCAGCTCTGGACCCGTCCCATGGCTCCTCCTGCAAAGTGCTCCCCTGGGCCAGCTCTGGGCCTGTCCCATAGCTCCTCCTGCAAAGTGCTCCCCTGGGCCAGCTCTGGGCCTGTCCCATAGCTCCTCCTGCAAAGTGCTCCCCTGGGCCAGCTCTGGGCCTGTCCCACAGCTCCTCCTGCAAAGTGCTCCCCTGGGCCAGCTCTGGGCCCGTCCCGTGGCTCGTCCCGCAAAGTGCTCCCCTGGGCCAGCTCTGGGCCCGTCCCACAGCTCCTCCTGCAAAGTGTTCCACTGAGCCAGCTCTGGGCCCCGTCCCACGGCCCCTCCCGCAAAGTGCTCCTCTGGGCCAGCTCTGGCCCCGTCCCGTGGCTCCTCCCGCAAAGTGCTCCTCTGGGCCAGCTCTGGGCCCCGGGCAGGGACATGACCCCTTCCACGTGTCTCTCTTACTAAAGGGTCAGCTCCCGGAGGTCAGGGGCTCCATATTGCCCATCTTTTCTTTTTAAGCTATTTCATCACAGTATAACACACATGTAGGAAATGCACGCACCCCACCGTATGGCTCAGCCGTGTTTACATGTGCTCCCACTGTGTGGCTCCAGCCAGATCAGGATGGACACACTTCTAGGGCCCCAGACGCCCACCCCCGCCTTCCCAGTCAACGCCCCAGCAGTCAGCTCTCTTCTGACCTTGTCGCCGTCGTTGAGTCGTGCCTGGTCTGACCTTAATATAAATGGAGCCATAGAGGTGTGGTCTCGTGTGCCCACTTTTGCTTCCTCACAGGTCACCAGGTGGGGACATCCAGTGTGACCCACCCATCTGCGTTGCTGTAGGTTGCGTGGATCCCCCGGGGTGTGCACCCACCCGTCCGTCCACGTCACTGCAGGTTATGTGGGTCCCCAGGGTTGCACCCACCCTCCTGTCACCAGATGTTCGACACCTGGAGCCCGGGTCACGGTTGAAGAGTGACGCTGCCGTGGACATTCCTACACACGCCTTCAGTGGGCCCAGCACTCATTTGGGGGCAACAGGTCCAGGAGCAGGGGCCTGGGCCTGGCATTTGACCTTCTATTCTCAGCAATCCATCCCGTGTATCAGGCCAACAGGGTAGGTATCTAATAAGTAAAAATTGCCCTTGAAATCATAAATAACTTTTCAACAAATCCCTTGAAAGAAGTTAAATTGAATGCCATTTACTAGGGTCTTTATAGCCTTATCAATAAACTTTTCAGATCGACTTCCAAGTAAGTGAGTCAAAATTGGAAGAAAAGGCCAAAATCTCAATTAGCAGAAGACATAAACACCTCTCCTTAAAGAATTCATATAGAAGCTCAAATTGTTGTTGTTGTTGTTTTAACTATGCTATTTCAGGAAAATAAGCTAAACAGCCTTAGAAATGAATGAGAAGAACATGGAGACTGCTCACAGAAGGCTCGGGCAGAAGACTGGGGTCTTGCTGAGAGGAGTGTTAGGCAGTCCTGGAAGGAGGTCTCGGTCAGGGCAAGAAACACATTTCAGCAGGAATAGGGCTGCAGCAGGCATGTCAACATGTGCCCCGGGAATTTCACGAAAGAACCTCACCACTCAAGGTACCAAATCCGTGATTTTCTTTTGAATACCTGCTTCGGTTTCCACCGGTTAGAAGAAGCCACTGGGGCCACACCAAGGGGCAGTGAGAAACGAGCTGTCCTGGTGGGAGCCAGCCCTGCCTGCCACCCCTTCCTCATCCTAGCTCTCTTGATGGGCAGTCTGACCACAGATTTGGCCTGAGTTTGCAGGAAAGAAAGTGCAGTCTTGCCTCAAAGAAAAGATGAAAGGAAATGCCAGATACGTGCGTTTGGGTTTGGACTCAAGCCCTGGTCTTTGTTCCGTCTCCTCGCTTCCCCGGGCCCTCTCCCCAAACCACCACCCTGAGGCAGCACTCAAGTCCAAGCCTGAAGTCAAAGAATTTGGGGTGTTTTTCTAGGCCTCCTCCCATACCCGTGGACATCCTTACAAGAGGAAGGGAATAGCCCCTTGCCTGCCCAGCGTAAACCTTCAACACAAGAGGGTGGCATAAATAGCTGAGGCAGAGGGGGACGATGAGGGTGAACTCTGGGCCACTGCACACCATGGCTGGCAGACACTGCCACGAAACAGGGGCAAGCTGAAAAAACGGTGCGCACACAGACAGCCGGCCCGTCCCAGCGAGCGGGCCCAGAGAACTCGGGACGTGTCTCCTCCGCAGGCCGGCTATCCCAGCGGTCAGACACAAGGGTGAGGTCCCGCGCTCTGCGGTCTCACACGTTAACGACAAGCAGGAGCTGAGAGAAGACAGCCTGGAAAAGCACAGTGCAGGGGAACAGAGACCGTGCCCTCACCCGGGGCGCAGGGTTCGAGGAGCCGGGAGCGGGGGTCTGCTCACCCACCAGGGGCCACGCGCTTCCTGTAACGCCCGCCCGCCGTTCAGAAGTACTGACCGGGGTGTCTCGGGAGGCACAGGGCCACTGTGGTCACAACTCCAAGACACTGTTTACCAGATGTCCCTGGGGGAACGGAACTGGAATAAATGCTGTCGTGGATTGAATTCCCATGTTGAATGTTGGTCACATGTCCTGAAATACCCAGAACACTTGAATTTTAAAGGAGACACCTCATTATCTTGGTAAGCTTAGCCAAAAGTCAGGGTCACAAGTCCTGTGTTTTAGGGGCAATAAAAACACAAAAAAACATCTACACACTCACAAAACGTGAGCATCACAGACGGAGCAGGGAGGAGGCCGAAGAAGCTGCGACAGACGGTCCTCAGAAGCATCACTGCTCATTCCATGAGCCAACGTTGTCTAAGCGATCAGTAAGTGACATTAAAAAATCACAGCAGAGTAACAGTAAGACAGACATACTGACCCATGGAATACAATAGAGCCCAGAAGGTCAGCCAACTGACCTGCAAGGCACTGTGACCATTCAGCGGGGAGAGCACAGATTCCTCAACAAATGGTGCTGGGGAAACTGGATCTCCACATGCAAAACCTGGGCCTTTACACTATATATATATATACACACAAAAAAAAATTAAGTCAAAATCCATCAAAAACCTAAATGTAAGACCTAAAACTATAAAAGTCTTAGAAGAAACCATAGGGGGAAAGTTTCATGACATTGGTTTGGCAGGAACCTCGTGAACACAATACCCAAACCACAAGCAACAAAAGTAAAAATAGACAAATTGGACTATATCAAAATTAAAAACTTCTGTGCATCGAAAGGCACCATCAACAGAGTGAAAAGGAGACCTATGAAGTGAAAGAAAATATTTGCAAATCATATAAATGAGACGAGGTTAACAAGAAGATAAAAACTCCTGCAACTCAACAACAAAAATCAAACATCTCGATTGAAAAATGGGCCAAGAAGAAGATATAGAAATAGTCAAAAGCACATGAAAAAAGGTTCGACGTTACTAATCATTACAGCAACAAAAATTAAAACCACAGTGAGGTATTACCTCACACACATTAAGATGGTTACTATTTAAAAAAAAAAGTGGGGGGCGTGTTGGCAAGGATGTAGAGAAATTGGAATCTTGTGTTTTGTTGGTGGTGGGACTGCAAAATGGTGCAGCCACTATGGAAAGTGGTAAGGCATTAAATTAAAAACAGAATTAGCATATGATCCAAAATTCCACCTCTGCGTATCTCTCCAAAAGAATCGAAGCAGAGTCTCCAACAGATATTTGCACACCCACATGCACTGCGCAAATATTCTCAGTCACCGAGGGACAGAAGCAACCAGCGAGTCCCCTGACGGATGGACATGACGGGGTCCATCCACACAGGGCAGCAGTGGCCAGCCTTGAAAAGGAAGGGAGACCGTGGCCTGCGACAACACGGAGGAGACCTGAGCACCTCCACCTGGTAAGAGGTTAGCTTCCAGAACACACAGAACTCCCACAACTCAACAACAGGCAACGCATGGCCCGAGTTTAAAATGAGGGAAGGCTTTGAACGGACACTTCTTCAGACAAGGTAAACAGCGGGCCGACAAGCACATGAAAGACGGCCCCCTGGTCCTGAGGGAGCTCTCGCCTCAGACCCGCTGGGTGGCTGCTGCGACGGCCAGTCTCATGTGTCAGCTTTGAGGGGCCCAGACATCTGGTCACACACTACTCTTCATGTATCTGTGAGTGTGTTTCTGGGTGAGATGGACATTTGAGTAGAAGACTGAGTCCAAAGGATTGTGTTCTCTGACATGAGTGAGCCTCATCCAATGAGCTGAAAGCCCAACTAGGCCAGAAAGAGTGAGTGAGCGCGGCCCCTCCTGCCTGACGGCCCCCCGAGAGTCGGTCTCTTCCTGACCTCTGACTCAGACCTGAACCTCGGCCTTTTCTGCGTCTGGCTCCTGCTAGCCTTGAGTGAGTGTTCAGTCACTCAGGCATGTCTGACTCTTTGTGACCCCATGGATTCCCCTCTGTCCATGGGATTCTCCAGGCAAGAATACTGGAGTGGGTTGTCATTTTCTCCTCCAGGGGATCTTCCCAACCCAAAGATCAAACCCTGGACTCCTGCATGGCAGGCAGATTCTTTGCCAGCTGAGCCACTACGGAAGCCTGCTAGCCTTAGGACTGGGGCTAAACCACAGGTTCCCCTGGGTTTCAGTCTTGCTGATGGAAGATCTGGACATTTGGTAACTGCCATAATCACACAGGCCAATTCCTTAGAATAAACAGGTATAAGCATGTATAAACATAAACGTAGATAAGCATTATGTGTGCACACACACAGATACACACACACCCTATTGGTTCTCCTTCTCTGGAGAATGGAGACCCTGGACTAATAAGTTTTCAAAAACAAAAAGCTAACAAGCGTTGGTGAAGATGCAGAGAAATTGGAACCCTTGTACACGCTCGGTAAGAAAGTCAGATGATACGATTGCTATGGAAAACAGTTCCTCAAAAAATTAAAAATAGAATTACCAAACAATCCAGCAATTCCACTTTTGATTATTTGACCAAAAGAATTGAAATCAGGATCTCAAAAAGATGTTGGTCTACTCATGTTCATAGTAGCGTTATTCACAATAACCAAAAAGTGCAAGCAACCCAAAAGTTCATCGAACGAGGATGGATAAGCAAAATGTGGTCAGTTCATCAATGGACTATTATTCAGTCATAAAAAGGAAGGCAATACGAACAGCTGCTGCTGTGACATGGTGGTCCTTGAGGACATGATGCTCCATGAACCAAGCCAATCACAGAAGGACACACGCAGTTTGGTTTCACTTACAGAAGGTGCCTGACGCAGTCAAGTAGATGCAAACGGAAAGCAGAGTGGGGGGGGGGGGGGGGGGGGGGGCGGGGCGGGGGGGGGCGGGGCGGGGGGTGGGGCGGGGCGGGGCGGGGAGGGGGCGGGGCGGGGCGCGGCGGGGCGGGGGCGGGGCAGGCATCCTTAAATGGAGGCAGAGTTCCAGGTCTGCATGGTGGGGAGTCCAAGAGACAGAGGCGGTGATGATGACTGCACAGCAGGGGAATGGACTTAAAACCACTGAACTGTACACTTTAAAATGGTTATGGTGGTAGATTTTATGTCATGTATATTTTACCACAGTTTAAAATAAGCAAACAAATAAAAATCATTTATGGGTGGAAAAGATCCATTTAAAGTACAAAATATACCAAAGATTTTATGTTAACCTGGACCCAAAAGTTGGCTGATATTTTTTCAGAGTCTACATTACAACTAACTTTTAAAAATTGCAATTTAATTTTTAGAAAAAGTCAAAGAAGAATAATCATACTTATCCAAAAGTCTACTAAAATTTTCTTCCTTATGTAACTACATCTTTGTGAGACCAGGGTTTTCTCCTTGGACTTTTTCCTTTATACATTCAAATCAATGTATTGCAATAGATTAAATGCAAAGCAAATGAGAGAAGCCAACAGTTTTCTACTAAGCCAAAAAGAAAGGAGATTTGTAAAAATGAAAACAATGCCACTCTACTCACTAATTTTTTTGTCTTGGAAAATATAGGCATTTTCACAAAATCATGGTTTTTATGTCAAAATGTAACAGGTTAACCACTTTTATTTTTATATGAATTAATAAGTATTTTTCAATTTGCTCAATATTAATTTCTAATATCATGAATTCATGTGTGTGTGCATAATCTCTCTGTCGTGACTGACTCTGCAACCCCATGGACTGTATCCCACCAGGCTCCTCTGTCTGTGGGATTTCCCAGACATGAATACTGGAGTGGGTTTGCCATGCCCTTCTCCAAGGGATCTTTCCAACCCAGGGACTGAACCTGTGTCTGCTGTGTCTCTTGAGTTGTAGGTGGATTCTTATCTGTAGGTGAATATCTGTAGATAAACTGTACATAAAGACAAGCTCTTTAAGGTCCTCAGTAATGTTTGAGTGGAAAGGGCCCTGCAGCCATGGCGCTCAGGCCCCAGGACACGCGCACACCTCTGGGAACAGCTCTCAACAGCATCCAATGGGTGGGAGGCCGTTCTTCTGCAGGTTGAGGCATGGCCTGATTCTGAAAATGAGCAGAGTATATTTACGGAGGATAAATGACAGTGTGCTTTCTGTGAATAGCTACATCGCTTGCATTCCACTTCCTGTTTCCACCATTTGGAGTATTTATAATGTTTTCCATTTGATCCTTTTTGGGGACAAATGGCTTGTTTCGGAAAAGTGGACAGACAACAACCAAGTAACGTGGAGACCGGGCAGCTGCCCTGCAGACAGCACCCTCAGGGCCCCCCGCTCATGGAGGGGAGGCCCTCCCAGACAGGACCGGGAGCTGCCCTGCAGACAGCACCCTCAGGGTCCCCCAGCTCACAGTGGGGAGGCCCTCCCAGGCAGGACCGGGAGCTGCCCTGCAGACAGCACCCTCAGGGTCCCCCAGCTCACAGTGGGGAGGCCCTCCCAGGCAGGACCGGGAGCTGCCCTGCAGACAGCACCCTCAGGGTCCCCCAGCTCACAGTGGGGAGGCCCTCCCAGGCAGGACCGGGAGCTGCCCTGCAGACAGCACCCTCAGGGGCCCCCGCTTATGGGTGGCGAAGTCCTCCCAGGTAGGATCGGGCAGCTGCCCTGCAGACAGCACCCTCAGGGTCCCCCAGCTCACAGTGGGGAGGCCCTCCCAGGCAGGACCGGGAGCTGCCCTGCAGACAGCACCCTCAGGGGCCCCAGCTTATGGAGGGGAGGCCCTCCCAGACAGAACCGGGAGCTGCCCTGCAGACAGCACCCTCAGGGACCCCCGCTCATGGAGGGGAGGCCCTCCCAAACAGGACCGGGAGCTGCCCTGCAGACAGCACCCTCAGGGTCCCCCAGCTCACAGTGGGGAGACCCTCCCAGGCAGGACCCTCAGGGCCCCCGCTTATGGAGGGGAGGCCCTCCCAGACAGAACTGGGAGCTGCCCTGCAGACAGCACCCTCAGGGGCCCCCGCTTATGGGTGGGGAAGTCCTCCCAGGTAGGATCGGGCAGCTGCCCTGCAGACAGCACCCTCAGGTCCCCCAGCTCACAGTGGGGAGGCCCTCCCAGGCAGGACCGGGAGCTGCCCTTCAGACAGCACCCTCAGGGGACCCCCACTCACAGCTGGGGAGGCCCCTCCCAGGTAGGACCGGAGCTGCCCTGCAGACAGCACCACCCACAGGGGCCCCACTTATGGGTGGGAAAGTCCTCCCAGGTAGGATCGGGCAGCTGCCCTGCAGACAGCACCCTCAGGGTCCCCCAGCTCACAGTGTGGAGGCCCTCCCAGGCAGGACCAGGAGCTGCCCTGCAGACAGCACCCTCAGGGGACCCCCACTCACAGCTGGGGAGGCCCCTCCCAGGCAGGACCGGGAGCTGCCCTGCAGACAGCACCCTCAGGGGACCCCCCACTCACAGCTGGGGAGGCCCCTCCCAGGCAGGACCGGGAGCTGCCCTGCAGACAGCACCCTCAGGGGACCCCCACTCACAGCTGGGAGGCCCCTCCCAGGCAGGACCGGGAGCTGCCCTGCAGACAGCACCCTCAGGGGACCCCCACTCACAGCTGGGAGGCCCCTCCCAGGCAGGGACCGAGAGCTGCCTGCAGACAGCACCCTCAGGGTCCCCCAGCTCACAGTGGGGAGGCCCCTCCCAGGCAGGGACCGGGAGCTGCCCTGCAGACAGCACCCTCAGGGTCCCCCAGCTCACAGCTGGGAGGCCCCTCCCAGGCAGGACCGGGAGCTGCCCTGCAGACAGCACCACCCACAGGGGCCCCCGCTTATGGGTGGGAAAGTCCTCCCAGATAGGATCGGGCAGCTGCCCTGCAGATAGCACCCTCAGAGTCCCCCAGCTCACAGTGGGGAGGCCCCTCCCAGGCAGGACTGGGAGCTGCCCTGCAGACAGCACCCTCAGGGGACCCCCCTACTCACAGGGGGGAGGCCCTCCCAGGCAGGACCAGGAGTTGGGCCCTGAGAATGGGATGCGGGGCCTGCATGGGGCCAACGACCAGCCTTCTGGACCAGCTCCCGCCTGCACCGCGCGTTCAGTCATGACGTGTGAAGCACAGAGGTGGTTCCCAGGAGACAGGACAGGGAGCCAGGCTTGGCGCAGACCAGGGAGGGCAGCTCAGTGGTGTCTCTCCCCAAGGAATCCAGAAAGGAGAGGCTTCAGAGCTGTCTCCAGGGCACCCATGAAGAGAACCGGTGAGCAGAAATCAAGACCCGAGTGTGGGGGGTGGAGGAGAGACTGCAGAGTGGACGGCTGGACCAGGAGAGACCGGGGGCCACTGGGCGGCACCCCCGGGGGCGCTGACCCAAGGCTCCATGTCCAGCCAGCCTCTCGGGGCACCCAGGGTCCAAGAACAGATGAGTCCTGCGTTTCCCAGAACGGTTTTTCATGCTGGCTTCTTCTCTGGCTTGGAGGCCCAGCCCATCCATTTGTCTCAGGCTGACCTCAGGGCAGAGTGCAAGCCACCCGACCGTGAGCCCGGCCCAGAGCAGAGCCGCAGCCCCAGGGCCTTGGCGAGCGTCCTCCTTTGAGCCCTGACCCCCAGGAAGGCCTCCCGGGTTTGCCAAGGTGCCCGCGTGTCCCAGCACAGACACACGTCACTGTCAGGCATCACAGACACGGTGCAAAGCTTTTCTTTGTTTTCATTTTAATCTGTCTGACCTTTATGGAGACAAATGCCTCTAGACTTGGCTCCCGACCCTGTCACCACAGAAGCCAGCGAGGGGAGCTCATGGCCACAAGTTCTCCTCCTAAAACCTACCTCCTGGTCCGCCAGCCCAAGGTGCCACCTCTCCAGCCAGCTGGGCGGAGGGGACACGTCCTTGCTCAGGCTGGGCTCATGCGGGGCCAGAATCGGAACCGGAAGGACGGGCGGGTCCGCGCTGCCCAGCTCTCCACAAGGACCAGGGAATGTCCGGGATGGATGGATGCGGGGCTGGCCTCCGGGAACCCCCACCAGGATGGACGCGGGGCTGGCCTCCGGGAACCCCCACCAGGATGGACGTGGGGCTGGCCTCCGGGAACCCCCATCAGGATGGATGCGGGGCTGGCCCAAGCGGCAGGTGCTTCGCCTGTGCTCACGTGACCCTCCGGGAAGCACCTTCAAAGCACTCATGTGCTCTTCTTTGTAGGATTCTATTCAAAATCGAATGGCTATTATAAAAGTCAGAGCAAAGCATTTAGCCCTATTAAGTAACTGGACCATTTATCACAGTAAAGGGAAGGGAATTGGGGGCTAACGCACTTGTAAGCATTTCATTCAAGGGAGAAAGATGAGGGAAAACACATAATATATCTTAGGCAAGGCAACGTCCTGTTATCGTTAGAAACTGCTGGGACCTCATTACAGCCTATGAAAACATCATCTGTGAGCACTGAAAGGCAATAAATCTTCCACAGCCTGAAGAGAAGGTGGGCAAGGAGGGACGAAAAAGAGAGACAAAGAGGGGAAGGGGAGCATTACCTCCCGCTGCTGGATTTTCTCACCGAGCCTGGGCCAGGCTGCGCTGCAGGCTGGTTCCCGGAAGGGCTCAGCTTCCTGGTGCAGGCTGCCGGGTAGGAGGCTCTGTTAACTGCTCTGAAGTCATTACTGACAGTTAATAAAGTCAGTTTAGGATCGATTCCCCCCACCCCCTTTGCAGTTTCCATACCATATATATATAAAACCTCTCAGCAGTCTTGGTTCTTCCTTGGACATGGAAATTCCTTTTCATAAACTTTATCCCAGGACTAAAATTGAGCCAACTCTGAAGAACTGAGCCGAAATGAAGCAGTAAAAATTTAAGTTGCTCACGCTGGACTCACTAAACATGGTCCCTGGGACCTCTGTTACCGGCACACAGCCAAGGAGCATCCTCCAGGCCAAACGGCTTCACAAGATTGCAGGGGCTTCATCTGTTCTCTCGTGGAATTGAAAAATGGCCACAGATAATAAGTAACGGAAAAAACAAAAGAACGACAGCTTCAGCCATGAGCTATGTGGGAAACAGACAAGCAGAATCTGCAGACTAGTCACAGCAACAAAAATGTGTCCATTGAAAAAGGAATCTCTTGATAAATAGAAACCACAGTGTATTCTATATCCCATAAATAAGATTTTTTTTACCTATAAAGAGATTAGTTGGCTATTCAACTGACCAATGTGTTTTATGATAAAAATTCTTTAGTATCTGAGCAGTATTTATATGCAGAGAGGAAAAGACACTCACCATAGTTGGTATGTTCTTGTCCATTGACTGTTTCTAAACACGACACTCATCTAAATATTTTTGCACACTCTTGTCATAGACTTAACTACTACATAAGAAGCTAAATTATTAATAACTATTAAATATAAAATTATGAAGTTAACTAATTTGATTCAACATTTAAACAAATGGCTGATAGCAAAAGTTAATCAGACTTTTCCAAAGACTTAATGAGGATGAGTCTAAGCACATTAAGAGGACACATTCTGACGATGAAAATGAAATGGATCAGTGCACTTACAGCCAAGCTGGTTCACTGAAGGTGTAATTCTGTGGAGTTAAATTTGCTTCTCTATTTTCATTTACACATGCACTCACACACACAGTTGCAAACACACACAGTGACACACTTGCTCACACGTTTACACATGTGCACACACACAGTTACACATGTGCACACACACGCACACACACTGACACTCACGCACCAACAAACGTTGTTGATTGGGCTTTCTGAAAGCAGTCACCAAGCCAGATGTGGGTTTACAGACGCTTGGAGGATCAGCAACCGTGAAGCGGAGGGAGAAAAAGCAAGACTGGGCAGAAGGAGCTGAACTTCCTGTCACTCTGACGCACCCACCCTGCGAGCCCAGCAGACAGCGTCATGAGACTCTAGCCCTCGGGGGCCGTGCTGCACCAGCCTGACACCCTCATGCAGCCTCCGGGTCCGCAGAGGAGGCGGGGTTTTGCACACGGGGGCTTCCTGCCGACCTAG
Source organism: Tragelaphus eurycerus (assembly GCA_935064755.1). Taxonomy (NCBI): domain Eukaryota; kingdom Metazoa; phylum Chordata; class Mammalia; order Artiodactyla; family Bovidae; genus Tragelaphus; species Tragelaphus eurycerus. The sequence goes on along the minus strand of CAKXYN010000031.1, from coordinate 1,391,071 downwards.
TGCCTCCACACTGGGCATCAGCTCCTCCCTTGAAGAGGAATATGGTGGGACATCTTGGTGTCATAGAGATAATAGACAGATAATCGGCAGTGATAGATAGATAACAGAGAGATAACAGATAATCAATAGTGATAGATATCAGAGATGATAGATAATCAATAGTAATGGATAATAAAGATAATAGATAACAGATAGATATAGAGTAGATAATACAGCATGAAAGAAAATGCTGGGGTAGTGAGATTGGGACAGAGAAGGCAATGGCACCCCACCCCAGTACTCTTGCCTGAAAAATCCCATGGATGGAGGAGCCTGGTGGGCTGCAGTCCATGGGGTCGCTAAGAGTTGGACATGACTGAGCAACTTCACTTTCACTTTTCACTTTCATGCATTGGAGAAGGAAATGGCAACCCACTCCAGTGTTCTTGCCTGGAGAATCCAGGGACGGGGGACCCTGGTGGGCTACCGTCTTTGGGGTCACACAGAGTCGGCCATGACTGAAGTGACTTAGCAGCATAGAGTAGATAATAGATTGATTATCTAATAGATTGATTAATAAGCCTGAGGCCAGGGGTGGCGGGTGGGAGGAGCTACCCCATGCCCCTACGCCCAAGGCCAGGGGCAGTGGCCATGAGGACCGACCCAACGTCCAAGAAGCCGTGGCTGTGCGGGCGCAGGAGGGCCTAGAGGAGCTATCCCACATTGAAGGTCAGGAAGGACGGCGGTGAGCAGAGACCCCTCGTCAAAGGTGAGGAGCAATGGCTGTGCTTTGCTGGAGCAGCCATGAACAGATACCCCATGCCCAAGGTAAGAGAAACCAAAGTAAGACGGTAGGTGTTGCAAGAGGGCATCAGAGGGCAAACACACTGAAATCATACTCACAGAAAACTAGTCAATCTAATCACACTAGGACCACAGATCAGATCAGTTGCTGAGTCATGTCCGACTCTTTGCGACCCCATGAATCGCAGCACGCTAGGCCTCCCTGTCCATCACCAACTCCCAGAGGTCACTGAGACTCACAACCATCGAGTCACTGATGCCATCCAGCCATCTCATCCTCTGTCGTCCCCTTCTCCTCTTGCCCTCAATCCCTCCCAGCATCAGAGTCTTCTCCAGTGAGTCAACTCTTCGCATGAGGTGGCCAAAGTACTGGAGTTTCAGCTTTAGTATCATTCCTTCCAAAGAAATCCCAGGGCTGATCTCCTTCAGAATGGACTGGTTGGATCTCCTTGCAGTCCAAGGGACTCTCAAGAGTCTTCTCCAACACCACAGTTCAAAAGCATCAATTCTTCGGTACTCAGCCTTCTTCACAGTCCAGCTCTCACATCCATACATGACCACAGGAAAGATCATAGCCTTGACTAGGCAAACCTTTGTTGGCAAGGTAATGTCTCTGCTTTTGAATATGCTATCTAGGTGGGTCATAACTTTCTTTCCAAGGAGTAAGCGTCTTTTAATTTCATGACTGCAGTCACCATCTGCAGTGATTTTGGAGCCCAGAAAAAGAAAGTCTGACACTGTTTCCACTGTTTCCCCATCTATTTCCCATGTAGTGATGGGATCAGATGCCATGATCTTCGTTTTCTGAATGTTGAGCTTTAAGCCAACCTTTTCACTCTCCACTTTCACTTTCATCAAGAGGCTCTTCAGTTCCTCTTCACTTTCTGCCATAAGGGTGATGTCATCTGCATATCTGAGGTTATTGATATTTCTCCCAGTAATCTTGATTCCAACTTGTGTTTCTTCCAGTCCAGCGTTTCTCATGATGTATTCTGCATATAAGTTAAACAAACAGGGTAATACTATACAGCCTTGACATACTCCTTTTCCTATTTGGAACCAGTCTGTTGTTCCATGTCCAGTTCTAACTGTTGCTTCCTGACCTGCATACAGATTTCTCAAGAGGCAGATCAGGTGGTCTGGTATTCCCATCTCTCAGAATTTTCCACAGTTTATTGTGATCCACACAGTTAAAGGCTTTGGCATAGTTAATAAAGCAGAAATAGATGTTTTTCTGGAACTCTCTTGCTTTTTCCATGATCCAGCGGATGTTGGCAATTTGATCTCTGGTTCCTCTGCCTTTTCTAAAACCAGCTTGAACATCAGGAAGTTCACGGTTCACATATTGCTGAAGCCTGGCTTGGAGAATTTTGAGCATGACTTTACCAGTGTGTGAGATGAGCAATTGTGCGGTAGTTTGAGCATTCTTTGGCATTGCCTTTCTTTGGGATTGGAATGAAAACTGACCTTTTCCAGTCCTGTGGCCACTGCTGAGTTTTCCAAATTTGCTGGCACATTGAGTGCAGCACTTTCACAGCACCATCATTCAGGACTTGGAATAGCTCCACTGGAATTCCATCACCTCCACTAGCTTTGTTTGTAGTGATGCTTTCTAAGGCCCACTTGACTTCACATTCCAGGATGTCTGGCTCTAGGTCAGTGATCACACCATCGTGATTATCTGGGTCGTGAAGATCTTTTTTGTACAGTTCTTCTGTGTATTCTTGCCATCTCTTCTTAATATCTTCTGCTTCTGTTAGGTCCATACCCTTTCTGTCCTTTATCGAGCCCATCTTTGCATGAAATGTTCCTTTGGTATCTCTGATTTTCTTGAAGAGATCCCTAGTCTTTCCCATTCTGTTGTTTTCCTCTATTTCTTTGTATTGATCGCTGAAGAAGGCTTTTTTACCTCTTCTTGCTATTCTTTGAAACTCTGCATTCAGATGCTTATATCTTTCCTTTTCTCCTTTGCTTTTTGCTTCTCTTCTTTTCACTATTTGTAAGCTATTTGTAAGGCCTCCCCAGACAGCCATTTTGCTTTTTTGCATTTCTTTTCCATGGGGATGGTCTTGATCCCTGTCTCCTGTACAGTGTCATGAACCTCATTCCATAGTTCATCAGGCACTATATCTATCAGATCTAGGCCCTTAAATCTATTTCTCACTTACACTGTATAATCATAAGGGATTTGATTTAGGTCATACCTGAATGGTCTAGTGGTTTTCCCTACTTTCTTCAATTTCAGTCTGAATTTGGCAATAAGGAGTTCATGGTCTGAGCCCCAGTCAGCTCCCGGTCTTATTTTTGCTGACTGTACAGAGCTTCTCCATCTTTGGCTGCAAAGAATATAATCGATCTGATTTCGGTGTTGACCATCTGGTGATGTCCATATATAGAGTCTTCTCTTGTGTTGTTGGAAGAGGGTGTTTGTTATGACTAGTGCATTTTCTTGGCAAAACTCTCTTAGGCAATCCAAGATGGGCAGGTCATGGTGGAGAGATCTGACAGGATGTGGTCCACTGGAGAAGGGAATGGCAAACCACTTCAGTATTTTTGCCCTGAGAACTCCATGAACAGTATGAAAAGGCAAAATGATAGGATACTGAAAGAGAAACTCCCCAGGTCAGTAGGGGCCCAGTATGCTACTGGAGATCAGGGGAGAAATAACTCCAGAAAGAATGAAGGGATGGAGCCAAAGCAAAAAGAATACCCAGCTGTGGATGTGTCTGGTGATAGAAGCAAAGTCCGATGCTGTAAAAAGCAATATTGCATAGGAACCTGGAATGTCAGGTCCATGAATCAAGGCAAATTGGAAGTGGTCAAACAAGAGATGGCAAGAGTGAATGTCGACATTCTAGGAATTAGTGAACTAAAATGGACTGGAATGGGTGAATTTAACTCAGATGACCATTATATCTACTACTGCGGGCAGGAATCCCTCAGAAGAAATGGAGTGGCCATCATGGTCAACAAAAGAGTCTGAAATGCAATATTTGAATGCAATCTCAAAAACGACAGAGAGATCCCTCTTCCAACAACATGGGAGGAGTTGACTCATTGGAGAAGACTCTGATGCTGGGAGGGATTGGGGGCAAGAGGAGAAGGAGACGACAGAGGATGAGATGGCTGGATGGCATCAGTGACTTGATGGATGTGAGTCTCAGTGACCTCTGGGAGTTGGTGATGGACAAGGAGGCCTGAGGTGCTGCGATTCATGGGGTCGCAAAGAGTCGGACATGACTGAGCGACTGATCTGATCTGATCTGAATAGATTAATAATGATTGATTGATAGATATACAGACAGGTAGACTGATAACTGATAAATAGATGATAGATACCCACTCAGAATAAAGATTTCAAATACACAAATTATCAAACAATATAAAATAATTATCTTAAACTTTTAATAACTATATTAATCATTTAAACTTTTTTAAATGATCAAGCATGTTTTTAAAGAGAATCAAATTTGTAAACTAGAACTTCTAGAAATAATAATGAAAAGAAAGTGAAGTGAAGTCGCTCAGTCGTGTCCGACTCTTTGCCACCCCATAGGCTGCAGCCCACCAGGCTCCTCTGTCCATGGGATTTTCCAGGCAAGAGTGTTGGAATGGGGTGCCATTTCCTTCTCCAGGGGATCTTCCCAACCCAGGGATCGAACCCAGGTCTCCCTCATGGTAGACAGACACTTTACCATCTGAACCACCAGGGAAGTCCTCCAAAAATAATAATAATTAAGTTCAAAATGGCATTAGATATCTGAAACAGCAGATTAAACACAATAAACAAAAAATTACTAAACTGGAATATAAATATGAAAAAATTATTTAAAATGCAGATCAGATCAGATCAGTCGCTCAGTCGTGTCCGACTCTTTGCGACCCCATGAACCACAGCACGCCAGGCCTCCCTGTCCATCACCAGCTCCCGGAGGTCACTCAGACTCACACCCATCAAGTCAGTGATGCCATCCAGCCATCTCATCCTCTGTCGTCCCCTTCTCCTCCTGCCCTCAATCCCTCCCAGCATCAGAGTCTTCTCCAATGAGTCAACTCTTCGCATGAGGTGGCCAAAATACTGGAGTTTCAGCTTTAGCATCATTCCTTCCAAAGAAATTCCAGGATTGATCTCCTTCAGAATGGACTGGTTGGATCTCCTTGCAGTCCAAGGGACTCTCAAGAGTCTTCTCCAACACCACAGTTCAAAAGCATCAATTCTTCGGCACTCAGCCTTCTTCACAGTCCAGCTCTCACATCCATACATGACCATAGGAAAGACCATAGCCTTGACTAGACGAACCTTTGTTGGTAAAGTAATGTCTCTGCTTTTGAATATGCTATCTAGGTTGGTCATAACTTTCCTTCCAAGGAGTAAGCGGAAAGTGAGGAGGGGCTAAAAAGCCTCTTGATGAAAGTGAAAGTGGAGAGTGAAAAGGTTGGCTTAAAGCTCAACATTCAGAAAACGAAGATCATGGCATCTGGTCCCATCACTACATGGGAAATAGATGGAGAAACAGTGGAAACAGTGTCAGACTTTATTTTTCTGGGCTCCAAAATCACTGCAGATGGTGACTGCAGCCATGAAATTTAAAATACAACCAAGAGACAAAAAGAAATGGAAGAGAGAATGAAAAGATGTCATTTATGTAATTAGAGATTAGTAGGAGATAAGAGAGGTGATGGAGAAGAGGCAACATTCAAAAAAGAATGAATGAGAAATTCCCAGACTCGCCAAAAGACTCAAGTTCTCAGATTAAGGCAGCCCAGTTAATTCCTTGTGGGACAGACAAAGAAAACCAAAGGTAGCTATATCATCATAAAACTGAAGAATATAACGGACAAAGATTTTAAATGTGAGTCAGGAAGAAAAGATAGAAAGCTTTAAAAGAAAAGAATTATGTTAAAAGCTGACTTCTTATCAGCAATAATGAAATCCAAGAAAGAGTGACAGTTTTTCCAATATACTAAAGGAGGAATCCTCCTTAAATTCTATACATAATCAAATTAATTTTTCAAGAATCAAGAGAAAATAATTTAATGTTTTTGGAGAGTTTGGCTCAAAAGGCCCTATAAACAGAAATCCTAAAGAATACAAATAGTACTAGAAATTAAAAGAAAAGAAATACCTGATAAACTTAAATTTAAAAATTTTTGTCAAATGACATCTTTAAAGGAGTAAGAAAACAAGCAAAGACTAGCAGAAGGTATGTGCATAAATATCACCCACAGAGCCTGGTGTCCGTTACAGGTAACGTGTTCCTACTAATAATTAGTAAGAATAAGACAACTGAATAGAGAAACAGGAAACAATTTACACAGTCACTGCACACAACAGAGAACCCAAATTGACAATAAACATTTTAAATGCCCCAAATTTATTAGTAACCCAAGAAATGCAAACTCAAATCACAACGGGCTGCCCCCATACTGGGCTGTCCAAAACCGTGAAGTTTGCTCACACCACGGGTTGGCCTGGGTGTGAGGCCACCAGGGCTCTCTTACTCTGCTACTGGGCCTGCAAGCCAAGAGCAGGACGTTGTGGAAGGTAAAAGTGGAGAGCGGTCCGAGACGACCTTTCTAAAGAGCTTCAGCTGAGATGGAAGAATGAGGAGTTGGTCAGACCAAGTAACTCAAGGAGGAGAGAGCTCTTTGTGCAAAGGTCTGAATCTTTGAAAAGATTCAGAAAAGAACTCAGGGCATTTGAGGTCCCGGAAGGACAGGCAGCAGCAAGGACCCGGGGCCAGAGCAGCCCAGAGCTATGCCTGAAGGTGCAGCGGGAGACCCAGGAGCCCTCAGGCCATGCTAAGGACTCTGTTATCCTGAGCTTCAGAGGTCGGAGAAGGGCTAAAGCCAAGAAATGATGTTCTCAGATCTGCATTCTTCAGAGATCTCTCTGGTCAGTACAAGGAAATGGGCTGAGTGTACGCGTGGGCAGAAATGGAGAACCGCTTGGCCGTTTACAGTCACGCCTCAGTCTCATAGTGATGACACAGTCTGGGCAGAAGGAATCAGGCTGTGGATGTTCAGGAAGTGAGACGAGCAGGAGTTGGCGAAGGCTGGGCGCTGTGCTGAGGAGGACGTGGACATGAAGGGTAACCCAGGGCCTGGGGGCTGACTTGAGCTTGGGGCCGCACATGCAGAGGGGACCCTGGCAGAGGCCGGCTGGGTGTGAGACAGACGACAGCCGTTCTGCACGTGCCGGACTTCAGACGCTCGGTCTGCCTCCAAGTAAAGACGCAAAGGACACGTCTGATGCGTAAATGTAGGCCTGGCCGAGTCCAGGAGCGGGCTCACACACGCTCCGCCCCTCTTACCAGCTATGCAACGTGGTAACATGTCAGCGCCTTGATCTTGGCCATGAACACTTTTACTATGGAAACTGGAAAATGCTACACAGCTCAAGGCTGTCACCCCTCTACCCGCACGCGCCCTTTGGACCGGAGCAGAAGCTGGGCACAGCTCAAGGCTGTGACCCCTCTACCCGCATGCGCCCTTTGGACAGGAGCAGAAGCTGGGCACAGCTCAAGGCTGTGACCTCTCTACCCGCACGCGCCCTTTGGACTGGAGCAGAAGCTGGGTCTGAGACATGACACCCGGGGGGCCTCGGGGCTCTGTGTTGGGCATCGTTAGCAGCAGCTCATTTTCCGCCCAGAGTCCAAGCGGGGAGTTTGCTCCCCCTGTCCCCATAATACTGCCTGCTGTTGACACACGAATGGCTTCCAGACAGTTCAGACTGGTTGGGGATAGTTTTATACAAAAAGGTGTGAGAAAGAGATGTTTGTCGATGGAACACGATTCTCCTCCTGGCTTTGGCCAGCCAGCGTGATGGGTTTACGTGAACGCTCCCTGTCCTGCCTGGGGCCCTCTGGACCTGCTTCCTTGGGAGCCTCTGTGTCCTGATGCTGGCCTGGTGGATGCCAGCCCCAGGTGGCGGGCCTCTGGCACACCCAGCCCACCTGAGCTCCCATCTGGGCACGAGAGCCCAGCCCATGCCTCCCGCAGAGCCTGCCCTGCCGGACGGCACAGGGGGAAGCATGGGGCCCCAGGGGCTGCCAACTGGAGTGAGGTGTGTGGCTCCAAGCAGGGTCCCCAGGTCTGCAGAGCAGCATCGGGCATGGTCCTGGGGCACCTCCGCGATGCTGCCTGAGATGCGGCCGCAGCCAGCACCTGCGTCCGGGCCAGGACACGTTGGCTCCCCAGCCTGTTCACTTACGGTCTCTCATCTTTGTTTCCTCCAAGGGCTCTGTGGAGTTGAAAGCATGGTGTCAAGCCTTCCTCTGTCTTGCAAATGAGGTAACTAAGGTTCAGAAAGTGTGGCTTTCCAGACCCTTTAAATTATCAAGGACCACCCAGCGACTTGGTGCTAAGACTCCGTAAACTTCACTGCAAGCTTTCCTCACTTCTCTGCCGTCCAGCGTCTTGTGGCTGCCATCCTGGGTTTCTCCACCTCCTATCTTCCTCTGATTTGAATTCCAGATAATGGCACACATTTGTACTTACAACGGAGTATGTAATTCTACGCATAATCGTGTCAGTTAGTGACAGCACACAGCTTGCCTTCTGAAGCATCTAGACAGCCTGCTTCCTACGAGGTCCCAAGAATTCCAGCCAGGAGTCATCATACAGGCTTTGGTATGCATACATTAAAGAAGGCTTTAACAACAACGTTCTTCTAGTTACGACAGGAGGGCATGGGTTCATATTATAAGATTTTAAAAAATCAACCATGATCATCCATAATTAATGTTCTAAATAAAAATATTGATGTAATGGAAACATTAAGATAAACATCAAGATAATATATAGCCCATGACGAGGGTGATTATCTTAAAAGTCCCCAGTGGCGTTCACAGTATAATGGATACTCGTGAGTGTACACGCTCACATGTGTGCGTGTTTCGCGTCTTGTCCTGCAGTCTCCCTTCAAAGGCGCACCCGGGGTGGAGGCCCCTGGCAGCTTTGGACAGTGACACACGCTGAGTCCGAGGGGCCAGCTGGCGCCTAGGGCCGCCTGCCCATCCGCCAGCTGTGTTCACCCGCATGGTTCCGGCCTCTCGGAGAAGCAGGGCTGACGGAATAGCCAACAGGATATTCCAGAAACACCAGGTCGTGACTCCTAAGGCTGGGTATCACACACATTGTGGCCTCCTCTTTGCTCTTTGGGGACCACTGCCCGTGGGGAGGTCCTGGAGAGGACCTGGACTGAAGCCCCCGCCAATGGCCGTGCGAGGTGCCATCTGGAAGCGGGTCCTCATCCTCCCGACGCCCCAGGCCAGTGTCAGGATGATGCCGCCCCAGGGGCACCTGGCCCATGACCGCACTAGAGACCCTGAGCCAGAACCACCTGCTGAGATGCTCCTGAATTCCTGATTTGCAGCACGTGTGAGTCAATCACCCTCTATTGTTGGTTGAAGCTGGCGAGTTTGCAGCAATAGGTAACTAATAGTCTGGATTTAAACCAGGCACGGAGAAGGCAATGGCATCCCACTCCAGTACTCTTGCCTAGAGAATCCAGTGGATGGAGGAGCCTGGTAGGCTGCAGTCCATGGGGTTGCTGGGAGTCAGACACGACTGAGCGACTTCACTTTCACTTTTCACTTTCATGCACTGGAGAAGGAAACAGCAGCCCACTCCAGTGTTCTTGCCTGGAGAATCCCAGGGACAGGGGAGCCTGGTGGGCTGCCATCTCTGGGGTCACACAGAGTCAGACACGACTGAAGCGACTTAGCAGCAGCAGCAAACCAGGCAACCTGACTGAAACGCCAACTCTGTCACTTCCCTAGATAAGAGGCCTTGGGAAACACATTTCATCTCTTATTTACGAATTATCTGAAATTGAAACAATCATATTTACCTCAAAGCACTGCTTTAAAAAGTAATTGTGAGCCTACGACACAGAAGTCTTGGCACAGCGTCAACATTCTTGGGGTGACTGGTTCACACAGTTCACCCCAAGCTCTCACATTGTGTTGCTGATAAGCTGGCATTAGGCCTCCTCACCCTAGGCAAACTGACCGCCCGCCCCTCTGTCATGACCTTTCACTGGCTGGTGAAAGGTGCCCATGGGAGAGGGCTAAGAAAGAAAGTCTAGAAGCTTCAGGTAGCCTGGCCCACACCCTCCTCGCCCACAAGTAGAGAGATCCTGGCTGCGGGATTTCCTCACCGTATCTGTAAGACCTGAGTTCCAGGCCACGTCTCTCAGAAGCTCGTGGTGGCCCCAGCGGCGTCTGGTTGTCTGGGAGCCCTCTGTGGTCCCTGTCACTCTGGTCTCACAGGGAGGCCCTGGGCCTGCCCTGGGCCATCTCTTTGAAGGATGGGATAGGGCCTGCTCTACACCTTCAACGTGGCCATCGAGGAAGCCTCAGGCCTCACATGCGGCTGGAGATGGCGGTGGCTGAGGAAAAGACCACTCCTTGGATGCCAGAGGCCACTGCTCCAGAGCCCAGCACTCAGGCCTAACGTCAGAGGCCCTCAGCAGGCCAGGGCCCTGGCCAGGCCTGAGTCGGCCTCCTCCAAGGCCTCAGGTGTCCTTCAGGCTCCCTGGGGTTCTCTACCTGCCTGCCGTTCTCACCAGTCACCTCCTCCGCTCACCATTCCTGTCCACCCACCGGATGAAGGGCGGCTTCCTTCCCCCTTCAGGTCTGCACTGAGGCTCCTCTCCCTCTTGGAAGGGTCCTCCGCCTCCCTGGGAGTGTCTCGGGGGCCCCGCGCTCACCCCAACAAACAAGACCATTTACGTCACAGCTGCGGCTCCACCGGCCTCTTCCTGTCTGCCCTCTGCCCCCGTCTCAACACGCCAGTGCCCATCATACAGCAGACACTCAACAAAGAATTGTCGATTAAATGCACAAACACACGAATAAATGCCTTTCGTTCCCTTTGACTCCGTTTTCCAAAGAGCAACAACTGGGGAGCAGAGTAGAATGCTCCTTCCTTCCCAGAAGCATCGTTGGCTGCAGCGGAGGAGCCAAGGAGGGGAGGAGGCAGAGACAGGGGGCCGGCCGCGGGCCCGACGCCCAGGTGGGCGCCCACTGACAGCCCCTCAGCTGGGGAGCCCTCCCCCAGGCGAGGCCAGGTCTGCGGGGACTGCTACAGAACAGCCCACTTCCTGTCCACAGGGGTCACTGCAGAAGTCAAGAAGAAAGGGAAGGAGTCTTGAGTGAACTTGCTTTCTTTTCTAAACAAAATGACACCAACCTGGGCTGGACCACTTGACAAACTCTAGCGCTTTGTGGGCTCCCTGTAATGAGGAGCCCTCAGTCACCCAATGACCCATGGCAGACACACCGGGGGAGCCAGGGAGCCCGGGGAAGCGCAGGGGTGATGAGCAGGCACCCCGGCACAGCCGGCCCTACAGACCGCGGCGCACGCAGGGCCAGGCGTGAGTGAGCCTGCGTGCACTGCTGGGCTGGCTTACTGCCAGGGGAGCCTCTTCACATGTCAGATGTCTCATCGGAGAGAAGGGGAATGGCTTCCAGAAACCCAGGCCCCTGACATCTGGTTTAGCGCTCTTTCCTGCAGCCTGAATAAAGGCACTCACAGCTTGCAAAGTCAGGCCGGAGTGAACCGAGGGGAAGAAAGTTTTGACAACAGGCTTTATTCCACCTGGTAAACAAGAGAAAGAGGACAGGAAGTCCAGGGCAGGCCTTGCGAAGAGCAGTGGTGAGCGGGCAGCCCACGGAATGCAGGGCAAGCGAAGACGCTGGAATTCAGGCTGCAGGACAACACGTCTGCTTGGATGCTCAGAGGTGGCTGGGGGCAGCGCTGTTTCACAAGCCTGTTTTCTGAAGTTTGCTCTTGCGGGGCTGGTGTTTTGGAGCCGAGCATGGCACTCTGTGGTTCCCCAAGACAGCGTGAAACATTAGGGCCCACAGGTCAGGCTGACCCTGGCCGCCGCCCTGGGCGAGTAAGAGGCAGGGAGCCGACATTGACTGAATGTCCTTGAACTCCCACATGTGTTCTTTGATGTCAGCCTTGAAACACAGGACAGTGTTATCACCCTAACTTTATGGATCAGATCAAGCGACTTAAGTACTTAAGTGCTCGCAGCTAAGAAGTGGCAGCTTCCAGTCTGTCTGTGGCTGTTGTTCTGGAGTGAGCTGCCTCCTCCAGGCAGTGACCACAGCGCTGGCTGTCCGAGGGCACCTTCCATGCCAGGGCAGGTTCCCCGGACCGACTGCCTATAGAAGCAGGGCTGACCACAGCGCTGACTGTCCGAGGGCACCTTCCATGCCAGGGGCAGAGCTGGGGTTTCCTGGCTCAGGGCAGGTTCCCCGGACCGACCGCCTATAGAAGCAGGGCAGGCCTCAGCCCTCTCAGGCTCCGCTCTGCTCTACTCTCACAGTCTGCCTTCTGCGATATTGGAACTTAGTACATTTTCCATGAGACAGAAGAAGTATCAACATAACTGCATAAAAGTCACACTCACTTAGGTTTTTTTTTTTTTTTCAAATTCAAAAACCCAAATTCCCCATCTGCTCACAGAACCTTGTCTGGAATTAACCAGACAGAGCGATACCCTTACATTACAGAGTGGGTGCAGAGTCAAGGAAATGAATTGCATTTACAGCAGTTACCCCTTTTATGCCAAGAAACTCATCTAACTGGGGTTGGAAAACCAACCCTCAAATGTTGGGTATTAATTGGAGCCTTGGCTGAAGCAGTTCCTCTATCAGCCAATTAAGGTCCTTGGAGCGAGGGTGCACTGTCATCTGAAGCCAACACACGGGACTCAGCCTGGTCATACGCCATTTCCCCCTCCCTGGCCCCTTCATCCCCAGTCTGCCGGTGAAACCAGGGGCTTTGAAAGCTCTCCAGGCCCCAGCTACCCGTGAGTATTAAACAAGAAGCCCCAGCCAGTTCCTGAGACCTGCGGAATGTCTGTGAAGGTTCACGAAGGCTCCTGGAGGAGCATGTGTTCTGGAGAGAGAAGCATCAGGAGAAGTGGGAATCCAGGGGGCAGGCGGGCGGGTCGAGACAGCATGGAGACAGTCTCCACCACCCTTCTCTCCACCGTAGAGAGGAGTACGTGCTTGGGACCCACCCGCTTGCGGTCGTGGTGGTTTTCAGATCAATATGTACTAGCAACAAGCGTGGCCAGCACGTATGGGCAAGACGCACAGACCTGAAGTCCAGCATCAGTGGACTCCCGCTGGAATCCACAGTCACCCTCTAGTCTGGAACCCTGGGAAGGGAGCTGAAACGCTCAACTGTCCCTGCCGTCGTCCCCGACTGCCCAGCGATTGCAGTGAAAACTCTCTCACTGAACACATGTTAATCCCCATTGGGCTTGTTCTCTGGTGATTGTTTCCTCAGATCCTCTTGGACTCGGTCAGCCACCCTTCCCCATGAAAAACAAGTCTAAGATCGGGCATGGATTGAGGCCTCAAGTCTGGATGGCTGTTCCCTAAGCGGGCCAGGCCGCTCTGGTGTGCAAGTGCACGTGTATAAACCTGGTCAAGCCCTGGAGACTTTCTGGTGAATCTCAGAGAACAGGTGTGCAGCCCCAAGGACAAGAGGCAATAATTCAGAGGAACAGAGAACCAAGGCAACTGCGGTGTTGGGGTCCAGCCCCGGTTGGGTCCAGGGATTCCCTCAGGATGACAGCGTCGGCGATAAAGGGATAGCAAAGGCTGAGAGATTTATTAGATGTTCAATAATTACTGGTTTACGCGGGAAATCAATAAAGTTCGTGACACCGAACTTGCTCTGACCACGGAGGCCGCAGGCGCTCTCTCGAATAGCGGAAGGTGCTCCACCTTAGGCACCTTCTCAAGTGGGTCTTAGAAGCCCAGGCAGATAAGTGGTCGCAGAGGACCCCCACGCTCCAAATTATTTTGGCATGAAGGAAGAACAGAGGAGAAAAGGAGGAAAAGGAAACAAAAAGAATGACACGGGGAGACCAAGCTTCGGTGAACAAGGCCCGCAGCTTTATTTTCCAAAGTAGTTTTTATACCTAAGTTGTGCATAGAGGACAATGGGGGAAGGGGTGGAGTCTGCAGTCAGCCAGGCTTTCTTTCTGTAAACTTACTGTATACAAACGGTTCAGGTGTTCTACATCAGCTTCTGGCCAGAAGGCCTGTTAACATTTTATGACTCTTGACAAAGGTTTGTCAACCATTAGACTTATTTTCTCTTAAGAGCAATTGTTCTAAGGTTTGGCGCCATCCTCCGAAGATAAAGCTGCATTCCTATAGGGCAGAGGCTCAGTGGGTTTACAACAAAGGAAAGATTACCTTAAGGGTCTAAAGTTGCTAACACCAAGGCCACTACTTATTTTTTCTACATACCAACTATATTAATTAATACACGTTCAAGGATACAATACAGGGGATGTGGAAACTTGGAAGCAAGCATTGGCTCATTAATGAAATCTTTTAGTTTTATTCTGACAGTTTCTAACTTTCTGAAAGACTCTAGGCTATTTGAATATGTTAAGCTTCCCTTGCCTCTCGAGGCTGAGAGACTGTAGGCAATCCTATGCATGGCTGTAGGAGTCCGGGTAAACTTGTCAGGCCAGTTAAAGAACTATCTGAGGAGTTTGGATTTAAACACTCCTAATGCCCAGGAACTTTATTATTTGGAACTGTAAGTTAATTCTTTATTAGAGAGAGCGAGATGGTGGTGGGGGACAGCCCCCAGTAAAGTCAGGGGTGAGAGCACAAAGCAATAAAGTAGGCAGACTCTGGCTTTTTGGGGGTAGATACTCGAGAATATCTAGGGTTGCTCATGAGGCTCCATCCCGCCTTTGCGTATGCCGAGCCTCCTTCCTCATGACCTTTGCCACGAGGGGACCTCTCCACGCCGGCTCCCAACACTGCAGTACAATTTTGGACAAAGAGCATGGATCCACTGGAAATACTCCAATCGTCGAGGAAGAAGTGGAGGATTTTCATGGGTGGGATTGTGTGAGAAACGGCCTCAGGCTCCCAGCGCCCCAGTCTCCAGGGACACACAGCTCCCTGCAGCAGTCTGTGTGGCCACCCACACACGCAGGAGTGACCTGCATGGTGGGCTGAGCTGGGGAGGAGAGGGGACAATCCTGGCTGATCATCCTCGGCTCACGGGTCGTGATGGCAAAAGAAGTTGTCACTTGGCTGAAGGGTGGCTCCTCAGGGAGCAGCGTCAACAAGATCTACAGCTGGAAGAAGGTCAACCCAATGCTGAAAAGTACAGAGAGATTTCTTTTTGACCTTTCTGGTATTATTCCTGATAGTTACCCAAGACTTGGCCCAGTGGGTTTTGTCCAAGAAAAATTTAGTGGCCAGTAACTCATGGGCCAGCCTTAGAATTCTTTGTTTCCAAGCCAAGCAAGAAGAGAGTTGCGGAAAAGAACCTCGGGGTGCATTCACCTGGCACCTGGACTCCCTCCTCCTTTGCCTTTGGAAGAAACAGCCCAGCGGTCTTTGGATGGACTGACGTGGGTGGTAACTGAGGAGAGACCTTGGAGCCGTTCCCCTGCCCATCCTTCTTCTGAACTGTCTCCAAGCGCAGAAGAAGCTGGCAGGTTACAGTCCATGTGTTTGCAAAAGAGTTGGACGTGACTGAGCAACTAAACAGCAAGTCACCAACGATGCTGCAGTGGTCGGTCCTACGCGGTGTTTTAAGCACACGTGTCAATCTCTCTCGAGGTCCCTTGGTACCTGTGCATCAGGGTCCAGCCCTCTCCTTGTCGCTGGGGTGTGAAGTGGTGAAGGAGGTTCCCAGCCTTTCTCGCCCTTTCAGACGCAGCTCCGGGGGAAGGGCAGCCACTGCTCCCTCTCTGCGGCCACCGCTTCTTCCAGAAGGTCCTTCAGGAATCCAGCAGGGCTCAAGGCTCCTTTCAGGGGAACCGCAGGGATGCTGTCCGCCCAGCATGGCTGGTCTTTGTAACCAGGGGCCCCAGATTCACCTGAAAATGTGTGTGCCCATGTGTGCTCATGAGTGGGGCAGTTGTGCACACGTGTGCTGGTGGAGGAGAGGCCCATGTGTGCTCATGAGTGGGGCGCTTGTGCACATGTGTGCTGGTGGAGGAGAGGCCAGGGAGTCAGGGGAGGTTGGGGAAAATGGACTGCAGAAGCTGGCTCCGTGAAGATGAAGAGAGACAGGTGGGGGGCATCAAAGGGGTGGGAAGCACCCCCTGAAGAGGGACAAGGGCCTGCTGGGCGCTGACACAGGGGACGAGGTGGGTCCCTGTGTCACTGACTGAAATAAGGGAAAATGGAAGAGGACCAGGTTTACTGGGGTAGCTTTAGGGTCCTGGGTTTGTTACTCTCTTAACACATGTTCAGACATTTTCAATTTAAGTCAAAAGAATATACCTGGAAACTGTGATCAGTAAGAGGCAAAGGGATCTAAGGCGTATGGTGTCCTTTCCTTTGAGGCTTGAGCGCTAACACAGACAACATTAAAGATACCCAGAGGTGGCACAGATGAGAACTGAGGATTGTTTACCGTATATGTATAAATTTAAATATGCATATGTGTGATAAAATGGAGTACAGAGATAGCATACTGTCTCAAACTGAGAAGGATTAGAATTTATGAGTTTTTCGGTAAATAGGTAAACTATTTTTAGTGCTCATGGAATAATTAAATACAGGTAATTAGAGAAACGAGAATGAGTTGACAAAAAATGAGACTATGGTGCAAGGCTAAGAAGTGTTGACATTTAGACAGATGTGGGGTGATACAGGTAAGTAGGTGGAGAGACGGGTGAGTAAACTGGTTGCCAGTAGCTGCCTCAATGAATCATCAAACCCTGGTGGCTTAAACAATAGAAATACATCTTCTGTCAGTTCTGGAGGCCCCGAGTCTGAGATCAGGGTGGCAGGCACCGTGCTCGCCCCAGAGGTCCCAGGGAGGGTCCGCCCTTTGTCTCTGAGATCAGGGTGGCAGGCACTGTGCTCACCCCAGAGGTCCCGGGGAGGGTCCGCCCTTTGTCTCTGAGATCAGGGTGGCAGGCACTGTGCTCACCCCAGAGGTCCCGGGGAGGGTCCGCCCTTTGTCTCTGAGATCAGGGTGGCAGGCACCGTGCTCGCCCCAGAGGTCCCAGGGAGGGTCCGCCCTTTGTCTCTGAGATCAGGGTGACAGGCACCGTGCTCGCCCCAGAGGTCCCCGGGAGGGTCCACCCTTTGTCTCTCCCGGCTTCCCGCGGCTCTGGCGTCCTTGGGTTTGGCCACATCGCTACAGCCTCTGCCCTCCATCCCAGGGCCTCTCCTCTCCTCCTGGGTCTCCCCGTTGTGTTTCCTATGCGGACACCTCTGCCACTGGACTGAGGGCCACCCAGATAAGCCAGGAGGACCTCATATCCAGATCATTCACTTGGGCACATCTGCAAAGACCCTTTTTCCAGTTAAGGTCGCAGCCACAGGTCTGGGAACGAAGACATGGACACATCTTTTGGAGGGGTTGCCACTTCAGCCCCTCCTATGCAGATAGATAGCACTTAGGGTTTCTATGAATATCTCTTTCATCCACCCCACCAGTGTCCACCCCTCCAGTGTCCATCTCATCTGATTTATTCTCTGCTCCTACTTGCATAACTACTGCAATTTACACAGCTGCAAGTCTCCAGCATCAATTTTACCATATCATTTTGGGCCACAAGCTCACAAAAGACTACATTTTTAAACAGATGATTGTCAAACCAGATGCCAGGAACTCTCATGAGACACTCTACAACTCACACCACGGGCCCCCAGGCTCTGTTTTAAGGACAGTCCTGTAATAAAAGCAGCGTGTGCCCTCCCCGCGGCCGTCCACAGGCTGACTCACACGCAAGGCAGTCACCTGCGGGCAGGCGAGCTCTGGAGCATGGTGAGGGGAGCGTGGTGGGTGGAGTGTGGTGGGGGGGGTCACCTGCGGGCAGGCGAGCTCTGGAGTGTGGGGGGCGGTCACCTGCGGGCAGGCGAGCTCTGGAGCGTGGTGGGGGGGGTCACCTGCAGGCAGGTGAGCTCTGGAGTGTGGTGGGTGGAGCGTGGTGGGTGGAGCGCGGCCGGGGGAGCGTGGCGGGTGGAGTGTGGTGGGGGGGGTCACCTGTGGGCAGGCGAGCTCTGGAGCGTGGTGGCGGGGTCACCTGCGGGCAGGCGAGCTCTGGAGCGGGGCGGGGGGAGCGTGGCGGGGGAAGCGCGGTGGGGGGAGCACGGTGGGGAGAGCACGGCAGGGGGTTAGGGTTTGGCCAAGAAACAGTCCCCCAGCTCACAGTCCCAAGACCAGGGTCCCAGGGACCAGCTGTCATATAAAGCATGTCTATGGGAAAAAAAAAAACTTTAAAGAGTATCCCATTTCTTTAATCTTCCATTCCTTATTGCTAAAATAGCTCTTCTTTATAAAAGGAATTTGCTTGGGCCAGTGAAAGTGGAAGACGGGTTTGTTTCTGCTCAATTTCCAAGCTGCAAACACCTAAAGAAAACAAGGTTTTCTCTGCATCCCAGATGTCAGGGTGAGAGCTTCCCGCGCGGCTGTCAGTGAAGGCCGACCAGAGAGTGATGGGGTGGTTGCAAGACGGTGTGCCCAGGAGAAAGGGGGAACGAAACTGACGGGAAGCACCAAGGGAAACGAAGGTGAAGAAGGCTTTATTAGGGAAAGACTTAAATACACAGCAGCTGGGTAGACAAATGTATTTGTTCATTTTAATTGACCAACCTTCTCTCTAAATCTATAACTCATTTTTTTCTTTGTATCAGTGAAAATTCTCTGCCTCAAAGTATACAACAGCCAATTGAGTTTTTTTTTTTAATAACCTAGCCATATTTCCATTGGTATGTCAAAATGAAAGAGAGAAACTTGGTTGTTGTTTTTCAAAGAGTTAATTCTGATCGCCATGTAGCATCTCTCTCTGGCAACAGGAGCCCGTCAGCCCAGCTACGAACACAAGCCCGCAGCAGCAGTTCTGCTTCTAAACACCGTCTCATGTCTGGCTCACTTCTGCTCCATTCTATCTTTCACTTTATGCAAGTGTTCCTGCTTTTTCCAACGTGCTCTTGGGTGTATATAAATATAAATAAACACACACACACACACATCAAATTACACGAAGAATTAAGGAAATGCTCTAAGTGAAAGTCACCTTTATGTCTCTGTTTGTTTCTGAATATTTCAGGCAACGAAAATTTAATTCATATAAATATTCATGAGTTTCTCCAGCAATCCACATATACATCTCAACACGTATCTTCCTTTTTTCTCTGTGTTTCTGTTGAAAGCTTCTTACTTGAAAAAAAATCTTGTAATACAGCGTTCCTTTGAATAGAAACTCCATTAATAGGCCAGAATTATGTAGGAAATAAAGTGAACTAGGACTAGTATTATTCACTTATACTTACAGTTTAATACCATATTATTAAATTTTCAGTTCCTATTATTAAAATGACATTTATATCCTGTTCAACTGCCAGGATAAAAAAAAAATCAGCTCCTGAGAAGCATGGTGTCCAAATGTAGAATAAACTATAATGCCTCGAATTAACTGCTTCTATTACTCAACAAAAATAAAAGGTATAATGCAAACGGTAAAGGTTGCAGAGAACAGCTGGAAAATATTGCCCTCTTGATGGAAGTTACCTTAATTGTGAAATAATTCCCGAGCCAGGATGTCATTATTTAAATTTGCTTTTCTGTCCCCGGGGCAGTTTTTATTACTCTGCGTCTGAGCGACAGCGTCTCCTCCATTGTGCACCTACAGCTACTGCCGTCAGTTGCCTGGCCAATAAAATGCATAAACTATTATTTATCACAAGAAATACGTGTGTTTTATAGACATCCATGGTAGATTTTCGGTACTTTTTACGGGTTCTGTAACCAATACCACGTCTCTAAACATCCAAGACACCTTCTGCCCCGAGGGCAGCCTTGCCCAGCTGCGGCACGAAATGTTAGTCACCAGCTCTTTTGTGAAATTTATGCATTAATCTATATTACGACCCCACATCCAGTCAGTACTCCGTTCCTTCTCTTGAGCACCTATGGGATGCCGGGAGCTGTGTTGGGATAAACAAGGTCTCACCAGTGAGAGAGGGCTGGGCGCTTCCTCATCGTACAGACAGTGCTCACCTTGAGGCTGCACCTGCCAGCTCTTACCTGAGCTTGGTTTTAAACAGAACTTCTTTACTGGGGAAGTAACAAGCCAACTACTAAAACTAAGATAAAATAATAATTATGACGATGATGCTTATAATGATCATAATTAGAAGAATACTCGAAGGATGACATTTAATAGTGAAAGTGTCGGTCGCTCAGTTGTGTCCGACTCTTCGAAACCCCATGGTAACCGCCAGGCTCCTCTGTCCATGGGAATTCCCAGGCAAGAATACTGGAGTGGGTTGTCATTCCCTTCTCAAGGGGATCTTCCCCACCCAGGGATCAAACCCAGGTCTCATGCGCAGATTCTTCACCATCTAAGCCACCAGGGAAGTGCTTCTTAAGTGAACAATGCAAAGAAATAGAGGAAAGACTAGAGATATCTTCAAGAAAAGTGAGAGTTATCAAGGGAACATTTCGTGCAAGGATGGGCACGATAAAGGACAGAAAAGGTAAAGATCTAACAGAAACAGAAGAGATTAAGAAAAGGAGGCAAGAATACACAGAAGGGTTATACAAAAAAGGTCTTAAAGATGTGGACAGCCATGATGGTGAAGTCACTCACCTAGAGCCAGACATCCTGGAGTGTAAAGTCAAGTGGGCTTTAGGAAGCATCACTTATAAACAAAGCTAGTGGAGGTGATGGAATTCCAGCTGAGCTACTTCAAATCCTAAAAGATGATCCTGTTAAAGTGCTGCACTCAATATGCCAGCAAATTTGGAAAACTCAGCAGAGGCCACAGGTCAGTTTTCATTCCAATCCCAAAGAAGTGAAAGGCTAAACAATGTTCAAACTAATGCACAATTGCACTCATTTCACATGCTAGCAAGGTAATGCTCAAAATCCTTCAAGCTAGTTTCAACTGTATGTGCACCAAGAGCTTCCAGATGTACAAGCTGGATTTAGTAAAGGCAGAGGAACCAGACATCAAATCGCCAACATTCTTTGGATCACAGAAAAAGCAAAGTAATTCCAGAAAAAACATCTACTTCTGCTTCATTAACTATGCAAAACTCTTTGACTGTGTGGATCACAACGAACTATGTAAAATTCTTAGGAGATGGGAATACCAGAGCACCTTATATGCCTCCTGAGAAACCTGTTTGCAGATTAAGAAGCAACAATTAGAACCAGACATGGAACAACTGTTTCAAAATTGGGAAAGGAGTATGTCAAGGTTGTATATTGTCACCCTGCTTATTTAACTTATATGCAGAGTACATCATGTGAAATGCCTGGCTGGATGAATCACAAGCTGGAATCAAGGTTGCTGAGAGAAATATCAATAACCTCAGATACGCAGATGGCATCACCCTAATGGCAGAAAGCAAAGAGGAACTAAAGAACCTCTTGATGAAGGTGAAAAAGGAGAGTGAAAAAGCGAGCTTAAAACTGAACATTTGGAAAACTAAGATCATGACATCTGGTCCCTTCTCTTCATGGCAAATAGATAGGTAAATAATAGAAACAGTGACAAATTTTATTTTCCTGGCCCTGTGGCCAGTGACTGCAGCCATGAAATTAAGATGCTTGCTCCTGGAAGAAAATCTACGACAAATCCAGATGGTGTATTAAAAACCTGAGATGTCACTTTGCCAACAAAAGTCCGTATAGTCAAAGCTATGGTTTTTTCCAGTATAGATGTGAGAGTTGGACCATAAAGAAGGCCGAGTGCCAAAGAATTGACACTTTAGAACTATGGTGCTGGAGAAGACTCTCCAGAGTCCCTTGGACTGCAAGGAGATCAAACCAGTAGATCTTAAAGGAAATCAATCCTGAATATTCATTGGAAGGACTGATGCTGAAGCTGAAGCTCTAATCCTTTGGCCACCCGATACAAAGAGGTGACTCACTGGAAAAGACTCTGATGCTGGGAAAGATTGAAGGCAGAAAGAGAAGGCAAAAACAGAGGATGAGGTGGTTGAATGTCATCACCAACTTAGTGGACAAGAGTTTGAGCAAGCTCTGGGAGACAGTGAAGGGACAGAGAGGCCTGGCGTGTGCAGCCCATGGGGTCACAAAGAGTCAGCAACAACTGAGCAACTGAGCAGTAACAACAGTCATGACCACAAACCATAACCAACAAATGGGAGTGATGTAGACGTGTAAGAAAGCCTTTTATCAAAAAGAAAACGAAACAGGGATTAATGGGTGAAAAGAGCATATTCATTGAGAATGTTGAAGCATGCTTCCTGTTAGAGCCCCGCACGCGCACATGCGTGCTAAGTCGTGTCTGACTCTTTGCGACCGCATGGACTGTAGCCCTCCAGGCTCCTCTGTCCTTGGGATTCTCCAGGCAAGGATACTGGAGTGGTTGCCATGCCCTCCTCCAGGGGATCTTCCTGACCCAGGGATCAAACTTGGGTCTCTTAAGTCTCCTGCATTGGCAGGTGGGTTCTTTACACCAGTGCCACCTGGGAAGCCCCAGTTAGGGTCCTGCAGGAGACTAAAGTCACCAGCAGCCAGGGGCCAGGGGTGAGGCAGCAATGACCCACACTCGCACAGTGTTGTGGTGGATTCTAAACGACCTAATGCACTAGAGAAAGCTGACCCCCAAACCCGTCCAAGTAAGTGTCCTGGTTGGAAAAATCAGATGCAAACCCACATGTGGGCTATGTGTGTGTGAAATTACCGTTCTGAGGGATCTTTTAATTTTAAACAGAAACCTCTTTACCCAGAGTTTGCAATGCCGACTGCCAATGCTAAAAGAAAATCACAATAATGATAATAAAAACCAAATCGTTAGAAAGAAGGGAAAAGAAATCCTTCTTGTTGGACAAAGAAGTTAAGGATTCCTTTTCTCTACGTTTCACATTCACCTTTTTAAAAACTTTCTTCCCATAAAATGTCATAGTAAGCACTTGTACTGTCAAATCTCAAGGATAATTTTTAAGCAGTTTTGTTTTCACTGGCATTCCTGAAATGAATACAGAAATTGAACCGTCTGCCCCTTGCCTGTGAATTTCAGACCCTACACACATACCTTAGCAGACTTTCAGAGACTGACTCGCTCTTAAGCAAAGTCTGTTTAGGCTGCCTCCCCACTCTGTTCACGCCATTCTCCAGAGCAGGAAAATGTATCATGTATCATATCATTTGCCCCAAACCAATTTTTCCAAGTTTCATGGTCGTCATCTCCGTCTTCCCGGAACAGAGCGTCTTACAAACATTGCCAGCAGTCATTCAGACTTGACTGCTGGTCACTTCTGAGACAAGGCTGTCCTGACAACCAGTACCTGGTTTCCCGACGACCAGGCTGTGTAATGAGATGCTGCCGTCTCGCCGTGTGGCTGCGGGTCTGAGTGGGACGCGAGAGAGAACGGCTCACACTCAGCCTCAATTACCTGCCCCAGGCTGGTCAGGACAGACAGAAATAATTGGCGTAACGCTTCCGTGGGGGAGGGGAACAAAATTGAGGAAGCCAGAACCCAAAGAGGACACTGGCCGTATGGTAAAAAGCGCTCTGTGAGGCCCCGGACAGGGCGGGCAGGGAGGAGCTTTGGGAGAAGGGAGTCAACGTCAGATCAGGGTGACTGGCTCCGTCCCTCATCAGCCCAGCGCGGGCTCGCTGCCTGGACCAGTCAATCTGTCTTCGTTTTGCTGGCAGCTGACATTTGCCTGCAACACGGCATTCCTAAAAACGATACGATCCAAGAATGTCTTTTATTTACATTATGATATTCAGCACAGCCCTTACTTCTTAATTCATATAAGTAAAGACATCTTAAACTTCTCATTTCAGCATAAAGCAATAGTCTGTGCTCTGATCAAAGACAGTAACTCTTGGGTTCTTTACCCCTGGTTAATTTCAATACAATATAGTCCTTCACAGAAAAAGCAGTTTTATTTCTAAAAGAAAGAATAATAGAATAGAAAAGAAAAGTCATAGGCCGTGAGCCTACGACTTCAGCAAGGAGTCAAATTTAGAATAATCACTTAGAGATTAAATGTCCCTTCTGAAAGGATCAGTAATAATTGGAGAATGAGCACCCACCCACCCAACTGGGTTACTTTCTTTAGTAACATTTTTATCTCAGTTTTGGACATTGTAGAGTGTTTGAAGAATTAATTCCTAATTAAAAAAATTTTAGTATCAACTTCTGCTTCAATTTGGGGAATTTTTTTTTCTACCAAAATTAAATAGAGTACTCTTGCCTGGAAAATCCCATGGATGGAGGAGCCTGGTGGGCTGCAGTCTATGGGGTCGCTAAGAGTCGGACACGACTGGGCAACTTCACTTTCACTTTTCACTTTTATGCACTGGAGAAGGAAATGGCAACCCACTCCAGTGTTCTTGCCTGGAGAATCCCAGGGATGGCAGAGCCTGGTGGGCTGCCGTCTCTGGGGTCGCACAGAGTCGGACACGACTGAAGTGACTTGGCATAGCATAGCATCTACTTGTATAATTATTTGCTATTATTAATGGTGAAAATTTAATGTAATCAGAATTTTTTTTTAATCAAAGAGAACTGTCATCACGATACTCCTCCACTAACTCATCTCCTCCACGTCGCATAGTCGACATTTCATGAATCAAAGACCATGTGTACATCATACATTACTCGTACACCCAGGTGACCCAGCTGCCGCCTTTTTTGATGTGTTTGTGTGTGTGTGAGATAGAACTTTGTTTATTCCATCAGCCTTAGCTTTACTGATGCCTTAGCACAGCTCAGCCATTCACAGCTGGAGACGCACACATGTATACTTATCATGTAGACAAAACCTGGGCTTTATCTATTTGATTTTCTTGGGTCGAGGGTTCACTGGCCACAAGCTAGGTTTTGTTGTTCAGTCTTTCCACTGACTAAAGCCGTTGGGAAAGCCATTCATACTGGCTCTGTGTTTGCAGAGGGGAACAAGATACTATAATTTGAGTTTAACAGAGCATGGCCAGAACGTATGTACATTACCCAGAGTGCACGGAGGGCGCTTGGCCAGGAGAGCAGATGCGTGGAGACAGGGGCTCTTTCTGCTCGCCTGGCGCTTGTCTGGACCTCCCCTCCCGCCCTTTGGCGGCAGTTAACGCTTCCCTGGTGGAACCTGCCTGCCAGACTCCAGCTCAGCTAACGAAGAAGATGAGAGACCACTTCAAGATGCGGAGAAGGAAGCGCCTGTGCTCACCTCCTCCTCTAACACAACAGTCTGCAACCACGTATAAAGGAATTCCCTCGGACAGGGACCTAAAAGCTAGGTAAAGAGTCTCCACACGAAGGGTCAAGGAAGCTCTGGGGTGGGTAGGAGAGCTAGAGAGAGGGTCTCATGGAAGAAAAGCCCACATCCCTGCCCTGGCGATCCACCGCTGGGAGGGGTCACAGTGGAGTGAACCTTTTCCCCGGGAAGCAAGGGATTGAAACTCCATATCAGGCACCCCAGCTCCTGGATCCTGCACACGAGAGATAAACCCACAAACACCTGGCTTTGGAAAACAGAAGGAGAACTGTAAGACTGCAGGGAACAGGAAATCCGCTCCCAAGAGGTCCACATGCGGACTCGCTCAACCCAAAAACCACCACAAAAACTCCAGGTCAAAGAGCACATGGACCATAGCGAAGGGAACCCACTTCCTAATCTTGAACCATCCCCCAGCGAGGCAGGAACCAGCAGGGATGCCCCCCAGGGACTGAGTTGCTGCTGGAGCCATTCCTCCTGCTTCAGGCTGCCTTGTTAGCGCCGGGGCCGAGGGTGCCCATTTGAGGTTCCCCCTCTGATCTCTTAGCTCCAGTGGGTGCATGCTGCTGAGGACCCTGCCCACCCCAGACCCCTCAGCGCTTGACTGGGGCCAACTGGCTGTTTGCTCTGCTGGCTATGACAAAATTCAACATCCCTATATGACAAAAACTCTCAACAAAGTGGGTATAAAAGGAATGTGCCAGAGGCCATATAGGACCACCCACAGCCGACGTCCTCACTGATGCAAAGCTGAAAGCTCTTCCTCTGAGATTAGGAACAAGACAACAAGGTCCCCTCTAGCCACTTTTATTCAACACAGTGCTGGAAGACGCAGCCACAACAATTAGGCAATAAAAAGAAGAGAAGGCATTCATGTTGGAAAGGAAGACGTAAAACTGTCACTCTTTGTAGATGACACGATACCATACACAGGAAAACCACCAAAAAACCATTAGGACCAATCCATGGATCCAGGTAAGGTCACAGGGATTTTCCCACCATTCTCGTCTCGTCTCTACTGTCTTAGCACTTTGGATTTTAATGAAGTGACTAACTTTTGCTCAAGTTAACCATCTTTTGTTTTTAATGAGGTTGAGCAAGAAAAGACTGCAGAATAAACATGAAGTTGTAGACATTTAAGCACAACTTTATGTTTTTTCACATCAGCTCACCTGGGAGAAGGGGTGAGGAAAAGACATTTCTCTCACTCCATAGACACACTGAACTCACCTCTCAGGCACAAGTGAGTTCACATCCGACCATTTGCCCCACAACTCATAATAATTGAGACTCAGTTCCTGAAGCAGCTTTCTGTTTCGTCACCAGGAGCTGTGGGGACGTGTGTGTGAGCCTCATGACACCTTCCGGCCCTGACTCCTAACTTCCATCCCCAGCGCATGTCCTGGGGCAGAAAGTCAGATTGAGATGGAGCATGATTATCCCAAGGAACATGGTCAAATTAATGTGAGTGCTGTGATGCATGTCAGCAAAGAAATTACATGGTCCTGGACACCTGTACCCATGAGGTTTCATTTAGCCACACGTCATACGTCAGCAGACAGTGTTCGGCATTGAGAAAGTGTAGCTGGGAAAGCTGTCCGTCTCCTGCACACACAGACGGTGTTTCCGATTCTCCAGCTCATCGTTCACATCCCACAGGTTCTGTCCTGAATGGTTCTCACTATGAATAACTGTGTCAGGTCACTCATCACATGAGTGCACCTCTGACCTACCACAAAGGGTGGCTGGGGCAGTGAAGTTCTGTGTTTGTATTTACTATTTCTTTTTAGTCATCATCAGTTCAGTTCCGTCGCTCAGTCATGTCCAACTCTTCATGACCCCATGGACTGCAGCACACCAGGCCTCCCTGTTCATCACCAACTCCTGGAGTTTGTTCAAACTTGTCCATTGAATCAGTGATATCATCCAACCATCTCATCCTCTGTCGTCCCCTTCTCCTCCCGCCTTCAATCTTTCCCAGCATCAGGGTCTTTTCCAATCAGTTGGTTCTTTGCATCAGTTGGCCAAAGGATTGGAGCTTCAGCTTCAGCATTAGTCCTTTCAATGAATATTCATGTCCTTTAGGATGGACTGGTTGGATCTCCTTGCGGTCCAAGGGACTCTGAAGAGTCTTCTCCAACACCACAGTTCAAAAGCATCAATTCCTTGGCGCTCAGCTTTCTTTATGGTCCAACTCTGAAAAACTTTTTCCAGTAGGTATCATCACCACCAACTTATTGTAACAGGCAATGATGCTTTCAGCATTGATCAGTTAAAATGTTTTATAGGACACCTTGCATGTCTTAATGATACCAACCTGTTTCAGGTTGACAAAGACTTCTAGTTTATTAAATTGCTGGTTGGTTCTCAAGTGTCTACAAAATTCCACCATGATCTAGGGATGCTCTTATATTTTTTTATAACTTTGCCCACTCTGCAGGACCTACATGCAGGCCATACTTTTATTAAGGTATATCTTTCCCAAATCTGCTAGCACACAGTAGATGCTCAATAAACCCTGCAAGAAAGAATAGGCAATCTTACATGAATCTCTCATGTACCTACTGCCGTGAAAGACAATATATAAGGAACCAGCTGCCTCAAAGGTGTTAAGAATCCCTAGGATTAGATGCACTTGAAAAAGAGGTCTGCCTCATGAGGATGTTGTTGGAAACCCTCACGGATGACTCCAATACAGACTAGACACAGCCAGCTCTGCCAACAGCGGGTGTGAGGTCAGGTCTGCAAACAGGCCATGCTGGCCTCCTCAGAGAACAGTTCCAGCCTTGAGAAGTCCCACCACGAGAGCCCTGCTCAGCGGTCCTTAAACCGCCCCGTTCTGCCCCCGCCTCCCTCCGTCTTCCTTCCTTCCCTCCCTCCCTGCCGCCCTCTCCCTTTCCTTCTTTCCTCACTCTCTCCTGGTCTCAGAGCCCCTCCTGAGGCCGGTCGAGGTGCAGTCTTTATAGAACGACTTTAGTCTCCCAGCATGGCTTGTGCTCAGAGAACAGAGCCCCCATCCCAGGGATAAAGTCTCGGCCTCTTCAGGGAGGGTTTCCACCAGGCAAGGGAGAGCACGAGCTTCCCTGGGGAGGAGCATCCCAGGATGCTTGCTTAGGGCAGCGGTTCGCAAGTATAAATACCCAACACATGGGCCTGCTGTTCTCCTATTATGCTTATTATCATGAATTGCCAAGGTTAACCATCAGGCCCGGCCAGAGTGAACCTTCTCTGGAAAGTTAACCAGCTTTTCATTTAGAACACTCTTCTCAGTGGCAAACATTTCTGAACAAATGAACTGACTGCTCCAGGACTTGCTATTTTTAACATCTTCTAAATGACCGCTGTTACTGTTCCGCGGTGGGTGGGCAGCTGCTTGTAATTACGGCCGTCCATGTGGTCCACAGGTAAACCAGGCTGTGGAACTGGGCTTTTGGTGAAATGTTTTCAACTAACCTGCTGCCACATTGCACTTGGCAGCCAAACCACACGCAGTGGAAATGTGCTAAAAGAGATGGGCCGGGCGAGGGCTCCCTAAAAGCAGAGGAGTGACTCACGCTCATAAACCGGCATCACCATGGCGATTCTTGAAACACAAGCCCGGGTCGGGGCCAGCGGGAGGCGGGGTGGGGCCTCGGGGACCCCGGGAACTGTTCAGGGGCCGCTTGTTCAGAACGCCGTTCCCCCTCTTGAGCTCCTGCAGTCCTTACCGGTGTGGCCAGGGGTCAAGTTGCTGCTGAAAAGAAAGGCCTCCTCGGCCAGGTGGAGAGGAAGTCTCCCTCCGGAATGGCTGCAAACCCTGAAAAAATCGTGTCCATTTGCACCCCAGCCACATCGAGAGGGTGCGTGGCTTGGGGCGGGCGGCGCTTGGCTTTAAAATCAGGAGTTACTGAAATCAAGCAAGGAGCCAAATAAAAGACCTCCAGAAAATCTGCCCCCTTCTGTCACTGTGACGGCCCCCAAGCCTACGGACGGGGGAGAGGCAGTTTGCGAGCAGCCTCCGCTCCTAGACCCACATCCACTCGCTCTGCCCAGGTCCTGGCCGGTCTCTCTGGACCTGCCTGATTTCCGGGCCAACTGAGGGTGTGTGCACCAGTGTGTAGACCATGTGTGCACACTGACATGTAGACCATGTGTGTGGTGTGTGCTGAGTGGCGGGGGTTTATGCTGTGATGTGTTGAGCGGTGCGGGGTGTGTCAAGGGTGTGGATGTGACTACGTGTGTGTACAGCCAAGTGCAGATGCTCCTGGCATAAACAGGGAATTTCGACTCCAGACAAGAAGCCAGTGGTCAGCACTGCACGCATCACTCAACCAGGGAGAAGACGGCCCCGCCTGGCACACCCTGGGGGAGGGGGAAAGTGCAGGAGGGTTGAGTGCGGCCACCTGGTGCCCAGTTCCCGGGGCCGCCTCTGCTGGGGACCGTCACATACGTCAACATGACTTCATCTTGATTGTCGATCCTTCTCTCTGGTCTGCCCGTGTTTTCTGCCTTGGAACAGAGGGGAGGCTGTCGAGAAGAAAGGATAGGGAGAGAGAACAGGAGGTGGGAGGGGAAAGAGCAGCGCTTGGGACACAAGGCCGGGAGCCAGCCGAGGAGGGGGACACGCTCCCGCGCCCTGCCCGTCGGAACGACAGCCTTCGTGAGCCCAGGGCTGGGGGGACTCAGGGCTCCGCGCTGTCGTCACCCTGAGCGCATTCTTGCCTGTGTGGTGCTTGCTGGCCCGTGTGTGCAGGTTCAAAGCTGGCTTTGTGTGTCCACTCCCATGAGCACAGTGTTGAATTTCCCCCAGTGCACACTTCCATACAATCATTCCTGTTCTTGTTCTTGATGAGAAGAACACGATCCTGCTATGGGGAAACCAGGTGTCCTGAAACAGTCGTCTTTCAGATGAAAGTTTGGGGGTGATGACTGTGGGATGTCATCTGTCATCCCCTCCAATTCACAGCCATCCTGCACCCCCATTTTCCTCGCAATAAAGCCAAATCAAAGCACGATCCTCGCCAACAGCTGATGGGCAGAAATGACAGCAGTGAGCCACATGGGGCTCTGTGATCAGGGTGGACGCCCCTGTAACACGTCAACTGAACAAACTTCAACCTCCGTGTCCGTCCGTCCAGGGATTTTCAACACCTGCAACAGACTCACTCACAGAACTTTACAACCAGAAGGGACTTCGGAAATCATCTGTGCAAACACCTCATTTTGGGATGAGAGTCCAAGGCCCAGATGCATAGAAGTACCTGCCTGAGGGCCCCGGGCCAGTTGCAAGAGCCAGGCCAGGGCCTGAAGACGCGCGCTCTGCCAGGGACACGGGCCCCCATGTAGAGCAGGCGGCGCAGGGCAGCTTTACTGGCTTCATTCGAAGAGGTGTTTGTAAGGGAGCCTGGTTGCAAATACCTCTCCAGAGACAAGCGCGTGGTTGGTGATGAGCGAGGCCGCACCCCGGCCTCCAGGAGGGTCGCCAGGAACACGTGCCCCCTCATCCGTCTTCTGAAGAACAAGATCCCTTTCCACATCCTCCGCGGGCATCTGTGTGTGATCGGCCCGGGTGAGGGGGGAGGAGAAAACAAGGAGCATTCTTGGACTTGAAACCAGGCACTCAGCTCCCGTGAAATATGTGTCTGCGCATTTGTCTTGCTCAGAAAGAAATATGAGAACAAAGTTTCCTTCTTCAAGGGGAGGAGAAACAGGCCAATATATTACAAGCTCAGAGCATAAGAGACTTTGGCAAATACAAACTGGTCTGTCTGCTTTATTACTTCTGAGATGATGTGGAAACTAGGTGGGTGGCAAAGTATAACTTCCTCCTGGAAAGGGGGTAGGCTTGACTGCCAATCCACCCCGAGCCGTGAGCCGTTTCAGGGTCGGGCCTGGATGTCCTGACTGGGACCCCAGGCCGGGCAAGGGAGACTGAGAGGCAGGGTCCGCCATGCCTCAGGGATACACGATCCGCGTGTCTGCATATGTCTTCATTTCTTCATTCCTAAAATTTTCCATGAACATACTTGGGCTCGGGGTCCGTGCTGCAAGAGTCTTGCATTTCTCCCAGCCTTTCTAACCCACACTTACTCAAGGCCTCAGCTGAAGTCCGATCCCCCTGCCGCAGCGTCCCATGGTGCTCGGGCGTCCCTTCCACACTCCTGTGAACCGCCAGCCCTGCCAGGCAGGGAGTCACCGGGAGACGCACACCTGTCTCCACACACACAGCACCGCGCTCGGCACACGGCGAGCCCTCTGCAAGGACTGGCTGGCTGGCAGCGGGACACACACCCTCCCTGCCTTTGGAGACTGCCGTCCGGGTGCCTCTTCAGACTACAAAAGGAGAAGCCCTTGTCTCTCCCCAGCCCCGTTTCCTTGACCCTCTTCTCCCTGAAAGTGCTTTTACGTGGAGCACAGACTGTGGCCCTGCCACCTGCACTGACCGGGAATTTAACTTAAAATTCCCACAAAACTGTTGAGAGTGGGGAATTAGGGGCCCCTTGGATTCGAATCCCAAGTCTTGAATAAAGCAGACCCCTAAACTCCATCTCCACACAATCTTGAGTCAAGAACTTTATCTGATTCTTTTCGGGGTTCTGAGTAGGCTTTTCAGTAAAATTTTTTGAATAATGCCCATTTTCCTCCTATACCAAGAGAACATTGTAATGTAACATGAATGTGCAGATTAGATAAATTGTCAACGAGTCCGCCTTAGCCAATAAACTCCCCCTTCTACCTGAGCACCGGTGCTGCAGACCTAGCACCTGGCAGCGTGAAGCAGTCCAGAGACGGCAACCTGAAATGTTCTGAATTGGAAATCAACCCAAAATATTCATTGGAAGGACTGATGCTGAAGCTGCAGCTCCAATGCTTTGGCCACCGGATGCAAAAAGCTGACTCACTGGAAAAAACCCTGGGGCTGGGAAAGATAGAGCAGGAGGGGAGGCTGGCAACAAAGGATGAGATGGTTGGATGGCATCACTGACTCGATGGAAATGACTTTGAGCAAGACCCAGGAGATGGTGAAGGACAGGAAAGCCTGGTGTGCTGCAGTCCACGGGGTCGAAAAGAGTCAGACACAACTGCAGGACTGAACAGCCACAGCAGATCTGGGTGCCTATAGCTGGGCGCAGCCTCGACACAATATCCACTTATGCACTGGGCTTCACGAGAATGGTTGCCTTAATTCCAATGTGCTAATATAATAACCGGTTTATCATAAAAGTCAGGGGTGGACACACTTTTTCTGTAAAGGGCCAGACAGTAAGCCCCTCCGGCTCCCAGGCCCTTTGGTTCTGCTGCCGTTGCTCAGCATGGAGCGTGCGTGGAGCAGCCGGAGACAACACCTCAGCGAGCACCTGGCTGGGTCTTGATGCAGTGCTGCCTGCGAAATCAGGACTGGGCCGGTTTTGCCCCGCCCTGTGCCTGACCCGAACCATACACTGAGGCAAACGACACAGCAGAGAGTTCAAGAGGGCTTCATAGTGGTTTGAGCAGATGGAAATCGTAGGAGAAAAGAATCGTTTTGCAGAAGAGGATGAATGATGATACCAGGTAAAAAATGGAAAAAGATTTAAACCTTAACTGTCACCATCGTACTCACCTTGAAAAGCGTGACTTGTTACAGAGTGTCTAGAGCACTGACGGAGATGAATCAGCACAAATATGAACGTCACTCAACTGCAGAACCCTGCGATGCACCCACGGAATGTGTGAGCTAAGGCAGTTCAGACACAGCTTCAGGACTGTACATACGCACATATTAAAGCAAAGGTAATTTAAACCCTGAGGGATTCTGTGATGGTTTTTTCTCTAGAGGAGGTTCATCTGAACATCCCTGGAGACTGAGGACCACTGGCCTGGACGAAGCCGTGTCCCCACCTTCGACAGCCGGGAACTGAGCGGGACTGAGGGGTCAAAGGCCAGACTCCAGGCCAGACTCGTGCAAAGGCCTCGTGCACACCACTCGGGGTCGCAGCAGCTTCTCAGTAGGAAGGGGGTCCTGGTGGGGTGCTGGGGTTCATCCTGGCCTGTTTGGTTTTGTTTCCTTAGTTGCAACATTTCAGATAGTGTTTCAATCAACACTGAAGCGAGAAAACACCCAACTGTGGGTCTTTGTGGAGAGACAGTGTAACAAAGTCTATGAAGCAGAAACACGTGTGTGTGCACATGCACACACACGCATGTGTCAGGCAAACAAGATTTTGTAGGGGATTGGCATGTCTAAGGTCTGCTCGGTTAAGGCTTTAACTGCCCTCCATTGTCAGCTCCACTGCTGAGCGTGTTTTTGTTTTGTTTTGTTTTTTGTGAATATTTTTATACAATAAGGGAGGTTTCTCTCGATTTCTAATTTACTGGGAGTTTTTTTTTTTTCATCATGCAGGATTGTTGAATTTTGTCCAGTTTTTCTGCTGCCTCTATCAGCATGGTCAAATAATCTCCCCTTTTATTCTATGATAATCTGATGAATTAGATTGATTGAGTTCCAAACGTTAAACCCCTTAAATTCCTGGAATAAACCACACTCGGCATGATGTATTATCCTTTTTATACATCACTGGATTCTGTTTGCTAATAATTTTGTTAGGAAATTCAGCATCTTGTAATTTTCCCTTTTTGTAATGTCTTTTTCAGGTTTTGATATTTAGGGTAGACTGGCCTCATAAAAAGAGAAAGTATTCTCTTTTTCCTATGTTCTGGAAAAGTTTGTGTAACATTATTACCATTTCATCCTTAAATGTTTGGAAGAAATGACCAGTGAAACCATCTGGACCTAATTTTATCTCATATAAAGGATCCTGGAAACCCAACTTCGGTTTTTCACAACGGGACGAAAGTGAACACAGACATCAGATCAGAGGTTGGAGCCCCTGCCCACCCCCGAGCCTCTCCCGGCCGCTGTCGCCCACCTCCCATTCTTACCTCGTCCCCGGGACGTGCCCGAGCGGGGCTCCAAACCACAGCCTCGTCACAGAAGCCTTCCAGCACATCTCAGCCACACAGCGCGTTACCGTAGGCCGCGGGAATGGTTACTAAGATAGCCCGCTTGGCATGCTTGGCTTGCTCTCTAGGGATCTGAATCTTGTCAGACTCGAAGTCCAGAGGGCCCTGAACAGACCAGCATGAGCCGCCTTCTGCTGGGGGAGCGAACAGGCCTGGACCTCTGGAGGTGTCAGGGCCTCCTCTGGCGGGGACACCATGCACGCTCGCGGTACACATCTGCTCAGTCTGCCCAGGGCTCCCGCTGCACCCGAGGCTCTCTGCACCCCCCAGATGGAGCAGCGCCGGCCTGGAGTGTCCATGTCATGGACACAGTGTCCCAAAGGGCAGGTGTCACGGCACTCACATCCCCCCAACCCCAGCAAGACAGCCTGAAGGAGCCCGGAGGGGATGGACACACAGACACATGCACACTCACCACACACACACACACAGATACACATAGACACATGCACACACATAGATACACACAGACACATGCACACACACAGAGATACACACAGACACACACACACACCACACACACAGATACACACAGACACATGCACACACACACATACATGCACACACAAAACACAGATACACACAGACACATGCACACACACAGAGATACACACAGACACATCCACACACATCACACACACACACACACAGATACACACAGACACATGCACACACAGAGATACACACAGACACCTGCACATACATCACACACACACACAGACACACACACAGATACAGACACATGCACACACACAGATACACACAGACACACACACACAAAGATACACACAGCCACACACAGAGATACAAATGAAATACACACACACAGATATACATGCACCTGTCACACACAGACACATACAGACACATGTACACACAGAGATACACACAGAGACAGACACACACGGAGTTACACATAGACACATGCACACACACAGATACACACAGATCCATACAAACATCACACACACATAGACACATGTACACATACACAGAGCTACACACAGGCACACAGATACACAGAGACAGGCACACAGATACACAGACACACACACACACACACACACAGATGCTGACCTCCACTTCTCTGTGAGGAACCCCAGGCCTGCCTGCACGCAGGACAGAGCTCACCAGGTCTGGGCTCCATGAAGCCGTGTCGGCCCTCCGCACAGCGGCAGGCAGGGGCCCATTCCCAGGGGCCACCACGCTGATGACGGGACGTCCATTTCAGGGTCACCCCGGGTGTCGTCTGGGTTGGCTAGAGGATGTTTTGTACCCCTAACCCGTGCCGAGTCATCCCCTCTGACGCGTGTTATGAAGGTTGGCAGTTGTAGGTCCCTTTGAAGCCCACTTTAAGTGGCATAAGGTCCAGCTGGTGCCAGGCTGCTCTTCCAGGTGAGCTGAGGAGTGGCCAGCCCATCGCCCTCAGGTGCCCAGGGTGCTTCTGTCAGTGAGCCGCTGGCGGCTGGCGTTCCTCCTTGGAGGCTGGAAGAGCATCATCTCTAGAAAGACGTTTCCCACTCCAAGGTTCCTTTGAAGTCTTCCGTGCTCATTAGCGTCTGCATTGTTTCAGCTGTTTTACATTAAAGCTTGTTAGATCTGGAGTCTATGTGGAGATAACAGTCGGAACAGGGATTCGATCTTATTTGGATGCTCGTCCTGTAGTTCTGACTCTATTTATTACGTGATGCACTCATGCTTCCCAGGTTCTTCATGGAGCCCTTTTATCAAACACTGAATCTCTGGAGGTGTTAGGGCCAGTGCCCCTCACAATTTATCTGATAAGCTTAAACCCGTGGTTTATTCCTCTGGCCTACCTGCACTGGCTAGTGCCCCCAGGATGAAGCTAAATACTGACGGTGACTGGAGAACCCTTGACTTGTTCTCACCGTAGTGAGAATGTTTGTGTTTCCTCTCGGTGTTGGTTTGAAGTCGAAATATTTTATTTTAAGGACGTGACCAATGATTGCTAATTACGGCAAAATCTCAGTGACTTAAATGCAAGTGTTTTGCTTTGCTTTTTTATCACTCAAATCACAGCCCACCCTGGATCATGGGGCAGTGAGGAGTCTGCTCTCGCAGCCTCTTGGGCCCATCTACCTACTGGTGCTACCACTGCCTGCGGCCTCCAGCGGCCTCCTGGCGTCTCTGCATCTGGACAGCAGGCAAGAGAAAACAGAGAGGCGATTGTTTGGGAGGTGCTCTGTGGGCCAGGCCTAGAAACGGCTGACATCACCTCTTCCTACATTTCATTGAAAAGAACTCTAGCAAACAAGAGAAGCTGACCAGTGGAGCCCACCCCTGGTCCAGGAAGGAAAGGAAACAGGTTCGGTGAGTGCTCAGCTGTGTCCATTACTCCTGTTACTGTCCACCTGTCTGCGTGGTCGTCCGTACACGCACTCTCAGGGTGAATGTGTAGTTCACTGTGTCAGTCCCAACTGGCTCCGCTGTGCTGCAGTGACAGACAGCCTAACCTAATGCACTAATGGTCTCAGTGCATTTCACACTAAAGATCCACCTACCCAATGCAGGTCTGCTCACCCCCGTTACTCAGGGACCAGCCCAATGATGCTTCCGTGACAGCCGTAGCATGAGAAGAACAGGCTGGAAAAGCAGGCCCCGCATCCTGCTGACCGAGGATGTTGGCTGTAACAGCAGTTGGCTGCAAGGGTAAGGGAGTGCCAGCCCCCCGGAGCCTGCTCACAGAGGTGTGAGAGGCAGGGTGAGCTGTGGGAGGAGCTTCCCCACTTCATGTGCATAAAACTACGAATGTGTGTTCCAAAGCCCATCTGGTGTCTGATCTAGACATGTTTTCAAGCCCACAGACATGCGTTACTATGGCTGGAAACGATCGCCTCCCTCCAAAGACAGGATTGTGTTCTCGGACGGCTGAGACTGTGGTCTGCTTGTGCCAGAGTCACACCATTAACCCCCAAACTCAACAGAGCCTGTCTAGGAAGTGTGTCTGCATTTGTTTGTCGTAAAGCAGATAAACCAAACATAACAGGTTGGGCTAAGCCATTCCACAAGCCTCCGTGCCAGGGACTAACACTTGTTGTGGCTAAAGCCTGCAGTTCAGTTGGAATCTGTCAAATACCACGGGGAAGCCAAAAACTGAACTCTCTGTTAGCAAAGGTCAAGAACTGTGGAAATTAAATACAAAAATAAAATCTCTTTGGCATTTCCATTTTCAACAGTCTTCTTCAATTTTAGAAGCAGATGACCCCTCTTTCTTTGTGGACAGTCAGGTACAAAGCATTACAATAAAGAATTATCTATTCCAGGGAAGCATGTCATCAACAATGTGAAATAAATTCCTGTTAGGCGTAGCAGCTCTTGGAATGTGGGTTATTCGTTTTTCCACTTCCAGCCATTATTCAGGTTTCTAACATGAACCTTCTCGGTGGTTGGATAGGCCAGAATAGGTCAACGTGAAACCTGAGTTAAAAATGCACTTTGGAAGAGACGGCCTTTCCAGGTCTATCCAAAGTAAGCATGTGGCCTTGCAGGAGGGCATCACCCGTCCACCTCCACGTGTGGTCCCTCAGGCGGCTTTAGGAGCAGTGACTGCCCTCACCCAGGGATTGGAGCGGAAGGTCTGGGTAAGCTGGGAACCCTCCTGTTAAAGAGAAAGAGGACAGGGGTCTTCGGGGAGCCCCCGGCATCTGGACTCAGTCTGAGCCCTTGCTTTTCTCTGCCCCACCGGGTCCACCTGATTCTGCAGCCCCAGTTGGCCCCGAATTCCCCCTTCCGCTCACAGGACTGAGATCTACCACGCCCCAGGTTCTGCGCCGAATCCTGGAGCCACAAAGCAGAGTAAACCTTGGGCCCGACTCTCGAGAACATCATATTGAGGAAGAGAACAGGTCTGTGAGCAGAGCAGAGACGGGTCAGTCGTGCTAACAGCCTGAGCGCGCGTGTGCAGCTGCGCTCACCACACGTCCTTGGGGTCATCAGAGCTGGAAGCCCCTCCTCCAGGCTGGCGGGGACCCTGGAAGCCCCCTCCACAACCTCCTTCAGAGGAAGGGGAGGCCCTCCATCAGCAGGCTCCCATTGCCCACCCCGAGGTCACTCCACGCTGGCCCCTCGCTCACCATCCTTGCTGACCGTGCTGAGTCGGGGGGTCCTCGAGACCCTTCAGGCTCAGCGTGTGATCTGTGCAAACGCCCTCAGGCGGGGCTTTGGATCCTAGGTTCTGTCCTCCCGGAGCCCTTCTGCACTCTCTCCCCGGGTCCCCCTCCCCTGGACACTGGGCCTCACCTCCCAGGGGCCCACGACTCCCTGGGGCTCCCTGGTGTCCTGCCTGCTTTGCTTCAGCCCTGCACTCCTGCTGTCTCAATTTCTCCATTTCCGGCTCCACGGCTGGGACAAGCCTGGGTCTCTGGATACTTGGCAGGCAGAAGGCCCTCCTCCCAGCTGGTCCAGCCGCCCATTCTGTGGTCTGGGGTTGGCCGTGGCCCATAGTTGTGCAAGCAGCACGTTGCACAACTTCTGCTGGGTCAGAGGACAGATGCACACTCAGCCTCACGTGGAAACACACGGCTTTGCAGGACGCCCGCACGGTGTGCGTGCCCGCGACGACGCCCTGTCTCCCCACGTTCCGGCAGCGCCTGAGTCATCAGCTCTCTGACCGCGGCCGTCCTACGGGTCTGAGGTGGTTTCCATCACCGCTGTGTCGAGAGAGGGACCATCGGGGGCCCTAGGCCTGTCGTTTGCAGTCTGTCTTGCTCACAAGCCCACGTCTGAGAGGGCCATCTGGAGCAGGCTTCCTCTTCATGGTGTGCTTCACAGATGACACCTGATAGCCAGCCCTCCCAAATATTGACTCTGCATGACTTCCTTGGGTCCTCAGAGCCGCACGGGTGCAGTGAGGCTAACCCAGCTCCTGGGCAAGCCAGGACAGGCCTGGACATCCCGCGGTGGAGGGTCAGGGCCCTGGGGACACACACATAAGCCTTGCCATCGAGTTCTCGAAGCTGACGTGGTGACAGCTGTGCAGTAATGTGAATGTACTCAGCCTCGCTGAGCTCTCTACTTCGCCGTGATGAAATCATGAATCCTAGGTATGTTTTACAACAGCTTCTAAACCAACTTCTCGCTTCATGGAGAAGGGCTGGGAAGTTTGAGAGGAAGCCAGGAACACCAGCTTGAAGAGACTCTGGTAGAAGGGGCAGGAGTCAGGTTCAGACAGGAGCGGAGGAGGTGCAGGGGTGGATGGGGAGATTTGGGAATCCCCGCATTTCCTTCTTAACATCACTAACTGGCTCCTGAAAATCACAGGTTATGCACAAAAGCACAAAGATCATGTTTTCTCTCGTGTGTGAATGGAAAAAAGTCATACTACCCTACAGGATGGCAGGTTTCCCGAAACATACCTGGGTCACGAAACGTGCACCTGATGTCTAACGGTGGGACGCACAAAGCCTAAATAATCATTTCCTGACCTTCAAACAAGCGATGTGACTGCTGCAAGCGACACACTCGCTCAGTGTGCAGGCAGTGACATGCACAGTTGGTCATGCTGTAACACACACACCGCGGTCACTCAGTGTGCAGGCAGTGACACACACAGGTGGTCATGCTGTAACACACACACCACGGTCACTCAGTGTGCAGGCAGTGACACACACAGGTGGTCATCCTGTAACACACATACCACGGTCACTCAGCGTGCAGGCAGTGACACACACAGGTGGTCATGCTGTAACACACACACCACGGTCACTCAGTGTGCAGGCAGTGACACACACAGGTGGTCATCCTGTAACACACATACCACGGTCACTCAGCGTGCAGGCAGTGACACACACAGGTGGTCATGCTGTAACACACACACCATGGTCACTCAGTGTGCAGGCAGTGACACGCACAGGTGGTCATGCTGTAACACACACACCACATTTACTACGGGAGGGGGCATATGACATATGAACTCATTTGGTTACAAAATGCAAACATTTTAAAAAGACTTCTTTTAAAGGCTCTTTCCGGTGATGAATGGTCGTACACGCTGTGCACAGGTTCTCGGGTGGGTGTGGGGGAGTGTTATTCTCTGTCATACCAGCTGGAGACCCCAGCGGGGAAGGACAGAACCAACCTGAGTTCATGGTGATGCTGACCTGCCGACACTGAGTCTCCCACCTCTGATTTCTTACTTTGTAAAAGCATAGATTTCCTAATTGTTCCAGGGGAAAAAAGCATTTATATTCATTCACTTTGGATTTTCCAACTGATATTGATGGTGATTGCAGCCACCAAATTAAAAGACACTTGGAAGAAAACCTATGACATACCTATACAGCTCATTAAAAAGCAGAGACTTGACTGCCAACAAAGGTCCTTATAGTCAAAGCTGTGGTTTTTCCAGTAATCATGTACAGATGTGAGAGATGGTTCATGAAGAAGGCTGAGTGCCGAAGAATTGATGCTTTCAAACTGCGGTGCTAGAGAAGACTCTTGAGAGTCCCTTGGAAGGCAAGGAGATCCAACCAGTCCATCATAAAGGAAATCAACCCTAAATATTTATTGGAAGGATTGAGGCTGAAGCTGAAGCTCTAATACTTTAGCCACCTGATGCAAAGAGTTGGAAAACACCCTGGTGCTGGGAAACATTGAGGGCGGGAGGAGAAGGGGACGACAGAGGATGAGATGGTTGGATGGCATCACTGACTCAATGGACATGGGTTTGAGCACGCTCTGGGAGACGGTGACGGCCAGGGACGCCCAGCATGCTGCAGTCCACGGGGACATGACGAACCACAACAGCAGCTGATCCTAGCACCGTCTCAGCGCCGCACGACCTTGCCTGCTGATTCTTTTCACATTAAATGTACACTCATGTACACTCGTGAACACCAGAGTACCCGACTAAAACCGCAGGTGAGTTTCAGGAACAAGGGACAAAAGCTTGTCTTTAGATAACCTTCCATGTTATGATTCCTACTTGTAGGATTTAAAACTAACCTTTATTATTAAAGTATTTTTTGAGAAACAAGAAAGATTTGCTATTTTATCCTTAAAGGGTTGAGGTAAAAATATAGCCAGTCCTACAGGGGCTAATCCATATTAATTTAATATAAAAATAAAGTATGCCAGCTTTTTCTAAATTTGCTTTTCTAAGTATGTGTCTGAAGTAGATGTCTCGGGAGTCCTTATTAATAAAACATGAAGGAGCCCTGGGAAACAGTGCTCAAAAGAAGGAAAAGGCAAAGAAATTTCAGTCTGGTCTGCTTGGAGGAGGACTAAAAATACACACAAGAAGAAAACCGAGAATTAGAAAAAAATTCAACAGCACTTTTTAAAATCTATCTTCTTTTCTCCTTCCATACATGATTCAGCAGAGGAGTAGGCTCTCAATAAACACAGCAGATACTGAATGAATGAATGACTAGGTGAGTGACCGGGAGGCTCGTCCCCTGGGGTCCTGCCTGTGGACGGTGGAGAAGGGAGCCGGGGGGCTGTCCTGGAGTGTAAGTGTTTGCCCCCTGAAAGCCTGCGCCCGCCCCTCTGCAAACAGGTCTACATCCTGGAGCCTGGCTGTGGCCTCATTCTCCTGATGTGAGACCCCAACCGTGAGGTCACGCGGACCCTGCTGGGCGATTGTGTCGTGTGCTTTATGCATCAACACACAAAATAGATTAAAAAAATAAAGAACCCAAAGGCTGTTTTAAAATATGATGACAACAAAGTGGCCCCATTAATGTGGGAACCAGAGTCCGAAAGAGTAGTTCGGTTAGGCTGCATTAACCTCACTCATTCGAGTAGGAAGTCCAGTTCAAACACCCACTGCTCATTGAAACCCACATCGCAGTCCTGACTCAGAAACACTGAGTTTTTTTTGACACTATAGACGACCTACTCCGGCCCCCAGGCCCTCTGTTTTCCAACAAAACAGGGCTGGACCAGGGGGTTGCCAGGGGGCCTCTCAGTCCTTGCCGTGAGCATAGCATGAACTAATGTCTGAAGAAGTACACATGCCAAGAACTCTGCCGAGACTCTGACCACGGAGAAAGAAACCTGGGCTGTTCTCCAAGAGTCTTAGAACTTACTTGAATTTTAAGTTGCCTCGTGGATACAAAACAAATCTGTTTTTAACTGAAATATTTGATTGGTGTATTCATACAGACATACTTTTAGGCATCTACCTCAACTCCCAGTATTGCAAAAGTTATTTTAAAGTCTGAATCTGTAATTAATAGGTCTTGTGGTGGGTAAGGGTACTGTTGTTCCTTAGCTCACTGTTCTAAAATCCTGCCTAGGAAAAGACTTTCTCGTCTTCAAGTTACACATGTTGGAAAATGTAAGTATAGCATTATCATTTGGTGTAGATTTAGGTATTTTAGTTGATCTAAAATT
The DNA here is from genome assembly GCA_935064755.1 of Tragelaphus eurycerus. NCBI lineage: Eukaryota > Metazoa > Chordata > Mammalia > Artiodactyla > Bovidae > Tragelaphus > Tragelaphus eurycerus. The sequence goes on along the minus strand of CAKXYN010000031.1, from coordinate 1,348,719 downwards.
ATAAAATACACAAAATTTATGCATTTATGGAGATTTCCCTAAATCAATCCTCCTCCCCTTCACCCCCACTTTTAAAAAATTTGGTCTATTATAGCTCCATAAATTTTGCTTATATGTCTTTCTTTCACACAGCTTCAGTGTTTTAGTGTTTGCAAAGATCCTGTTACAAAGCTAATACAAAAGTAATGTCAAATACAGCCATGTTACAAAGGTAGAAGCAAAAATGATTGGTTAAATTAATTTCTAAAATCAAACGTGCAGTTCCCAGCACATTTGTTGAGGAGTGACTGTTTGCAGCAGAAGGGTATATACAGATAAAAACTTCAGGGACACAATGATTAAATCAAAATAACTCCATTGAAATTATAGTGTTTTTTGTCAATGAAGAATGGATTTAAAAGACAATGAGTCAGTAACTGGAGACTCTCACTATGACCGGTAATTTTTAACATTCTTCCCAAAAAACAATTAATGAATGAGATGCCAACAGCTAACATAAGTTTCAGCCTCATTTTCTTAGTTCCTCTTCACTCTGGGTACATTTTCTTAAAGAAAAGACAAAAAGAAAAACACAAAAACAACCTGGAACTAGAACTATTTACAAAAGGAATTATTAGTGCCACAAAGATTTATAACTGCCATAACTTCCATAAGAATATGGAAATGTTTGGGGGGAGAACGGATACTTGTGTACACGTGGCTGAGTCCCCTCGCTGTTCACCTGAAACTACCAAAATGTTGTTAATCAGCTGTACACTGATTGTAAAAAATCAAAAATTGTAAAAAAATGCAAAATATTTCCAGTATTAGATAAAATTTAAAAAAAGAATGTGAAATGGTTTGTAGCTATATGTGATCCCAATACCTATCAACTCATATAGAAAAAAAATCACACATAAAATCACATTTCTGTGAAATCCACTGGCAAGCAGAAGGAAAGACAGACTCTTTCCTTTGTAAATAATATTTATATAAATAAACAGAGCTTTGCATTTGCCAGTCTCTGTAAATGCTGATGCCCTTGATTGGGCCAGCAGGTGGCGGTATGGACTGCTTGCCAGAACAGCCGGAACCTGGCTGGAATTTCTCATTGTTTCAAAAGTAATTCCCAAGAAATACAAATGAGTTAATCTTATCTGTGTTTTGAAACTTTCAAAGATATTATTCCATCCTATCAGAGACTACCGTGAACTCCCTTTGTAAAGCCTGACGATCCATCTATTTCTCTTGGCTCGGTGTGGAGCATTCAAGAGACGGGCGTCTTTCATTTCCAAGTCTTAGTAGCGGTGGGATTCGCTTTATCTATTTCACAGCCAGACAAGCACCACTGTTTACCTTGCCAAGGACAGAGCTTTGGAACGATGGGGGAATTTTCCTATCAACACACAGAGCAACATACCCGTGAAACAAAAACAAGCATGTGTTTGGAGAGACAAACACGGCCGGGGTGCAGCCCGCTGATTAGCGTCTCAGCCCACTATCCAGGCAGGATCTTCTGACAAGCCTCTCGTTCCCGTGTTTTTATTTGATATCACTTATCTGTGGGTGGAGCAGCCTCTGACAGGAGCCCTTTGGATCCTATCAACAAGATAGGAGACGCATTTATACACATGCCGACCAGTGCATCTTCTGAACAAAATTTTCTCACTCTTATTTTATTACCAAAGTTTCCAGGCTTGCTCTACACATTCCTTCCAGGAGGCATTGCTAAAACCACAGATGAGTTATTTACCCCTTTCAAGCAGGGCTTGGAGGGCAAATTCCTCTTAAAGGGCCAGATAGGAAATGTTCCAGGCTTTGAGAACCAAGAGGTAAAACTGAGGATTATGATGTAGGTGCAGCGGTAAAGAATCGCCTACCAATGCAGGAGACGCAAGAGACACAGGTTCAGCTCCTGAGTGGGAACATCCCGTGGAAGAGGAAATGGTGACCCACTCCAGGATTCTTGCCTGTTCAGTTCTGTGGACGGAGGAGCCCAGTGGGCTACAGTCCATGGGGTCCAGAGTCGGACACAACTGACCACAACAAAACAACGACTTCTACAACTATTTAAAAATGTGAGCACCATTCTTAGCTCAAGAGCAGTACAATCCCAGCCGCAGGCCAGCCTGGACCTACCAGCTTAGTCTGACAACAAGTTTCTAGAGAATAAACTCTGTGGTGGGTTTTTCTAGCCAAGCACATAAACACTCTCAGAAACATAGACTGTAGCCTTGTATACTGTTTAAAATGTTTTCCTGTTTAAAGCTATATGGTAGAGTTTCATACTAATCTTATATTTTAAGTATATTGTATTATTATCACTAAAAAATAAAAATCTCATACCTGAGATCAGAAGATTTGGTCCAAAAGACATCCGTGATGCCGTCCAGCAGGCTGGGCTTGGTGAGGGCCCGCGGCGTGGAGGGGGCGGGGGAGAGGAGAAAGCCAAAACTAAGCCACTGAGACGCGTGTACAGCGCACGCCTTGCAGTAAAGGCCTTAGTGAGAAAGCCTGTAAGCGCTCTGTGTGCATGAGTTTCAATTTCAGTTTATACTTTTTAAGAATGATCAGCACCGCAGGCCTTTAAAGAAAAGATCCCCGCTCCGGCCGGCCCTGCACAGCTCCCCTGCACCTGGCGTCCTGGTCTGTCCTCCGTGGAGATTTGAGCGGCTAATGAGCTAATCTGTAGAACTTAGAATGAAATGTGAGTTTGGGGTTCACAGTTTCTTTCTTCCCTTTCACGAGATCATAGACTATTTCACAAAGTAGATTAGCTTGTAGGAAAGGAACGGCATAAAATAACAGACTTGCTCAGTCATTATTTTATCTTTGACGTTGTAGTTTAGTCAGAAATATTCTTGGAAGCTTGCTTTATAGCAACGAGGAAAAGAAACCTAACCCACTCAGCCTGCGTGCTCAGTCCTGGTGTGGAGCTGGGAGGGGTCTTCGGGAAAGCGAGGTGCGGCCCCTTTGTCCTGCAGGCGAGGAAGCTGGGACCCAGGGCCTGGAAGCCCTGCCCCGGCGTCACACGGCAGCGGCAGGCTGAGGGCGCGCTGTCTGCCTGCTGCTCAGCCGCTCAGGCCGTCTGACTCTTTCGACCCCATGGACCATTGCCCGCCAGGCTCCTCTGTCCATGGGATTTCCCAGGCAAATATGCTGGAGTGGGTTTCCATTTCCTTCTCCAGGCGATCTTCCTGACCCAAGGAATCAAACCTGCTTCTCCTGCTTGGCAGGTGGATTCTTTACCACTGAACCACCCGGGAAGCCCAAATTAATAAAGTGTTGTTGTTTAGTCACTAACTCCTATCCGACTCTTTTGCAACCCCATGGACTGTTGCCTGCCGTTTATGGCTCCAAGGGTGGCGCTAACAGCAAGTTGTCTGTCCTTCAATGAACAGGTCTTTACTTAGACTCACAAGATAAGCACAAAATACATGCTAATTTGAATGCCTCCCAGCATTGCCCAGAGAGCCAGTATGAATGGGAATTCAGAGCACACAACTCTCTACTCCAAGCTGGTTCTGTGCCCACCTTAGAGAGTCCTGGGCAGTGAATTTGCTCCCCAGCCTGTAGACACCCAGGGACCTCCGTCCTGACTGTTCTGGGTGGGGACCAGCCACCCTGCATCTGTGGGATGCCAATCGTGGCTCAGGGAAGCCCGGGTCTGCCTTAGGCCAGAGGGACCACAGTCAGGGCACCCCAAACCTGGGCTCTGCTCACAAACAACAGGCCAACCCCTTCAACGGACAAAGTCAACACAGCCACTCACACCTCTCCATATAAACACATGACACTGCGTGCTTATAGCCAAGTCACATAAGCAGGGTTTGTTTTTAGAGTTAAGGCTTGTACTTTATGGGACACACTGTGACTCTTTAATACATCTTTATCCAAAAGTGCTATCTGCTAAGGGAACTCCTGGCTATCCACGGGGCTCACCCAGGGGCCCCATTGAGAGAGTCTGTGCGTCTGGATTCCAGACTTTTGTGTTGCCAAGTCAGACCTCCTTCAACCCAGCACCTCACCACCAGCACCCAGCCACTCCACTCATCTGCCCACCCACTCCAGAAAGAAACAGGGCTTTATCTCACTCTCTGGCTCCTTCCAACATGACAGCAGACGAATACCAACATAATGCCATGTGCAATGTGCCACCCGCAGGGGAGAGGACCCTGCCGGTGCTGCCCTGCCCTGCGTGCCCCTATCCAGCTCCCGCTTCTCAGAGATGTTCTTTCCAAGCTCGGGGCCCAGAGGAGCTGTTATCACGTGACCCCCACAGCGTCCAGACATTGACTGGGCCAAGCAAAGCCTGGCGCAGGACTGGCTTTAGTTGGAGTGGTCACCAAGAGCTTTTTCTTTGGTTGTAAGGTCTTTAAAAGGTGACCCTGAAGCCCCTGGAGCCCAGCCCTGGATCTGTGATGGAGCCTGTCTGGAGCAGGAGAGATGGGAGAGAGAGAGAGACAGAGACGGGGGAGGCCAAGGAGCAAGTCTGCAGGGCAGGCTGCCCGTGGACCCTGCTCTAACTCACTGGATGCAGCGTGTGCTCAGAGGCACCCCACCTCCTGCCCCAGGGCAGGAAGAGGAGTGCCTGGCAGGGCCCCGGGGCCTCCAAGAGCCTCAGAGCAAGCTAGGAAGCGCCGTGGCCCACGGGGGCTGACGCGCGGCCGGGGGCTGGCTTCCGCTCGCCTGCGTTTCTCGCTGTCCCCACAGTCGTGGGTTTTTCAGGCGAGCAGTTGTCAGCATTTACCGAGCAACCTTTTCTGTGTAAACCTGAGTCCTGGTGTCTCAGGGACAGTGTGTGGAGGACCCAGCCCTGGGCTGGTCCTCTCCCCAAGCACGGCTGGGCGGGCTCTAGCCCGGTACCAGGCTCCCAGACCAGGAAGGCCCAGCATGTGACCCAAGTATCTGCGAGTCCTGGACCTGACCTCATGCCCACAGCCCACAGGCCAGGAGGACACCAGACCTGCCAGAAGCCACCCCGGCGAGGTTGTCCCGTAGCTGTCATCCAACGGGAACGTGCGTCTCTCAAAGTGCACGGTTAGGATGCACTCTCAGCTGACCGCTACACTTTCCTTTAAATCACATGTCAGGATGTCAAACATTCAGGAGTATTGTTACTGAGATGCTGTACATAGACTGTACTAGCTCCTATGGAAAATAACGTTGTATCACTTTTTACCGAACTTCAAAGTGTTCTATTGAATCCTAGAGCAAATTTTCCCCAAGCTGACTCGTCTTTAAAACATCATGTTTGTTTATTTGGCTGCACCAGGCCTTAGTTGGGGCATGTGGGATTTTTAGGTGCAGCATGTGGGATCTAGTTCCCTGGCCAGGGACCAAACTCCAACCCCTGCACGGAGAGCACGGTCGTAGCCCCTGGACCACCAGGGGAGTCCCATCGCAAAGCCGACATGACTTGTGATCCTCGTCCGCTTCAGATACACTGGAGTGAGCGCATGGCCTGATTAAAACAGAAAACTCCTCTGGGATCTCAAGAAATAGTCTCCCGGGGCTGCATTTACCATCACAGCTCCGCTTCCAGAGGAAGTCTCTCTCTTCCAGTTTGCAGGGTTGGGGTCACAGGGCAGATGGGACTGCTGTTCAGCCCAGGGCCCAAGGGTTGTATTCAAGGACTGGGTGACCGGCAAAATAGTGGGTTGTTTGACACTCTTGCCCGCCGTGTGGTCTGTTTACTCCCAGGAAGAGGCTGACTAGAGGCGGCTTGACGTAGATGGAGCACCACCAGCCGCTGACCGGCGTGACTGTTTGCTCACCTACGCAGGACGTGGGGCGCGTCTCCCTCTGCACAGCACCCTCGCTGGGGGAGGCTCCTCTGTCTTCATGTTTCGCCCCTGTGCTGGTGTGTGTGAGACAGGATGACTTTCTGGGATCTGCATCCCTGTCAGTAGGTGTTGGGCTGGGACCAGCTGACTGTGCTCTGCCGGCCATGACTTTGCTCTGGGCTCCGTCTCATTTCTGTTCTAAAGCTCTTTGCAAAATGTTCTACCAGACTTACAGTCCAGCTGAGGGGCTAGTTCCCATTCTTGCTTCTCTTTTCAAATTAGGTCTCCAGCGTCAGTCTCAGCTCCATGGACAAAATGAGCTGAGAGCACTGCTTTAACTCCCAAATGTCATCCAAAGGGATGTTCTGTCTAGCCTGAAAGTCTGCCTCAGTTCCATCATTTTCGATTTTTGTTGTTGTTATTGAGAGATAATTGACATATAATATTACATGTCAACATTATATTATACGTCAATTATATTATGTCAATATTATAATATCATGAAAATATAATAATTATAATAACACTAATGATTGATATAAGTGTATATATTGCAAACTGATCACCAGAATACGTATCGTTAACATCTGTCATAATACGTTGTTATCAGAAAAATTCTCTTTCGGTAAGAACTTTTACCATCTGCTCTCTCAGCGACCTTCAAATGTGCAATCCAGTGCTGTTAGCTATGACCCCACCACGCCGCACGTCCCTTGCCCACGACTTACTTATTTCACAACTGGAGTCTGTAATTTTGGCCCCTCCCACTCACGTCACCCCACCTCTGGCAACTACCAGTCTTTCTCTGTACCTATAAACTTGGTTTGGATTTTTTTGGTTTGTTTGTTTTAGATTCCACAAATAGATGAAATCATGCAGCAATTTTTTTCTGTCTGATTTATCTCACTTAGCATAAGATCTTCAACGTCCATCTATGCTATTCCAAATGGCCAGATATCATTCTTTGTTATGGCCGGATGATATTCCAGTGTGCGGGCATGTAGACAGAAAGGAATAGATTGATAGGTAGATACAATAATTTCTTTATCCAGTCATCCATCAGTGAACACTTAGGTCATGTCCATGTCTTGGCTATTGTAAATAATGCTGCAATAAACACAATATCTTTTTTAGTCAATGTTTTCATTCTCTTCAGATGTATGCCCAGGAGCATACATCTGAAGAAGTGCTGATCATATGGTAGTTCTATTTTTAATTTCTTGAGGAGCCTCCCTGCCGTTTTCCACAGTGGTTGCACAAGTTTATGTTCCCACTAACAGTGCTCAAGAGTTCTATTTCTACACATTCTCCACAACACTCACTATTCCTCACGTTTGTGATAGCAGCCAGTCAGGCAGGTGTGAGGTTACTTCTTTCGTGATTGACTTGCATTTCTCTGATGATTAGGAACAAGGATTAAGGCTGAAGACAGTGCAGAGAAGAGGACTCAGACTCAGACAATCCTGTGAGAGCGGGCGACCGCCAGTGGAACATAATGCTTGTGCACCCCAAGACTCGGGCCCCCCGACAGTCAGCCACCTCCAATGTAGACCCCAGAACCTGTGCCGCTAGCAGGCAGGACAGCAGAGAGAAGACTCTCTCTTGAAACTCAGCTCTCAGGACAAAAAATCAGGACAGAGGGGAGCCTTGTCAGTTTTACTGACGACCCACCGCAACATGTGCCCAAGTGGACACGGGTCTGATGAGAGCAGCAAGTGCACGAATCTGTGAGGTCAGCTCAACACCAGGCTTCTAGAGTCTGGTCCTATCCCACTGGTCTCCTTCTTGGAGCCTGAAGCAAAAGACAGCAGACAGGGACGAAGGAGAGCGGCCTGACTCCACCAAGGATGCCAAAATACTGGGAAACAACCACAGAATCTGGTTTCAACCTGAGAGTCAGCAGGTGAGCTCCTCGATGCAGAGCCACCAGGCCAGCACCCAGAGCGGGTGGGGGCGAGGGGCCCTGGGTGCCCCCTGGCTGCAGGCTGGGGTCCAGGACAACAGCAGATGCAGCCCACCGCCCGGCAGGACCGTCACACCAACCAGGAAGACAAAGTCCAGGCCAGGGAGCAGAGCCGTTCGTTCAGAGCTTGCTCCAGCAGGGAGAGAGTGAGAAGGCTCCCCGGTAGAGAAGGGGAGCTTCGGTGCACCCGGCTGCAGCCTGTGGGTGTGGGGAAGCTGTGGCCAGGCCAGCTGGGGGGCATCCATGGGGCTCATCGGGGCCGCGTTCTCAGATCTCTGGTTGGTCTTGTGTTAGAAACAGCAAATTTAGGGAAGCTGTCCGCTGGGTTCATCGAGTTCCGGCCGCTGTGGGGCCAATTGTCCCAGAGGCTTGGCTTCCTGGGCCGGGGCTGCAGAGGCTGACTGTTGGCCGCAGTGTTTGCGGGGCAGTGCAGCAGGCCGAGGTGCGCAGTCTCTCAGCCTAGAGCCTGCAGCGCAGCAGGGTCCCGCCCTGAAATCTGTCTTCTCTAGATGAAGTGGGCTGCATAGGAGGCTACACATGGCAGGGTTCTTCTGAGAGAAGAAAGGAAAGACTGACAGCAACCCAAACGTCTTCCCCCTCCGAGCACAGGATGCATAAGCTGGGGTGCAGCCCGGCCCCGAAGACTGACTCAAATGTCCCCCCTCTGGGCACAGGATGCATAAGTGGGGGCGCAGCCCGGCCCCGAAGACTGACCCAAACGTCCCCCCTCCGGGCACAGGATGCATGAGCGGGGGCGCAGCCCGGCCCCGAAGACTGACCCAAACGTCCCCCCTCCGGGCACAGGATGCATGAGCGGGGCGCAGCCCGGGCCCGAAGACTGACCCAAATGTCCCCCCTCCGGGCACAGGATGCATGAGCGGGGGCGCAGCCCGGGCCCGAAGACTGACCCAAACGTCCCCCCTCCGGGCACAGGATGCATGAGCGGGGGCGCAGCCCGGCCCCGAAGACTGACCCAAACGTCCCCCCTCCGGGCACAGGATGCATGAGCGGGGGCGCAGCCCGGCCCCGAAGACTGACCCAAACGTCCCCCCTCCGGGCACAGGATGCATGAGCGGGGGCGCAGCCCGGCCCCGAAGACCGACCCAAACGTCCCCCTCCGGGCACAGGATGCATGAGCGGGGGCGCAGCCCGGCCCCGAAGACTGACCCAAACGTCCCCCTCCGGGCACAGGATGCATGAGCGGGGGCGCAGCCCGGCCCCGAAGACTGACCCAAACGTCCCCCCTCCGGGCACAGGATGCATGAGCGGGGGCGCAGCCCGGCCCCGAAGACTGACCCAAACGTCCCCCTCCGGGCACAGGATGCATGAGCGGGGGCGCAGCCCGGCCCCGAAGACTGACCCAAACGTCCCCCCTCCGGGCACAGGATGCATGAGCGGGGGCGCAGCCCGGCCCCGAAGACTGACCCAAACGTCCCCCTCCGGGCACAGGATGCATGAGCGGGGGCGCAGCCCGGCCCCGAAGACTGACCCAAACGTCCCCCCTCCGGGCACAGGATGCATGAGCGGGGGCGCAGCCCGGCCCCGAAGACTGACCCAAACGTCCCCCTCCGGGCACAGGATGCATGAGCGGGGGCGCAGCCCGGCCCCGAAGACTGACCCAAACGTCCCCCCTCCGGGCACAGGATGCATGAGCGGGGGCGCAGCCCGGCCCCGAAGACTGACCCAAACGTCCCCCCTCCGGGCACAGGATGCATGAGCGGGGGCGCAGCCCGGCCCCGAAGACCGACCCAAACGTCCCCCCTCCGGGCACAGGATGCATGAGCGGGGGCGCAGCCCGGCCCCGAAGACTGACCCAAACGTCCCCCCTCCGGGCACAGGATGCATGAGCGGGGGCGCAGCCCGGCCCCGAAGACTGACCCAAACGTCCCCCCTCCGGGCACAGGATGCATGAGCGGGGGCGCAGCCCGGCCCCGAAGACTGACCCAAACGTCCCCCTCCGGGCACAGGATGCATGAGCGGGGGCGCAGCCCGGCCCCGAAGACCGACCCAAACGTCCCCCCTCCGGGCACAGGATGCATGAGCGGGGGCGCAGCCCGGCCCCGAAGACTGACCCAAACGTCCCCCCTCCGGGCACAGGATGCATGAGCGGGGGCGCAGCCCGGCCCCGAAGACTGACCCAAACGTCCCCCCTCCGGGCACAGGATGCATGAGCGGGGGCGCAGCCCGGCCCCGAAGACTGACCCAAACGTCCCCCCTCCGGGCACAGGATGCATGAGCGGGGGCGCAGCCCGGCCCCGAAGACCGACCCAAACGTCCCCCCTCCGGGCACAGGATGCATGAGCGGGGGCGCAGCCCGGCCCCGAAGACTGACCCAAACGTCCCCCTCCGGGCACAGGATGCATGAGCGGGGGCGCAGCCCGGCCCCGAAGACTGACCCAAACGTCCCCCCTCCGGGCACAGGATGCATGAGCGGGGGCGCAGCCCGGCCCCGAAGACTGACCCAAACGTCCCCCCTCCGGGCACAGGATGCATGAGCGGGGGCGCAGCCCGGCCCCGAAGACTGACCCAAACGTCCCCCCTCCGGGCACAGGATGCATGAGCGGGGGCGCAGCCCGGCCCCGAAGACTGACCCAAACGTCCCCCCTCCGGGCACAGGATGCATGAGCGGGGGCGCAGCCCGGCCCCGAAGACTGACCCAAACGTCCCCCCTCCGGGCACAGGATGCATGAGCGGGGGCGCAGCCCGGCCCCGAAGACTGACCCAAACGTCCCCCCTCCGGGCACAGGATGCATGAGCGGGGGCGCAGCCCGGCCCCGAAGACTGACCCAAACGTCCCCCTCCGGGCACAGGATGCATGAGCGGGGGCGCAGCCCGGCCCCGAAGACCGACCCAAACGTCCCCCTCCGGGCACAGGATGCATGAGCGGGGGCGCAGCCCGGCCCCGAAGACTGACCCAAACGTCCCCCCTCCGGGCACAGGATGCATGAGCGGGGGCGCAGCCCGGCCCCGAAGACTGACCCAAACGTCCCCCCTCCGGGCACAGGATGCATGAGCGGGGGGCGCAGCCCGGCCCCGAAGACTGACCCAAACGTCCCCCCTCCGGGCACAGGATGCATGAGCGGGGGCGCAGCCCGGCCCCGAAGACTGACCCAAACGTCCCCCCTCCGGGCACAGGATGCATGAGCGGGGGCGCAGCCCGGCCCCGAAGACTGACCCAAACGTCCCCCTCCGGGCACAGGATGCATGAGCGGGGGCGCAGCCCGGCCCCGAAGACTGACCCAAACGTCCCCCCTCCGGGCACAGGATGCATGAGCGGGGGCGCAGCCCGGCCCCGAAGACTGACCCAAACGTCCCCCTCCGGGCACAGGATGCATGAGCGGGGGCGCAGCCCGGCCCCGAAGACTGACCCAAACGTCCCCTCTCCGGGCACAGGATGCATGAGCGGGGGCGCAGCCCGGCCCCGAAGACTGACCCAAACGTCCCCTCCGGGCACAGGATGCATGAGCGGGGGCGCAGCCCGGCCCCGAAGACTGACCCAAACGTCCCCCCTCCGGGCACAGGATGCATGAGCGGGGGCGCAGCCCGGCCCCGAAGACTGACCCAAACGTCCCCCTCCGGGCACAGGATGCATGAGCGGGGGCGCAGCCCGGCCCCGAAGACTGACCCAAACGTCCCCCCTCCGGGCACAGGATGCATGAGCGGGGGCGCAGCCCGGCCCCGAAGACTGACCCAAACGTCCCCCTCCGGGCACAGGATGCATAAGTGGGGACGCTGCCCGGCCCCGAAGACTGACCCAAATGTCCCCCCTCCGGGCACAGGATGCATGAGCGGGGGCGCAGCCTGGCCCCAAAGACAGTCCACGACCCCTCCTCAGCTCCCAAGCCCCCACACAGCACCCAAGGGCACCCCTTTACCCATCAGACTTCTCCAATACATTTTTAAGGACTTGAAGCAAAATTCTGCATTATTTATCATGTCTATTTCTCTCCAACCAGAGGCTGGGCAGTCACAAAAAGCAACAGAAAAGCAGACACAATTCCACAAATCAAAGTATTGTTTTTGAGGAGCAAGTCTGTTTCACTGTGAACATGGCTGTTCGAGCACGTTACAGAAACAATGCAGAGTCTCATTCAAATTAAACAAGGTTCTGCGGACATACTCTAAGAGAGACGGTCAGTGGGCTTCTCCAGAGGTCAGGACAGTGGATATTTTAGGCTTTGAGGGTCTTTCTGTATCTGTCACCTACCTTCAGTTTTGCTTATTTGTTTTTAACAATATTCGAAAATGTCGAGCCTTCCTCATTTCTAGGGCTGTATAGAAACAGATCACAGACTGGATTTGGGGCTCATAGTTCAGTTCAGTTCAGTTCAGCTGCTCAGTCGTGTCTGACTCTTTGCGACCCCATGAATTGCAGCACGCCAGGCCTCCCTGTCCACCACCAACTCCCAGAGTTCACTCTAACTCATGTCCATTGAGTCGGTGATGCCATCCAGCCGTCTCATCCTCGGTCATCCCCTTCTACTCCTGCCCCCAATCCCTCCCAGCATCAGGGTCTTTTCCAATGAGTCAACTCTTCACATGAGGTGGCCAAAGTATTGGAGTTTCAGCTTCAGCATCAGTCCTTCCAATGAACACCCAGGACTGATCTCCTTTAAGATAGACTGCTTGGATCTCCTTGCAGTCCAAGGGACTCTAAACAGTCTTCTCCAAAACCACAGTTCAAAAGCATCAATTCTTCGGCATTCAGCTTTCTTCACAGTCCAACCCTCACATCCATACATGACCACTGGAAAAACCATAGCCTTGACTAGATGGACCTTTGTTGGCAAAGTAATATCTCTGCTTTTCAATATGCTATCTAGGTTGGTCATAAGTTTCCTTCCTAGAAGTAAGTGTCTTTTAATTTCATGGCTGCAATCACCATCTGCAGTGATTTTGGAGCCCCAAAAATAAAGTCTGACACTGTTTCCACTGTTTCCCCATCTATTTCCCACGAAGTGATGGGACCAGATGCCATGATCTTCGTTTTCTGACTTTAAGCCAACTTTTTCACTCTCCTCTTTCACTTTCATCAAGAGGCTTCTTAGTTCCTCTTCACTTTCTGCCATAAGGGTGGTGTCATCTGCATATCTGAGGTTATTGATATTTCTCCCGGCAATCTTGATTCCAGCTTGTGTTTCTTCCAGTCCAGCGTTTCTCATGATGTACTCTGCATATAAATTAAATAAGCAGGGTGACAATATACAGCCTTGATGTACTCCTTTTCCTATTTAGAACCAGTCTGTTGTTCCATGTCCAGTTCTAACTGTTGCTTCCTGACCTACATATAGGTTTCTCAAGAGGCAGATCAGGTGGTCTGGTATTCCCATCTCTTTCAGAATTTTCCAGTTTATTCTGATCCACACAGTCAAAGGCTTTGGCATAGTCAATAAAGCAGAAATAGATGTTTTTCTGGAACTCTCTTGCTTTTTCGATGATCCAGCGGATGTTGGCAATTTGATCTCTGGTTCCTCTGCCTTTTCGAAAACCAGCTTGAACATCTGGAAGTTCCCGTATTGCTGAAGCCTGGCTTGGAGAATTTTGAGCATTACTTTACTAGCATGTGCTGCTGCTGCTACTGCTGCTAAGTTGCTTCAGTCATGTCCTACTCTGTGTGACCCCATAGACGGCAGCCCACCAGGTGTGTGAGATGAGTGCAATTGTGCGGTAGTTTGAGCATTCTTTGGCATTGCCTTTCTTTGGGATTGGAATGAAAACTGACCTTTTCCAGTCCTGTGGCCACTGCTGAGTTTTCCAAATGTGCTGGCATATTGAGTGCAGCACTTTCACAGCATCATCTTTCAGGATCTGGAATAGCTCAACTGGAATTCCATCACCTCCACTAGCTTTGTTCGTAGTGATGCTTTCTAAGGCCCACTTGACTTCACATTCCAGGATGTCTGGCTCTAGGTCAGTGATCACACCATCCTGATTATCTTGGTCGTGAAGCTCTTTTTTGTATAGTTCTTCTGTGTATTCTTGCCACCTCTTTTTAATATTTTCTGCTTCTGTTAGGTCCATACCATTTCTTTCCTTTATCAAGCCCATCTTTGCATGAAATATTCCCTTGGTATCTCTAATTTTCTTGAAGAGATCTCTAGTCTTTCCTATTCTGTTGTTTTCCTCTATTTCTTTGTATTGATCGCTGAAGAAGGCTTTCTTATCTCTCCTTGCTATTCTTTGGAACTCTGCATTCAGATGTTTATATCTTTCCTTTTCTCTTTTGCTTTTCACTTCTCTTCTTTTCACAGCCATTTTGCTTTTTTTGCATTTCTTTTCCAAGGGGATGGTCTTGATCCCTGTCTCCTGTACAATGTCACGAACCTCATTCCATAGTTCATCAGGCAGTCTATCTATCAGATCTAGGCCCTTATATCTATTTCTCACTTCCACTGTATAGTCATAAGGGATTTGATTTAGGTCATACCTGAATGGTCTAGTGGTTTTCCCCACTTTCTTCCATTTAAGTCTGAATTTGGCAATAAGGAGCTCATGATCTGAGCCACAGTCAGCTCCTAGTCTTGTTTTTGTTGACTGTATAGAGCTTCTCCATCTTTGGCTGCAAAGAATATAATCAGTCTGATTTCAGTGTTGACCATCTGGTGATGTCCATGTACAGAGTCTTCTCCTGTGTTGTTGGAAGAGGGTGTTTGCTATGACCAGGGCATTTTCTTGGCAAAACTCTATTAGTCTTCACCCTGCTTCATTCTGTACTCCAAGGCCAAATTTGCCTGTTACTCCAGGTGTTTCTTGACTTCCTACTTTTGCATTCCAGTCCCCTATAATGAAAAGGACATCTTTTTTGGGTGTTAGTTCTAAAAGGTCTTGTAGGTCTTCATAGAACTGTTCAACTTCAGCTTCTTCAGCGTTACTGGTTGGGGCATAGACTTGGATTACTGTGATATTGAATGGTTTGCCTTGGAAACGAATAGAGATCATTCTGTCGTTTTTGAGATTGCATTCAAATATTGCATTTCAGACTCTTTTGTTGACTATGATGGCTACTCCATTTCTTCTGAGGGATTCCTGCCTGCAGTAGTAGATATAATGGTCATCTGAGTTAAATTCACCCATTCCAGTCCATTTGAGTTCACTGATTCCTAGAATGTTGACATTCACTCTTGCCATCTCTTGTTTGACCACTTTCAATTTGCCTTGATTCATGGACCTGACATTCCAGGTTCCTATGCAATATTGCTCTTTATAGCATCGGACCTTGCTTCTATCACTAGTCACATCCACAGCTGGGTTTGTTTTTGCTTTGGCTCCATCCCTTCATTCTTTCTGGAGTTATTTCTCCACTGATCTCCAGCAGCATATTGGGCAACTACCGACCCAGGGCGTACCCTTTTCAGCCCTGCCTAAAAGCCAAAGTTCCCTGACTTCTTTTTAAAGAGAAGAAGAGAGAATATTGGAGAAATGTCTAAATCTGAATATTTAAATATGTGGGCAGGTTTCAAGTGGACTCTTCGGGCAAAGAAACTCTACGACAGAACAGACCGAAGTGGTGGCTGAAACGTTAGAATCTCCTGGAAGACTAGCTGAACCCAGCTTGCAAGGGGCCACGTTCCCCAAAGTCGCTGTGTCTGGGACACACTGAGAACCATGCTGCGGGGACTGGAGTGCCAAACGCACGTCTCCGGGTCCTTGTTTTGTGTGCTCTTGCCTTTGCTGAGTCGTTAAAACTCGTCTCAGGTCTGAAACAAGGCAGTGATGCATGGATTCTTGTCTCAGTGGCCAGTGAGTCAGGCCCCCTGCCGATGTCACTGGAACTCGTCTCAACGCACCCTGGGGACAAGGGGCAGGGGACCAGTTCGCCCAAACTCCAAGGGTCCGAGGCTCTGAGACGGGAGGGGCTTGGTCCTTTTCTCCTATTTTACACGTGTTCATTTTCTTCCACTCACACGGTATGATCGTTATACAGCCTGTAAAAGTGCCAAAGCCTGATCCATTTTCCAGTGCCGGTTCAAAGCTAAGTTGTGAGAAGGGAAAACAGTGAGGAACGTCCAGGTGGAGCTGGGGGTGGGTCAGAGGTCGGCTGCCTGGCACCTGACGCATGGCACCATCTCTGTGGCCACAATTCCTGCCAGGAGGCCCCCCTGAGGTCCCCGTGTCTTTTCTTCGGGGCACAGGACCAGGACACGGAACAGGCCTGACCCAGATTCCTTGTACTCCACCTGGCTAAAATCCACTGGCCATTTGCAACAGAGCTGTTTGAAGGAAACCTTATCTTTTCCAGAAACACTGCATACAGAAGCTCTGGGCCACCTGTTCTTATAATATTTACAGTGAAAACAGCCCTATTTTTGGATCCAAAACTGGAAGTTGGGCTTCCTGAGCTGACCTGTGGAGCATCTTTTCCCCAAGCGCTTGGGGTTTATTTATAAACATCTTGCCTGTCACCTTTCACCTTGACCCTGGTTATAGCGTGCATGGACTGTGAGAACCAGGCAAATAAACCCATCACAGAAGGACACAGCCATGCAATTTCACTTAAATGAGGTATCTGGGGTTGTCAAACTCACAAGAGCAGGCAGTAGAAGGGTGCTGGCTGCCCGGGGCTGGGACAGAGGGCAGCGGGTGTGGCTGCTCGGGGCCACGGAGCCTCAGTTCTGAAAGGAGGCAGAGTTCCGGGGTCTGCTCCAGAGCAACGTGCACTTGTAATGTTCACAATGCCGGTCTATGCGTGTAAGAATTTGTTAACTATATCTCACTGTATGTGTTTTTTACCACAATAAAAAATAATTTAGCTATTCCAATGGCAAACACCCAAAAGGTGGACAAGAAACCACTGACAAGGCTGTGCGTGGGGTCGAAGGCCCCTCACACGAGCCGACAGGAGGGCGAAACTATACAACCTTTAAGGAAGGAGGGCATTTCTTGGTGATATCACAGGTACCGGCCTGCCACCTGTCCTTTGACCCGGCAGTCACGCCTCTAGGAGTCTATCCCACAGATACGTCAGCAAAGGTGTAGGAAGACAGCTGCACAAAGCTGTTCTCTGCAGGGCTGTGTGTAACCCAGAGCCGAAGCGTGATGGAGCAACTCCACAGCACGGAAAATGAGTGAAGGGGAACATCTCTGCTGTTGTGAACCAAATATTTGTGTTCCCCAAAATTCATCCAGTGAGGAGCCGACCCTCACTGTGATGGTATATGCAGGTGGGGCCTCTGGGAGGTGATTTGATTTGGAAGCAGTCCTGTGATGGGATTAGTGGGTATAGAAGAAGAGGAGGGGTGTGTATGTTGTTCAGTTCAGTTCAGTTCAGTTGCTCAGTTGTGCCCGACTCTTTGCAACTCCAGGGACTGCAGCACGCCAGGCCTCCCTGTGCATCACCAACTCCCAGAGTTCACTCAAACTCATGTCCATTGAGTCAGTGATGCCATCCAACCATCTCATCCTCTGTGGTCCCCTTCTCCTCCTGCCCTCAATCTTTCCCAGCATGAGGGTCTTTTCAAATGAGTCACCTTTTCACATCAGGTGGCCAAAAAGTATTGGAGTTTTAGCTTTAGCATCAGTCCTTCCAATGAACATTCAGGACTGATTTCCTTTAGGGTGGACTGGTTGGGTGTCCTTGCAGTCCAAGGGGCTCTCAAGAGTCTTCTCCAACACAGTTCAAAAGCATCAATTATTCGGTGCTCAGCTCTCTTTATAGTCCAACTCTCACATCCATACATGACTACTGGGAAAACCATAGCCTTGACTAGACGGACATTTGTTGACATACAACTAAAATGTTTATGAATGCAATGATAGAATTTCTTGAGTTTCTCCAAAAAAAACAGGAGAGGGAATAAGTGAGGGTCCAGGGGAAATGAGATTAGTCCTGGGTGATGTGCTGAAACTGAGTGCTGGGTCCACAGCAGTTCACTGGGGTCATCGTACCATTCTACTTGTCTTTGCATGTAGTGGCAGACTGGCCAACTCATCCTCCCAAAGCACGTCAGTCCTCCCTTGATGCTGCAGACACAAAACGGAAGTGCCTTTTTCCTCTACCCTCTCGGCTCCAGTGATCTGCGCATCAAAGTTGTAAAAGGCATATTAATAGGAGAAAAACGTCCACTCTGTGTGTAGAGCGGAGGGGCTCACAGAAGAGTGAAAATCCCGAAGTGGCGATCAGACCCAGAGGCGCACACTCTGTGTTAACAAAGGGTGATAAATCCGTGCAGAAACGACAAGACCAAGGGAAGCAGTCGGCCTTCAGGGGGCTGTGTATTTGAGCAGGTACACGTTTAGGAGAAGCCAATGGAAGATAAGGAGGGTTTGTCTGTGCAGCCGCATCTCGGTGCGGTCTCCATCCCCTGTGATAAAGGTCGTTTTCCCTTCCTGGTATTGGGGCAGGTGGGGGCACTGCACAGGGGAAATGCACACCATGCTTTTAGGCAGACGGGATGGGCAGGAAGCTCTGCTGCTGGCTGCTCTTCCTCAGCTGCTCTCAGTTCAAAATAACCCTTGTGCCCAAGTGGCAAATTTGGAGGCGGCCTGTTCTAATCCCCTTCAGCGTCTCCCTCAAGACGAGAGCCAGGCTGGGCCGCCAGGAACCAGACTCCTCCAGCCTTGTTGCTCTGCTGCCTTCGGGCAGGGCCTCCGCCACTCTCTCTTGCTGGCTCCTCACCCTCTAGCCGCAACGTCTGCATTCTGGCTGGCAGGGAGAGGGAAGGACAAGGAGCAGTGTGTCCTTCTCTTAGGACAGTAACTAGGCACAGAGTTCTAAGACTCCATCACCTATCTCGGTGGAGCCAAGAGGCGTGGTACACTGGATTCCTCTTGCAAAGTGGGAGGTTTCTCACATTTCCACCTTATGGCTAAAATTTTCTGGTAGCAATAAAATAAGATTTCACACCCTTTCCCCCCGCGATCATCTTTGCCAGCGTTTGAACAGAAACACACCCTGGTATCCAAATAAAGTAACTTCTGGTATGAAAAATGGCAAGCCGTATGCCATAAAACTTCAAAACCAATCTAAAATTGGTAGAAGAACTCCTAAAGAGCCCTAACATCATTAAAAACAGAGTGAAGATATTAAAATTGAATTTTCAAAGGCCAAAGATTGTGGTATTTTTGCACAGATGTCAGTAAGATGTTCTGCTGATACCACCTTGAGACAAATAAAACAGGGCTGATGTTTGTGTGTACACTCGTGTGTGCTTTTTTCCTGGATTCTTGTTGTCTTTAATTTTCTTATTCCTGGAAAAGGCTTACTCAACCCTGAGGCTTTTTTCGTAATAAGACCTTTCCAAAGGCCTCTGGTTCAATGGCACTCAATAAATCTTTTAAAGTAGTAAAATTGAAAGCAACATTTTTTAAATGCCCCAGGACAATATCCTGTCTCACAAACATAAGGATCAGTTCTCAAGGAAGAGAATTTTTGTAAAACACTGATAGAGCTCAGCACAGCACACTTCTCAACTGTCTGGAGGGGATCTCTAAGAGCTCACTGTCCAGTGAGAAAAGCCAAAATTTTCTGAACAGGATGGTGATTAGATTATTAAGGATAATCTGGTCCCTGATCCAGCAGTGATTCTCCACCATCAACAACTGGATGATGAATCGGCTACGAGGAGCCATAAAGGAAGAGTAGAAGATCTTCCAACCCCTTCTGTGATGCAGACCCCATCATTCCAGGCAAAGATGAGATAGCCAGCTGTTAAACAGTTTTTTCTGAGTTTCAGAAAAGCAATAAAATGTATGGTTATGAAGAATGGAGTACCATACCTATTGGTGGAAAATATATCCTAGAGAGACATTAAATAAAATACTTTTATTTCCTTAAAACCTTGAAGTTGTAGGTCCTGAGATGTGACTAAGCCACACACTTTACTACGGTGGGGACCCGATGGACCCCCTACAGTCTGTGTAGGCGGAAAATCGTCGCTCATTCGGGTCAGACTCTTTGCAACCCCGTGGACTGTAGCCCACCAGGCTCCTCTGTCCATGGGATTCTCCGGGCAAGGACACTGGGGTGGGCTGCCAATCCCTTCTCCAGGGAACCTTCCTGCTCCAGGGGCTGAACCTGGGCCTCCTGCATTACAGGCAGGTTCTCTACCATCTGAACCACCAGGGAAGCCCAAGAATACTGGAGTGGGTAGCCTTTCCCTTCTCCAGGGGATCTTCCTGATCAGGGATTGAACCTGGGTCTCCTGCACTGCAAGCAGGTTCTTCACCATCTGAGATTATTTTAAAGTGAAAACATTTGGTTTTGATAGGGCTCAGGACAGGCCACCCCAAAATATGCTGGGTTGGTTGGTATACTGATTATTTTTCATTAAAGTTACTCTAGAAACAGCCAATGTGTGAAGGACAACCTCATCTTCCTTGGTCCCCATGAAAGTGCAAAATAAATATCCCTTAGGAAGTACCCTTCCTGCACTAGGAGGCAGAGAGACAACTCATCACCAGAGACAGAGAATTTAAGGCAGAGAAGTCCATGTAAACAGCCTGGTTACTTGTTCACTAATTCACCGCCGCCAAGCCCAAACCTCTTTGTCTTGCAAAATTTTCACAAATTTGTTGTTTCTTTGTCTGAAAAGTATAAAAGCTGTCTGCTTTGGTCCCTTCTTTGAGTCTCATTTCTATGAGTTCCTGAATATAGGAGTCATGTTTGGTTTCCTCCTATTCGTCTGTCTTACATCAGTCCAAAGAAAGCTGATGTGATAGTATACAATCGCTTCTTAGTTTCCAGTAGAAATAAGGGTTCCTATGGGTCAAAATTTCTAATATGTAATTAAAACTACTAGAAATAATAAGGGAAATGTATGCAGCAAATGTAGGGTATGTGTTTCTGGTAAGAAAAAGTATGAGGAGTGGGCCTCTAATAATTTCCTTCTCGTTAAAGAACTTGTTTTAGGATAGTTTGTACACAAGATGTGAAAATGGCAAACGAGTGCATGAAAAGATGCTCGACCTCACTAATCAGCGGGGAGATGAAAACCAAAACCGTGGTGAGATGTCACCTCACACTTGTTCCAAGGGCCATGAGCAAAACTACAAGGAATCACAAGTGTGGCTGAGGGTGTGGCGAGAGGGGAACACGCGTGCACAACTGGTGAGGACTGTAAATTGGTGCAGCCGCCGAGGAAAACATTACGGAGGCGCCTCAAAAAATTAAAAGTAGGGCCATGCTGCTGCTGCTGCTAAGTCACTTCAGTCGTGTCTGACTCTGACTTCTGGGTGTCTGACTCTGACTTCTGGGTATCTGTCCAACAGAAACAAAACCATCACCTTGGGAAGATGTCTGCACCCTCATGCTCACTGCAACATGATTCACAACATGCAGAGACAACCTGTGCTCATCAGCAGATGAGTGGATTAAAAATGTGGAACACACACACACACACACGTGATGTGCCATGGAATATTATTTAGCCATTAAAAAGAAGGGCATCCGTGGGAATTCTCTGGTGGTCCAGTGCTTAGGGTTCAGCCTTTTCACTCCTGGGGCCTGGCTTCAATTCCTGGTTGGAGAACTAAGATCCTGCCAACCATGTGGTATGGCCAAAACAAAGAAAGAAAAAAAAGGAAATCCTGTCATTTTCGACAACAGGGATAAACCTCTGAGGGCATTATGCTGAGATAAATCACACAAAGACAAATACTGAACAATCTCACTTGCAGTGAAATCTTTTTAAAATCTTGAACTCGAGAGGGTGGTGGGCAGCTCCACCCCCTTACAGAATGTGAACTGATGTAAGGTGACATGAGATGGAAACTGAGCTTTCTAAATTAGTTCTTGTCGAGGAGGAAAGGCTGGGTCTCGAGCTTCAGCTGTGGAGCTAAGAAGATCTCAACCTTGCCTGCAAACCAGAAGCGTGAGCGGAGCTGCTGGAATCTCTGAGGCCCGACTCCACCCTCCGCGATTCCGAGCCCCTCTGTCTGGGTTCGGCCCAGGCATGGCCATGTTTTTAAGGCTCTCCAGGTGATCCGATTGTGCCGCCATCCTGCCAGACGCGTGGTTCCTCATGAAGAGCTCAGTCTTGTAGCCGGTGATACACACAAAGGCAAACCCACTGCAGTGCCCTCCCTACGGAGGAACGAAGGAGGAGGCTTGGAGCCAGGGAGAATGTGGGGCGCGCGCACACCGCAGAAGAGAGGACTGGCCTTTCCCAGCTGCTGCAGGTTCTCGCAAAGCTGGGCCCTTGCCCTCAGGGCTGGGGGAAGCGCAGGTCAGCGGCTGCCAGGCAGGATCGCATCCCTGGTGAGGCTCCCAGAAGCCCCAAGCTTCAGGCTGTCCCAGCGAGAGGCCCCGGGTGGGACGGCCCGGGAGGGCGGGGCCAAGGGTCGGCAGGAAAACAGCCATCCGCCCTTGAAAACCACTTGGCGGGAAGACAGCCACATGTTGCATTTCCAAAGCAGAGCTGTGTGTTAGTCGCTCAATCGTGTCCGACTCTTTGCCAGCCCGTGGACTGCCAGGCTCTCTGTCACAGGATCTCCCAGGCAAGATTACTGGAGTGGCTTGCCATTTTGTTCTCCAGGGGATCTTCCCGACCCAGGGATCGAACCCGCATCTCTTGTGTCTCTTGCATTGGCAGGCGGATTCTTTACTGCTGAGCATCAGAGGGGAGGAGGCGTTGAATGGATGTGGTGAAAACACCACCACACTTTCTCTGCACTGTGTGATGAAAAAGAAAATGGTAAGCATTCAGAAAAGTGCTGAATACTGAATCTGTCTAAAATTTCCAAACAAAATCCGGTCAAACATTTTACAAGGAAAATTGAACTTGGCTTGACACCAGGCAGGATTGCTAGGGGCCTTCCCGGGTACAGCGCCCCTTTGTGTCCTCGGTCCTGTTTCTGTCTGTCTCTTTCTAAGTTAATTTTGCTTGGCTGCACTGGGGTGTTCAGCTGCAGCGTGCAGGGTCTTGTCTTTTCTGCGGCAGGCGGTGTCTGTACGTCGTGGCGTGCCAGCTCTGAACTGAGGCGTGTGGGATCTGGTTCCCTGACGATGGATTGAGCGCAGGCCTCTGCACTGGGAGCCCAGAGCCTTACCTTTGTGTGGGAGAAAGGCTTTCATCCCCGAGGTGTCCCCGTTTCCAAAGTACAGGACAGTAGAGTCATAGGATCCCTAGTCCTTACCTTACTGTGGGAGAAAGGCTTTCATCCCCGAGGTGTCCTCGTTTCCAAAGAGCACACTCAAGAGTACAGGACAGTAGAGTCATAGGATCCCTAGTCCCTCCTGAAGGGATACAGATAATCTGACACACATCCTGAGCCGTTTTGCAGAAACTAAGACACACACACACCCCCCACCTCCATCTGAGGAGGACGGTGACCACATGCCGGCCACAAGCACATAGATCCCAGACTGGCTGAAACCTGAAGGTCAATGACTGAGATTCCTGAAATGTGCATCCCATTCCCTCTCCACCAACCAGTCAAGCAGGTCCATGAGCTGATCAGGCCCCTGCAACCTTCACTCCTAACACTGTTGCTAAAACCCTAAGCTGAACGCCCCAGGGATGAACTGTCCTTCCGAAAATGTGAGAAGCTGTCTGGCTCCTTGTGGTGGCAAATAGGACCCGCCACCCGGGACTTCCCTGGTGCTTCAGTGCTTGAGATTCCAGGTTCCTAGTGCAGGAGGCCTGGCTTTGATCCCTGGTCAGGGAACTAGGTCCCACGTGTTGGAACCAGGACATGGCACAGCCAAAATAAAAATAATAGTAAAAAAGAAAAAGACCCACTGCTGCCTGTTCTCAGCATCCCAGCTTCATTCCACCCTGCCTTGTGAGGGCCACTCCCTTGCTTTACCTTTGCATGCCATTTTGCTTGTTTTTAGATCCTAATTCTGTCATTCCAGATTAAATTCAGAATAGCAAAAAGGATAAATAACTTACCTCTTCTAACTCCAAGATCCACTCCTGAGAATGGTCCTCCAGGAGCCCTGGGGGTCCACATGGTGGTCTGAGAGGGTACAAACATCTGGAGATCCTCAAGGAAGCCAGTGGGTCTAGAAATGTCTTTCAGCCAGACTCTCCTAGTTCCTCAGGAATGGAATGCTCTCCATCTAGTTTTGTACATGGTGGGTTTTCAGAAAAATGTCACCATTTGGTTCATTATGGTTGTGGAGTAACAGTAATAGCTGATTCACTGAACCAAATCACGGTGTTCACTAACAGTTTCATTTTACTTAACTTCATTCCTGGAAATTTAGGTAGCAGCGTGGCGCCCCTGGCTTTCTTCTGCCCTATCGAACTTTGTGATCTGTTAACACCTGCTGAGTCAGAACGTCTGGGATTTTCCCATTTGTTCATGATAAGCATAGAGTGAGTTAGAGTGACAGAAGACACCTGATACCGTGTCTTATTTCCTGTAACCCCCCGACCCGGGCCAGAACAAGAAGTATCTCCCTGCTGTTGATCAAAGATCTGCAGTGATTCACATCATACCCCTTTCCAGATAACCCAGCATGAGCTGCTAGCCTCACATTGCCTGGCAAGCAGTCGGCACTGAGAACTATTTTCTGATGAAAGCTGACCAAGTATAACGTTCAGCCTCAGGCTAAGTCCCTTTTGTCTCTCTCAGAACTGAGCAATGAGAAAACTGCTCAGCGTTTTCCTCAAAGCACTTTATTGGACTTGAACAGAACACTGAAGTCTTCTCTCTGGACTAAGTGATTTTTTAAAAAACTTTTAATAGGAACACATGTTTTTATTTGTAATTTTGCATGGTAATTCTGGCGACCAGTCTCCACTGTTTTAGGGGAAAACAGTGGATACAATAAGCTGAGATGACTTCACCAGGCTCGTGAGGAAGAGGAAGGAGGGCATTCCTGACCTTGAAGGTCATCATCTCCATGGATTGATTTGTAAGCCACCCTGATAAAGTGCAGCCAGTAGAGGAACAGCGCTGTCTGTTTCTCATCAGGACTCGTCAGTCAGCATTCATTGAACATCTTTCCAACGTGCGCTGGGAGGTTGAGAGAAATAAAGTGCACAGTTCTGCTTTTGAGGAGCTGGTGAGTCCAGAGGTGCTGGGCCATCCTGATAGTTTCTTGATTCATTAAGAACTCTGTTTCGATTTTATATACTCTGATAAGGAAAGTTATGACCAACCTAGATAGCATATTGAAAAGCAGAGACATTACTTTGCCAACAAGGGTCCGTCTAGTCAAGGCTATGGCTTTTCCTGTGGTCGTGTATGGACGTGAGAGTTGGACTGTGAAGAAGGCTGAGTGCCGAAGAATTGATGCTTTTGAACTGTGGTCTTGGAGAAGACTCTTGAGAGTCCCTTGGACTGCAAGGAGATCCAACCAGTCCATTCTGAAGGAGATCAGCCCTGGGATTTCTTTGGAAGGAATGATGCTAAAGCTGAAACTCTAGTACTTTGGCCACCTCATGCTAAGAGGTGACTCATTGGAAAAGACTCGGATTCTGGGAGGGATTGGGGGCAGGAGGAGAAGGGGATGACAGAGGATGAGATGGCTGGATGGCATCACTGACTTGATGGATGTGAGTCCGAGTGACCTCCGGGAGTTGGTGATGGACAGGGAGGCCTGGCGTGCTGCGATTCATTGGGTCGCAGAGTCGGACACGACTGAGCGACTGAACTGAACTGAACTGAAACTGAGAAGGCTTTTGCAGGAAACACTAATTTCTAGTCCTGACATGACTTAGATTTTTGGATCAGAGAACGAATGAGGGAGCTGAGAGGTTTTTTGACCAACCAGAAGTTTCCATCCACTTTGAATTCTCTCTTTTCTTTTGGCTATGTCATCTTTGGACGAGGGGTCTCTCCTCACCGCCGCCCTTCCTGACCTCGGTCGTGGGGTAGCTCCTCTCGGCCGCGCTCGGGGTGCTCCTAGTGCGCGACGCAGCCGGCGGGGCGCTCTTAAATTGTGCGCCGGTCGTGGGAAGGCGAGGGGCGCTCTTCAGTTTTCATCCCAATCCCAAAGAAAGGCAATGCCAAAGAATGCTCAAACTACCGAACAATTGCACTCATCTCACATGCTAGTAAAGTAATGCTCAAAATTCTCCAAGCCAGGCTTCAGCAATATGTGAACCGTGAACTTCCTGATGTTCAAGCTGGTTTTAGAAAAGGCAGAGGAACCAGAGATCAAATTGCCAACATCCGCTGGATCATGGAAAAAGCAAGGGAGTTCCAGAAAAACATCTATTTCTGCTTTATTGACTATGCCAAACCCTTTGACTGTGTAGATCACAATAAACTATGGAAAATTCTGAAAGAGATGGGAATACCAGACCACCTGATCTGCCTCTTAAGAAATCTGTATGCAGGTCAGGAAGCAACAGTTAGAACTGGTCATGGAACAACAGACTGGTTCCAAATAGGAAAAGGAGTACGTCAAGGCTGCATATTATCACCATGTTTATTTAACTTATATGCAGAGTACATCATGAGAAATGCTGGACTGGAAGAAACACAAGTTGGAATCAAGATTGCTGGGAGAAATATCAATAACCTCAGATATGCAGATGACACGACTCTTATGGCAGAAAGTGAAGAGGGGCTAAAAAGCCTCTTGATGAAAGTGAAAGTGGAGAGTGAAAAGGTTGGCTTAAAGCTCAACATTCAGAAAATGAAGATCATGGCATCTGGTCCCATCACTACATGGGAAATAGATGGGGAAACAGTGGAAACAGTGTCAGACTTTGTTTTTCTGGGCTCCAAAATCACTGCAGATGGTGACTGCAGTCATGAAATTAAAAGACGCTTACTCCTTGGAAGGAAAGTTATGACCAACCTAGATAGCATATTCAAAAGCAGAGACATTACTTTACCAACAAAGGTTTGCCTAGTCAAGGCTATGGTCTTTCCTGTGGTCATGTATGGATGTGAGAGCTGGAGTGTGAAGAAGGCTGAGCGCCCAAGAATTGATGCTTTTGAACTGTGGTGTTGGAGAAGACTCTTGAGAGTCCCTTGGACTGCAAGAAGATCCAACCAGTCCATTCTGAAGGAGATCAATCCTGGAATTTCTTTAGAAGGAATGATGCTAAAGCTGAAACTCCAGTATTTTGGCCACCTCATGCGAAGAGTTGACTCATTGGAGAAGACTCTGATGCTGGGAGGGATTGAGGGCAGGAGGAGAAGGGGACGACAGAGGATGAGATGGCTGGATGGCATCACTGACTCGATGGGTATGAGTCTGGGTGACCTCCAGGAGCTGGTGATGGACAGGGAGGCCTGGCGTGCTGCGGTTCATGGGGTCACAAAGAGTCGGACACGACTGAGCGACTGATCTGATCTGATGTCATCTTTTGTTTGTTTGCTTGTTTTTCTTTTTTTCTGAACACGATCAAAGCTTCATACTGGATTCCAAAGATGCTCATATAAATTTTGCATGTATTGTGCCTAATCGTTCAGTCCTGTCCAACTCTTTGTGACCCCCTGGACTGTAGCCCACCAGGCTCCTCTGTTCATGGGATTCTCCAGGCAAGAACACTGGAGTAGGTAGCCATTCCCTTCTCCAGGTGATCTTCCCAACCCAGGAATCGGGCCAGGTTTCCTGTATTGCAGACGAATGCTTTACCAGCTGAGCCACCAAGGAAGCCCCAAACTTTGCGTATGTAAATAGAGTTCCCAGCACAGCAGAGCGGGGAGTGCGCTGTTGTGAGTAAACGCTTTACGACTTTTCCTTTGGTTTATTTTCAATGCGCTTTACAACTCCATCAATTAGCCCTTTTTGTGAAATTTTTTCTGGAGATTTTTTAAAAGACAGGCAACAACTTTTTACAGGTTGCACGAACCATTCACTATAAGGTTTTGGACCCAACTTCAAAGTGTGTTTTTGGGGAGTGTTCCCACATCACCAAGGGGCAGTTGTGTGTGTGTGCTCAGTCACTTCAGTTGTGCCCGACTCTTTGCAATCCCATGGACTGTAGCCCACCAGACTCCTCTGTCCATGGAATTACCCATGGACAAAGGACACTGGAGCGGGTTGCCATTTCCTTCTCCAGGGGATCTTCCTGACCCGGGTATCAAACTCGCGTCTCTTATGTCTCCTGCACTGGCAGGCATGCTCTTTACCACCAGAGCCGCTGCAGCTGGGTGTCTGTCCTACAGTCAACTCAGCTCTGACACCGTGCATCTGGGGACAGCATCGGATCCCATAGTTAGGGGCTCAGTCCCATGAGCTGCCTTCCACCGGAGACACCAAACACAAGCCTGGGTCGTCACCTGTGCTTCTGACCAACCAGCAATAAATCAGTGGCTTCCAGGATCTCCTCCTTGGGTTCAATCAATTTACTAGAGCAGCTCATGGAACTCAGACTTTATTTACTGGATACTGGTTTGTCTTGAAAGATTATAGCTCAGGAATAGCTGGTGTAAGACAGGGCAGGTGTGGGAAGGGGTGGAGATTCCACACCCTCCACAGGTGCCACCTGCTCCCCAGATCACATGTGTTCAACACAGAAGCTCTTGAAACCTTTATCTTCCAGGTTTTATAGTCTCCATGATGAAATCACAAGTGATTAAATAACTGACCATTGATAACTCATGGAACATTCAGCCTCCCCTGCCTGGAAATCAGGAAGTAGCCCTGAAGTTCCAACCTGTTTTCATGGCTGGTTCCCTGGCAACCAGCCCTGCCTGCACCTCCCCCTCCAGCCCACCCCCACCCCCCACCCTCAGATGCTTCCAAAGTCATCTCATTAACAAAATCTCAGTTAATGTGGGGGTATGGGCTTGTTATGAACGCCAGGACACCCAGTTCACTTTTATGACTTTGAAGCAATTTCAGGACTGAGGACAAGAGAGCAAATACACTGATAAAAGGTATTCCTGTTCCCGAGTTGCCCATGGAATTCCAAAGGTTTGGGGGGAACTGTGAGCCGGGATATGTGGACAAAAGCCAAATATATATGAGAAATATATGTTGGTCACCTGAGTGATCAGATAAATATTTATTATAGGTCATAATGTTGCAGGAAGGGGGACCCCTTCCAGGCCTGAAACGGCTCTTGTCTAACACTCGGAAATGAATTGTCCGAGGAGGCATGTGTGCTGACAGAGCAAGAGATTTTATTGGGAAAGGGCGCCCAGGAGGAGAGCAGGAGGGGAAGGGAACCCAGGAGAACAGCTCTGCCAGCCTCGGGTTTATGGTGGTGGGATTAGTTTCCGGGTGGTCTTTGGCCAGTCATTCTGACTCAGAGTCTTTCCTGGTGCTAGCAAGAGGGATTCTGGGCAATGGATGGACATTCGGTGTCTCCTTTTGACCTTTCCCAAACTCTTCCGGTTGATGGTGGCTTATTAGTTCCGTATTCCTTACCAGGATCTCCTGTCATAAAACAACTCATGCAAATGGTTGCTAAAGGGTCTGACCAGCGTGGGCGGTTTCAGTCAGCGTGCTTCCCCTAACAATAATACTGCACACATTAAACCAGAAACACAAATAAAAACATTTAAAAAGTATCTGTTTTTAATATTTTACCAGATTTGTTATTATCTAATGTTATTTATTCAGCAATATTGTTTATTTGGGCTTTCCCAGTGGCCCAGGAGAAAGGAGCAGTGACCCCACAAGAGACCCAGACATGCCCATGAGTGTCCAGGAGTCTCTGGTGGAGGTGAGGGTCGGAGGTGGCCTGCTGCAGGGTGGGGGCATTGAGCGCAGCAGTGCACATGGGACCTACCTTTGGAAGGAGGTCACCATTATCCTCATGACCTCCACCATAGGTGGCCTCAGGCCAAGCAACAGGGAGGGAACACAGCCCCACCCATCAACGGAAAATTGAATTAAAGGTTTACTGAGCATAGTCCCACCCGTCAGAGCAAGACCCAGTTTCCCCCTCACTCAGTCTCTCCCATCAGGAAGCTTCCATAAGCCTCTTATCCTTCTCCATCAGAGGGCAGAGTGACTGAAAACCACAGTCACAGAAACTAACCAATCTGATTACCTGGACCACAGCCTTGTCTAACTCAATGGAACTATGGGCCATGCCATGCAGGGCCACCCAAGACGGGCGGGTCATGGTGGAGAGTTCTGACAAAACGTGGTCCACTGGAGAAGGGAATGGCAAACCACTTCAGTATTCTTGCCTGAAGAACTCCATAAACAGCATGAAAAGGCAAAAAGATAGGACACTGAAAGATGAACTCCCCAGGTCAGTAGGTGCCCAAAATGCTACTGGAAATCAGTGGAGAAATAACTCCAGAAAGAATGAAGAGACGGAACCAAAGCAAAAACAATTCTCAGTTGTGGATGTGACTGGTGATAGAAGCAAGATCCGATGCTGTAAAGAGCAATATTGAAACTGGAATGTTAGGTCCATGAATCAAGGCAAATTAGAAGTGGTCAAACAGGAAATGGCAAGAGTGAATGTCAACATTTTAGGAATCAGCAAACTAAAATGGACTGGAATGGGTGAATTTAACTCAGATTACCATTATATCTACTACTGTGGGCAAGAATCCCTTAGAAGAAGTGGAGTAGCCATCATAGTCAACAAAAGAGTCCAAAGTGCAGTACTTGGATGCAATCTCAAAAACGACAGAATGATCTCTGTTTATTTCCAAGGCAAACCATTCAGTATCACAGTAATCCAAGGCTATGCCCTGACCAGGAATGCTCAAGAAGCTGAAGTTGAACAGTTTTCTGAAGACCTACAGGACCTTCTAGACTAACACCCCAAAAAGATGTTCTTTTCATTATAGGGGACTGGAATGCAAAAGTAGGAAGTCAAGAGCTACCTGGAGTAACAGGAAAATTTGGCCTTGGGGTACAAAATGAAGCAGGTCAAAGGCTAACAGAGTTTTGCCAAGAGAACGCACTGGTCACAGCAAACACCCTCTTCCAACAACACAAGAGAAGACTCTATACATGGACATCACCAGATGGTCAATGCAGAAATCAAATTGATTATATTCTTTGCAGCCAAAAATGGAGAAGCTCTATACAGTCAGCAAAAACAGGACTGGGAGCTGACTGTGGCTCAGATCATGAACTCCTTATTACCAAATTCAGACTTAAATTGAAGAAAGTAGGGAAAACCACTAGAACATTCAGGTATGACCTACACCAAATCCCTTAGGGTTACACAGAATGTGAAAGTGAAGTCACTCAGTCATGTCCAACTCTTTATGACCCCACAGACTGTAGCCTACCAGGCTTCTCTGTCCATGGGATTTTCCAGGCAAGAGTACTGGAGTAGATTGCCATTTCCTTCTCCAGGGGATCTGCCCGACCCAGGGATCGAACCCGGGTCTCCCACATTGTAGGCAGACGCTTTTACCATCTGAGCCACCAGGGAAGTCCAGGGTTATACAGTGGAAGTGACAAATAGATTCAAGGGATGAGATCTGATAGACAGAGTGCCTGAAGAACTATGGGTGGAGGTCCATGACATTGTACAGGAGGCAGTGATCAAGACCATACCCAAGAAAAAGAAATGCAAAAAGGCAAAATGGTTGTCTGACGAGGCCTTACAAGTGGCTGAGAAAAGAAGAAAAGCTAAAGGCAAAGGAGAAAAGGAAAGATATATCTATTTGAATGCAGAGTTCCAAAGAATAACAAGGAGATATAAGAAAGCCTTCCTCAATGATCAGTGCAAAGAAATAGAGGAAAACAATAGAATGGTAAAGACTAAAGATCCCTTCAAGAAAATTAGAGATACCAAGGGGACATTTCATGCAAAGATGAACACAATAAAGGACAGAAATGATATGGACCTAATAGAGGCAGAAGATATTAAGAAGAGGTGGCAAGAATACACAAAATAACTATACAAGAAAGATCTTCATGACCCAGATAATCAGGATGGTGTGATCACTGACCTAGAGCCAGACATCCTGGAATGTGAAGTCAAGTGGGCCTTAGAAAGCATCACTACGAACAAAGCTAGAGGAGGTGATGGAATTCCAGTTGAGCTATTTCAAATCCTAAAAGATGATGCTGTGAAAGTGCTGCACTCAGTATGCCAGCAAATCGTGAAAACTCAGCAGTGGCCACAGGACTGGAAAAGGTCAGTTTTCATTCCAATCCCAAAGAAAGGCAATGCCGAAGAATGCTCAAACTACCACACAATTGTACTCATTTCACACGCTAGTAAAGTAATGCTCAAAATTCTCCAAGCCAGGCTTCAGCAGTATGTGAACCATGAACTTCCAGATGTTTAAGCTGGATTTAGGAAAGGCAAAGGAACCAGAAATCAAATTGCCAACATCCACTGGATTATCTGAAAAGCAAGAGAGTTCCAGAAAAAAAATCTACTTTTGCTTTATTGATTATGCCAAAGCCTTTGACTGTGTGGATCATAATAAACTGTGGAAAATTCTTCAAGAGATGGGAATACCAGACCACCTGACCTGCCTTCTGAGAAATCTGTATACAGATCAAGAAGCAACAGTTAGAACTGGACTTGGAACAATAGACTGGTTCTAAGTAGGGAAAGGAGTACGTCAAGGCTGTATATTGTCACCCTGCTTATTTAACTTATATGCAGAGTACATCATGTGAAATGCCAGGCTGGATGAAGCACAAGCTGGAATCAAGATTGCTGGGAGAAATATCGATAACCTCAGATATGTAGATGACACCACCCTTATGGCAGAAAGTGAAGAAGAACTAAAGAGCCTATCGATGAAAGTGAAAGTGGAGAGTGAAAAAGTTGGCTTAAAGCTCAACATTCAGAAAACGAAGATCATGGCATCTGGTCCCATCACTTCATGGCAAATAGATGGGGAAACAATGGAAACAGTGACAGACGTTATTTTCTGGGGCTCCAAAATCACTGCAGATGCTGATATCAGCCATGAAATTAAAAGATGCTTGCTCCTTGATAGAAAAGTTATGACCAACCTAGACAGCATATTAAAAAGCAGAAACATTACTTTGCCAACAAAGGTCCGTCTAGTCAAAGCTATGGTTTTTCCAGTAGACATGTATGGATGTGAGAGTTGGACTATAAAGAGAGCTGAGCCCTGAAGAATTGATGCTTTTGAACTGTGGTGTTGAAGAAGACTCTTGAGAGTCCCTTGGACTGCAAAGAGATCCAAGCAGTCCATCCTAAAGGAAACCAGTCCTGAATATTCATTGGAAGGACTGATGCTGAAGCTGAAACTCCAATACTTTGGCCACCTGTTGTGAAGAACTGACTCATTGGAAAAGAACCTGATGGTGGGAAAGATTGAAGGCGGGAGGAGAAGGGGACGACAGAGGATGAGATGGCTGGATGGCATCATTGACTCAATGGACATGAGTGTGAGTAAGCTCCAGAATTTGGTGATGGACAGGGCAGCCTGGCATGCTGCAGTCCATGGGGTCGAAAAGAACTGGACACGACTGAGCAACTGAACTGAACTGAACTGAGTGGCTCAAATGGTAAAGAATTTGACTGCAATGTGGGAGACCTGGGCTCGATCTTGCCCGAGCCTTCCCCCATGAATGAGTTATGGAGTTTTCAGTATTGAGTTTTCAGTATTGACTTGGGAGACTCATAACAAGCATTGGGGGAAGTTTTCGTTTGATGAGTCACCAAACCATGACTGTATGTGTAGCAGGATGCTTTTTCAGAGGTGTTGAACAGAGGTGTTGAAACAAACAAGATGCTAGTATAAAATTCATATGTAAACTGTAATTTAGGATACTATGAAGGAAAACCAGAGTAATCAATAGTTGGCTTTGAGGTAATTGGCTATCATTTGAGAAAAAAACACATTTACTTCATTTTAAATAAAAATACAAACACAGGAAAAGGCAGGGAAGAGTCGTGTAATACTGCTGTGGGGAGTGTCTTTCTAAGTAAGTCCTAGAAGGAAAGGGAAATGAAAAGCAACCTGCAGGGAGTGAGTATTTGTAACACATACAGTAATAGAGTGGTGCTAGCCATCACACACAGAAAGCTCCAGCAAATCTGTAAGAAGACAAGCAAACTAACAGGAAAGGGACAGACACGTGATGTAGTGATTTAGAGAAAAATAAACAAAAATGATAAAATAAATTTGAAGAGATGCTCAACATTACTCAGAATCAAAAACATATAAATTAAAACGAGATACACCTATGCCATCAGATTTTAAAGAGTTCTAGATTGAATACACAGTTTGGTAAATAGGCTGGAGAATTGAGCACTTTTAAGTACCGTTAGTGGAATTACTGTTGGTGGAATTTGAAAGTGGTCAAACAAGAGATGGCATGAGTGAATGTTGACATTCTAGGTATCAGCAAGCTGAAATGGACTGGAATGGGTGAATTTAACTCAGATGACCATTATATCTACTACTGCAGGCAGGAATCCCTCAGAAGAAATAGAGTAGCTATCATGGTCAACAAAAGAGTCCGAAATGCAGTACTTGGGTGCAATCTCAAAAACGACAGAATGATCTCTGCTCGTTTCCAAGGCAGACCATTCAATATCACAGTAATCCAAGTCTATGTCCCAACCAGTAACGTGGAAGAAGCTGAAGTTGAACGATTCTATGAAGACCTACAAGACCTTTTAGAACTAACACCCAAAAAAGATGCCCTTTTCATTATAGGGGACTGGAATGCAAAAGTAGGAAGTCAAGAAACACCTGGAGTAACAGGCAAATTTGGCCTTGGAGTACAGAATGAAGCAGGGTGAAGACTAATAGAGTTTTGCCAAGAAAATGCCCTGGTCATAGCAAACACCCTCTTCCAACACACAAGAGAAGACTCTATACATGGACATTATCAGATGGTCAACACCAAAATCAGACTGATTATATTCTTTGCAGCCAAAGATGGAGAAGCTCTATACAGTCAACAAAAACAAGACCAGGAGCTGACTGTGGCTCAGATCATGAACTTATTGTCAAATTCAGACTGAAATTGAAGAAAGTAGGGAAAACCACTAGACCATTCAGGTATGACCTAAATAAAATCCCTTATGACTATACAGTGGAAGTGAGAAATAGATATAAGGGCCTAGATCTGATAGAGTGCCTGATGAACTATGGGATGAGATTCGTGACATTGTACAGGAGACAGGGATCAAGACCATCCCCTTGGAAAAGAAATGCAAAAAAGCAAAATGGCTGTCTGGGGAGGCCTTACAAATAGCTGTGAAAAGAAGAGAAGTGAAATGCAAAGGAGAAAAGGAAAGATAAACCCATTTGAATGCAGAGTTCCAAAGAATAGCAAGGGGAGATAAGAAAGTCTTCCTCAGCGATCAATGCAAAGGCATAGAGGAAAACAACAGAATGGGAAAGACTAGGGATCTCTTCAAGAAAATTAGAGATACCAAGGGAATATTTCATGCAGATATGGGCTCGATAAAGGACAGAAA
This sequence comes from Tragelaphus eurycerus, assembly GCA_935064755.1. Classification (NCBI taxonomy): domain Eukaryota; kingdom Metazoa; phylum Chordata; class Mammalia; order Artiodactyla; family Bovidae; genus Tragelaphus; species Tragelaphus eurycerus. Next base: position 1,313,791 of record CAKXYN010000031.1, on the reverse strand, counting down.
TGGTATGGACCTAACAGAAGCAGAAGATATTAAGAAGAGGTGGCAAGAATACACAGAAGAACTGTACAAAAAAGATCTTCACGACCCAGATAATCACAATGGTGTGATCACTGACCTAGAGTCAGACATCCTGGAATGTGAAGTCAAGTGGGCCTTAGAAAGCATCACTACGAACAAAGCTAGTGGAAGTGATGGAATTCCAGTTGAGCTATTCCAAATCCTGAAAGATGATGCTGTGAAAGTGCTGCACTCAATATGCCAGCAAATTTGGAAAACTCAGCAGTGGCCACAGGACTGGAAAAGGTCAGTTTTCATTCCAATCCCAAAGAAAGGCAATGCCAAAGAATGCTCAAACTACCGCACAATTGCACTCATCTCACATGCTAGTAAAGTAATGCTCAAAATTCTCCAAGCAAGGCTTAAGCAATATGTGAACCAGGAACTTCCAGATGTTCAAGCTGGTTTTAAAAAAGGCAGAGGAACCAGAGATCAAATTGCCAACATCCGCTGGATCATGGAAAAAGCAAGAGAGTTCCAGAAAAGCATCTATTTCTGCTTTATTGACTATGCCAAAGCCTTTGACTGTGTGGATCACAATAAACTGTGGGAAATTCTGCGAGATGGGAATACCAGACCACCTGATCTGCCTTTTGAGAAACTTATATGCAGGTCAGGAAGCAACAGTTAGAATTGGACATGGAACAACAGACTGGTTCCAAATAGGAAAAGGAGTACGTCAAGGCTGTTTATTGTCACCCTGCTTATTTAACTTATATGCAGAGTACATCATGAAAAACGCTGGACTGGAAGAAACACAAGCTGGAATCAAGATTGCCAGGAGAAATATCAATAACCTCAGATATGCAGATGACACCACCCTTATGGCAGAAAATGAAGAGGAACTCAAAAGCCTCTTGATGAAGGTGAAAGTGGAGAGTGAAAAAGTTGGCTTAAAGCTCAGCATTCAGAAAATGAAGATCATGGCATCCCATCCCATCACTTCATGGGAAATAGATGGGGAAACAGTGGAAACAGTGTCAGACTTTATTTTTGGGGGCTCTAAAATCACTGCAGATGGTGACTGCAGCCATGAAATTAAAAGTGCTTACTCCTTGGAAGGAAAGTTATGTCCAACCTAGATAGCCTATTGAAAAGCAGAGACATTACTTTGCCAACAAATGTTCGTCTTGTCAAGGCTGTGGTTTTTCCAGTGGTCATGTATGGATGTGAGAGTTGGACTGTGAAGAAGGCTGAGCGCCGAAGAATTGATGCTTTTGAACTGTGGTGTTGGAGAAGACTCTTGAGAGTCCCTTGGACTGCAAGGAGATCCAACCAGTCCATTCTGACGGAGATCAGCCCTGGGATTTCTTTGGAAGGAATGATGCAAAAGCTGAAACTCCAATACTTTGGCCACCTCATGCGAAGAGTTGACCCATTGGAAAAGACTCTGATGCTGGGAGGGATTGGGGGCAGGAGGAGAAGGGGATGACAGAGGATAAGATGGCTGGATGGCATCACTGATTTGATGGATGTGAGTCTCAGTGAGTTCCAGGAGTTGGTGATGGACAGGGAGGCCTGGCGTGCTGCCATTCATGGGGTCGCAGAGAGTTGGACACGACTGGGCAACTGAACTGAACTGAACTGAGTGGAATTACCTTGAGGAAGGAAGTGTGGTCTGGTACGTGGCATGAGGTAGGCATAAGATAATGATTTGTTGATCTAAAGCAAGATTACTTTTCTGAAGGAGCATGGACTTTGCTGTCAGACAAAGCAGAATATTTTCCTGGGCCTGCCATTTATTTACTAAGCAAACTTTAAGCAATTTACTTAACTTCTTTATACTCCAACTTCCCTTTCTAGAAAATGGAGCTACTTCCGACCTTTTACAATTGTGACATGTAATGAGATAACACAGGCTGGGCTTCATCTAGGGGCTGCCCGGTTTATTTGCTTGGTAAACGGAAGAGTTTATTTCCTCTTAATTTCCCTGGCCACGCAAGAGAATTCCATACCCTCAGAAATTTTCCCCAGGCTCTCTTCACAGTCTCCTTCCTTGCCATCTGAGCACCTCTCTAGTTTTTTTAAATCCAGCCTCCCCAGCTCTGCCGTTTTGTGCTCCCCGCGGTTCAGTCACATCTTCCAGTTACGATGACTTATCACCAGCACTTCAGTTTTTCAGTAGACTCATAAACACCGCGTTTTGTGGGTTGTATTGTGTCCCCAAAAAGGTGTGTTCGAGTCCTACACCAGGCTCTTGGGAATGTCACCTTATTTAGAAATAAGGTCTTTGCAGATGTAATCAAGTTGAGATGAGGTCAGACTGGTCAGACTTCAGTGGGGTGAAGAGGGCCCTGAACCCGCGGTGACTCGCTGTCCTTATAAAAAGAGGAGTTTGGATCTGAGACCACACTGGGGGAATGCCAAGTGCTGGTGGAGGCAGAGGTCAGAGGGCAGCATCTCCAGGCCAAGGAATCCCAATGTTGGCTGGCAACTCAGGAGCCAGGGGAGGCTCCTTTCAGAGCCCCCGAGGGAGCATAGCCCCATGGACGCCTCTTCTGACTTCCAGCCTCCAGAGCTGGGAGCAGCTGAGTCTGCTCCACGGAGTCCCTGGTACTTTGGTGAGAGGCCCGAGGAGACTGACATGCTGCCCCCAGAGGTCACTGGGCTCCCGGTTTTGACTCCGTCATCATCTGTGGCTCAGATGGAGGCAGTTTTGACATTTCTGGATAAATCCCAGAATATATAGTCTTGATGTTCCAACAGGAAGCCAGGCTTAGAAAAGGGGAGCATATTTAAGGACTGCTGCTGCTGCTACTGCTAAGTCACTTCAGTCGTGTCCAACTCTGTGCGACCCCATAGACGGCAGCCCACCAGGCTCCCCCATCCCTGGGATTCTTCATGCAAGAACACTGGAGTGGATTGCCATTTCCTTCTCCAATGCAGGAAAGTGAAAAGTGAAAGTGAAGTCGCTCAGTCGTATCTGACTCTTCACCACCCCATGGACTGCATGCACCCCACCAGGCTCCTCCGTCCATGGGATTTTCCACTCAAGAGTACTGGAGTGGGATGCCATTGCCTTCTCCGATTTAAGGACTAGATGGGCTAAAAAAAAATTCTAAGGAGACAAAGCAACAAGCAAGGTTAGCCTCGGGAGAGACGGCTCCAGGGGCGGGTTCCCGACAGGGAGCCTGAAGGCCCCCACTTCCCCGGCCGCGTGCCAGAGGGCTGGTGCGCAGTGGCCGTCCGGGGCTTCTGGGGCTGCCAGGCTCCTTTCTGCCGCCGCCGGGGTGCCCACGGGAGGCAGGGGGTTCCGGGGGCGCAGGAGCAGAGGCACATCACCAGCACATCTCTCGGGACAGGGCTGACGACAGGAGGGTGTCAGTCCGTCCTGACGAGGGGGCGCGATCACCGTGGTGCATTCTGTTGGGTGCTCCCAGGGGCCCCTCTCCCCTCACTTGCCACTCGGTCCTCATACTAGCAGCCCAGCCACGTGTCTGCCGAGGGTCTGTCTGTCTGTCTGCAGCCTCAGTGCCCGCACTGACCCTCTGTGCCCCCTGTCCCACCTCTCCACTGAGGGTCCCAGAGGGGCAGCTTGCATCCTCGGGGCTGACGTTTGTTGTAGGAACTCAGGAGGAGTTTCTGCAGAGCTGCCCTGCGGATCACTGGGCATCTCCATCAACCATAATGTCACAAATGAATCTTTATACGGATGATTAGGACACAGTCAGGGACAGAGCCTGGTGCACTTCAGCCCTCCTGCAATGACCAACCTGTGTGCTTGGTCCTCCCCAATCCACAGAAACTGATTGGAGGCCAGATGAGAAATTTAGGCCAGGCTTTATGGGGCCCCTGCTCCAGCAGGAGGCAGCAAGAACAAACAGGGTCCCTTGCTCACTCTCCGAGGAGTGAACTGGTTCCTTGCATGGAGTGAGGGTAGGGTGGGTCTGGGGGTCAGCTGGAGGGGAGCTTAGGGGGTGTGCCCACCGCTTTGGTGGTGTTGGGAGCAGGGGGCATGCACCATACCCTGCCTTTGCTCCCAACGCTGTGCTTTGGTGGGTTTTTTGCCCTTCTGATAGCTTTTTGTTCATAATTTGCCCCCACTGGGCATAGTTGTTTTGAGTCCATTATTGTTTCTTTGTATTATATTTTGTTGCTCGAGGAGACATTAGTCCAGGTGCAGGCACTGGGGCAAGGATTCCAGGTCCCGGCCAGTCTCACTTCTCATCCTGGAGAAGATTGCTTCAGGCATGTCTCCTAGAGTTGAAGGAGGCTCTCTCTTGGTGGGTAGGAGGGGGCCGCTAAGAAAACTTACTAGGATCCTAATTTTTCTTACCATCTCTCCCAGCTGGTCTAGCAGATTCTCTAACGCACAGGATTTCTGGTGTGAGCCTTTATAATCCTAAAGTTCCTCTGTCACCTGCACACACGGGGACTGAGCCAAGAACCTTTTAGGCACACAGGTACTGGAGGCAAGATCGGAAACAGGTGAACTCAGCCTGGAGGAGCTGGAGATTTATGACAGCGTCTCGAATGTGCTCAACACGTCAGCATAAAGTTTTCTGGAATCAGAATCCTTACCATTAAAAGTGAGACCTATATCATAACCTTGAGGCAATTTCAACATTTTACAGGGATCAGACTAGTAGCCAGGAACTGGAAGGGTCCTCTCGGTGGTCAAGAGTGTTTTACTACCTCGTCTAATTTAAAGAATAATATATTACTTTAGTTCCAGTGTTTTGAGTTATTGGAGAGTCACTTTTTGTTGGGCACGGCTTTGGGAAACATCATGAGGAGAGGAGTGAGCCTGTGTGTGTCCTCACGTCGAGGGAAGGCTGAAAATCAGGGCCCAGGGAGGCTGAAAGCGTCCGGTGCTTCCCCCTGGGTCTGCCACCAGTAACTATGGCAAAGCCCTGCTGTGTGCCTCGAGTGGAGATTCTAGTCGGACAGTCCAGGTGGGGCCCACGGCCCTGCTCCCTGGGACTTTAGTGAATTAAGAAACGAAGATTACCAGAGGGGAAACCTTTCCCAATGAATAGCTCTTCTAGCGTGAAAGCTATTAGTGCAACTAAAAACTTTGGAAATTTAAAAACAAAGGAGGCAGAGGGGAGGTGGGAGTCGGCCCACGCGCTCCACTAGAGACAGAGTGTCCGACAGGCCCAGAAAGCGTCCTTCTCTGCTCATCTGCCTGGAGCCAGAGCGGGGTCTGAGGCAACTGTATGTGCGAGAATGTGGGAAATACAGGTCTTCAACTATTTCGGTTACATCTTCCATTTTCTGAAAACATGATCTGAACAACTTGCTGCAGTGAGAGTCTCATTTGTCAAAGGAGAAACTCAAAGCAGAGCTGACAGATTTCAGGAAGTCCTCACAAAGCCCAGGGAAGTCTCATCATTTTCCAGTTTTGTTTCTAAACCTCTGCTGCTCCTGCCACAAACCCCAGGACAGGAGACTTGCCCATGTTAATTTTATTCTGAAGAGAAACGCAGTGAAGACAGGGGTCTGAGCTGCCTCTTCTTCAGTGGAACTTATAGGATTTGACTTAAAAATTCACTACTTCTGTCTTGCTTTATTTTCTGGAAAAACTGGTGTAAATCCTGAAATAGAGGGAAAGTAAAAAGAAAATGGTCTCTTCTTTCTCCTTGTATGTTTGCCGTGCTCCAGTCCTTCTCACTCAGTCACACACACACAGACACACACAGACACACACACACACAGACACACAGACACACAGACACACACACACACACCATTTCACTGGCCTTTCAGTGGAGATTCAAGGGCCCAGGTTTGGAGTTTCTATCTCGTCTGCATCGCTTTGCTCGTCAGAGTTCAGGGTGGGACACAGGAACCATGGAAGGCAATTCAAGTGGAAAGGGGTTTTAGAGCAAGATATTCTGTTTACAAACTCTTCACAAGACAACAGTTCGGAAGTTTAAAAACAAAACAACTAAGTGTGCAATTACCATGTGGCCCAGCAGTTACACTCTTGGGCTAAATGAAAACTATGGCCACACAAAAACATGTACATGAATCGTGTACACGAAATGTGTGCATGTTCCTACCCACAGACTAGAAATGATCCAAATATCCTTCAGCTGGTTAGGGTCGGGGCTGCATGAACTACGGGGCACCCACACCATGGATGGGTTGGTATACAGCACTGGGACACGGATCCCTGGGGAAACTCAGGCTCAGTGAAAAAAGCTGATTCTCAGAGACTGGAAGCTGGAGGAGCTCACTGACAACGCTCTGTGAAGGGACCGCTGCAGGAGTCAAGGGCAGAGTAGCAGTTCCCAGGGACGAGGGGTGGGCTGGGACAGGGCAGCAGGAGGGTCCTTGCGCTGTCAGAACTGTTCCGTACGTCGAGCTGGTAGATAAACAGACCCACACGTGTGATAAAATGGTGTGGAACTAAAGGCAAGCACGTACACGTGAGTACAAGCAGAACTGGGGAAACCTGCACAGAGTCAGCATCTGGTCTCAGCGTTAGCGTCCTGCTTCTGATGTTGCACTGCAGCTTCTGAGTGACCACGGGGGAGGTCGGGTGAAGGGCACATAGCCTGTCCCTGCATTATTTCTTACAAATACATTTTAATCTACAGTAATTTCAATAAAAACATTGGTTCAAAAATAAATCTTTGTAAGGAGTGGAGGAACAGAAGCTGGAGGGCTATCAGTGGGCCGCTGACGTCAATGGTGTACCGTCACCTTGCTCCAAGCCAGAATTCGGGAAGCCGCTGCTGACGCCAGCCCCCCTGGCTCCTGGCGAAACTGGTAACAGACCTAAACTTGGAGTCCAGTTGCCAAGAATGTTTCTACTGTGTGACCAGCAAGGAGAAAGACGGCGCCCGTTTCCCTTCCACCTGTCACAGTCTGACTGGTGGAACTCAATTTCTAAAACTCTAGATGGAAAATAATCTGGGAAATGTGGGTTTCTGCTGTTGTTCAGTTGATAAGTCATGTCTGACTCTATGTGACCCCACACCAGATGCCTCTGTCCTCCACTATCTTCCAGAGCTTGCTCAAACTCATGTCCATTGAGTCAGTGACGCTATCTAATCATCTCATCCTCTGTCCTCCCCTTCTCCTCCTGCCCTCAATCTTTCCCAGCATCGGGGTCTTTTCCAATGAGTCGGCTCTTTCCATCAGATGGCTAAAGTACTGGAGCTTCAGCTTCAGCTTCAACATCAGTCTTTCCAATGAATATTCAGGAGTAATTTCCTTGAGGATTGACTGGTTGGCTCTCCTTGCAGTCCAAGGGACTCTCAAGAGTCTTCTCCAGCAACAGAATTTGAAAGCATCAATTCTTTGGTGCTCAGTCTTCTTTTTTTTTTTCAGATAGAATATGGAATGGGATTGGAAGAACCAAGAATGATTTTTACTGTTACCAGCTACTAGCTATGTGACCTCGGCAACAGCTTTTTACAATTGCAGTCATCATTCTTAGATGATGTGTTACAAGGTTCTGGACACAATTCCAATAAATGTGTGTTTTGGGGTGGGTTTCCCATAGCACCAACGAGCAACTCTCCCACATCAGCTGGGTGCCCTCCAGTACAGCTCAGTTGTGACACTTCTCACGCAGAGGTGGGCTAGGAAGAGAGGCCGCAGAAGGAACCAGCCCTGCAGACACCTGATCTCGGACTCCAGCCTCCAAAACTGTGAGGAAACAGATGTCTGTTGTGTAAGGCCTGTGCAAACCAGTGTGCTAGCCTGCTGCTGTCCTGGGCTCCTCCAGATCAGGGGACAGCAAGGCCACAGAAATGTGTATCGCTCCTGCAAGGCTCTTTGGTATGCAAAATTTTATACTGGAAGGAGAGCTTGTGTACAAGGGAGAAGGCAGAAACAAATACCAGCTGCCTGAGACGTTCGGGGAAGGGGTTCAGAAGGCCACGTGAGGGTGAGGACCACAGAATCATGATCACCTTGCGCTCAGTTGTCGGACTGGTTGGCGTCAAGGTGAAGTTTCAAGCATCATCAACCATCTGATTTCAACAGGGCTGGGGGCCATGTGCTTGTCCTTGGCAGTTTCCAGCGTTTTCATTGGATGGGGGTCTGCTTCCTGCAAAACAGCTTGGGAACACCTGCCAGGTCTTTATCTGTATCTTTCAGGGAACTGGCAGTTCTGTTGGGTGCGGCTTTACAATCCCGCTTTTGTTCTTTGGAAACTATGTACATACATCAGGGAACAGAGGGAATCTTTCAGAAGCCCAGCCCTGTAGGTGCCCTGTTTTACTGAGCCTGCTTACTCAAGGCCATTCTTCGTCCTTTTCCAAAGTGGATGTAGTACTGTCTTGCTGTTTCATCACCTGCTTTTCAGAGACATTTTCTAGGGAAGTATCCTTCCTTTTAAGTCTCCCACTGTATCTCAGATCTACCATTTCCCTCAGTGTTTTTTTAATTGTTTATAGGCCCTAAAATATAGTCAATCTTCTGTCTGGGGGTCTTCCACCGTCAGGCTTCTTAGCAGGACAGGTCAGAGATGTGATGGGGGTCTCAGCTGCAGATAAACTTGGCACATCCTCCCTAAGTATCCGTTTTTTTCCCAGCAATTTTGGGGAAATGTTAAATAATTTATCCGCAAATTAATTCAAAGCATGTTTATTTCAAGACAAACAAGTTTTTAGTCGACTCTAGTAGATTTCACAGACATTTCTTGCTTATAGCAAGTTCCTCCAATGACAGTGTTCCCTCTCCTTTGCTTTGGGGCATCTGTGTTCACCAAGGAGGTGCGTCACAGACCTTCCTTCAGCCATCCTCTGTGTAGAACGGACAGGAGAGAGGCAAGTGAATCCAAAGATGAGTCTATCCACAAAGCTAAGGAGTATTCCTGACGAGTTTAGGGGATGGAGAGATTTTTCATTAAATCCTGAGCTTTTCTATTTGGGGATTTGAGGTCTGCAAGGGTCCGGCAGTTTAGGTGGCCACCTCCGAGTCACCCAGCGTGTGATGTGAAGCTGGTCTGTGCGGGTCTGTTGGGGAGAGGAATATGCACAATGCTGGGAGGCAGAGCAAGGGGACTGGGAAGTTGCATTTTCTCCCTGGATTCCCGCCAGGGTTCAGGTACACACACCTCGTGCCCTGCCAGGGTCTGAGTCACCTCCATTCCTTTCTCTGCCCTACCTGCCGCTGCCAGGTGGAAGCCACATTCAGTAGGCCTCAAGCTAGGACCCCACCTTGCATCAGAATTATTTTTTGAAATTGGACATGTCCAGGGTTACTGACCTGTGCAGTCTTTTCACGAATTCGTTACGCTGCACATGGGTGAGGCCAGAGATGCTTGTCCTGCTCTGCCAGTGCCCCGACTAGAGCAACCTCCTGCCTGGTTCCAAGCCTCAGAGAAACGTGAGAAGAGCCCAAAAGCAGGGTGGAAGTGAGGCTGGTCATTGCCCACATGTGTGACCCCATTCAGGGCGCTTCAGGAAGCAGAGAACCAGACTCCTCAAAAGGTATTATAAGAGGTTTCCAGGAATTACACATAGCTTCCCGCGTAGCTTAGCCTGTAAAGCATGTGCCTGCAATGTGGGAGACCTGGGTTCAGTTTCTGGGTTGGGAAGTTTCCCTGGAGAATGAAATGGCAACCCACTCCAGTATTCTTGCCTGGAGAATTCCATGGACAGAGGAGCTTGGCAGGCTACAGGCCACGGGATCGTTAAGAGTAGGACACGACTTCGCTCTATCTTTCTTTCTCCAGGATTTACTTGTCAAAGCCGATGGTCCAGGGCCGTGACCCCTGGATTCAGAATTAAGGGCCTTCCACCAAGGTAAAGGTCAGCCCGTAGACTCGGCACACTCGGTACAATGATTCTGGGAGATTTTGGAGGGTGGAGGGCAGGACGAGCAGCGTGAGATGAGCAAGTCCAGCTGGCTGACAGCCCGCCCGGTCCACTGTCGGCCCTTACAAGGGGCAGGCCTGGCGCCAAGACTCAGCATCCTAGCGTCTGCCAGCAATCTGGACCAGCCTGCGCGGGCCCGCCCAACGCCCCGCCCCCGGTGTAGACCCCGCCCTAAGCCACGCCCCTCCCGGCGAGCGCGGCCCCCATGGGGTGGGCGGGTCCTGGCGGGCAGCGCGGAGCTGCGCGCGCTGACGCGGCCCCGGCGGGGAGGGCGGGGCTTGTGGGCGGGGAGGGCGGGGAGGGCGGGGCCCGACGGACTGCGCGGAGCGTCGCGCGGTGACGCGGCCACGCGGCGCCCGCCGGGCAGCATCCCGGCCGCCCCGCCCCCCGGCCCGCCCCGCCGCCTCTGGGCGGCCTGTCAGAGTGGCGGCTGGCCGCGCGGTGCTGGTCCCTGCAGCCGGCTCCGCGGCACACCCCCGGCTGTCGGCGCCTCCGGTCAGAGCGCGGATATGGCCCAGGCGGCGGCGCACTGCCCCGGCGCCCGCGGTGCCGGGGACGCCGAGACGGGAAAGCCCAGGAAGGTGGCGCTCATCACGGGCATCACGGGCCAGGTGAGCGGGCCGGGGGTCCGCCCAGGGGGCCGGGGTCTCTGGGGCCGGGGGCTTGGGGCGCCCCCGTGCGCGCTCGGGGCCGGGGTCCAGGGGTGGGCGCCGGGGTCGCCCCGCCGGGGTCCGCGCGCGGGGGCTTCCCTGCCGCCGCGGCCCCTCGCCGGTCCCCCAGTCGCGGAGGAAACGAGAAGGAGCCGGGCTGTGCGGCTGCAGACCAGGAAATGTGAGCCTGTTTTGTGCTTTTTAAACAGAAAGCCCGCCTCGCAGGAGCTGCTGTGAGCGCCGGCAGTTCCGTGTCCGCGGCCGCACATGCACGTGGGGCAGCCGGTCCCCTTCCCGCCGGGCCCAGAGGAATGTCCAAGCCTGGCCTAGGTGGCGGCGGGCGGGGCCTGCCCTTTCGGGTCCCCCCACCCCGCAGACCCCGGCGCTCAGGAAATGATGGGCGACTCGAGGAAAGGTGGTGACCCCAAGGCGCCTGCTGCCCTGCCCACTGCGGCCGGTCACCTGCTGATGCATCTCGTTTGGTTTCCCAGCTGTTTTTCCAGGGGGTGCTCTTAGGACCCCCACTTCACAGACGGGGCAACAGAGGCAGCCATCGTGGACTAGGAGGTGTCCAGCGGGATTCACACTGCCCTCAGACTCTCTGGGGCTGAAAGTAGAAACCGTCTAGAGCCTTAGGCAATGCAGACTGCTGGCTACCTGATAACTTCCTGGTTAATGGTACCTCTCTTACTGTGTTTACGTTAATTACAGTAAATGCGGGTTTGAAAACTGGTGGCAGAGGTGGGCAGGCTGGAGCTGTGAGGTTGAGGAAGAGAACTCTTGAATTCAGTCAAGAGACTGCATGCTTTCAGTATCCCGGGAGAAGTTAGTTAAGCTGTTCTTGTAACTCTGTTTGTATGGCTCATGGCAAGCTAAGTGCCAGCAGTGTGAATCCACCGGGTTAGAAAGGAACCCTTGCTCACAGCCCTGAGCGCAGTAGACTGGAGGTGCCGGTGAGCACCTACCCCCTCGGAGGAACACTCCCACCTTTAAGGCCCACCTCTTCATCTCTTCACCAGTGTTTCCCGCTTGCCCCCAGCACCCACCCTCTGCGTTGTCCCCTCTTCTGCAGCCCTGGCCCGTGCTGAACTCTGGAGGCCACATAAAACCCCTCCTGGTGGAGGTGACTGGTCTGCTCTGCACTTATCTTCCAGGACAGTGGCTCCCGCCGTGGGTACCCTGCGTGTGGGAGAGCCGTGAGGTCAATGGGAAGGGTCTGGAGATAAACACCCGCAGTCCATTTTCTTCATCGCTTTGGGTGAGAGCTTACTGAAGCTTACTGTTTGCTAAACATTTGCTATGTGTCTGTGTAAGAGGCAGGTATGTTTTCTGTCCCCATTTTACACCTGGCTTAGTAAGGTTATGTTCCCTGGGGGTGCATACCTCCTGAGTGTCAGGGCTAAGGTCTGAGCCCAAGAATTGCTCTAAGGCATCTTGTTACATTGCCTCTGTGGCAAGCCACCCATGTGAAATTACAGTTCTGTGTGTGTGTGTGTGTGTGTGTGTGTGTGTGTGAGAGAGAGAGAGATGGGGTGGGCCAAGGGATTGTTTTTACTCTAAAAGGGATCTCTTCTTAGAGGAGGGGTGGAAACCGCTGCTCTGGCCCTTAGGGCTGCCACGGCCCCTGGGCCGGCGTGGGCTCTCGGACGGGTTGTCCCAGGCGCGCACTTCAGGTGCCTGTCTGCCGTGGTCTCTCATCTTCAGTCTCAGCAGCCACCCCAGCGTCCTCCCTCCCATCTCTCCTGACAGGAGTCCTGAGTGGTTTCCGGGGTTTTTTCTTACTGACTGGCCGGGGGGAGCGGAGGCCCTGCTCTGCGTCGCCGCCTCCAAGCCCTCTGCCCCCACCCCCGGGCTCACCCTGTGGTCCAACTGCACCTGCCCTTCTTTACTGCGCCAGGGAATGTTCCTGCTGGTCTCCGAATATTGCTGCCTGTACCTCTTCAGGGTCGTTATTTGTGGCTGAATGCCCTCCCAGATCTCCCTCCTCTTAACTAAAAGCCTCTGTGCCTGCACACATCCAGCTGGGTGCAGCCATTCCACCGTTTGTGTTTTCATTTCTTTGCATTTACAGAAGTAGAGTCTCTGTTGGTTACATAGGTTGTGTACATACCTTAGTTTTTTTTTTTTTTTTTTAACTTTCTTTGGTTTGTAAACACCTTTAAGATAGAAACCCTTTTTTGACCTGTTACGCCTCACATGACTTCTCCGAGTAGGCTTCCAGAATGTTGACTTACTCTTCTTATTAATGGAGCATGTCTTTACTGTGTGTCTGCAGGATGAACGGCTTGCTTTGATGCCTCTGGGAACATGAGGGTACGTAGGGTGTACTCTGCCCTCCAGAGCTGCACAGCTGTGGAGGGACTTAATGCACGTGACAAACTTTGTGTTGTTTAAGAATTAGAGGCCCCGTGACTGGTTCATCCAGCCTCAGGACTCGGGGAGAACTCACTGACTGCTGGAAATAGCTCAGACTGTGTTCTGGGTGAGCAGTGGGTACAAGAGTGTGGGGGGTTGTGGGGAGGGCTGTGGGGGACAGTCAGGATCAAATGTAGTAATAATGGGAGGATATTTAATAATTTATCCTGGAGAAGGAAATGAAAACCCACTCCAGTATTCTTGCCTAGAGAATTCCATGGACAGAGGAGCCTGGTGGGCTACCGTCCAGGGAGTCGCAGAGTCAGACATGACCGAGTGACTAACACATATGTAATAATTTATGAAATTTCATTCTCCTTGCTCCTTTCCAAAAAGATTCTGAGGTGGCTTCAATGAAAATCACATCATTGGACCATTGTAAGGAGAATGAAAGAAGCAGGAGCCTGCAGTGAGGGCCGTAGAAAGATGGAGACTGTGCCCCCAGTGCCAAGGACAGCTGTCCGGCGGGCGTGAGACTCGGCTTTGGGCTCCCTGACAGTCGAGACAGAGTGGGTGGGTGGGTGAGGCTTCGTTAGCCCTGAGTTCTCAGGGGGACATAGAGCAGAACGACACACGAGGAGCTCAGTAGAGTCGTCCCCCCGATGGGCCAGGGGAGCACACCAGGTGGGTGGGGACTTTGGAGAAGTGAACGGTCAGCATTTGTAGACGTGTCTTAGCCTTCCTGCTGTGGGTATGTTAGGCTAGTCTCCGCTGGGAGTGTAGGCAGGTTGGAACTTAGATTGTTTTGTCGGGTCTGCTTGGTAGGACGTTGGTGTTTTAAATATGGAGGAGTTGCATAAGCGAATCCTTCACACCCACAGGTACCCTGGGTTTGCCTTACGAAGCGGTTTTGATGTGCTCGGACATCTCAGCAGGCCCGAGTTCCAGAGTTCTGCGCCATGACACATGGGGGACAAAGCGTTCCTCTGAACGTGGTTGGAAAGGCAGTCCTGGTCAAGAGGAGTTACCTTGCTGAAAGACCGCACGTTTGTGCTAAGTCTTGTGTAGAGCAAAGAGATGAACTGTTTGAGTTGTCAAGGTCCGATTATTTAAGCTATAATATTTTGTCTTGGAATTGCGTTTTTATGGCCTTGTTTCTTATTTTCACTGATTTGATTGTGTTCTAGCTGCTGTACATCCCCCGTAGCCTTTAGAGGGAACATACGTAGAGCAGGTGCCCAGGCTCCCTGGATGCGGGCGGCTCTCACAGGCCTCACCTGCTTCTGAGGTGGGTGCAGAAGCCAGGAGGCAGCGGCTGAGGACTGGCAGCGGGTGCCATTCTTCCCGTGCTTCTCTGCTCCCTGCAGGTTGGGGTCTGTCCTCCTTCCTGTGCTTCTCTGCTCCATGCAGGTTGGATCTGTCCTCGCTGACAGGCCGAGTTTCCAAGGAGACTGCAAGTCCCCCATTCCAGTCTCCTGTACCCTGACATGTAAGCCTGCTCTGGACACGCACTGCTGACTTGCCTTTTCCCTGATGGGGGTTGGCTCTGCACAGATGCTTCCCTCACTTAAGAGAGCCCTCTCGCTTCTCTCCTCCAACAAGCCTCGTGTTCAGGCTGAGAGCGGTAGTCCATTTCATATCTCCTGAATTTCCAGGAGCAATTTTTTTCATGCTTAATTAGTCTCCTCCTGGAGGCAGTTACATTTGGGGGCAGACCATCCTCTATTTAGTCATAGATGTGCTAGTGACCGTGGTTCGGTTACCATCAGCAGGCATTTGAGCACCAGCTGGTGTCCCGCCCTGGAGCTGCAATGGAACAGGCAGCCCAGGGGGAGCCTGCTTGTTGCCCCGATGTTCCCGATGGTGACGTGGCGGTGATGAGGGGCGACAACAGTGACTGAGCCACGCGGGCGTCCACTGTGTGCCAAGCATCGCCCGGTGGGCCCTGCGTCTGTTTCCCTTTTGGAGCAGGGAGCCCTCCTATGAGGCAGTTTTCTTGTCACCCCTGGGAAAGGCTGAGGTCAAACACTTTGCCCAAAGGTAACTCCCATCCTTGTTTACAAAGTCAGGTGTGAAATATAAATCCCAGCAATTTTATTTCCTATCAAGTTTTTGACTAGTATTAACTAATTCTAAGGATAGGTAAATAACTTTTAAGGAGAGGTGGATAAATTGTCACATTTGAAATAAAGCACATTCAAGAGTGTTTTTCGTTTTGCAGCTGTGAGAGGACGTAGGTCACAGCGGTAAGGCGGACCCTACCCATCACTGTGCTCTGTGCTGCTCATTTGCTTTTCTTCGCTGTATTTGGGTCACACTTTCTTGGCAGTTTATCTTGTGAACTCTCTGGAGGCTGGAACTCTGTCTTGGGGCGGTGGAGGAAGATTTGGGTTTCTTGGCCAGTGTGGGTCTGAGCTACTGCTTAAGCCCTTAAGTGCCGTGTCAGTTTGGGCATGTTGTTTACAGTTGCTGCCCTGTTGGAACAGTTATCCTGCCAGATAGAAAAGAGGTCTTAGCTGTGACAAGCCAGCAGTGACAAACCTAGGCAGCATGTTGAAAAGCAGAGAGGCTACTTTGCCTACAAAGATCTGTAGGGTCAAGGCTATGGTGTTTCCAGTAGTCATGTAAGGATGTGAGAGCTGGACGATAAAAAGGCAGAGCGCTGAATAGCTGATGCCTTTGAACTGTGGTGCTGGAGAAGACTCTTGAGAGTCCCTTGGGTAGCAAGCAGATCAAACCAGTCAGTCCTAAAGGAAATCAACCCTAAATATTCATTGGAAGGACTGATGCTGAAGCTGAAGCTCCAATACTTGGGCCACCTGATGCAAAGAGCCGACTCATTGGAAAAGACCCTGATGCTGGGAAAGATTGAAGGCGGGAGGAGAAGGGGATGACAGAGGATGAGATGGTTGGATGGCATCACCAACTCAATGGACATGAGTTTGAGCGAATTCTGAGAGATGGTAAGGGACAGGGAGATCTTGCATACTGCAATCTGTGGGGTCGCAAAGAGTCAGACGTGACTTAGCAACTGAACAACAAGAAAAGAAATCTGGCATGAAATAGAGAGCGTACTAGGATGGACTTCATAGAGCAGCCAGATAGGAAGCGTTCTTGTGTATGAGGAGGGGGCATTGCACGTGGAGGGTACAGTAGTCAGCCTCGCTTTGTGCGGGCAGAAAGTTCCTTGGGATTTGGATCAGCTGCAGGCTGTAAACCGCTTTGCCACCCCGTGGGACTTACAGGCAAGCAGATCTGGGAGCCGGGCTTATCCTCCTGGGCGAGAGGATTGCGGGCCGTGGTCGGACTCTAATCCTGCGTACCGCGAGTGCTCCAGGATGGCAGGTCCTGCTTGGGTCAGAGACTGTTACCTGGTGGGAGTTTTTATGTCTTTACATCACACGTAGTTAATTGATGAACTGAGGAAAGACAGCAGGCTTGAGTGAGTCAGTCTGGGTTTTGACACTGATTAAGTGTGTACCTGTGATTTTTTTCTGAATCTGTCACGTGAAGGGGTCACCTGGCGACCTCTAAAGTCTGTTCAGAGTGAAATGTGCTGTAACTACAGGATTGATGCTAATTGTAATCTATTGAGGGCAAAAAATCTTGTATTTAAGCAGCACAGTCATTTAATATCAGTTTTAAAGGTAAGTCCAATAGGAGAATATTAAAAAGTGACTATTAACTGTAGTTGCTCAGTGGCTAAGTCATATCCAGCTCTTTCTGACCCCATGGAAGTAGCACCCTAGGCTCCTCTGTCCTTCACTATCTCCTGGAGTTTGCTCAAAATTAACTTTAGTGAATTTATAATTAAATATGTACACTGGAAAGAGATGAGTTGGTATTTTGCTAGAAATTATAGGGTTAAAAGCAGAAAATCTGAGCTGTCTGCCATGGTAGGTTTTACCAAATGAAGTGATTTTTTGGTGAAGAAGGCTTTTAAATTCCTGTTATTTTTTATTTTTTTTGATTGAAATGATAAAAGCTATAAGCATCTATATTTTGTATTTCGTGTTTAATAGTGGAGGGTTTTTCATGCAGTAAATGTCTGCCAGCCCCTTCACCATCACAGCCTTGTTGTGGCAGAGGGGCTTGCCTAACTCAGTGAAGGGCTGAGCCGTGCCGTGCGGGGCCACCCAAGACAAACGGGCTGTAGTGGAGAGTCCTGAGAAAACATCCACTGGAGAGGGAACGGCCAACCACCGCAGTGTTCTTGCTGCAAGAACCCCATGAACAGTATGATAAGGCAGAAAGATATAACACCAGAACACGAGCCCCCCAGGTCTGAACGTGTCCAGTATGCTGTTGGGGAAGGTCGGAGAGCAATTAGTAATAGCTCCAGAAAGAGCGAAGCATCTGCGCCACAGTGAGAATGACGCTCAGTGGTGGATGTGTCAGCTTCCATGGGAACCAGAGATCAAATTGCCAACATTCGTTGGGTCATAGAGAAGGCGAGGGAGTTCCAGAAAAATATCTACTTCTGCTTCGTTGACTATGTGGAAGCCTTAGACTGTGTGGATGACAACAATCTGGAAAATTCTTAAAGAGATGGAACGGTGACTGCAGCCATGAAATTAAGACACTTGCTCCTTGGAAGGAAGGTTATGACCAACCTAGATAGCATATTGAAAAGCAGAGACATTACTTTGCCAACAAAGGTTCGTCTAGTCAAGGCTATGGTGTTTCCTGTGGTCATGTATGGATGTGAGAGCTGGACTGTGAAGAAGGCTGAGCACCGAAGAATTGATGCTTTTGAACTGTGGTGTTGGAGAAGACTCTTGAGAGTCCCTTGGACTGCAAGGAGATCCAACCAGTCCATTCTGAAGGAGATCAGCCTTGGGATTTCTTTGGAAGGAATGATGCTAAAGCTGAAACTCCAGTACTTTGGCCACCTCATGCGAAGAGTTGACCCATTGGAGAAGACTCTGATGCTGGGAGGGATTGGGGGCAAGAGGAGAAGGGGATGACAGAGGATGAGATGGCTGGATGGCATCACTGACTCGATGGATGTGAGTCTCAGTGAGTTCCAGGAGTTGGTGATGGACAGGGAGGCCTGGCGTGCTGCGATTCATGGGATCGCAAAGAGTCGGACACAACTGAGCGACTAATCTGATCTGATGTGATCTGATACCAGACCACCTTAACCTGCCTCCTGAGAAACCTGTATGCAGGTCAAGAAGCAATGGTTAGAACTGAACGTGGAACAGCGGATTGGTTTGAGTTTGAGAAAGGAGTATGTTGAGGCTGTATATTGTCACCCTACTTATTTAACTTATATGCAGAGTATATCATGCGAAACGCTAGGCTGGAAGACTCACAAATTGGAATCAAGATTGCTGGGAGAAATATCAACAACCTCAGATATGCAGATAATACCACTCTAATGGCAGAAAGTGAAGAGGAACTAAATAGACTCTTGATGAGGGTAAAAAAGGAGAGTGAAAAAGCTGGCTTGAAACTCAACTTTCAGAAAACTAAGATCATGGTGTCTGGTGCCATCACTTCATGGCAAATAGATGGGGAAAAAGTGGAAGCACTGAGAGACTTTATTTTGGGGGGCTTCAAAATCACTGCAGATGGTGACTGCAGCCATGAAATTAAAAGATACTTGCTCCTTGGAAGAAAAGCTATGACCAACTTAGACAGCATATTAAAAAGCAAAGACATTACTTCGCTGACAAAAGTCATTTTAGTCAAAGCTGTGGTTTTTCCAGTAGTCATATACGGATGTGAGAGTTAGACCATAAAGAAGGCTGAGCACTGAAGAACTGATGCCTTTGAACTGTGGTGTTGGAGAAGACTCTTGAGAGTCCCTTGACCAGCAAGGAGATCCAAGCAGTTAACCCTAAAGGAAATCAACCCTGAATATTCATTAGAGAGACTGATGCTGAAGTTGATGCTCCAGTACTTTGGCCACTGATGTGAAGCCAACTCATAGAAAAAGACTCTGATGCTGGGAAAGATTGAGGTCAAAGGAGAAGGGAGCTTCAGAGGATGAGATGGTTAGATGGCATCTCTGACTCAATGGAAATGAGTTTGAGCAAAGTCTGGGAGATAGTGAAGGACAGGGAAGCCTGATGCGCTGCAGTCCATGGGGTTGCAAAGAGTCGGACACGACTTAGTGACTGAACAAGTGCCTGCTGAGCTTTGTCCTGCTGAGTTAGGTGCTGGGGACGTGGCCACCAGCGCAATGGCTGCGATGTTTCTCAAGGGACTGGTCATCTGGGGCGCACACAATTTGACAGGGAATTTCACAGCATGTTAATTGCTGTGATCAGAATAAATAAGTCACTGAGGCACGCGTGTAACATGCCGTGGCCGTTCACGTGTGAGGACGCCTGGGTGGGCCTGTGGCGGGGCCGCTGTGGTTTAGTTCTTGTCGTGTGGGCACACTGAGAAGCGGGTGTCCTGGCCTGCTGTCTCAGAAATGATGTGGGGAATAAGGAGAAGGTGCTCCTGCCATGCCCTCTGTTGGGTCTGGGGGGATGAGCTAGGAGGAGTCCTGAGTATCAGCCCATCCCAGATTTCATAGACTAGAAAAACTTGAGAATGATATGCAGTGGCCAAGTTTTTATCTTGAATGTAGGAACTTTAAGCAAATTGCTCTGTGGTCCCAGCCATCTTGCACACTGAAGGGTAACAAGGATGTGTTGTCAGAGTAAAGAACAATCACCAAATTACACCCTCTGGGCTGTGGGACCTACTTTTGTATTAGTATGTCTCTTCTTCTCATTTTGTAAAAGAGTGGGTTGTAACTGTGTCATGGATTGGTATTGGTCTATTGGTAGCATTTGGGGCCCTCCACTGAATACTGCTTTATTAAAAAAAGAGTTACTTGTCTGATTCTCAGGGCTCAAGTATGTCTCCGGGCCTGCGATGACCGCTTTTTCTGGACGGCATGTTCAGACTTATGTCTGGGACATATGTCATGTCCCATGACTTATGCCCTGGAGCAGGCCGTGTCCTGGAAACTAGGGCCATTGGGAAGGGCGTGCAGGGCCTGCCTGCCGCGCCCGCTGTGTCCAGCTGGTGCCCGCCGACTGCTGGGCACCGTGCATGTGCTTGTGAGCACAAGGAGCCGCCTGCTGGAGATTTCATTTGTCACCGCGTTCCTTGGCATGCTGGGCAGCGCCCACTTCACAGAGAGTACTGCAGCAGACTTGGGGCCAGGACCCCTGCCCCTCTGACAGCTGTAGACCTGGGCTGCTTCCGAGGGAAGGTGCAGATTCTTGCCGTTTCAGGTCTAACTTGGGAACCTGAAACTGAAATCAGGTTTGGGGTGGTTCTGACTGGTTTTGACTTGGCTTTATGACATTGGTCAAACCTGGGTACGCCCTGCAGGGCGGGTATTGAGTGAATTTCTCAGGGGTGAATAGGAAGACTTTGGGAGGGGTTGCTTTTCAGGGGAGGTGATAATACATGGTGGGTTTTTCAGAAAGTTTTGCTTTTTAATGTAAACCTTGGGAAGGAAACATAGAAGTTAGAACAAATACTGAACCATTTCTGTTGTTTTCTTTTAGCTTTTTTGTGGACTGTAGTGGTTTTTCATTTCACCCCCTCCCCCCATCCATTTTGCTGTTTTGACTGTTTAGGAACTTTTGAATTATTTCAATTTATGTAGTTTTTTTTTTTTCCATTGAATTGTGTTTTAGTCTTTAGTAATGTTCGAGCATATAGATTTTAACTTTATTCTATTACCACACTGTTATTTTGGAGATTTTGGTTTTAATTCCTAGAAACAAGGGGGTGTCTTAGAAGGAACCCTTTATGGCAGCAGGCCAGTGGCTGGGGCCCAGCTGGGGGCCAGAAGCCCCTGTGGGGGCCCCGTGCTCGGCTGCGGCTTGGCTTGTGTCCAGGAAGCCTGGGGTTCCCTCTGGGCTCTCTGAGCCGCACGGGCCACTTCTCCTGCCTGCACTGATTTTCTTCTCTTTAAATACACTTTCTGGAAGAGGCAGATCCACGCACGGAGTGCAGGCCTGGATGCCTCCTCTCGTTTCCTGGCTGGAGTTTGCAGCACATATAATGGAAACCGGACTTGAGGAGGGCTGGTCAATCTGGGTGACATCCGATGTGGCTTGGACTCAGGGAGGACTTGGGGAGCAGCCTCTGGCCGGGCTCTTTAGGGGGTCTCTGGGTGGCCAGGGCCCTTCGCTGGGGAAGGGCTGGCCTGGGGACCGATGCCTGGGTTTCACTGAAGAATGGGCTTGTGTCCCTATGTGCCTGGAGCTGAGCCACTGGGGGCAGGCGTGGGAGCCCGTGCTTAAGGGGCGCAGGGGAGCTCTGGACAGCCTGCACGTGGCCGCTGAGAGCACCGCCCCTGTGGCCCGAGGTGCACCTGTGCAGACACACCCTTTGTTCCAGAACCCTGAGGAGGCAGTCCTCACCTGTCCACCCTGTCCTCCAGCCCACCCTGCCTCACCCCATGCTCTCATCTCCACAGCTCCGGCTCATTCTCTAGGAATTACTGACATTCTGCCAGCATCAGCGATTCTCTGGATTTGGGGCTTGTTCCAAAAGCAGGCTTTGGTCTTCTCCTTGGTGTTTGACCTTCGGTTCCAGTCCTCCTCGAAGATGCCCAGGTTCTGCAGCTGCAGTAGGAACCAGCTGGGCAGCGTGGACAGCTCTCAGCGTGGACAGTCTTGGGTCCTCCCCCTTCAGTCTGCTGGCCTCAGGGTGGGACTCACCCTTGGCTGCTTGTGGAATGGTCCCAGTGACTCAGGAGTGAGCTGAAGCCGAGTGGGTGGTGGCAGCGACTTGAAGATACAGCTTGTCTTTTCCTGAACACTTTCCCCAGTTTTAAAAAGAGTAATATGTGCATACTGTAGAAAAGTTGTGACGTTTAAGAGGGTGTAAAGTATAGGGAAAATGCACCACCGTGATGACAGCAGTCGGAGCCGGCCGCTAGCAGCGGCGACCTCACCACTTGCTTTCGTTGTTCTGTCTGTTTCCGAGTCGCTTCCCTGCCTTTCAGCAAACCTTACTGCCTGGACTGGGACAGGCTCTCGCGGCCGCTCTGGACGCCCGCTGATCTTCCCTAGGAGTCAGTGCGGGTGGGTAGGGCCGATCAGGGGTGAGGGACCCCATCTCAAGGTCCCTCACCCCACGCACGGCCCACGTGACGCCTCCTTGCCTGTGCTAGAGGGACCCCATCTCAAGGTCCCTCACCCCACGGCCCGCGCGATGCCTCCTTGCCTGTGCTGCAGCCGCTTCTGCGTGTAGATTTTGGCTTACATGTTAAGTCGTTTGTATGGTTTTCTGTTTTCGGTGAGATTATGTAATTTAGGGGAATATATGCGAGTAGGATCAGAGTTCATTAATTTTGACATGTTAAAGGCAAAGCCTTCAAAGAAAACTCACTGTTATGTCTTGAAGGTTGCCGTTTCAGAGACTCAGAGACGTTCAGAGACGTTTCCACACCTTCGGTGCTGAGACTGTTGTTCTTGGTATGCTTTTCAGTTCACTTGTGTTAATGGTGTGTTCCACGAGAGCACTTTATTAACTTGATTCATTAACATTTAAATTTAATTATAACACATAGCAATGCCAGGAGTTGGTTTTATTTTTATTCTTACACACAGTTTTCATCTATAAATCTAACTCTTATATTCCATGGTGGTCTCCTGCAGCTCTGACGAATTCTGTCAGAGTTTGGAGCCTGCATCCTGGCCCCTCTGTAGAGCAGACTCTTGCTTCCCAGGTTGTCTATTTTTCTGCCCAGGAGCCCAGGTTCTGCACTCAAGGCCAGTCCCAAGGAAAGACAAGCTTGTGCACAGCAGGGCGCGCACCAGGATGGCTCCTCATGCTAGGAAGGTGGTGGTGGAGGGCCCACCTGGCCGAGGTACCACCTGGCCTAAGGGCCACCTGGGCGAGGACCACCAGGCACTGTCAGGATTTCTCCTGGATTTTCTTGAGACTGGCCATGTGGAGACTTGGTGAACTGTTGAAAAGTCTTGGCTGCCCACCTGGGTCGGTCCTGGCTTGATTATCTGTTTTTTCTCTCCCTCCTGTAGTTTTCTCCCTCCGCTATTTCTTCTCCTTACGGTCGTCTCTTCCGCCACACACACACACACACACACACACACACACCCCCCTCTTCTTCAGCGGAGGCCTTAAGGCCTGCAGTGAGAGCAGCTTATCATGAGGGACAGAGGTCACCTGCCTGAGAACGCAGTGCTGTGGGGCAGGACTCTGGTCCCCTGATTGCCTTGTGGGTGGTGACTGCCCAGAGAGCTGAGAAAGCAAACAGTGGGTTCTTATTTAAACAGTTGTGGAAGGGGCAGTCAGGATGTGTGCAGGTCTTGGTCCGGGTGGACGGGGGCGCTGGCCTCCGTCCACCCCTCTCCTGTCTCCTCTAAGCGTTTCCTTATTCTGCCCCCTGGCGCTTTGCAGCCACTCCCTTCTGGTCTCCAGCTTAGTGTGTGATTACAGGTGTTCTGCTACTTCCTTGCTGCTGTGATATTGATCTTTAGTGTGGGTCTGTAGCAAACACGGGATCCAGATGCAGACGGGGAAGTCGGAGGGCTGCTGATGAGTCTGCATTGCCAGGAGTGGCCCAGAGGGGCTGCCCGCATGCGTGTGGGCCTGGGGCAAGGTGGTTTAAAAGGAGCCCCCGGGGATGCCAGAGCAAAGGCTCTGGTCCAGTTTTGGGACTTTGCGACTCAGGCTTTACCCTCTGGGAGCCTTGGAGTCTTAATCTATTCAATGAAGATAATTCACCCTTAGTTGCAGGGCTGTTGGCCCGTAGGCTGGTTTACGGTAAGTGGTATGGCATTTGTAATCTGAAACACTTTAAAATACACACACATTAAAGTGTATAAAGTATCCAAAATTAAAACCATACACACTTGAGGTTATTGAAGCGTTATCAGGTGGGGAGGATAGAAGTTGAGGTATGTTAATGTGCTGTCGTCTCGGAGGTGAGTAAAGTCAGCACCTACTTTCCCCTGCAGGATGTGAAAGCATGTTGCAAAACTGAATCCCTTAACTTCTGGCGAGACAGACTCTTGGTCCAGGAAACGGTTCTAAATGCAGGTGCTCAGTGACCCCTGAGCTCCGATCTGACTGCCTGGCCTCCATCCTGCCTTTCCTGGGGGACAGCGTTCCCGTCCCATCGCTTTCCTCTGTCCCTGGGGGAGAGGGGACTGGAGGTGATTTGGGCACAGAAGGCTGGGGTTTGCTGTGCCCTTTATCACTTTCCTTTGACCTCCCAGCTCCCAGGGGGTCTCTGGGCATCTTGGTTTGCAGATGAGTCTTTGTGACCTTTCAGCTTTCTTTTTCTCTTGTTTCCTCTGATTCTCGTTGCAACTCTCAGATGTTTCTTAGAAAGGGGTGAGTGAGAAAGTGCCTTGCCAGGCTGGGGATGGAGTGCCTGTCTTGCCCGCAGGAGGGTGTGAGGCCCTTGGGCCTGCCCACGGCCCCTGTGATGCTACCAGTGCCAGCCATTTCTCAGCTCCTCTGCAGCTGAGAGCATCTGCTTTCTGTCAGCGTTTCTTTCAGACGCAGCTGGAATAATTCCAGAGCCTAAATGAATTTGATTAAAACATGGCCTGGCTTTTTGCTCTCTGAAGCATAGCCCATCTTGTTTTCCTTTCGGAGGACGGTTGTTTCCTGATGGCACACCCCCGAGAAGGGCTCCCCCCGCGGGCTGTGTGCACAGGGCCCCGTGGGGCTGGGAAGGTCAGAGAGGGGTGAGAAAGAACCACCTTGCCCGCAAGGAGCTCACTTACTTGTATTAAAATGCCCGGAGCTCAGTTACTCACAGAAAAGCCATTATACTTATAATTTAGGTAGTACTAGGATTATCATTGGAGAAGGCAGTGGCACCCCACTCCAGTACTCTCACCTGGAAAATCCCATGGGCGGAGGAGCTTGGTAGGCTCCAGTCCATGGGGTCACTAAGAGTTGGGTACGACTGAGCGACTTCACTTTCACTTTTTACTTTCATGCATTAGAGAAGGAAATGGCAACCCACTCCAGTGTTCTTGCCTGGAGAATCCTGGGGACAGAGGAGCCTAGTGGGCTGCCGTCTATGGGGTCACACACAGTCAGACACGACTGAAGCAACTTAGCAGCAGCAGCAGCAGCAGCAGGATTATCATTAATAACAGCAGCTAAAACACACCCAGTGCTTGTATGTGTCAAGCCCTGTGTGTGCTAGATCTTTGCATGTTTAATCCCCACAAGGCTACCATCACTTTTAAAGCCATTTACAAAATTATTATAAGCACAGTTGGGTATTTACTATTTAAAACACGGTTGGGGGACCTTTTTATCTACCTTATACCTCAGTAAAATACTTGAGTTCAAAAGCAAGTTGGTGAAATTATCTCCTTTAAAATTAAACAGCAAACCACAAATATAAACCTTCACCTAATATTAAATATTTTATCTGATATGCTATTATATTTTATTATGTAAATGTCATATTGTATTGTAGCGACATTAGAGTATATTAAAAATATCCCACAGTCCTGTATCCCAGGAAGGCCCGTGTAGCCGCCCCCCAGTTCTCCTGCTTCGGGGAGGGAGGGGGATCAAAGACCCCAGAGAGGAGAGCAGGCCTGGGCTGGGTGGTGCAGGGTTCCCGCGGTGGGAAAGGAAGAGAGGAGAGCAGGCCTGTGGGGGTCAGGGCTCTTAGAGGTGGAGTTGGGGTGGTTGGTGGGGAAGGAAGAGAGGAGGGTGGGCCGCGGGACGTTGGGGGGCTCGGGAGGCTTAAGCAGATTCCAGGACATCATGGCCCGGGCTGCAGGGAGACCGGCCTGAGGCCCGACCCCCCTCCCACCCCCAACCCCGTGAGGACAGAGGGCAGCCCCGGGTCTCTCCCTCTGCAGGGACCACTGCCACGTGGCCCCGTCACAGTGGCCGGGGCCGAACCACGGGCTCCGGCCCCAGGGGCGCGGTGGGTGGCAGGAGGGCTCCCCCCGCCCAGTGGTGGTGGCTGAGTTCAGGTCCTTTAAAGCGGACGCAGTGGGTGGGGGTCCTGGCAGGTGGTCAGCTGCTGGAGGACAGTCAGGCGTGCAGTGCGAGCGTGTGTGATATGTGGGGGAAGGGGTCGCCTGACCCTGGCGGTTCTGTTTGTCTGTAGAGATCACACTTCGCTGTGTGAGGACTGACAGCAGCAGGTCTCAGGGAGGCCGGGTTTTTCGTTTTTGTAACTGTCCTTGGATGGTAGACCTTTCTGACTAAATCCTCAATCTTTCTCTATAGAAAAGTGCAATAAGTGTGTGCACACGTATATCTACACGCTCAAACACACTCGCTCACACACACAGAGCCCTCTGTGTATCACAGAGGCCTGAGGGTCTCCTGAAACACATGCGTGTTCCTCTGATTAAATTGTAGTTAGTTTCAGGCAAACCATTCAGCACCATAGTAATCCAGGTCTGTGTCCCAACCACTGATGCTGAAGAAGCTGAAGTTGACTGGTTCTCTGAAGACCTACATAGACCTTCTAGAACTAACACCAAAAAAAGATCCTTTCCATCATAGGGGATTGCGATGCAAAAGCAGACAGTGAAGAGATACCTGGAGTAACAAGCAAGTTTGGCTTGGAGTACAAAATGAAGCAGGGCAAAGTCTAACAGAGTTTTGCCGAGAACGCAGTGGTCATAGCAGGCACCCTCTTCCAATAACACAAGGGCCAACTGTACACATGGGCATCACCAGATGGTCAATACTGGAATCAGATGGATTATATTCTTTGTAGCCAAAGATGGAAAAGCTATGTAGTCAGCAAAAGCGAGTTCTGGAGCTGACTGTGGCTTAGATCATGAGCTTCTTATTGCAAAATTCAGGCTTTAATTGAAGAAAGCAGAGAAAACCATTAGGCCATTCAGGTGTGATCTAAATCAAGTCCCTTATGATTATACAATGGAGGTGGCAAATAGATTCAAGGGATTAGATCTGGTAGACAGAGTGCTTGGAGAACTATGGACAGAAGCCCGTAACATTGTACAGGAGTGACCAAAACTCTCCAAGAAGAACTGCAGGAAGGCAAAGTGGCTGTCAGAGGAACTTTACGGACAGCAGTTACTAGTTTGCAGCAAAGTTCATTTCATGTGTATGCTATGCTATGCTATGCTATGCTAAGTCACTTCAGTCATGTCCGACTCTGTGCGACCCCATAGACGGAAGCCCACCAGGCTCTCCTGTCCCTGGAACTCTCCAGGCAAGAACACTGGAGTGGGTTGCCATTTCCTTCTCCAATGCATGAAAGTGAAAAGAGAAAGTGAAGTTGCTCAGTCATGTCCGACTCTTAGCGACCCCATGGGCTGCAACCTACCAGGCGCCTCCATCCGTGGGATTTTCCAGGCAGGAGTACTGGAGTAGGGTGCCATTGCCTTCTCCCATGTGTAGTGCTGTGTTTTTCCATGACCCCACCCCCTGCCCCATCCCAGATTTTTAACAGTAAACTCTGTGCATAGTATCATAGCTGTATTTAGCATTGTATTTACCTGTAAATGATTCTCTTACAAAATACTGTGCTATCAATATTGTATTTACCAACTTAATAATAGTTAACACAATTAGATATCTGTCGGTATTTCGACTGCCCCAGTTGTCTTCTAGCTGTTTTCAGTGATTCCTTTATTTGCACCAAATGACTGGCTGTTTCCCTGCATCGTGCTCTTTCTTTCATTCCTCTTGTCCCGTGGTCACATGTTCAGGTTTACAGACGTGATCAAGTGTATTCTTGGTCTGGGGGTGGGTGAGGGCAGGAGTCGCTCCCGTCTGGTCCTGGTACTCCCGTCAGGAGGAGCACGATCTTGTTTTTGTTCTTATAGCGTCGGTAGACACTGAGGGTCATCGTCAAGGTTCATTGTTTCATTAGAGGCTGCAAACTGGTGATAACTGAATCCGTAATTCCTTCTTCACTGATTTGCTGAAATGCTTCCTGAAAGAGAATCTTGCAAGTACTTGGTGACCCTGAGGGACAGGAGATTCAAGGTGAATCATCCATTTTTCTTCTTTTATCAGTTCTTACTGACCTGGTCTGTAGCATCCTCTAAAGGCCAACTTTTTTGGCTGTTTGTGAACTCACGGAATTAAATCTTCTTCTCCGTCTGTTGACGCTCCCGTGGCCTCGTCTGTGGCCTGCAGAAACTTCCGTTTGGCCTCCATGTCCCTCAGGGCCAGCCTTGGTGGTCCTGGCTTCCTTTGCTCTCTAGGGGGATGGGATGGTCTGTGTGTATTTCTGCTCCAAATCTGGTATCAGTTATTTTTCCAAGGAGCTCAGGGGCAGGTTTATTTTAGTTTTGAGAGTCTTAAACTAAGAAATGAGCAGCCTTTACTGTGTTTCTGCTGCTGTTGCTGCTGAGGCAGTGGTTTTGGTGGAAGGCCCGCAGCGTCGGGAGCTTCCTGCCCGTCCTCGGTCTGCAGTCGTGAGGTGTCTCGCGTGATGGGGCTGCGTCCGTGTTTGCCAGATTGTCGTGCGGAACGTTGTATTCGACTAGCTCCATGAGTGGTGATGGTTCAGTCCTTCTCCACCTTGAGGGGTCCTGGCCACCCTCATCTGTGTGCCTGGCGCCTCCCACCTCCAGCGGCTCCTCCGTCATCCCCTGCAGTCCCATGCTCACCGTCCTTCGCCTCGGGCCGGCCTGTGCCTTGGGGTATGCCTGCAGCCGCTCCATGGGCCTCTGCTGGCCACCTCGGTGGCTCTCTGAGCAGCTAGCCCCAGGCCTGCCCTTCCAGACCTGGGGGGGTTCACGGTGCTGTTTACCTGTGCCCTGGCCCCTCCCCCCGACGATATAGAATTGCCTTCTGCACCTTTGTGACAAAGTTGATTTGTATTTTATTTGTTCTCTTTTCAAAGTGAGTTCAGGTGAGAATCTCATTTAATTTCCACAGCTGCTCTTTCAAGCCTGGCGGGCCTGCATAGTTCTCATTTTAGGAATGGAGGGAGTGGAAGGCAGACGGCCTCCCGGCCTTGGTCCCTGTGTGACCGCAGAGCGACGCGTGGCAGAGTCAGGACTCAGCTGCACGAGTCAGGTATCCCCGGGTTAGGATGTCTCCGGGGCTTTCCTGAGAGCTGTTTGCTCCCTGAGGTCGAGCTTTTCCTTTGCATCAGAGTTTTATAATTTCCAGTACATACTGCAAATAGGAATTTACAGGGAGAGCCTGTGCTCCCTTCAGTGAGTTAAAAAATACTGGAAATAAGGTTCAGTGGGAGGTATTTTTTGTCTTCCCTGAGGTTCTTAAGTCACCTGGAGAGGGAGTGACCTTGGAGAAGAACACACAGAAGAAATGATAGGGAAAGATGATGCTTTTCTCTTAAAAACGTAAGCAGTGTTTTTTTTTTAAACCAAGATAACTATTTAGAAAATAACTTCTGTTTTTACTTTCTAGGAAGATAATACTTTGCCCCTTTGAGGTCAGAGTCCATGTCAGGCTACACAAGTGTGAGAGTTTTCTTGAGGTCATTGTCAAGTAGTAAACTCAGTTTTTTGAGTTCTTTAAAAAGGTAGTGTAACTTTGGTATACCAACAAAGGTAACAGCTAAGAGGAGACGTGTTCCCAGGTCCTTTCTAAAGCAGAGGCTACCGAAGGTGTTTTTTCCAGCAGTTACTCTCTTTATATCAATTTTATAGGAACACGAGTTCCGGGCTGTGCAATTTTCAGAGAATTCGGATGTTTAAGGTTTAACTCTGTAAGGAGTATCCTGTAACTTGTATTATGTTCTAATGGTTGTTGGGGTAGCCTTGAACTTTTGTCCCTTTGATTTTCCCCTTTCTTTTCCTGTCATGCACACCCTTCAGAATCACAGTCCTGCAGGTGCCCCTGCTGCTCCGTGTTGGATCTGAGTTTGGGGAAGTTCTAGGCCGGCAGTGTGCTCTCGTGCCTGTCTCTTTAAGTCAGCTTTTCCAAGTAGAAAATAACATCCACGTCACTTCAGGAGTGAGTGAGTTGAGGTATTGTTGTTTTATAATTGAATCCAGATGTTTAAAAAAGTTCATGTCAGAGGTGGTATAACTTTTCTTTATCACATCACAAAATATCACATCTAGTTGACTTTTTAATCAATTCAATTACAGTGAAATTTAACACAGTTTCTAAATGAAAGACAAGTAAGTACTAGAAAATTCTCCACACCATTCTGCCATATTTATTTAATTGAATGAACTATAATTCAGAAGGGATGGGTTAAATTGTCAATTGTTGAAAGTTTAATGAAATTTTTGGTGATTGAACTGCGCTAAGTGATAGGAAAGTTGCTTATGTATTATGGCTTACAAAAGCTTACCTGACAGATTAGAAGTCTTGCTTCCAAATGGAATACATATTTATGGGGACTTGAAATTCTGCAGTAATTTCATAGATTCATTATCATTAATGTTTTCTGATCCTGTAGCATAGGAGATTTTAAGAATACTAATATGAAAAAAAATTATTATTATTTTGCTTATAGAGCCTTTGGGAGTTTAAAAAAATTGCCTACTGCTTTTTTTTAAAATTCATTATTTTTTTGCTTTACAATATTGTATTGGTTTTGCAATACATGGACATGAATCCACCACGGGTGTACACGTGTTCCCTATCCTGAACCCCCCTCCCACCTTCCCTGCCTACACCATCTCTCTGGGTTATCCCAGTGCACCAGCCCTGAGCATCCTGTATCCTGCATTGAGCCTGGACTGACGATTCGTGTCACATGTGATAATTTACATGTTTCAGTGCCATTCTCCCAGATCATCCCACCCTCCCTCTTCTACAGAGTCCAAAAGACTGTGGTATACATCTGTGTCTCTTTTGCTGTCTCGCATACAGGATTATCGTTACCATCTTTATAAATTCCATATATATGCATTAGTATACTGTATTGGTGTTTTTTTTCCTTGCTTATTTCATTCTGTATAATAAGATCCAGTTTCATCCACCTCATTAGAACTGATTCAAATGCAGTCTACGTGAGTAATACTCCATTGTGTATATGTACCACAGCTTTCTTATCCATTCATCAGCTGATGGACATCTAGGTTGCTTCCACGTCCTGGCTATTATAAACAGTGCTGCGATGAACATTGGGGTACATGTGTCTCTTTCATTTCTGGTTTCCTCAGTGTGTATGCCCAGCAGTGGGATTGCTGGGTCATATGGCAGTTCTATTTCCAGTATTTTAAGGAATCTCCACACTGTTCTCCATAGTGGCTATACTAGTTTGCATTCCCACCACAGTGTAAGAGGGTTCCCTTTTCTCCACACCCTCTCCAGCATTTATTGCTTATAGACTTTTGGATAGCAGTCATTCTGACTGGCATGAAATGGTACCTCATTGTGGTTTTGATTTGCATTTTTCTGATAATGAATGATGTTGAGCATCTTTTCATGTGTTTGTTAGCCATCTGTATGTCTTTTTTGTTGAAATGTCTGTTTAGTTCTTCGGGCCACTTTTTCATTGGGTCGTTTATTTTTCTGGAATTGAGCTGCAGGAGTTGCTTATATATTTTTGAGATTAGTTCTTTGTCCATTGCTTCATTTGCTATTATTTTCTCCCATTCTGAAGGCTGTCTTTTCACCTTGCTTATAGTTTCCTTCATTGTGCAGAAGTTTTTAATTTTAATTATGTCCCATTTGTTTATTTCTGCTTTTATTTCCAATATTCTGGGAGGAGGGTCATAGAGGATCCTGCTGTGGTTTATGTTGGAGAGAGTTTTGCCTATAAAACTTCTCTAGGAGTTTTATAGTTTCTGGTCTTACATTTAGATCTCTAATCCATTTTGAGTCTATTTTTGTGTATGGTGTTAGAAAGTGATCTAGTTTCATTCTTTTACAAGTGGTTGACCAGTTTTCCTAGCACCACTTGTTAAAGAGATTGTCTTTTCTCCGTTTCCTTGCTTCCTTTGTCAAAGATAAGGTGTCCACAGGTGTGTGCATTTATCTCTGGACTTTCTGTTTTGTTGCATTGATCTCTATTTTTGTCTTTGTGCCAGCACCATACTATCTTGATGACTGTGGCTCTGTAGTAGAGACTGAAGTCAGGCAGGTTGATTCCTCCACTTCCATTTTTCTTTCTCAAGATTGCTTTGGCTATTTGAGTTTTTTTTTTTATTTCCATACAAATTGTGAAATTATTTGTTCTAGTTCTCTGAAAAGTACCGTTGGTAGCTTGATAGGGATTGCATTGAATCTATAGATTGCTTTGGGTAGTATACTCATTTTCACTATATTGATTCTTCCGATCCATGAACATGGTATATTTCTCCATCTATTTGTGTCCTCTTTGATTTCTTTTACCAGTGTTTTATAGTTTTCTATATGTAGTCTTTTGTTTCTTTAGGCAGATTTATTCCTAAGTATTTGATTCTTTTCATTGCAGTGGTGAATGGAATTGTTTCCTTAGTTTCTCTTTCTGTTTTCTGTTTCTCAGTGTATAAATTGATTTTATATCCTGCAACTTTACTATATTCATTGATTAGCTCTAGTAATTTTCTGGTTGAGTCTTTAGGGTTTTCTATGTAGAGGATCATGTCATCTGCAAACAGTGAGAGTTTTACTTCTTCTTTTCCAATCTGGATTCCTTTTATTTCTTTTTCTGCTTTGATTGCTGTGGCCAAAACTTCCAAAACTATGTTGAATAGTAGTGGTGAGAGTGGGCTCCCTTGTCTTGTTCCTGACTTTAGGGGAAATGCTTTCAATTTTTCACCACTGAAGATAATGTTTGCTGTGGGTTTGTCATATATAGCTTTTATTATGTTGAGGTTTGTTCCTTAGCAGGGAAGGCAATGGCACCCCACCCCAGTACTTTTGCCTGGAAAATCCCATGGACAGAGGATCCTGGTAGGCTCCAGTCCATGGGGTCGCTAAGAGTCGGACACGACTGAGCGACTTCACTTTCACTTTTCACTTTCATGCATTGGAGAAGGAAATGGCAACCCACTCCAGTGTTCTTGCCTGGAAAATCCCAGGGACGGGGGAGACTGTGGGCTTCTGTCTATGGGGTCGCACAGAGTCAGACACGACTGAAGCGACTTAGCAGCAGCATGTTCCTTAGGCTACAGGACTGGAAAAGGTCAGTTTTCATTCCAATCCCAAAGAAAGGCAATGCCAAAGAATGCTCAAACTACCGCACAATTGCACTTATCTCACACGCTAATAAAGTAATGCTCAAAATTCTCCAAGCCAGGCTTCAGCAATATGTGAACCGTGAACTTCCTGATGTTCAAGCTGGTTTTAGAAAAGGCAGAGGAACCAGAGATCAAATGGCCAACATCCGCTGGATCATGGAAAAAGCAAGAGAGTTCCAGAAAAACATCTATTTCTGCTTTATTGACTATGCCAAAGCCTTTGACTGTGTGGATCACAATAAACTATGGAAAATTCTGAAAGAGATGGGAATACCAGACCACCTGATCTGCCTCTTGAGAAATCTGTATGCAGGTCAGGAAGCAACAGTTAGAACTGGACATGGAACAACAGACTGGTTCCAAATAGGAAAAGGAGTTCGTCAAGGCTGTATATTGTCACCCTGTTTATTTAACTTATACGCAGAGTACATCATGAGAAATGCTGGACTGGAAGAAACACAAGTTGGAATCAAGATTGCTGGGAGAAATATCAATAACCTCAGATATGCAGATGACACCACCCTTATGGCAGAAAGTGAAGAGGAACTAAAAAGCCTCTTGATGAAGGTGAAAGTGGAGAGTGAAGAAGTTGGCTTAAAAGCTCATCATTCAGAAAACGAAGATCATGGCATCCGGTCCCATCACTTCCTGGGAAATAGATGGGGAAACAGTGAAAACAGTGTCAGACTTTATTTTTCTGGGCTCCAAAATCACTGCAGATGGTGACTGCAGCCATGAAATTAAAAGACCCTTACTCCTTGGAAGGAAAGTTATGACCAACCTAGATAGCATATTCAAAAGCAGAGACATTACTTTGCCAACAAAGGTTCGTCTAGTCAAGGCTATGGTTTTTCCTGTGGTCATGTATGGATGTGAGAGTTGGACTGTGAAGAAGGCTGAGCGCCGAAGAATTGATGCTTTTGAACTGTGGTGTTGGAGAATACTCTTGAGAGTCCCTTGGACTGCAAGGAGATCCAAGCAGTCCACTCTGAAGGAGATCAGCCCTGCGATTTCTTTGGAAGGAATGATGCTAAAGCTGAAACTCCAGTACTTTGGCTACCTCATGCGAAGAGTTGACTCATTGGAAAAGACTCTGATGCTGGGAGGGATTGGGGGCAAGAGGAGAAGGGGACGACAGCGGATGAGATGGCTGGATGGCATCACTGACTCGATAGACGTGAGTCTGAGTGACCTCTGGGAGTTGGTGATGGACAGGGAGACCTGGCGTGCTGCGATTCATGGGGTCGCAAAGAGTCGGACACGACTGAGCGACTGATCTGATCTGATCTGATGTTCCTTCTATTCCTGCTTTCTGGAGGATTTTTAACATAAATGGATGTTGAATTTTGTCAAAGGCTTTCTCTGCATCTATTGAGATAATCATATGCAAAAATCCTTAACAAAATTCTAGCAAACAGAATCCAATAACATATTTAAAAGATCATACATCATGACCAAGTGGGCTTTATCCCAGGGATGCAAGGATTCTTCAATATCTGCAAATCAATCAATGCCTACTGCTTTTCTGAGAAAGGAACTTCAGAAAGGAGCATTGTTGGAGAGCAGCACAGATAGCACTGTCTTATCTGGTCTTATCTAAAGTTTAAAATGCAAGTTAGAGGATTATAGGAGAAAGAGCCATTGAAAATGCCATCAGGACACACTCAGAGTGCTCAGAAGTCCTTTGAAAAACAGATACCTGTGGGGAGGAATAAGATTAATTACTTCTTGGACAAAAGTTTGGTGACCCAGAGCTGAGATGGGCTGGCAGGCAGAGGAGGCCAGGCCTTGGGGTTCAGTGCCCGCGTGGGGCCTGATGCAGCACCCACACCTGTCCCCAGGCCCTGGTGTCGTGCGGGGCAGGCAGACATGACCTCGAGGAGACAGCGAGGCCGCTATGGGAGGGTGGCTGGGTGGGAGGAAGTCCCCATGCGCTTGGAAAAGATGAGCTTCGCACTGAGAGAGGGTATGGGGCTGGAGAGGAGCTTTCTGCCTGACCTTGCCTCTTCAGAGTAAGAAACCCTTGCCCAGAAGGAAGCCCCCGGCGACCTTGTCTATGTCTTGGGGTCGTTGCTGACCCTCAAGTGCTCCCCTGACCCGCCTGGGGCCCACTTGCACTGGGAGGGCTGGGGAAACCCACCTGGGACTGCGTGAACCCCAGTGGTGAGTGCCCTGCAGGCCGGTGTCCTCGGGCCCGGGTGTGCCGGCCCAGTCCCGCCAGCGCCCCGAGGTGGGCCAGCCCCTGCCTCGCCTTCCCACAGTGCCACCTAGGAAGAGAGATGTGTTTCTGAACCATCCTAGGCACATTTGTTACTTAGAATAGAAACTCTAAATTGATCAACATTCAGTAGCTAGACAACTCCATTTATATGACACCCCTTGCTTCTCTGCCATGTGGGACAGGGCGTGTCTTTCCACTCTACTGCACATAGCACTGTTACCCCCATGCATGCCCAGGTTGTCTTGTTTAGATGGAATCAGCTCAGTTCTCGGTCCTGGGGGTGAGAAGTGGGTTCCAGGCCCACTTCTGGCCTGTGGTGCTGCTCACCGCCCACAGCACTTGTGCTCAGCCGGCTGCCCACTCGGGAGCCCTTGTTTCACCAAAGCAGCTTGAGATCAGTCTTCAGCCTCCTGTTAGCCGTTGTGATAAATCATGAGCTAAGATCCCAAGATAGATTTCCCCTTAATTTAAGGCTTAGTCTGTCTGTCTTTGTTTGTTTCTAGGACCACTTACCTGATTTTCAGCGTGTTTTTTAGTAAATGCTCATGTTTGATAATGCTAAACTTAAGGACAGTAAGCAGTGGGCATCCTTCTCCAGTTCAGTTCTTCAGTTGAAAGTGAAGAGTGAAAGTTGCTCAGTCCTGTCGGACTCCTTGCAGCCCCGTGGACTGTCCAGTCCATGGAATTTTCCAGGCCAGAAGAGTGGGTAGCCTATCCCTTCTCCAGGGGATCTTCCTGACCCAGGAATCGAACTGGGTCTCCTGCATTGTAGGCAGATTCTTTACCAACTGAGCTACCAGGGAAGCCCATGTGTGTGTGTTAAAGCTCCATCACACTTCAGGATTTGAGCGTGGATTTTGTTTTCTCACTTGGCACCTGCGAAGTCTCAGAGGGCAGGTGCAGGCCTGTGTGTTGGGGAGAAGGTTCTGGACGGGGCAGTGCTGTGCAGGACTGCGTCCTCCAAAGGGGAGGGCACTGGGAAATCAGCCCTGAGTTGAGGGACCCTCTGGAAGGGAGCGTTGGCAGCACCTACCCCCAGAGGTGTTAATTCTGGGTGTGTGTGGGGCCCCCAGAGCTCTTACCTTCTAGGTTTTGACAGAGGAAAAACCCCGTCACACACTAATACTGAATCTTGCCATGGTTTAAAATAAAGGACAGTCTGCAGCGGAGTACTCAGGAGGTCACCTTGAGAGCAGAGGTCCTGGGAGAAGTGTTGAGCAGGGCTTCTCTGACCTTATCCCAAACCCTCCTTTCTGTGCAGCGGCCCAGGGAACACTCACTCAGGGACCCTCTGTAACAGGGATGGCAGCCTCGGAGTGGCAGGGGGTGTGTGGAGCCGAGTGTGGGGTCTTTTCAGCCGCGTCCCCGCTATGCCCACACGGGCCTGCAGGCTATGTGTGCGCCTGTGCCTGCTGAGGTTAGGGCCTGTGAACCTGAGGCGTCCCCACCTTCCCTTCCATCAGGGATGGGGACGGTGAGCGGTGTCCGGATAGCAGTTTCAGAGCTTTCCCAACGCAGTCCACCCTGCAGGCCTCAGGATTCAGATGCGACAAAATCGTGACAGTTTTACTTGAAGAAAATGGTAAGAAAAAAAAAAAAAAAAAGGAGAAAGAAAAAGGTCTTTCTAAGATTCTGCACTCTCAAATTACGTCCCGGGCATGCTCTTTTCTAAAGTGCTTTCCCTTCCCCTGGGAGTTTCAGCAGCTCTGAACCCGTCTACTGTCTGAGTGTTTTCAGTAATCACGTGGCCAGTTCCCTGGGAGCGTTTAAGATGCTCAGACTAATGCATGTATGAGGCCCCATGAATGTTGAGGGACATGAGTGCGCATCCCATGTTAAGGGCACATGTATACACACACGTGCTTTATTTCTTGGTTCCCAGGATGCTGTTTTAGAGAAATGATCTCAGTTTTTCTGACCCAGGGGAATTTACGTGAGTAACCCCATAGTCCTTCAGAAAACTGCTCTGGCAGGCTCGCATCGCAGTCTTCCCAGGATAACCTTCACATGGGAAGCCTTCCTGGGCAGAAGAGGAGGGTCTGCTGTGAGAACCCTGTTTGCTTTTATTTAATGGTGGGGTGCAAGTTGCTGTTGTGGGTTCTATCCATTCCTTCAGCAAATATTTGTTGACCATCTTCTATGAACAAAACGCTTCTAGGAACAGTGTCGATAAATGAGCTAATGGACAGTTTGGATCTGATACAGACTTTCTAAGTTTGACTGCAGTCCCAAGCTCTGTCATATAACCTAGTATTTTGTTTTCATGTGACAGACAGCCATTAGCTGACGGCCGTTCTTCTCTTCCTTACGAACACAATCCCTGTATTATTTGGATCAACTGTGTGCTTAGTTAAAAGATGGCATTTTCCGGCTTGCACAGCAGACACTCTGACTATACTGAATTCCAGCAACGAGTGTGAGTGGAGATGCTGTGTTGGCCGGCGGGAAGGGGTGCGTAAGAAGCACTGGGGAGAGTGCCCCCTTGGCCTTTACCTTCCTCTTTCCTACACCTGGTATGTGGATGTGATGTCTGGAGCTCCAGCAGCAGTTCTGGATGATGAGGTAGTCTTGAAGACAGAAGCCAGGAGGATGGAAGGCGCCTGGGTCCCTGATTATTGTTGTGCTAGTGATCAACAGCCGCACCATCCCTGGACTGACTACCACCAGACTCTCTTTATGTGACGTGTGTTGGAGTTTAACTTACATGCAGCTGCAGTTAATTATTTTGAGTAACTTAGGTTTCCATGCTCATCGTCAGCTTCCATGGCATGACTGCAAGCACCACACTGAGCGGGCCTCCGGGGCTTCAGCAGTGCGCTTACCCTGCCCTGTGGCGCCTGGAAGCAATCATTCCAGATTTCTAGTAAGGAAATCCTTAGATTAAGGAATATTAATTGCACTGGTCCTGAACAAGTATGCCTGGAAAACTTTCCATGGAGGTTCTCAGAGCGCTCCCCAGATCAGCAGGTCTGGCATCAAGTGGGTGTTTGTGGTCACCAGGCCTTGCCTCAGTGATCTGAATGAAGCTTTGGAGGGAGGTCTGGCCATCTGAGATTTGACACATGGCTCAGATGCAGACGGTGGCCCGAGATCGCGGCTTTGTGACCTGCATCTTGTCACTCAGACAGACAGACGGGCACACGCAGCTGAGGCTGGGGGCGGCTGTGGACGGCTGGGTCTGGAGTTGCTGGCGTGGCCGTTTGGGTCCTGCTCTCGCTGTGTTCCCTTGCTTACCAAGGAGCTGGCAGAGGAGCCCATAAGGAGATGTAGAGATCAGTGCAGCCGGGCTTCTGATGTCTGCCGGACCTGCCCCGAGGCACACCTGGCCCCGCGGTGAGAACCCAGAGCCGCCTGGTGGCAGAGGAAACAGCAGCTTGTTTGAATGGGGACATCTCATTTCACATCTGGATATCTGTACTTTTTATTATGTTCTCTGTTCTATTATCAAACTGTTTCAATGAAAAATGGACAGATTGCTTGGAAAAAACTGTGTGTGAAAACTGACACGTGATGAAATAGAGCACACGTGTGGCAGTGTGACTGCGGGGAAGTTGACGGTATTATCAGGGCCCTTCTCTCTCTACACGTGCAGAAGCCCTGCAAAGCAAGCAAAGACCCTGGCGCTGTGGACAGAACAGTGAAAAGGAGGCGGCTGGGCAGGATCTGGGGAGCAGGTGTTGAGGCCCCGACTCCAGAGCCCCTCTCCTACCTTCAGTCTCCTCACTTGCAGGGTGGATACTGGGAAAAGCAAGTGAGGAAAAGTATGTTCAAGTGTGGAGAGCAGTACACGTCAGATAGTAAATAGTCAACACATATCAGTCATTACTATCTTCCTTTGTAAAACTTTTCACATAAAAAGAGTCAGTGTTGAAAAGTGAAAGTCACTCTGTGCAACCCCAAGGGCTGCACAGTCCATGGAATTCTCCAGGCCAGAATACTGGAGCGGGTGGCCTATCTTCTCCTGCAGATCTTCCCGACCCAGGAATCGAACCGGGGTCTCCTACTTTGCAAGCGATTCTTTACCAGTTGAGCTGAGCTGCCAGGGAAGCCTTTGTAAAACTTTTCACACAAAAAAGTGTTAGGTAAAGCTTTGTCAAAACACACGTGCTATACGTGGACTTTTGTTTGGAAACTGGTCCTCTTGGCTCTTGGCCCTGAAGCAGGAGACACAGGCGACAGTGCCGGGCGCACGCCTGGGCCCGGGGGCGGGTGTGGCCAAGCCGCGGCCCCAGGGCCCTGCCACCGCGGGCAGCGGAGTAGCGACAGGTGGCGTGGTGGCCCCTGGTCTCCTGCCCCAGTCCCAGACCGTCAGCACAGACATCCCCCCGCCTGCCTACAGTCGGGCTGGCCGTGGCTCTGCGACAGGAGCCCCACACTGGGCACACTGGGCACCACTGGAGCAAAGGTGGCCCAGGCCCCAGCCTCATCACTGCGCGAAGCAGCTTCCTTTCTGGACCCGCGTCGCCAACTACGGACGTTTGAAAGGCTGTTCAGAGGCATCTCAGCCTCACCTCAACCCCTGCCCCACCGCCCCCTTGAAGAAAAGTGTTAAATATGGTACATTTTGGTCCATTCTAATTTCATCTTACTGGTTATTTTTATTTGTTCAAAACGGATTAGTTTCCCTAACAAGTTGCGCAGCCATTAAAGTTCTTCATTTCTTGTCGTGTCGTGAAGGTGTCTGCTCAGCCCCCAGCCTTCCATCCTTGGCCCAGAAGGGCGCCAGAGGCCTTCTGTCAAAAGTGTGCCACCGGGGAAGCCGGCACCAGGGCCACTGTCGCCGTGTGTGACCTGCGCTGCTGCTTAGTTGTTGTCATTTAGTCGCTAAGTCGTGTCCAACTCTTTGTGACCCCATGGCCCGCAGCACACCAGGCTCCTCTGTCCTCCACTATCTCCTGGAGTTTGCACAAACTCATGTC
Source organism: Tragelaphus eurycerus (assembly GCA_935064755.1). Taxonomy (NCBI): domain Eukaryota; kingdom Metazoa; phylum Chordata; class Mammalia; order Artiodactyla; family Bovidae; genus Tragelaphus; species Tragelaphus eurycerus. The sequence goes on along the minus strand of CAKXYN010000031.1, from coordinate 1,273,750 downwards.
CATCGAGTCGGTGATGCCATCCAACCATCTCATCCTCTGTTGTCCCCTCTCCTCCCGCCACCCTCAGTCTTTCCCAGCATCAGGGCCTTTTCCAATGAGTAGGCTCTCCACATCAGGTGGCCCAAGTATTGGAGTTTCAGCTTCAGCATCAGTCCTTCCAATGAATATTCAGGACTGATTTCCTTTAGGATTGACTGGTTTGATCTCCTTGCAGTCCAAGGGACTCTCTAGAGTCTTCTCCAGCACCGCAGTTCAAAAGCATTATTCTTTGGTGCTCAGCCCTCTTCACTGTCCAACTCTCACACTCATACATGACTACTGGAAAAACCATAGCTTGGAATACACAGACCTTTGCTGGCAAAGTGATGTCTCTGCTTTTTAATATGCTGTCTAGGTTTGGAATAGGTTTCCTTCCAAGGAGCAAGTGTCGTTTAATTTCATGGCTGCAATCACTGTCCACAGTGATTTCAGAACCCAAGAAAATAAAATCTGTCACTGCTTCCACTTTTTCCCTGTCTATTTGCTATGAAGTAATGAGACGAGATGCCATGATACTAGTTTTTTGAATGTTGAGTTTTAAGCCAGCTTTTTCACTCTTGTCAGGAAGGTCTTTAGTTCTTCTTCACTTTCTGCCTTTAGAGTGGTGTCATGTGCATATCTAAGGTTGTTAATATTTTTCTCAGCAATCTTGATTCCAGCTTGTGTTTCATCTAGCCCGATTTTACTTGATGTACTCTGCATGTAAGTGAACAAACACAAAACGTTCATTTTAGAGTCAACGACTTTCCCTAAACCACTACAGAAAACATGGGAGGGACGTTTTAAAAGTCATCTTAAAAAAATCCTGACACATGAAACAAAAATTGCAGCCTGAATGTCACAGTGGCACACACAGAGCTCGCTCAGTGGGACTCACGGTGACGCACACAGGGCTCGCTCAGTGGGACTCACGGCGGCACACACAGGGCTCGCTCAGTGGGATTATTGTACTATGTCTGAAGAAACTTGGCGTTTTGTCTGCGAGTAAGTCAATAACAGGAACTCAGTCATAAATGCTCTGGTTTCCTGCCGCTGTGGCCCCCCAGAGCCCCCTCGGGCTGGCAGGAGCATGTGTTTAAATAGCAGCCGGCAGCGTGGCCTGACAGGGAGGCTGCATTATTTCTAAATTGGGGAACTGTTCCTCAGAAATCTCTTTTCTTACATATTCTTTTCCAATTTTACCATCATTTTTCATTTCAAAATTGAATAAATGTCTTCAAAGTGACAGGAGAGCCTACACTGAATCAATAAATGTTGCTCCTTCCAGTCCCCCAACCCAGTGGCCTCAAATGACTTGAGCACATAAGCATCAGCGTTTTATTAATTGGACAGGCCTTCAAAAATGAGGAAAAGTAATTTGTGTTGGCAGTTTGATTAACAGGCTTCCCACGAACACGCATTCCTATAAAACTAACAAGTATGAACCATTCAAGACACACCAAGCACAGTTCTGAGGAGCCTCTCAGATGCAGAGGCGGCAGGGTGCTCACGGCTCGGGGCGCCCCCCCGCCCCCGGGCTGTTGCTGGTGTCGCAGGCTGAATTTCCGCAGAGCCTGGCAAGTGGAAAAGGACTGCAGCTCTGGGCCTGGGCCCGGGGCCTGGGGACCTCCTTCCTCTGCTCCTCTGCTGCAGACACTGTCCACTGTGGTCAGAGTGAGGGGCGGCAGGTCAGGAGCAGCGTGCTCTGTGGAGATAACCTAGCAGCCGCGGCGCCAGGTTAGATCGGATCCCACCCCTGGGCCTCCCTTCCTTTGCCGGCACGCAGGTCATGGCCCAGCCTCGGGCGGAGCCCATGGCCCATGGGCCATCGGGACGGCTCCCCTCACCTGGTCTCATCGATCGGCTCCATCCCCACGCGGGCAGCCAGCCCCTCCTCCCGGTCCCAGGGCACAGAGAGAAGTGCAGTGTCCGGAAAAGCCTTTGAGGCGGCACCAGGCCTTCAGGCACACTGGTGTCGGAGGATTTTATCTGTCAGAGAGAGTTAAAAACACAGTACATTAGACTAAACATGTGTACCTAAAACACAGTACATTAGACTGAACATGTATACCTAAAACATAGTACATTAGACTAAACATGTATACCCCTATGACAAAGAGTGAGCAGCACTGGGTGATGCAGTCTTTTATATGATGAAATAGGAAATTGCGTTTTTAAATATTTCACTATTGAAGTTGCATTTCGAGTGAATGGACTGTTAGAGGCTCAACTTCACGAACCAGGGCTCGGCGCTGTCTAGGGTGTGGTGGCTGCGCTTGCCTGCGCCGAACGCCAGCTTCTGTCTTCCAGTCGTGGTGAGGCCTGGGTGTGCGGATGTGATGTCACTGGTCAGGCTCCCTGGACTCTGGTGCCCGTGCTCTGGACGCCAGGACGTGCCCGTGGCTTGCTTTTGCTCCAGCTTGTAGAAGTCTGATGTGGTGTAGAAGTTAACGATGCTTCTCACCTTTCCCGGTTTCCCAGTCCTAACTTTCTGTTTCTGTGAAAAGCCTCATCTCTGGGAAAGATAAATCCCCTTGCTCGGTTCTGTCTGCAGCTCACTTTTCTTTATCACTCAGTTCCCTCCTTCTTTCTTTCTGATCCAGGGGTCTCTGGGGCATGATTAGAAATTATTGATGTAACCTTGGACCTCTCAGTCACCGGGACTCCTAGCTTTCACACGGTGGAGAAGAGCAGCAAGCAGATTGAAAGCTGTGTCACCGAAGGAGAAGCAAAGCGCAGTGGTTTAGCAGGACTCACAGAGCCTCTCAGCATTTTGGACGTATCTCGTTTCCTAACAGGCTGCTTTTCCTGCTGTGAGACGGCAGTGATGGGATTGCAGCTGACAAGGAGGCCTCTTCCCGAGGAGACGGTGGTCTTAGAGCCCCGTGTATTTGTGCATGCGGGTGCTCCCGTGTCCACGCCCCTGGTCGTCATGGGAGGTGCCCCCTGCCTTCCTCCCCCACCAGCCCTTGGGGGTCCGGCCCAGGGGCCGCAGGGCTGGGGACAGCGTCCTTGAGTGACCCAGCTGGGATTTGAGCCCTGACCTGCTCCTCAGGCTCACGTCCCGCTAACACCCTTGCTGCTCCTTGGTAGTGATTTTTTCCGGAAGTGGCTGAAGGGCTGCACTTGAATCTGCCTTTGGCCCTGCCGCCGGAGCAGGTCGGGAGGGCCGGCTTCCTGAGGGCGCCTCCCTCTGTCAGCCGCCCCCGCCGCGGCCCCTGCTCGCAGGCCTGAGCTCTTCGCGGCAGCTGGGCCCCGGGGAGCTCTGAACCCGGAGCCGTGTTACCCGGCTGGGGAGTGAGGCCCTCCGACTGCGTTGAGGCAGGCAGTGTCTGAGCCCCCGAAGCTGCTCACACGAAGCAGACTCTGCAGCCGGGGCTCCCCATGAAGGTGCACGGTGCAGAGCAAGGCAGCCTCTGACGGGAAGTGTGGTCACTTTTATAGGCCTGGCCATCGACGTGGTCGGGGTGAGCCGCTTTCTCAGGACCACACACAAGGAGGGGAGAAACGGCTGGCTAAGGGGCCTCCGCCTTCCCGCCAAATTCTTTTCCTAAAACTGTCTATCTTCCTCAGGAAACGAGTCTTTTAATAGCAGCCTCGCCTCTGCCGAGAGCCTGGCCTGGAGGATGGGCAGAACCACCCTCGGGGAGCTTCTCTCCACTGCACGTCTCCGTGGGGCGAGACATGTAGCCTTCCCTCCTGAGATGGGCCAGGAGCGCAGGGCGCCCTCGTGGGGGTCTGGGACCGCTCCCGGGGTGCCGGCCGTGGCCACCGCGCTTTGGAGCGGGTGGGACTGCTCCGGGGGGCCGGCCGTGGCCACCGCGCTGTGGGGCGGGCGGGACCGCTCCCGGGGGCCGGCCGAGGCCACCACGCTGTGGGGCGGGCGGGACCGCTCCCGGGGGGCCGGCCGTGGCCACCGCGCTGTGGGGCGGGCGGGACCGCTCCCGGGGGCCGGCCGTGGCCACCGCGCTGTGCGGCGGGCGGGACCGCTCCCGGGGGCCGGCCGTGGCCACAGCGCTGTGCGGCGGGCGGGACCACTCCCAGGGGCCGGCCGTGGCCACCGCGCTGTGGAGCGGGCGGGTTGGCTGCTCATGGTTCCTGGTGCTGAGCTTTGTGCGTCTCCCAGGCACTGCTGCTGCTGGACATGGTCCACCTCCCCACCCGCTTACTGGGTGAAGGTCTGACTGTCCCTGGCTCTGTGGCAGGCATCGTGCACAGCCAAGCTCTGTATAATCCTCTCCCCCACCTCCATCAGGACTGTCTGATGCCTTCTGCCACCCAGGCCTTTCTATTTTAAGATGAAGGTGTTGCTTTTATAAAAGTTTGAGCACCCGAGGCATCTCTTTGTGACCTCTTTTGGCGTCTAGCAGAGTCGTAAAGACTGCCATTCTGTAACTTTCCTCTTGTCGGCAGAATGTACCTCATTGCCTTTTTTTCTGTGTTTTTTTTTTTTTACCCACGTCTCTGACCACCTGTTGCCACCGTGCTGGAGGTGAAGACGGTGTCCTGCTAGGAGTTCTGTCTGCTCTGCTCTGAGCTGCCCAGACCCAGGCCAGCGGTCAGCAGAGCCTGGGCAGGCCTCCGCGGGAGCTGTAGTGTCTTTGCATTTGTTTTAAATTTGGCACCTAGTGTAGGCGTCAAGCGCTGTTGAAAAGACCTGGGACAATGAGAGACTGCAGTGGTGAGCCGTCAGTGGTGGGTCCTGCGCTGGCGACAGCCACGTTTATCAGGGGCTTCTCTGTGGGGCTGCACCGCACGGCCAACACTCCCAGCGCTGGGCGTGTGGGCTCCCTGTGGTCCCGGCACCAGCAGGAGAACCGAGGCGAGTCCAGGGTGGGCGTGCTGGCCCCCAGGTGTTTCTCGGTGCAGTGAGGGCAGCAAGCCACCAGGGGGCTCAAGCCCGTAGCACTCTGGTCCTTGATGCCTCCCCTGCGTCTTCCAGTTGGTTTCACTTCAGAGACCAGTTCAGAGAAACCATCCTGAGAGTTAATTTAACACCATCTTAGACTCTTGCAGCGGAAGACTACCTTCTTGAATTGTGTCATTCATTAGTATTTACAAGACTTTGGGCCCATATACTGTGTTTTGCTTAGATTTATAAAAAGCCTGAACATTTTATTTCCGTTTTTGGCTGAAGTGAGCACCTCCCCCCCCCCCCGGCAATTGTTGATTTAGACTGTTGTAATAATTTATGTGTTTATTTTGACATATACATGCCATAATTACAAGTAAAATGAACAGATATAGAAATTTAGACTGTCACACACGGTTGATATGGTTTGTTTATGCTTCTGTTCTTTGAGAAATGAAGAGACACACAGTACCGAAAAAACAAGCACATAATTTTTGTGGACTTATTATTTCTCATGAAGAATTTAAAAACCTACCTTATTCCATGAGAAGGACGTTACTGTGTAGCTTCCCACTAACATTAGACAAGAAGCATTAAAATGCCAAAGTCTTTCCTTTGTTTTAGGAATACGTGCAGTAAAGCAGTAAAGTTCAAATTAACCCTTGGGAGATTTGCTTATTTTTTTAGCAGATCATGACATAGCATCTTAATTTTGGTTTATTTTATTTTTCAACCACAGATTTTCTGGAATTAGGATTTTTTTCTGATACACTTAAGGCATATTAGAAAATAAAACAGTTATTCAAAAATTTAATGTTCAGTTTCCTATTTATGTGGGTCTTTTTCTTTTTGCTTCAGTGTTTTTGGACAGAGTCCTTAGGTATTGTCCCTTCTCTTACATAGTGGGAAAGGGGAAAAGAAGGTGAAGGTCAAATCAGGTTCCGCTCCCCCCAGCCTTTGTACTAATTTCAGTTAAAACTTTAACGGGAGAAAAGATGAAATAAATTTTAAAAATCATGTTTTAAAATTACCATGGGTTTATATACCCGTGTTAATAACTTCATGTAAGTATAATTACCTCAGAAAGGAAACCAAAGTCTTTACTGCTATTATTATAAGTTCTCGTGTCCTTTTCCGCGAAGCCGAGGCTGGAAACTGCAGCGCCTGGCCTCGGCGAGGAGCTGGTGGAGCGGCCCCGCCGCCGCTGCGGGGCTCGGGGCTCGGGGCGGACTCACCCCTCTGCACGCGCGTAGCCGTGTGGCCTCCAGGATCTTCAACAGCGGGTCTTTGTTAAGGGACTCATCTCTGTTAAGGCAGTTGATGAGATTTAAAAAATGCTGTTCCTGCGTGTGAAGAGTGTGGACAGAGTGGTGTGGGTGCCGCCCCACCCCCATGATAGGGAAAATAAAGCAACAAAAAAGTGTGTGTGTGTGTGTGTGTGTGTGTGTGTGTGTGTAGCGCTTTTTAATTCTACTTATCCTTTATTTAACTTGGTGGCTTGGTATAAAATGGAATCATTTGTTGTGACGATAAAGCAAGTTGATAGAGTGAGGAAGTAACATTGCTAGAAAGTGGCTGAAGATATAATTGAGTTTCATGATACTTCCCGGTGTAGAGCTTTCCAGGTGGCTCAGCGGGGGCTCGATCCCGGGGTCGGGAAGACCCCTAGGAGAAGGGACAGGCTAACCACTCCGGTGTTCTGGCCTGGAGAGTCCCATGGACAGAGGAGCCTGGGGGCTGCAGTCCTTGGGGTTGCAAAGAGTTGGGCACAGCTGAGTGGCTGAGCACGCGCTTTTAGAGATGATGTTTGTCTATTGGGTTTAAACAGTTTTATGCGTGTGTGTGTCTTTAAAAAATATCGCATAACGAATTGACCGTACGAGTCAAGAAGTACGCTTCCCAAACTTTATTTTTCATGTTTCTTTATAAGGTTTTTTTTTTTTTTAATTTTCACTGTGAATATTTTAATAATCCCATTTCCTCCTACTTTAAAATTGTTTTAAATTAGTTTTATTTTGTATGTTGCTTCAAAAATCAGTGAATTTAAAAATTGAGCTCTGGCATGTGCAGAGCACAAAAGTGCATTGATCTGCGGGTGCCTCCCCTCACGCACATTGTCCAGACTGATGGCAGAGCTGAAGTTAAGTCAGGATTTCCTGAGGCATGGGAAACTACCTAGCTTGACTTGCGTTGTGCTGAATTGAGAAAGACAGGTAATATTTATATGCCTTTTTAAAAAAATAGCCCTTTCACTAAGCTTCCACTCTTTCAGGGGTCCATGTGGCCATTTCATGTATAGTTGACGCCTTTACAATCTTAGAATGAAATTCATGGATAACATATCTTAACGGCACACATTATGTTTTTTTAAGTCCATATAATGTTTTCATTATAACCAAGAAAAGGAAGGGGAACTAGTTTGTGAGCAAAGTCTGTTTCGTGTGTACACGTGAGGCGCTGCTGCACGGGACATGGCATGAGGCCCCTGGACACCTGCCGCGGCGTGTCTCGCGGGTGCGTGCCGTGACGGCCGCGGTATGCAACCTGACGGCCCCGGCGTGCGTCCTGACGTGATAGCCGCGGCGTGCGTCCTGACGTGACGGCCCCGGCGTGCGTCCTGACGTGATGCCCCGGCGTGCGTCCTGACGTGACAGCCGCAGCGTGCGCTGTGAAGGCCAAGGTGGCCGCGGCAACGCAGCAAGCACTGCCACCATGCTGTTGGTGTCACCGTTTTTGAAATGGTCTAATTTGGTTAAATTTGCCATAAAGTAGTAGTTTTCCTCAACATACTTTGTAGTGCCGGCTTGGTGCCTATGCAGAAACCAGGTAGGTTCTGTACTGAGATAATCATAAGCGTTTCTTTCCTTTCTTCTCTGCACAGGAATACCCAGCAGGACCTCTGAAGGTTTGGAGGGTCGCAGGACAGCTTTGGCGTGCAGGCTGTCCTGGCGTTCCCGCGCTCCACCCCCGAGGCCGGCCGCATCCCCCGGTGACCCGCATTCCCAGGCCCCTCTGGGCTCTGAGACGTGGGCCGCGAGAGCCCGTGGGCAAGCCCTGCAGGCCCCGTGGCCGCGGTCCTCCGCAGCTCTGGCAGCGGCCACCTTTGCGGCGCGCAGCCGCGGGTGCTGGGGCCCTGTGGGTGAGGGCCCCGTTTCCTGGCCGAGGCCCAGCCTTTGCGGGAGCACGGAGACGCAAGCCGTGCAGGGAAGCGAGGGGGCCGGTCACAGCCGGGGTCCAGGAAGCACGCACGCGGGGCGATCCGCCGAGCGGCACCCGCCCGCGCCGCCCCCCATGTGGCCTCGCTCGGCCGTGCCCCGCGCAGGAAGTGCGCTGGGAGCCAGAGGCGGCCTGTCCCGGGCAGCTTCCTCCTCTGCAGAAGCCAGGACAGTGGGATTAGCTGCGGGTAAGATAACGGGAAAAAGAAGAGAGAACTGTGAGCAGAGCAGTGTGTAAAAGCGTGTCTTTTACTGGTTTTTAAGAAGAGAAAACTGGCAGTAGACGGGGTTAAGGCTACTCATGTTTGCTCTTTTACTACAAACACTAAATAGATTTTCCGATGTGAGTGTACTTAGTGCCACTCAGCTGTACAGTTAAATATGGTTAAAATACTGTTGTATATTATGTGACTTTTACCACAATAAAAAACATTAAAAAAACAAAAATTAATAACAAAAAGTAAAAGTTAAATTGAGAAATAAATAAAACCCCATGGTTTGTCCTGTCAGGGTTTTCATTCCACACTTTCTCTTTTTCCCCTTCCTGATTATTTTCTTTAGATAAATACAGTATAACTCAATACAATAATATAGTATTATTATAATACAGCATATAGTACAGTAATATTGTATTATTAGATTATTGTATTATTAACAGAACCTGCCTGTGAGCGACGGAAAGTCCTGGATGCCTGGCCTCCGGCGGGGCCGGACGGCGCCTCCTCTTAAGGCGGTGTGGGCTGAGTCCTCACACGGCCTTTGTCTCGGTGTGGAGCTCTTGTAACTTCCACAACCTTCCTACGAACGTCCTTGACGAGGCCCTTTGCGGCGGGATCCGAGCACGATAACCATCCATAAAAGAAGACTTAAAAAGGCAGCTTAAACACCAGATTACAATGTTTCTGACAAAGGAGCTTGACCGAGTTGCTGCTACATGCATTTTGTGATAAGAGCTAGAACGGTAGCATTCTACCAGGACATAGCCAAATTTCAGACACGAGGTAACTGTTAATGTCTACATTAACAGCATTCATCCATAGAGTGCCTTCTCAGTAGGTTTGCCACCCATGTGATAATGCTTTCCAGGTAATTTTACATTCCAAATCAGATCAGATCAGATCAGATCAGATCAGTCGCTCAGTCGTGTCCGACTCTTTGCGACCCCATGAACCGCAGCACGCCAGGCCTCCCTATCCATCACCAGCTCTCGGAGGTCACTCAGACTCACATTCATCGAGTCAGTGATGCCATCCAGCCATCTCATCCTCTGTCGTCCCCTTCTCCTCCTGCCCTCAATCCCTCCCAGCATCAGAGTCTTCTCCAATGAGTCAACTCTTCGCATGAGGTGGCCAAAATATTGGAGTTTCAGCTTGAGCATCATTCCCTCCAAAGAAATCCCAGGTCTGATCTCCTTCAGAATGGACCGGTTGGATCTCCTTGCAGTCCAAGGGACTCTCAAGAGTCTTCTCCAACACCACAGTTCAAAAGCATCTATTCTTCAGCGCTCAGCCTTCTTCACAGTCCAGCTCTCACATCCATACATAACCACATTCCAAATAATACTAGTTAAATATTTCTCTCTGAGATGCCTCGGGGCCCTTGTAAAGCATCCCAAAGGCAGCTGAAAGTCAAGAGGATTTTAACATTTGTATTTGGGAAGTTTGTCAAAAAGTTTCAAAACACTTAGTCAAATGAGATTGTAAATCACTGTGAGACAATACTTATTCCCTAACCAAGTTACAAGACAGCTCACCTTCAATACCAGACATTGGTTTAATACCGAATATTTCTTCAGATCATATGAATCTGAAATTTGCTCAGACTGGCTTCTTTTATATTTCTAAATATTTATGTAAGCGCTTAATTTCCTTTAAGCCAGTTAAATAGAGCTCTTTTATTTACGAAGTGCTTTTGGCAATACCATGCACCTACAGCAGACATATAGATGGATTCACACACAAAGACCTCATAGCTCCCATTCCAGAATTTCTGCCAGGAATCGGCTACAACAATGTAAAGCCCATCAGTTACAAAGGAGGTTGATTCATGTTGGGTTTGCAGTAGATGGAACAAATCAAGGTCACCTGTCTAGATGGCAAAAACCCTTTTTAGGGAAAAAGACACAAGATTTCTATTTGTCCTCAACAAGTCAACTTCTAGATCACTAACCTCGTTTTCAGAATTTGCATTTTAAAAAGATGATGGGTTCCAGGAGAAGACCGAGTGGAGTATTTGCATCTCAAAGGCACCAGAAGGCTGGTTTCCCCTAGGATGAAGGCACGGGAAGGCTGGTTTCCCCTAGGCCTTGTTCCCTTAAGGCCAGAATTTGTTTTTCCCCCTCAAAGAATTGAGTGAGCACCTCAAGGATGCTGCATACCTGATACCCCAGTTTACCTGTGCTGGAATGGTAACATAGTAACAAACCTCCCTTCATTTATGTTAGGAAGCACCAGCCCCCCTAGGCCCCGCCCGCTCTCAAATTCCTATCAGCCATGGTTAGTTAGAGCAGTGGCCTCCCATTTTGGTTATTCATAAACACTCTTTGAGGATCCTCCGTGGGTTTAAGAAATACGTGCCTTAGATTTGGACACTCTGTGGCCCTTTTGAACTTACTAATCACCAGCTGGATATCTTTGGCCACGTTTGGGGCCTCTGCAGTCCACACTCCAGAGTCTACGGCATCTTCTGTTTTAGCTCCAGGTTTCATCTGCTCCTTCCCACTTTCTGTTAGAAGCCGTGGTGATGAGGGTGGTTTCCTTGCCCCTTGAGAAACAGTGGCCCTCATTAGTTAATACGCCTCTTCCCGTTAAAGGGATGGGATGGTCAGACACAAAAAGGAATGTGGAAACAGCTGGCCATTGACGTTGCACAAAAGGGGCTGCAGACAGTGTGCCCGCCCCTCCCTGCCCTCCCACCACACACCCCTTATGGCTGCTAAGGCTCCAGTTGTTGCGGTTAAGGGGTTAAGGAAGGTTGCACCAGTGTCTGTAAGAAATTCTGTCAGCCGGCTGCCCCATCAGTGACCACGCATGGCTCGACGTCAGTTATGCAGAGGGCGTCTCCAGGCAGAGCCCCTGTCGGCCTCAGGCCCTGTCCGTCTTCTGAAGGCAAAACCGTCAACGGCCGAGGGGCCTATCGCTCTGGCATCTGGGCATCCCCTCCGCCAATGCCCTGGGTCTTTGCAAAGGACTCATGGATTGCAATCTTCCCCCCAGTGCCCTCTTTGTCCACTGCAGAACCCGGGCCCAATCTGGGTAGCCATGAGCCTAGGGGTCCAACAGGGCCAGATTGGCCCAGAGAAGCGGGATTCCCCCTTGGCAGTCTCTGAATGGACAGAGCCGTGCCATCATCTGGGCCTTTGCGGAGCTCTCTGGGTGCCTCCAGCCCTTTTGCCAAATCCCTATGACTGGAGACTGAATAAACCAATTGAAGCAAACAGTTGTTGGCATCTGAGGACCAGTTGTCGCTTTCTGAGTATCGCGCCTGATGTCAGCATGGGGACCAGCAGACTGGGCTGGAAAACGCACGGCCTAAAGGGCTTGTCCTTCGAGGTTGGGTGGGCCCCACGCTGTCCTGCTTCCCCAGAGCCTCCTCTGGGCCCCCTGGGAAGGCTGCAGGGTCATCGCCCTGTCCCCGTTGACCTCTTTCACCTCTGCACAGCTGACGGTTTCACTGTGTCTTCCTGCCTTCTTAGATAGGCGATCTGGTCCCGTCTGGTGACATGGTTCCATGTCAGTACACTTCCCCTGGTGATTCCACTGAAGGCCTGTCTGCCTCAGGGGCTCAGGGTGCTGGTGACCCCCTAGGGGCCCAGTCGGTGTGTCCTCTGTGTCCTTCCTGGAGTCACCCCTCTGGGCTCCTCATGCCCTGCCTGCCTTTTGGGTCTCGTTGCCTGGATGCATGGCCGTGGGAAGTTGAGCATACGGTGCCCCGGTCCGTTTTAACTTCCCTCTGTAATATAAATCTAACTGCAACCTGGGATCATAACTCAGGGGCCCGTTTAGTGGCCACCTTTCTTGGCTTTATAACTCATATTGTGGTCAAAGCTGATTACATAACCTAGTAAGATTTTTTCCTTCTTAATTCCTGTTGTCCAAACTTTTCCTAGTCCCAGAGTGTACGGCCCAGAGGGGTATTAGTTGGGATGGAGGTGGCCTGACCCATTTCAGATCCAAGCCTGGAGTGACGTCTCTAACTTCTGTGCTACTCAAAAGTTACGCTCTCCTGTCAAATCCACCCACAGCTTGGTGAAGGTTTGCCTTTGGGATTTTGGGTGCTGCCCCTTCTAAGATGGTCTTCCAGCCAGGTGTCAGTGCCTGAACAGGTGCCGCAAACAAACGAACACATGGTATAAAGGTGTCCCTCGCGGTGTTAGCAGTGAGCGGGGGCTGGTCCAGCTGCAAGTCAGGAATAAAGCGTCAGCGCTTGTCAATAAAAAGCATCTCTTGTCAGCCGCACAGGCCTCCTGGGGTGAAGAAAAGAAAGAAAGGGGATGGGAATGAAGGTAGAAGGTAGCAGCAAGCCTCTGAGCCAGGAGCAGAGTGTAGAGGCTCAGCCTGCAGCGTGCGCGGGCCGCGTCTGCTGGGGCCTGCTGTCCAGCAGCCAGGCTGATAGCCCCTCCCACCCCACCATTCGCAGAAGCACAGGGTCTGTTTTCTTCGAGGGTTGTCACTGACGGGTGAATTAATGCCTGGCATGTGGGCCCTGCCACAAGCCCTGCAGCCCGTCCCTGTCGCGGGTGTCACGGGTGTGGTTGCAGGGCGCAGTGGACGCTGCCGCTTCCCGGGGGCGTTTGCTCGTCGCCCTGCACTGTGTGTCCTGATGGAGCTCCCGTGTCAGTCTTGGAGGCCGGCTTCCCAGCCCCTCCTTGCCGGATGGGCCCGTGTCTGTCTCTGAGCCTGTGTGGTGTGCGAGGTCAATGGTTGTCGCCTTGTCCTGACCACCGCACGGTAAGCTCCTTGGGAACCGAGACTGGCTCCTGGTGACACCCCGCGGCAGCTAGTGGAGAACGCAGACACTGTATGTGAGGCAGTAACTGCTTGTTGGACCCTTTAGAGCTGGACTTGCCTGCGATGCGTCCCTCTGCGGCAGAGACGGAGCATGGAAGCCTCTTTCTGCCTTTCCTGCTTCAGTGATGAACCCAGTCCACGTCAGATGAGGGCAGTTGGCGAGCTCCAGGACGAGCTGATTCTGTGACTGACTGTTCAGTTTCAGACATTTCAGTGAAGCAGCTGGAGAGACTGAGTCTTGTTTTTTTTTTAAACAAAGTAATTAGATTTGTTTACTTCTGTCTGGGCTGGGTACTCGTTGCTGCACGCAGGCTTTCTCTGGTTGTAGTGAGTCGGGGCTGCTCCTCATTGCGGAAAGCCTGCTTCTTTCTGCAGTGGCTTCTCGTTGTAGAGCACAGGCTTCCCGAGCTTCGAGAGCTGTGGCATGCGGGCTCCGAACTTGTGGCTCCTGGCGATAGAGCACAGACTCAGTAGTTGTGGCCCATGGGATTAGTTGCTCTGAGGCACGTGGGATCTTCCTGGATCAGGGATTGAACCCGCGTCTCCTACATTGGCAGGTGGATCCTTTACCCATTGAGCCACCAGTAAAGCTCTTAAAAGAAGCTCTTGATACTGTTTTTGTAGGCAGTTTTTGCCTTTGGTTTTGAAAGTATTGACTGTGGAAAAGCTGAAATTTCTTTTGACTGACCATGGATGAGTTTTAGCTAAATTGGACTTTGTATACAAGAAGAGAATTCTGAGGTTGAGTAAAATAATCAAATCCATAGTCCTGTTCTGTGCAGGAGGACCTGTGCTCCCCCCCAACCCTGACACTAAACCCCCCTCCTCTGTGGGGATGGGCGCCTGAGGTGTGGGCAGTCAATTTGTCCCTGTTGGGGGCCTGGCGGTGGGGGGAGGGCGGGGCCCTGGTCATGTCCTCAAGGAGCTCACGGCTCTGCAAGAGCCTGGAGACTCCACCTCTCCCCTTCTGCGTTGCTGACCCCTGGGTGTAGTCTTAGTGTTTCAGCGGTAGGAATTGAATTCTTTGATTCTCGGGCCAGAGTGCTGGTTTAAATCTGTCATTTTCTGCTTTTCAGGAATTGACTATATTGAAAACATGTAAAAGTAACTCTCCCTTTGAATAAAGCAGTTCCAGCTTGAAAACTGTCACTGTTTCCTCATAATGTGGGTCCTTTTTTAAATGATCTCTTACGGTAAAAGAACAGCAGATCATGGCACAGCCAGGCTATTATTCTTCACTGTTTTACCTGGGATATCATCTTAGGCAAAGCTTCTTCGTTTCATTTTAAACCTCGGTGTTTTCTTCCGAAAAGCGAGAGTAGTGTGTGTCCACCTCGCAGGCTGGCTGGCGGGTGAAATGGGGAGCAGGGCGTCTCCACGAGGTGATGCTTTCCCCACGGGACCCCGCGAGGCAGTCTGGTGCTCCCATTCCGCATTTTGTTTCAGAGCTTGGTCCCTTTCCAAGGAGGAGCTTAGGTCTCCTGGGATAGGAGTCAAGCTTGTGACTGTGACTAATGGGGCCACAGGTGAATCACAGCCAGAGAGCCGAGAATGCTGCTGCTGCGCTGCTGCTGCGCTGCTGAGCCTTCAGTCGTGTCCGACTCTGTGTGATCCCATCACAGCCAGAGAGCCGAGAATGCTTGCTGCTGCTGCTGCTAAGCTGCTGCTGAGTCCTTCAGTCGTGTCCGACTCTGTGTGACCCCATGGACGGCAGCCCACCAGGCTCCTCCGTCCATGGGTTTGCCAGGCAAGAGTACTGGAGTGGGGTGCCATTGTTGGTGAGGAGCAAAGGAATGGGACGTCTTTCCCAAGCATGGTGTGGATCCTGCTGGTCACTGACTTCTGCCCAGACTGACAGAGCAGAGCTGAAGCAGAATCTGAAGGTGGGGAAAGGCCCTACTTGGCCTGAGTCAGCTGACCGGAGAGGGGCATGTCCTCTCTGCCCCAGCACAGGAAGGACCGGGGAACCTGGTCCTTTCTTCTGTTTATTTTATGAACTTGACTTTGAACAAAGACTGTCTCGGGTCCTAAATGATGCTATTGCAAAATCAGAGAGCAGACCTGATACCTAAAGAGTGGTTGCCCAAAGAGAAGGGATTGTTGCGGGTACTTTAATGATTTGGCAAAGCTTTTAAAGCATTTATTGTTTTTTAAATGTAGAGTAACATTCAACAGTAGACTTCACTTCAGTTGAAAGTATCAAATTTATCACATATGTGATCAGATCAGATCAGATCAGTCGCTCAGTCGTGTCCGACTCTTTGCGACCCCATGAACTGCAGCACTCCAGGCCTCCCTGTCCATCACCAGCTCCCGGAGGTCACCCAGACTCATACCCATTGAGTCAGTGATGCCATCCAGCCATCTCATCCTCTGTCGTCCCCTTCTCCTCCTGCCCTCAATCCCTCCCAGCATCAGAGTCTTCTCCAATGAGTCAACTCTTCGCATGAGGTGGCCAAAATACTGGAGTTTCAGCTTTAGCATCATTCCTTCTAAAGAAATTCCAGGATTGATCTCCTTCAGAATGTACTGGTTGGATCTTCTTGCAGTTCAAGGGACTCTCAAGAGTCTTCTCCAACACCACAGTTCAAAAGCATCAATTCTTGGGCGCTCAGCCTTCTTCACAGTCCAGCTCTCACATCCATACATGACCACAGGAAAGACCATAGCCTTGACTAGGCGAACCTTTGTTGGTAAAGTAATGTCTCTGCTTTTGAATATGCTATCTAGGTTGGTCATAACTTTCCTTCCAAGGAGTAAGCGTCTTTTAATTTCATGGCTGCAGTCACCATCTGCAGTGATTTTGGAGCCCAGAAAAACAAAGTCTGACACTGTTTCCACTGTTTCCCCATCTATTTCCCATGCAGTGATGGGACCAGATGCCATGATCTTCGTTTTCTGAATGTTGAGCTTTAAGCCAACCTTTTCACTCTCTACTTTCACTTTCATCAAGAGGCTTTTTAGCCCCTCTTCACTTTCTGCCATAAGGGTGGTGTCATCTGCATATCTGAGGTTATTGATATTTCTCCCAGCAATCTTGATTCCAACTTGTGTTTCTTCCAGTCCAGCATTTCTCATGATGTACTCTGCATATAAGTTAAATAAACATGGTGACAATATGCAGCCTTGACGTACTCCTTTTCCTATTTGGAACCAGTCTGTTGTTCCATGACCAGTTCTAACTGTTGCTTCCTGACCTGCATACAGATTTCTTAAGAGGCAGATCAGGTGGTCTGGTATTCCCATCTCTTTCAGAATTTTCCACAGTTTATTGTGGTCTACACAGTCAAAGGCTTTGGCATAGTCAATAAAGCAGAAATAGATGTTTTTCTGGAACTCTCTTGCTTTTTCCATGATCCAGCGGATGTTGGCAATTTGATCTCTGGTTCCTCTGCCTTTTCTAAAACCAGCTTGAACATCAGGAAGTTCACGGTTCACATATTGCTGAAGCCTGGCTTGGAGAATTTTGAGCATTACTTTACTAGCGTGTGAGATGAGTGCAATTGTTCGGTAGTTTGAGCATTCTTTGGCATTGCCTTTCTTTGGGATTGGGATGAAAACTGACCTTTTCCAATCTTGTGGCCACTGCTGAGTTTTCCAAATTTGCTGGCATATTGAGTGCAGCACTTTCACAGCATCATCTTTCAGGACTTGGAATAGCTCCACTGGAATTCCATCACCTCCACTAGCTTTGTTCGTAGTGATGCTTTCTAAGGCTGTATAAATATATATCCTTGTATGCATTTATTTTTGAAATGTGGCAAATACTCAAGTAAAGACTTCTCATTGGTGCCCATTTGTGTCAGAACCCTAGCAGCTGGAGGGTGTTAGTATGTATCCACCAGTAATTTCAGCCCTTCGCCTTGATTACTCAGATCTTGATAAGTGAATCTGTGTAGGCATTATGTGGTTTTCAGTCCTTGCTTGATAGAATAGATTTTTTCTTTTCTTTAAATTAGTAAACATAGCCAAACAATGGTATTCAGTGTGTATTGGAGCAAATGCTCGAAGGTACCTGCAGGGCACACCAGGCACAGTGCTTAAGTCCTCCCGGCAGGGCTAACTTGTTGCAGGAGAGCCGCTGACACACTGTTTCTGTGCAGTGACCGCAGGGGCTGGTTGCCCATCACCCAGGTTGTTGCGCACATTCTGATGCTTCAGTGGAAGTCTTTGGGCAGTGCCCTTGGCCGCCTTTTAGGAATCAGCTAAGCCCAGTAGGTAGACTCATGCCAGGTGTAGCTGATTGGCGCCTTTGCTGTTTTTAAGGGATAGGCCCAGGCCTCCCCTGCAGTAACATAAACAAGTGATTTTTGAACTGCCGCACAATTAATACTTTAGTAACACTGTACAGTAAAACATCACGGCAGGCCCAGCAAATCTTGAAAATGAGCAGCTGGCATGTTCCTGCTTTCCCTGCGTGTTTTTGTCCACGTGCATCCTTGGTTTCCACGTGGTGAAGGTCACTTATTTCCAGGGCCAGTTTGGCTGTATGAGAACCAGCTGGTGGCTTCAATCATGGCAGCTTGGTGACCTGAAGCCTAGCCAAATTTGAGAATCATTGCCAGGAAAGAAATGATATATTTAACGGAATAAAATTTTAGCAAATGTGCGTTCTTTGATTCATTCTTTGACAGGCATTTCCTAAACATCCCTAGTTCACCATTTTCTCATCTGTGAAACGGAATGGTAACAGTGTGGGGAGCTTGAGGGAGAGGGTGTGATGGATAGGCGTGGAGAGGAAGAGCACCTGTGATGCGCCTGCCCTCAGGATGCAGGTTCAGGCATGCTGCTGGAGCTTGTGGGCCAGGGTGCCCGCACCTGAGTGGGGCTTCATGTTTTATCGCAAGCTGATGAGATCTTAGGAAGCTGGGTTCTGTGTTTAATATGTATTAGCATCATCTTGGCCCCATTTCTTTAAGATGGCCCGAGGGTGGCAGCTGGGGTTTTCTGCTGAGACATTGATTCTGTCTTGGGAGAAATTCTGAGTGTCTCTATTACTGACCTGGGGAGTGGGTGAAGGAACTCACATGTCCGGTAGACTGATGCTTGCAGGGCAGACAGGGTGAGTGTTGGCAGTTTAGCTGAGGAGTGAAATGGCTGTTAGGGAACGTTGCTGACGGCTCCAGACACTGGTTAAGGATGTAGTTGAGTTTTTCCACATGGTTGGATCCTCCAAATTGATGTCCAAACGGACACACATTTAGAAGTGGTGACTTTGATCAAAATCTTTGACTGCTGTGTAATACAAGGAGCATGCGGTCACGCGAAGGCGGTATTTTCAGGAGCAGACGGTGCCTTGTATGGACCGGGCCTGTTGGTCCACCGTGCCGGCAGGCAGCATGTTCTGCAGGAGGTTACCGTTACTCTTGACCCACTTGAAATCTTAAGGCTGTTCTGGAACATTTCCTCCCCTGTTGGGATGTGGCCTTTCCCACAGCACTGAGGAGAAGTGATGAGCGTTGCTCGGCACCCGGGAAATGCTGCGGAGTCACCCCGGAGTTCAGGTCCTGGTCCCGCCTTGTGCTCTCTGGGGCCTCCCTGGAGTACACGGCCCTGAGAGGGCAGGGCCCTGCACCCACCCGTCGCTGTGCTCCAGAGCCTGGCACAGCATCTGGCAGCAGTGGCTGGCGGTCGCCCCGCTGGCAGCGCAGGCAGTGCCCAGGCCCAGGCCGCTGGCTCAGCGGGAGGAGCGCGGGGCTGAGGCTCAGGGCTGTGATGGAGCGGGGTTTAGACCATCACCGCTGTTAACTAAAACCTCAAGTGCGTGTTCTCTGTGTCTTTGTTGACTCTATCTTTAAAGAAAATAATTTTACTGTATTTTAGATCAGTTCTGTGATAGATTGAAAATGAAAAAAAAAGGGAGGGCTCCTTTCATCAGAGGTCGTTTGAGAAGCCCTGTGCTCCGGGCCAGCAGGTGAAGATGGGGTGTAGGTTCCGGTTAGGGAAGGCCAATCTGAAGGTGAGGTTTGTGCTGAAATCTGAAGATGCTGGGGCTCATCTTAACAGGCCTCAAGGTGACAACAAGCTGAGTTTGAATGTCCTAGGAGCAGAGAGAAGCTGGGGGAACAGTGAGAAGGAGGGGGGACAGGAGGCAGCCGACGGGTGGGCAGGGGCTTCTTGACTCTGACAGCAAGGCTGTATTTTGTCCAGAGTGCTGATTTTATCCAGTGACTTCTCTGAAGTCTTCATAGTTGAAGATCACTTTTGCAGCATGGATATTAGGGTTCAAGAAAGGGGGAGGTACGAGTTAGGAGACCATCAAACACCAGGAGATCATCCTGGGTGTTCATTGGAAGGACTGATGCTAAGGCTGAAACTCCAATACTTTGGCCACCTGATGTGAAGAGCTGACTCATTGGAAAACACCCTGATGCTGGGAAAGACTGAAGGCAGGAGGAGAAGGGGACGACAGAGGATGAGATGGCTGGATGGCATCACCCACTCAGTGGACATGGGTTTGGGTAAACTCCAGGAGTTGGTGATGGACAGGGAGGCCTGGCGTGCTGCAGTTCATGGGGTTGCAAAGAGTCAGACATGACTGAGTGACTGAACTAAACTGAACAAATTAGGAGGCTGGTAGAGTGGTCCAGAGTGGAGGTGGTGGTGGGATAGTCCAGGCAGGAGGTGATGGTGGGACGGTCCAGGCAGGACGTGATGTGGGACGGTCCAGGCAGGAGGCGATGTGGGGTGGTCCAGCCTGGAGGTGGTGGTGATGTAGATGGGAGTATTGTGGGACAATGGAGAGAGTAGGCTGGTCTGTGGGATGTTTTGAAGTTGAACTGGTAGGACTTGTTGACAGACTGGATTTTGGGGAGTGGGAAGGGCAGCAGGGGTGACTTCTGAGTGTGTGTCTTGATTGGGTAAATAGAGATGCCGGTTATTGACAGGAAGAAGTAGTTTGAAGGGAGGGCTGGGTGGGGATTGAGATGTGAGAAGTGTTACCTTCCTTGTTCCTGTGAACCTCTTTGTAAATCCTTTTAAAAGTGGAACTTCACAGTTCTGACTTCTATACTATTGTTCCAGAGGACCTGGAGAGGAAATGCCTCGTGCAGGAGGCATCTGGCAGTCTCCAGCTGGTTTCATGCCTTCAAAACATCAGAGAAAGAAATCTTTTTGTTGCTCAAATATTTTGGAAACTCTCAGAAAAATTCTTTGGGGTGACTGGGAGGACTTGTCCACATCAGCTGTCGTTGATTCCTGAGTGGCGTCCTGCTCCGCGTGCTTAACTGGCCTGCGATTCTGTCTCAACTTGTCCCACAAAGAACAGCTCCCCATGGGGCGGGGCTGTGGGCGGCCGTCCAGCTGGATCTGACAGTGTCCTGTTCTCAAGACAGTGAGAAAAGAGCAAAGGAAAAGTGCAACCTTTACTTTAGCTTTTAGCTCCTGAACTCTGTTTTGCAAACCATTTGTGTGTTTGGTAATACCCGCCCCCACCCCCACCGCTTTTTTTTTTTTTTTTCCTTTGGTAAGTTCACTGACGACAAAGATCAAGACTCAGATCACACCTGTGACTGTCACAGAAGGGCCACCCTCCGCCCAGAGGACTGAGGAAACAGAGAGCTCTGGAGCACGCCCCTCCTGTAGCCTTCGGGTCCTCCCAGAAAGCTCCGAGGCTCTTTGATTTGGTCTGGGCTCTGTGAGGTGAGACTCTGATGCTCCTATTCTTTTCTTTCCCTGAGAGAACGTGAAAGTGAAAGTGAAGTCACGCAGTCGTGCCTGACTCTTTGCGACCCCGTGGACCATGGCCCACCAGGCTCCTCCGCCCACGGGATTCTCCAGGCAAGATATACTGGAGTGGGTTGCCATTTCCTTCTCCAGGGGATCTTCCCGACCCAGGGATCGAACCCAGGTCTCCTGCATTGCAGGCAGACACTTTAACCTTCCTGAGAGAGGGCCTGAGAGGGCCTTTGCTGTTTCGAAACATGCTGTGACGTTGCCCAGCCTCTGGTGTCTCTGCCAATGCCGGTGGGCATCTTCGCCTGTTCTCAGGCTGCCATCGGTTCAGCCCTGTATCCCTGAGTGGTCCTCACACGCCCAGTGGTGCTGCTCAGACCACAGACCGAGAATTACTCAGTCTGCCTGTGGAGGACCTGTGCTTTGTAGCTGGCCCTTGTCAAGAAATTGCCTGTTCCCATTTTGTGTCTTTTTCGTCTCTAGTATGATCCGATTGGTGTAGCATCTGAAATTTCATTTCTGTTTTTAAGTGAGAATTCTATTGATCTTATTGACTTCGGCAGTCAATCCAAATTTCAAAATAGAGAAACTTAAAATGATTTTTTTTTGGCATAAGCCTTTCAAACACCTGTGGATTGATACTGCAACTTTTTCAATCAAGTTTTAAAGCTACTTTAGAATTTTTTATTGTGAATACCAATTGCCTTTTTTTAAAGAAAGCGTTATCTTAGACTTGGAATTGTTCTATAATGTTTCTGCCGTGTTTTATAGTCTTGACGTTTTTCTATGTGTCCTATGGTGTTCTGCGTTTATTTCTCCTCTCTTGAACTAAATGGTGGTGTTCTTGAAGGCAGGTGGCACTTTTATTCATTGTTACGTTCCACAAAGAGAATAGAGTTGTCTCTTGTACAGAGTAGCTACTCGATGAAAGGATGCTGAGGGATTTCAAATTGCTGTGCTCTGCTCATGGCAGCCCTGTTTCTGTACGCCGTGAAGATAATCTTGTATACGAGGAATGTGTTTCCAGTGACGTGCTTTGGCATCAGAGCATCCTTGTTTGTCGGGGACGTTGGCACATGTGTGTTCAGAAACGGCCTCTGTTTCCTGGTCTGTAAGGTTGTGTAGAAGCAGTGCCCCCTGATCAGGTGGGCATGGTGCACGCTGTGTAGGTGGACTCGGAGTGAATGAGTGTACAGGGTCACAACATGCTTCAGGGGCCATGTAAGTGTTGGATATAAACCAACCCGTAGTGTTGTTATTAGCAGAGACGCAGTGGGCGTTCCATCTGTGGCAGTTAGAAGGGCGTGTGCCTGCCCGTGTGTGTCGGAACGCAGCAGACTCACTCCTTGAGGCCTGAGTGTCTGGGTGGGCGTGTGCCGGGAGGGTCGCACCTGGGCAGCTGGCTCGGAACCTCGCGGGCCCGGGGCTGCTGGGCTGCCCTCTGCTTCTACCCGTGCTGATTCCCTTGGGAGGGTCTGCGGGACCGTGGAGCGGACAGATGGTCTGCCAGGCCAAGGTGGCAAGTTCTTTGAGTTCTACGATACTTTGATTTAGTTCTGTCCAGCCCAGGAAACACAATTTTTTTTTTTTTTTTTTTTTAAATTTTCAAGCTCCTTAAATTGGCTGAGTCTTTTTAAGGGCTAGTGATGTTTTAGTCACCTTAAACTTACCATTCTTTTACTGGCTCTTTGGCGCTATACCATCTGTGTTTGTATATATATATTTTTCATCCAGTTTATTGTCCATTTCTATTTCATCAAGTGACGTATAATACAGATTGTGCCTGTTTTGATCCCTAGCTTGCACACATTCAGTTGAGCCATTTCTTTTGTTATGAAATTCATTTTAACTTTTTTTTTTTACTCAAAGAAGTTCAGTTCAATTCAGTTCAGTTGCTCAGTTGTGTCTGACTCTTTGCGACCCCATGGACTGCAGCACGCCAGGCCTCCGTGTCCATCACCAACTCCCAGAGCTTGCTCAAACTCATGTCCGTCGAGTCGGTGAAGCCATCCAACCACCTCATTCACTCCTAATAAAATTTAGTGTTTAAAAGGTATTTTTTTTTAAATCTCTAAAAAGATTTGCCATTATCACACTGCTGAGGAAGTGCTGTTGCCTTTTTGAATTAGTGCTTTTTAAGTTGACTCGTGTTAATTAACTGAAATATCCTTTTCAAGAAGCAAAAACGTGAAGATTTATTAGGTTCCCAAATCTGGCCAACCCTGAGACTCCTGAGGCCGTGGTTGGGGATGAAACAGTCCTACGGTTCGGGGGTTCAGTCGCCGGCCCCCCGACCGTGGCCGGCCCGGGGAGGCCCTGCCCACTCCGCAAGGGGACGGTGGGGCTGCCCCCGGAGCTGCCTCCTGGGCTTCTCTGCTTCCTGGGTCTGGGTCTTCTGAGTCTGCCGTGGAGCCTTCCAAGGGCGGGCACCTTTCCATGTTGTCCTCACCCATCACCTCGTTCTGCCACCATCCGAACAGCATTTGAGATGAAAATGAAATGAAAAAGCAGTTAGGGCCATTGCACCTGTAAAACAGAAGAATTTCCTTTATCCAGAAAAATGTGAGAGATTCTGCAGGCATGGTTTTAAAATAAGTGAAATTGGTGGGTTTGAACATGGATTTCTTCATTTTTCTGTGTAAGATCTGAAAATACCATAACAGGAAGGCGTGGGAGAAAATGCGTTGTCCTTTTTTAAAAGTACACTTGCAAGCATTTACTCACCTAATCCCCCAGACTTTTCAAAGTGGGTGGTGAGTCTGTTCACACTGTGGGAGAGTCGAGAACTCTGAGCTTCCAGCATCAAAGCACAGAACCTTCCACCCAACGGAAGATGCTCAGTGTTTACTGGATGAGGGAGAGTGTCCAAGGTCCGTGAGCCGTCTGTGTTTGCCGGGAACCTGTAATTGGTTTAGAACTGGACACTCAGCCTCACGGTCTCTGTAATAGTCAGGAGGTGCTGACATCCGACCTGCGTCCTTGCTGGTGGCACGGCCTTTGGCTGCGTGGAGCTCAGGTCGCTCCTGGGACCCTGGTGATGCCTGCCTGCCCCGTCTGGTCCTTAGGGTTGAGGGGGTGGGGGGTTACCCAGTCCTTGACACGCCAGGAGCTTGAGGCGCCCCTGCGGTTCCCAACGCTGAGCGAATGAGATGTCAGAATACTCAGTGGTTATGGGAGTGTCTGTTTTACAATCTCAGAAGCAGGGTGTATCCCGGATGAAAACTGCTACTGGATGGCCCCTCACCTGGAAGCTCCCCTTTGTTCTTGGTCATGAGAAGTGCTGGCAGCCTCACCTGCCTTCACGTGGTCTCATTCTTCCCACTGACTGAGGCCAGGTTGACCTTCCTGGGTGCCCCGCCTGTCTGTGTGGCTTCTGCTCGCGCCGCTCGGTTGGGCCCGGAGTCCTTGCACTGAGAGCAGGGCATCCACGCCAGATGCTCGGCCGCGTCCTTGGCCTCTGCCTGGACCTTTCCGACCTCCGGCCTGCCTGCCTCCTGCCTTCTTTCCCTCCACACCCTGCCCCCGCCCGGCAGCGTCTGGGCTCGGCTCTATCAACCCTGCCTCCGGTGCAGGTTCTGAAATGTTCGTGCAGAAGCCTGTTGTCTTCAGTTGTGCACTCGTGGTCTAACTTGTTTCATTTCTCAGTGTGAATGAAAGTTTCCACCCCACTCCCTGTTTTGGGGAAGAAACTGTAGGTACCAGCAAGTGGACAGTAAGATTTTTATTAGTTTGTATGATAATAAGAGGCTGTTCAGTTCAGTCGCTCAGTCGTGTCCGACTCTTTGCGACTCCATGGACTGCAGCCCGCCAGGCCTCCCTGTCCATCACCAACTCCCAGAGCTTGCTCAATCTCATGTCCATCGAGTTGGTGATACCATCCATCCATTTCATCCTCTGTCATCCCCTTCTTCTCCCGCCTTCAATCTTTCCCAGGATCAGGGTCTTTTCCAATGGGTTGGTCCTTCGCATCAGGTGGCCAAAGTATTGGAGTTTCAGCTTCAGCATCAGTCCTTCCAATGAGTATTCAGGACTGAGTTCCTTTAGGATGGACTGGTTGGACCTCCTTGCAGTCCAAGGGACTCTCAAGAGTCTTCTCCAGCACCACAGTTCAAAACCATCAGTTCTTCAGTGCTCAGCTTTCTTTATAGTCCAACTCTCACATCCATACATGACCACTGGAAAAACCATAGTGTTGACTAGAAGGACCTTTGTTGACAAAGTAATACATTTTCTTTGGAGTGTATCTGCTTTTATTTCCTAAGTATTCATAAGTAGTAGTTTTTTCAATAACCAATAATTGCAAATTTGGCTTTCTTTTTGTCTATGTATTACTTAGTGTAGTATTTAAAAAGTTCTAACATTTTAAATTTAAGGTTGGTTATGAATTTTATTGCTTTGGGAGTTGAGACAGTGGCTTTGTGCTATTTATATTTGTTAGGAACTTTTGTGTTCTGATATATCATCAATTTTTGTAAATGTTTCATTAATGCTTAAAAGGAGGATGTATGTGACGCCGTCTGATGCAGACCCGTCACCCGTGTCAAGCATATGACTGCATCCTCTGTGCTCCGTGCTGGTTTTTCCTACAGAGAACGTGGGACGAGCAGGCTGCTCTCTCGGTGCTTTTAGGTTTTGTGGGACTGTTTTCCGTGCTAGTCAGAGCTTGTGCCTCTTATTCTTTCTGGTCTTCTTGGTCTCTCAGTTCAGTGATACTTGACGCATAGAGATTCACGACTGTTACCTCGTAATCGTTGTTCTCCCTAATTCTTCTGCCTGAGGCCTGCTCTGTCTCCTGTTAACACTGCTGCTCCCACTCTTCTGTTTTTATCTGCTGGATATATACCAGATCGGGTTATTTTGAGAGGTGGTATCTTATTGTTTCCCCTTAATCTGAGAGACTTTATCTTTAATAGAGGGGGTTAAATTAATTTATAATGACCAGCATCGCAACGGAGAAGGCAATGGTATCCCACTCCAGTACTCTTGCCTGGAAAATCCCGGGGACGGCGGAGCCTGGTGGGCTGCTGTCTATGGGGTCCCGGGACGGCGGAGCCTGGTGGGCTGCTGTCTATGGGGTCCCGGGATGGCGGAGCCTGGTGGGCTGCTGTCTATGGGGTTGCACAGAGTTGGACACGACTGAAGTGACTTAGCAGCAGCAGCAGCAGCAGCATCACAAGTGAGTTTGGATATAATTCGGCCTTCTTATTTTTTTTTTGTTTTTAGTGTATTCCTGCCTCACGTGGGGCTTGGGAGCTTTGTTTTTTGTTGTGTACACTGTCTGTTCTTTGGTGTCTCTACCGCATTGGGAAGGTGTCTGTTTCAAGCCCACAATCTGAGGCAACACCTTGCATCTGTCTGCCTCGAGCTGCTCCTCCGCCCTGTCTGCTGTGGTCTTGCCCTTCGCTGCCTGTCTGCCAGTTTCTGAGGCGAGAAGTCTGAGCTCGAGGCCGCCGGGCTGGTCCCACGCCCAGGGCTCCCTTGTCCCCTTGTCTCGTGGACGGCTGGGACTTTGACACATGGATACGGTGGAATTTTCCGCAGTGTTGTGATGGACATACACCCTGTGTCTCAGTTCACAGCAGCGATCGTCAGCGATGCCCATTTGTCCTCTCGGGGGCTGTGTTACTCAGAGGCCTTCAGAGATGACCCTGGTATCCCAGACGCTTTCTCGTTTCTTTTGTTCTACTGCAACCATCTTGCCGCCCAGACCCACAGTCAGGGGTTTCTTGCGGGAGTCCTGTCTGTTCAGTGGGGTGTCAGGCCAGGCGATTCTGAGCACACTGCCAAGGAAGCCCGGAGGCTGGGCCTCCTTCCACCACAGCACAGGGTCAGCGGTGCAGCGGGCAGGAGTGTGTGGGCTCGGGGGCCCTGCCACCCAGGCAGCCTCTCTCCTCCATTTACGGGCACTGCTCAGTCGAGGCAGGCCAGGGTCCATGCTTCTGTGTTTAATGTCGTCATCACTAGTGACTGGGTTCTGTGGGGTTAAGGACTTCCTCGGTGTTTTCACAGCTCTGCTCTGAGCGTCTAGAACAGGGCCTGACACATACCTGGCACTTGATAACTATTTGTTCAGTGACTGTATCTGTGAAATGAAACTAACAGGGGTGCTCTCCTACAGGGCGATGGGATACTTAGGGGGTCATGTTTATGAAATGCTTATTGCTGTCAAGAACTGGGAGGGGTTTGAGATTTTAGCTCCTTACAAGCTGACAAGTCAGTTGGTGGGCTTCCTGGGAGCTGGCGGAAGACTTCAGAGTCTCGGGTCAGAGACAGGAGGCCTCATGACCTACAGCAGTAGCAGCAGCCAGGGTGTCCCGTATTCCTGCTCTCCTTCCGGACCCCCTGCTCTCACGGGGCGATATGGAGACAGAAGGAGAGGTCTGTGCGTGCAGGAAGGGAACCCCGAGCTTAGGGAACCTGAGTCTTTTGTGATGGGCAGTAAGCAGGCTTTTTGTGGAGGGAAATGGTTTATCTTCAAAGCAGTCACTGTCCAGACCTCCTTGAAAAGGCAATTCAGGCCGCGAGACGGTTGGTCCTCCTGCTTTACGATGTGCAGAAGCACGGAGGCCTGTGGGGCCTTGTTTCCCAGCAAAAAGCCCTGACTGGTGCTGTCGGGAAAGACTGGTTGTGAGGAGCTGGTGACCGTCACTTTCCATCCTGTCCCAGACTGAGCACAAGAGCCTTCTTCCTGCTGCCGTCGTCTAATCCGTATTCAATCCTGTCTTCCCAGCTTTTGTTTCAAGACTCCTGGGTGTGTATTTTGTGGTTTCTGGCACTTTCATCATGATTTGACTGAATTTTGGTTACTTATTAATTTTAAGCTGTGTGTGTGTGTGTGCGTGTGTGTGCGTGCGTGTGCACACGCGTGCACTAAATCATGGCCCTTACTCTGCAGTAATCCTTTCTGTGATTTTTTTTTTTTTTGGAAGGGGTGTAGCTGAGCACGTCTGCTTCTCTCTTTCTCTGTCTCTCCTCCCGATGTTCCTTTTTCTTCCCTCCCCTTCCCGGCCTTCCCCGTTTCTTACATGTTTTCGTAAATGTGTCTGGCAGGTCGTGTGACACAGGCCGCTCTGTCGTGCTGAAGGGGCTCCATGTTGAACAGGCTAAATTTCTCCTCCGTTCCCTGTTGGTCTTCTCTTGTTTCTCGTATTGTGATTTGAATCTGACTAAGGGCTCACTGTTCTATTTTATTAAGCTCATGAGACCCTGGAAACTTGTGCAACAGTCTCACTTTACTCCACAGGTTAGGAGTGCAGGCTCCTGAGCTCGGGCTCGTGAGCGCCGGAGTCCCTTCGCAGCCTAGGTTTGTCTCCTCAGGTTAGGAGTGCAGGCTCCTGAGCTCAGGCTCGTGAGCCCCCGAGTCCCTTCAGAGCCTAGGTTTGTCTCCTCAGGTTAGGAGTGCAGGCTCCTGAGCTCGGGCTCGTGAGCGCCCGAGTCCCTTCGCAGCCTAGGTTTGTCTCCTCAGGTTAGGAGTGCAGGCTCCTGAGCTCAGGCTCGTGAGCCCCGAGTCCCTTCAGAGCCTAGGTTTGTCTCCTCAGGTTAGGAGTGCAGGCTCCTGAGCTCGGGCTCGTGAGCGCCCGAGTCCCTTCGCAGCCTAGGTTTGTCTCCTCAGGTTAGGAGTGCAGGCTCCTGAGCTCAGGCTCGTGAGCCCCCGAGTCCCTTCAGAGCCTAGGTTTGTCTCCTCAGGTTAGGAGTGCAGACTCCTGAGCTCGGGCTCGTGAGCGCCCGAGTCCCTTCGCAGCCTAGGTTTGTCTCCTCAGGTTAGGAGTGCAGGCTCCTGAGCTCAGGCTCGTGAGCCCCCGAGTCCCTTCAGAGCCTAGGTTTGTCTCCTCAGGTTAGGAGTGCAGGCTCCTGAGCTCGGGCTCGTGAGCGCCCGAGTCCCTTCGCAGCCTAGGTTTGTCTCCTCAGGTTAGGAGTGCAGGCTCCTGAGCTCGGGCTCGTGAGTGCCCGAGTCCCTTCAGAGCCTAGGTTTGGCTCCTCAGGTTAGGAGTGCAGGCTCCTGAGCTCGGGCTCGTGAGCCCCCGAGTCCCTTCAGAGCCTAGGTTTGTCTCCTCAGGTTAGGTGTGCAGGCTCCTGAGCTCGGGCTCGTGAGCCCCCGAGTGCCTTAGCAGCCTAGGTCTGTCTCCTCAGGTTAGGTGTGCAGGCTCCTGAGCTCAGGCTCGTGAGCCCCCGAGTCCCTTCGCAGCCTAGGTTTGTCTCCTCAGGTTAGGAGTGCAGGCTCCTGAGCTCAGGCTCGTGAGCCCCGAGTCCCTTCAGAGCCTAGGTTTGTCTCCTCAGGTTAGGAGTGCAGGCTCCTGAGCTCAGGCTCGTGAGCCCCCGAGTCCCTTCAGAGCCTAGGTTTGTCTCCTCAGGTTAGGAGTGCAGGCTCCTGAGCTCGGGCTCGTGAGTGCCCGAGTCCCTTCGCAGCCTAGGTTTGTCTCCTCAGGTTAGGAGTGCAGGCTCCTGAGCTCAGGCTCGTGAGCCCCCGAGTCCCTTCAGAGCCTAGGTTTGTCTCCTCAGGTTAGGTGTGCAGGCTCCTGAGCTCAGGCTCGTGAGCCCCCGAGTCCCTTCAGAGCCTAGGTTTGTCTCCTCAGGTTAGGAGTGCAGGCTCCTGAGCTCGGGCTCGTGAGTGCCCGAGTCCCTTCGCAGCCTAGGTTTGTCTCCTCAGGTTAGGAGTGCAGGCTCCTGAGCTCAGGCTCGTGAGCCCCCGAGTCCCTTCAGAGCCTAGGTTTGTCTCCTCAGGTTAGGAGTGCAGGCTCCTGAGCTCAGGCTCGTGAGCGCCCGAGTCCCTTCAGAGCCTAGGTTTGTCTTCTCAGGTTAGGAGTGCAGGCTCCTGAGCTCAGGCTCGTGAGCCCCCGAGTCCCTTCAGAGCCTAGGTTTGTCTCCTCAGGTTAGGAGTGCAGGCTCCTGAGCTCAGGCTCGTGAGCGCCCGAGTCCCTTCAGAGCCTAGGTTTGTCTCCTCAGGTTAGGTGTGCAGGCTCCTGAGCTCAGGCTCGTGAGCCCCCGAGTCCCTTCAGAGCCTAGGTTTGTCTCCTCAGGTTAGGTGTGCAGGCTCCTGAGCTCAGGCTCGTGAGCCCCCCGAGTCCCTTCAGAGCCTAGGTTTGTCTCCTCAGGTTAGGAGTGCAGGCTCCTGAGCTCAGGCTCGTGAGCCCCCGAGTCCCTTCAGAGCCTAGGTTTGTCTCCTCAGGTTAGGTGTGCAGGCTCCTGAGCTCAGGCTCGTGAGCCCCCGAGTCCCTTCAGAGCCTAGGTTTGTCTCCTCAGGTTAGGAGTGCAGGCTCCTGAGCTCGGGCTCGTGAGTGCCGAGTCCCCCTCACAGCCTAGGTTTGTCTCCTCAGGTTAGGAGTGCAGGCTCCTGAGCTCGGGCTCGTGAGTGCCCAGTCCCCCTCACAGCCTAGGTTTGTCTCCTCAGGTTAGGAGTGCAGGCTCCTGAGCTCAGGCTCGTGAGCGCCCGAGTCCCTTCGCAGCCTAGGTTTGTCTCCTCAGGTTAGGAGTGCAGGCTCCTGAGCTCAGGCTCGTGAGCGCCCGAGTCCCTTCGCAGCCTAGGTTTGTCTCCTCAGGTTAGGAGTGCAGGCTCCTGAGCTCAGGCTCGTGAGTGCCCGAGTCCCTTCGCAGCCTAGGTTTGTCTCCTCAGGTTAGGAGTGCAGGCTCCTGAGCTCGGGCTCGTGAGCGCCCGAGTCCTTTCGCAGCCTAGGTTTGTCTCCTCAGGTTAGGAGTGCAGGCTCCTGAGCTCGGGCTCGTGAGCGCCCGAGTCCCTTCAGAGCCTAGGTTTGTCTCCTCAGGTTAGGAGTGCAGGCTCCTGAGCTCGGGCTCGTGAGCGCCCGAGTCCCTTCAGAGCCTAGGTTTGTCTCCTCAGGTTAGGAGTGCAGGCTCCTGAGCTCGGGCTCGTGAGCGCCCGAGTCCTTTCGCAGCCTAGGTTTGTCTCCTCAGTTTAGGTGTGCAGACTCCTGAGCTCAGGCTCGTGAGTGCCGAGTCCCCCTCACAGCCTAGGTTTGTCTCCTCAGGTTAGGAGTGCAGACTCCTGAGCTCAGGCTCGTGAGCGCCCGAGTCCCTTCAGAGCCTAGGTTTGTCTTCTCAGGTTAGGAGTGCAGGCTCCTGAGCTCGGGCTCGTGAGCGCCCGAGTCCCTTCAGAGCCTAGGTTTGTCTCCTCAGGTTAGGAGTGCAGGCTCCTGAGCTCGGGCTCGTGAGCGCCCGAGTCCTTTCGCAGCCTAGGTTTGTCTCCTCAGTTTAGGTGTGCAGACTCCTGAGCTCGGGCTCGTGAGTGCCGAGTCCCCCTCACAGCCTAGGTTTGTCTCCTCAGGTTAGGAGTGCAGGCTCCTGAGCTCGGGCTCGTGAGTGCCGAGTCCCCCTCACAGCCTAGGTTTGTCTCCTCAGGTTAGGAGTGCAGGCTCCTGAGCTCAGACTCGTGAGCGCCCGAGTCCCTTCGCAGCCTAGGTTTTTCACTTGTGATGCTGTCGTTCAGGTTGGTAGATACTCACGGGCAGTGATCTTTTCAGATCATTTATTTACTTATTTAATTTGCCTGAGCTGGGTCCTCGCTCACGTGAGGGCTTTTCTCCTGGTGCAGCGAGTGGGGTCTGCTCTTGTGTTGCGGTGCAGGGCTTCTCCTGGCGGGGGCTTCTTGTCGCGAGGCACCTTGGGCTTCAGTAGCTGTGGTGCTCAGGTCTAGTGGCACCGCGGCGTGTGGGGTCTTCCCGGACCAAGGATGGAACCCCTGTCGCCTGCGTTGGCAGGCGGATTCGTATCCACTGCACCACCAGCGAAGCCCACTGGTAGTAATTTCTGTAAGTCTGATGTGTATTGGTTTTTAGAGTTTTAAGTCTTCCAAAAAAGACAAATGGGTGAGTCTCTACTGTAACTGTCTTTTTTTTTTAAAACACTTAGTTTGGACTATGCAGTGACAAGGATAGAGGACCTCAGGCAAGCTGGAGCGACAAGGCCCTGTTAGAGTCACGCCTGTTAGAGTCACGCCAGGCACATGGTGTCCACCGCCTCCGGCGAGTCCGTGGCACGGCGTGTTCTGTCCAGGCAGCGAGAATTGCTGTCCTTGACCTGCCTGCATTCTCTGTGTGTGTCTGTCCCACGCCGGGTCTGTATCCGGGCATGCTGTTCTGCTGGAGGAGGGTGTGAGTTAAAAATCCCAGGTCCTGGCAACTATTTTACGAAAGTAAAGGGGAAAGTAAGTTACTCTCAACAGCCTCATTGAACTATAATTGTGATCATTAAGTTCTTGGTGCCTCTGTTTTCCCAGCAGATGTAAAACTGGGTCCGCTTTTCTGGCGGGAGCATGGGGCCTGCCTGGTTGCTTCAAACTGTTCCATGTCCTGTTGTTGAGTGAGCTGTTGTTCCCTCTGAGGAATTTTCAGCTGTTTTCTTTAAACACCTGGACTTCAGTTAGAACTACCTTGATAGAAACATGCCTGCTGCTGCCACCCAGTCACTTCAGTCGTATCCGACTCCGTGCTACCCCACAGACGGCATCCCACTCGTCTGTCTCTCCGAGGCCCTTGCAGTCCCTGGCCTGTCCCCGACTTAGGGCTGGTGACCGCAGTGCTGCCTGTGCCTGACGATGGCCTAGACATTGAGAAAGGAAACGAGCTTTGGCTTTTCCTGTAGGAAGTTGATGATGGAACTAAAGTGAAATCTACAAATTCTCTTTGAACCTCAGTATCTTTTTCAAGCACTCTGTCTACTACGGAAACTCTCTTAAGTATTCACAAAATGTGGTTCCTGATCTCTTCATTGTGTTTTGTCAATATAATATATCCAGATGGGATTTAATATATCAATTATTGTGTTCTCTTGTTGACTACAAAGACTCAGAAATCCATTGAAAGTACACTTTCTTCCTCTAAATATTCAGCACTTAGGTTTCTTGAATAATTTCATTCTTGCCAGCCGTGGTTGTATTAAGTTTATATTTAGAAGCAGAGTCCTTATTTGGCATCGACTTTGCCCCATTTTGGAAGTTTATTTTAAAAGAAGCAGTTGATGTGTTCTGGCTAGTATTTGAAAAATGTAACCGATTCATTCAGTTTCCAAAACAGTAAAGAGAAGAGAAAGAGCATAGTAGAGTCTCACCTTGTGGCCCTTGAACTCAAGTGTAGTTAGGGGTTTTTCCACCCAGCCTTCTCTCTCTGAACAGTGTACAAGCCTAGGGTGTCAGCTGTCTGACGCTGGGAATGGACAAGGCCTTAAACCATGCCGTATCGCTGGCCCTGCATTTTGGGGGTCGCACTTTGTCAGCAGCGAGTGACTCTCTGCTTCCCTCTATTTCTTCTGCTTGAAGTGGAGCAGGGCTCTGTGGTCCTGCCCCCCCGCACGTCCTCCACCTGCCTTTTGTCCTTGGAAAAACTTTGGCCAAAGCATAAGTTTAATTAGAGAAATGAGAGACTATAGAAACAAAGGAAGACAGTCCAACAAGACTAACTAGTGATAATTTAGTCATTAAGCAAAGTCGGGGCCTTCAGTTCCTCCTCGAGAGCTACAGGTGATACTCCGAGCCATGTCCTGTGAGCTGTCTTATAGATACTGAACCCCCTCCAGGTGGAGAAGTCGCTGCATGATGCCCAGACTGTAGCCAGGACAAGGGCTGCTACAACTCTGAGGATGGGCCTCAAGGACATGGGGACAAAGTGCCCCAGGAGCTGAAGGTGGACTGTGCCCAGAGCAGCCGAGATGTTGCTGGTCAGGCCAGCTCCGTGCGATGGAGCTCTGCACCCTGGAGCTGAAGATGGACTGTGCCCAGAGCAGCCGAGATGGTGCTGGTCAGGCCAGCTCCGTGCGATGGAGCTCTGCACCCTGGAGCTGAAGATGAACTGTGCCCAGAGCAGCCGAGATGGTGCTGCTCAGGCCAGCTCCGTGCGATGGAGCTCTGCACCCTGGAGCTGAAGATGGACTGTGCCCAGAGCAGCCAAAATGGTGCTGGTCAGGCCAGCTCCGTGCAATGGAGCTCTGCACCCTGGAGCTGAGGATGAACTGTGCCCAGAGCAGCCAAGATGGTGCTGGTCAGACCAGCTCCGTGCGATGGAGCTCTGCTCACCCTCACTCTGCGCGGCATCCAGCTGGCCCTGCTTCCCCAGGGCGCTCTGCCTGGGACCAAGCGTCTAGCGCTCAAGCTCTCCTGACACGAGAACCCAGCTGCAGGTGGTTGGTTGGGCGTCTGAGTCTTCATTGGTGATTCCTCTCTCCCCGAAATGTTGGATGTCAGATGCTTTTCCAGGTTTCATCTGAGGTGGCAGATGACATGGCTTTCCGCCCCTGCCCTGGAGGTTTCTCTAGTGCCGGCTCCCTGCTGGGACAGTTTCTCCCTGTCCTCTGAGCCACACACGCGCCATCATTCACACACCAACCGCGACTCCAGGGCGCGCTGTCCGTTCAGAGCAGACGTCCTGGGCGCTCCCCCAGTCTCCTGTGGGTGTCACATCAGCGCTGTCGTGCCAGGAGAGGGCCAGAAAACCAGAGCTTTTCCTCAGTTGACGGACTGTTGCTTCCTAACCTTTATCCTTAGATGGTCACAGAGCAGGTGGGGTGGTACAGAAGGGTGACTACGGGTATGCACAGGGGTAGGGATGGAGGGAGACTGCAGGCGCCCAACACCCGGGGGACAGGTGGGGCTCCATGCCCTGGGGAAGCCATGTGAGGCGGGGCGGGGGGCGGGGGGGTTGTGCACACTGTCTCCTCAGCCCAGGGCCCTGCTTTAGACACACTGACCCAGTAGGTCTCAAATCTGGCCATGCCACAAAGCTCCAGGGAGGGCTTGTTTGTGTACGTGTGAGAGAGAGACACACATAAAAACCTAGTAACTTTGATTCTGTCAGTTGCACCAGGAATAATTTTACTAGCAAAAAATATAACTATTTTAAAAGTATGAAGTTTAACATTCCAACCTGGAAGCACAAAAACAAATCTTCTCTTTTCTGTTGGGTAGTCAGTTTCTGCTTGCTCATTCAGACACGTGGTTCCCAGCCCCAGAGGCCTAAGAAAAGCTTGATGGGAAAGAACTGTGTGCACAGATGTCCATTATTTGATGTTAGCTGCAGAAAACCACAGTCTTAATTTGCGGAGCACTGGTATTCCATGGGAGGAGAATTTGAGAACCACTGAACTTGTCTGATCAGTTTACCGGAGCAAAACCTGGCTGCTGTGCCCCGCGTCTTACTCAAGATCTCAAGGTCACTTAGTGGCAGGCAGAACCAGGACTGGAGCTCAGACGCCCCTCACCGTCAGCCGTGCGTCCCAGTTTCGGAAGATGGGCTGTGTTTCTTTTCTTTAGTAGGCGCTAGAATATGTATCCTGGTGTGGCTCTGGGGCCAGTGTAGTCTCGAGAGGTTTTTCCTCTGAGAGCACTGACCTTATCAGGCACAGACAATTTCCTGTGTCATTACGATGCTCCTTGGCAGAACGTTATTTTTCTTGGTGACTGTGTCGTGGTGCAAGACGTGCAGGCAGAGCCAGCCCCCTGTTTTCCCGAGTGAGTTCGCTGTATCGTCACTTATCTGTGGCAGGCCTCGCTTTCGACTTCATCGACAGGGCCTCCTGTCATTAGTGACCTGCTTGGTTGAGGTCTTGGCTTTCTTTTTATTCCACTTTTTTTTTTCTAAAAGCCTGAGTCACAGCCAGGAAGTCCTTTGAAACCAAACCCTTATTTGTGTTTCCGGGAGAATTCGGGAAATGGTAGCTCTGCTTAAATAGGTGCTTTGGTTTGGTTTCCTCTTTCCTCCGTTTCTTCCCTCGCCTGGTGTGAGAGCTCGCTCTGTCCCAGAGAAGCCGTCCACGGGTCACGGGCAGGGCACCCGGGGTCTCCCTGGCCGCCTCTGGGTCAGCGCTTCATGGTACCGCTCTGTTACGAGGTTGAAACTGAGTCTCCAGTTACCCCAGATGGAAACCAAGCCCTCAGAGAAGCACTTGGAAGCCCCTGGGGCCTTGCTGGGTCATGTCCTCGACTCTGACTGGAAGCCCTATCCCCGAGACGTTCAGCCTGTGGCCCCAGGAGGTGCTCTGTGGACCCCTGCTGCCTTTCACGCTGCCCAGCGCTGAGTGAATAGCTTGCTTCAGCCGATGAGTGAATCGCACACGTAGACTTAGAGGTCAGACCCTAAAACGGTCCTAGCAGACTGCTTCTGACAACGTTTGTTATCACTGCACACGTCCTGGAGTGCTGCACGGTGTGTTTGGCAAGAATCATAGCAGATTCAGGAGCGCGACGCTAGTGAGCATGTTTGCCATCCGTGTGGGCTGAGGAGACAGTTGTCTTTTCAGAGCTAATTTAAAAATATCTATCCAAATTAGTTGTTTGGAGTTGGACATCAGACCCTGGTTGAGAGCTTTCTGTCTGAGGTGGTTTCCAAATCAAGCAGGGTCATCAAAGCCTCACCCTCCAGGCTTCGTGATGGGCCTGGAGGGAGGGTGAGTCTGTGACACCCGGGGTAGGCTTCTACCCTGGTGAAGGATCACTGTCTGGAACCTACTCTTCTCTCAGTTCAGATGTCGGGTGTGGCATAAGCTGCAATTTGTAAACGAATTGTCTATAAACTACTTTATAAATTGCAATTTATAAACTGCTATTAAAAAAAAACTATTTTAATAATCTATTGGAAAATATAGTACTACTTGTTTTTATAGGGAGCAAAATTTACATTTGAATTTAAAAATTTATTTTAAAATACATTAATTTCAGGCTTAAATAGATCAAGGTTGCTTCCATTGACTGTAAAAGATTTATATTATATATGTAGGTAAGTGATTTTTCATTGGCTTCCTTTTTCCTCCAATGCATGGTACTAATCTATTGTGACGGCCAAATTGCATATTTGTACATAATTATTTACAAAGGCTTTTAAAAAATAATTTTTGGCTTACTAAAAGTGTGTGTGTGTGTGTGTGTGTGTATACATACATATATATATATCAGTTCAGTTCAGTTCAGTCAGTCGTGTCCGACTCTGCAACCCCATGAATCGCAGCACACCAGGCCTCCCTGTCCATCACCAACTCCTGGAGTTCACACAAACTCATGTCCATCAAGTCGATGATGCCATCCATCCATCTCATCCTCTGTCATACCCTTCTCCTCCTGCCCCCAATCCCTCCCAGCATCAGAGTCTTCTCCAATGAGTCAACTCTTCGCATGAGGTGGCCAAAGTACTGGAGTTTCAGCTTTAGCATCATTCCTTCCAAAGAAATCCCAGGGCTGATCTCCTTCAGAATGGACTGGTTGCATCTCCTTGC
The DNA here is from genome assembly GCA_935064755.1 of Tragelaphus eurycerus. Taxonomy (NCBI): domain Eukaryota; kingdom Metazoa; phylum Chordata; class Mammalia; order Artiodactyla; family Bovidae; genus Tragelaphus; species Tragelaphus eurycerus. The sequence continues at coordinate 1,236,776 of CAKXYN010000031.1, read as the reverse complement.
AGTCCAAGGGACTCTTAAGAGTCTTCTCCAACACCACAGTTCAGAAGCATCAATTCTTCGGCTCTCAGCTTTCTTCACAGTCCAACTCTCACATCCATACATGACCACTGGAAAAACCATAGCCTTGACTAGACGGACCTTTGTTGGCAAAGTAATATCTCTGCTTTTGAATATGCTATCTAGGTTGGTCATAACTTTCCTTCCAAGGAGTAACCATCTTTTAATTTCATGGCTGCAATCACCATCTGCAGTGATCTTGGAGCCCCCAAAAATCAAGTCTGACACTGTTTCCACTGTTTACCCATCTACTTCCCATGAAATGATGGGACCAGATGCCATGATCTTCGTTTTCTGAATGTTGAGCTTTTAAGCCAACTTTTTGAGTCTCCTCTTTCATTTTCATCAAGAGGCTTTTTAGTTCCTCTTCACTTTCTGCCATAAGGGTGGTGTCATCTGCATATCTGAGGTTACTGATATTTTTCCCGGCAATCTTGATTCCAGTTTGTGCTTCTTCCAGCCCAGCGTTTCTCATGATGTACTCTGTGTATAAGTTAAATAAGCAGGGTGACACTATACAGCCTTGATGTACTCCTTTTCCTATTTGGAACCAGTCTGTTGTTCCATGTCCAGTTCTAACTGTTGCTTCCTGATCTGCATATAGGTTTCTCAAGAGGCAGATCAGGTGTTCTGGTATTCCCATCTCTTTCAGAATTTTCCAGTTTATTGTGATCTACACAATCAAAGGCTTTGGCATAGTCAATAAAGCAGAAAGAGATGTTTTTCTGGAACTCTCTTGCTTTTTCCATGATCCAGCGGATGTTGGCAATTTGATCTCTGGTTCCTCTGCCTTTTCTAAAACCAGCTTGAACATCAGGAAGTTCACGTTCACATATTGCTGGAGCCTGGCTTGGAGAATTTTGAGCATTACTTTACTAGTGTGTGAAATAAGTGCAATTGTGCGGTAGTTTGAGCATTCTTTGGCATTGCCTTTCTTTGGGATCAGAATGAAAACTGACCTTTTCCAGTCCTGTGGCCACTGCTGAGTTTTCCAGATTTGTTGGCATATTGAGTGCAACACTTTCACAGCATCATCTTTCAGGATTTGGAATAGCTCAACTGGAATTCCATCACCTCCACTAGCTTTGTTCACAGTGATGCTTTCTAAGGCCCACTTGACTTCACATTCCAGGATGTCTGACTCTAGGTGAGTGATCACACCATCGTTGATTATCTTGGTCGTGAAGATCTTTTTTGTACAGTTCTTCTGTGTATTCTTGCCACCTTTTCTTAATATCTTCTGCTTCTGTTAGGTCCATACCATTTCTGTCCTTTATCGAGCCCATCTTTGCATGGAATGTTCCCTTGGTATCTCAAATTTTCTTGAAGAGATCTATAGTCTTTCCCATTCTGTTGTTTTCCTCTATTTCTTTGCATTGATCACTGAAGAAGGCTTTCTTATCTCTCCTTGCTATTCTTTTGAACTCTGCATTCAGATGCTTATATCTTTCCTTTTCTCCTTTGCATTTCGCTTCTCTTCTTCTCACAGCTATTTGTAAGGCCTCCCCAGACAGCCATTTTACTTTGTTGCATTTCTTTTCCATGGGGATGGTCTTGATTCCTGGTTCCTGTACAATGTCACCAACCTCCATCCATAGTTCATCAGGCACTCTATTTATCAGATCTAGTCCCTTAAATCTATTTCTCACTTCCACTGTATAATCATAAGGAAAATGCAACCAAAATCTCTCCATCACCTGTTATGTTAAACCAAGCCTGATTTTAAGGATAGAAAATCGGGCTTGGTTTAACATCACAGGTGGTGGAGAGATTTTGGTTGCATTCTGTAAAGTGTCAAAGTCGCAGAGTGTTGAGGGGCAGCGCGCTCAGTCCTCTTTCATCTGCTGAGTCCCTTTGTCTGTGATGGTCCCCCAGCCATCAGTACTGGCCTTTCGTCTGCCCCTGCAGAGTTAGGCTTGCGGAGTCTCGCTGTACGTGGCTGCGTTTGTCACGGGCATCCAAGGACTGAGAAGGGCCCTGGCGCTCTGTGGGCGGGACAGGGGTTTGCTAGGATGGACACTGACGGGGAGCTTGCAGCTGTCTGTTGCGGCTGGAAAAGGAAGAGCCTCAGTGACCATATCCGAGTGTCCAGGTGGGAGGGACAGCTCGAGAGGGGTGCTGCCCAGCCCAGCCTGTGCCCCCTCCACCCCCCACCCCACTGTGAAGGAAGGGCAGGAAGGTGACACCTCTGGCGCAGTCACACAGTCAGCAGGTGTCCGGGGGCACGTCTACTGAAGAGTGACCAGCTGTGACCTGTGACTCTCACCAAACCTGCACGTTCCCATGTCTTGATCCTCTGAGGCAGTGTCATGTGGGAAGCACCATTTTATTTTGAAATCAAGATGGTATGTATTTGAGGTGGATTGGAAATCTTGATTCATCTTTCTTCACTTTTTAGGGGAAAACACCCTGAACGGTTGTCCCAGGACATCTGTTCCCGTCTTACCAGACCCTAGGAGGTGTTTTCTTCCTGTAAGTTAGGCCCCCTCTCAGGGGAGTTACTTGAGTGTGACCTGCCACAGATTTGATTTCTGTGTCCTCGAGTCCTGTGCGTTTTCCTTTGTGTTTGTTCTGTAACGTTCCGAGTATCAATGCTGTGAAGTCGTGTGTGTGTGTGTGTGTGTGTGTGTGTGTGTGTGTGCTCTTTGTGTTTGTTCTGTAACGTTCCGAGTATCAGTGCTGTGAAGTTGTGTGTGTGTGTGTGTGTGTGTGTGCTCTTTGTGTTTGTTCTGTAACGTTCCGAGTATCAGTGCTGTGAAGTTGTGTGTGTGTGTGTGTGTGTGTGCTCTTTGTGTTCTGTAACGTTCCGAGTATCAATGCTGTGAAGTCGTGTGTGTGTGTGTGTGTGTGTGTGTGTGTGTGTGTGCTCTTTGGGTTTGTTCTGTAACGTTCCGAGTATCAATGCTGTGAAGTCGTGTGTGTGTGTGTGTGTGTGTGCTCTTTGTGTTTGTTCTGTAACGTTCCGAGTATCAATGCTGTGAAGTTGTGTGTGTGTGTGTGTGTGTGTGTGTTTGCGTGTGTGTGTGTGTGCTCTTTGGGTTTGTTCTGTAACGTTCCGAGTATCAATGCTGTGAAGTCGTGTGTGTGTGTGTGTGTGTGTGCTCTTTGTGTTTGTTCTGTAACGTTCCGAGTATCAGTGCTGTGAAGTTGTGTGTGTGTGTGTGTTTGCGTGTGTGTGTGTGTGCTCTTTGGGTTTGTTCTGTAACGTTCCGAGTATCAATGCTGTGAAGTCGTGTGTGTGTGTGTGTGTGTGTGTGCTCTTTGTGTTTGTTCTGTAACGTTCCGAGTATCAGTGCTGTGAAGTTGTGTGTGTGTGTGTGTGTGCGTTCCGAGTATCAATGCTGTGAAGTCATGTGTGTGTGTGTGTGTGCTCTTTGTGTTTGTTCTGTAATGTTCTGAGTATCAATGCTGTGAAGTCGTGTGTGTGTGTGTGTGTGCGTGTGTGTGCGTGTGTGTGTGTGTGTGTGTGCTCTTTGGGTTTGTTCTGTAACGTTCTGAGTATCAATGCTGTGAAGTCGTGTGTGTGTGTGTGCGTGTGTGTGCGTGTGCGCGTGTGTGTGTGTGCTCTTTGGGTTTGTTCTGTAACGTTCCGAGTATCAATGCTGTGAAGTCGTGTGTGTGTGTGCGTGTGCGTGCGCGCGCGCGCGTGTGTGTGTGTGTGTGTGCTCTTTGGGTTTGTTCTGTAACGTTCTGAGTATCAATGCTGTGAAGTCATGTGTGTGTGTGTGTGCGTGTGCGCGCGCGCGTGTGTGTGTGTGTGTGCTCTTTGGGTTTGTTCTGTAACGTTCTGAGTATCAATGCTGTGAAGTCGTGTGTGTGTGTGTGTGTGTGTACTCTTTGTGTTTGTTCTGTAACGTTCCGAGTATCAATGCTGTGAAGTCGTGTGTGTGTGTGCGCGTGTGCGTGTGTGTGTGCGCGTGCGTGTGTGTGTGTGTGTGTGCTCTTTGGGTTTGTCTGTAACCTTGCTAGTGTCAATACTATGAAGCGTCGTGTGTTGAAGAGTCGTGGGTTTTTCTCTGTGTCTGTCACATTCCTAGTATCAATACTATGAAGGGAAAACAAGATTGGGGACCAGCGAGGTGGCGAGGAGGCCCTTGACAGCTGTGCGTGAGAGGAGGCGCCTTCAGAGGAGCGCGGTATGGAGGCGTTCGAGGCTGGGGTTTGCCTTCAGCTCGGAGACAACAGCCGCGTCAGGCGGGCCGTTTCCCCGCCGTGGCGTCTCTGCGGGCCATACCTGGGCCAGGCCTGTCTGGACGGGTGAGTGTTCTGCTCCTCACCTCACTCTCACCAAGCACAGCGATCCTGCGATGGGAGCCAGCTTCGGTGTACGCTGAAACACGTAATTGTGTTGGGTAAGAGAGGAATTCAAAAATTCCTTTTTTTTTTCCTTCCACAAAGCAGGCCAGCGGTGAAACCCTTTTGCAAGCGCTCCCCTTCATCTGCGACTGACGCAAGACGCGTAGTGGCTTGCGGTTTCCTAATTACCAAGGCCCTGAGTTCCTTGGCAAGTCTGTCCTCTGTCTGCAGGCTTCCTCTTGGCAGCAGAAGTATTTACTCACACGATAAGACGAGCTCTGGCCTCCTCGGTGCTGAGATGCACCGTGAGCCGGGCCAGCTCGCGGGTCCCAGGCACCCGGTCAGCCGTCCTGGGTCGGCGGGCGGAGGCGCGGAGCTTGACCACGAGAAAGGAGCCCAAGACCGCCAGCGCCTTCCCCAGCTCGGAAACCACTGAGCCAGGGGTCCTCGTTCAGAAAGAGGCGTGCTTGTGCCCCCCCGGGCGTTCGTCCTGGGGCGTTCTCTCCAGAACCTTGCTGCCTGAAGCCCGGTCCTCAGCCAGGCAGTCTTGGCCCTGCCCAGCTCCGCGGGCTCAGGACTGGCTTTTGAACACATGTCCTGCCATTTGGACGCACGGTAACGTCTGAGCAGCTCTGTTCTGGGCCATCCTGAGGCTGTAAGACAACCTGGGCTCTGCTGCTGTTCCAGACGGAGCCGTCATGGTTCACTCACTTCTGCACTTGACACGGAAGCAGAACTCCTCTGAAATACAAGGAAATAAAAATTGCTGTGTGCACGGAGAAGCCCAGGACAGAGGAGCTGCTGGGGTGCAGCCCGCACGGGTGTGGGAAGGCAGACAGAAGCAGCAGAGCGGAGCCTGCTGGGGTGCAGCCTGCACGGGTGTGGGAAGGCAGACAGAAGCAGCAGAGCGCACAGGCAGGCACGTGTGCACAGGGAGGGAAGGAATTCCGAATTAGTCCTGTGTGTCTCTTTAATAATCACAGTCCGGCGGTAACTGTTCTCTTTGGTGAGTTTAGCGACGTGGGCATAACCACGGTGCTTGGCCCTTCTTTAAAGCTCGGTGCCTTTGGCTTTCTTCTCTTTTTAATAGGACATGGGAGAAACTGCGGGTTGCTGTTTGGTGCAAAGAAAATAAACAGGAACATCTTCAGTGTGGAAATGAGAAAGCGCCCCTGCTGAGAGATGAAATGACATTTGCTCTTAAATACATTTTTTACACTCATTTTCGAATCATAGTCTCTGCTCCTTACCTGACTTTAAGAAAAGAAGGAGGCCGTTCATTTTGTTTGTCATGTTGTGAAATTTAAATTGTTTTATTATGAAAAAAATAAAGTTATCAATACAGTCTTATTTTAATAGTTATCAGAGACGTGTTTTAAGAACATATTTTTAAAAACCAAAGACTTTTTAGTTTACTGTGAAAATCAGTATTGGTTGTGTGCCCAATTCTTATTAGTTCACTAGTTTATTTCATGGTTTATTTGATGAGCATTTGCCATGGGATAATACTTTGAGGCATGGCCTGCTCCTTTCTAGGACTTAGAATTTCTTAGTTAAAAAAAAAAAAAATCAGTACTATTTTATGAGTAAGAACTTTTTTTTTCAGAATGCAGTAATAGGAACGTGCATATAAATAAATTACCTCTGAATTCATTCAGGTGATTGAAAAATTTTCTGCCTCTAGTATTTATGCTTCACACTTTGCCTTGAAAGTAAGTTGTAACACAGCTTACAATTATGGGGGGACCGGTTTTTAAAGTACTGAATAATATATTTGATTTTCTAAAGCTAGGGCAAAAAGTGGTAGTGGGTGAAAAGACTCAAAGAAAGAACACTACAGCATCCACTTAGATTTACCTTAACATTTAGCAATTCTTGTAAGTATCCTCCCTTCCTTAGGTCTTTAGAAAAAAGTGATCCCAGTGCTTTAGATAAAGGCCAAAAAAGTCTCAGTTTTCTTTTGTGATTGGTTATCCTTATAGCTGTTTGATTTTGTAAGTAGATTGGTCTAAAGGGTCTTTTCTGACTTTTTCACCTTATGGCCGTTGTTTTCGGTTTCACATACATTTGTGAAATCTTCACAAAAACGCCCGTTAGCAGCCACCCGGCTCCTCACCCTCCGCTGTGGCCGGGAACGGTTGGATGGAGCTCTTGCTCAGGAGGAAGCTGGCATCACAGCTCTTCCTCGCACTTCATTTTTCTTAAGGGTCTGGTTTTCGCAAGTAATAGGAACGCCTGTGCACGCAGGGCCCGTGCTCGGTAGTAGGAATGCCTGTGCACGCAGGGCCCGAACTGAAAACTGTTAGAGCAGTTGTGTGGTTCCTACCTTGTGCCTGGGACACCCTAGTCTTCTGTCCGTCAGGAGACGTTAGGCTGAAACACCGAGCCGTCGTCCGTGGGTGGGAAGTCAAGTGGTTGCTTTCACGAGAGACACCCAGAATCAGTCTGGGCCATTTGGTCACAGGGCTTGGCCACAGAAGATACACACCCGAGTGGTAATTGCCTTTCGAGTCTGTCTGTGAATTGAATGAGTTTTTGGAAACTGTCCACTTTTCTGATTTCTTTGTTAATTGTCAAATCAGGAGGCAAAACATCATTGTCTTTTTTCTGCTTTCTCATCTCCTTTTGTATTTTAAGTACAATTATTGAGAAACAGTAGAGATTGACCTGGTTATACGTAACCTCTCAGTGGGTGATAACATACCCCCTGTGGTTTGAATCATCTGCGTTGTATCACACTGGGCACGTGAAGTCTCACTGAAAGAACTTAGTCCGTTTCTTTAAGTTGCCAGCGTTTATGAAGAACTTGCGGCAGTGTTGTGGGAGGGCCTGGGGATGAGCATCCTTCCAGGAAGAGCCTCCCCTCTGGTTTGGGAAAGTGCTTAAAAATAAAGCGTGGTTACATACATGATGCATTGAAGAAAATAAAGAAATGCTGTGAGAATTCATTAGTCTCTCTCAGTCTTACTATCGGGTTGAGCGTGTGAAATCGGTAAACAGCTCCAGGTGAACCATGGACTGCGTTTCGTTTGGTTCAGCCTATTGCAGTGTTCTTTGGAATCACCGGTTTGGTCTAAGCGAAACTTCCAAAAGAATTAAAAAAAAATCTGTTTTCTTTTTGTGTCTTCTCAATAGGAAGCTTTTATCTAACTTGCCTTTAGCCAGATAAAGCTCAACACAAGATTAGATTTGGCCAGGAGCTCAGGTCCTTAGTGATAAATAGTTTGAAAAATTCTGTTTTCACTCTGATCATTCATGTAATTATGTCTCAGTGCGTGCTCTTATCGACACGTTGTTACTCACATACTATAAACTTAGAATTAGTTGTAAGAATGAGTTTTGAGTGGCACCAGACAGGGAATATCTGCATGTTGAGTGGCCTAAGTTTAGGTGGAAAAAATCCTTTACTGAATTTGAGTTGGAAGTAGAGTGGGTGCATACTTGTGGTCATTGACTTTCTTTCCTATCGTGTGTGCCAAAATCAGAATTATAGACCCTAACCACTTCCCAGCACCTTAATTTAATTTTGAGGATAAGAGTGCTTTTCAAACATTGCTTTTGTGTGTTAGTTAATGAAAGTCATTAACAGAAATCTGAACAGAACATTTATTTAATGTGCCATTTTGATATTGAATAGAATTTCTGAAATAGACGTTAAAGATTTCTCAAATAGGATCATTGTTTGTATTCACAGCCATTTTCCTTTTAAGTCCGGAAAAACTGTGCAGTGGGCCAACATCTTAAGAGGAAAGACTAAATATTCTGTATGATTTATATCCACTTTTGTCTCTAAAATCTACCATAAACATCAAATCCTTTTCTTTGAATTTTTAGTAAATGTGATTATGACTTGGAGTTGTAGGTGTCATCCGAAGAACAGAGAATACTTACATATGAGGACATAGAAGCAGCCTGACTAAATACTTCCTTACTTTTTATACAAAAGTGTTGATGAACGAGGCAGAAAGTCTCTGTCATCACATTTTTCCCCAGCCCACTCTTCTTGCCTCAGAATACAGGTTTTGTTGCATCTTTTAAGAATATTTTAACGCATAAGCCTATACGTATCCTTTAGAGTTTGCGTGGATGTTGTATTCTGCATAGGAGTCTTCCACATGCTGGACTAGACATTCCTGTTTAAGTACGAACGTGCAACTGGGTAAGAAGCATGCTGCTGACATCTTTTGATTTGTATCTATTTCATTTTGCGTAGGGGTCAGTGTCATTGCATAGGTATTTCTTATCTATTTATATGTATGTTTTCTGTTAATTACCTGTTCATAGCTGTGTCTTTTTTTCATACTGAATGATTTTTCTTCTCAGACACGTTCTTTCTGTGTGGGGACTATAGCTCTTTTTCCCATGTTGAAGATAACTTCCCCCCTCCACTTTCTCATTTGCCTTTTAACTATTTGGTATTTTTTTGGCCCTAAAGATATTTTTAACTTTTCTCTAGTCAGCCATCAGTTGTTTCCTCTATGATCTGGGTATTGTGTCTTGTTAAATATGGTCCTTGCTCTGAAGTTATAAATACATTTATCCATTCTAGTGTATTTAAGATTTTGTTTGTCAGCTTTGTTGGGCTTGGAATATAGTTCAGTATCAGGACAGAGGCAGGGCTGTAACTTTATTTTTTTCCTAAAGCACTGGTTTCTCAGTGTCATTTAAGATCCATCTTCTCCACGTTGGTTGAAACGTGCTCCCCGGGTCTGGCCTGCCTCTGGGGTGCATCGAGGTTCTGAGTGCGTCACGGTGCCTCTCTCCTTTCTTGTTTTCATGATGTGTAACTTTCATGACCAACATGAGTCAATCCCTGCTAATCTTTTTCAGGATTTCCAGTTTATTCTTGCATGTTTGTTTGACTCTAGCATATGATTTTGTCACTTTCTGTCCCAAACCTGATAATCTGGCATTGAATTGAATTTAAGGTTAATTAGGGTGTAGTGGATATCTTCATAATGTTGAATCTTCTAATCCAAGAATACAGATCGTCCTTGACTATTTTAAAATACCTCTTTTTAGACATCTTTGATGTGTTTAGAGTTTTCTTTATATGATTCCTGTTATTAATAATATCTTATTAGCTCTATTTTTAGGTGTTCAACTTTCTTTGCTAGTATAAATAGGATATTTTCCCTCAGTATAATTTTATTGTTTATTAATTGGAAAGCTCTTGATTTTGATTAATAATTTTGTAACCAGGTAATTTAATAGATGCTTGTTTTTAAGTATACATTTGCATCATCTGCAAAATGACCATTTTTATGTTCTTTCTCATCTAATTGCATTCACTAGTAGCAGGAAGAAATTCTTCTTAATTTAAATACTTCCCACATTGACCAATAAAATATTTGGAGTGAATTTAGTTTGAGTATAAATAGCCTTTTAAGGCTGTTAAAAGGCTTGAATTTAGTTTTCTGTCTAATAAAGGGTATCTGCATACTGTTTATAAACAAGTGTCGTCGAGTATAGGGAGATGGCAGTGTGGGCCCGGATGCTTGTCCGTAGCACTGACGCTCTCATGTCAGAGGAAGGTCTGTGCATCCGGCGGGGCCTCCCAGCTTGTGTGCGGCCCGTCAGCGTGGTGGACTTTTACCGCAGTGCGCAGATTAGCAAGTGCCAGTGCAGAGCAGTGTTTCTGAAAACCACTGGTAAGGAAACATGAAACATTTTGAGTACATTTTAAATGAGTAGTCGTAAGATTGTTTGACCTTTTGGGGAACAAAGTGTTCACTCCGTTTGTAATGTGTGTTTTCATGGTTGACATTTGTTTAGAATGGTATCAAAGACAAAACAAAATGATCCAGAGAAAAAAGTAAATTAGTACATAAATGTCATAAAACTCTCTTAAAGAGTGAGAGAGATTGAAACTTGGAAAATCAAATTTTTTATATTAATATTGTACGTATCTCTTTTGAGATCAGGAGCAGTTTTCTATGCATTTTGTTAGTAACAGTGCATATTAAATAATAATAGTAATAATCCTGAAGATCACGGGGTAGGTACTGCAGAAACATCCAGTCCATTGAATGTTATTTTAATTATTGTGCATTATTAATCGGAAACAATTGCTTCTTTTAGGTGAAAAATAATTTCAGAGATTATTTTTGAGTTCAATTTCTAATTTTGTAGATGAGAAAGCTAAAACCAAACCAGTGGTTTCCCCAGGACAAGGCGATAAATGACAAAGCCTGTTGTGTGCTGGGGTCCCCGTCCCAGAATTCCAGGGAGATGGCTTTGTGTTAGTGAGAGAAGCGGTCTTCAGCTGCCGGCTCCCACTCGGTGAGAGGGGGGTTTACTTCTCGTCTGTCTGGATCACGTCTGCATCCTGGTCACTTCCTAGTGCTGTTCGTCTCTGCACTGACTCCTCCAGGGAACCTCGCTGACCAGTGTTCACTCTCCCCGGTGCTGTGTCCTGGGCGGAACGAGCATTTTCTGGTAGAAGTGATAAAACGCACACCGTAACCAAGAATCCTGTATCAGGGCAATTGTAGCCATAAGACTGTCTTGTTATTAATTAAAAAAAAAATAAATTTCAGGACTAAATCTACATAACAAGCCAACATGGAGGGGCTTCTAAGTATTTTTTTCTTGTTTCCAAGATGTATGAGGTACTTTTAAGACACTTGGGGGAAAAAAAAAACAAGAAGGAAAAAAGGAAGAAGAAAACTCCCAACCCGAAAGGCCTGGGCTCAGTGAACGCACATGGCCTGGGCTGGGGTGTGCTTGTGCCCGTCTGCCCACAGCTTGTAAAGTGGGTTAAATATAGCCTCAGCTGGTTCTAGGGAACAGCAAATAGGAAGAGAAGGGAAAGCTGGAGGCGTGCTGGTGAAAAACACTCCAAAGTAATTTATTTTGACGCTTCTTAAAGGCGTCTTTGTTGGCGGCGCTTTTAAGCAGTGCTCTGCGTCCTTGAGTCCAAGCAGGGCTGAGAGCCGGCTGGGCCCACGGGCTGGCCTGGGAGCGTGGGACAGCCGCCCCCTCCGCTTTGCTGCGCTGCTTCCTTCCCTTCTCTTTTAAGGGACCTGCATTCAGGTGCGACACACCCCTTGCTTCGTCCGCACGCGCACGTTCATCGCTCGTCAGTTCTTCAGATTTCTGTACTGTCCACCTGTTAGGTTTCCAGAGAGCAGGAGACGTGCAGATGACCCCGGACTCGGTAGCAGGTTAATATGTGAGCAGGGAACCCTTCTGGTCCTTATTCACCTTTTAATGGCGCCCACTAAACGGATGGTTTCTTCCAGCCAAACTACTGGCACTCCAGTGATCCTTCCCAGCTAATAGGAAAATCATTGTCTGCCTTTTCCCTCTTATTTTCTCCCGGGTAAAGCCTGTCCTTCCTAAGCTGTCTGAGGCAGCCTTGGACAAGCAGGAAAGCACTTTCCATTTGTTTTCGTCTCTGTTTCATTGTCAAGGTCTCGGTTTCCTCCCTGGTGGGGTGATTGAAGTACTTGACCTCTGAGGCCGTCTCCACCTCTGCTTAGTAACTCATGACCTTGTCGACAGTGCTCTGGGAGCCCAGCCAGGCGGTGGTACCTCCGCAGATGCACCTGAGGGCTTCCAGGGGAATCCACAGGAGCTGTCTCTCCCTTCTCTCCTGCGGGTTCCTGGACCCGCTCTGCCCCCTGGGCGCCATCTCTCCCCCAGAACTGGTGGGACCCGGGTCCCCAAGAACCCCTGCCGCCCCCGCCTCAGGTGTGGGCAGGCGCCCAGGCTGGCGTTGATGCCCGGCTGCCCGACTTATGACTCCCAAGTGCGTGCCGAGTCCCTGAATAGATCCATTAACTGGAGGTTTTCACACACGCGCTGAGTCACACCAGGCTTTCATTTACTTTGGATCAGCCCTGTTAGCTGGGAACTGAAGGTTTTTACTGCTGGAGAAATGCTTTTGAAACGTTATTTACCCTGTTGCTCACTCAACATCTGACAAAAATGTGAAAGTGCTTCCAGGAATAGTAAAAATGTGTTTCCAAATGCTGGACTGGAACAGGGGGCTTAGTTGTACCGTGTGGGGGCCCCGCTTTGAGAACATCTAACATGCCACCTTTCGAGAGGCTTCACACAGGCGTCTTTTAAAAAGGGATACTCCTAACATATTTTAAATGTGAGTCAATACATAAATATTTTGTTAAGACATCTTGTCAGCAACACATCTATTTCATTATGCATGACATCTAAGGACTTGTAGTTTCTAAGTTGCTAAATTATCTAGTATGCTCAGGGGAATTTTTCTGCAGCATTTTACTAGGCTTGGAGATATCTCTGTATTCTCTTGAGGACCTTAAGAAAAGCCCCATTTTGTAGCGTGATCTGTGCTGTAAGCAAGAGTTGAGCCTTTGTGGAAAGTCCCAGCCTGGTGCTGCTGTCCCGCAGTGGGTGGTGATGGCTCTGGAGATCTGTTCAGGGCAGAGCCGAGCTGATAACTCGGGGGCTCCAGAGTGAGGACCAGGCACCGTGCAAGGGTGTCCAGTGTCTGAACGCCAGACGAGAGAGAATTAACTCAGGGCTTCAAACTTACAGCAGTCTGAATCTAGGTCTTTCCTCCCCACTTTGGAATATTATCAGAATACCTTAAACTGTTGGACCGAGTCACGGGAAAGTGCGGGCTTAGAATCGCCTGCCTCCATTGCAGCTGTGGGCCACATCACGTGGCTCTGAAATGAGGGGCTTTGAACGTGTGTGTGGGGCTGGTTTCCTGTCTCGCTGGAGTCCACTGGGCCAGAGGTTAAGGATTTCTGTCTTGATTGTCTTCATCTTTGTGTCAGAGCGTCACTGGTCAGCTTCTTGGCCAACTGGTAATGGTTTTTAGGTTTTGTCAAAACTGAATAGTTTTCTGAGTGTTTTATTTTTCTTTTTTGCTCCAAAATACTATCTTTGGCGAACATATCAAAAGACTATAGAGACTTCCCTGGTGTTCCAGTGGTTAAGAATTTGCCTTCCACTGCAGGGGACGTGGGTTCAATCTCTGGTCTGGAAACCAAGATCCCATGTGCTGCGGGGTGTGTGTGCAACTAGGAAGTCCGAGCATCGTGACAAAAGATCCTTCATGTTGCAACGAGGACCCAACACAACCAAGTAAATGAATATTTTAAAAACTAGTCTATCCATTTTTTAAAAGTTAAAAGACCATAGACACTCAAATTTAAGAATGAACAGAATAAGCTTGAGTCAGAATGGACTCCTGCCTGCTCCTGCCTTGTGGTCCTGCAGTCCTGGTCCCTGGTGCAGGGTCAGCAGTGACTTCGTCCTTCTCATCCTCATACCCTGCACCCAGGGGTCTTCTTCTTCGTCTCACTTTGTTAAGTTCCTTGACATCTTGCAGAGGCTGGCCCCGAATTCATCGTCACGAATTCGCCGTTTGCTTCTACCTGGCAAGGTCACCTTCCTGGATACAGACATTTAGATGGCAGATCACATGCTCTGTGTGAACAGCACTGCCGTAGAAGGTTCTCTGAGGAGGAGGATGGCTGGGTGCTCAGCCCTTCTGGGACCTACTGTCTAGTTGAAGAGGAAAATCATACATCCGCGTTGTAAAGTTAGCTTCCCCCCACCTTGCTCAGGAGGTGGTTGAGAAACAGGTCTGAGTGCAGTTAGGGAAGAAGTCACTCCCAGCAGAACACCCAAAGGAGCCGTGAAGCCTGGCTTCGTCTTACATTATCACGGAACTCTGGCGTTTCAAGAGTTACAAGGACCATTCGTGATGATATAATTTAATCAAGTCTCGTCTTCTCCCGTCGTGGATCGCCTGCTGGACGCTTCTGTCCGCTGTGACTGCCTGGAGCTCAGAATGTCTGAGACGGAGCATCACCTGTCCCCCTCTACCAGCCCACCCCGTATGTACCCTTCCTCTGGGCAGCTGAAAACTCTTCCTCTCTTCTGCCCTCTAACTGCCCACTCTGCCCATCCCTTACGTGGTCATCATCACCACCCATGTTTGGGGACTCACCCCTTTTCCTGGACTTGGGTGGTTTTCTATTTGTCTCCCTCCTTAGCTGCTCTTCCAGCTTCTGGTCAGCCCTGCTGACCCCTGCGGACCCTGAGGCACTGCTTCCACAGACGTAAAGTATACTGATTTAAGTTATAAGGGGGCTTCCCAGGTGGCTCCATTGGTAAAGAACCCACCTGCCAATGCAGGAGACACGGAAGACATGGGCTCGATCCCTGGATTGGAAAGATCCCCTGGGGAGGAAATGGCAACCCACTCCAGTATTCTTGCCTGGAGAATCCCGTGGACAGAGGAGCCTGGTGGGCTACAGTCCATGGGGTCACAAAGAATCAGTCATGACTGAGCAACTGAGTGCACACACACACATACACACACACACAATGTACAGACCATGACCTGGTCTTGGATTAAAAAAAATAAAGTGTTATTAAAACATTTTGAGGGCAATCGGGAAAGTTGCCCTAGGATGAGATGGTTAGATGGCATCGCAGACTCGATGGACATGAGTTTGAGCAAACTCCAGGAACTGGTGATGGACAGGGAAGCCTGTGGTCCATGGGGTCGCAAAGAGTCGGACACGACTGAGCGACTGAACTGATTAACTGGGAAAGTTAGGAATTGACTACGTTAACCGTGCTGAGGTCAGAGGAGAGCTTCCGGGCCCCTGGGAACCGCGTGCTGAGGAGGCTCGCGGAGGGCGGAGTGCTGCCCTGTCACTGTGAGGCTGCAGCATGCTCCCACATGGGTCTCCCGCCAGCAGCAAAGTGAGCGCAGGCACGTGTAGGACAGAGACGAGACAGAAGTGAAAACCTGTCAACAGGGGAATCTGCATGCAAGGCTAATGGGTGTTTCATCACTTTTTTGTAGATCTAAAACTTTTTGGGATCACAAGTTAGGGAACTCCTGGTGACCCCTGCAGGGCTGGAGGCAAGGGCCAGGCTGGGCGAGAGTGCTGGGGCAGGTGGTGCCCTGGGAGCCGGTCTCGGAGGCGCCTCCCTGTCCTGCGTCCGCTGCTCGTCCCCCCGTCCCGTCACACGGCATCGCAGGTCGGGGGTTTATTTTCTTCCTGCTCTAGACATCCGGGATCGAGTCGTCCACACAGCGGCCCCTTTTTCAGGCCTGGAGGGTGGACCGGCTCCCGGTCTCCGCTCCAGGCTGGTGAGCTGTCGCAGTTGGTATTTTGGCTTCTGCAGTATCAGCTTGGGTCTTTGCCTCCGTCTTCACATGGTGTCTCCACGTCCAAATTCCCCTCTGACAGGACCCTGGTCACATCAGAACCTGCTGTTGTTTACGTTGCTAAGTTGCATCCGACTCTGTGACCCCATGGACTGTAGCCCGCCAGGCTCCTCTGTCCGTGGGATTTCCCAGGCAGTAACACTGGAGCGGGCTGCCCCTTCCTCCTCCAGTGCAGCTTCCTGCTCCTCTGTCCGTGGGATTTCCCAGGCAGTAACACTGGAGCGGGCTGCCCCTTCCTCCTCCAGTGGGGCTTCCTGCTCCTCTGTCCGTGGGATTTCCCGGGCAGTAACACTGGAGCGGGCTGCCCCTTCCTCCTCCAGTGGAGCTTCCTGCTCCTCTGTCCGTGGGATTTCCCGGGCAGTAACACTGGAGCGGGCTGCCCCTTCCTCCTCCAGTGGGGCTTCCTGCTCCTCTGTCCGTGGGATTTCCCAGGCAGTAACACTGGAGCGGGCTGCCCCTTCCTCCTCCAGTGGGGCTTCCTGCTCCTCTGTCCGTGGGATTTCCCAGGCAGTAACACTGGAGCGGGCTGCCCCTTCCTCCTCCAGTGGGGCTTCCTGCTCCTCTGTCCGTGGGATTTCCCGGGCAGTAACACTGGAGCGGGCTGCCCCTTCCTCCTCCAGTGGGGCTTCCTGCTCCTCTGTCCGTGGGATTTCCCGGGCAGTAACACTGGAGCGGGCTGCCCCTTCCTCCTCCAGTGGAGCTTCCTGCTCCTCTGTCCGTGGGATTTCCCAGGCAGTAACACTGGAGCGGGCTGCCCCTTCCTCCTCCAGTGGAGCTTCCTGCTCCTCTGTCCATGGGATTTCCCAGGCAGTAACACTGGAGTGGGCTGCCACTTCCTCCTCCAGTGCAGCTTCCCGACACGGACTGCACCTGTGTCTCCTGCACTGTGGGCAGGTTCTTTACCACTGAACCACCTGGGAAACCCTCATATCAGAATGAGGTGAAGTGAACCTGCTCAGTCGTGTCCAACTCTTTGCGACCCCCCAACTCTTAGCCTACCAGGCTCCTCCATCCATGGGATTTTCCATGGATGGAGGGAGCAGGTTGCCATTTCCTTCTCTAGGGGAACTTCCCGACCCAGGGATCAAACCCAGGTCTCCTGCATTGTAGGCAGACGCTTTACCATCTGAGCCACAACCAACTCACCCTTATGGCAGAAAGTGAAGAGGAACTAAAAAGCCTCTTGATGAAAGTGAAAGAGGAGACTCAAAAAGTTGGCTTAAAGCTCAACATTCAGAAAACTAAGATCATGGCATCTGGTCCTATCACTTCATGAGAAATAGATGGGGAAACAGTGGAAACAGTGTCAGACTTTATTTTTCTGGGCTCCAAAATCACTGTAGATGGTGACTGCAGCCATGAAATTAAAAGATGCCTAAAAGAAGAAAAGTTATGACCAACCTAGATAGCATATTCAAAAGCAGGGACATTACTTTGCCAACAAAGGTCTGTCTCGTCAAGGCTATGGCTTTTCCAGTAGTCATGTGTGGATGTGAGAGTTGGACGGTGAAGAAAGCTGAGCACCAAAGAATTGATGCTTTTGAACTGTGGTGTTGGAGAAGACTCTTGAGAGTCCCTTGGATTGCAAGGAGATCCAACCAGTCCATTCTGAAGGAGATCAGCCCTGGGATTTCTTTGGAAGGAATGATGCTGAAGCTGAAACTCCAGTACTTTGGCCACCTCATGCGAAGAGTTGACTCATTGGAAAAGACTGGTGCTGGGAGGGATTGGGGGCAGGAGGAGAAGGGGACAACAGAGGCTGAGATGGCTGGATGGCATCACTGACTCAATGGAAGTGAGTCTGAGTGAACTCCGGGAGTTGGTGATGGACAGGGAGGCCTGGCATGCTGCGATTCATGGGGTTGCAAAGAGTCGGACACGACTGAGTGACTGAACTGAACTGAACTGATTCTAATATGATGTCATCTTAATTAATTTCATCCGCAATGACCCTATTTCAAATAAGCTTGCAAATAACTCAGTTATTCAAATTCAAATAATTTCTGAGGCCCTGGGAATTAGGACGTGAACAGATGGATTTTCAGGGGACACTGTTCAATTCATAGCAGGTCCTATTTTTAGACTGATGTTACGCTTTTAGTAAATCGCCCCTTTGGACGTGTGCATGAGCTTTCTCGCCGCTTTGTCTCAAGGCCTAGAGACAGAAACACACGGTTGAGACTGGCTCGTGGTCAGTGTGCTGTGAAGGTTCCATAGACGGTCTTTGTTAGGTGCCGTGGTTCACCTCTGCCTTGTAACGGTACACACGTGCCCGTTGTTGGGCACTGACCCGTTCGACTCTGCCGCCAAGTGGGTGCCTGAGCCTGAGACCAGCGGGATCTGCATTTGTGCTCTAGGAGCGCGGGGGAGAAGGGGAGAGGGAGTCGGAGACGGAGAGCCGGGGCAGAGACAGACAGACACACGGAGTTGGAGACAGAGAACGCAACCAGAGCTACACCCAGACTCCCTGGCCTGTAATTAACTTTCACAGGAGGTGCCAAGCGGACGCTTGGAGCCCGCGGTGCCCGGTGTGTGGCCTCTGGGCCCTGTGGTCAGCTGGCCGGCGAGTGGAGAGTAGCCCCTGCCTACCTGGCCGTCTTCCCCTCCCATCCGGTGGCTTCCTCAGCCTGGGGACCTTTGTTGGCTCATAGCGGGGTGTTGAGTGGTGCTCATTTCCCCTCCTCTCTCTCTGGGTGCTTTCTCTGAGTTTGTTTTCACCTGCAGGGCACGTCAGCAGTTCTCCGAAGGCGGGTGCACAGTGGGCTCCCGCCGCTGGACACAGGACCTGGGGGCTCTGGTGGGTTAGTGCCGAGCTTATGGCTTCCTGAAGACTTGGAATCTGACCCCTCACTTGGCAGTGTTTTTCTCACAGTGATTATCCCAGCTGCGCGTGGGGCTGTGACAGAGGCCTGGGACCAGCTCGGGGCCTGGGGCCTGAGCGTCCAGGAGGCTGTGGCTTTTCTGGGCCCACTTCCTCCCCGGTGTGGGCCTTCTCCTCCCCCAGGAGAGTCTCTGAAGGGCCGGGGGCTTTCTGTGGGTTCTGGCCCCCTCCCCGGGGTACTTCAGTGCCGGCTTGTATGGAATCCCCGTGTGCCTTCTTTTCTGTTTTGTGTTAGTCTTTGAGTTACTTGGAGAAGGCAATGGCACCCCACTCCAGTACTCTTGCCTGGAAAATCCCACGGACGGAGGAGCTTAGTAGGCTGCAGTCCTTGGGGTCGCTAAGAGTCAGACATGACTGAGCGACTTCACTTTCTCTTTTCACTTTCATGCATTGGAGAAGGAAATGACAACCCACTCCAGTGTTCTTGCCTGGAGAATCCCAGGGACGGAGGAGCCTGGTGGGCTGCCGTCAATGGGGTCACACAGAGTCGGACACGACTGAAGTGACTTAGCATAGCATAGCATTGAGTTACTTGCAGGCACTGCTGTTTTGTTCCCCGGGGGATATTTTCTTGGAAACCACGCTCCGTTGCTCCTTCTGTGCCGTATCTCACTTGTCACCTTCCAGAGCCACCTCAGCTAGCTGGTGTCCCTCCCGAGACCCGGGCCGCTGCCTGGAGGTCACTGGAGTGGCTGAGGGGAGCCTGCTGTACCGTCACACGGGGCGTTTCTGAAGGCACGTTTTCTGCCACCGTGACACCACCAGAATCCAGGCTTGGGTCATCCCAGGGTGAACTCCAGCGTTTCTCAGAACCCTGCAGTGGTTCTGTGTGGTTTGTTCGTGTACAGTCCAGACTTAGTTGCCTGAATTACGCGCCTTCCGGAATTCGTTTTGGGTCAGGATTTTCCCAGGCTTTGTCAGGGACCCCCAGTGTGTCCTCATACCGGACACTCATTGAAAAATGCAACCAAGAAGCTCCTTAAAAACAGAAGTGTGTGGTTGCGTACAGGCTGAGCCCTGTTGCTGTTGGTGAGAGAGGGCACAGCGACAAGATGAAAACGGCCAACAGCGGGAGCCTGCAGAAGCTACCCCGTCGGAGTCCGGGAGCCTGTCCTCTCCCTGTGTCTGGGAGGGGCTGGGGGGGACGCCCCCACCTGCAGGGCCTCGGACGCAGTGACCGCAGAGATGGCTGCCGGCTGGGTGGAGGTGCGTGCTTTTCAACATGCGATGTCCCCCCAAAGTGCTTTTTGGTCCCTCCTCTGACTGGCAGGACCTTCACACATAACAGCAGCACCCAGCAAGTAAGCAAGGGATGTCCTTGTCCACACAGTGGTGTCCTGTGCTGACCGGCCCGCAGGCCGCGTGCCCGCTGAGATCAGCCTGTCCTGGTGACCGGCAGGTATGCTACTCTTGTCCGTCCTCGCCTCGCCAGGACGCCCTTACCCCCAAGCATCACCTTGGGTCATTTGATGATGGGCAGCTTTCTGGGTGGACGCGGACACACTTCTCCGTGGCGCCTGCGTGCGTGTGTTTGGCTTCCGTTATCTTCCCGTGGTTCTAGGTCCCACGAGCCCCAGCTCTTGCCCTGTGTGTCTCTTCTGTTACTTGCAGTGTCTCCGGCTTCCTGGGGACTCCATGCTTGCAGAGCAGATCTGCAGCGCCGCAGGGCTCCCCAGGTGGCGTTTCTGCCACGGCTGCACCTGTGACAGGAAGTCTCACCTGACTGTGCCACGCGCTTTTATCCCTGAAAGAAATCAGGGTAAAAAGAGCGAGAGTGTTTGCAAATCGCTAAACTCTACTTACCACCAGCGGTGACATTGAATAAGTAACAACCTCATAACTGAATGTGCAGTAAAATGGAAACAAGACAGCCATCAATGCATGCGTCTCCTTTTCTTATTCTCATGACCTTTTCAAAGCCGGTAAATAAAAGGACACTTGTTTTTTTCTTCCTCCATTAGGCAGGGCACAAATTATAAAAAGAAATGCACGAGGAAATGTTAATAAATCAGGTAAATACTAAAACTTAATAATTCTTCTCTTTTCAGTACTACTTTTTTTTTCTTCCACATTTGAAGTTTTCATTTAGCATGGCCTTGAACACTGGACAAAGTGCGGCTCTGTTTTGGTTAGAGTACCTGCACAAAGTCGTTTCCTCTGTAAATCACTTGGGTGATTGGAGCTGTGCAAGCATGTGCTCTGCAAAGAAACAGGCTGTAGTTGTGTGGACCGTCACTCTGAGTGATAACGAGAAAAGGAAGAGGAAAGAGAAGCTCTGTTTTCCATTTTAGTACAGTTTTAATGTATGTGCATATTTATTACAAAGAGATTATTTTAAGCATGACGTTTACCTGTAATTTATTATTAACCTTTCTACAGATCTGAACCAATCTTTATCGATGTATCTGGAGCCCTGAGTTATGAAGACTTTCAGTTAGAATATTGTTCTAAACTTGAAAGAGGCTATTCACAGTGGCACTGAACTGGCCACTCAGGCAGGCCTTTCAGGGGATTTTGACGGGGATATGCTTCTTGTGTTTCCTCAGTTTCCCCCACCTTGATTTTGTGGGAAGGTGGTGATGAATTTCTGCAGGGCACCATGCTATCCAGCACAGATGATGTCCTGGGGAAGTGCATCTGGTTCAGTCGCTAAGTTGTGTCCAACTCTTTGCAACACCGTGGACTGCAGCACGCCAGGCTTATCTCTCCTTCACTATCCAGAGTTTTCTCAGACTCATGTCCATTGAGTCGGTGATGCCATCCAACCATCTCATCGTCTGTCGTCCCCTTCTCCTCCTGCCTTTAATCTTTCTCAGCATCGGGATCTTTTTCAATGAGTCAGTTCTTCCCATCAGGTGGCCAAAGTACTGGAGCTTCAGCTTCAGCAGCAGTCCTTCCAATCAATATTCATGGTTGATTTCCTTTAGGATGGACTGGTTTGAGTGTTTCTTGGCCTTCCTTTTATCCTGCCCTGCCTCTGCCTGGGACTCCTGCATCTCCTGGCGCACCAACAGAGGAGACTGTGACGGCTGCACAGGTTACCTGGCTCACCCGTCCACGTGTGGGCCTGCTGGCCCGTGTGAGCTGGAGGTCCGAGCCAGTGTGGGTGTCTGGTCCTATCTCGCTCAGGAAGTGCCTGGCTTCCCAGATACTCTCAGGACTGGAGCGAGGGACTGAGGCCCTGGTTTCCTCTCTGTCCTCTGTTCCCTGACACCCGTGGCCCGGTGAGGGTTTGATAGTTACTAGTCTGTGACGCTTTGCTTTGTTAACAAGTTCTGTAGAGACCGGATTTTGTGTCCCAACGTCTGTGGGCCCGTCCTTACCGAGTGATTGACCCTACTTAGTGCAGCAGGGGCCGCATACGTCATTTGTTACAAGTCTCTGCAGTGTGGTCCTTTCTCTGCTTTGCAGCTGCGGTCTCCTGCATGTGCTGGGGTCTCAGTTCACTTGTTTGCTCATCTGTAAAATGTATATAATACTAGTGTCAACTGCATAGGTTGTTGTGAAGACGTAAAAGTTAGTGGCCGTGCAGCACTGGGAGCACGGCTGCATAGCCCGCGTGCTGAGTAAGTGCTCCCGCCTGCTGCTGGTACCGGAGTCATTGTCACCTGCAGTCACACCAGGGCGCGTGAGGACCTCTGCTTCCCCCGGAAGGGCAGGAACTTCAGCACGAGTGTCACGATGGGAGACAGAAAAGGCACAGGGTTCAGACCGAAGGGGCTTATGTTTTAAACGGGAGGAGAGGTGGGCGGGAGGTGGGCATCCAGCTCCCACGGGATGCGTCCATGCGTCACACAGGTGTCACACCCACCCAGGCACGTGTGGGCTCAGCGCCTCTGGACGTGCTTCTGGGGGTTTCTAAGAGGTTCTGGGACCATGCAGCACTGCGTGAGTTGTCCTTCTAACCGTGTGGTTAGAAGTGATCCTTCTGTGCCTTATTAGCAGCTCTTCGCTCTAAGCCCTCTTTTCTTACAACAGTTCCCTAAATGCTGTAGCCTCTGGAGTCCCAGGTGCTGCCGAGCGCTGCATTGTGGCGATGCCCCTGGGGTTCAGGGTTTTGTGTTTTCATTCTTCTTTGCTCATTAAACCAAGAGTTTGCAATAATCATTTGCAATTTGAAAGGAAGGAATTTTAAACCAGTTATCCTGGGGGTTCGTTCTACCACTGAAAATCTCTGCTCACCTATTTCCAAATATTTTTTGAGTGTCTTTTATTGGAGATAGAAAGTAGTTGGTTTTATATATGTTCTAGATGCTTAGAGAAACAAACTAATTGAGGAAATACAGCCTACTAGAAAAATGTATAAGAAATATTAAAGATAAGAGTAAATAATTTCCAGAAGAAATAGGGCACACAGTCATAAACACAAAACCCTTGTCAGTCTTAATATTATCCTAATCAGAAATGGAAAGAAAAACATCATTTTTTAACCTATCAAGCTGAAAATAAAATATTTTCTAAAATTAACTTTTTAGATAATTTCTTTCCTTTATGATATTTTATATTAAGTTTACCATTAGACACAGGACTTAATATTAGAATCTTTAGAAATTGAATGTTAGTTTGAAATTAGCATTACAAAATTTTGAGAATGCTTGTGGGAAAGAACTGAAGACGGAGTGATGTTTAGGCTGACGGTCGTGGGGGATGTCCAGCCTCTTTCTGAAAGGCTGCCCTTAACCTCCCAGCTCGTCACGTCTCCTGGGAGGTCCTGGGTTGGCGGCAGAGCCAGTGTCACCGCTGGATGCATGATGTCCGTGTGAGGCGTGTGGCGTGCGTGTGTGTATGAGGTGTGCAGTGTGCATGTGTGATGTGTATGCGTGTGTGGTGTGTGTGTATCAGGCATGTGCGTGTGTGGCACATATGGCGGGTGTGTATCAGGCATGTGCGTGTGTGGCGTGTGTGTGCATGTGAACTGTGCTCATGTGGGGTGTATGTGCAGCGGCTCTTACCCAGCAGAGGGTCCATGTCAGACAGGAGTGTTCCTCATTCTTGGTTGTGCAGCGGCCACTGATCTCTTGTCTCTGAAAACGAATGTTGCACAGTCGTGTCCGACCCTTTGTGCCCCATGGACTGTAGCCTGCCAGGCTCCTCTGTCCATGGGGTTCTCTAGGCCATTTCCTTCTCCAGGGGATCTTCCCCACCCAGGGATCGAATCTGGGTCTCCTGCATGTCAGGCAGATTCTTTACCATCTGAGCCATCAGGGATACCATTTCTCTCTGCTGCCCTGCTGCTAAGTCACTTCAGTCGCGTCCAACTCTGTGCGACCCCATGGATGGCAGCTCACCAGGCTCCCCGTCCCTGGGATTCTCCAGGCAAGAACACTGGAGTGGGTTTCCATTTCCTTCTCCAATGCAGAAAGGTGAAAAGTGAAAGTGAAGTTGCTCAGTCGTGTCTGACTCTTAGCAGGCCCATGGACTGCAGCCAACCAGGCTCCTCCATCCATGGGATTTTCCAGGCAAGCGTTCTGGAATGGGGTGCCATGGCCTTCTCCCCCACTTCTCTCTACAAGGAGGTACATCATGGAGTGAGAATCTGCCCTTTGGTGACCTCAGCTTTTGTGGGGAAATAATTTTCAACTCTGAAGACTACAGGAGTGGGATTATTTGTATGTTTTATGTATTGGCGGTGTCCTGAGTCCTATTGACCCATCTGTCAGTTTGTATTTGCCTTCCTAACCCTGTGGGCTCTGTCTTGCTGTTCCCTCTGCTTCTCAGCTGTAGGCATCAGTCCAGTCTCTTTATTTTAGTTCTTTTCACAATACCTTTTAGTGGAAAAATTCTCAGATCTGAGATTCTGAATATCTATTTTTTCTTTTCTCTTTTTCTTTCCTTCCCCACCCCCCTTTTTGTAACATTCTGCTACTTCCTAACTGTGCAACTGGACACTGAACATTTAGCATTTTCAGTCTCCATTTCCTGACCTGTAAAATGAGACAGTGGGATTAATTAATCCCTTTGGGCTTTTGAAATCTGTGTTTTTGACGGAGATTTGTCCAGTGATTTGTGCTGTAGCCGTGAGCCTGGTAAAAATGCTTTCCCTGGATGTCCTGCCTCTAGATCTCACACTGCCAGAGCTCGTCTTCCCAGGGGCAGTTCTCCTTCCAGTTCACAGCAGCGTCTTCTGTCCACCTGTGAGGTGTCTGTGCTTCTCTCGTTGGAGGAACAGATGACTTGGCTATTGTAACTGCGCTTAGCTGATAATGCTTGTTGTAGAGAGATTAGCACACCTAGACTCGATGTAGAGCGACCGGCACACCTAGACTCGCTGAAGGGTGCTTTGCACACCTAGACTTGCTGTAGAGCAACCAGTACACCTAGACTCGCTGTAGAGTGACCGGCACACCTAGACTCGCTGTAGAGTGCTTTGCACACCTAGACTTATGGTAGAGTGACCGGCCCACCTAAACTCTCTATAGAGCGACTGGCACACCTAGACTTACTGTAGTGACTAGGCCCACCTAGACTCACTATAGAGCGACCGGCCCACCTAGACTCGCTGTAGAGCGACCGGCCCACCTAGACTCGCTGTAGAGCGACCGGCCCACCTAGACTTGCTGTAGAGCGACTGGCCCACCTGGACTCACTGTAGCGCAGTGGGCACACCTAGAGTTAACGCACATGGCAGGCAGCGTTGGAGAGGCTCTCTTCTTGTAGGAGGGGTGTTTTACTTCCCGGTGTTCCAGGTGATGTAAACAAGGGGGTTCATTTTAACAGTGGTCTGTTCTTCACCCAATTCCGCTTGCCTTCCTCTGTGTGAAGAAGCTTCCTGCAATGCCTGGCAGAAATGTGCGGTCTGATTCAGGTGCATTTCAGAGGGGCCAGGTGCTCAGGTTGCATCTGAGACAGTATTGTTCTCATTCATACTCTGGGCTGGAAGAGGGTCCACGTTTGAAAAGAGAGGAGAAATGGCCCCTCTTCTCTGCGGGAAGGTGGGTGTCCAGGCACATCCGTGTGTGGTGGTGGGTGGGCATGAGGGTCGTCAGGGCTATTTCAGCCTTCTCTGGACATCAGGAGAATGGGGGACCTTCCTCCACTTCCTTCAGCTTTTCATAGATGTGAAATTTTAGATAATTTTTATCCTACAATCAGAATACGATTCAGTTAACTTCTAGAGTTGCTGTGAATTTTATGGGTTTATATCTGAAGCAATCCACGGAGGGGAAGGACAGAACTACTCAGGGACACAGCTGTAGCCCCGGGCGCCGAAATTCGCCTGTTTTGGATTCTAGACCGTGGCTCTGGCCCCTGGGCTCTGCAGCCCAGAACAAACATCCACCACCAACCCAAGTGCACCTCCAGACAGCACTGTGGCACTTCCCCAGGGGCTCTGGTGCCCACCTGAGGCCCTGCGTCCTGCCCGGTCCTCGGAGCTCCAGGTGGTCCTGAAGTTATGGGACCTCTGCGTTTGGGTCACTTGGGGGTAAAACAAGAAGCACCATTGCCCTGTCCTGATGGCAAAGCCACAAAAGCAATTTGATTTACCAATGAATCCGTTTTGGAGTTTTTATTACTGTGTTGGGTTTTGACATGGGCTGGTGGGTCCCAGGGGTGGAGCGTGTTTTCTGGGTGACAGTGTGGGAGCCCCGGGCTCTAGTCCTGCCTCCCCTCTCACGGTGGGGACCAGGTGGGCAGCTGACCTCCAGCTGCCTCCGTAGCTCACAGGCCAAGTGGCTGCTTGCCCTCCAGGGGTGTTCCTGCGAGAATAAGATAAAAAATACTTCTGTGTCTTGAAAATGTCAAAGCCGCAGTGCTTGCTTCAAGCTGTATGGCCTTTAATATGGAAAAGAGATTCTTTTAATAGACGTGTGCAAAGTCAGATGGAAAGAGTCGCAGTTGGAGTGTCAGCTCTCCAGTGAAAATGTTTCTGTGATGAGGACTGAACCCAGGCTGGAACCTGTCCCAGAGTCAATGTGCTTGTGGTGAGTGAGTGGGGCTCTTAGTCCCTTAGCCCTTCGGATTTGCGGAGTTGGGAGTCTGGTTGCGGCACTGGCTGCGGCCTCGGGCGCATGACGGGTCAGTCTTCCACCCGTCCTGCTAGAGGGGCTTCGGCGCAGGGTCGGGGGCTGGGGGAGGCCAGGGCCTGGGGCCCTGCAGCTCCGTTCCCACACTGTGTTGCTGGCCCTATCGCTCGGGAGGCCTGGCAAGGAAGTGGGGAGGAAGCGGGTGCCACCGCTGGTGCAGAATGTTCCAGGCGGCTGGAAAGTCTGAGGAGGGCCCGGTGAGAAGAACAAGACCTATTGACAGCGTCCAGTCCCAGCAGGCCTGCGTCGCATCAGCGTCCAGATAATCACAGCTCGCCCCTCCCCCAGGGTCTCACCGCTGCCTTTTTTTTCTTTTTAAAAACATTCTGGGCAACTGTGGTGAAGTACAGTGCATTTTAACTTTTTATTCCAAGAGAAGCAAAAAGTGTGCAAAGCATAGTGCGGAGCAGTTCAGAGTAGCAGCAGCACAGACGAGAAGCCGTGTCTCTCCAGGGCGTCTGACCGACGGTGCTGTCACAGATGCGTCTCTGTTAGGCTATTTTCTGATTGATTGATTTATAGGGCTTTTGGGTCCTGTCGATCAGCCTGGCTTGTCGGAGTGCACATTGTTCAGCCGTCTTGTCTGATTTACTTTGCATGTTGGGTGTGTGAAACCAAGCAGCTGTGTGTATATCATGAGAGGGAGGGGAAAAGGAATATGCCAGACCATCTCTCGTCTTCTCCACACAAGTCTATATACAGGAATATTTATGTCAAGGAGTCAGAAGAAAATTTGCTGCATGTTTCAATGAACCACAAAATGTGTCCCTGGTACCCTTGCTGAGTGGTCCTGCCTGAGTCTGTCCTGACTTGTACGCTAAAGCATGAACACCCTCGAGGCAACCGCGCCATTTCCAGGACCCGTAGGGTGTCTCCAGTCTCAGCTTTGAGTCCAGCAATGATAGGAATAAAGCCCACTTCATTTTTCTTATTCCTGGAGTATCTGGTAGACACCTTTGAAGCTCAAAAGGATATTTTAAGATTTTTTCAAACTTAGGAAACCAAAGAAAACCCAAGTACTCCCAACCAGATTTGTACACACAGCCCCAGCAGTGGTGAAGCCTGGATGGGGGAGGGGCCTGCCTGGGCTGGGGGCAGAAACGCAGCCCCGGGCTGGTCTTGCAGCGCCTGGGCACCCGGGCAGGGCTGGGGTGGTCTGCACCGTCGCTGTCTCTGGAACTGTGATTTTGTGCTGTGCGGCCTGTTAGTGCTTTGGTTGGATGACTCTTGTACGTTCTTTCCCTGAAAGTGACACATAAAGTACACAGACCCCTCTCCTTACTGAGGCATTTGTAAAAGGATTTTAGAAAACAAGTTGGGAGGGGATTCCCTAGCGGCTCAGTGGTGAAGAGTCTGCCTGCCCACGCAGGAGCCGTGGGTTCAGTCCTGATCTGGGAAGACCCCGCCGCCGTGGGGCAGCTTAGCCCACACAGCACAGCTCCTGAGCCTGAGCTCGGGAGCCGCAACGAGAGAAGACGCCACGAGGAGAAGGGCCCCCGCCCGCCAGAGCTGGAGAAGGGCCTGGCAGCAGTGGAGGCCCCTCACAGCCTAAATAAATAAAATTAGAAAAAATAAAATAAAAAACAAGTTGCAAATCTCTGTGTTTAGTCCAACACCTTGATGTTAGAGAATGCACGACTTAAGATGCATACAAACGAAGCTCTTACTATTCTATATAAAATAAGTGCACCCCTTCTATTGAAATCCATCCATGTGTGCCTGCAGGGATGATACAGATCTGGTCACATCTACTGCCCCACCTCCACCCACCTCAGAACCCCTAAACCCTTTCTCGTGACTTCCCAGACCCTTGAATTCGAAGCCTGGAGGGCCTCTTCTCCACGTGCTGGCTTTTCCCAGGGATGTCAGCACCCCATATTCTTGGCCCCCTCCCTGTCCTCACCCTGCCCTCTGCCCAGCCCCCGCAGCTCCTGTCTCATCCCTCCCCCAGTGAGCCCCACCCCCAATTTTGTCAGAGTCCTGTTTTATGTCCCAGCAGCACCAAGGCCTTCTGTGAGGCCCACACACTGTGTGTTTCACATGGCTTACAAGTGGCCAAACCTGAACCAGATCCACCAGACTCTGAAGCCTCATGTTCTGCCCGTTGCCCGCAGTGTCCCTGGACCTCAGTCTCTCTCCCTGTGCGGGTAGTGATGCCAGCGCCCCCTGCCTCATCCCCCCTGCGGGCTCAGATGAGCCTGTGGAAAGGCCCGGAGGACAGCAGAGCAGCGCGTGGTGTTCACGTCGGATGTCGTCTGAGCCGTTTTTCTTGTCGGTTGCTGTAGGCCTTGTTTACGTCCACAGAGCCCCTGAAAGGCTGTTCTCAAACCTCGGTTGTGGCTGCGGCGGGTCTGACGTTGTCCCTCTTCTTTGTCTTCCAGGATGGCTCCTACCTGGCCGAGTTTCTGCTGGAGAAGGGCTACGAGGTGAGTCCCCAAGCTGGTGGAATCCCGCGGCCTCCGCGGCCTCCTGCTTCCCCTGCTTCCTCTGTGCGTGTTTTCCACGGAAACTCTGATAAGGAGGCAGGGGCGGAATGAGCCCCTGGGCCTGTCCCCGTGCCAGCCCATTGTGCAGTTTATCTGCTGGTGAACGCGGGCGGCCCCCTCCCTGCTCCTGGCTCTGCACGCTCCCCACATTCTCAGATAAACCAGCAGCCACCGTGCCCTTCTCGGGTGACTTTATGAGGTCGTGGCTACACACAGAAGTCCCGCTCCCAGTGAGGTCCCTTGATTTGCACTGAGCAGTAACAGCTACACTGCCCTCCAGCCTGAGCGGTAGAGCGGACCTCAGGACACCGGCTTTCCAGCCCTTGGCTGGTGGGTCGGGGCGGCCGGTGCAGCAGCTGTTTGCTGCCCTTGCCCGCATCTTCCTTTCCTGCTTCTTCTCCTCCCAAGTTTACTGCTTTCCCCAGTACAAACAAGAGTTTTATGTATGAAACAGGTGTAGCTCCGAGTGTGCACCTTACCCTTTTTAAGAACGGTGTTTGGATACGCGCCTCTCTAGAGACTTGTGCTCTGCAGTGAACAGAATCCCGAGCAGTGGCCCACATGTTCCCCCTGATGCGGGGGTGTTTGCATGAATAACATGGGGTGCCACATTTTTCCAGTGGCAGGTGTGCTGTTTAAAAAATGTGCACATGGACCAGTAGAAAAGCAATAGCAAGGGATCTGGCAGCTGAGCACCAGCAGGATTTGAAGAAAAGGAATGTAGTTTTGGGGTTTTTTTTTTACTGTAACTCATAATTTTTGAGAACTTTGACTCTTAGACTTTAATGAGGAGCAGATATGATTAAACCTTCTGTGCCCTTATCAAATACTAACTAGTTCTACATCTTGTAATGCCATCAAGATAGGTCAAATGTAATTATAGAAATATACATGTACACACACATGTTCATATACATGGATTCCTGTAATAATTGGGTGATCAATATGTATTCTGCAAAGCAGAGCATTTTAGAGTTATGTTATATATGGTATCATTAGAGAAGAAAATGGCAACCCACTTGGAACAGGCCAACTCCAGTATTCTTGCCTGGAGAATCCCATGGACAGGGGAGCCTGACAGGCTACAGTCCTTGGGGTCACAAAGAGTCAGACATGAGTGAGCGACTGAGCACGCAGACACACACACACACACACACACACACACACACACACACACACACACACATTGAGTAGTCATAAAGAGCAGATCTAGCCTGTGTTCATTATTTACAGAATGTCTGCAGGTGTCATCTTGTGATGAGAAAAACCAATAATTCTCAGGTTTTGTAGAAAATCTCCCTTTAACCTTTACAGATTTAATTCTACACATTGTTAAAGTGCAGAGGGCAATTTGCCCCTTTGTAGCGTGCCAGCCAACTTGGAGCAGGGCGTGAACAGGCAGGGTGCTTCCGAGGCAGCCCTTGGCCATCCCCACGCAGGACGTGTCCTTATCCTTGGCCAGCTCCACGGCCTCTCAGAGACTTAGGAACTGCCTACCCGAGTCCCCCAGATCATGGTGAGATGCATGTGGGCAATAGTGCAGAGGAGCCCGGGGCCCCGACCCTCATAGGAGAGGCAGGGGGTGCAGCTCGGTGCTGACCAGCCGAGGGACGCAGACTCTGCAGGAGGCCCTTGGTCCCGCCTGTCACTCGCACCAGGGAAGGGCGGGTGTGTGACGTTGCCCAAGCCCTAGCCCTGCACCTGTTTCTTTTCATCGCGAGGGGAAAAGGAAACCAGAGGAGGGAAGCTTCCTGTGAAGGTACCTCTGGTTTCAGCTGCCTTTCTGGTATCGTCGTTAGCAGATAAGCCAACAATATGCTTTTGTACCTATTTGTGCAAAAATACAGAGAGAAACCAGAAAAATGAAGGACACGGTCAAACCCTTGAAAAGCTGTATTTGGGAGTATGTGGACAACCTATGTCGCTCCACTCAGTGACAGGGGCACAGGGTCTCAGAATATAAACAGATGACAGGTGAGCACGGTGTCCCTGCCTGGGAGAGAGAAGAGCTGGCGTGGGCTGTGCAGGTCCTGGGGGCTGTCTGCTAGGACCAGCTCCGGATCGTCGGTTCCTCAGCTGTGGGTCCTTCCTTCTGAGTTGCTGGAAATCCTCGAGGCCTCCGTGCAAAGAGGCCAAGCTTTCTGTGGCTTTCACTCTGCAACGCTGGCTGCTGGCCTGATGGTCACGTCTGCCCTCATGCCCTCAATAGGCCAACGTGCTGGCCGCGTGGTCTCGGCAGCACCCTGGCCTGTGGATGGGAGTCACGGTCGGAGGGGCTGTGAGGGCGCTGTGCTTTCACTCCGCAGAGGACAGTCTGTGTGCGGGCACTGCGTGTGCGAGCGTGGTCACTGCCAGTATGTGTGCCGGCCTTTGCCCGTGCGCGTGCGTGTTCACGGCCCGTGCGTGCAGGCCGCCGCCTGTGCGTGCGCAGGTATGGCGCGTGCGTGCTGGCTGCCGCCCGTGCGTGCGCGGTCATGGCCCGTGCGTGCAGGCCGCCGCTCGTGCGTGCGCAGTCACGGCCCATGCGTGCGCGGTTATGGCCCGTGCGTGCAGGCCGTCGCCTGTGCGTGCGCAGGTATGGCCCATGCGTGCTGGCTGCCGCCCGTGCGTGCGCGGTCATGGCCCGTGCGTGCAGGCTGCCGCCCGTGCGTGCGCGGTCACAGCCCGTGCGTGCAGGCCACTGCCCGTGCGTGCGCAGGCGTGGCCCGTGCGTGCTGGCCGTTGACGGAACGCCGTCATCCCGCTTCTCAGAGGCACGTGCCTCAAGCAGCCTCTGGAGGACTGTTGACTCCCGGAGAAACCGCGACGTGGAGAATTTAAAAATCCGGTGGTGATGGCTTTCTGCTTTCTTCACTGTGGTCAGTCAGTCGACTGTGATCAGTTAATCAGCATTTCTGTGTTATACAGCCTAGTCTGACTCTTGGTTTTGAAGTCAAACCAGCTTTGTTCTGACATTGTGAGAACTTGAAATTTTCTTTTTCATCACTTTGTTATTTTTCAGAAATGCCCACTTCCATTTAACACCCTCAGATGTTCAGAAATTTTGTTTTCAACTTCTGTAATTTAATAATAATTTTGGTTAAATTTATTCGAAGTTAGCTCATTCATCTCGTCACTTTGGTTTCCTCGCTCATTTCTTTTTCTCCAAAGATCCTTATAAAAACAAACAGAAAATCCTACCTATTAAATACATCCCTTCTATAAGAAAAAGCCGCTAATCTCAAATTCTTAACTAGATTATCCAACGTGCACACATTTTGGCTTGTCTTAAAGTTTGCACTTCACCTGTCTCAGAAGGAGACAGACTCAGCTTTCATTAGTTCTTGGAATAATACCTGCTGTCATGGATTAAACATTTGGCAGTCTTTCTTCCCCTATATACACATACCAAGAGTTGGGAGTGAGGGGAAATTAAAACACAATTTTTTTTTTAAAGGCCCCAAACTAGTGCTTAATGCTTTTGGTTGTGAGTATGGCTGTAAAGTCTTAAATTCTTTACTTGTGACTTAGTGTAATTGTCTGATTTTCATACTGGGTCCATCAATGTCATAGAATATTTTTAACAGTCCTTTATGTTGATATAAAGGCCTTCCCTGGTGGCTCAGCTGGTAAAGAATCCGCCTGTAATGCAGGAGACCCTGGTTCAATTCCTGGGTCAGGAAGATCTGCTGGAGAAGGGTTAGGCTACCCACTCCAGGATTTTGGCCTGGAGAATTCCATGGACTGTGTAGTTCCTGGGGTCACAAAGAGTCGGACACGACTGAGCGACTTTCACTCTCAGTTCATGTTGATATAAAATGTATATGTATATAGTGTTTCTCTTTGCTTTGGGCTGTTGGGATATGTGACTTATCCAGAGACCAGCCTTCAAGAGAAAAAGACTATATCGTATTATTTATAGTTTTTCATTGTCAAAACTAAATTATCTGTTTTTAGAACTTAAAAATTTCCCTTTATCCTATTAAATAAAACTCAACTTACATTTGAGATCTCTGTGTTTCAGAAGTAACTTTGGTAGTAAATACCAGTTTTGATATGTATAAGTATACATGTGAACTTGGTTTTTATTAAACAAAGTTTATTAAGTTTATAGAGTAGCTGAACTTTGTCATTAACAACTTGAAAAATTGCAGACTATGAAGTTGAATTAATTCAAAGTTTAGTGTAAGAATTTTCTCTACTTTTAAAGTAATGGGTGTGGTCTTTCCTGTGGTCATGTATGGATGTGAGAGCTGGACTGTGAAGAAGGCTGAGTGCCGAAGTATTGATGCTTTTGAACTGTGGTGTTGGAGAAGACTCTTGAGAGTCCCTTGGACTGCAAGGAGATCCAACCAGTCCATTCTGAAAGAGATCAGCCCTGGGATTTCTTTGGAAAGAATGATGCTAAAGCTGAAACTCCAGTATTTTGGCCACCTCATGCGAAGAGTTGACTCATTGGAGAAGACTCTGATGCTGGGAGGGATTGGGGGCAGGAGGAGAAGGGGACGACAGAGGATGAGATAGCTGGATGGCATCACTGACTCGATGGATGCGAGTCTGGGTGACCTCTGGGAGCTGGTGATGGACAGGGAGGCCTGGCGTGCTGCAGTTCATGGGGTCGCAAAGAGTCGGACACGACTGAGCGACTGATCTGATCTGATCTGTGTGTGTGTGTGTGTGTGTGTACTAGGTCACTTCAGTCATGTCCGACTCTTTGCAGCCCCATGGACTGTAGCCCACGAGGCTCCTCTGTCCATGGGATTCCTTAGGCAAGAATACTGGAGTGGGTTTCCATGCCCTCCTCCAGGGGATCTTCCCAACCCAGGAATCGAACCTGCATCTCTTATGTCTTCTGCATTGGCAGGCAGGTTCTTTACCACTAACCCACCTGAGAAGCCCTTAAGTAAGGGGTTTGTAACCCGAATCTCAATGTAATGTTTCCTATATTTTACTGTTGGCTTCCCGAAATGTCAACCAAGTTTGTGATGGTCCTGTCTTAAAATATTCTCATGTTTACAAACTTGTTCTGGTTTTAGCTCTTTTGGGAAATAATGTGGTTTTAGCTCTTTGGATGAAGCATCTGACCAGCAGAATTATTAATTGTGGATGTGTTGTACCCTTTGCGGAAGCCAATTTCTCATGTATGCCATGTAAAATGACGATGACATTTCTTTCTCTTTGAGAGAAAGTCTTATGTGCTTATAATTCCCCACCCCCCGCCCCCCACACACTAGGAATATTTGAGTCATGCCAAGGATTAATTTTTGTTCGAAATAGACAGAAAACGATTGAGTTAAAATATAGAAGTGTATTCAGCTGCAAATGAAACTACCCAACGTAGGAGGAGCGCTTCTAAAATAAGAG
Source organism: Tragelaphus eurycerus (assembly GCA_935064755.1). Lineage (NCBI taxonomy): Eukaryota > Metazoa > Chordata > Mammalia > Artiodactyla > Bovidae > Tragelaphus > Tragelaphus eurycerus. Next base: position 1,202,507 of record CAKXYN010000031.1, on the reverse strand, counting down.
AAGGATTAAAACTGCCACCAGGAGAACTGGAACATGGGCAGCCGGTGACATAAGCTGGTATTAGCATTGGCAACACGGAGGAGGAAGTGAGAGCAGGTCTTGAACAATCTCTCTAATGTGTCTGACACAAACAGTCTTTTCTTCAGTGTCGGACGGGTATGCGTTCTGGTTCCAACTACTTTTTTTCCCCCTCACACTTGTCATGGTTAAGTCAAAGATAAAGATTGAAAGAAAAAAATCCTCCCTTCCTTTGAGTTTCCTTCATGTCTTAAATCTCATAGGAACTCTGTCTTGTCCCTGCCCTGAACTACTTCGCCTTCTTAGCTTTTCCACATGACTGCATAACAGCAGCTGCTCCCTGGTTCTCTCGTGGATGGAGATACATGTTTCTTTAGACACCTGGTGCCTGCTGCAGAGCTCAGGGGGGCCGGGCCGCGCGGGAGGCGTGGAGCCCTGACCTCGTGCCCCAGTCTGCGAGACGGGCCAGGCTTGCGATGGACGTGGCCACACACGCCTGTCTTCAGCTCCAAATGGAAGAGAGCTCTGTCGGTGGCAGGACTAAGTGTGTGTGTGTGTGAGTCTGGGAAGGAGACACTTGAGCATCTACAGCTGAGCCCTCACTGCGAAGCTGTGTCCCTACCCAGACACTTGGGTCGAGATCGGCAGTAAAAACATGGGGAAGGGGTGGAGGGAGGTGCCTGCAGGTGGCGGCCAGGGGCTGGGGGAAGAGCAAGTGTGGAATTATTTCTACTAATTCAAAATAATGTCTGTGTATCACAGTTACATGTTGTTTGGAAAAGCTGAACATTAGCAGAATAACCTCTGAATTTCTAATCAGTCTTCATTGCTGATTTATAATTTATCGTTTTCCTTCTACATGATAAAAATGTAGGTCCATGGAATTGTACGGCGATCCAGTTCGTTCAATACTGGCCGAATCGAGCATCTGTATAAGAACCCCCAGGCTCACATTGAAGGAAGTAAGCCATTTTCTGTCTCTAAACTCTCTTTCTGTGTAACTTCCTGTATTATGATAAGGCATTTTCAAGTGTCATTCTCTTCAAAGCCCATCACACCCCAGTTACTTACCCCTGAGTTACCTGCCCTGACAGCTGTCTGCACACTCTGAAGCCCTTCCCTGCCTGCCTGCGGCCCTGGGCTGTGGGGTCATTGTGCTGAGGCTGTGCCCAGGGGCCTGGTAGGTGACGCTGCCTGAGAGCCCTCAGCAGGCCAGCCTTTGATCTCCTTCTCCAGGTGTCCCCGTGCCCTGGAGCCAGATCAGCTCCACACAGAGCCCACCTCTGCTTTGTCGAGCAGCCTTTGTACATTAACATTAAAAATCATCGGGGAGTGCAGGTCCAAGCAGGCGGCAGTCAGAACCATGTGTGAACCTCTTCACAGGCGGTCGTCACTCTCTGCAGCTGTGTGTTGCTTTTGGTGACACACTTGCAAGTCGACATCCCAGTTTTCTCATCTGACCTTGGCAGCAGTTCCTGAGGTCATGAAGGAGTCCGTTTTGCAGAGAGTTTTGGAGGCAGAGAGAGGCTGACTCCATCACGGCCCGCAGCACGTGGGAGACATAGGCGGGCCGAGGACATGGGTACTGCGCGCCAGCAGAGACCCTGCCGGAGCCTGTACTCACTTCAAGGCCCCGAATATTGGCAGGTTTGGGTTCACTGCACAGGCAGTGATGTCATCAGGAAGATGACCTGCTAGTTGTCTTTCCACCTTAATACTTAGGCTTTTCAGCGAAGCCTCCCTGAAAATTACCATTGTTTTGTGCAAAATGCAGAAAGGCACTGCCATTGTCTTTAGCCGTAGACCCAAATGTAAGAGTGATGAAAGTGTCAGGTCAGTGGGCGCCCTCTGGCCTGTGTCACCTCTTTACAGCAGGGAAGTCCGTGTGGGGGTTGGCTGAGATTTGGGATCAGAACACTTTAGATGTCTTGTGATCACCATGGCCCATGTCCGGCATCCCTCAGTGGCTTCAGGACTGTCTGTGAGGGGCTGGGTAAAAGTGTCTGAAGAGCCATCCTCACCACTGCCAGTACGGTACAGATTTCTCTGGAGAGTGTACATTTTATGTCCAGATTTTCTTTGAATCCCATTCTTTTGTGGCATGTCTTACAGTCACCTGGGCACCATAAGCTACGTTAGTTGTGTAACACCTGTGATGATTTTGGTTTTGCGGCAAGCTCGTCGGAGTTTTCACAGGTCCTCTGTGGACGTGGCAGCAAGTGTGAGCATCTGCTGTTTCGTGTCTTTTCAGATGACAGTCACGGACTGCCACCCCAGAACCAGTCTGGGTTTCAGGTGTTCAGAATGCACGTACTGTTCCCTTCCCGCTCACGGTGTGTGTTTCAATTCTGCAGACATGAAGCTGCACTACGGTGACCTCACCGACAGCACCTGCCTCGTGAAGATCATCAACGAGGTGAAGCCCACCGAGATCTACAACCTTGGAGCCCAGAGCCACGTCAAGGTGAGCCGTCCGGCGTGGTGCGCTTTCTCCACTCTGTCCTGAGTTCTGCATTTTACTTTTTTCTGTTGCTTCTTTTTTTTTTTCCTCTTTTGTGTCTTTTAATTTATTTTTTAAATTACTTTTTAAAATTTACTTTTAATTGGGGGAAAATTGCTTTACAACGTTGTGTTGGTTTCTGCAGTACAATAAGGCAAATTAGCGGTGGTCTTAATACAGTACTAAACCATTAGTTCTAGTCGTCAAGTTTAATTCTTCGCACTAGTTTGGGTATTAAGAATCCCAACAGAAATGCTAATGCATTTTTTTAAAGTATATTCTCTGTTAGTGAACAGTGTATTAAATCTTACTGATGACATCAGAATAAGAGTATTCGTTTCTTTGGGGTTGATCTTACAGTCACAAACCCCACTTGGATGTATTTTCTGCTACCTTAACTCACATTGTGAATGAAGTCTTTTGTTGAAATGTTGGAAAATTAAGTCAATAAAACTTTTAATATTAATTTTTTTAGTGATGATATTACTGGCTGAGAAAATAGTATTTCTGAGTGCCAATATGTCAGAATTAACGGAATTAACGTTTTCTTGTGAGTAGTAAAAATTACTGGGAGAAAAACTCTGTTTGGACTCTTGTCCCGCGGTGTGGTGACACACGCAGCTCACGCTGCCTTCTCTCCGTTGATCCAGGCGGACTCTCCGGGGTCTGTCTGCCTCCCCTTAGAGCAGGGTCTTTCTGGAACCTGAGGAACTGCCCCCAGAGTTCTGGCAGTCTGCTTGACTCCGGTTTCTGCTGCTGTGTCCGGGTGAGATCCGCAGCCAGGGATGGTATGAATCCTTTTAGATACATGTTTAATCAGGGTAGTTAGTGGAGCTTAGAAATCCAAGCAACTAATTCCAGGTTAAAACAGCCCCCACCCCCAAGCTAAAGAGAGCAGAAACCGTATCAGCATTTTTGGCCGCTGCATCAGTAAACCTGGCATCTGGCTTCAGAAAGCATTTGAGGTGGTGGCTGTTTCTCCACACCCCCAGCTTGGGGCGAAATGGAAACTAGATGCCTGTTTTATACTTTCTGCCAGTTTAAGGAAGAAATTACAGACTACATCAATGAAACCAAGGGTAGAACATGGCAAGAGAAGCAAGTAGAGAGCCCAGTCTCATTACTGATGCCAAAATTAAACCCTCACAGCACATTTTTCTCCGACGTTAACTGGAGGACGGCGGCCGGCCCACCAGCAAGGATACTTCAGTACACGTGTGTACTGTCGCAGAAGGTTCTTGTCTCCTTTCTTAGTTTCTGATGATTCTGTTCTGTATCCACACTTAAGCTCTGGGCTGTGTGAAGGTGTCAGGGTCTTGTCTTTTGGTGAGAACAGTTATTTTTCTAAGGGATTCTGAATGTATTTTCCATCTGAAAAGGTGTCTCCGGCATGCTGTGCCTTGAGGGCCTGTCCCCTCTCCTCTGGATAAGCAGTAACTGCCACTCCAGGAGTGAAGACTTTATCCTGGATTGAGGCAGCCTGTCCATCTTCATGTTGTAGTTTATCTCTAGGCTTCTTGCTGTCTCCAGACAAAACAGAATGTTTTGGAATGAATGCTCTGTTACTCAGCTTCCTTTAGATTAGGACGTTTCCTCTGGGATGGTGTTTGATAGATGGTTTATCACCTCTAGAATCATAGGTGGAATGGTGAGGAGATGCAGGCGTTTTATAGACTTGTGTATATAAGGGCTTCCCCTGTCATTTTGGCATTAAATGAGCCGGTCCTCTCCGTTCTCCAGAACACCTTTGTGATTAGTTCAGAAAGCCCACCATGCTTTCAGTGCACGCGTACCCTGGTTAGCACCCCAGAGTGGCTGGGCTGTGTGAACAGAGACCACAGGAGCTTAGCCGATTTCCTCTACGTGGCTGCACGTGAAGTTTATCTGATTTTATTGGGTTTTGTCTGCTTCGCCTAAAGGCCAGCTAATGGGCAGAAATGGTGCTTAGTTGGAGATGAATTTTGGTTTGTAAAATAGGTTAGCCCTTCAATGGCATTTGCGTGCATGGCAGGGTGGAGCACCCACCTCCGCCACAGGGGGTCTTGGCTTTCTCACGGATGGCAGAGGCGGGCGCTGACGTCCTTGGGTCTTTAGAGATAGGTGATCTCAGTCTCAGGAAAGTGTGCGTGGTGTCAGGGAGGTTCAGGGAGGGGTTTACAGACACTGTTAGTGGGAGCGGGTAGTTGAAATTGAGGTAAAAATACAAGGCTGAGAGTCAGAAACGAGGAGACATGGAACATGTTTGTGACATGGAACATGTTTGCGACATGGTGCGTGTCCCACGTGAGCTGAGCGAGAAGTGTGCTGGGAGGAACAGGCAGGTGGGGCACTGGGCTGGGTTTGAGGGGCCTCTGTGTGTGTGTTTTTAAATTAGCCGCTTTTTAAATTGAAGTAGTTAATTTACAATGCTATGTGGTTCCCTGTGCTGCACAGCAGATTTATGTTGTTTATCTATTTTATATGTAGTGTGTGTATGTTAATTCCATGCTTATTAATTAATTCCATAATTAATTCCCTAAACTCCTAATTGCTCTCTCACCTTGCCACCCTGCTGTCCCTGTTGGCAGCCATCCGTCTGTTTTCTCTGTGAGTCTATTTTTTTGGTAAAGAAGTTCATTTGTATCATTTTTTAGATCCCACATATGAGTGACGTCATATGATTTTTGCCTTTCTCCGGCTGTCTTCACTGAGTATGACACTCTGTGGGATCATCCTTGTTTCTGCAAATGGCGTTCCTTCACTTTTTATGTCTAACATTCCACTGTATATACATACCACGTCTTCTCTGTGCATTCGTCTGTTGATGAACACAGGTTGCTTCCAAGTCTTGGCTGTTGTAAACAACGCTACAGTGAGCATTGGGGTGCATGTATCTATTTCAAAAGAAGTAGAGTTTTCGTCTTTCCTGAGCATACGCCCAGGAGTGGGGTCGCGGGACCACTTACTCTTGCTTTTGGTTTATGAACCTCCACACTAGTTTCCATATTGGCTGCACTAATTTTGTTCCCACCAGCGTGTCCCAGATTCTCTTTCCTCCGCAGCTTCTCCAGCATTTGCAGACTTTTCGATGATGGCTATTCTGACTGTTGGGAGCTGATACCTCAGTGTAGTTTTGATTTGCATTTCCCTGATATTTAGTGATGTTGAGCATCTTTTGCTCAATGCCATTCCTTCAGCTCTGTTCTTTTGCATGATTGCTTTGGCTGTTCAGAATCTTTAGTGTCTCCATACAAATGTAAAAAATTCATTTCTGTGACAAAACACCACTGGTGATCTGATAGGGATTGCACTGGATGTGTAGATTGCCGTGGGTAGTGTAGTTATTTTGACAGTATTGTTTCTCCAGCCCAAGAATACATCTCTCCATCTGCCTGTGTTGGCTTTGCTCTTTCATAAGCGCCTTGCAGTTGTCAAAGCACGGGCCCTTTGCCTCCTCAGGCAGGCTTATTGTAGGCATTTAATTCTTCTTGACGTGATGGTAAATGGGCTTGTTTCCTTAATTTCTCATTTTGATATTGCATTGTTCGTGTGTAGGAATGCGGCGGATCTGTCTCCTGCAGCCTCACTCAGCTTCACTCAGCTTCACTCAATCCCTTAATGAGCTTAGGAGTGCACTGGCAGCATCTTTAGGATCTTCTGTGATAGCATCCTGTCATCCTGTCATCTGCAAGCAGTGACAGTTTTACTTCTTCCTTTCCCATCTAGATTCCTTTTATTTCTTTTTCTGCTCTGATTGCTGTGGCTAGGACTTCTAGAATTATGTTGAATAAAAGCAGCATGGATGAGCTCCTTGTCTTGTTTCTGAATAGGAGACACATTCAGAGGTGAGTGGAGGTGGGGCTTCAGAAGTGCAGGAAGCTGTTGGGTGAAGGTGGTGGCCGCCGAACTGGGTGTGAGTGGATGAAGCGGGGGGCCTGGTGGGGCTGGCCCACTGCCGTCAGGACTGGGGGCCTGGTGGTGCCAGGGCCGGAAGCAGGTGTTAGAGGAGGGACTGCTGAGCTGGGTGGGGTGCGAGGGGTCCCCCTGGACACGTTCTATCAACAGGACTTGAGGGACACTCAGGTAATGCAGAGCAAAGGTAATTTAAAGCATGTTGTAAGGTTGGAGAAAGATTTGGAGTTCAGTCCTAAGGATTCTCGAGAGGCTGAAGCCAAGACAGCAGGTGGACACAGAGGATGAAGACTGATCCTCAGGGAGGGGAGCGCTTAGCCTGGGGAGGGTGGGAGTCAGGGATGAGGAGGCAGGAGGGTGGAACTGTGTGAGCCAGTCAGCAGATCAGGCGCTCTGAGGCAGGAGCGGCGTCTGCAGGCCGAGTGAGGGCCAGGCACGAGACCTTGGCCGTTAGGTTACAAGCAGTTTGTGACGTAGGGGTGGCTCAGTGATGCAAAGACAAAGGGTCGGGAGGGAATCCACACCGAGTGGCTTCTTCTCCACAAGTTTCCTGCCTGAGGAGGGCCCCCCGCAGCGTCAGCCACAGCGTCTGCCCTGCAGGGTCCTCCTCTTCCAGGGTGAGTCCTGGCGATGCTGACCTGGTCGGGGGCTTCCCTGTGAGAACCGCTGCTCTTTGCTTCCCTCTGTGTGATACACTCCTTAAATGCATTCTTCCTTTGGCGGCGCATAGCTTTTGGATTTGGTATAAATTCTCTGTCAGATAATGATGGTACGAACTTATAAAGACTGAAATGGTACTTTCCCTCAGAAATGAGGAGGATGGAGGGAGTCTAAGGAGAATCTGACGTATGTTTGTAGCAGAATCCTTGATATTCAGACATGTTCTACTGAGCGGTGTGTGACTGGTGACAGCGCTTACTTCCTGGCACCCCAGGTGCTCTGGAGGAATAGGTGAGAGCAGGCCATGGTCACAGTGTCCTTGGAAAGCCCATGTTCCATGCATTCTTCCTTCTGTGATCTCACGTCAGGTGGATTATTAATGATGGACAGAGTGGGTGTGGGGAGGGCTCGCCTGAGGGCAGCTGGTGATGACCAGCGTGGTGGTGGCCCCTGTGCCCACCTGTCGCCCACGCCAAGGCTCTGCGTGTCGGTCTTCAGCTGCCTCCCTGCTCTCCCAGCAGCTTGTTACTGGGTTGGGATGGAAAGCACGTATTTTGTTCCGTATAATAATTTCCCTGTATGAACCAATTTTGTAGAATTTATTGTATTTATGGACAATAGTTTTTAAACTAAAGTTCTTTCTGGGAGTTTAATGTTTGTAAGGAGTTGATTAGGATACTTCTCTTACTTGGTTCGGAGTTCCACAGAAAGCTCTGATAACAGCGCGCGCTGTTTGATTCTGAACCCATGCCCTCTGGACGGGGCGTTGCTTGCGGCGGCCTCTCTTCGTGCAGGACCGAGTCTGCTCCCTCACTTCCAGTTAATCTGATGTGGGCTATGGTATGCTAAAAGTAAGGAAAATAAAATAATAGGAAGTTGGTCTGGTTTCCTGTAGGAAACCAATGAGGATGAAATTGGTTCTTGGAAGAAACCCACAGTAGGCTGGGAAATACTTACTGAAGACATTTTTCTGAATCATAAACAGAAAAATTATGACTCATGTAGTGTAGGTCATTGAGAGGCTGATTTGACCTAATGCAGGACAAAGTGAGAGACGACCAAAATGTACTAGTCATTAAAAGTGGCTAAACCCAGTGTGGTGACATCACCCCAGTAGGAACAAACGACCCGGCGTGGGCCTGCCCATCTTGGGGGTGGGGGGTGTTTAGGAGCCTGCGTTATTATTCTGAAAGTTTTCCCTGTAAATAATATGTTCCAGTAACTTCTGTCTTAAATTTCTCATCTACTCAACATCCATTACTGCTGTGACTTGGGGTTTTTCCACCATTCCTTGCAGCTTTTTTGATAATCTCAGTTCATTCTTGAAGCCACTCTGTTGTATGGAATCTTTCCACAGGGAGTCTGGCCCAGTGTGGCCCTGTGATCTCACAATGTCAGGTTGGAATTGCCTTTATTATTGTTTAAAAAAGATGATTATGCAATTATGGAATGTTAGAGCTGAAAGGAGCTTTAGAAATAATTTAATAAGATTTCCATTTTATAACTGAAGCTACCTGCTGCTCTGTTTGATTACTGACAAATCCAAAAGTCAGATCTTCATATTTGGTAATTTATTTTAAAGACCATCAAAGACAGTGATGGTCTCCATTAGTGATAATTCTAATGTAAAATAGTCCTCACCTTAAAGACTTTCTTTCCCCACTTATAGAAGTTTCTTCTTAAACTTTTTTTTTCTTGTGTGTTTGTGGAGACAGAAAGTCATTTGACTCTTCTCTTTTTAGTTTTGGGAAGTATTTTCAAATCCCTTCTCAGTGTTCAAGACCATTATAAAGCCTTTCTTTGACTTTCTCTTATTCACATTGAATAGCTCCATCCGTTTTGCTTGTTTTCTAACTCCTGAATTATCTTTATTATTTCCTTTTCGACTCTGTGGGTCATTTGTTTGATTCTGTCTGCTGACAGCTAGGCCTACGTGCCCGAAGGTGCCTGGGGCCCGGGGGTCTGGGGGGCAGGATTTCCTCATCCAGCTGTGCGGGCCTGGGTAGCAGAGCTGAACATGGGAGCAAAAGGCTGAGTCCGATTGTCCTCCTGGTGGACGTCCAGCCCAGGAAGTGGGCAGGAAGCAGGGCTGATTGTGAGCCAAGGCGCTGGCGGAGCAGCCAGGCAGCCAGTCAGGGTCCAGGAGACGGAGCGGCCAGTGCAAGGGTCAGGCCGGGGGTGAAGAGGGGCGCGGTGGGGGGGGGGGGGCGCCGGGCGACAGGCAGTGACAGACCCGCCCTCTCCAAGAGCTTCTTCCTGATGCTCCTCTTTTGTGGTCATCGTTCAGTCGCTAGGTTGTGTCTGCCTTGCTGCGACCCCGTCGACCGCAGCACACCGGGCTTCCCTGTCCTTGACCATCTCCTGGACTTTGCTCAGACTCATGGCCGTTGAGTCGGTGTGCCGTCTAGTCTCACCGTCTGTCGTCCCCTTCTCCTGCCCTCAATCTTTCCCAACATCAGGGTCTTTTCCAGGGAGTTGGCTCTTCTTTTTTTTTTTTTTTAATTTAAATTTATTTATGTTAATTGGAATTACTTTACAATATTGTATTGGTTTTGCCATACATCAACATGAATCTGCCACGGGTATACATGTGCTCCCCATCCTGAACCCCCTTCCACCTCCCTCCCCATACCATCCCTCTGGGTCGTCCCAGTGCACCATCCCCAAGCATCCTGCATCCTGCATCGAACCTGGACTGGCAATTCGTTTCTTATATGATATTATATGTGTTTCAATGCCATTCTCCCAAATCATTCCCCCCCGTCTCTTCCACAGAGTCCAAAAGATTGTTCTATACATCTGTGTCTCTTTTGCTGTCTCACATACAGGGTTATCGTTACCATCTTTCTAAATTCCATATGTATCGTGTTAGTATACTGTATTGGTGTTTTACTTTCTGGCTTACTTCACTCTGTATAATAGGCTCCAGCTTCATCCACCTCATTAGAACTGATTCAAATGTATTCTTTTTAATGGCTGAGTAGTACTCCATCGTGGATATGTACCGGGAGTTGCTCTTCGCATCGGGTGGCCAAAGGATTGGAGCTTCAGCTTCAGCATCAGTCCTTCCAATGAACACTCAGGGTTGATTTCGTTTAGGATTGACTGATTTGATCTCCTTGCAGTCCAAGGGACTCTCGAGTCTTTTCCAGCACCACAGTTTGAAAGCATCATTCTTTGGTGCTCAGCCTTCTTCATGGGCCAGCTCTGAAATCACTGAAAGTGAGAAGTGAACGTGAAAGTCTCTCAGTCGTGGCCTTACATGACTACTAGAAAAAAACTGTAGCTTTGACTGTACAGAGTGTTGTCAACAAAGCTGTGTCTCTGCTTTCTGACACCCTGTCTGGTTTGTCATAGCTCTCCTTCCAAGGAGATGCTTTTGATGTCATGGCTGCTGTCACCATCCACTGTGACTTTGGAGCCCATGAAAATAAAATCTGTTACTTTTTCCACTTTTTCCCCTTCTATTTGCCATGAAGTGATAGACTTGATGCCACGGTCTTATTTTTTTTAATGTTGAGTTTTAAGCCAGGTCAGTTGTATCAGACTGTTTTGCAACCCAGTGGACTGCGGTCAGCTAGGCTCCTCTGTCCATGGGACTCCCAGGCAGGAACACTGGAGTGGGCCGCCGTCTCCGTCTCCAGGGGTCTTCCCGACCCAGGGGGTCTTCCCGACCCAGGGACTGCGCCTGTGTCTCCTGTGCTGCAGGCTCTTTACTGCTGAGCCGCCGGGGACGCCCCACTACTTTAGCACATGCAGATTGTGATTCCATGTTGGGTCTCTGAAGATAACTTATCTTGATTGGTAGATGTACAAATTGATATACCTTGTATATTTTATAAGGTTTAAAATTAATTTTTATATTTTCATGTATAACTCTCATATGTACTTGGTGTGACATAAAATCACTCCGGGATGCCAGCAAATTGTTAGCCCTGAAATTGAGAAGATGTCTGTTGGTGGGGGCTTTCCTTGACGCGGCCGTGAGACCCTAAGAACGAGTGAGGTGCATCGCGCGTTGACTTGACGTCCACACGGACATAAGGTGTCTGTTTCTGGAGAAACGGGGGGAGGGAGGAGACGGGAGGAGAGGGCCAGGCGCACAGAGCCACGGCTTGGGCGACGCTGAGCCCCGTGGCCTGGGCAGGCTGCGTCTCTCTGCCTTGGTTCTCATCTTCACTTCTTGCTGCCGGGTCCTGTTGCGGCTCAGTCCCTGTGACGTGTAACCTCTTTAGTTTGTTACGAGGTGAAGTTGCGGCACAAAAGCCCTTTTCACTTACGATGTAATGTTTGTGCAGATGGCGCTCGACCCCCTAATGTGAGTGTGGCCGGTCGGGGCCTGCAGTTCTCAGGGGTTGCTGAGGGTCTTGTCTTCTGTGGACGGTGTGCGGTGTGTGGGTCTGTAGGTGTCCTGTGGCTCGGACTCCCCTTGGAAGCCTGTTACAGGCCTGAACAATTGAATTCAAATCTAAAACCACTTAAAAGTCCTTTCCATTAAGAATTTAAGAATTTATGTGAGAAAAAACTCCATGAAAGCTCTCCTCCCCCTATTCAGACAGATTGCCCTGTTTTGCTAGCCCGAGTTGGTATTGTAATTTTGATAGCAGTTAATAATGTTTGGATTTTTTCTGGTGATTGGGGGACCACACAAAGTTATGTTTGTTGAGTTTGGTACTCTTAATTCACTCACAACAGTGACTTACTAAATTAAATCCCAAGTATTATTTTACCTTTGCATAGTTAAGCCAAAATTAGTTCAGATAAATAAATGCACATCTGTATCATAATACTAATGTCTAGATGTATCTGTACACACAAGCAGTAAAGAGGAAGTAAGTTGTTCTATGAGTGAAACTCTTTGTTTTAGACTTTTGATGATGAATGAAGAATTTTCTCTGGATTCCTGATTAAATTGGAGTACATAATTTGCATAAACTAAATGTACACAAAAATAATGCCTTATTTAATACCATAGATATGGTATCTGGATCTTTGTTTAGTAAATGTGCAGATAAGAGGTACACGTAAATAATACCTGTGTTTGGTGGTGGGTTAGTCTCTAAGTTGTGTCCAACTCTTGTGACCCCAAGGACTGTAGCCCACCGGGCTCCTCTGTCCATGGGACTCTCCAGGCAAGAATCCTGGAGTGGGTTGCCATTTCCTCTCCCAGGGGGTCTTCCTGACTCAGGGATCAAGCCCAGGTCTCCTCATGCAGGCGGATTCCTTACTAACTGAGCCACCAGTGAATGTATGTTTAATACCATAGAGCCTGGAAATTTAAGAATTTAAACTTAACTTTTCCTTTGAAGCACAAAATAGAGCTTGGTGTCTGTCAAACAAGATTACTTCTTTATTCTTTTAGTACAAATAGAATTTAATCCAAATTGTCTTTGTTAAAGTTGGATCCTTGAAGTTGGTATGTATAGTAAGATAAAATGAAATCTTTTCTACTTCAAAGAAATTTAACATGTGATATCTTATTAATATTTTTTTTTGTAAATCATTAATTGGATACTTTACCAGTGCAAATAATAAATTGTATCAAGACTTATTTAATTTAGATTTCTACTTTATTAGTAGGTTTCATCATTTTATCCTTCTTCTAACATTCACATGAAGTGTATATTGTTTAGGAATGTCAATTAAAAATTCATTCATGATGAGTTTAAATGTGCTCTGTTTACAAAGAAATATACGTACAGGCTTGGTTTGGGTTGTTAAACTATGTTTAGCTCGAAATCACTTTGATAGTTCCTTAGGGAACATTGATTTCAATGATGAGCTCAAGCAGTATATAGTCTCCATCCTCCGGGCCAGGATACTGGAGTGGGCACCCGTTCCCCTCTACAGGGGCTCTTCCCGACCCAGGGATCACACCCAGGTCACCTGCATTGCAGGTGGATTCTTTACCATCTAGCACCAGGGAGCCCAAGAACACTGGAGTGGGTAGCCTATCCCTTCTCCAGGGGATCTTCCTGACCCAGGAATGCACGTGGGGTCTCCTGCACTGCAGGCGTGCTCTTCACCAGTTGAGCCACCAGGGAGCCCTGTACTCGGTCAGTGTGCTGATGAGTCGGTGGAGTGCTTGCTGGGTGACGTGTTGTGCTGACAGCAGTTGTGAACGGAAGGTCGTTGTGGGGGGCGGCCAGGGCGCGATCCTGGTGGTGTTGGGTAAATCCAGGCTCACCTTCCCCCTGAGTCTCCTCTCCCGCCCTCCCCTGTGCATCTCATCGGTGCCATTGTTGTATCAGTAAAAAGTCCTTTAGAAATTAGCAGTGTCGACATGCTAAGCCTTTGAGGCTTGTTCTCTAGGACTATTGACAGTCTCCTTAGTCCTGATCGGAAATACCGATGTCTGCCTTTAGTGCGTAGATTAATTATTGTTTAAAAGTTCAGTAGAGGAAAGGTTTTATTTGTTTTTGTGTTTGTTTTGCTTAAGGATCTTGTGTGACTCACCCTGGCGTGGTTTTCGTATTTGTTTGCATTTTTGATGTTGACATCTACTGGGACACTTCAGACCCTGTGTAGTCCGCACCTCAGAAAGGCTGAGGGCTGTCTAGGGCTCTGGCATGTTTCTCTGTCTTCCCGAGAAAGAGAGCACTTGGGCACTTGATAAAGACGAGGTGATCATATCTGTGCTGTTGCTAGTTGAAATAATGTGAGTAGATACTTTTTAAATTTGGTTTCTTTATATTTCCTTTATATTAAATATTACACAAGTGACTATATAATGTCATTTGGCAGTTTTGTAAAATTATTTATATTGCAATTTTTTAAGTGACTTAAAGCTTCAACTTCCTGTCACCTCTTTTTTTTTTTCTGTCATAATTCTGTGGAAATGGCCATTTTTGCTAATATGTGTCAACAGCAGTAATGGAAAAAGACTGTTGGTTTTGGTTTATGTTAAATAATGTATTTTAGTCCTCTTCTAGTTTTAGAAGGTTGCTTCATAGAGAAGTAAATAGAGGTTCCTGGGAAGCTGCTACATTTTTTTTTTTTTTGTGGGAAAGCGGATTATTCCTGAAGCTTCCCTTCTCATCTGTCCAGATCAGAAACAGGGTTGTTTCTTGAGCAAGGGGAGCTGAGGGGGTGGGCAGTGCTGTGCCCTTTTCTACACATAGATGGCGGCAGAGTGTCGCAGACTGCGGAAGTCAGCCTGGCAGTTAGAACAGACGTGAGTGACAGTGAGAGCCGACTTCTATCAGCGTGGGCGCCTGTGTCCTGTAGTTAAACACAAAATAGGAAAGAAAGCCACCGTTGATAACACCAGGGTGTAGGAGGATGAAGAAGGCCGTGAGAAGCTGTAATACACTGGCTCTCTGGACAGATCCCAGGTGGGAAAGCTTAATCTTTGAAGGTATGTCACGCAGTCCTGGAAGACGACAGGACTCGGCTAAGACAGCAGGCATGTCACGGCCCAGAGCCGGCCGAGGGCTGGGGGCGGCGGGCAGGGACAGCCAGGGAGAGACCAGACCCAGCAGCGCGGCCAGGGACAGCCCGCCGCCTGCTCACTCGAGCCGGTTCCCAGGAGGAAGTGTCAGCCCAGAAATCAGGCAAACAGTCCATGGGAACATTCACTCAAAGGCAGCGTTTCAGAAATGGGAACTGCAGTCTCTCAGGGCCCCGTGCCCACACTGGCTTTGCTGTTCAGCATATGAGGACAAATAGATTCCTTCAGAATGCATCTGCAATCAGCAAGTCATTTAATGTCTTAATTAGCATTCCTGAATAATGACATCATCGCCATAAAAGGTGACACTCATCCTTACAATTAACATTTAATATGTGTCTGCTTCTCCGGGGCCTTTCTGTGGCTGCCCGCAAATTTCCAAGGTAGTTTTCAAGTTTCAGATTTGAGTTTGGTGAGAGCACAGGCAGGAAGGAAGGTCTGCAGAAGTGAAGCTGTGTTCATTAGAAATGTGAGACGTGGAAGCAGGTTATAAAAGAGTGGTCTGCGGCGTGTCCCGAGCTGCTGGATCAGGCCGGCGGCTTGCTCCTCCTGGGCGTCGGAAGGGCTCCTCGGAGTGCCGACTGTGTGGCTGTCCAGGAAGCCGTCTGCGTGCCCCGCTGTTCTCCCGTCTGCCCCAGGCGCACCAGACCCCCAGCCTCATCTCCTTGTCACAACACTGATCCCAAAGGTGTGTGTGACCACCCGCTCCGACACCATGGGCCTGGCAAGTCTCTCTGTGACAGCAACTTATTTCTCACATAATTATTTTTTTAGTAAATTTGATATCTTAACAGCCCGTTCCCTCATTTCTGGGTTCAAAACGCAGCACTTAATATAATTTATTTCTCAGCATTCACGAAGGCTCACTTGAGCGTAGCTGCTGCACTGGGGACGGCTGTGGCCGAGAAGCCAGGCCCACACCGGGCACCGCCACGGCCTCGGAGCTGCTCTAACAAAGCTGCCGCTTGTTACTCGTTAGTGAAGGGGTTCTGCCCTGTCACACGTGGGCAGGACAGGATACTTGCTGACACGTGGGCTCTGTTTTTCTGAGTTCAGCAAGCTATTGTGTTAGCTTCACTTTGCACAGCTCCGTCTGTGTTATTCTCACTTTTTTCATAGTGTGAGCTCTGTAAATGTAAGAACTAAGAAACATTTGAACTAATCCAAATTTGAGTTTGATCCTAAACATGTAATTATTTTAGAATTTTGTGAGCTTTCAACTTAATGAAATGGAATTTTATAAGATGAAACTTTGACCACTGTACAATCCTTAACATCAAAGTCTGTGTTGTTTGAATTAGTTACAACTGTGTGTAAGTTTCTTCATAAACCGTCATCAGTGTGGCAGACGCATTTGTTTCAGGCTCAGACAGAAGTGTGTGCGCTTCGTTCAGATGGATGTGTGCTGTGTGCAGACGGCTTTGGGCCGGAGTGAATATGATTTGCAGGTGCCTGTACACTTCATTTTACACGTTTGTCCCTCTGTGGCCGTCGCTAGGTGTAGAGCATGGGCTTTTTCTTGGTGGGAGAGTACCTGGCAGATGATTTATCTGACCTTTTTCAAAAAAAAGGACAATATTGCAAACTCCACTTTCTCTGACTACTTGATTTCTAAGAATCGTGTTTAGAGTAGGCAAATCCCACAGAATAACACTGTTTTAAAACTTTTTAAACCTGTATGTATATATTTTTAGGTTAGCATCAGCACATTAGTTTTCCTTGATAAAATATTGTGAATATTTTATGCAAATAATTAAATGTAGAACAATTAAAAATTTTCAGTTTGCTTACAATTTTTCAAATGGATTTTAGAAAAGATGCTCTCTATAAATAATTTTTGATGACTTTCAAAATAGAGAAACAGATTTTATGTGAGTGATGGAGGTTTTTTAAAATTTTATTGGAATCATAACTAATTATAATTCATAATGGTTTTACATTTGTAAAATGAATCTTGCAAAACCTTAGATATTTGAAAGTTTGTACTATAATAAAGTACGGCTTTTGTACTGCTTCTCTTGTGTGCTTGTTTTTAATTGTGTTATCTTCTGTATAATTAACTGGCTGGCATTTTAGTTGATCAGTAAAATGGAGCACACTGTCTAGGGTTATACTGTAAAAATATTTGTTCTTTTAATGCTTAGCTTTTTATTCTGACTATGCCTAAATTGTGCTTTTAAAAAATCTGATATATTTTTAAGTGTGTAAGCATTTTTAAATTGTTTACATTGATAGACAAGAGAGACTTTAATCCTAAAGCGCACTTTCTCACGTAACTATCGTTCTTTGTGAAGTGCTCATAATCTGTGGAAAATTTAGTAAATTTAAATGCCCAGTCCAATTTTGGCTGCAAATTTATCCTTTTAAAAATTCCTTTTTCTTTTTTACAGGTTGCACCCTTATTTTTGGACTGAACGCTTACGTTCCTAATTGTGTTCTTTGAGGGGCGGTCCCACGTGGATTTGATGTGGGGGCTCCTTCACGTCTCTAGTTTGTTTCTCTGCCCACTTCCTTCTCTCTCGGTTTCCTCTCAAGGCTTCTCCTTCTCCAGTTGAACATCTTTTATTTGATGAGTCTTGCTGCTGCAACTTTATTGGCACAGAATCCAGAGACTAATCCATAATACAGTTTGAAAAGTCTCTAAGGTGTAAAATATTAGCTTGTCATTTTTTCCTCCTGTTTTCTCTTTTGACAAGCTTCGTTGAATTTTCTTTTTGTTTTTCAAATGTACTCTGCCATCCTGATTCTGAAAGACTGTATAGATATATCATTTAGGAAAATGTGTATTTTAACTGACAACATAAATATCTTGGTTATGCACTTTTCTGGTCAGAGATTTTTATTGATAAATTTCAAACCATGAGAATTTGTTATTTATAATATAGCATAAATTGCATTTACTGCTTTTAGTAAAAGCATTTCACTAGAATTTAAAAAGAAAAGAAATCTCAATGTCAGCTCATATGCTCATGAAATATTTAATAGAAGCATTGCAAGTTAATTTTATCTTTTTTCATAATAAAATAGAAGTTTACAAAGTGTTTTGACTCAGCTTACTCATTGTTTTGCAATTACTGATGCAGTTGAGAGCTTTCGCAGGGATGCAGTTACAGTTCTCTGTGTGAGACCAGGACAGTGAGGGGCAGGGCTTCAGTGCCCTCCTGTGCTTCCAGGGGCGCCTCACCCCCCCCCCCCCGCCCCCACTGCAGCATGTCTGCGTCCTGGGTGCTGGTTCCCGGCGCTCAGGCCCTGTCTGTCTGTCTAGTGTCTGTCCTGCGACCTGACGCTGTGTGTAGTGCCGTGGTTTCTCAGTTTTGCAGACTTAATTGCTGTTACTTGTTATTTGCAGTCTTCCATCTGTGTTAAACGAAAGACATGATTGTTGCCAACCATCAAACCCATTATAAAGAATCTGTACTTCATTTAAGTTGTATTGAGAGTTCAGGCCTTTATCAATGGAGCTTCATAAAATTAAATAAAATAGTTTATTGCATGTACAGACATGTTCATGAAACAGCACTGTCACGATGACAATACTGATTGTTGGGACAATTAAAACATTAAGAAAACACATATTTAAATGTAGTTAATGGCTGAAAATATGTTTATCTCTTAGAAATTTGTGATAAATCTAAAAGATGACAGGATTTCACTATATTGAAAATTTATAGATGCATATTTATTTAGCTCAGCTTTAACTGTATAATTATTTTATGATGTAAGCCTCATTGATCTTATGTTTGTGATCAATATATTGAAATGTAAAACATCCTAAATACTAGCACAGGGTATTTTTTTTTCCTTTCTTTTTCATGATGAGAAACAGAAGGACTTAGGCTGGCTGGAGTCTTTTTAGTCATGAAAAGCAGAACTCAGAAACCAAACCTGTAACTTCTCTGGGCCTCAGTTTGCACATCTGTGAAATGGGGGTGTGAGGCTCTGGGGACTGAGGGTTAGGTTAGGTGCTGTCTGAAATCTCTTCCGCCCTAAAATTCTACAGTGATACGACAGGTGTTTGCCATGCTGCTGTGCACATTGGTGTTAGCCACGTTTTGTCTTAATATAAATGTTAGGTGTAAGAAAAGCTGAGGATGAAAACATCAGTCTTCTTTCAAAACCATATTTTTGGGAAGAATCAGTTGATAGATTTTCATATCTAACGGTTTTCTTAAGAAATATTTGAAATCCTGATTTAGAGTAGATGCCTGTCTTTTTATACTATGATACAGAAGAGTGGAACTAGGTGTTTGATCTGTGGGATAATGCGTCTGTCACGCTCTACTAAATTATGCTAAATGGGAGTTTATGGTGAGAAATGTGGGGGCTAAATGTAGACGGTGGCTTTAGAAAACAAACTGAAATTTTAAAAAATTATCTTTAAAAGGCAACAAAGGGAACATTATAATTTTACTTGTTGTTATTCAAACGCTAAGTTGTGTCCAGCTCTTTGCGTCCCCATGAACTGCAGGACGCCAGGCGTCCCTGTCCTTCACTATCTCCCTGAGTTTTTACTAGCACAGACCAAATTCATCACCTGGCAGAAAAAAAAAAAATTATAATTAAAAGTTTTAATTTTTTTAATTGTTTTAAATAAATATTTAAAACAATATTTTTTAATTACTGTTAAATAATTAAACAAATGAACAAAATATTTTTATTGTTCATTTTTTATTTGGAAAGGAATTATTATTTATTCTGAGAGCTTATAAATATCAGAGAAAGATACCTCATGCTAATAAAAATGTCTTTTCCTCTTAGCTATTATTGTATTTAAATACTGATTTCCCAAGTGAAAGATTCCAGCATTATAAGTAGCAGAGGTTCAATTACTTTTAAATCATCCCGATTCTTTTTCCATTTAGTGGCATTTCACAAGTTCAAGGTAGCAAACTTTTTTTTAAGGTTGTTTTCTGAAGCTTATTATCATCTTATTTTAATCCCAATCAGGACATTCCTAAAAATAATTACTTTGAGCTTTTTATAGTTTCCTTATATGACTTGTGGTAATCTTAAGTTTTCTGCAGAGATTGTTATAACCCAAATAATCATGTAAAAACCTTCCCACCTTTCTCCTTTGCAATTTAAGTATTTAAGAATTTGTTTGTAGCTGGTTATAAATTGCATGCAAACTCTTACATTGTTCTTTGTTTTTTGCTAGCTACAATAAAAGCTTTAAAATTTTTAAATAGATTGCTTTCTTTGTGACCAAATTTTCCTGATTTGAAGAACAATTATAAAAATAACTTATGTGTAATTTAAAAAATAGCATCCTAGCTTATTTGGTTCTAGTAACAGGAAATATTTAAGTCAGCTTTTTATACCATGTTTTCTCATCTGTTCTTTTTTTCTTTTAAAGCTGGGGCACTGATTAGAAGATCCCTGACAGTTAATTCTGGAGTGTAGTCATTGGCCGCAGCGTATGTGCCTGACCCTTCCCTTGTCTCCACCCCAGCCATCTAGACTGCTGACTACCTTCTTATACCTGGAGGATTCCTTCTGTTTATGTACTAGATAACTAAATCTCAAAGAACTTCCGCTCCTTGCCTTGGGGCCCCCAGGTCCACCAGCTGGGTGCCGGGCAGCAGAACCAGGGCTGTGTTAAGGCTTCCTTGCTGTTTCTCCAGAATCTTTTCCAGAATCTTCTTTGCTTTGTCAGAGCATGACGTGGCTAGATTGCTTGGAATTCTTGCAGAGCCTTTCCTGTGTAATCATGATGGCAGGGGTCGCAGGCATTTGTCAGGGGCCACTAATACATGTTGTGACAGCAGTTTAAGGGGGGGGGTGGATTTATTACCAATGAAACATTAAAACTCTTACATTTAAAGCCAAACATAATTTACGTCCAGCCCCGCCCCTTGCCGCTCTACCTGTCAGATCTGATTTAAACCGCCGCGCTCCCCAGGGCATCCATCTTCCTCCCGCCGCCCCCACGCCGCCACCCTCCGCAGATAGAGGGCGAGGAGCGGGGAAGGGCCCTGAGTGGAACCATCTGCCGCGCTGGCCCTCAGACTCGCCCGGCAGGCGGTGTTCTGCGGGGCGGCGTGTGCATGTGCCCCGTGACAGTGAGGAGATGCTTCTCGTTTAAGCGCTGTCTTCTCTGCGACCACCCTGCGTTTTTTCAGTCTAACCTCATTGAGGCTTTCAGTGGCTGCGGCAAAGAGCTGTGTTGGTAAATGTTGCATTGCACTTGAAAATATGTGGGCTATTTTCACATATCTTTCGGTATTGATTTCTAGCATAATTCCACAGGGGTAAGAGAACAGAACCTTTAGACATGGAACTTCCGCACCTTATTTTATGTCCCTGGATATGTTCCAGTGTCTCCTAGTTTACAGTCTGTGGAAACTTGAATAGAATTTGTATCCTGCTGTTGAGTGAAAATTGTTTAAATCTTAATTATGTTGAACTGGTCATGGTGCTCTTCAGGACTGCTGTATCCTTCTGTTTCTCTGTATAGTCATTCTGTTCATTTTTAAGAGTTTGATATTAAAGCGCCAAGTAAAAATCCTAATTTACTTAGAAATAATTGTAATATATGGTGGAATTATAATTAACTTTGGTCTGTATTTTGCAAGTCTCCTGTAAATGTGTTATCATCAGATCAGATCAGATCAGATCAGTCGCTCAGTCGTGTCCGACTCTTTGCGACCCCATGAACCGCAGCACGCCAGGCCTCCCTGTCCATCACCAGCTCCCGGAGGTCACTCAGACTCGCATCCATCGAGTCAGTGATGCCATCCAGCCATCTCATCCTCTGTCGTCCCCTTCTCCTCCTGCCCTCAATCCCTCCCAGCATCAGAGTCTTCTCCAATGAGTCAACTCTTCGCATGAGGTGGCCAAAATACTGGAGTTTCAGCTTTAGCATCATTCCTTCTAAAGAAATCCCAGGATTGATCTCCTTCAGAATGGACTGGTTGGATCTTCTTGCAGTCCAAGGGACTCTCAAGAGTCTTCTCCAACACCACAGTTCAAAAGCATCAATTCTTCGGCGCTCAGCCTTCTTCACAGTCCAGCTCTCACATCCATACATGACCACAGGAAAGACCATAGCCTTGACTAGGCGAACCTTTGTTGGTAAAGTAACAAAGAGAACAGAAATGAAAAATAATTTCATAAAATAAAATACAAAATTTTCAGATTCTGAAAATCTCATGGTCTGGAACAGTCTCTCTTGGACTTCTGGGTGTTCTTGTGATTCTTCCATTCATTTATTCTGCAACTTGGAAACTTGCCTGGTTTACTTTTCCTTTTCCTTTCAAACAGCATTATTTTCTTTGTATTGTGCACAGCAGGAGAACTTTAAGAGAAAACCTGTTGTATAGATTCACGCTGGTCATCAATATATGCACAGTAGATGTCTGTGTTTGGAAACTATCTTTTAAGAAAAGACAAAAACTTATTCTTGGCCTCTTAAATATATGGACACTTAAAAATATGAAACCTACACTCCTCCACTAAAGCGGCCTCTTAGATATGTGTACACACACCCGAAGTACATGCTGAAGTCGGCCTCTCTAGCAGGACCGCGGTCGCCTGCTTAGGACTCTGCTGAGCTCCCTGTAACTCGGGCTGACACCCTGATGTTTGAGTGGGGGACTTCCTTGCTGATAGGTTGAGGAGGCTTTTATTGTTCCCAGGCTGGTGAGAATTGTTTTCCCCTTGCTTTTGATAAGTCCTGGAAGGTTTGAGCAATACCTGATCTTCTCAGCCTGAGAGACTATTGAAATGTTTTCTAGAACTAACCTTACCATGTCCTTAATAGTTTGAATTGCACTTGACCTAGTAACAGCTATCACACAACTTGTCATTTTTCAAACGGCAAATCATTGATGTAGTGATTTCCACTGCATCAGTTAACATCAGTTAACATGAAGACTTTATTTCTGAAATAGACACTGAATATTTTCCCTACTGGGTTACTCTTAAACTTTGCTCACATTTACAAATCTGTTGTGTTTTCTTAAAACATAACCAAATCCTAGTAATAAAAGAAATACGAGTTTATATACACATATATGTATGTATATATACTTGGAAATCATAAAATATACCTTATTTCTCTGCAAATGTATTATGCTGCTTTAGAACAACCTGATGTGTATAAATCCTCATTTAGAAAACAAGTAGGATTGCCACTGTAAATCACAGTGTGACTGCTTACTTTATAAATTATTTCATCTGGGGGTTCTTTCTAATAAGCTTTCTGTGTCACTTTACTGAATATTAAAATCTCTGTATATTTACCTAGTAAATTTGAGGACAGTTATATCATGTCATAGCTTTATCTCTGATTGATAGTAGGGTTGAACTCTTTTTATGTGGTCATTTAGATTTTCTGGTATTTCCTTCTGTGAAATGTCTTTTCCTAGTCTTTGTCCATTCCGTTCTTCTACCGTTTTTATTGCTGATTTATAGGAATTCCTATAAATCTTTTATCAGTTAAATATGTTGCAAATACATTATTCCAGTTTGTCAGTTCTGTGCTAACTTTGTGGTGTCCTCTGAACGTAAATCTTCATTTTCTGAGGTCAGACCTTTTTGGCGGGGGCATTGCGGGGTTTGCTGGAGAAGCCCTCTTGTAGATTGTACACTCGCTCCTCTTGTGGATTGCACGCTGTCTCTGATGGGTTCCACACTTGATGGGACGCTGTCCACGGCTTTGGAAGTTGTCATCTGGGATATATTGTTGAAAGGGTTCACACGCTAGACTGTATTCAACCAAATGACTGCCGAGCTTCCTTCCACCTCCACAATTCTAGAATTCCATTCTGTTACAGACAGAGTCAAAATGAAGGGCTGTGAAGTCTAAAATATATACCAGATTTGCAAGAAACACATTATATTTCATGGAATCCAAGACACCACTGGTTTTCAGAGGCATTGTTATTTTATGTACCGTTAGGAAAGAGGAGCGAGCCACTTGTCTTATCTGTAAGAAGAAAACGCATACAGACCACATCTTTGGTGTTGGCACAGCTGTGCCCGTACCGTGCCTTAGCTGGCTTACCGCATCCCGGACCTTCACGGCATATCCTCCCCCTTGGGCGTGCATGCGGTGTCCTTGCTGTCTCGCATCTGTGCGTCCTCCTGACACTCAGCCTTGCGCTGACGCCTTCCCCAGCGCCGGTTCTGCCTTTGGACTGGTCAGAAGGTCGTGGTCTCAACCCAAACCAGCTTCTTTCCAATCTCTGTGCCATTTGTTCTAGCTGTCCCCAAACCACCGAACTTTACCAAAGCATCCCCCTCTCTTCTTATACATCCATAACTTACACTTAAAATGTTTACCAGAAACCTTAGATCTGCCGTATTTCCCCTGAGCGCTTATTTTATTGAAGTTCTTGGTAAAACGTGGGCTTGATTAAGCAGGTGGCACTCCAGGGCCCCCATCTGCTCCTCTGTGCGGGGACTCTCACTTGCGTTATTGGAGTCACACTGTGCTCTTGAGTGACAGCTACAATGCCCACGTTTCTCACAGATGTTCAGCCCATTGGCTGTGCTTCCCTCTAGATTTGTTTATTACTGTTGTTCAGTTGCTTAGTCGTGTCCTACTCTTTGTGACCCCATGGACTGTAGCCCGCCAGGTTTGCTGTCCATGAGATTTCCCAGGCAAGAATACTGGAGTGGGTTGCCATTCCCTTCTCCAGGGGATCTTCCCAACCCAGGGATCGAACCCGTGTCTCCTGCATTGGCAGCCGGGCTCTTCACGCCGAGCCCGCAGGGAAGCCCCTTTACCGGTTGATCTGGCTGCACATGGTCTTAGTTGTGGCACGCGTGACCTAACTCCCAGACCAGGGACTGAGCCCAGATTCCCCTGCACTGGGCATGTGGAGCCTTGGCCACTGGACCGCCAGGGAAGCCCCTGCCTCGCTTTCATGATTGAGTGTTTGGACTTGAGACTCCCGGAAGACTTTAGATTTACGTTTCCATCTTACAGATCTCAGGTGAATACTTTGTCTGCTGTGATTCAGCAACTTGAAAGTTTTCTTCTGTGATACCGCTGGAATCCCCAGCATTACCACTGTAAATGCACTCTGCATGTTTCCAAGCCTGTGTCCACTCCCTGACTGGTATGTGGAGCGGAGCTTTGATGCGTCCAGCAGGAGGATCCCATAGCGGAGCATCTGTGCTGGCCTTTAGCCCCCGGGAGGGCCAGGCAGTTCAGGATCTCCCTGTTTTCTTACAGGGCCGGCCTGTCATCATCCTATGGACAAGAGCACCGTGAAGACTGTATTCAGGCCAGAGGACTGTTGGCGGTCACACAAATCTGTTTCTTGAAAAGTGCCTTCTACCTTAAGCACTATTTTCCCATTATATCAGGTCTTTAAAAAATTTTAATGAAATTTTGTTTTTAAATGACAAAAGCTGCACTATCAGAGCAAATTTGGAAAATTAAAAAAAGTTCTTTAAAATCTTAACACTGGAGCCTATATTTTACTTTTGTTTTTTAATGTTTTCCTTTCCATGGACTTGTAATATGCATTCAACTTTGTGTCATTTTTAGAAATAAAATTTTATAAAATGATTCTTTTTAAAATAAGAAGCATCACTTCAGTAGCTGTGTAGTCTTACATGTCTTTCAGTTTGAAGGCTCACACAGAATGACTTTTAACTTTACATTTAATGGAACCTTATAATTAAAGCGCGCGCTCGTGCATTTTTCTCATTTGCTTGGGTCTGCTCCCTGATGTCTCTAATAATGTGCTGTTAGAGTCGTTAGCTACTCTCCTCTCTGGGGGATTAGTTGAATCTGTGCTGACCATATGAAATGCCTTGGACATTATGTTTTAAGACAAATCTATGATTTTGTCTTCTTATCATTTTCTTTCTTATTTTATAAAAAGTAGAGTGCATAATGCAAAAAACAGGTTTTTGGTCTGTTTATTTGTATTTTTTTCAAGTGGATTTTTTTCTTTTTTGATTCTTTTAAATATGAAAAAATGTTGACCTATTTTCTGTTTAAAATAGAGATTTCAAAATGCCCGACAGGACTGGCAGAGGTGAAATGTGCTTGAACTTGACTCTCAGTTCATTTAGTTACATCTGGAAAGCCTGGTAACCCTGTAAGCTTAGTTGGTGGTGAGACTATAGATTTCTTGCTTCGTCATATTTTTATAGTTTTGCCATATTCTGATGGGCAAGTACAGCCCAGAAAATGGAATAATGAATAATTTTTATTCTGTAAAGTTATATAACCATTATGATTGGCTTAATACACACAGCTCTGTATATTTCCTGACAGCCTCCAGATCTTTGCTTATCTATCAGGCCTTCTGCTGTATTTAGATCATCATTTATGTTGCCAGTAGGTTAACAGTTGTTCTTTTTCCTGGAGTGTCTAACATGCCCAGCTTCTACCTGTGGAATTCTGGGTGAGCTGTTTATTTTTGCTCTCCGGAGGAGCGCGCCAGGCCCTGAGCCCCTCTGTGTTTCATGGGCACGTTTGCAGAATCTCTTTCCTTGCTGCTCTCTGATGTGGGTACCTGTGGGCTAACATTTTCTCTGTTCGCTGGGAAGAGGCTGTGAGCTTGTCTCCAAGTTTCCTACAACCCTCGACGCAGGGTCTAAAAGGCCACCTCGCCTGACTCTGCGTGTGGTACTTGACTTTTCTCTGCATTTCAAAACACACCTGTTGCCAACAACATGATGGTGCTGAGCCCAGCCCGGGTCCTGCCCGGGTGCCTGGAGAATAAAGAGAGTCATGCAGCGCCCCTCTCCTGCCCCACACCTGAGTGTAGGTGGTCACTGCAGCAGAAGGACCAGCAGTGTGCGTGCTCTCTGAGGTTGAGGGCTGTCTGGAGGAAAGGGCGGTGTCGGGAAGTCTCCGAAAGGGGGCTACATCTGAGTGAGGAAGACTGAAGCCGGATTCTGCCAGGTGGTCAGAGAAGGGCGCGGGTTCAGAGCCGGCAGTGCCAGCCGAGGCATGACCACGGCGGGGGTGTGGGCAGGCGGGTGACTGGGGAACCTGGTTTAGGCGCTCGTGGTGGTGCTGGCTGTGGCAGCCCACTTGGCCCTCAGGCAGCTCTGTCTGAGGGTCTTATCTTCCTCCGTGTGGCAGGTTTTATGTTGTTTCCGCTTTCTCCCTTGGGAACCATGCACAAATCCAGTGGTTACCTTATGTGTCTCCGCTCTTGGTTGGGAAAGGGCGTTTATTGACTGCAGCGCCCCCACCCCAAACCGGCTCAGCCTTCCTGCCGCCCCTGGGGCCCACAGCCTGCCTCCTGGAGCCATGCTTCCTGTTGCAGTCAAGGTCCCAGGTCCTGATTCTCAACTGCCCAGCCTCTCCCACCTGCCTTGGTCCTTCCTCAGATAAATGCTTGGAATTGAATTTTTCATACTAGGCTGTGGCCCTAGTGGTGTGGAAGGAGATGAGTCTACAATTGTCTTTGATCTAGTGACTAAACCTCCGTTTATCCGACCAAGATTGTGAAGACTGTTTTGCTCAGTATATCAGCTGTCCGTTATAGTCATGTTAAATGTACTTAGACCATACTTATCACTCATTGTGACTTGACAATGATGGAGATCCTGAAAGGGGGGAAGGGGGACACAGAAAATGAAAACTTGAATAGAATTTAAATACCTAGCAATGGAAACATGTAAGAGCCAACCAAGTTTAGTTCCCCTGAAAGTATTTTATGTGTTCTGATCACTTGAACTTATTTAATGTATGGGGACATATTATGTAGTTAATGGTATTTGGGGGTCACCTTTTGAGATGTGTTGTTTCCTCATCCATCCAAACATCTGGTGAGGCCATTTCAGACCACGTTGGGCTCCCTATCAGCATTCTTTAAAAGTAAGCAATTCTGGCTAAACACGATGAAGCCTCCTGTACTGTAAACCGAGAAGCAATTTAGCTGGCAACTCAAAAGTGCAGAGCAGCGCGAGAGTGAAATGAGATAAATCCCCCCGGCGGTTCACAGCGCACACCCTGAAGGGATGGCTGCCGGGGCTGTGCACAGAGTGTGCTTTTATGAAGGCTTGGAATTTCCAAATATTTATCATGGCAGTGCTTTATTCTTAAATCACATAATGAACTTAGTGTCATTTTCCCTTTCAGTTCTGTTAGGCTGATAGTCTGAACTAACAAGTGATGAGACCTTGAAACTTCAGCTAAATCCTTCTTTGATGCTCTAAAGTACATATTTCACTTTGGTTGTAGAGGACTTGTTCAAATTATTTTATGCCACTATAAGCATAGTAAGAGTTCAAACATTTTAAAATATGTGTTTTAATTTGAACCAGTATCAGTATAAATCAAAATGCTATTCCACAAAGTTTGAGGTTTTATGCCATTATAATTAAAATAGAGAAACAAGGTTTTTTGGTTTTGTTGTTCTAGCTTGTGACTGAAATCCTGGAAAGCCGTGCACAACAGGCCATTTCATAAACTTAGGACTTTTAAAAAATCTATTCTTGTTTATCTGGGCTCAATGCTGCTTTGAAATTTTAAGAGATGTGTTGATCTTGGGGATGTACATCATTAGGAATATTTTCTATGTATTTGCTGGTGCCTGGCCTAATAAAATAATTTGTTTTTCGGTGGTAAATAACTTTGTTTATAAGTATCAAGTGAATACATTAATCTCAGTTTTGTAAATACTTTTTTTTTTCTCTAAGTATAGGAACTTTTTATACTTATTGCCAGGAGATTTGGGGCCAGATAATTTCCTAGTTTACTACAATACTTCCCGTGTATGGAGATTGTAATTTATTGTTTTGTTCTATATCCAGGGATTTTGTAGGCTAGATTACTTGGGAAAAAATCTATGGAAAACAACTAAAAATGCAGGGTAGAGAATATCTTAAATCTCCTTAAAATAACTTGAGTGAATAAGATCATAAGCGGTTATGGGAAAAGCAGGGGTGTAACCACACACTCAAGCTGCTTTAATCCTGGAAGTGCTCGCCTGTTTGGCCGGCGGGAGCGTCCTTCTGACGGGCTCGCGGGATGAGAAAGATGGAGACCTAAGGGCTGCAGCGCCAGGCTTGGGGTGAATCCGACAGAAACCCTGGCTCCGCCTCCAGCGACGTCCCAGGAAGGTCGCTTTGGTCTCAGCAGAGGCGAGTGGAGGGAAATTCTTGAGCAGGTGTCACCCCAGGGGGCCCCTCGAGCGAGTTGTCACCCAAAGTCACATTACATCTACAAAGCTGTAAGCCCGGGGTCTGGCTTTAGGAATACGCGGGTGTGCAGAACCCTTAGGCTCCTCCCAGAGGCTGATAAAGTTCCTCTCTGGGGGAACCACAACAAATGGCCTTACACAGGCGATGAGCAGCACGCGCTGCGAAATGACCGGGCACCGGGAGCGGCGCTTCCCCCCCGACCGTCCTCTCTCTGCCCACGCACGCTTCTCCGTGCCCCTCTCGGTTCTCTGCGTCCCCTCTCGCCCCCTCCTGCCCCAGAGTCCCCCCGGACCCCACTCTCTGACCCGCTTTCGCGCCTGTTGCTCCGAGCAAGCTCGTCCTCACCATCGCACCCACAGCCTGCACTTAGAGTCTTCTCGTTGGCTTCACTTTTGTTTTTTTCTTCCCAAATTCAGTGGTAAACCGAGTTTGGGCTAATTAGGTCCCTTTTTGAAATCCTTAGGTGTGTCTGAGTGGAGCTTCCATCTGATCTCCCCCTGGTCTGGCCTCAGCTCTTCCGTCCTTCACTGTCTGGAGGGCCTGGGTCCTGCCGAGAGCGCCTCTGCTTCCCGGACGCCTTGCATGCTAGGGGCTCAGGCTGACCTGGGTGCTCTCTGAAGGGGGAGAGGTCCCTTGTTTTGCTGTTGGCAGTGGCTGTTCACAGAGAGGTTTATGCACGCGGTTGTGTAGTAAACGTTCACCAGGTGAGTCTGTGGCTGTGAGAAAGCAGGTGACAGCTTTGCTGAGAGAAGTCCTGAGCTGTTAGACGGGAGGAGACGGGGCAGGTTGGGGGACACTGCCCACACGGGAGCTCTTTGGTTTGCAGGACATTTCCCATGGATTTTCCACCCCCTTTATCTTCATGCTGACCTTAAAAAGCAGGCAGTGCAGATCCTTGTTACCGCCGTTTGTGCAGAAAAGCTCACTTACAGCCAGACTTTCTTCTTGCAGATGAGTTACTTAGTTCACTTCTAGAATCTCCAGTTAAACACCACTCTCCCACCTTCTGCTCTTGACTGCAGGTTTGTTTTTTTTTTAACTGTGACCCCAGCTGCAATCACTAATTTCGCCTTGTAACCTTGACAAGACACTTGGCCTTTTTCTTCCATAGCATTTTCATCTGTAAAATTAATACTCCATGTCACAATGTTTTATTATATTGAATAGCTTCTATTTCGCCTTTTGACCTTTTTAACTACCTCTCTTTCCTCCATTCCAGTGTATGAATGTATTATATTACTTTGCAGACAAGTAAAGTAGATAAACACTGAATTAATTGTTACGTCCAAAGTTCCTTTTTAAGCTCTCATGGGGTGAGGAAAAACAAAGATCTTACTTGTATAAACAAAATATGTCAACAGATTATATACAGAAATGTCAACGAGATTCTTAGGACCCAAAACTTGGGCGATGTAGATAATCTACCTGATTATAGAGACTTCACTCAATCTGAAATGTTGGCAAAAATAGCAGCTTCTTTGATGCTGATAATATTTTAGAACAAAGAGTCAAACTGTGATAGCTCTTGGGATCATTAAAAGTTCAAGACACTGAGCTTGTTTTCCGTTTCAGAGGAGAGGCAGCGGTGGTGGGGACCCAGGAGTGCTGGGGTGGCTAAGTGCTGGTGCAGTGTTTACTGAGTGCCTGCGGACTCCAGGTAGCGAGGATCCAATATCTGTCCTTCAATCTGAAAAGCGAAGAGGAAATGATGGGCCCGAAGGCAAGTTCTTAGCGAGAAGATTTCCACTTGGGTTAAGTTTGAGGAGACGGTTACCGAAAGATGATTTATTTCACCAGTGCTGCTCTGCCTGCCTCTCCTGTAGGTAATTATTACTTCTGGTAACTTGTTGTAGTGGCAAGGCCAAGTCCTTCGACTGGAGGAAGTCCATCTATAATGAGGATGATGTAAAGAGGGAAGAAGTGTCTCTATTTTTCATACGGAAGGAAGAAAGAAGTTAAATGTCTATAGATATAATTGTGATGATTGGCTATTGGTTGTTAAATGCACTCCTGTTCAGGATGGAGTGACAGACCACCCTTCCATCTTTGCCCTGACCCGTGCTGTCCGGGCATCCGGGCATCCTGTGCCCGCGGGGCTGTGGGAACTGTTCCAGACATGGGCTTGCAGGGGTGGAAAAGCTTTTGTGGGGCCGGGGCCCTCGGATCCTCATAAATCACATCTTAGTATTTTAGCTCAACATTTCAACAGGGTTTTTATGTTAATATTTTATCTGGAGCAATATTGTAATTTTCCAAGTGATTTCTCTCATGGAAATTCCCGAGTCCACGAAGGATGGAGACAGATATTTCAGGGCGTTTTTATTGCTCGAGACAGCAGCGAGCACATGGCAACAATAAGGCCCTGAAAGCAGAACCAGTACAGTTGGGAGAGGGCTCCTGTCAAAGCCCGCCTTTCACAGCCTCAAGCAGAAGGGCCCGGAAGGCCCGCCACGCCACGCCGCGCCGCTCTGTGGCTCTCGGCCAGCCCGCGGCCTGGAGGGCAGTGAAGCCCATGGAACTGATGCACCGGCCAGCAACAGCTCTCTGCAAAATGCCTGTGGTAGTAATGGAGAAGCATGTTGGCGCTGGGCGGCAACCCCACTCACTCCTGGCTGGAGCCCCAGGGGGCTGCGGGGCGTGGCTTTGAGGGGCACCCCTGCTTCTCTGGCTGGCTGTTTCTGGAGGCCTCAGTGGAGACGCCGCCCGCCCCCTGAGTGAGGGGTGCCCATTGTGTCAGGATGGCATGAACCAAGGGGTGTGGAGTGTGACTGTCCTTGTGCTTCTTTGAACTGTGTCTTAGAACCAAAGAAGTGTGGCTTCTTCTAGAGGGATGGGAAGGGTTTCATAGATTCTGCGACTTGGAGGGAAGGCTGGTGCTCAGATGGACAGAGCGGTCGCTTCAAGACCCAGAACTGCTGGTGAAGCAGCTGGCACAGGTGGTTCTAGATTCCGCCGGCGGGGTGACCCCAGCGGTCAGCGCTGCAAGAAGAGAAAGCTGGCCGGTTCTCACCCACATGGATCAACCACACCGGGCTAGGTAGAGCAGGTCCTGGATTTGAATATTTCCTTAGATGATTGAATTTCATGGTAGATATTTTTTCTTCTGATGAGACTGAGAAGTAAAGCACCAGGAGCGGTCAGGAGTGAGAGGAGTCAGGAGTGAGAGGGTGCGGCTGCTAAAGATGCGGGCGCACAAGCTGGGTCCTTTCCTCTTGCATTGAGGACATCGGCCTCCACTCATTTACTTGACTTGGTGAGAAAGCAAGCTTGATTGAGTCAGGAGAGTGAAGAACTGTAGTGAAAGAAAAGAAGACAGCGAGAACATAGAGTGAGCCTGTTACAGATGTCTGGGTGACACATAGAGGGAGAGGTGGGACGTGGGGTGGGCTTGGGCTTGTCTAAGGCAAGGAAAAGGCGTTTCGGTTTTTCCAAGGAGGAGAGAGTACTTTCATAAAGGCTCCCTTGACTGGTTAATCATGGTTGTAGAAGAAGCAAACGTTTCTAGGTGTGAATGTGCCAGTTCAGGGTGTTTCCCAGGCTTCTGTGGCTTACCTGGAAAAACTGGCAAAATCTTGAAAAATGACCAGGGCTGCTAGACTTTGTACTGACTCCTGAATTTGGTTATGCTCTCATAGGACTGATTGCCAGACTGGTTCTCTCACTTTAGTCCCTTTAGACAGTCTCTGATGAAGGGGATGGCCGCTGACCTGCTCTCCACGTGACAGGCACAGTCTACACGTCAGCCTGCACTCTTACTTCTGGAAAGTTGAGTTCAAGAATTTTATTTGGATTATTTTATTACAGCTACTTGCTGTGAAATGAAGGGTCATCGACTAAGATCTGGTAGCAATTTTAGATGTTAGAAATTAGGTCTCCATCTGCCACTTGAACAAATAAGCAGCTTCTCCAGCGTTCGGCCCCCGGCTCACTCCCAGCCAGTATTTGCAGAGCTGCCCCTGGTTCGCTGGTCTGTCACGGTCAGGGTGATTTAGAAGACGTTTCCCTTCCCTCGGACCTGCACGACCCACAGATGCCCTCTACACTCGGGTGGAGCCGCTTCTGTGGAGAGAACCCACAAGGAAGGAGGGGGAGGCTGAGGCGATGGAGAGTACCATGCCTCCTCCAGACACTTAATCTGGGAGCGTGAGTTACCTGTGTTCGCCCGGAACACAGAGTCTAGCACTGTTTCACATGTAGTGGGCATTTGATAAAATATTGTTTCGTTTGGTTTTTCTCTACCCAGAACTGTCCTTGAGACATGTAATTTTGACCAACTGACTTATGATTCATAGTATCTTGAATACTGTTTATTTTAGCATTAGTTGTTACTTTCTCTTCAAGTGGAAATAATTTCTGTTAATGTGGGACACTGGAAGGCCTGCCCCCCAATTAACTGGGATGTTTTGGTGAAAATAGACCTCCAAGTGGTGTATCTGTCAGGAATCACTGGCAGATGATAAATACACCATAATTTTAAAATTACTTGATGAGGGACTTGCCTGATAGACGGCAGTTACATTTAAGAGCCCTGAGAGCGTGAAGATGGATGCGAAAGGATGGATGCCTGAACCTTGCCATCCGTTCAGGCAAGTCTGCTTTCTGAGCACCCATGTGACCTTCGACCCCGACCTCTCAGAGTCACCGCCACGTCAGAGGGGTAGCAGGTGCCCTCTGAACTGGCATTTCGGACTGAGTGTTTCTGATTCAATTGTTACTTCCTAAATAGTTGTTACCCCTCTTGTCTTTTTGCCCATTTTATTTAACATGTCTCCAGAAAATGAAGATTTTTTTTTTTAAGACATAAAGAACAGTTAAGGTTGAATACTTGCCAGCAGTGGGCTGTGTAATTGTGGGTAAGTCTTTTCATCTTTTGGGGCTCAATTATAGTATCTGTCAACTAAGGCTAGTATGTTAGATCAGTGTTTTTAAACCCTTTTGTCCACTCAAGGGCACATAGAGGAATATTCTTGTGAAAAATCCTGGTGCACATGTGTGTGCGTGTGTGTGTGCTGAGTGCACGTGGCGCAGAGTGGCGTGTGTCCTCACGGGGTTCATTGTGCTCCTCACGGGTGTTGTCAGCTGACTCCAGGGCCCTGCATCCTCACTCCTGTTTGGAAATCACTGATGGGAGGCCCTCAGCCCTGCCGAATTGATTTTATGATTTTTTGACTAGAAACGCAAGTGAGTTTTTGGCAGTGACACGCTGCAGTCCCACAGAACGAGGGACGGCCGTGCTGGGCTTGGGGCCCAGGGCCGGGTGAGCGGCACTGGACCTCGTCAGGCCTGTGAACAGGGCTTCAGAGGGGACACTGACGCGGCTGCGGGGCTGCTCCCACACAGCCCGGCGTCAGCTCAGTTTTGCTGAAGAAGGAGGCTGCTGTGCTCAGTCTCGTCGTGTGTGAAGTTGCCGTTTTGTGGCCTCGTCGTGTGTGAAGTTGCCGTTTTGTGGCCTCGTCGTGTGTGAAGTTGCCATTTTGTGGCCTTCAAACCGCTGAAGAGTCAGCCTTATGAGATTGTTCAACCCGGCAACTCAACAGAGGTTATGTGCCCAGCTGATGGCATTCTAATTGGCCTCTGATGACCCAAAGCCCATCTCCTTTTCCCTAATATTCTATCTGGAATTTGCCGCATTTTAAAGGTCACTAAACAAACTGTGGCGAAGCCTGAGGTGTCCCATCGTGTTGCACAAGCCCCAAACACCTTCTCGGTTGGGACCAGACAGTGGGGCCGGGAGGTCAGGGGGCGTCCCGACCACCTTTGTTCTGAAAAAGGCAGTATTTAGGTTTTGGGAGTGAAGGGTGATTGCAGGGTCCCCAGTGCAGTCATTTCTTTACTTCCTGAAGGTGAGCGTGTCTTGTCTTCGGCTGGGCGCCCGTGGCCGACGCAGTCTCTGCGGGACTGATCATGCTCCTCTCCTGTGCGCCTTGTGACTGCTGGTGACTTCTCTGCACCCTGAGCCGGCACCCCCTCCCCGGGATGCCGGATGATGGAGATATGTTTAGAAACCAGATATGTTTAGAAAGGTGCCTCCCCCGGCCCAGAGCTGTCCCCGGGATGCTCTGTGGTCAGCACGGGGGTGGCCCCTGCAGAGCTCCCAGGAGTTGAAGCAGGTGGGAGCTGTGTTCGTTTCCCCTCTGCACTGACTGTCTAATGTAAACATTCCAATGCTGAACACAACACCGAGAGCTGATGTTTCCAGGGAAGGGTCACTGAGCCT
The DNA here is from genome assembly GCA_935064755.1 of Tragelaphus eurycerus. NCBI lineage: Eukaryota > Metazoa > Chordata > Mammalia > Artiodactyla > Bovidae > Tragelaphus > Tragelaphus eurycerus. The sequence goes on along the minus strand of CAKXYN010000031.1, from coordinate 1,167,647 downwards.
CAGATGGACACAAAAAATACATGCAGAAAGAAAGCAGTATGTTAATGCAGAATACCTGAACCTGAGACAGAGGAAGGCCACTCGCTCATCTGATTTAGGGGGATAGAAATTCACAGATGTGTTTGTGATTTTACCAGCTGTGGAGATTTCAAATATTGAAACGGCACTTGAAACAGGAAGATGGGGTTCAGATTAGGGCCCCGTGAATAACAAAGTGAAAATGGTGTTATTCTAGCAGCTCACAGATCCCTCATTGTGTTTGCCTCCGCAGAGTCTTGACGAGATGATCTCGAAAGAGTGTAGCCTGTTGTTCTTGGCTTTTATTGATTTTGTTCCGTGCGGTGCGAAGGCTCCGCTGCTTGTCCTGAAATAATGAAATTGAGAGAACATTGATTTTGGATGACTTCCAGTATCTTTCCTTAAACTTGAGTTTGCAAGAATTGGTCACTCAGAATCAAAGCCCCAACTCCCACAGTCCACTCCCTGCTGCTGTGAATCAAGAATCTACAGTTTATGTGTCTAGTAGCTTTGAGAGAGGGCTTCCCGGGCGGCACAGTGGTAAAGAATCCGCCTGTCAATGCAGGAGGCACAGGTTCAATCCCTGGGTTGGGAAGATCCCGTGGAGAATAAAATGGTAACCCACTCCAGTGTTCTTGCCTGGAGAACCCCACGGACAGAGGAGTCTGGTGGGCTGCAGTCCGTGGAGGTGCAGGGAGTCGGACATGGCCGAGTGGCTGAAAGCAGCAGTGGTGGCTTTGAGAGGATTGGAAATTCCAGCCTGTGTTGTAGCAGAAGTACTACCACATTCAATGGGTTCCATTGAAAAATAAAAAATAAAAGGGGAGAACATTCCAGAGCCTCTCAATGCCCTGCCTTTTCTCAGTTCAGCTCAGTCGTGTCCCACGCTTTGCGACCTCATGAACCGCAGCACGCCAGGCCTCCCTGTCCATCACCAACTGGTGGAGTCTGCCCAAACCCATGTCCATTGAGCCGGTGACGCCATCCAGCCATCTCATCCTCTGTCGTCCCCTTCTCCTCCTGCCCTCAATCTTTCCCAGCATCAGGGTCTTTTCAGATGAGTTGGCTCTTCGCATCAGGTGGCCAGAGTATTGGAGTTTCAGCTTCAACATCAGTCTTTCCAATGAACACCCAGGACTGATCTCCTTTAGGATGGACTGGTTGGATCTCTTTGCCTTTTCTCAACTGTGTCCTAAAGAGCAGCTCTTGGAACCTGGCGAGTGTGTTGATTTGGAAAAAGGAGGCCTCCCCTGTCCTTTCAGATCTTAGACATTTTAGGGCATCTAAATGGTAGAAACAGAGTAAGTTGTTTTTTTAAGTAAATTAATACCAGCTTGGTCCTATGGCGTGCGTTTCCTGTTGTGTAAAGGACAAATGAAACTTGTGAAATATGTTCCTGGCCAAATGCACCCTGCTCGTGCCCCAGCCCCCTGGCACGCCTGCTCTGGCCCAGGGATGGGCTGTGCATCAGTGAAGAGGGGATCCACACGCCGACAGAAGGCTTTCCCATTGTTTTTGCTCCTTCTTCCTTGGAAGGACTTAACGGTAGTGTTCGCAGTTAGAGGCTAGGAACCCCAGGCCTGGGTGTGCAGTGTGACCTGTCCGGGGTCACATTCAAAGTCAAAACTTGGCATAGACAGCTCAGTGGGAGCGTGTGAGGACTGGCATCCAGTCTTCCTGTGTCGTCTGCCCTTCTGCTGTCTTGGAAGGTATAACATGGCAGCTGTAGGTGGCTGGATGGGGGTTTAGGGTTTGAGAGTTCAGAGCTTTAGTGTCTTCTCTCTCTTTTTATGTGAAGTAGCCTGTCTTTCACGGCTTTTTCAGCCTCCAGTTTTGCCCTAAAGGATCACGGAGTGCTCACCCTCGCTGGGGACCCAGCTTCTGGCCCGTCTTCCGTCTGCACATCTCCTTCCGTGTCTGTCTGCCCTTCCAGCATTTAGTGACCTCCTTTCACATGTGCGGCAGCCGTGTAGGGTGTAAAGGAACACAGCCTGTTTTTGTGCTCAGGGCAGATGAGCTGATAGAGAGACACTCAGGTCTGCTTCTCCCGCCCTTGTGCTGAAGGAATAAGGGCTCCTTGGGATTTCCGAGTTAAGGTCGGCTTGCCGGGGCCGGAAAGGACGCAAGAACAGAGGAGCCCCGAGCCCCCAAGGGCTGTTTCAGCAGTCTCTGTTGCAAGTGATCGAGTGAGGGTGTGGGCCCAGTTAGCTCCTGGGAGTGGGCTTACTTGGTTGCACTTGCTGGAAAGACAGGCGCTGAAGGGCAGCTGTGTGCGTGGACAGGATGTAGGAAGGTGCTGGAGAAGACGGGGCTTGGTCCCCGCTTGGCAGGCGTCTGTTGTCTGTGGCCGAGGGAGCTGTTTAGAGGAAGGTGATGTGTGGTCCTGGGCGATGTGAATGAGAGGGTCGGTGCTGAGGCTGCCACCGTGTGTCCATGAGGTTTGGATCTGCCATGCCTACTTTGCATGTGGTGTCAGACACGGGCAGGGGAGTTAGTGGAGGGAGCAGAGGAGGAGGGGTGGGGGAGAGGATGGGGGGCCCCAGGCATGCCTCGGATTGGGGGCCCAGGGAGACCTCGGATGGGGGGGCCACAGATGCCTCTGATGGGGGGATCCCAGGGAGACCTCGGAGCAGCCTCTGAGGTGTCTGACTTCTGTCCTGGCCTGTCCTTCCCTCCGTTAGCCTCTTTAGAGGGGCCATAGTGTTAATGATGTCTACGAGCATATATAAAAATGTGATTCGGGTTATTTTATTTATTTTATGATTAATTTATGATTATTATATCAAATCATTGTATTTTATGTATTAATACAAATCATTGTATTTTAGTTTATTATGTTTCCATCCTCTGCACTAGTGTCTTCCTTCATCACAATGCTAGGTCCTAAACAAAGGACATATGTTACCTTATCATATGGAACTTGTTTCCTTTGTAATTTTACTTTTGTAATTGTAGTTTTCTTTGTATCTTTAAATGCATTATTCTGAGAAAATGCCCCTTAGCTTCACGCACAGCACAAGCATGGTCGAGGATGCAGGCTGGACCATGCGTCCTGTGCTCCTGGGTCCCCAGCAGTGTCTCCACGTGGGCCCTGGGTGGACGTCTGGACGTGAGGCCTGGGCCATGGACCAGCCTCCTCCCCTGGGGTCTCAGCATCTGTCTGGCCCCATCCCTGGACTTGGGGACAGGCAGTCTGTGCGGCCGGCTCCTCTCATCCCCGCAGCCAGTGTGGGGCGTGGGGTGCGGGACCTCCCCATGTGAGTGCCCAGACGTGGTTTTGAATGCTGTAGTTTTCTGTAACACACGATGATGATGGAAAAGGATATAGCACTTGAGATGCACTATGATGACGTAGGCGCTTGTGCCAAAAGGACTGGAAATAAAGATGCTTGCAGGTATTGATAGTTTTTCTTTACTTTCTAGAATCTCTTAGTTTTATGGCAGTAAAATCAATGTCAGGTATAAAGACTGCCTCTGGTTGAATTGTGGGTAATAGCGCCAAAGCCATGCCTTTCCAGATTAACTTGCTGAGCCTTGAGCCTGTTTTAGAGCAGCGTGAGGTGGTGGCCGGGGACACTGCCTGCTGACGGCAAATGTGCTTTCACTCACACAACGACCGCCTCTTCAGAGAAGATGTGGTGGGAGAGGACCTCCCACGTCGTCTTGGCTCCTGCCTGCAGCCGTGCCCTCACGCCCTGGTGCCCTGTGCGGGTCTGGCTTGAGCGCCTACAACACGTTGTTCGTGCCGTGAGTACAGTGATTACAGTGTCACGTTGTGTGTGCTGTAAATCACATACTTAAAAAGATAGAATCTGAGCTTCCTGTCCCAGGTGAACAGGGTAGATACATTTCTCATCAAACATACTTCAGTGCCTAGACTATGGGGGCCACTGGTGTTTCGAGGGAGTGTTCAATCAACAATATAATAGACTTTTCTAGTTACAGGCTTTCGACTCTACATACAGCCTCTGATATTGTGAAAGTGAAAGTCGCTCAGTTGTGTCCGATTCTTTGGGACCCCCTGGACTAGTCCATGGAATTCTCCTGGCCATACTGGAGTGGGTAGCCTTTCCCTTCTCCAGGGGATCTTCCCAACCCAGGGATCAAACTCAGGTCTCCTGTATTGCAGGTGGATTATTTACCAGCTGAGCCACCAGGGAAGCCCAAGAATACTGGAGTCGGTAGCCTATCCCTTCTCCAGGGGAATCTTCCTGACCCAGGAATCGAACCAGGGTCTCCTGCATTGCAGGCGGATTCTTTACCAGCTGAGCCACAAGGGAAGCCCTTTTTATCTTGGAGAATTTTTGTGTGTGTTAAATTGAGACGTGCATGGGACACTTACAAGTCTTAATTCTGGAGAAGCAGAGAAGAACTTTTCTCTTTTTAACCCAAGTCTTTCCTCCTCCCTCGCCTGGTGTGCACCAGTCCCGAGGCCTCCTTGCTTGCCCACTCCTCGCTCTTCTCCAGGTGCCCGCCCTCCTCTGGGCACCCTGTCCTTCTGCTCAGGCAGGCTGGCCGCTGAGCGCCCCAAGTGCAGACACCGCCCTGATCCGGCAAGGATTCCTCGCCTTGGGTGGCCTGACCTCTCTTTAGCTCTTTAGATTTTTTACACCACCCTGAAGAGACCCAACTTCTCTGGTCTTGAACACATTAACAGCTTAACTGCTCTCAAGTCATTTCTCTGCTTTCCTGAAAGTGGAAATTTATATCATCGTGTATGTCAGATGTTATATTTTCTCTTCCTTATTTTGATCCAGAAGCTATTTGAATTGTTTGATTGCTTGGTTTCCTGGCCTGCTCAGAAACCCAGAGACATGAGAGCCCCACAGCTGTCTTCTCTTCAAGGGCCTGGATTCTTTGTGAATTTAGAGTTTTACTGTTTTGATTTGGTTTGCTTTCCTGTCATCCATTTATTATGAGATTTGCACTGTAGGGAAGGCAGGGCTCAGGGTGGGAGCTGGGCTTGAGAGTTAAGCTGACACAGACGGACGAACAGGAGGACAGCGTGCGGACGGGGGCCTGTCCTGGGGGCCCCGCAGGCCCTGCACACCCAGAGACATGCGGGCCCGGGTTCACGCACAGGGTGAGCAGAGACACGTGGTGGAGACACAGCCAGAGCACATGGGGAGCGGCGGCTGCTGGGTCGCGTCCCCCAGCCCTCGGCCTCCACCCAGTCGTCTGCGGGCCACAGTGTCTGACCTTGGGCATTGTGAGGGCATCTTTCACGTGGGGGTTTCCTTCCTGTTCCCAGGACAGAAGGTGGAGGTCAGGGTACCCTCCCTTCTTCTGCTGTTCTTCCAGTATCTTTGGCTCAAAATAATCCTTGAGCCAAAGTGGCATATTCTGGGGTGACATGTCCTGCCACCTCCATGTCCTTCAGTAATTCAGTAGGTTTCAGAAGACTTCTCACAAATGGTTTATACCACAGCATTCGTGATTTTTAACAAGTCCCTGATCTCTGCGTGCCTGTCTCCTAATCTGTACACAGAAGTAACAGTGGGATGGCCTCCCTAGGGTGGTTGTGAGGTTTATAGGAACGTGAGCGCAGCGCTCGCAGGCCTCCTCCTCCAGCGAGGGGCGCCCTGCAAGTGGCGTGCCCTGGGGCTCCCGAAGCACAGCCCGCCGTGGAGTTGCCTGCCCTTCCTGGAAGCTGGGGAGGCCTGAGCCCCTGCTTTCATGCCAGCTGCACTGCCCAGCATGGAGCCTCCGTCCCTGGCGTGCCGGCACCGGGGTTGGACCCCTAGGACCCCCCGGTGGGCAGAGGGGGAAGGGGGCCAGAAGAGGTGCCGGTGGACGGCATAGGAGGAAGACAGACTTGACACCTGGAGGAACATCAGCTTCTCCTCTGCCTGTTTCTTTTAATCTCTCAGCCTTGCTACTTTTTATCCTCCTTCCGAAATACTTTGACTCAATTTTGATAAACTGAAAAATACAGTAATTACAGGTATACAATTGTGATTGTTAACTAATAACGTTTAAAGATGTAGAATACTCTAGAAGTTCCCTGAGCTTGAGTTACCTTTTAGCATCCATTTGATGTGCAAAAATATAATTTATGACCAGATCTACTTTTCAGGTGATGGAAAATATGAGATCTCCTCTTTGTGTTTTGAAAACCATTTCATTAGGTGCCATTTGTTGCTGTTCTAAATTCGTGAGATCGCTTTTCCACATGGTCTGTCATTAATTATTCATTCTCCATATCTTTATTTGTAGGTCCCCTATTTATATCACTCAATTTGTCTATCATCTGGGTATGTAGCTCAGCTGGTAACATCTGTTAATTCATGGCTATTTCTGAGCAGTAATGTGAGGGGCAGAAACAAGGTTTATTTATTGCGGCTCTTTTCTAACCACTCAGAGTACTTCTAACCTTCAAACAGCTTCCCCGACTGCAACAAAAGTGTCTTTTGTTCCTTTATGGAAGTGGGCCAAACCGTTTGACCTAGCGACAGGTGGGGTATTATTCAGGGCCGGCGAGACGCGGGGCTCCACACGCTTCGTTCCCTTGGGATTGTGTTCGACTCGCATGTTCCTGGCTGCCCCCGTGGCAGGAGGCGCCTTTATTGAGCTTGAAACATGCCTGCCAGAGCCAGCCTTAAACGGAGGTTTCAGCTACAGGGTCAGCGTTTTATGTATTAATAGTTATTATAGTTTAGTTTTATTTGTGCTACTAGAATCATGTGTGGTGTTTATTTTCATTTGTTTGTATTTGTTTTTACGTAGTTTCCCATTATGAGAAACACAGCTGTTGTGTTTATGTTTGTGAGTACTTGTGCATTTTGGGTTTGGGGCCTTTTGAATTTCAAGGATGGATATGTGTTTACTTGCAAATTAAAAAAAAAAAAACTTGCAAGGAATGTCTAGCACTTTAGACAAGTGATTTATTCTTTAAGAAGTTGAAGATCTTCCTTATTGATGATTGAGTATCTGTTCTTACGTACTCGGTGTTCTAAGTTCACTGCACTGCGTTCTGCCTGGGGGGTGATCAGTGATCAGACAGAGTCTCTGTCCCCTGTCGTCTGGTCCTGGGCTCGTGTCCGTGGCTCGTGGGACAAACACCACGCTCCTAGGACCTGACCTGAAGCAGACCCAGAGGTGCAGGCTTCGTGTGTGCTATCTCTGCCTTCACAGGAGCGAGTTCTGTCCTCGTTTTATAGGTGAGAAAATGGCATCTGGGAAACTTGCTGCTTCACTCGAGGACGTTGATGCTGGGAATTCAAACCGCAGTCTTTCTGTTCCAGCTGATCACTGCTCTTGAATCTCTCAGCACAGGTTTCAGACACGTGCTCCTGACCGGTTCTGGAGACGACGCTAGCGCCTTGCCACCTGAAGCTCGGAGACTGGGTCATGGGCACAGCTGGGTGTGGCCTGTTGGAGCTGCTCAGTTCATGCTTTTTCAGTAAAGTGGTGAAGATGCTTTAAACAGTCGCGGAGCTTAGAGACTGGCTTCATTTTGTTTGGCTGTTAGTTTTTCACCAGTGTTTAACAAAAACCTGAAAGTAAGATACAGATAATTAAGATCGCTTCCTGTTGGAGACTTGAGGAGGGGTTGCCCCGGGCCCGAGGAGGGCCACTCAGGTGGTGGTTGAGACGACCACAGTGGGGTAGGGAGCCCTGGGGTCTGGAAGGCAGGACGCACAAGCCCCACTCATGTTCGAGGGAGTGGTTGTGTGCCCTCTGTTAATTTTCCATCTGTGAAATGAGGGTCTTTATGTCATAATGTCCCTCTAGAGTTTATTGACCAGAGAGCAGTTCAGAAAATTGGAAACTAGTGAGTACCCCAGTAGTCACTTGAGAGAGTGAGGGAGGCTCATATTCGCTGACATACTTTTTGTTCTTTTATTTTGAAAGTGTGGTTGTATTATTTATTGTCATTTCAACTAGAAAGCTTATTTTATAAATTAAAAAAATTCAAAAGACAGATTATAATACCAGTGCTGAAAATGGACCAATTCTATTTCCATTTTTAATGTAATTCATACTTTTTATTCTATAAGATTTTCAGGTCCTTGCCTCTAAGCTTTGTTCTGTCAGAATTATTTATCATGTATCTGGGGTTGATGAACTTAAAAACTATTCAGGGATGAAGTACAGTCTCTTCCCACCATAGGATTTGAGCAGTAGTGCATTTTCAAGATTTCCCAAAGAAATGATTTTCCCTTTCTAGTTCTAGAAAGGGAATGATAGTGAAATTACAAACAAAACCATGATATATTTAATAATATTTATCATATTAATGATAAGCTTTTCAACCTGTCTCAAATTCAAAGAAAATAGTAGTTCTGTATAGTTCTGTGTTCTCACCTGGCGCTCTCTGTTGGCTTCGTGCAGACACGGGGCAGGAGGGCGTGTGTAACGGGCCACTGCCAGCGGGGGGACGCGGGGCCACTTCCAGCGGGGGGACGCGGAGCCTCTGCAGCTACTCTTCTCCTGCGGGGAGCAGGCCAGGGGTTCGAATGCCGGGGGCACGTTGGGCCCACACTACCGCGTCAGGGAAGCACCAGCCCTCCAGAGGGTGTCGGTCTCTCCCTGGACGTGTGTGCTGGGACTCAGCTTCTCCACCCCACCCCCCACACCCAGATTCCTTTCTGGTGACACCAGGGAGGCCTTGAGATGCCCCAGAGACTCTCTGGGGGCCAGGACTCCTGGTGCCTCCAGGCGACCGTGTTTGAAAACTCTTCTGGTGCTTATAATACTCTGCCTGCCTTTACCGTCACCTCAGAAGTTAGAAAACATTAAATTTCTCTTCTACTTCTGCCTCAGAGTGCTTTCTCACCTGGGTGCGGGGGCTGGCGGTGAGAGTCGTGGGGTGTGCGAGGGGGACGTGCAGTGTCCTGCAGGCAGCTGGGCTGCTTGTGGCTTCGTGCAGCCTCAGCAGCAGCATGGGTGGCGGGCTGGAGCCCTGGCCAGTGCAGGTACCAGGCTGTATGCGGACATGCGAGCAGCAGGGCTCCCAGCTGCCAGCAGTGAGCCAGGGGACAGTTGGGCAGATCTCCATCGTCCGCTTTCTGTGGTGAGACCGACTGTCTCTGCGTGCTTGTCTTTGTATTTGTCTGCTTGGTGTCGGTGACCTTTATGAATCTGTGGCGTAATGACTTTTGCCCTGATGGGGAAATTTATTTTTTCTGCACTCTTTTTCTTTCTCTCCGGAGCTCAGTTACACGGATGTTTTAATATTATCCTGTAGATCCCTACGTTCTTATCATTTTGTTCAGGAACTTCATCCTCAGGGTCCATAGTTTCCTTTGCTGTGTCTCCAGCTCTACTCAGCCTTCTCTGTCATCACCTGTCTGCTGGTAAGTCCATTTCATTTCAGTAAGATGCTTTTCAGTTCTAGGACTCTGATTTGGTTCTTTTTTTCCTTCTTTTTTTTTTAAAATTCTCTTTCTCTGATGAGATTCTTTTTATCCATCCTGAGCATGCTTTTTCAAGTGTCCACGATGCGGGTGGCAGTCACAGCTCATGCTGGCATCCAGGATTATCTCCGTATCAGCCTTCCTTGATTATCTTACCTTTTGAGATGGTGCAGGTTCTCATTTCTGAGACACATTCCATCCCTCCTAACGGTGTTGATTTTTTTCTTTTCGCAAATATTGGGTGACTCGAGCTGCCAGCAGTAGTTTGAGTGTGGGCAGTAGCTCCAGTCATGGTCATTTCTTTCAGTTCTGTCCTGGTGTCCGGGTCAGCTAGAGGTTTGGGCACAGTTCACACACAGACGGGCATGCCATCTTCTTGTCTGTCTCTACTGAAGTCACCCATCCCTGCCAACCTCATCCCCAGTTGCTGCTGTTGCCCTAAACTTAGTCCTTTGTTTCTTCATGCCAGTAAAACAGTGGGTTTTCTGTAGGTGTTGCTGCCTCTGTTTGGTCCACGTGGGAGCCTGCCCTCAGGCTAAAGTTCAGGAAAAGCAGGAAAGGCACTTGAGTATCATCTCTCCAGACTCTTCACTGGGATGCTCTTAAATATCTTGGCAGTTGTGTTGTGTTGTCCAAGGTTCGTAGTTATTATCTGCAGGCAGTTCAGAAAAACAGGCATTTTTTTCTTCCTTTGTCAGAGACTTCTTCTGGACTACTTACATTTTAATAATCACAACTGTTTCTTGTGATGAAGATGTGTGAAGGTTATATTTTGCTTGGGAAGAACAATGACTTTTGTTTTTTAACATGTTAGAATGGAGGTTTAGAGCGATTGCTTCACTTTCCGTGATAACTGAATGTACTCTTTTTGCATTTTCGTTTCTTTCGTGAGTATAATTTATTCTGAATTCTGAATGAGCACATTTGGTATGTTTCTTGGAGAAATTGAAATTTTTTTACTATATGGAAACTTTTGCTTTGCTAATAAATAAGAAGATGCTAGTTTTGTGCTTAAGTGAAGTGATTTATGGATGGAGGACATAAATATAAATAACTCTTGTTTAAATTATATGTTTATTTATAGAAAAAAGGCACTCTGATGATTTGCTTTGATAATTGGCAGTGCAAGGTGCTAGTAGTAAAGAACCCACCTGCCAGTGCAGGAGGTGTTAGAGATGCAGGTTCAGTCATGGGGCTACTACCCTACTGATGTGGGCTTCCCTGGTGGCTCAGATGGTAGAATCCCCCTGCAGTGTGGAAGACCTGGGTTCGATCCCTGGGTTGGGAAGATCTCCTGGAGGAGGGCATGGCCACCCACTCCAGTATTCAGGCCTGGAGAATCTCCATGGACAGGGGAGCCTGGTGGGCTACAGTCCATGGGGTCACAAAGAGTCGGACATGACTGAGCAACTAAGCACAGCGCAGCATATTCATCAATAGAAACATTTTAATTTGAGTTATTCTGTGGTTTAATGTGAACTAAATGTGTGTTTTTTTTGGGGGGGGGGGCTTGGTCATGTTAAACCTGGAAATTAATTTTCTCAGTGTGTATAATCTCTTATTTCTTAAATTATGTGCAATTTTAGTCTGTTGAGTAAGTATGTTATTGACTTAGAAATGTACACCACTTTTTTCTATACTTTCCTCAAATTTGAACTACTTTGATACAAGTATTTAATCTGGTATCTATAAAAGGATATGAAAAATTAAGAAATTTAAATTTGTTTTTGTATTTCCTAATTTGTTGAAAATCACAGAAAAGTCCAGTAGAGCCCAAACTCTTATGAAATGCCTAATGCGATCCTACATCTATATATAAATGTGTGTGTGTGTGTGGAACTGAATTTTATTCATTTTTATGGGTTATTTCTTAATTCTTTGTATTTTTACATTATCATGGTCAGACCTGGGAACTTTATTTTCAAAAAGAATCCCTGTAATACCATTAGTTTTTAAGGATTATAGAATGGTAATGTTTTAAATATTAAATTTATCAATATTTTAGACTGTCATGAAATATATATGTTATATCAATGTTTGGGGGAAAAGTAAAAAATATATTCTCTTACAAAGATTATTCCATTTTGAAATTAGCTATTTTTTAACAATCTATTGTCATTTAAAATTGGAGATAAAAAATATCAAGAAGTGGTATAACAGGATGCTTCAGCTCTAAAGAGCAGAAAGCCCAACCGAAAGTCCCCTAAACAATGAAGAGTTTTTAAACTTGCATAACAGGAAGTCTGGGCACAGGGCCAGGTCACTGGGGTCAGTGTGGATAGACGCTCCTTCCATCTTTGTGGTCCAACAGCCTTACCATATCAGCTTGGTCCTAGGGCGAGTCCCCTCAGTGTCACAGAATGGTTGCTATAGCTCCAGACATCCAGGTTTCCTTCAATGAATGTGTTATTAGAGGAGAAAACCTTTTCCTGGTGTTTCCTCATATCTCCTTGATCACAGAAATGGAATTATTATAATTGGTAAGCAGCAACCATGATTTACCTTCCCAGACTAGACCATGTGTTTCCTGACTGCAGCACAGTGAATACTGGAACAAAGCTAGGACTTGGGTGGCCAGCAAGGGAGGGGTACAGGGTAGAGGTTGTGTTCTTATATGCAGATTTCAGATAACCAAAGATTCTTCAGTTCCTTAAAAGAGCCATATTTTCTCTTGCTTTTAGGACCTTCTTATTGCTGTCTGGAATCTACTCCTAATAGATTCTCATCTTTTAACTCCGAGCTTAGCTATAGCTTCTTTGGGGAAGTCTCTCTAAATGTGATTAAAAAAAAAAAAAAAAAAAGGAGACTTTAAGGCAAAGCACTGTTACAGATAAATTACCTTTATAATGATAAAGGTTGTGTCCCCAAGAAGTGATAACAATTCTATACATGTCCACATTTAGCAACCTAAGTCAAGCTATAGTATAAAGTTGTATAGTATAAAATCGTATAACAATTGCAGAACTTGACTAAGTAAATGGGAATGTTGACAAATTTTAACCATAATAGGAGATTTTAGCCTACTTATAATTACTAGAAGCAGACAAAATACATACATACATACATATATATATATATATATATACATGCACTGAGGTTGGGTCACATGGCATCAGTTTCTCCCGGGGACACAAAAGGAGTGGTCCCCTCCCACCTCCCTGTGGGAGTCAGGAGAAGCTAGCATAAGTAGTAGAAGTGGGGCTCCCCAGGCGGCGCTAGTGGCAAAGAACCTGCTTGCCAGTGCAGGAGACATGAGGGACGTGTGTTCGATCCCTGGGTCAGGACAATCCCCTGGAGGAGGGCACGGCAACCCACTCCAGAGTTCTTGCCTGGACCATCCCATGGACAGAGGAGCCTGGTGGGGGTGGGGGCGATAGTGTGCCTAACACTGTGTGGTTTAAAAAGTGTGCAAAAACAATTGTGCTTAATCATGAAGATACTTCTGATGTGGAGTATGAGAAGGCTGCTTTCAGCACGTGTCCATTTGACCTCCTGATGGGGGACAGATCTGATGCGATTAGGCAAATATGTAAATCAAAAGAAGAAACTTAAAATAGAAGTTTGGAAAGGAGGAAATATCCCTTATTATTCACAGGTGGAGAAGATGGAGAAGCTCTGCAGAGTCAACAAAACCAAGGCCTGGAGCCGGCTGCGGCTCAGAGCGCCAGTTCCTCACTGAGAAGCTCAAGCGTAAACTGAAGAAAGTAGGGAAAACTGGTGGGGCTTACAGGTACAACTGCAGTCGAATCCTTGTGATTATACAGTGAAAGTGACACATAGATTCAAGGGATTAGATCCACTAGGTGGAATGCCTGAAGAACTATGGATAGAGGTTTGTAACATTGTACAGGAGGTAGTCACAAAAACCATCCCAAAGACAAAGAAATGCGTGGTGGCAAAGTGGTTGTCTGAAGAGGCTTTACACACAGCTGAGGAAAGAAGACAAGCAAAAAGCAAGGGAGAAAGGGAAAGATATACCCAACTGAATGCAGAGTTCCAGAGAAAAACAAGGAGAAATTAGGCCTTCTTAAATGAACACTGCAAAGAAGTAGAGGAAAACAATAGAATGGGAAAGACTAGAGATCTCGTCAAGAAAATTGGAGATAGCAAGGGAACATTTCATGCAAGGATGGGCATGATAAAGGACAGAAATGGTAAGGACCAAACAGAAGCAGAAGAGCTTAAGGAGAGGTGGTAAGAATACACAGAAGAAATTTATAAAAAAGGTCTTAATGACCTGGATAACCACGATTGTGTGATCACTCATCTAGAGTCAGACATCCTGGAATGTGAAGTCAAATGGGCCCTAGGAAGCATCACTATGAACAAAGCTAGTGGAGATGAGGGAATTCCAGCTGAGCTATTTCAAATCCTAAAAGATGATGCTGTTAAAGTGCTGCACTCAATATGTCAGCAAATTTGGGAAACTCAGCAGTGGCCACAGAACTGGAAAAGGTCAGTGTTTATCATAGTCCCAAAGAAGGGCAGTGCCAGAGAATGCTCAGACTGCTGCACAGTTGTGTTCATTCCGTATGCTAGGAAGGTCATGCTCAAAGTCCGTAAAGCCAGGGTTAAGCAGTATGTGAACCAAGAACTTCCAGATGTACAAGTTGGGTTTAGAAAAGGCAGAGGAACCAGAAATCAAATTTCCAACATTTGTTTGATTATAGAGAAAGCACAGGAATTCCAGAAAAACATCTACTTCGCTTCATTGACTATACAAAAATCTTTGACTATGTGGATCACAATAAACTGTGGAAAATTCTTAAAGAGATGGGAATACCAGACCACCTTACCTGTCTCCTGAGAAACCTGTATAGAGATTAAGAAGCAACAGTTAGAACAAGATATAGAACAACAGACTGGTTCAAAATTAGGAAAGGAATGTGTTAAAACTGTATATTGTCACTCTGTTTATTTAACCTATGTGCAGAGTACATCATGTGAAATCCTGGGCTGGATGAATCACAAACTGGAACCAAGACTGAAATATCAACAACCTCAAATATGATATCACTCTAATGGCAGAAACTTAAGAGAAACTAAAGGGCTTCTTGATAAAAGTGAAAGAGGAGAGTGAAAAAGTTTGCTTAAAACTCAACATTCCAAAAACTATGGCATCTGGTCCCATCACTTCATAGCAAATAGATGGGGAAAAACTGGAAACAATGACATATTTTCTTTTCTTAGGTCCAAAATCACTGAGGACAGTGACTGCAGTCATGAAATTAAAAGACATTTGCTCTTTGGAAGGAGAGCTATGACAAACCTAGATGGCATATGAAAAAACAAAGACATCATTTTGCCAACAAAAATCCATATAGTCAAAGCTGTGGTGTTTCCAGTAGTCATGCATGTGAGAGTTACGGATGTGAGTTTGACCACAGAGAAGGCTGAGAGTCGAAGAGATGATGCTTTTGACCTGGGGTCCTAGAGAAGACTCTTGAGGGTCCCTTGGATAGCAAGGAGATCAGACTAGTCCATCCAAAAGGAAATCAACCCTGAATATTCATTGGAAGGACTGATGCTGAAGCTCCAGTACTTTGATCACCTGAGGAGAAGAGCCAACTCATTGGAAAAGACCCTGATGCTGGGAAAGATTGAAGGCAGGAGGAGAAGGGGCGACAGAGGATGAGATGGTTAGATGGCAGAACCGACTCAGTGGACAGGAGTTTGAGCAAACTCTGGGAGAGAGTGAAGGCCAGGGAAGCCTGCATGCTGCAGTCCATGGGGTTGTAAAAAGTGGGACACCCCTTACTGACTGAGCAACAAAACGACTGTGGACAAAGGAAAATCCCCAAAATTGATAGAGAAATTGTTCAAGTTAACGACTAATTTTAGGAGTTGGCTTAGCCTGGCCCCTCATAACCAAATAGCATCATCTGGGTGGCTTAAACAATAGAAATTTATTTTTTCACAGTTCTGAAGGTTAGAAATCCAAGATCAAGATGCCAACTTGGTTGGGTTTGGTGAGAGCTCTCTTTCTGGCTTATAGGTGGCTGGCTTTCCACCTTGTCCTAAGGGGAGGGCAGAGGACACGCAAACTTTGCGAGGTCTGCTCTCTGAGGATACTCACCCCACCATGAGGACCAGGTGGAATGTTCTTTATAGGGAGACAGTGCACTTAAAAACATTCACTGTGCATCATATTACTTTATGTGATTTTATTCTTAAAAATTTGTGAATTAGTTGGGAAAAAAAAATCCTGCCAGGTGGCTTACTACTTGACTTCCGAGCTGAATTTGCTCTCCAAAGGCCGAGCACCCTCTGGGACCCTGTCATCATGCCCTTGCTACCACTCCTCTGAGTCACTGTTTCGTGAATTTAGGCGGTTTACGTTTGTGAGGAACTCTGTGCTCAAATTTTAATCCAAGTCAAACTGTGCAAGATTCTCTAAAGAGAATTGCCAGAAGATTTGTGTTCTCATGGATTATATCAGATGTCCATTACAATGAGAATCTAATCTAGTGTGTGAATTGGGTATTGGTTTTAGTATATATTCAGCCTGCTTCTGACTTTTTAGTGTCTGGAATTTATCCAAGCATAACTGAAAAGTGAAATTTGTACTCAATATAGTCCACGTTTCTAGTAATTCCTGCATGTGTGTGAGCACAACTTCTGTGCCGCACGCAGCCCTGAGTATACACAGAAGAAACATAGTTTTGCTTGTGTGGAAAACCGACTCCTCAAACCACCACTTAGTTTAAGGAACATGATGGATTTGGGGGCCACGTAGTACTGCAGTCACTGCTGGTGTGTCTTTATCACTGTCAGCCGGCAAGTGGGAGACTCAGAAGAGTTGGCCGCTGCTGCTTTGCTCAGTTCCTTTATTTCACGTGAACACCAGGCGATGGGAAAACCCACGACATGGCATCAGTCTTCTGTCTGCATACCGGCAGGTGTGGTGTTCTTTCTGCCTGCACGCCTAAACTTTGCTGTGCTGTGCTGTGCTCAGTTGCGTCCGATTCTTTGCGACACCAAAAGTAGCCCACCAGACTCCTCTGTCCGTGGGGATTCTCCAGGCCAGAACACTGGAGTGAGTTGCCATGCCCTCTTCCAGGGGCTCTTCCTAACCCAGAAATTGAACCCAGGTCTCCTGCTTTGCAGGCTGATTCTTTGACATCTGAGCCACCAGGGAAGCCCAAGAATACTGGAGTGGATAGCCTATCCCTATTCCAGGGGATCTTCCCAATCCAGGAATCGAACTGGGTCTCCCATATTGCAGGCAGACTCTTTACCAGCTTAGTTAGCAGGGAAGCCTGGACCTTTTCTAGAAGCTTCCAAATCTATATATTTTTGCAAAGTCATATTTTGATGTAAAGTTCTGGTTTGTTTTCTTGTAAATGTTTGTTTGGTGTGTTGGTTGGTTGCTTGTTTGGTTGATTGGTTGTTAATTGTTTGGTTGATTGGTTAGTTGGTTGGTTGGTTTTTTAGTTGTTTGGTTGGTTATTTGGTTGTTTGCTTGATTGTTCGCTTATTGTTGGTTTGTTGATTGGTTAGTTGTTTGGTTGTTTGGTTGGTTATTTAGTTGGTTGGTTGGTTGTTACGTTAGTTGTTTGTTTGGTTATTTAGTTGCTTGTTTGTGTGGTTGTTTAGATGATTGGTTGATTGGTTTGTTGTTTAGTTGCTTGGTTGGTTGGTTGATTGGTTGTTTGGTTATTTAGTTGCTTGTTTGTTTAGTTGGTTGGTTGGTTGATTGGTTGTTTGTTTAGATGCTTGGTTGATTGGTTGGTTGGTTGTTTAGTTGCTTGGTTGGTTGGTTGGTTGGTTGTTTAGTTGCTTGCTTGTTTGTTTGTTTAGTTGGTTGGTTGATTGGTTGGTTGGTTGGTTGTTTAGATGCTAGGTTGGTTGATTGGTTGTTTTGTTGTTTGGTTGTTTAGTTGCTTGTTTGGTTGGTTGATTAGTTGTTTTGTTTGTTTAGTTGCTTGGTGGTTTGGTTGGTTGGTTGGTTGGTTATTTAGTTGCTTAATTGGTTATTTGGTTGGTTGCTTGGTTAGTTGTTTGTTTGGTTATTTAGTTGTTTGTTTGGTTGTTTAGATGCTTGGTTGGTTGCTTGTTTGTTTAGTTGCTTGTTTGGTTGTTTAGTTGCTTGGTTGGTTGGTTGATTGGTTGGTTGTTTAGTTGCTTGTTTGTTTAGTTGGTTGGTTGGTTGATTGGTTGTTTGGTTGGTTGGTTGTTTAGATGCTTGGTTGGTTGTTTGATTGGTTGTTGGTTTGTTTAGTTGCTTGTTTGTTGGTTGGTTGGTTGGTTGGTTGGTTGATTGGTTGTTTTATTGTTTGGTTATTTAGTTGCTTGTTTGGTTGGTTGTTTGGTTGGTTGATTAGCTGTTTGTTTAGTTGCTTGGTGGTTTGGTTGGCAGTTTGGTTGGTTGGTTGCATCCAATCTAAGTTGCAGGACATGAACTCTCTAGTTGTGGCTCACAGCTTAGTTGCTCCAAGGAACATGGGATCTTAGTTCCCTGACCAGGGGTCAGACCCATGTTTCCTGTGTTGCCAGGCAGATTCTTAGCCACGGCAGCACCAGGGAAGTCAGAAAATTGTGGTTTAAAGCCTGTAGTAAGGACTTCCCTGGTGGTCCAGTGGTTTGAAATCCACCTGCCAATGCAGGGTGCTGCTGCTGCTGCTGCTAAGTTGCTTCAGTCGTGTCCGACTCTGTACAACCCCATAGATGGCAGCCCACCAGGCTCCCCCGTCCCTGGGATTCTCCAGGCAAGGACACTGGAGTGGGTTGCCATTTCCTTCTCCAGTGCATGAAAGTGACAAGTGAAAGGGAAGTTGCTCAGTCGAGTCCATCTCTGTGCGACCCCAGAGACTGCAGCCTCCCAGGCTCCCCCATCCCTGGGAGTCTCCAGGCAAGGACACTGGAGTGGGTTGCCATTTCCTTCTCCAATGCATGAAAGTGACAAGTGAAAGGGAAGTTGCTCAGTTGAGTCCGACTCTGAGTGACCCCATAGACTGCAGCCCACCAGGCTCCCCCGTCCCTGGGGTTCTCCAGGCAGGAGCACTGGAGTGGGTGCCGTTGCCTTCTCCGCCAGTGCAGGGTACACAGGTTCAGTTTGTGGTTTGGGAAGACTCCACATGCCGTGTAGCAACGAAGCCCACGCACGACTACTGAGTCTTTGCTCTAGAGCTCGTGCTCCGCAACGAGAGGCCCCACAGAGAGAAGCCCAGCCACCACTACTAGAGAAAACCTGGAAACAAAGAGCCCGTGCCGCCGGAAGTCAGCAACATGTGTTGAGCACTGTGTTCAGCAGACACCTGGAGCCCCAGCGGCCCTGCAGACCCCCGTCTGCTCGCCCCTCTCCCAAGCCCAGGAGGGGAGGGTGTGGATCAGGGGTGGGACCAACTGTCCGCAGCTCCTGCTTGTGGGCAACGATAGCGCTTTAAACGCTGAATGCCTGGTGGTGTGCTCTCTTAGGCTAGGTCTGAGGTGGCGCCACGATGCTGCACTGCCAGCTGCTCTCTGCTGAGCCCACCGGGCTCTCCACGCAGCTGAGCCAGTCAGTCTTGGAATTTGTGTTTTCATTTATTTTGTTGTGCTCTTTCAGGGATTATCTCTCTGATTTTTTTTCACCTTTTCTAGAAGGCTTTGCCATCATGAGTTCTGTCTGTATGTACACGCGTGTGCATATATGTGTGTTTGAGCCCATGTCCTTGTAAACAGCACGAGGCCCTCCTGTAGGCTGGTCGCCTTGGAGCCTGGGCCCTGCTGGTGAACGTGCTCCTGTCCACTTCTGTCCTGCCGCGGTGGCCTCTGTAGCCACCAGGGCCGACGTGCGCACTGTTTTACTTTACACATGAGGAATGAATGTGGGGTCGTGCTGTGCTACTAGCTCGTTTGCTGTGAAGTAAGTCCTTTCTGACGTAGGTGAGTCCAGCAGGTCATACGACTGTTTCCTGTCACACAAGCTCTGGGAGTCCCCGTCTCTGCCTCCACATGCTTGCAGACTCTGTCTCTGAACACCGAGCTCACGTAGTGCTTCTTACTTCAGAAGGGCTTCAGCCAAATGCACGGTACCCCACAACTCATGCTGATGCTGGTAAGTGTCCCGGCTGGGCCAGCGGCCCCCTCTGAGCCCTGACTCGGCACCCCCGTCAGCAGGCCGTGGGGCCTGCCCTCCTCTGCATTGTGTCTCCTTCTGTAGAGAGACGGTGGCAAGACTCCTCTGCTTGGGTGGGAGGCTGCACACACGGGACTCCACCCTGCACACTCAGGTGAGGCCTTGCTCTCTTCTCGGAGGAGTGTCCCCTAGGGTTAGCGTGAGATACAGGCTCCCTGGAACTCTGTGTTTAGGTAACACCGAGGGCTTCCCTGTTGGCTCATACGGTAAAGAATCCACCTGCCAATTCAGGAGACTTGGGTTCTATCTCTGGGTCAGGAAGATCCTCTGGAGAGGGCATGGCAACCCACTCCAGTGTTCTTGCCTGGAGAATCCCATGGACAGAGGAGCCTGGTGGGCTACAGTCCATGGGATCACAAAGAGTCAGACACGACTGAGCAACCAACACTTTGACTTCTTTCACTTTCTGAGACCAGAGGTACTTAGGAGGTGAGACTCTAAATTAATCACGTTCCTTACCTTCACATTTTATTTTGTGAATAAGAGTTGGAGAAAGCATTGGGTGCCTGTGTTTCTGAGCAGCCACAGAGGGACGGCGTTTCTGGGGGGTGTTTGCTTTGGTGCTGGGCTCCCTTCTGGGAGGGCTTTGAGTTAGCAGAGCCCTGAGGAGACGCGTTTTCTCGCAGGAATTTGATTTGGTGTGTCTGCATTCCCTGTGTGAATGGGACGTTGCTTTGCCATTTCAAACCCGAGGCCCCGCTGCCCACAGGAGGACGCCAGGGCCGGCCTGCTGGAGGCCAGGCTGGAGAAGCACTGAGGTCCAGCAGACAGGCCTGCATTCTTGCCGCGTCTGCCTGCGGAGTTCGCTTATCAAAGCACTTTATCGCTGGGAGGGGATGTGGGTTAAGCACTGCACTGGGCTCTGGCTCCCTGGCTCCCTGTCTCCCTGTCTGGCTGTCAGCAAACAGCTGCTTCTCAGCAAGCACGCCGTGCCGCCCGCCCGCACAGAGCTGGGGACAAAACCCGCTTTGTGTCCCGTGTGGAGGGTGGGGGGTGGGCTTCGGGAAGAGGGGCGAGTTCCCGCTTTGGGAGGGCGTCTTGGGTGAGCAGGTCTTTCCCTCTTCATTTCAAGGTTCAAGGTTAACTTTAAAAGCATGGCTTCCCTGAGCAGGCCAGCCGCAGATACGCTGTGGCAGAGCGCACGGGACATGAGTCCCTGCGGACGCTCACGCTGTGTGTGGCAGCGCCTTCTCGGCCACTTTTCCTTCTCCTCCCCCCTTGCCTTCCTTCACTCCTCATCCTCCTGTGGCCGTCTCGGGCGACCTGAGAGATGATGTGCCACGTAACAGCGGGCACATGCGTCAGGAAGCCCAGCCCTGGTGTTTGTAGACCCCAGGGAGCAGCAGAAGCAAATCCCAGGACAGAGTCTCTGTTCAGGATGCGGGGGCTCCCAGCCCGGCCTCATCTGTAGAAGCTACTCTGTGCGTCGCTGGACAGGGAGGACAGTCACTCAGGTTCCTCCTCCTGGACACAGGGCCGGGTCCAGTCCTCCTGCCCCCGGGATCTCTGCCCCTCCCCGTCAGCTCCCTTCACTGCCCCGTCACCGCCTCATGGAAGCTGCCAGTACACAGCCCCGTCCCGGGGCCCAGGGTGAGCGCAGCCCTGTGGCGTGTCACGAGAGCTCGCTCCAGGGGGCCGTTCATTTGAGGCTCTTGGTACTGCAGGAAAACACAGTTCTGACGGATTCACAGGCTGGAAGCGAGGCTGCCCTGCCTTCCTCGTGGGCCCTTTGTGAGGCTCCGCCAGGATTTCCATCTCTCCCCGCTGCACCTCCCGACACATGGACGAGTTCCGTTCTCAGAGCGCATCCGCAAGTTCAGCTCAGGGAGCCTAGGAACCCACGCGCAGCTGGCTGTGTAGGACTGCAATAGGTTCAGGGGACTTCTCACAGAAACGCTGCGTAACGAACAAATGTGAAAAAGGAAGGGAGCACGGGGCCTTGAGAACTAGGGTGGCGCAGTGCTGGCATCCAGGGCTGCCCTGAGTGACCGGGCAGGACGAGCTCCTGACTGAGGGCAGGGGCGCGGGGAACGGTGGAGCTGGAGGGGCGTCCCTCACAGGGACAGGGAGGCGGGCTGCAGCGTCACGCCTGCCGCTGACGGGACGCACGTTCGCGTCTTTGAAAGTTGGGGCTCGCAGGCTCGTGTGCTGGGGACGCGGTGTGCTTCCTCGTCTCCTCTCTTCACAGCGCAGCACGCCCGGGCGCGGGGGCCGCCGGCGCGGGTGCTGTGCGAGCTCCGGGCCTGCGCAGTGCAGGCGCGCGGTTCCCCCGGGTGCGCTGCGGGTGGAGACGCCTCAGCTGGAGCGGCCGCTCTTGCCCTGTATCCCCCACGTTAGTTTCTTACCTGCTTCCTGCCTCCGTAAAACAGTTCCAAGTGGAGCGTACTAGAGTTTATTCTAAACGTTACTTCTGAGAGTGCCTTTCGGACACACGAGATCGTGTGTCCACACTCAGCTGGGGAGCTCTGCTTCCTGGGCTTTGCAGGGATGTCCAGAGCACTGGAGGCGCTCAGGTCTTCCCACAGCAGCTTTCTTCACAGCGTGTTTTTCCTACAGAACACTCGTCCTGGGTAAACTGCTTATCCTCGGTATATACTATATTTACTTCCTGACATTTATGGAAAGAAAATTATCATGAATCAGCATATATGATTCTATTGTTTAAAACTCTGGCGTTTTGCCTGGAGCCCCACTTGTCCGGAGTGGACACACACACTACTGAGTAGCCGGGAAGTGCTGTGTGCTCAGTTTTTGTGGACAGCAAAGCCGGGTGGTGGGAGCTCTGAGGGTCCCTGAGACAGACCTGCCCACGTGGCGTCGCACGGAGTTCTTGGCACCAACCGCTGACCAGCCTGGTGCTGTCCCTGGAACAGTGAAGAGCGATGGTTTGCTTCCAGTTAGCAAACATATTAAGGGATCAATAAGCTGGTTTATTAATTCCATGTGAGTTTATAAAAGACAGCTTGGTGATCTGTGATGCTGATGTATTTAGATCTTTATCCAGTCAGATCCTACTTTATCAACACCTTGATATCTTAAATACTTTACACAGAAGGGTAAATCTCCTTAAGAGGGTTTTTTTTTACCCTTTAATTAAATCTCCCTTATTTCCTTCATTGACTCAAAAAGAGAGTGGAGGGATTGCTGATTTTCATTAGACAAAAAATACAAATATTAAACTAAAGTTGGGTGGCAGGAAAGCACTGTCTGTTCCCTGTAGCAGCAGGACAGATGAAGGCTGAGGCTCCCTCAACCACTGGCTGCAGACGTGGACTTACTTGTGGGGAGGGGTTTGGGGAACCTTGTTCCACCCGCTGGCGTTTTCTGTGTCCTTAGAACGTGGCTGTGGTGCTAAGACCAAGAGCCCTGACAGTGGGAAGAGAACAACAGATGATCCCTGGGAGATGGAGGGAGACACAGTGCAGGGCTGACTCGCTGGGTGAGCCTTGAAGGACGGAGGGCTTCAAGCCTCGGGAGATGAGGAGGAGGGGAGCTCTGATCAGAAGCACCGACTGAGGCGAGCCAGCAGCAGAGGGCAGGCCTGCCTGCCGCTGTCCCACAGCCAGGCCCGTCCTCCACGGGATGGCCTGGCGGGCCAGTGGGACCAGACCCTGCATGGGGTGTGAATTTGGGGCGATGCGATGCTGTGCACATGAAGAATTTTGTTCAGCTGCCAGTTACAGGGAATCCTGGAAAACCGCTTAAATAAGTGTGCTTTTCTCATGAGGCAGGAGGGTTGGGAAGGCCAGACCAGCGATGTCTCTGTCTGTTCCTGGTGCCGCCAGGGGTGGGCGGCCCCTCCTGCTCCCCGCAGCGCCCTCGCACGTGTCCTCTCTCGGTCTCGGGGTGTCTCCTCGCTTGGGCAGGGGTCCCACACGGCACTTGGAGAACTGCAGCTCTAGGTGCCTGGGTGCAGACTGTGGCCCCCGGGCTCAGCCCTGAGATGGGAGAGGCCGTCTCGCTCTCCCTGACAGCCTCAGGGAGAGAACCCAGGTGAGCGCTCCGGGCGGCGGGTGCCGTCCCCTTGCAGGCCGTGCGGCCGTTGGCATGGCTGGCTCCAGGACGGTGCTGTCACCCCAGGAGGTACCCCCACACCTGTTAGGGTCACTGTTCACTCCAAGCCCCTCAAGCCCCTGGCACCTCTCCACGTCGATTCTGCTCTGGACATTGCAAATAAGTGGATCCTAGAATATGTGCTCTTCTGTAACTGACAGTTATTGCATTTTTTAAAGGTTGTAAAAGACACGCAGAGAATAGACAACGACAGAGACTGTCTGTGGCCTGTGAAGCTTAAATGATTGACCATCTGACCTTTAACAGAAATGCCTGCCGACCCCTGTTACAGATCAATGTGCATTTCTGATCAGAAAGAAGTTTTTGAGCATGAATATCCTGTATACACACCACATGCATTTACACAAGGACATGCATTTATGGATTATATATGCTTAATCCTGTACCACATATTTGTATGTTGTAAATCATTCAACTCAAAAATGAAAGATAAATATAAAAGCTAAAAAGTTTTTCCGTATCTCTGTGAGCCATTATATATTCCTCTCAAGGGGCATATACTATGTTCAGGATTGGTGGTGCCAAAATATTTATTTATAAATAGACTGCATTAGAAGCATGCTGGCATTTATCAAAAATACACTATCCAGACCTCCCTCCATCTCAGAGCTACTGAAACAGACTCTTTAGTAGTTGAATCCTGGGATTTCCCTGGTGATCCAATGGTTAAGAATCTGCCTTGCAATGTAGGGGACGTGGGTTCAATCCCTGGTCAGGGAACTAAGATCCTACATGCTGTGGAACTTAAACTAAGCCCCTGCACCAAGAAGAAAGAGCCTGCATGATGCTACTAAGACCCAGTGCAGCCAGATAATTTTTTTTTTTTTTTTTTTAAGAAATTGAACCCAGGACCCTGCATTTTGATAGGAAGCCCCAGTGACTCTGATGAGGAGTCTGGGTCAGGTGCCATGGCTGTACGCCTTTAGGCCCCTGGCGCAAGGTGTGGGAAGATGATGCAGCAAAGGCTGAGGCATGGAGCCTCAGATGCTGAACTCCTTTAGAAAGTGAATTTCCAGAAACTTTTATGTCATGAGAGCAGCCTTTTAAGTTTCCTCTTAGGAATCAAACGTTGCCACTTGCCCCTCGGGATGCGCTGTAAGAGACTTCTGGAGAGGGGACAGAAAAGAGAGCAACCTTGGACCGGTGATGCAACAAAGAATTTGTCCACACCTGACGGGTTCCGACATGCTTGTTTCCAGAACATCCATACCGGTTTCCTTGGACAGAAATAATGAGACCGTCCCTCCCGCCTCCCAGCAAACAGCCTGGTGATTTTTGAGGGAAGTAGATACTGCTCTCGTTTATTGATTCAAGAGCAGAATAAGAGATGCTGTGGGACCTTCTCATGGAGCTCTTCACTATCAACCGCACAAGGGCGTGTACGGCGTCTGTCAGCAGTGGTCCTCCACTGAGGAGTGAGCCCGCGACTCAGTGAGTGTGCACTTACTACTCCTCTGGTCTTGTGGTCTGGCTCAAGTGACAGGTGAAGAAAATTATCAATTTAAAATAATCCAGGAAAGGAAACG
Source organism: Tragelaphus eurycerus (assembly GCA_935064755.1). NCBI lineage: Eukaryota > Metazoa > Chordata > Mammalia > Artiodactyla > Bovidae > Tragelaphus > Tragelaphus eurycerus. The sequence goes on along the minus strand of CAKXYN010000031.1, from coordinate 1,142,550 downwards.
GCCAGAATTCTGAGGGCCTCAGTCTATCCTTTCCTGTGTGATTCAGCTGATTATGAGAGTTAATATGCTCTTCCCTTTGAGTAAATGCCAGTAACGTAGTTTACCCACATGTGAGATGAATTTTAATTTTACTTTCATTTTTGTGGCTTTTAATTCAAAAATGTTAAAAATGAGATTTGAAAAACCCCAAATTGTTAAAATTTTTTCGTGGCACCTTCTTCTTGGTAGAGTGAGTATATGCTGCTACTGCTGAGTCGCTTCAGTCGTGTCCGACTCTGCGCGACCCCATAGATGGCAGCCCACCAGGCTCCCCCGTCCCTGGGATTCTCCAGGCAAGAACACTGGAGTGGGTTGCCATTTCCTTCTCCAGTGCATGAAAGTGAAAAGTGAAAGAATAGTTGCTCAGTCGTGTCCGACTCTTAGCAAACCCATGGACTGCAACCCACCAGGCTCCTCTGCCCATGGGATTTTCCAGGCAGGAGCACTGGAGTGGGGTGCCATTGCCTTCTCCAAGAGTGAGTATATAGCAGATCACTAAGAGGAACTGCTCCGTATCTGTCAGGATGAGTTATATTCCAAATGCTGACAGTGTTTCTACTGTGACCTTGTGGAAGACATTGCAGCTAGCAGCGGATTATCAGTTTTACAATAATGAGCGGAGATCTTACTAATGATGTTGATGATTAAACCAGAATCCTTGTGAACAAGTCACTGCTTTTCTTGTTTGCATGTGTGTATATCAGCGATCAATGCAAAGAAATAGAGGAAAACAACAGAATGGGAAAGACTAGAGATCTCTTCAAGAAACTCAGAGATACCAAAGGAACACTTCATGCAAAGATAGGCTCGATAAAGGACAGCAATGGTATGGACCTAAGAGAAGCAGAAGATATTAAGAAGAGATGGCCAGAATACACAGAAGAGCTGTACAAAAAAGATCTTCACTACCCAGATAATCACGATGGTGATTATCTGACCTAGAGCCAGACATCCTGGAATGTGAAGTCAAGTGGGCCTTAGAAAGCCTCACTATGAACAAAGCTAGTGGAGGTGATAGAATTCCAGTTGAGCTATTTCAAATTCTGAAAGATGATGCTGTGAAAGTGCTGCACTTAATATGCCAGCAAATTTGGAAAACTCAGCAGTGGCCACAGGACTGGAAAAGGTCAGTTGTCATTCCAATCCCAAAGAAAGGCAATGCCAAAGAATGCTTAAACTACCACACAATTGCACTCATCTCACACGCTAGTAAAGTAATGCTTACAATTCTCCAAGCCAGGCTCCAGCAATATGTGAACGTGAACTTCCTGATGTTCAAGCTGGTTTTAGAAAAGGCAGAGGAACCAGAGATCAAATTGCCAACATCTGTTGGATCATGGAAAAAGCAAGAGAGTTCCAGAAAAACATCTTTCTGCTTTATTGACTATGACAAAAAGCCTTTGACTGTGTGGATCACAATAAACTGGAAAATTCTGAAAGAGATGGGAATACCAGACCACCTGATCTGCCTCTTGAGAAATTTCTATGCAGGTCAGGAAGCAACAGTTAGAACTGGACATGGAACAATAGACTGGTTCCAAATAGGAAACGGAGTTCGTCAAGGCTGTATATTGTCACCCGGTTTATTTAACTTCTATGCAGAGTACATCTTGAGAAATGCTGGACTGGAAGAAACCCAAGTTGGAATCAAGATTGCCGGGAGAAATATCAATAACCTCAGATATGCAGATGACACCACCCTTATGGCAGAAAGTGAAGAGGAACTAAAAAGCCTCTTGATGAAGGTGAAAGTGGAGAGTGAAAAAGTTGGCTTAAAGCTCAACATTCAGAAAACTAGGATCATGGCATCTGGTCCCATCACTTCCTGGGAAATAGATGGGGAAACAGTGGAAACAATGTCAGACTTTATTTTTTCGGCTCCAAAATCACTGCAGATGGTGACTGCAGCCATGAAATTAGAAGACCCTTACTCCTTAGAAGGAAAGTTATGACCAACCTAGATAGCTTATTCAAAAGCAGAGACATTACTTTGCCAACAAAGGTCCATCTAGTCAAGGCTGTGGTTTTTCCTGTGGTCATGTATGGATGTGAGAGTTGGACTGTGAAAAAAGCTGAGTGCCAAAGGATTGATGCTTTTTACCTGTGGTGTTTGAAAAGACTCTTGAGAGTCCCTTGGACTGCAAGGAGATCCACCCAGTCCATTCTAAAGGAGATCAGCCCTGGGATTTCTTTGGAAGGAATGATACTAAAGCTGAAACTCCAGTACTTTGACCACCTCATGCGAAGAGTTGACTCATTGAAAAGACCCTGATGCTGGGAGGGATTGGGGGCAAGAGGAGAAGGGGACGACAGAGGATGAGATGGCTGGATGGCATCACTGACTTGATGAACATGAGTCTGAGTGAACCCCGGGAGTTGGTGATGGACAGGGAGGCCTGGCGTGCTGTGATTCATGGGGTCACAGAGAGTCAGACACAACTGAGCGACTGATCTGATCTGGTCTGATCTGATCTATATGTGTGTGTGTGTGTGTGTGTGTGTGTGTGTGTGTGTGTATATATATAAAATACATATACATATACATATATACATTTACTTTTGCATGCTCCCTAAGGGCAAGGATCATTGTTCTCTGGTATATGCCTAGAACCTAATAATGTCTACCTTCAGTAAAAATTTAATGAATGAATAGACTCCAGAACTTATTTGAAAAGGATTTTCAGAAATACGGAGAAGTGTGATGATACGTACAGTATGCCAAGAGAAAATAAATTCGGCATTGTTACGGGAGAAACTGAGATGCTGGGAAAGAAGCGAAGGACAGCAGTCCCGAGGATGAGATCAGAGCGTAGCTCACAGACGCGGCCTTCTGTGGACGCCCGGCAAAGGCTGTGCATTCGACACTGGGGTGCCCAGCTGCACAGGATTGTGTATCAGGAGGATAAAAGGCTGTGTAGATTTACTGTCTCTGTGGGTATCCTTGACCTGGCTGCTCGCCTGTCAGAGGCTTGACATTGATCACAAGCAACCAAGGGATAGATTTGTGTGTGCATGGCCGGCCTGGCCCCACCCCCAGAGACGCGGCTCACAGCGTGTATGTGTCTTCCAGATGATGGACGGGGGCAGCAGATCCACAGACGGAGGACAGCAGAGTGTCCCCTTTTGCTAGGATTTTATTCTACCCTTTGATCATTGAGACATTCCCACATCTGTCCTGGCTCCTTGTGGATCTTTGTGTGTGCACCTTCAATAATAAGTTCTGATTGTAAGATTGCATGCTTTCAATGTACTTGAGTTCAGGAGAAAGGAGGCCGTGAGAAAAGTGGCTATTTATTTTTTTCATAAAGCATAATACTAAAATATTACCTGTATTTGCAAACTGGATCAAGACCATCCCCATGGAAAAGAAATGCAAAAAAGCAAAATGGCTGTCTGGGGAGGCTTTACAAATAGTTGTGAAAAGAAGAGAAGCGAAAAGCAAAGGAGAAAAGGAAAGATACAAGCATCTTAATGCAGAGTTCCAAAGAATAGCAAGGAGAGATAAGAAAGCCTTTCCCAGCCATCAATGCAAAAAATAGAGGAAAATAACAGAATGGGAAAGACTAGAGATCTCTTCAAGAAAATTAGAGATACCAAGGGAACATTTCACGCAAAGATGGGCTCGATAAAGGACAGAAATGGTATGGACCTAACAGAAGCAGAAGATATTAAGAAGAGGTGGCAAGAATACACAGAAGAACTGTACAAAAAAAGAGCTTCACTACCCAGATAATCAGTGATGGTGTGATCACTCACCTAGAGCCAGACATCCTAGAAGGCGAAGTCGAGTTGGCCTTAGAAAGCATCACTACAAACAAAGCTAGTGGAGGTGATAGAATTCCAGTTGAGCTATTTCAAATTCTGAAAGATGATGCTGTGAAAGTGCTGCACTCAGTATGCCAGCAAATTTGGAAAACTCAGCAGTGGCCACAGGATTGGAAAAGGTCAGTTGTCATTCCCATCCCAAAGAAAGGCAATACCAAAGAATGCTCAAACTACCACACAATTGCAGTCATCTCACACGCTAGTAAAGTAATACTCAAATTTCTCCAAGCCAGGCTTCAGCAATACATGAACCGTGAACTTCCAGATGTTCAAACTGGTTTTAGAAAAGGCAGAGGAACCAGAGATCAAATTGCCAACATCTGCTGGATCATGGAGAAAGCAAGAGAGTTCCAGAAAAACATCTCTTTCTGCTTTATTGACTATGCCAAAGCCTTTGACTGTGTGGATCACAATAAACTGGAAAATTCTGAAAGAGATGGGAATACCAGACCACCTGATCTGCCTCTTGAGAAATTTCTATGCAGGTCAGGAAGCAACAGTTAGAACTGGACATGGAACAACAGACTGGTTCCAAATAGGAAAAGGAGTTTGTCAAGGCTGTATATTGTCACCCTGTTTATTTAACTTCTATGCAGAGTACATCTTGAGAAATGCTGGACTGGAAGAAACCCAAGTTGGAATCAAGATTGCCGGGAGAAATATCAATAACCTCAGATATGCAGATGACACCACCCTTATGGCAGAAAGTGAAGAGGAACTAAAAAAGCCTCTTGATGAAGGTGAAAGTGGAGAGTGAAAAAGTTGGCTTAAAGCTCAACATTGAGAAAACTAGGATCATGGCATCTGGTCCCATCACTTCCTGGGAAATAGATGGGGAAACAGTGGAAACAGTGTCAGACTTTATTTTTCTGGGCTCCAAAATCACTGCAGATGGTGACTGCAGCCATGAAATTAAAAGACGCTTACTCCTTGGAAGGAAAGTTATGACCAACCTAGATAGCTTATTCAAAAGCAGAGACATTACTTTGCCAACAAAGGTCCGTCTAGTCAAGGCTATGGGTTTTCCTGTGGTCATGTATGGATGTGAGAGTTGGACTGTGAAGAAAGCTGAGTGCCAAAGAATTGATGCTTTTGAACTGTGGTGTTGGAGAAGACTCTTGAGCGTCCCTTGGACTGCAAGGAGATCCAACCAGTCCATCCGAAAGGAGATCAGTCCTGGGTATTCATTGGAAGGACTGATGCTGAAGCTGAAACTTCAGTACTTTGGCCACTTCATGCGAAGAGTTGACTCATTGAAAAGACCCTGATGCTGGGAGGGATTGAGGGCAAGAGGAGAAGGGGACGACAGAAGATGAGATGGCTGGATGGCATCACCAACTCGATGGACATGAGTTTGAGTGACCTCCGGGAGTTGGTGATGGACAGGGAGACCTGGCGTGCTGCAATTCATGGGGTCACAAAGAGTTGGACATGACTGAGCGACTGTACTGAGCTGAACTGACAGCTGTATCTTTATATCTCCCAAATACATAACTAGGTTTCTCTACTTTTAAGTCAGAAGAGAAGCTTTAGTGTTTAAGGAAGGTGCCCATCTTTTCTGAGTGTCTTCTCCTCAGCCCCTCGGCCCCCAGGCTGGCCCAATTTAATAGACCCTGGACATGCGGGCCCGGTTTTCACAGCTGGGCTTTGCTCTCTCTCCCCAGAGGTCCTGAAGAGTCTTCTTCATGTTCTTCTTATTCTTCAAGAGTCTCACCTGCCTTGTTCTTGGTGAGAGTGTCCCTGATCACACATGTATGCATACATGCATACGCACAGGTCAGACACACATGTGTACACATGTATACATGCAAGTACACACATACACAGTTATGTGCATTACACATGCACACTCATGCATATACACACACGTGCACACACACATGCGTACACACACACACACTCTCCCCATCTTTCCCTCTCTTTTCCACAGCACTGGCCACAGACTTGAACACTATCAGTGTGTATCTTACCAGGGTCTCTGGGTGCCTCCTGGTGTCTACTCACCGTTGGACCTTCCGAGCCTACAGCGCGTGAACCTGAGACCAGGTTGTATTTGTTGGATGAATGAATTTCCGGCTTCTTCAGAGAAATTGATCAGCACTGGGCCTGGTTGCATTTCTGTATGGAGGCTGTCGTAGCAGGAAGGGTGAAGAGGTCTCCAGGCCATTGCTTCTTGAGGGGCTTGTGAGAAATAGAGGTCTTGGGTGCTTCTACAACCCCTGAACTTGACCCATGGCAGTCTGAGAAGCCCAGCATGGGGTGACCACATCCTCACCTGACCCACCTGAGTTACTATGCGACAGGCCCACCCCGTGGGCATTTGTGATCTGGTAGAGAATAAGGTGATCATTTTTATGTGTGAGAGAACTGACACAGTAACAGCTGATTTTGTTTGTAGTAAAGGACTTGGAGAGAAGGCTTGCTGTGGTGTCTGTACTGAGTCCTGGGGACGAGACTCCTGTCCCCGGCGCGTTACGTCTCAGGGCCTGTGGGCTGCACCACCCCCTCTCCAGGCCGTCTGCTGCCCTGCCACGTGCCCGCACTCGGTGAGGTGCGTTACAACCGCTCTGCTGTGCTTGTCCAGTGCACACGGCCTTGTTTGCAACCAACACGTGTTTTGGCAAGTGCACTACTTTTAAAAAACATCTATTACTTTCTTCACCAGAAAGTAATAGTTCCCAGGGAACTGTTACAACGAGTCTTAAAATTTCTTCTCTGCACACATGTCCTCTATCCCTGGAGAGCATGGGAGCCTCTGAGACTCATTGCGGTCAAGTCTGCTGCACAAACTCTGCTTGCCACAGATCCTTGGGGGAATCTTAGATAAGAAAACATTTTGTATTCATTTTATGTATGGAACCAGGTCCGTGTAAAATAAAAATCAAGATAACATCTCTCTGCAGATTCTCAGATGCTGAAATAAGAAACACTAAATTAAAGTTTGCCTTACTCATCTTTTTTTTTTTTCCTCCAAGTTTTCTTTTTTTTTAAGTCTTATCTGATTTTATTTTCTTTACTCATCTTTTTACTGACTTTCCAACCTCACAAATTTGATGCAGGTGTTCAAATGTACCAGCCCTCAAAATATTTCAAGAAATTGTGGATATATGGGTATTCTTGTTCACCCTCCTTTTTGAAAAAATCTTTTTAAAAAGTACAGACCAAAGGCACAGGCCCTTGTGGAGGAGGTGGATGGTACCCACGGGGACTGGAAGCCATGGCTGGCGATGCAGGAGATGCTATGGGCAGGGGCTCCGAAGTGGGCACTCTTTCCTCCTCCACGGCCTGTCCACTGTCCATACTGACCTGAAACGCTCATTATCTCATGGGGAGAAACAGCCCAGCAGATAAAATGCATGTCATCTGTTTGACAGCAGAGGTTTGCTCAGGACCAGATTAACATCGTGAAGGATCTCAGAGCTGGAAAACAATATTTCATGGTGCCTGTTCCACACTCTGATATTTAATTCCACATGACACAAGATTTAAATTCATGTGGGTTCTTTGAAATATTTTGACGTCAAGATGCTAGGAAACTTCATTGAGGATAAGCTTTTTTTCCTTTGGGATGACATGTGGAACTCCAAGCGTGTTCTCAGGCAGCCTGCTATGTGAGCCTGTGGTGGGTCGGGCCTGCCCCCAGCAGAGGATGCTCAGGAGTGTTCACGGTGGGAGTGATACCCACACAGGCCCGAGAGGGCGCACGTGCTTCCTGCCACTGAAGTCCTCCACAGCCCTGGCCTGCTGGCGCTGAGCTGGACCATCGATGCAGGTTTCCACCTGGTCCTCCCTCGTCATCAGGACAATTCTTGGAAGCCCCAGTTGTAATGGGTTTTTGCTGGGTGGGTAATTTATCTGCTTTCGCACGCCCGATAGTGAGAAAGAAGATGAGGGGTCAGAGGCAGGGCAAGCTGACAGTTGGATCGTCATCAGCTGAGTCATTAAGTAGGATTGTTAATTTTTTTTATTGTAGTTGGAAAATATCTGATTAGGGTGTATGAGAGATAGAAAGGGTGGAGGGGAGACAGAGGCAGAGAATGGAAGAAGCCCAGAAGTGATGTCCAAACTTAAATCGGTGTTTGTTATGATATTGTTTGGATTTATTTGTGTTGAAGGAAGTCAAACTTTAACATAATGCTTTGCATTCCTTAAAAATATACAATTCAACATATATTTTTTAAGTTATGGTAAAGGTCTTAAGACATCTCTGCCTCCTCATGCACCTAATTAAAAAAAAAAAAAAGTCACATGGCAAAGCCATCTATCTTGTGTAATTATCCCTATAAACTTCCAAGGAACGCTTCTCTCCCAAAATGTTACTGGCGTTGATCCTGGCATACAGTCATCACACCAGTAATTACAGGTCTTCAAAGGAATACAGTCGTCAGTATTTACTAGCCTTCATTATGAACACATAAATCACTTAATAAAATGGCGAGGGGACACTTGACTTGTCACTCTGTTTACATTAGGCATTCTCTGCAGGCGATCCACATGAAAGCTAAGGCAGGCCGGGCTCTTTCTGCGGACGGTCCTTATCGTTAATAGAAAGCAGCCTGTGTGCATCCTGCAGCCCCATTTCCTTATTTAAAGTGGGCATCCTTCCTTCACTGAGAGGCGCTTCCTCTCCGCTACAGGACTGAAGACCCAGCCTTTGTCAGCCCTTAAAGGCACATCCCTTCCAAATGACCTTTTGTCCTCGGCAGCTAAGATGTATTGTTTAGTCCACTTAGAATTACACGGGGTGTCCTAGGAGTATTTGTTTTGGTTAATTAAATTTGGAAATGTGTCATTTTTTCCTATTATAAAGCAGAAATGGAAGTCCAGCCAATTGATTTTGGAGTTCTGGGAGATGAGATAATTGCAGAGGGTTTAAAAATATGTCCACCTTTTCTCGACTGAGAGAAACATGAAACACATTTAACTTCCATTAAATTATCTGTGTTTTTTCCCACCCGTGAGGGTGTTTGTATGCATGCCATGCTGAGCGCACATATCCTCACTAGGTACACTAAACAGAATGAGGCTCTGCTTGAATGGAAGTGCTTTTTACTCTTAAATGTTAAAGGATGCTGAATTAAGGAGCCACATCAGAGCTTATCAGACGGGTCAGAAGCCGTTTCATACGTGAGACCTCATCACACCCTTTCATAGTTGCTCTTTTCAAGGCTGTTCTTCTGCCAAGAATTTTTTGCTTTTCTTTAACTAGTCAAAGATATTTTAAACCTTTGTTCAATGAACTATAAACACTAGAATTTTTTTTTTTAGTCCTAACACCAGAGGAGGACTGTTCCATGGTAATAGGTTTATTAATAGTAACAGTATAGAGAGCCGATTTGATTATGCAGACAACTTCCTAAAGTTTTCACTTTTCATTTATGATTTATTTGTAATAAAAGGACTTTCCCAAAACTTTATGAGACACAAATTGACGACCTCTTGTCTTAGTCTGTATTTTGACGTTCTGTGTGCCTGTTCTTCCGGTAACTATGATGTCATTTGATGTCCTCTGATACTATGAATTTGTTTCTGGAAGAATCCTGTCTCTTGTTTGCTATTCCACCTCTATTTCTGCATATCTGGTATATCCGAGTAAAAATCATCTTTCTGAATCTCATGCTCTAAGGAAAATCACCTAAGCCCCTTTCTGGGCAAACTGGGAGGCAAAGGAAAGGGAGAGCGGGGTTGCCCTGGGGGTCAGAGTCTGCCTGCTCCTGTCCCCACAGGGTCGCCTCTGTGTCCCCCCACGTGACCTGGGAGGTCACACACCGCAGCCGCCCACGTCACTGTGCGGTGTCAGGTCAGAATCTCCCGCTTTACAAGGACCAAAGGGCCCGCTTCTTCTTGGAGCCACTGTAGGCCAAGTGCGCGTCTCACATCGCCAGTCCCTGGTTTCAGCTCCCGGTTTACTGTGATATTTTTGCCTGTATGCACATTAGTACGTATTTCAGAGGTTCTGGGGGTTTTGTTGTAATTTTTAGTCTGCTTTTCTTTAACCTTATTGTTGTCTTATTTCTTATATGGTCCGTATCCTTCTTTGGAAAGATTTTTTTGACTCATTTCCTGTTTCTTGATAACATCTCAGAGTTAGTACAAAGCTCTTCCATAGGCAACACGAGGTAAACTAATGGAGCTGTAAGGTTGATGTTATAAGGTAGCGACCTGAGACCTGGTTCCTGTGCGCCAGCATCCCAGTGGGCCTGGTAGCTATGTCATCCATGGCCTCATCCACCCGTGGGGCTCTGTGAGCTCCCCTTGCAGGGTACCCGTGGGCACCACCAAAACCAGCGCTAGTGAAGAATTCCTGGAGACGCCGAGAGTCATCGAGCGGTTTCAGTATTACCGCTGAAATTAAACTGCTGAGAACGCGTGTGTCACACAAAGGGCAGCACTGACTGTCTCTTACAACAAGGTTGCACCTGAGGCGGTTATGATGGTGATTTCGAACAGCAGCTTCTCGTTTGCCAAGAAAAATGATCTCTTACTATTAAATCTGATTTTTATGTTTTATGTATAAATTGCAGAGGTCTTTTCAATACAGCTTTGTGTTTGTAAAGTCCTACTTGCTTATGGCCCTACTTGCCACATCCTTAAACCCAGTATGTTTGCATCAGGGCTGGACAGGCCGTGCCTGAGGCCGGAAGGGTGACACACCGAGCCCGTGGCTGTGGAGTGAAGGTGTGTGTGGGGGGGCCCTGATGGAGCCTCCTGACTCTCAGTTTAGAGAAGCTGGGCAGCTTACTGCATCCTGACATAAAGAAAGCCACATGGCCAGAAAGCCCAGGGGCTCTATGGCCCGGGACCAGGTGGTCGCCCTTTGACCCCCTCTGCCTGTGGAGCAGTTTTTACTTAGCAGCCAAGTGCAGCTTGTTGAACTACAGTGATGTTCTGAGGGTTGAACTGCTAAGTTAAAGATACAATAGAAACCTTGAGCATTTGAGCAAGACGTGCTTCAGATTAGATCAGATCAGATCAGTCGCTCAGTCGTGTCCGACTCTTTGCGACGCCATGAATCGCAGCACGCCAGGCCTCCCTGTCCATCACCAACTCCCGGAGCTCACTGAGACTCACATCCATCCAGTCAGTGATGCCATCCAGCCATCTCATCCTCTGTCGTCCCCTTCTCCTCTTGCCCCCAATCCCTCCCAGCATCAGAGTCTTCTCCAGTGAGTCAACTCTTCGCATGAGGTGGCCAAAGTACTGGAGTTTCAGCTTTAGCATCATTCCTTCCAAAGAAATCCCAGGGCTGATCTCCTTCAGAATGGACTGCTTGGATCTCCTTGCAGCAACCTTAAAATTAATTTAAAGAGTTATTTTGTTGTGTTGAAAAAACTCTAAGGGCCCTCTAGCAGTTTAAAACCTTTTTTCTCTTAAGCTAACACCACAAGAGAGGAAGACTGATCTCTTCCCATGTGACCTGTGAATCTTCTTCACAGAGCTAGCTAACCAACTGTTCAGTCTTCTGTGAATCTTCTTCACAGAGCTGGTTAACCAACTGTTCAGTCAGCTGTGAATCTTCTTCACAGAGCTGGTTAACCAACTATTCAGTCAACTGTGAATCTTCCTCACAGAGCTGGTTGACCAACTGTTTGGTCAGCTGTGAATCTTCTTCACAGAGCTGCTTAACCAACTGTTCGGTCAGCTATGAATCTTCTTCACAGAGCTGCTTAACCAACTCTTCAGGCAGCTGTGAATCTTCTTCACAGAGCTGGCTAACCACCTCTTCAGTCAGCTGTGAATCTTCTTCACAGAGCTGTTTAACCAACTGTTCAGTCAGCTGTGAATCTTTTCACAGAGCTGGCTAACCAACTGTTCAGTCAGCTGTGAATCTTTTCACAGAGCTGGCTAACCAACTGTTCAGTCAGCTGTGAATCTTCTTCACAGAGCTGGCTAACCAACTGTTCGGTTAGTTGTGAATCTTCTTCACAGACCTAGCTAACCAACTGCTCAGTCAGCCGTGAATCTTCTTCACAGAGCTGGCTAACCAACTGTTCGGTTAGTTGTGAATCTTCCTCACAGGGCTGGCTAACCAACTGTTCAGTCAGCTGTGAATCTTTTTCACAGAGCTGGCTAACCAACTGTTTGGTTAGTTGTGAATCTTCCTCACAGGGCTGGCTAACCAACTGTTCAGTCAGCTGTGAATCTTCTTCACAGAACTGGTTAAGCAACTATTCAGTCAGCTGTGAATCTTTTTCACAGAGCTGGTTAACCAACTGTTTAGTCAATGTGAATCTTCTTCACAGAGATGATTAACCAACTGTTTAGTCAATGTGAATCTTCTTCACAGAGCTGGCTAACCAACTCTTCAGTCAGCTGTGAATCTTTTCACAGAGCTGGCTAACCAACTGTTTGGTCAGCTGTGAATCTTCTTCACAGAGCTGGTTAAGCAACTATTCAGTCAGCTGTGAATCTTCTTCACTGAGCTGCCTAACCAACTCTTCAGTCAGCTGTGAATCTTCTTCACAGAGCTGGTTAACCAGCTGTTCAGTCAGCTGTGAATCTTCTTCACAGAGCTGGCTAACCAACTGTTCAGTCAGCTGTGAATCTTCTTCACAGAGCTGGCTAACCAACTGTTCAGTCAGCTGTGAATCTTCTTCACAGAGCTGGCTAACCAACTGTTCGGTTAGTTGTGAATCTTCCTCACAGACCAAGCTAACCAACTGGTCAGTCAGCTGTGAATCTTTTTCACAGAGCTGGTTAACCAACTGTTCGGTTAGTTGTGAATTTCCTCACAGACCTGGCTAACCAACTGTTCAGTCAGCCATGAATCTTCTTCACACAGCTGGCTAACCAACTGTTCAGTTAGTTGTGAATCTTCCTCACAGACTAGCTAACCAACTGTTCAGTCAACTGTGAATCTTCTTCACAGAGCTGCTTAACCAACTGTTCAGTCAGCTGTGAATCTTTTCACAGAGCTGGCTAACCAACTGTTCAGTCAGCTGTGAATCTTCTTCACAGAGCTGGCTAACCAACTGTTCGGTTAGTTGTGAATCTTCCTCACAGACCAAGCTAACCAACTGTACAGTCAGCTGTGAATCTTTTTCACAGAGCTGGTTAACCAACTGTTCGGTTAGTTGTGAATTTCCTCACAGACCTAGCTAACCAACTGTTCAGTCAGCCATGAATCTTCTTCACAGAGCTGGCTAACCAACTGTTCGGTTAGTTGTGAATCTTCCTCACAGACTAGCTAACCAACTGTTCAGTCAACTGTGAATCTTCTTCACAGAGCTGGCTAACCAACTGTTCAGTCAGCTGTGAATCTTCTTCACAGAGCTGGCTAACCAACTGTTCGGTTAGTTGTGAATCTTCCTCACAGACTAGCTAACCAACTGTTCAGTCAGCTGTGAGTCTTCTTCACAGAGCTGGCTAACTAACTGTTCAGTCAATGTGAATCTTCTTTACAGAGCTGGCTAACCAACTCTTCAGTCAGCTGTGAATCTTCTTCACAGAGCTGGTTAACCAACTATTCAGTCAGCTGTGAATCTTCTTCACAGACCTGCTTAACCAACTATTCAGTCAGCTGTGAATTTTTTTCACAGAGCTGGTTAACCAACTGTTTAGTCAATGTGAATCTTCACAGAACTGGTTAACCAACTCTTCAGTCAGCTGTGAATCTTCTTCACAGAGCTGGCTAACCAACTGTTTGGTCAGCTGTGAATCTTCTTCACAGAGCTGGTTAAGCAACTATTCAGTCAGCTGTGAATCTTCTTCACAGAGCTGATTAACCAACTGTTCAGTCAGCTGTGAATCTTCTTCACAGAGCTGGCTAACCAACTGTTTGGTTAGTTGTGAATCTTCCTCACAGACCTAGCTAACCAACTGTTCAGTCAGCTGTGAATGTTCTTCACAGAGCTGGTTAAGCAACTATTCAGTCAGCTGTGAATCTTTTTCACAGAGCTGGTTAACCAACTGTTTAGTCAATGTGAATCTTCTTCACAGAGCTGGTTAACCAACTGTTTAGTCAATGTGAATCTTCTTCACAGAGCTGGTTAACCAACTGTTCGGTTAGTTGTGAATATTCCTCACAGACCTAGCCAACTAATTTCTCAGTTAAGCCCAATTCCTGCACATGTCCCTTAGGATTCAGAAAGAACTTGACCTTTTTTTTTTTTTTCCAAATCATACTTCAAGCTTGAAACCTGTTCAGATCGCCAGAGCTGCTGGCTATGTGGCAACATCTTTATTAATTCACTTATTGATTGAGAGATTAATGTATGAGCTGGAAAGTAGGGGTTTTTGAACTGGTATAATCTTTATTCATACAGTATATGGGTTGAATTTACTTAGCTAATTCTTATTATGAATATGTAAAGTTAGTAAATTCTTGATTTGAAATTTTTCAAGTTCAGAAAGAAAGAAATTTTCATGTGTGTGTATGTGGTCATGTGCACATGCACACACTGAGTTCTAAATATTTATTTCAGTAGACTCAAAGCTCATTTTATCCTGGCCATTTAGTAAGTACTCATTTAAATATGTATCAGTCACATAGGCACACTCACACACACCTCATTAGGTTGAGAGACCTAATTGTTTAAGTTTTGAATTCTTTCAGCATCTTTTTATGTTAGGCCTTAATTTATGGATTTCCCAACACGTGGATACATGTTAAATAAGTTAGAAACAAGTTAGATTTGTTTTCAAAGTCAAAATTTTAAAAATCAACTTTTGTGTTATCTACTTTCTTTGGCTACGTTGTTCTGTTTCTTCTTCTATATAATCTCAAGTTCATTTATTTTAATTTTTTTTCCTGAATGATTGCATTGAGTTTGATAATATTCCCACAAAGTATTAAAATCCCTATCATTGTGGATTTATTTGTCTTTCCTTGTTTATGGTTATCATATCTTTTGGGGTGTGTGGTTTTGCCAATATGTAGTATGCTCATTATTGTTAATATTTTAAACCAAAAAAAAAAAAATTCATATTACTGAATCAACTTTATTTTTACAAGTACTTGCCCGGGATTTCTTTTTCTAATATTTATTGTTACCGCTGATATGTAGATGCTCATTTCTATCTCAGTGTGCGTTTTCTACTTTCTCTTTGCCTCTCTTTTTTCATCTTTGTTGCCTTTGGTTACTTTGATTTTTTTTTTTTTAATTTATTTTTCCTCTGCTACCAGTTCAGAAGTTAAACTTTTGATTTGTATACTTTCAACTTGTTTTTGCTACTGTGCTTAATTTCAACACACATACTTTATAAACTCTAAATCCTATTTATAGTTCTCACTGCCTCAGAACACTAGTCCATTTGCTGCTTCCCAGGGCCATGGACTGCTGTCCAGATATTTTAATCCTGTCTGCATGTCTTTCCAATAATCGTTACCGTTATTCTGTTATTTTCCGTATAATAGTTCATAACTTTTAGATTTATCTTTGTGTTTTACAGTTACTTTGTTCCCTCCTGCTTCTTCTGTCCTGCTCCTCTTTTTCGTTTAAGTTTCTTCTTGTTTCAGTGGATCCCTCAGTGGTGTTTCAGTGCAGGTGTGTGGGTTATAAACACACTGCCTTCGCCTGAAAAGATCTTCATTTTGCCCCAGCTCCTGAGCAGCGGCCCGGCTGGCTCCTCAGCGCTTCTGTGCGCCGCTCCGCTGTCCACCGCTGCCTCTTGTCGCTCTGTCGCCAGCTCTGTGCAACCGCTCAGCGCTTCTTCAGGCCCACCGCTCATGCTCTGTGTCTGTGCTTCCTTCATCTGTTTGACTGTCTCAGATGTGCTTAGTTTAGAGGCTTTCACATCCCCTTATTGTTCGTTCTGGGAGTGAGGACTCTTCTGGGTGTGCACCCCTGCTTTCTGTGGGGTGTCTGTGGGCCGTCTGTGGGCCCTGGGCGTGGGAGGCTCCCTGTGGAGGGGCATCACGTCTGTGCGGTCCCGTCTCAGGTTTCCCAGCGCCAGCCAAGTTCTTTGAATTCTGAAAACTGTGGCACAGAACAGTTTGTCCATATAGCAGATAGTACGAGGAAGGGACAGATGTCCTATCCTTTTGCAGCTTGTCACCACCCTAACTGATGACACATTTATGAGTTTCAAGTCTATGTGAATAGGACAGGAAAAGCTTTATGCCAAAATCTAGGTTAAAATGAGTTTCACCTGATAGCATAAGTACATATGGAGGTGGTTGCCACTATTTTGAATGTTAGTATGATTTACATGTAAGTTTGAGTATAGTTTTCAATATAATTTAAAATGAAATTCAAGTTGGCTATTTGAAAAATGCCTGAAACATCTCTGGGAATACAGTTTGCCTGTCAGTCACCTAGATTCTAGGACTTGCCTCAGTATTAACTGACATGGTTTACTAAGTGGGCCCAGGATCTGCATATTTAAGGAAATCAGTTATAGAAGTCAACTAATGAATACTTTTTAAAATCTTAATTATGTCTTGAGAACACCTAGTTTCTTAAAAGACAAGTACATGAATATTTTTATTATTCTTCAGAAGGAAAGCTGATCAGACTTTTAGGGGGATTTTCTTAGTGTGTTCTAAAGATTTCCCTGGAATGCTCTAATTGACTGATTTCCAAATTACTCACATATATATGAAGCAAAACCTTATCTTTTTTTAGGAATGTTGTTCTCCTGTATAGTTAAATATACAGTGAAGTTCAAAAGTACACATTTCAGTCTAAAGTGCCTTGTGCACCTGTGATGTATACCTAATAACACCACATTGTGTTCTAAGAAGCTCAGGGCTGTCCTGTGTTAAATGTGGTGATTTTCATTTTTGTAATCTGCGTAATTACTAGGAGACTTAACAGGCCATTTCACTTGTGATTTCTTCCCTCCTTTTAAAGTTTGAATTTTAAGAATGATGGAATCTCTGTGATATTTTGAATCATGTGTAGCATCACCATGTTCTCTTTACCTCATGGATCTCACAGTTGTAAAGAAAAACCAGGAAGCAGCTACAGAACCACCCACTGGTTTTCAGAACATGAGTTGTTGCCCTGCGGGGGCCAGGAGCCACACTCCTGTGCACGCGTGGAGTGTGCACTCGCTCAGCCTTAGCACCGCGGAGCTCTGTCTCCTTACTCTGGCCCATCTCTTTGCTCTGCTTTTCTTCAGTGCCCCCGTGAAATTAAAAATAGTTTTTGCTCCACTCTGGTTTCTTTAGACCCTGTGCGTGCTCAGTCACTTGAGTTGTGTCCGACTCTTAGCGACTCCATGGACTGCAGCCCGCCGGGCTCCTCTGTCCATGGGACTCTCCAGGCAAGAACACTGGAGTGGGCTGCCATGCCCTCCTCCAGGGGGTTTTCCCAACCCAGGGATTGAACCTGCGTCTTTTATGTCTCCTGCTTCTGCCGGCAGGTTCTTTACCACTCACGCCACCTAGGAAGTCCCTTTAGACTGTGTTTTCTGTCCATTTGGCGCTGCCCCTTCCTGGTTTTGGTATAACTCACGTGTCTGTACTTTTCTATACTCTGCTGCCTTGCTTGGGGTAGGGAGCCTGTCAATCCCAAAATAGAGAGGAAATTCAGGTTACAGTGGAAAGCATTCCCTCATCCTCAAGTCCAGCTTTCATCACCCTTTGGCTTCATAGGACTATAGCAAGGTCATCTGATGTCCAGGGCCACCACGTTAGCATTTGGAAGATGTTGAGAGACTGGCTGTGTGTTAGTGCGACTCTACCATTTCACAGCCTGGGGAGTCAAGGCAGTACAGCTGAGGAAGCCTGGCTGCTTGCCACCCTCCCAGCTGGGGGGTGTGTGCCTCTCACCATGTGGGCTGTGTGTGGTGCCACGGTGGGAGCTGTCACCATGCACGTGTGGGTGGGAGCCTGTTTGGAACGTGGTCGCCTGTGGGGGTGATGGCTAGATTCTGCCACCCCAAGATGCTGATGTGCGTGGCGTCTCGCAGCCAGGACCCGGGCTGAGGAGTCAGAGTGGAGATGAGATTTGGTGACGTCAATATATTGCTCATTATAGTTTTGGCTCTTTTTCTCTGTTTATATCTTTAAATCTGTATGTACTGTTTCTAGACACTGAATCCTTGAGTTTTGCGCTCAGCCTTTCTCTCTCTTGATTGGTAAGGAGAAGGCACCATGGTGTTTGTCAGCTAACTTAGTATTTTAATGGTCCTAAGACCTCTGTAGCCAGCACCTCGACTTTGACCATGACTGGTATTTAAGATGAGGCAGTGTGTCCATTCTTTCCCCTGTATTTGAGGTCTTGTAGTTGAAGAGGGTCAGCATTTGGGTCCTTGGAGTGTCTGGTTATAAATAGACTGGACAATAGCAACAAGGGGGCTACCTCTTCGGTGATGGCCCTTTTCAAATACTTAAAAGCAAATGATTCATCAAATAAAATCGCTAGAAGCAGAAACCTGCCAGGGTGTAGAATGTGACCCTCCTAATCAGAGCGCGCCAGCAGGATGTGGGTTCCTGCTCTGCACCTGATTAAAGGCGGGCGCGCAGCTCGGCTGCAGGAGGAAGCCCAGGGCACAAGGAGGAGGGGCTTTCACGAAACCTTCTCCGTTTGTTTAATTTTTCCAGATATGCATAGCAGATAGGCACAGTTTCAAGCTTTGCATTTTTCAGTAACATTCCATCTCTGATTTAAGGAAAACGAATCTTTGTGTGACTTAAGCACAGTGTCTTCCACGCGAGTTAGGCGTGTCATTTCAGGCCGTTCTGTTGTCCTAGGTTTGCGAGCGTCCTCTTCAGGCGTTTGTTGCAGCTATTAAAACAGCCACTCTCTTCACTTACAGTCAATGATTCGTCCCCATTGAGTTTCAGTTTTTATTGTTTCCCATTAAGGGGTTCTCTGATGATTTCGATTTTTTTAAAAAATATATACATCTGAGTTCACTGTTGTATTTTCTCATGATTATTAAGGCATTGCAAAATGTTGTCTGTAGTTATTTTAATATTTTTATGACGTTAAGCTAAAACTCTTGCTTCTCTAAAAATAAATTTTTAGAAAATTGGAAACATTCCACCGACCCTAATTTAAACTGTAGAACTGAGAAATTATTAAAAATTAAGATTTTGTACTAGAGTCTAAGCCTCGCTGCTGAGTGCTCTGTATTTTACCTCTGAGATTCCTGCCCACCGGCAGTGAGAGGGGACTCCAGTCCTTTACCTCTTCACCAGCATTTGGCGGTGCCGGTGTAGATTTGGTCATTCTAATAGACCTGCAGTCGTATCCGCTTGTTCCTTTTGCATCTCTGCGATAACACACTGTGTGCAGCATCTTCGCATGTGCCTACTTGCTATCTCTGTATCTTCATGGTATGGGTGAGTGCTGGAGTCTCAATCTTCTGTTTTTATTTGTCGCATGTGTTCTTGGCCTTGTCTTTATTTCTTTATTTGTGTTGAATTGGGTATTTTAAAGTTTTAGAAAATCAAATCTTCATTGTATTTGTCTATACATCTTTGTTTAAATTTCTTAGTGAGTGCTTTCGTGCATTTGTCATATGCTCTTTTTTCTCATCACTCTCTACCTGTACTTGGTGAGGGTGGTGGTTTAGTTGACTAAGTCGTGTCCAACTGTTGAGATCCATCCCATGGACTCGAGCCCGCCCAGCTCTTCTGTCCATGGGATTTCCCAGGCAAGAATCCTGGAGTGGGTTGCCATTTCCTCTTCCAGGGGAGCTTCCTGACCCAGGGATCGAAACTACATCTCCTGTTTGGCAGGCGGATGCTTTACCACTGAGCCACTGGAAGCTCCACCTGTCCTGTACACGGTATTAGACCACTTCCCATGTAATGCAGGGAGCTGACAGCAGTGTACTTCCGTTTTCTCATCCTGGTCTTTGTGCTGCAGTTATTTTCATAGATTTTCTTTTCACGCATCTTTTAAATCTTATAATCTATTGTTATTTTTGGTTTAAACAACTTCAAAGGAGTTTTTAAAAGCGCATTTTTGGCAGGTACTCCTTTGTCTAAGATTCATTCAAAATCGAATGTATTTTGGCCTTTTTTCTGATATCATGGCCTACAGATGTGGCTTGAGGAAATGGTAAACTAAGTTAGGTTCTATCCCGGTATCTATAAGATGCGCTTCTGTTTTTGCCCGGCAGTGTAGAATACTAGCATCTGAGCCACACATCCACATGCTCGGGTGAGCTGTCAGCTACTGAGCTCTTGTCAGCAGCAGGGGAGCTGTGTGGGGCTGGCAGAGGCGGCCGGGCTGGGCGAGTCAAGCCCACCCTGTGATGTATGGACCCCATAGGCGTTGAAGAGGGACCCTGTCATAAACAAGAAGTATGAATGTAAATAATTAGAAATTAAGCTGTACTTTAATTTTTTAATCAAGAATGAATAGGAAAAATAAGAAGAATCTTCTGTATTCAGTAAAAATGATGTTGAAAATAGTTTTATTCTGCGATTTAGTGCCAGGAAAATGTTTCTGTGTGAAAAAAAACTGGTGTACACTCCCTTCAAACAATGAGAAAAGATGACACGGTTTCCCGCATAGTTAGTGCCTCTTATTTCCAGAGCAGTTTTAGATGTAAACAAGATTAGAATTACAAATGTTGGAGTTTGTATTTCAGAAGTAATGGGGTAGAAATTATAGTTTTAAAAATATTCTGAAATTAAACAATTATAAAATGAAGCCATATTACACAGTCGTCATAAACATGCTGCTGTGCATCTAAGTGTTGACGTTTCATTTACGGATGAACCAGAAAAGATTTGTGCAACCAAGTGCACAAGACATGAGAACATGCCCATTGGCATAGCCAGAGTCACTGCTTTCCTGAGAATCCTGCAGTCATTGGGACATATTTTTCTCCTAAAATGTCATCAACTTAACTTTGAAGAGCTAGAGGATGTTTTCAACGGTGCAGATGGCTTTAAACTCCAAAAACCAAGAAATGAAAAGTTTAGACCCTTTTTTGGGAAAACCTAGTAAATTTGAGAACATAGTGAGTAAACAGAGCCTTGAGCTATATAATCTCACATTCAAGAGAAAGTGAGTGAGAAAAGGGGAAGTGGCAAGAGGACATTCATTAACCTGAAAGGCACATTTCTCACAGAACTTTTCATTATAAATAACCAGGAAGAGGTTTGTGTGCTTAGAATTGTGTCATTTTTTTTTTTTTTTCAATTAGAGGGAAGTCCCTGGTGCATTATAAAGGCATCATTTACTTTTACCTCAGTTTTCCTTAGGTGAGCTTTTTATTCCCCACAAATAAAAAGGAATCTACCTCAAGGATGATTTGAGGGGCCCTGAGGCCCCAGATTTCATTCCTTGAAGCTGTCAAAGGACAAGTGACTCACCAATCACAAATTGCTCAGATCAATCTGGGTGTTTTTTAAGCCTCTTGTTATTTTCTATTCTGTTTTAAAGAGTACAAAGACTGCTCTGTGTGAAACTCTCTTTTCTGTCACTTTTCCTCAACCTCAAGGAAGAATTATAAGACAGGAAATTATATCACAGCAGATCGGTGTTCCCCTTTTAGGAAGAACTTACACTCAGGGTATTACTCAAACCATTTCTACACTCAAGGGCAAAGTATCTGCAATGCACCCTGGGAGTTGTGCCCCTCCCTGCTTTGAACACTGTGATTGAAAACTTTATGCACTTTGGATACATGTAAATGAATTTAAAGGTCAAATTGATGTAAAGTAATTTTGTGATGATTGATTTATTTGGGGGGAAAGTTAAGTACTTCACTAGCTGCTAGCTTTTTAGTTACAGAATGGAAAAGGTGGTGAAAAATTACTGGTGAGCAGACAGGATAGAATGATGTTGAAAAGTGTGTTTTTAGTTAATGCAGAAAGTACATAAGACAGAATGAAAACAACATGTAAAATATTCATTTTTAGGTTTAGTTATTGATAATTAAGAATCTATTTCAGATCAGATCAGTCGCTCAGTTGTGTCCGACTCTTTGTGACCCCATGAACTGCAGCATGCCAGGCCTCCCTGTCCATCACCATCTCCCGGAGGTCACTCAGACTCACGTCCATCGAGTCAGTGATGCCATCCAGCCATCTCATCCTCTGTCATCCCCTTCTCCTCCTGCCCCCAATCCCTCCCAGCATCAGAGTCTTCTCCAATGAGTCAACTCTTCCCTTGAGGTGGCCAAAATACGGGAGTTTCAGCTTTAGCATCATTCCTTCCAAAGAAATCCCAGGGCTGATCTCCTTCAGAATGGACCGGTTGGATCTCCTTGCTGTCCAAGGGACTCTCAAGAGTCTTCTGCAACACCACAGTTCAAAAGCATCGATTCTTCGGCGCTCAGCCTTCTTCACAGTCCAGCTCTCACATCCATACATGACCACAGGAAAAACCATAGCCTTGACTAGGCAAACCTTTGTTGGCAAAGTAATGTCTCTGCTTTTGAATATGCTATCTAGGTTGGTCATAACTTTCCTTCCAAGGAGTAAGCGTCTTTTAATTTCATGACTGCAGTCACCATCTGCAGTGATATTGGAGCCCAGAAAAATAAAGTCTGACACTGTTTTCACTGTTTCTCCATCTATTTCCCATGTAGTGATGGGACCAGATGCCATGATCTTCGTTTTCTGAATGTTGAGCTTTAAGCCAACCTTTTCACTTTCCACTTTCACTTTCATCAAGAGGCTTTTTAGTTCCTCTTCACTTTCTGCCATAAGAGTGCTGTCATCTGCATATCTGAGGTTATTGATATTTCTCCCAGCAATCTTGATTCCAACTTGTGTTTCTTCCAGTCCAGCATTTCTCATGATGTACTCTTCATATAAGTTAAATAAACATGGTGACAATATACAGCCTTGACGTACTCCTTTTCCTATTTGGAACCAGTCTGTTGTTCCATGGCCAGTTCTAACTGTTGCTTCCTGACCTACATACAGATTTCTCAAGAGGCAGATCAGGTGGTCTGGTATTCCCATCTCTTTCAGAATTTTCCACAGTTTATTGTGACCTACACAGTCAAAGGCTTTGGCATAGTCAATAAAGCAGAAAGAGATGTTTTTCTGGAACTCTCTTGCTTTTTCCATGATCCAACGGATGTTGGCAATTTGATCTCTGGTTCCTCTGCCTTTTCTAAAACCAGCTTGAACATCAGGATGTTCACGGTTTCACATATTGCTGAAGCCTAGCTTGGAGAATTTTGAGCATTACTTTACTAGCGTGTGAGATGAGTGCAATTGTTCGGTAGTTTGAGCAGTCTTTGGCATTGCCTTTCTTTGGGATTGGGATGAAAACTGACCTTTTCCAATCTTGTGGCCACTGCTGAGTTTTCCAAATTTGCTGGCATATTAAGTGCAGCACTTTCACAGCATCATCTTTCAGGATTTGGAATAGCTCCACTGGAATTCCATCACCTCCACTAGCTTTGTTCGTAGTGATGCTTTCTAAGGCCCACTTGACTTCACATTCCGGGATGTCTGGCTCTAGGTCAGTGATCACACCATCATGATTATCTGGGTCGTGAAGCTCTTTTTTGTACAATTCTTCTGTGTATTCTTGCCACCTCTTCTTAATATCTTCTGCTTCTGTTAGGTCCATATCATTTCTGTCCTTTATCGAGCCCATCTTTGCATGAAATGTTCCTTTGGTATCTCTGATTTTCTTGAATAGATCCCTAGTCTTTCCCATTCTGTTGTTTTCCCCTATTTCTTTGCATTGATCGCTAAAGAAGGCTTTCTTATCTGTTCTTGCTATTCTTTGGAACTCTGCATTCAGATGTTTATATCTTTCCTTTTCTCCTTTGCTTTTCGCTTCTCTTCTTTTCACAGCTATTTGTAAGGCCTCCCCAGACAGCCATTTTGCTTCTTTGAATTTCTTTTCCATGGGGATGGTCTTGATCCCTGTCTCCTGTACAATGTCACGAACCTCATTCCATAGTTCATCAGGCACTCTATCTATCAGATCTAGGCCCTTAAATCTATTTCTCACTTCCACTGTATAATCATAAGGGATTTGATTTAGGTCATACCTGAATGGTCTAGTGGTTTTCCCTACTTTCTTCAATTTCAGTCTGAATTTGGCAATAAGGAGTTCATGGTTTGAGCCACAGTCAGAATCTATTTAGAGTTGTTTAAATCTATTTAGAGTTGTTTAAATTTTAAAATGCATGGCTGTGAACAATGATTCAAAACCCAGTTCTTGCCCTTTATCTCTGAATCCAAACAATTGGATGACTTCCCCACTCCAGTACTCTGCCTGGAAAATCCCACGGACAGAGGAGCCTGGTAGGCTACAGTCCATGGGATCGCTAAGAGTCGGACACGACTGAGCGACTTCACTTTCTCTTTTCACTTTCATGCATTGGAGAAGGAAATGGCAACCCACTCCAGTGTTCTTGCCTGGAGAATCCCAGGGACGGGGAGGTCTGGTGGGCTGCCGTCTATGGGGTCACACAGAGTCGGACACGACTGAAGTGACTTAGCATAGCATAGCATAGCATCTGCTTTTCTGTGATGCGGGTGGGAGGGCATTGGGATGGGGGGCAGGGGGGGGGCGTGGAGAAGTGGGCGGGGCGTGGATGGGGCAGGGGGCGTGGCGTGGCGACAGTGGGCGGGGCATTTAGGGGCAGGGGGCGGGACGTGGGGCAGTGGGGCAGGTCCTTCGGGCAGAGCTGTTCTGGTGCAGCCGGGCGGCCTTCTGGACTCAGGTGGTCGTGTTGGAGAGGAGGGCAGAGGTGCCTCGAGAAGAAGCGGCAGTGACCCGGACAGATGAGGCGAGCCCTGCGCGGCGGAGTCCAGGCTTCCCCCGGCATCACCAGTTCCCACGGCCTGAGCTGACGGAAAGGAAAGCAGGGACGCTTGAGTTCAGACGCCGAGACCCCGGCTGCGTAGAGGGGAGCCGCGTGTCTGCCCGCTCGAGGCCTCTGCCTTTCCAGAGCTGGCGTCAGGGGCCCCGCAGGACTGCTGACCGAGCCTTCTGGCCTGAGGTCGGGCCTCGCGCTGGGTGCCCTGAGCCCCACTGATCCCTCACATGTTGCACAAGGCCCAGTGTTTTGAGGTAATTTAAAACCTTATTAATCCGGGCCCCATTGAGTCAGGATTTGAGCGATTCCAGACGCAGGCTTGTTAAAACTCACCGTAACGGTCGCCTAGAAAAGGTTCCACTAAGCAAACTCATAGCGCAAACACGATTGTAGCAGGAATGTTCCAACTACTTAGAGCGGGGCTTTGTTTATAAGTGGTCGTAAGTACTTCTTAAGTCCTTCAGAGGCCCTCACTCACTTATAAAGTATCTGCTTGCTCACTGCTAACCACTCTTATCTAGTTATTACATCTATGGATTGATACTGGGTAAGATTTTATTAGTTTAATTCCAGTTGCTGTATTTTATAGACAGTTTTCAGCAGCTAATGTCAAACATCAGCTCAAATAATTGTCTAAAGAGCAGCATTAAATCCAAATACCAGAAACCCACTTAGAACTTGCTGAAAGCCAGGCTCTGTCTTTGGGTCCCTCCCTCTTCTACCCACAGTCCTTATTTCTGTCAGCCCCGCCCTCTCCCTGCAGGACCGTGAGAAATGTCAGTGGATGCCCGGCTCAGGGGATCTTTTCCTGCTTCCTGACTCACGGAGCTGGAGTCTGGAGCTTCCCTGTCAGCCTTGAGGCAGTGATGGTTGGGAAAGCCTCAGTCAGTGACAGTACTGGACCAGCCCCAGCGGAGGGAGTCCTTCCGTTAAGTCTTCAGTGTCCAGCAGCTCAGAGATCCCCGGGATAATATCTTCTATTATTTGAAAGGACTTAAAATGAGAGAAATGTTCATCTTTTTTTTTTAACCACACTGCTGCACATCATGAAGGATCTTAGTTCCCCAACCAGGGATTGAACCCACAACCCCTGCTTTGGGAGCTTCAAATCTTTTTTTTTTTAACGTTTAAAAATTATTTATTTTCGACTATGCTGGGTCTCTGTTGCTGCGCTCGGGCTTTCTCTAGTTTAAGGAGCGTCTGTCTCGTAGATTCTCGCAGCGGTGGCTTCTGTTGTTGCAGAGCCCAGGCTCTAGGGCTTGGGCTTCAGTCTCTGTGGGGCACAGGCTGAGATGCCCCTTGGCATGTGGGATTTTTCTGGACCAAGGATCAAACCTGTGTCCCCTACATTGGCAAGCGGATTCTTAATCACTGAAGCACCAGGGAAATCCCAAGAAAAGTGTCAATTTGAACACTGGTGATGTTTCTGTTTCTGGGCCTTGCTGACCAGAGGAGTGTGTCAGCCTGAGCTCAGCCTGGCCTCTGTCGCTGCCCTAGATTTCTGTCGCCACAGAAGCATGTGGTGGGGGGCGTGTGATTGGTTTGAATCCTGGCACGTCGGCTCATCAGTGCTGCGATCTTGGGCGAGTCCTTGGGCTCTCTGACCCACGGGAGCCCCCTGGATAAAAGGTGCTGTGGACATGACCTTGGTGCCGAGTCAGTGAGAGGGAGGTGCGTGCGGTCCCTCGGGAACCAGGCGCTTACCTGCTGCTCTGTGAGTGTCAGTGGGGCGGGGCGGGGCGGGGCTGTGCGCCACGTTCTGTATCCAGCAGTTCACACACAGCGAATACGGACGGGAGAGGAAACACTGCTTCAAGGGAGAAAAAGGCTCCGCGGTCTTGGGGTTTGTGGATGATGAAAGGGGCCTGTGGTGACGCTCATGGGAATCCGCCGGGTTGCGGCGGGAAACAGGTGGAGAAGTCAAGTTGGAGCCCGCTGGCGGAAGGCTATGCAAAGCTGCCTGAAGTGCATCAGCATCTGGGAGCCTCTGAGGGGTCTTGAGTGAAGGAAGCCGGGCCCGGGCAGAGCTGAGGGGCAAGTGGACCACTGGTTAGACCGGAGGACCTCAGAGAGAGGCACAGGGATTCATAACTGGTTTAAATGCTTGCACATAAATTGTCCTGCTCATAAAATATCTATACCAGAATATTAAGCTATTAATGTGTATCTGACAGCCTTTCATTTCTGTGTATGGGCACAGAAAAGCCCCTCCTGACGTGTTGTGTCCATGGCTAGAACCGTGTGTCCTTGTGCTGGCCCGGCCGGGCTGCACGTCCAGCGACGGGCATGTGTTCCTCGCGCTGCCAGTCCGGCAGGTGTCTCCGCTGGCGCCCTGCGGCCACGGTTCCTGGAGGCCTGGAGCATGCGTGGTGGCTCTGCTGGCAGGGGTGGGGCCCGGCCGTGCTCCTTCCTCTGCTGCCCCTGGAGTCCCCCGGGCACCCCCGCTCCTTCGCCAGGTCCCCTTTGCACCGAGGGAGTCAGGTGCATCCAGCGGAGAGCTCTGCACACTGCCACCTCCTGTCCCCTGCTGTTTGGTCTGGTCCCAGCAGCCTGCCAAGCCCTTGGCTCTCTCCACTCCAGCCAGGGAGCCTGTGCCCTTCATCTGCCCGGAGACCCCCCTTGTCCTGGCTTCCCACACCCCAGCTCCCCCGTTTCTCTCCCTCTCTCTCCCTCCTCATTCCCTTCATTGATGTGTTTCTCAGGACTTTATCTTTCAAATTCTGAGATATATAGAAACCCCCCAGTACAATTGTATTGTCTAATTTTGTTGCATTCCTGACTGTTTTCACTTTATACTTTTGGAAGCTGGAATGTTGCTTTGTGTTGCTAGCCTACTTTAAAAAGACTGTACAAAGTATCTTTTCATGCTGTTTTCTGAACTTACTCTTTATCTGATGTTAGTATTACCACTTTTACTTTATTAGCATTTGTTTATGCCTTTTTTCAATCTTTTTCGTTCATGTTTTGGGTTTAGATGTCTTGAAAATAACTTCTAATTAAGCTTTTTAAAATATTTTTAAAGAACCTTTGAGTCTTGATAGGAAGGTTCAAGGCATTCACATCTATTTTAATTATTGATCTGTTTGTCCTAATTTGTCCTAATCCCTGACATTGTATTTTATGTTTTTTAAAAAAATTATCACTTTTTCCCTTTATTTCTTTCCTTTTGCTTCTGACGTCTCTTATTTATCTAATTTTCTTTAAGTTATAGTCCACCCCCAAGCTGTTTAGAAGTTCTGCATTCCAACTATACTTTGCTGGTTGTTTCTCATAAGAATATTTGAAAGTATGAATTCCAAGAATTTAATAGTATCTGCATGTTACTGCATCTTTGCCAAGGATGAAAGGAAGTCTTGTGCATGCTTTTTGCTTAGCTCCTCTTTCCTACTTGAATCCCAGGATTTTTTAAAGAAATAATCTATATTTTAAATATTGGGTCAGATTTTTTTATTATGTCTTTTTTATTTTACTGTCTTTCTGAGCAATTGCAGTTTATCCCGCAGCTGCCTTGTTGGACAGGGTTTGGGCCGATTGAGATTCTTGTTATCGTCCTAGTTGGCCACTCACTGCTTGCATTATTCATCACCATTATTTTCTCTGAAGTACATCCTCAGGTAATATGTTTCCTGAGAAGAATGCGTTGGCGCGCTTTTCAAGTCTTTTCATTCAGAAAAACGGTTTTCTCTTATCTTCACAGTTACTGTGGCATCTTGTTCCAGCTCGGGGGTCTTGGTCCTCTCCCTCATCTGTGTTTAGCATTCAGGATCGTCTGGGCTCCCCCTGGGTTTCCTCCTTCCCTGCCCTCCTCTGCTCCTGCTGGGGGCTCATGGCGACTTTCTCCTTGTTTTTGCACTGAGAACCCCCCAGGTCTGAGGTCTGGTCAGCACCTGGGGGCCTGATGCTCAGAGGGTCTCCCTGACGCGGCGACAGCTCCAGCTCCTCCCCATCAGCTCGCAGCTGTGGGCGCCCCCGACCATCACGTTACATTTCTCTTGTGTGTGCACAGCTATTCCTGTGTGTTCGGGGAGATTATCGAGTTGGAATTCAAACCAAGACTTCGGTTTTCTTAAGTGTTTTATTAGGTCACATGTCTCCACTGGGCATCTCAGCTGACTGGCTGTATTTTCACTTTCCTCACGCTTTCTGGGTCCTCCCTTTCTCTGTGTAATTTCACGTGGCTCTTGTCCTGCTTGGAGGTGATGTGTCTTCAGAGCTTCCTGAACCTGCTGTTTTGGGGCCTGCCCCTCTGATTTGGATGCTCTGCCCCCCACAGGGTGCCGCAAGTTCCTTATGGAGCGAGGTGTGAACCCCCCAGCGCTGCTGGTTGGAGAGGCCCCGCAGCACCCTAGGTCTCTTTGCTCTCCCAGGGGGCCTCCGCCCACCAAATGGCCAGTGGGGACAAACTCTGCAGGGGTCCGCAGGCCAAAAGGGGGGCCCTCCCCTCCAGGTGCATCGCCTGGGAACAAAGCAGAGAGTCAGCCTCTTCTAGGAGGACCGCAGTGGGTGGGTGCTGAGGGGCCTGTGACTTGAGCCCGAGATGGGGGCCCCAGGGTGACGCCGCCTCATGTGCTCATGGAGTCAGCAGCCTCTCCTTGCCCTTCCTTGGGCCCAGGAGCAGCCTCTGAGCCAGCTCTGTCCTCTCTGGGCACTTCCCCCTCCTCCTGTAGTGGCCTCTCCCCAGCCATCAGAGTGGGCAGGAAGAGGGGAGGGGGTCATCAGGCAGGAGCACCAGCCTCCTGGGGTGCTGTGGGCGCCTCTTCCCAAGCTCAGGGTTGCGGACATTGCAGGAATTACTGGGGAATTGGTGCAGCTTCCAGAAAGGCTGGCGTCTCGCTCCTTGACTGGAGGTCTGCTGAGCGAGTGTGGCAGAAGTGCTTGGTTTGTCCCTCAGCTTCCATTTTCTCCTTCTCAGGGGTACAGTTCTGAGTTTTTATCTGAGTATGTCATCTTCTATAATAATTACATTCCCAACTCCCTTTATAATTTGTTTGGGCATGTGACTTCATTCTATGAAATTACTTTCAAATAGACATGACATCTGCTACAGTCTATAAAATGTGTGTGCGTGTGTATGTGTGTGTGTGTGTGTGTGTGTGTGTGTGTGTGTACGGGAAGGGGAAGAATCTTCTTGGTGGGAGGGTGGATGTGGTGGCAGGAATCTTGGCAGCCATTTTGGACCAGGGCTTGGAAGCTTTATGATGTAGATAGCAGAGCCATGGAGAGAACTGGCATCCTTAGTGACTGTGGCGCTGCCACAGGCAGACTTGTACAAGGGGAAAGGGAACTTTCAACTTGTGTCAGCTTCTCCTTCTGAGCTTCTCTTTCACTTTGATGAGAGCCCAGTCCCAGCTGATGGAGGCAGTCTCTTGGAGCAGGGAGGAGGAGAACTGGAGAAATGGCAGAAAGGGCAGCTGCGAGTAGCCCCCTCTTGCTGGTCTGCAAGGCTGGGCCCCAGTGGGGACCCCAGCAGTGAGACCACACGGGGAGGAAGCCTGTCACAGAGTGGTCAGCCCAGAGCCTGGTTTCTCCCACTGGGAGCTGGGCAGAGGTACTGCTGCCCCCGCCTAGGCCCCCTGAAGAATTACCCCCACAAATTATGCCAGAACCAGCTTCTGTTCATCAACCACCCTGTGACCCAGCTGGTTGTTGGCTGCAAGAGTGGAGATGAGGAAGAAGCTGAAAGCTGTGGCCACAGGCAGTTAAGCAGCAAATGACATAGGGTGATTTCAAGGTGATTGCTTCTTCACAGGGGAAGTCCTCCTTGCCTCTGAGCGCGTGGGCTCCCCCTGCACCTTCCCTCCCTGTCTGTCCAGCGAGGGGGACGTCCTCCCTGCCTGTCAGCGAGGGCCGGCCATCGGCCCTGGCTCACCTCAGTGCCGCGGATCCTCGGAGGCCTGGCTCCTCGGGCCTGTTTATTCACTCCCTCCATTGCGAGTGTCGTCATCGTTTGCCGAAGCTCTGATTGTTTTTAAAGAGGTTTCAGTGTTTCTACGTCACTGTGTCTGTGTGTCCTGGTATATCGTAGGCTCCTGGACAACAGAGGCAGAGCCTCATTCATCTTTCTGTCCCCAGACTCCACTCGGTACCCAGGCTTGGAAGAATGCCCTCCGTGCTTGCTGAAGAGTAATGTTTGCTTTGCTTGGTTGATGCTTTGTGAAAATTATAAGCTACAAGTTATGGAACATAGTGCATCATTTACCTCCTGGGAAGACCAGAATTATTCCCTCCTTTTAAAAACTGGATCCATGTGTTTTTTAGCTGCATTCTGAATGAAACAGGCTTGTATGAAAACTAGGCAATCCTAGTTTGCAATGCTACACCTATGGGGAAATACATTCTGAATGGTGGAAACAGCCTCAATATATACTGCCATAGGCAAGCGGATTCTAAATCACAGCCAGCCTGTTTTTAGAAAAAGGGAAGCATCGTCCTGGTATGAAATTGCAGAGAGAAACAGGGGCGCCGGCTCTGTGTCTGGCTTGTGGCTGAGGAAGCACTAATATGAGGCGCACCCGGGGCGTTGGTGGCACTTTGGTTGTTTCCCTTTATTATTATTCTTCCCCTCGTGTTAATCCAAGCTCCACTGCTTACCGGCTGTGACCTAGGCAAGCTCCTTCGTTGCCCTGAGCCTCATTTTTTCCAGATGTAAAATAGATATAAGAGTAGTTTCTGACTCACAGATGACTGAGCACTGCAGGAGCACTGGGCAGGCGCTTGGCGCCCAGCCGGCCCGGAGCCTGGTGCAGCTGGGCCTCGGGGGCTCTGCGTGCCAGTCCCTGCGCGCGCCCAGCCGGCCCGGAGCCTCGCGCAGCTGGGCCGCCGGGGCTCTGCGCGCCTGTCCCTGCCCGCGCCCAGCCGGCCAGAGCCTCGCGCAGCTGGGCCGCCGGGGCTCTGCGCGCCCGTCCCTGCCCGCGCCCAGCCGGCCAGAGCCTCGCGCAGCTGGGCCGCCGGGGCTCTGCGCGCCCGTCCCTGCGCGCGCCCAGCCGGCCCCGGAGCCTGGTGCAGCTGGGCCGCGGGGGCTCTGCGCACCCGTCCCTGCCCGCGCGCAGCCGGCCCGGAGCCTGGTGCAGCTGGGCGGTGGGATATCTGCGCTCCCGACCCTGCGCGCGCCCAGCTGGCCCGGAGCCTCGCGCAGCTGGGCCGCCAGGGCTCTGCACGCCCATCCCTGCGAGTGCCCAGCCGGCCCGGAGCCTGGCGCAACCGGGCCGCGGGGGCTCTGCGCGCCTGTCCCTGCGCGCCCCTCTGCTCAGGGAGCCTCACGGCGTCTGTGTCGCCATGCCCTGCTTCTCCCTGCACACCGCTCATCTCCTGGGACTTGCTGTGGGTCTTCCCTCTTCGTACTGTCTCTCGTCTTCTCCCATCACTGGAGAGTGAGCCCACAAGGGCAGAGACCTGTGCGTATTTCGGTTGAGTCTGGACAGGGCCTCAAGAGTTGCTCTGTAATACTTAACTGAATAAACAGCAAGAGGACTTAAAGTGGATCGGATGCTAGTTTTGCAGATAGCATGACTCAGTGTATCTGAAGCAAAAAGTGAAAGTAAAATGTGAGAAACTTGCCCATCAGAGAGACACTACAACTTCCGGTGGATTTTACGTTTTGAGGGTATTTTATCTGGACGTATTAATACGTAGAAAATAATGAAGACCAGATGAAAGCAGGTTTTAAACATTCCTTTCCCACATTCTCTACCCTCCTTCCTCCTGGCACAAGTAAGGGGAATGAATGGGCTCTCCTAGCGTATCTTTGTACCCGACTCCCTGGCGGTTTCCCGAGTCTCGCTCTGCGTCTCAGCGTCCACACCGTAGTGACGATGCTGGCCCGGCCCGGCCCGGCCTGTGCTGTGTGAGCAGACGCCCAGGGTGCCGCGCGTCCCTCTCCGTGGAGGGCGGTGTTGGTTCAGACAGCAGCACAGTCTCAGGCTCAGCCCTGGGTTTCCTGTGCTCTCACAGAAGAGGCTCAGCATCGCCTCTGTGAATCGGGGCCCAGAGCTTCTCTACTTGTTCCCTCCTTCTGTCCCCACCCCGCCCCTCACTCTCAAACCCTGTGTGGTCTGAACCTGGCACTTGGCAGCGTGGTTTGGAGACGACCCTGGAAGATGAATTGCTCTTACCAAGTCTCCCTGACAGCTGCCCGGGTCATTAAATGAACAGCAGTGAGGGGAGTGACAAGTAAAACTCAGGCCAGACTCAAGTTTCCTGTTGGGGTCAACCCTGGTGCTTCGCAGGGTCTCGGGAGGCCTGTCCTTCGCCCTCGGGGCATCTTCACATTGCCGTTGTCTTTCTGTGAATTCTAAACCTTTGTGTAGAAGTTTGAAGATAAGCTGATGTTAAACCATTGTGGTCATGCTGCACTGCATCCTTGTGAACTTAATTCAACTGGCTTTGCTGCTTAATTAGTAGTGTGTACTCTGCTCTCTTTAAGGCAGTGAAAGACTGGCTTCATAGAGGAGACCGTTGGCACTGCCTGCAGATGGAACGCCAGGGTCGACGAGGGTGGCGAGTTTAGCAGCGCCCAGGCTGCAGTGTCTGGCATCGCGGGAGGTGCCCCTGCTCAGGCTGGACCTGCCCAGACCACACTGGCCCTGCCCAGGCAGTTAATCTCCAGGGCACCTGTAATATTTCAGGGAGGCAGAGCAGGTACCAACATCTCATCTTACTCAGAGAACTCCCAGGGAAGGTCATTTTCTCAGACGTTTTTAAGAACACAAAGAACATCATTTGCAGATTACCTATGATTTAAGACCTTGTCTTACTGTAATAAATCTTAGAAGAAAGTGATGTTCTTTTGAATAACAGAAATGCTGAAACTTGAAATTATTGGCACTCACTAGTTTTCTAGGTCATCCAGTTTTCAAGCCGTCATAAATATGCCTAAGCTTTCTGCATCCAGACACAAAGCAGTTCTGCTCGGAATAAAGCCTTGCGTGCACCCCAGGCCGTCCCAAAACTGGATGTGCTTGCTGGCTCACCCTGCTTCCACCAGGGCAGGCACACGGCGGCAAGCTCAGGCCGCCTCTGACTCCGGGGACCTGGCTTGTATCCAGCTCTCATTCCCTGGCCCATCACCCTTCCCCACCTCTGTCCGTCCATTCACTGCATCTGTGTGTTTTGGGGCAACATTCCTGGCTCTGTGCCCGTTCTTTCGGTGTGTGCCTTTGCTGCGCTGTAGGCGGCTTTTCTAAGAGCCTTTGCTCTGCCGTCATCGTCTGGACTCACTGCCGCTCATTCCCAGTGTTCTCAGGCTTCTTCACTCCATCATTGTTTCATTTTGCCTGTTTTCAAAAATTATTTCCTGTTTTTAGCTGATGTTATTAATTTTTTGGTCTCTTTGGGATATATATGAAGTCAACATTAAAGAGATATTAAGGGGAAATATTTAAGGTCATTTTCAGAATGTGCTATTATTTTCATTTCCTCTGGTGTAAATTCTCTCTTGAATTGTAGATCTTGTTGGTTCTCTCTTTAGCATGAGTAAATAATTGTTTTTGAATTATTTAAACTAAGGTGTTTGAACTTCATCTGAACGCTTTGAGGAGCCATTCTACTTCAAGAAGAATGTGGCTGGATTAGATTTTACATTTTGGGAAGATCATTCTGGTAGCGTGGGAAGATGGAGTTTAGAAAGGCCAGGACCAGGGGCTGGGAGATGTGTTTGGAACGCTGTGTCTGTGCAGAGGTCAGGATGAGAGACCCGGGTGTTCGGGGATAGACTCAGCATGGACGTCGGGGTCACGAGGAGCAGCTGCGTTGTGCAGGGTGGGGTGCCCAGGCTGCCCGGACGCCCTTCTCCTTCAAGGCCAGCCCTCTCTCTTGCTGCACCTCTGGCCACGTTACTCACTAGCTGCTTGGAATAGAACGTGGAGCCTTTCCATCATGTCAGTGAAGAGGATGGTTGCTGGACACGTGTGTGGTGTCCTCAGATACACAGAGGAATCAGCCTGGAAAGGACTGCACGCGGGGGAACAGGACTGAGGCTTAGGTCCCTGACAAAACAAGGAGGAAGGACTGCACGCGGGGGAACGGGACTGAGGCTTAGGTCCCTGACAAAACAAGGAGGAAGGCCGAGTTTTGATCAGTTGTCATCAGCACCCCCTGTGTCACCCTCTCCTCATTTGTCACGACCCGTCACACACCCAGAGGCGTCTTTTCCTCACCCAAGGAAGCTGCTATCACAGCAAGTTGCATTTCCTTCTTCTGAGAACTCACACGTTCATTCTAGTTCTTTCTTTCCCTGCTCAGCTCTGACTTGGATGCTGTTATTTTCCCCGTTTGTTCTGAACTCAGTTTCCTCTTGGTCTTGCGTCTGTTGGCCTGACGTGCAGTCTGTGTGGCCATCTGTCCCTGCACCCCGGCCTCCTGTCTCTGCTCAGTCACATCAGCTCACAGACCCCAGGGGGACAGGCAAGCATCACACTGGATGGTGTTCAAAAGAGAGTAAGACATATATCCTGTCCAGTGTGACCTTTGTTTTCCTGTAAAATCTAAATTTTGTACCACACAGCAGTTTCAATGTGGAAAAAAACCCATGAAAACATAGCATTTTTTTCTCACATTTTGAAAGTGTATGGCTAATACCTGCTTATGCACTTTTTTTGTTATAGAAAATACTACTTTTAAAATGCCATTTAATAGCACTAAACACATACTAAAGCCTTCATAGCAGCGGTGCTGTTGGTAATGCTGTTTTCCCCTGGAGCCTGCAGTCACTGAGCTGCCTCAGCCTTAGGGCTGCCCCAGGTTTTCACATCATTTTGCTCCTGTGGGAGTGACTCGGGTCTAGAACAGACACTGGGGTTTAGAAAAAGGCGTTCTGAGAGGAAGGAGCGATTTTGATGCCCTGTCCTTTGTGAGGAAATCTGCCATGTTTGGAGGCATTGGGATACTTGGCTCCTTTTTATCCGTGTCCTCACGGAATATCACCCTGCACTGAGCATGACGGAGAGCAGATGGAGGTGCGTCCCTGCCCCAGGACTGTGGTTTCTTTTATGCACAACCTGCTTCTCAAGAGTGTGGTTTGCTCCAGAGGGAGCATATTAAGCAGATTGTTTTTCAAAACACCGCTCAGCTGAAGATGGACTTCTGTTTTGTTAATTTAGTGCCTAATCAGACTTCAGTGAAGGGTGTGCCCCGTTCAGGTCTTCTCGATCCTAATGAGTGGGTTTACCATCTTCCTATTCATACCCTCTATTATTTAACAGAGCCTGAGTCACTGTGCCCACTTCCTGTCTCAGAGCTCACAGTGGAGAGGAATCTCACCTCCCGAGCCCTCTGCCCGCATCACGGCTGCTCTGAGTCCTCTGGACTCTCTCGGACTCTGTGTGCAGAGGGCGCTCCTAGAGGGTGGTGACCGGAGGCCTCCCACGCGCGGGCGGGGGCGCTGCCTCCTATTCTGCATCTCTGCTCTTTGCAGCGAGACTGCTCCCTTCTGATCCTCAGTCTGAGCTCTGTGGGGGACACGGGGTCTGAGGGTGTGGCTGCCGTCACCTTTCTCTTTCTCTCATCTAAATGCATGGCCTCCTCGGTCCAGTTTTCAGTGTCCTGACGTGTTTTGTTCATTTCCCCCAGTGGCTTAGTATATTATTTCTTCTAAAATTGGTACACTATATGCTTATGTGCTATTTTTGGAAGAAAAAGCACCTCAAGACAAATGGAGGCAAAAAGGACAGAAAACCACTTGTGCCCACATGCTGCACTGCTGCTGTGGTCTGTCCTGAGCCGGGACGCTTGGACACGCCGCTTGCCTTGAGGCTAAATCTCCCAGAGCTGTTAGTTTCCTGCCAGGAGCTCTGGCTCCTCTTTGCCTTAATGAAGTTCTCTTCCCTCACAAAATGGGTCCCACATTCCTGCATCTGCGCACTTTGTAGCTTCTCAGGCCCACCTAGCGTTTCCAGCAGTTCTCATTTTGTGGTTGCTGTCCTGATGGTCTGTGGACTGAAGAACAGTTAGCTGTTTAGATGCAAAGGGAAGTGCTGAATTCCTACTCCAGTGTGTAGTAGTGGCCACTCCAGCTGTCATGACAGTGGCTGGAAGAGAAAGGGGTGCTTTATGCTAAGATGGATACCATTTCGGTCATCCTGTGCACTCTGGAGCCGTTGCTCAGATGCGGTCTGTCCCGAGGGCTCCCCGAGTCCTCACTGCCTGCACGTTGACAGGCGACAAGAGTCAAATCCTGTGGTCACCTCTGGACTGTCTTCAACAGACAGTTTAATCCCTTGCTTAAGTGTTTAAGGCTCTTGGCTGAGTCCCCCTGATGCAGATAATCCCTCCAGTCACACTCAGGCCTCCTGGCCCCAGGCTTCAGGGCAGTTAGAGCCTCCCCGTGTGTGTGATCAGAGCCATGCGGAAGACTGAAGTTGTGAACTTTATCAGCTAGGGCTCAGAGCTAGATTGGTCATTCACTTTTTTATTATCTGTCCAAAAACAGTGTCACATTAATGCCTTCATACACCTATGTGGTTCTGGGACTGAGTTACCGAGGTCAGGAGTCTGCCGTGATTCAGACCTTGGAATGGAAGATGCAGCAATGTGCCGTGTGGCTGTGTGCGTCAGGCCCCGACGTGGGTGGGGGGAGCTTGTTCATGGAGGGGGTGTGGGTTCTGAGAGACTGGGCCAAGATTCTGATTAGTCAGCATTTCTGTTCGTCTTTATGGATGAAAAGTGGAATCGGGAGAGAAGTCGAAACTTGTCCTTTGTCTTCGACAAACGGTTTCGTGTCCCGCAGTGTCTGATCAGATGGGTGGGAGACGGGGACACCCACGCGGGCAGTGGACAGACGGCTCTCCTGAGATTGGAGTTGTCAGGAGCACGATGCCTGGGGCGGTTATCTTGTCCAGACACCATGAATGTTCTGATTCCCTGTGAGAATCTTTAGTCCACTTGGAATATTTTTTAAAAAACCTAAAGGGAAAGGCTCCCCACTACAGTATTCTCACCTGAAGAATTCCATGGATGTGTAGTCCATGGGGTTGCAAAGAGTCAGACACGACTGAGCGATTTTCACTTGCAATGGAAACTGCGTTGGGTGTGTAGAGTTGCACAGAGATGGCACCCCACTCCAGTACTCTTGCCTGGAAATTCCCATGGACGGAGGAGCCTGATGGGCTGCACTCCATGGGGTCGCACAGAGTCGGACATGACTGAGCGACTTCACTTTCACTTTTCACTTCGATGCATTGGAGGAGGAAATGGCAACCCACTCCAGTGTTCTTGCCTGAGAATCCCAGGGACGGGGAAGCCTGGTGAGCTGCGGTCTATGGGGTGGCACAGAGTCGGGCACGACTGAAGTGACTCAGCAGCAGCAGCAGCAGCAATCCCCTTTGTTTAGTCTGGGTAGAATTCGACACGCTGACGGACTGATAACCTTATGATTGTTAGATGTTTCAAGTTATCATTGTAAATGTTTTTGAATAAAAATATAATTATAGTAAAATAAGGAAAAGATCATATAAAACTGGGCTTGTGAGTGTCAGGAGGTTCTGGTGTAGAGGCACAGAGAGCCAAGGCTGGGAGTGAGTCCACAGTGCCAAGGCCTGGCTGAGACGACGCCCCTCCTCTGTCTGGCACCATCACTGGCTCCCCAGTGCCCACTGAGCAAGACTGCGGCCCCGCCTCCCCCGGCGCGTCCTGCCTCTCTCAGACAGCTTGTCCCGTCTGAGCTGGAGCCTCTTGGTTCCCAGCACAGCCAGGGTGACCCCCCATCAGGGGGCCTCCCACCCATCCCCACTCGCTGCGTGGTGTCTCCTCCCGAGCCTTCTCTCTGTCCCTGCCCTCTCCCCTCCTCCGAGTTTCTGGGCCCCTCCCTGCCATGGTCCCCAGACCCTGCCGCCGTCTCAGTCCCACCCCCTCAGTTCCAGTGGCCTCAGCCTTGAGGGCCCCTCCACTCCCCTCGCTGTTCTGCACCCGGAGGCAGGCAGGCAGGACTCCTTCACCTTTGCATGTCCTGCACTTAGGACGGGTGCCCTGCTGCTCGGGGTGGACGCCCCATAAACAGCACTGCCCCTCACCCCAGATCGGCTAGGAAGCCTCTCTGCCAGGCTGCAGCCCCCGGGCCAGCCCCCTGCCGGCCCCCCCCCCACCCTGCTCTGACCTCCTCTCGTCCCAGCTGTGAGGAGATGGCTGCCCACTGAGCGCTGCCCACCGAGCGCCGTGTCCGTGGAGACGGGTGTTTTATTGTTGCTCTCCTTGATTAATAATCTTACTTGGAGATTCCAGCTCTGAGGAGGTGCGGCAGCGGGCGGCTGCCTGTGTGGTCCCACTTCTCCCGGAGGCGGAGGCGGCGCCGGGGGCCCGGCTGCCTCTTCCTACACGGAGTTCTCTGAGCAGCAGCAGCCTCTGAGGGTCTGAGGCAACATCTGTACTCAGGAAATGCTGGCTCCTTCCTTGAGATTTCAGAAATCAAGTTTGCTTCCCGCATAAAGTCCTCTCCCTTGTTAACTGTATGCTCAGGTCACTGAGAAGCTACCTGCCTGCACTTCAGACTCCACGCCATCCTCTGTGTTCAGGTTCCCACTGGTGGGAAAACAGGAAAAGCGAGCGCGCACACACACACACGCACACACGGCTCCTGTCCTGGGGGCTCTGGGCCACTAGACAGTGGGCGACTTGGGCTCTGAGGTCAGAGCTGGCGCCAGGAGGAGATGCTGCCCGGGAGGGGCTTGAGGGTGGCGTGACTGCCAACCTTACTGGGCTTGCGTGACGTGAGCCCCGTGTTGAGAGCTGGGCCGGTCCAGTGAGCATGCTTCCAGAATCCGCGGTCACGCGTTGCTC
The DNA here is from genome assembly GCA_935064755.1 of Tragelaphus eurycerus. Lineage (NCBI taxonomy): Eukaryota > Metazoa > Chordata > Mammalia > Artiodactyla > Bovidae > Tragelaphus > Tragelaphus eurycerus. Next base: position 1,103,274 of record CAKXYN010000031.1, on the reverse strand, counting down.
GGTCATGCGGGGTGCAGGGCAGGCCTCCAGCTCCTCCATCTGGGTCCCCACAGCTCTCTGGGTGGGAGGCTCAGATTTCCACTCCTCTCTGAATGAGGATAAATCTGGGATACATGTTTATATCTTTGAATGTTGATCAGAGCAATCTGCTCTATATTTGAACTTAAGTTTCCTATTTTCCTTTGACTTTACACGCCCTGGGTCCCGGTGGCCCTGCCACTGTCCTGATGGGCCTGGCGGTGAGCGTGTCGGGGGCGGCACGGTCTTCCTTCGCTCACCTGCTCCTCCTGCACCTGCTTTCCGACTGCGGTCTCAGATGGCCCTCTGCTCTGAGTTCTGCATCTTTGTGCAGCGGGACTGTGCAGCCTTGGTTGTAACTGTTATGCCGAAGTTTTGAAATTGACAGGGTTTCTTGTTAATTGTACCTATTTCAGTAAGATTAGGCTATCAGCCTTCTTCCGTCTCTGGTAGCCCGTGTTTCCTGGCACAGGCCATGTTTCAGGCCAGGGCTCCTGCTCACACGAGGAGACTCTGCCCTCAGGAGCCTCGCTTCAGTGGAGAAGCTGGACAGTGAGTGAAGGCTGGGTGGATGGAGCTGCGGGCCTCTGGGCTTTGTGGGCAGAGAGGAGGGCAGGGCAGGCCCCCGGGACGGGGCACACCGCGTGCAGCGCGAGGCTGACTGCATGCGTACCTGCCTGGATGTGTGTGCCTGTGAGTACGCCAGGACAGCGATTTTCAGACAATGGTTTTTATTAGTTTAGGAGATTTTAATATTAGGTTAATGTATTCATTATACTTACAGTTAATTGAAGTAAAAAGCACATTGGTCACATTTATTTTTAAATAAAACATGTGAGAGCTGCAGATTACTGAGTGATTCCTTAACACCCTCTTCTTCAAAGCCCATCAACTCAACATGCATTAGCATCTTGCTGTATTCAGTGTGTCTTATAATTAAAAGATATGTGTATTTTTTAGTTGTTTTTTTTTTTTTTTTTTGCAGGGGAAAATGGACAAACGAAAGGATCAATGAGGGTGGGAGGGAAATGGGAAGAAAGAAAGGGGGTGATGGTGGGGAGGAGTGTATGTAATTTCTTAACTAATGGCTTTCTGTTTTTAATCACAAAGAAAATTAAAAAAAATCATGTTGCATTCATCCTATATTAGGAGGTTGGATCTGGAAATGAAAAGTTCAGGAAACTGAAAGTCCAGTTTGGGTGTCCTCATCTTAGGCACATCTTGGTATTTTGTATTGGTAGATCTATCTTTACCACAATATATTATTTAGGACAGGATCACATTTGTCACTTCTTCCTCCCTACTACCCAAAGTGGTACCAGACCCATAAAATAGTCAATAAACATTTACAAAGTGAACAAATAAGTCTATTTTTTTTTAACTCTCCTGAGTGAACTGAATTTTTTGAGGCTCATAAGTGAATATGTTTTCTTCTTTACTTTGTCTATTACAGCCAGATCGTATGAGTGGGGTATTAAAGTCTCCCACTATTATTGTATTGTATATTTCTTCTGTCATACTAATTAGTGTTTGTCTTAGATATATCAATGCTCCAATGTTGGGTGCATATGTATTTATAATTGTTATAACTTCTTTTTGGATTGTTCCTTTAAGTCGTTATGTATAACCTCGATTGTCTCCTTTTCAGGATCTTTAAAGTCGATTTTATCTGATACGAGTATTGCTACTCCTGTTTTCTTTTGGCCCATATTTGCATAAAAAATCTTTTTCCAGCCCTTCATTTTCAGTCAATATATATCCCCTATGTTAAGGTGGTTCTCTTGTAGACAGCATATATAGGGGTCTAGTTTTTATATCCATTTGACCCGTTTTAGTCTTTTGGTTGTCTCTTGTAGACAAGGAATGTAGGGGTCTTGTTTTTGTATCGATTCGGCCAGTCTTTGTCAGTTGATTAGGGCATTCAGCCCATTAATGTTTAAAGCAATTATTGATAAATAGGATTTACTTTATTGTTTTGGGTTCGAATTTATACACCCTTTTAGTGATTCCTATCTAGAGAATGTCCTTTAGTTTTTGTTGGAGAAATGGTTTAGTGGTGCTAAATTCTCTCAACTTTTGCTTATCTGTGAAGCTTTTGATTTCTCCTTCATATTTGAATGAGATCCTTGCTGGATACAATAATCTAGGCTGTAAGTTATTTTCTTTCATCACTTTAATTATGTCTTGCCATTCCCTCCTGGCTTGGAGAGTTTCAATTGAAAGATCAGCTGTTATCCTTATGGGAATTCCCTTGTGAGTTATTTGATGTTTTTCTCTTGCTGCTTTTAATATTTGTTCTTTATATTTAATCTTTGTTAATTTGATTAATATGTGTCTTGGGGTGTTTCGCCTTGGGCTTATCCTGTTAGGGACTCTCTGGATTTCTTGAACTTGAGTGGTTATTTCCTTCTCCATTTTAGGGAAGTTTTCAACTATTATCTCCTCAAGTATTTCCTCATGGTCTTTCTTTTTATCTTCTTCTTCTGGAACTCCTATGATTCGAATACTGTAGGGTTTGATGTTATCCTGGAGGTCTCTGAGATTGTCCTCATTTCTTTTGATTCGTTTTTCTTTTTGCTCCTCTGATTCATTTATTTCTAGGATTCTATCTTCTAATTCACTAATCCTATCTTCTGCTATTCTACAATTTGTTGCCTCCAGGGTGTTTTGGATCTCATTTATTGCATTATTCATTATGTGTTGACTCTTTTTTATTTCTTCTAGGTCCTTGTTAAACCTTTCTTGCATCTTCTCAATCCTTGTCTCCAGACTATTTAACTGTGATTCCATTTTGATTTCAAGATTTTGGATTAATTTCACTATCATTATTCAGAATTCTTTATCAGGTAGATTCCCCATCTCTTCCTCTTTGGTTTGGTTTGGTGGGCATTTATCCTGTTCCTTTAGCTGCTGGGTATTCTTCTGTCTCTTCATCTTGTTAAAATTGCCAAGTTTAGGGTGTCCTTACTATATTCTGGTAGTTTGTTGAATTCTCTTTATTGAGGTGGTTTACTGGTCTTTTCAATATCTGATCTCTGCCGTTACAGAGGGGGCGGAGATGAACACCCAAATCAAAGCCGGCCAGGTTCAGGCACTCCAGGTTCAGAAACACAGACTCAGTTGAGTCTGCGTTTTATGCCCTTCCCAGGTCTGAGTATCGCAGGTGATGAAGTGTTTAGCGAGCGCAGCTGCTGCGACTTATCGCCTCCCTGCCGCTCAGTTTTCTGGGTATACAACTGGCGCACTTTCTCAGGCAGATGTTGACCACCCGGCGCCCCAAGAAGTGTGAGTTAGCACAGAAACCTGCTTACAGTTTTGTTGTCAACGTCTCTCTAGGGCTGTGATTGCCCGCTTCCGGCTCTGGCTGCCTGTCACCGGAGTGGGACGGCCTGCAGCCGGCTATCTCTGTGCAGTCCTTTGTTCCGTACACAGTCCTGGTGGTGTCTTAAGTTAGGGCTGGCTTTTGATGTAGTAGATAACCGACAGTCTGGTTATTTCGCTCAGATAGCGCTCAGGATCAGATCAGATCAGATCAGATCAGTCGCTCAGTCGTGTCCGACTCTTTGCGACCCCATGAACCACAGCACGCCAGGCCTCCCTGTCCATCACCAGCTCCTGGAGGTCACTCAGACCCGCATCCATCGAGTCAGTGATGCCATCCAGCCATCTCATCCTCTGTCGTCCCCTTCTCCTCCTGCCCTCAATCCCTCCCAGCATCAGAGTCTTCTCCAATGAGTCAACTCTTCGCATGAGGTGGCCAAAATACTGGAGTTTCAGCTTTAGCATCATTCCTTCCAAAGAAATCCCAGGGCTGATCTCCTTCAGAATGGACCGGTTGGATCTCCTTGCAGTCCAAGGGACTCTCAAGAGTCTTCTCCAACACCACAGTTCAAAAGCATCAATTCTTCGGCGCTCAGCCTTCTTCACAGTCCAGCTCTCACATCCATACATGACCACAGGAAAGACCATAGCCTTGACTAGGCGAACCTTTGTTGGCAAAGTGATGTCTCTGCTTTTGAATATGCTATCTAGGTTGGTCATAACTTTCCTTCCAAGGAATAAGCGTCTTTTAATTTCATGGCTGCAGTCACCATCTGCAGTGATTTTGGAGCCAGAAAAATAAAGTCTGACACTGTTTCCACTGTTTCTCCATCTATTTCCCATGTAGTGATGGGACCAGATGCCATGATCTTCGTTTTCTGAATGTTGAGCTTTAAGCCAACCTTTTCACTCTCCACTTTCACTTTCATCAAGAGGCTTTTGAGTTCCTCTTCACTTTCTGCCATAAGGGTGGTATCATCTGCATATCTGAGGTTATTGATATTTCTCCCGGCAATCTTGATTCCAGCTTGAGTTTCTTCCAGTCCAGCATTTCTCATGATGTACTCTGCATATAAGTTAAATAAACATGATCATGTATAGAAGGTACTAAAAAGTCATGCTTGTAGCTTAACTAAAAATAGAAGATAAAACAGTTCTTTTAACAATCAACTGTGTTCTAATCACATGTTCCCAAACTTAATCTGTGCATAAAAATTAAACGGGACTCATTGAAAACGTGGATTCCTAGCCAACCCCCACCCAGAGATTGGTTCCAGCTGAATTTTTCTGGGACACCCAGGCACCCCTATGATTCTGTGGAGCAGAGGCCTGCGTTTTGAGAAGCCCAGCCCCAGGGACTTGAGCCTGGAATTAGCAGGGGATGTGTGTGGTTCAAGCATTCCCTGTGTTAGCACAGGGAATTGATACCACTTTCTTAAGGTATTTTTTCATCCACCTGACGTTAGAAACAGATGACATCCACACTCTTACTCTGCTGCTGGAAAATAATATTTTCCCACAAACAGAACCCTTCCGAGTAGCAGTCCCAGCCCATTACCTCTGAGGGTCTTTGCTGCTGGTCTGCACTAACGTGGCCGTATCGGCACCTGCTGTCTCCAGATCTCGTTCGACCTGGCAGAGTACACGGCCGACGTGGATGGCGTGGGCACCTTGCGGCTCCTGGACGCGGTGAAGACCTGTGGCCTTATCAGCTCCGTGCGGTTCTACCAAGCCTCGACGAGCGAGCTCTACGGGAAGGTGCAGGAGATACCTCAGAAGGAGACCACGCCTTTCTACCCGCGTTCCCCTTACGGTGAGAACGGGCGGCCCCGTCCTGCCCCTAGGCTGACGACACATGGTGGGCGGTGGCTACGCAGACGGACCGAGGTGTGTGACTTGCCGGCCAGACGCCTGTGCGTAGGCAGGGGGTCCTGCTGTCCATGCCTCTGGGGTGAAATCTCTGTCTCACCGCACCCTCCAGACAGAGCGCTGTGAGAGGGAAGTTGCTCCCTCCAAGAGTCTTTGTACTGGGCTGTTGTGGGTCGTGCTGAAGTGATATGTCTGGTGTTTAGTCCATTTCCCAGTTTAAATTCTCCCTGAGCTCAAACCCTTAAGTGAAAGTGTTAGTCGCTCAGTCGTGTCTGACTCTTTGTGACCCCATGGACTGTAGCCCGCCAGGCTCCTCAGTCCATGGGATTCTCCAGGCAAGAATACTGGTGTGGGTTACCATTCCCTTCTCCAGGGGTGTCTTCCCAACCCAGGGATCGAATCGATCTCCTGCATTGCAGGCAAATTCTTTGTCTGAGCCAGCAGGGAAACCCTAAAACAGATAGACAAATCTATCACGTCTAATATATTTATAAAAAGAATGTTCACAGGAGACTTTCGTGATAAAATTTAAAGCAGCTAGAATATCAAGATTCAGGTTTTTCACGTACTACTTCCTTAAAGAAAAAGGGGACGAGGCCTAGGAAAGGTCGGCTTGCTGTGCCGCGCACACTACAGTTGAGTTAGGTTGTGAAGGCCAGGGCTGTGGCTGTCACAGAGGGCAGAGACTCCTTCCTTGTTTCATGACTCACCGGCAAAGGAGCCTTTATTTTTCCCTTGGCTTTTGATTCATTTTGTCCCTATCTCGATACATCGTGAGCTGTAAATTCTGCAAGTTGTTACTTGTTTGAGTGAAAATCTGTTTTACAGTAGGACGCTATCTCTGATTTGCTTTTAAAAATTTATTCCAACAGGGGCAGCGAAGCTCTACGCCTACTGGATTGTGGTGAACTTCCGGGAGGCGTACAACCTGTTTGCAGTGAACGGCATCCTCTTCAACCACGAGAGCCCCCGGAGAGGTCAGTACAGGTGCCGATGGGAGGAGAGCGCCTGGCTCCAGGCAGAGACACACGTGTGTGTGCGCACACATGCATGTGTGCATGGGTTCTACACATGTGCTGTGCAGACTCGGGCCGCTTCACATCTGTTTTTAATGATGCGAGTGTCAGAAGCAGTCAGTGAAGACATGGGAATCCAGCCTTGATTGCCTACCAGCTTTGATGGGGGTTTATTCAGCATGGAGCTGAGCGGGTCCCAGGTTTACCATTCCCATCGGAAGCGCTCACCACGTGTGTTTGCACTCGGGAGTCAGGAGGTGTCCTTGGAATACGAGGGGCTGGGCGGGAGCCAGGGCTGCTTCCCCGCCCGTGTCGCTGTCGCTCCGAAGCCTCCACCTGTGGAGTCTCCCCTTCCTCACTTTGAATCAGGTGTGTACTCAATATTCCTTCTTTACATTCCATTCAACGAACACCCAGACGTTTCTGTGCTTCTAGAGCGTGTCTTAAGGTACATTTGAAATCACTGCTTATATTTAGAATCTTTATTTATTTTCTTTTTCAGAAAATCATGTTTGTTTGCGTTGGCTTGTTGCCTTTTTGTGGTTGTCTTTGAGACCATGAGCACCATGCCAGCTCTCCTCTTCCAAATACTAGGCTTTAAATAAGGTGTGTGCTCCTTCATTATTTCTGATTTACTAAAGCATGAGAAATCTTTAACATGTACACCCACAAAGTGAAAGTCATCTGTTTAGTTCTAAGAAGTTTTATTAAATTTCACTGTCATTCAGGCTTTTAGCTTGAAAAGGAATGAGAAACCAGCGTTGTAGGTTGTTTCATGCCCAACAGTTAGTAATGTTTATAACTTGGTCAGTGAATTTTTATGTGACTGTGTAGCCACGTAATTAAACCAGCAAGTCATGAGGGAAGGCTGAAGTGACGTTTGCACTGGTACATTTAGTGGCAGTACATTTTAATTTTATAATTGCTTCAGTTAAAACTTCCCACGGTGGACTGCTGGAGCATCAGAGCCTGGTGGCCGCCTCTGACGCTGAAGGGAGAGCCGGTGAGCAGGCTCAGTGCCGCGCTGCAGGGCGCCCCGAGCAGCCAGGAGAGGGGACGCCCAGCCATCCCCGCCTCTGACCAGGTTGGGGTGCTGGGGACTGACCGTCCGGCCTCCCAGGCGCAAACCCGTCAGCGTGTCTTGTCTTCTGTGCTTCTCCCCTCAACCTTTCCCCTGGCAAAAAAAGAAAATTGTTTGGGGTTAGGTTAGGATAGGGAAAAACATTCTTAGTTGTAGAATAAGGAGATTTACATTTACAGTTTTAAGTGTAAACCCCCCTCAGGCCTCTCCCAGTGAGAACCGTTTGCCTGCACTGATGTCAGCGACTGTTTAAAAATGTTTATTTTTAAAAGGAATCTTTATTTTTTATTAAGGTATGGTTGATTCATAATGTTGTGTTAGTTTCAGGTGTACAACTAAGTGATTTATATATAATGTAACTGAATATATATATATATATATATGAATACACACACATACACACACACAGATTCTTTTCCCACGTCAGTTATTACAGAATGAGTAGAGTTCCCTGTGCAGTACAGTAGGTCCTTCTTCTTCACCCATTCCCTGTGCAGCAGAGCCCGTGTGACACTCCTGGATTTCCCTGTGCAGCAGGGCCCGTGTGACTCTCCTGGACTCGTGGTTGGCTCCTCCCCAGCCTTTGTCCGCCAGTGAGCATAGTTTGTGTTCTGTGTGTGTGAGTGCTGCTGTTCTGTAAGTAAGTTCATTGGTAACATTTAAAGATTCTGCGTATAAGTGATATCATGTGACGTCTGGCTCTGACTTCACTTTGTATGATCATCTCTAGGTCCAGCCATGTTGCTGCAAATGGCATTGTTTTGTTCTTTCTTACAGATGAGCAAATATTCCGTGGTGTATCCACCACGTCATCTGTATACATCCTTCCGTGGATGAACACTGACGTTCCTTCCATGCCTTGGCTGTTGCATACAGTGCTGCAGTGAGCACTGGGGGGTGTGTGTCTTTTCTAATTTGTTTTTCTCCAGGTGTATGTCTAAGAGTAGGCTTGCTAAGTAACATAGTCGTCCTGGTGTTAGTTTTTAATGCAGGGGTCTCTAGCCTCAGGGATCTAATAATGCCTGATGATCTGGGGTGGAGCTGATGTCATAATAGAAATAAAGTGCACAATAAATGTCATGCACTTCAGTCATCCTAAAACCATCTCTCCCACCCCCAGTCCATGGAAAAATTATATTCCATGAAACAGGTCCCTGGTGACAAAAAGGTTGGGGCTGCTGCTTTAAGGACCCTCCGTACTGTTCTCCACAATGACTGCACCAGTTTACACTCCCACCAGCAGTGTAGGAGGGTCCCTCTGTTTAATACCCCTTGCAGCATTTACTGTTTGTAGGCTTTTTGGTGATGGCCATTCTGACTGGTGCGGTGATACCAAATAAAACCTAATTAAACTTAAAACCTTTTGCACAGCAAAGGAAGCCATAAACAAAATGAAAACACAGTGTGCAGAATGGGAGAAAATATTTACAAATGATGCAGTAGAGGGAAGGCGATGGCACCCCACCCCAGTACTCTTGCCTGGAAAATCCCATGGATGGAGGACCCTGGTGGGCCGCAGTCCATGGGGTCGCTAAGAGTCTGACATGACTGAGCGACTTCACTTTCACTTTTCACTTTCCTGCACTGGAGAAGGAAATGGCAACCCAGTCCAGTGTTCTTGCCTGGAGAATCCCAGGGACGGGGGAGCCTGGTGGGCTGCCGTCTATGGGGTGGCACAAAGTCGGACACGACTGAAGAGACTTAGCAGCAACAGCAGCAGGGAGTCTGTTATAGTCTTTCGTCTTCAGCATCTAAAATAGTGCCTACCTGCTGTTAAACATGTACTGAATATTAGTTTCAGGTGTGCAGCGTGGTGACTGATACTTTGTAGAGCCTGCACTCCATTTGTAGTTACTGTAAACCTCGGTTCTGTCCCCGTGTCCTTCTAGCTTATGTATTTTGTGCCTAGTTGTTGGTAGGAAACGATTGAGAAGATTCTCTCTGACGCACCTTAGTAAACACACAGAGCTCCTCTTTAAAATCCCCTGTAGTTTGTTCGCCTGCAATACTCTGGTGCTTCGAGTTTGTTTTCTTAAGCAGCTTGAGTGCGTGTGTGTCCCTCCGTCCTGCCCCGTCATCTCTGGGCCACTTTTGTTTCGTCGCTGCAGTGGTGAAGCTCAGTGTCAGCGAAGGTGAGGATCGCGAAGGCCCTATTAGGTGGAGCTGAAACAAGGGCTACTTTCTGCTTTTTCTCTAACAGAAGCTAATTGACAGGGCCCTTTTTGACTGTCTCCATAATATTCCATGAGAATCTCTGACTTTATGGAAGAGGTATTTTTCATATAGAGATATTCTGGACCAGAGGTTGGCCAGCTCTGGCTGGTGCGCCCAGTCCTGCCCAGCTGCTTGTGTTTGTAACTGAAGGGTCACGGGAGCCCGGCCATGCCCAGGACTCGCACATTATCAGAGGCTGTGTCCACAGTGGAGGCCTGGGGCCTGCAAAGCCCCAAGAGTTGACTGTCTGACCCTTTAAGAAAACATCTGCTGTTCCCCCACTTTCCACCCCCTGGGAACAGCTGAAGCCTCAACAGGAAGAAACATTCAACTGTGTAGTACGGGCTTCTCCCAAGGCAGCCAGGTAGTTTTATAGAAAGGCTTCCAATAAACATGAATCGCGTTGAGTCAGTGGTTAACTCGCCTGCAGCAGGATTCCTGCAGCATGTTGTCAGCTGGGCACTGAGAGGCCCCCAGGCGACCTGGCAGCTGGACTGCTCCCAGCTAGTCCTGCTGGGCACGCGGCCACTGGTTTCCCCTGCACCGTGTGTCTTTTCTTCCTCGCAGTCCTAGTGGGTCTCTGAAGGTCACGTGGTGAGCTCACAGCAGCTCTAAAGGTGGGTGGGGTTGTTCTCATTGGCCCAGAAGTGACCGCTTGGAGTCCCCGATCTGGTGGAGACACCTGTGATCAGAGGTGGGCCTGTTTGCCCGGCCAGCCCCCTGCTCGCTCTTCAGAGGAGCCGCGTGGCTCATGCGTCAGGTTTGCTTCTAAGAAAGCGGAGGCCCTTGAGTAGCATTTACAGCACATTAACAATGAGTGACAGTGTGACGTCTAGCAGTGTCTGCCATAGAGGGAAGGCAGAGCATCACCGCGTGCGCGCGTCATGCAGTGACGTTCAGACACCAGCACACTGCTCTCACTCGTACCACTCAGCCCTTTGAAGTCAAAATGGACTATTCTTTTTAAATGAAAAGAAGAGTTGGTTTACTTCGTGGAGAATGCCACAAAACTGGACGTGCACCTGAAAACCTTTTGCTTCTCTAAATTTGAGCTCCGTTGTCAGTTCTACTTACGTATTTCTACGTGTGTGTAAATACACGCGGTGATACGTGTGTGTAAATACACGCGGTGTTCTGTCTGCCACATGTGCGTGCGGCAGCGGTGCCACCTTACTTCTGAAGACACAGGTTTATATATTCCCTCTTTGGGAAATAAAGGCTGTGCTTATTGTCTAGAACTATTACATTTCTGTGAGGAAATTATCATATGCAAAGAATCTTTTTGTTTTTGTTGCTCTTTCTTTGGAAAGCTAATCAGAGACTGATATCATGGAGCTGTTAACTATAGAAATTGGACTGTAAAAAATGCTGAGAAGTTTTAAAATTACTTTAAAGTAGCTTGTGAAAAGAAAGTAGCTTCTTTTCAAATATATTGGTTTTCATGATAAAATATGAGACTATTCTATAGATTAGAACATTGAAAGCAAGCCCACTGGGAAGGTCATTGTACTCATGAGTTGTTTTTGCTGCAGCTGACATGTTCATTTAATACTCTAAAGATACTTGTAGAGATGTTTTGACAGACTTGTTAAACTTACATATTTCTTTCTGTGTATGTGGTAATTCATACACACTTCTATTTTTTAAGATTTCTTAATGTAAAAGTACATAGTGCCCATGAGGCGACACTGTTTCTCTGAAAGAGCTTTCAGGGGGCGAACAGCGGCCGCCCACCTGCGTGTTCTCCCCCCGGAGGCGCTCAGGATCCATGAGGAGGAGGAGTGTAGTCTTTTCATCCCGTTTGTCTCATCACTGAAGAAGCTGAAGCGGCATGAGGGTGAGGTGTTCAAGGTCTCGGCACCGACTGATGTCAGTGCAGGGCTGGCACAGCCCTGGGGGTGGAGGGTCGACCTCCACGTTGCTTGTATCTGTAGAAATCGCCCATGGTGACGCTTTGGAGTTGGCATTGAGCAGGTCACCCCCAGAAGCAGGGCTGGGCTTCAAAATGGAATGAAGCAATGGCTCATCTCTTTGGTGAAAGATGTGAATTCTTCTGGTTAAATACACTGTGCCTTTCAGACGTTTAGCAGAAATGATCATAATGAAACATTAGTTTTATGACTGTAAAATACAAATGTGATTTAAAGTAAAAAACAGAACTTGAGAATCACCAAGAGCTGGCCAGGAGGAAAAGCAGAGCTCACACAAAACGCGTTACAACCCCGTGCGGCAGTGCGCAGCAGTAAAGCTCCTTAAATACACCCATGATTAGCAGCTCGACTCCGCAAATGCATGGTGTCCAGCGACTGCTTAGGAGTGGAGGCTTTTTTAGATGCTATAGCACATTCCTCTAAACATGGGCTTCGTAAGAAATCATATATATCAGTCTAAACACAGTATTCACCTGACTGGGAGACTCTGGAAGGTTCATGAACTTATGGTTTTAAGGTTTAGACTTGAGCTTTTTTTTTTTTTTTGCCAAGTATTTTGCTTCTTAAAATGTCCAACTATATTAACATAAGTTAATCTTCAGATTTTTAAAAACTATAATTGCGAGAATTAACTACTCAAATCATAGTAAAATTTTGGACAGTTTTCCCCTTGAGTTTTCTAAAGATTATTCTTTATTCATTGCTGTAAATATAAGATTAACCCTCCAGACTAGAGGTTCTCCACTGGGATGGAAGCGAGATGGGGAGAATGTGACCGAGGACATGTAAGTCACCTGAAGATGCTCTTGGTTCTCACCCCCGGAGGGAGGGGTGCTGGATGCTTGCTGCCAGCACCTCGGCTGGGGGCAGGGATGCTCCTGAACAGCCCACAAGCAGAGGTGCCCCACGGGCGAGGGTCCCCGAGTGTCAGCTGTGCGGAGGGCCACGGCCCCGGAGGCTGTCACCACATCTAGACGAATGTCATCTCTAAGACCAGCATCTTTTTATTCTTAATGTAGCACTTTTACTTTGTGGTCAATCCTTCCTGCTGCTGCTGCTGCTAAGTCGCTTCAGTCATGTCTGACTCTGTGCAACCCCAGAGACGGCAGCCCACCAGGCTCCCCCGTCCCTGGGGTTCTTCAGGCAAGAACACTGCAGTGGCTTGCCATTTCCTTCTCCAATGCATGAAAGTGAAAAGTGAAAGTGAAGTTCCTTCCTAGAGTTTAGCAAATGTTCACCTAAATACAGGAGAAAAGAAATCTGATTTAAATAGTTCCCTGTAAAACTGTCTAGGCCTTAGGTCTCCTGGAGGTCAGGCCTGAGTCAGGGAAGCCTGAGACTAGAGAAGTTTCTTCACGGCTCTTGCAATCAGCTGGGGATGAGCTCTCACTTCATAGGGGCCCACTTCCACAGCCCACGTCCAGGGTGGGTCCATTGCCCTCCCTCCACCTCCGAAGTACATGAGCATTTTTATCTTTCACTGTAAATCAGAGCAAGAGCACAGCTTTCCTTTGGGAATAAATTGGATCCATGTCCTGGGTCATCCCTCAGTGCACAGGACCATAGCAACGTTTCTGTAGAGGTTCCCTGAGTATGAGCGTTTTCCTTTGAAATGATTCAAACTCACAGCTGTTTAATGCTCTAGGGGATAAGAGGATGCATCAGATCAGATCAGTCGCTCAGTCGTGTCCGACTCTTTGCGACCCCATGAACCGCAGCACGCCAGGCCTCCCTATCCATCACCAGCTCTCGGAGGTCACTCAGACCCACATTCATCGAGTCAGTGATGCCATCCAGCCATCTCATCCTCCCTCCTCCCCTTCTCCTCTTGCCCTCAATCCCTCCCAGCATCAGAGTCTTCTCCAGTGAGTCAACTCTTCGCATGAGGTGGCCAAAGTACTGGAGTTTCAGCTTTAGCATCATTCCTTCCAAAGAAATCCCAGGGCTGATCTCCTTCAGAATGGACTGGGTGGATCTCCTTGCAGTCCAAGGGACTCTCAAGAGTCTTCTCCAACACCACAGTTCAAAAGCATCAATTCTTGGGCGCTCAGCCTTCTTCACAGTCCAGCTCTCACATCCATACATGACCACAGGAAAGACCATAGCCTTGACTAGGCGAACCTTTGTTGGCAAAGTGATGTCTCTGCTTTTGAATATGCTGGTATACATTAAATAGTTGGAACTGGCTTGTGTTTAATCCTGATGGGCAGAAAGCACCCCCCTTTCTGTATGTGGATGTCTATTTGTAAATAAGGTAATCTTTAAAAATAATGACCTAAGTCAGTATTTGTCAGTCTGGCTGTAAACTTACATCGCAGTGCTATGGACACACCACGACACATGGAACCAGCACCGCAGCGGCCGGCCATGTGTTTGTGCTGCTGTGCATTAAGAGTGCTCCGCGGTTTTGGGTGAGCATCACAGCCTGAATTACTGAAAACGGCGCAGCCACCTGCTGTGAAATCCAGGCGTGAGTACGCCCACACGAGGGCCCAGCCCAGTCCTGCAGGCTCAACGCCGGCCCATTCTACCTGCGTTCACGATGAGGTCCTTGGCTGCTCACCGTGGCCCCACCAGGCTCCTGGTGGCCTCTGACTGGGCAGGAAGTGACTTCCTCCGGGCCCCTGTCACCCCTGTGGACTGTGACACTTGAACGTCACAGAGCTGTCTGCCTGTCTTTTTCTGCAGAAGATGAGGTGTAGCTGATCGGACACGCTGGACTGTTTTTTCTTTTTAAGACTTTAGAATGTTGCCGTCCCTTTACTTGCGGCCGTGCCGGCTCCGGGCCCCGTGGGCTTTTCTTTAGTTGCAGTGCGTGTGCCTCTCACTGTGGGGCTGCTCTGGCTGTGGCGTGCGGGCTCCAGGGTGTGCGGGTCTCAGCGGCTGCAGCCCGCAGGCTCCGGAGCACAAGCCCAGAAGTCGTGGCGCACGGGCCCAGCTGCCCGGCGGCACATGGGATCTTCAGGACCAGGGGCTGAACCTGTGTGTCCTGTACTGGCAGGCGCCACCGAGCCACCAGTGACACGCACAAAGGACTCCTGAAGTGGGGTTGGTTTCAGCGAGTAGTTATCACCACTGAAGAAAGTCAAGTCCCTTCTCACCCCCTGAGAGGACACTTCCGGGATTGTTAACACTGATTTTTTTTATTTTTTTGTGATTTCTGTGGCATTTACATTTGAAACCAAACTGACGACTGTTGGGTCTCATGTAGCATGGCCCCCACCTGTAAGCTGGAAGTGTCCGCGGGGCCGCAGGCCACGCAGAACCAGGCATGGGCCGGGGCCGCGTGGCAGGGACTTGGGCAGCCCTCAGTCCTCTTCCGTGTTGGGGACCGTGTCCAGCTCAGGCTGTCTTGTGAGGATCAGTGAGCTGACGGTGTGCTGCGTTCCTGTGGGGGCCGTGCAGGGGAGAAGCGGGGCGCAGGTGTGACACGGAGGAGCACGGCTCCGGTGCACCGAGAGCCTTTGTGTGCCTCCCTGCCCCTCCCTTCTCGTCCCTCCTCCTGTGCTTCCCTTGCTGCGTCCTGGAGGCTGGACTCTGGACACCGACCACCCCCAGACCCTGTCTGAGGGAGTGGCCCTCCGAGCGGGGCCCTGGCGGCCACGGCCTGAGCAGCGCACATCCCACGGGGCTGCCAGCCAGAAGTGTGTTTGAGCCGAACACTGAGAGCTGATCGTGATGTTTACAGACGGCTCAGAGTGGCCGCCGAGGCGTCCGTGCGTTGCAGAAAGAAGAGATGAGGTGGTCCTGGAGAATTTCTGGAACCACAGGAAAAGCCATTTGCAAGTGAGATTCTGGAAGTTAAGCCAGTGACTGTTTGAATTAGGGAAGCCAAAAACAGATGACGCTGGATATGGAAGGATTATGGATAAACACCAAAGGCCTGTGTGAGACCCTTGGGAAAATTAATGAAACCTTTAAGTATTTTTAAAAATGGTTCACATATTTTCATTAATGGTCCTGTGAAGTGCAAAATGTTTTGTCAAAGAAATGCAAACCAGGAAAAAAAAAAAAAAGCCTGCTATACATTTTGGTGATATTAAGAAAAAAATACAATTATTGTTTAAATTTTATTATAAGATACACTGCAAATTTTTTATCAAGTGGCATTTTCCCCAAAATTTAGTTCAAGCCAAAGCTTTCTTTTTCCTGTTTATCATAGGGCTTTGCTCCCCTTTTTCATTGGCTTGGATTCAGGATAGGACCCAGGAATCATCAGCCGCTTAGATCCAAGCCAGCCTCCTCCACTTATGGCAGGGGCAACTTCGGCAAGTCCTGTCATCTGTCTGAGCCTCAGTTTTCTCACCTGTGAAATGGGATGACGACTGTCTTCACCTAAGGGACTGTGATCTTGGGAGGAAGTCCTGTAAGTAGGGTCATTAGCGCACAGTTACATCACCCCTGCTGAAGGTGCTCTGGAGAAGGGACGCTCATCTGTGGCCACCTCACATTCAAATGCAATAATCTTGAAGGAATGGGGGAGACTGCTGAGGGGAGCAGTGACTTGTCTTTCCTGAATAAGTTAGAGAAGTTCAGCTGTCAGACCTTGTGAAGGGGTGATTAAGGTAGGCGAGATGTGGGGAAGTGTCGGTAATTTCCAGAATACCGGACACCACGTAGCAGTGGGAAGTGTCCTGTACTTGTTTATTTTCAATTCCCAGAGTTCAGTTAGAGACCAAACTCTGAGCAAAAACGATTCTTCTAAAGTCTTTAAAGCCATAATTACTCCCCTAAGCTCATCGTTCGCAGAGGAAAACTGTAGAAAATACTGGTGGTAAAGAAAGGCAAGGGCAACCCACTCCAGTACTTTTGTTTGGAGAATCCCATGGACGGAGGAGCCTGGTGGGCTGCAGTCCATGGGGTCGCGAAGAGTCGGACAGGACTGGGCGCCTTCACTTTCACTTTTCACTTTTTTTTTTTTCTTTCACTTTTCACTTTCATGCACTGGAGAAGGAAATGGCAACCCACTCCAGTGTTCTTGCCTGGAGAATCCCAGGGACAGCCGTCTATGAGATCCCACAGAGTCAGACACGACTGAAGCGACTTAGCAGCAGCAGCAGCAGCAGCAATGAAAGAAAAGGAGGGTGGGGAAGGAGCCGCAGTAAGCAGCCTGAGGAAGTGGAGCCTTGCCTGCAGCCAGCCGAGGCGGCCTCTGGCCCGGGCGTCCGCCTTCCCGAAGCATCGCTGCGGCCGGCCGCCCACCCGCCTGTGAGGGGCGCGGCGGAGAGCCCGCAGCACAGTGCGGTTCCCGAGGCTGCGGCCCGGGCATGAGGGCGAGGCGTGCTGGGCGCTTTGCCTCAGCCACTGACGTCCTTTCCGCTTGGTCAGACGCTCGCCCACGCGCGCGGCACGTGGTGCAGGCTTAGCCCACGCGCAGATGCAGAGCCGGGCTGGCGGCACCCCTCGCTGAGAGCCGAGATGCACAATCGGTCTGTCCCAGGAGGGGCGAGGGTGGCACCAGCTTCGGGCTTTTAAAACAGGAAGGAACCTATGAGTCTGGGGCCTGAGAACCTGAGAGCACTCCCATGGGGCTCCATTCTGATGCCAGAAACTGGGGAGGGGCCTCTCCCCAACGTGTGTGGGGGCACCGTCTTCGGGGAGGACGTGCTGCCCCTGGAGCTTTGGGGCCAGCTGAGCTCGAAGTCAAGTGGGCCTTAGAAAGCATCACTACGAACAAAGCTAGTGGAGGTGATGGAATTCCAGTGGAGCTATTCCAAATCCTGAAAGATGATGCTGTGAAAGTGCTGCACTCAATATGCCAGCAAATTTGTAAAACTCAGCAGTGGCCACAGGACTGGAAAAAGTCAGTTTTCATTCCAATCTCAAAGAAAGGCAGTGCCAAAGAATGCCCAAACTACTGCACAATTGCACTCATCTCACACGCTAGTAAAGTAATGCTCAAAATTCTCCAAGGCAGGCTTCAGCAATATGTGAACCGTGAACATCCTGATGTTCAAGCTGGTTTTAGAAAAGGCAGAGGAACCAGAGATCAAATTGCCAACATCTGCTGGATCATGGAAAAAGCAAGAGAGTTCCAGAAAAACATCTCTTTCTGCTTTATTGGCTATGCCAAAGCCTTTGACTGTGTGGATCACAATAAACTGTGGAAAATTCTGAAAGAGATGGGAATACCAGACCACCTGATCTGCCTCTTGAGAAATCTGTATGCAGATCAGGAAGCAACAGTTAGAACTGGACATGGAACAACAGACTGGTTCCAAATAGGAAAAGGAGTACGTCAAGGCTGTATATTGTCACCCTGTTTATTTAACTTCTATGCAGAGTACATCATGAGAAACGCTGGACTGGAAGAAACCCAAGTTGGAATCAAGATTGCCGGGAGAAATATCAATAACCTCAGATATGCAGATGACACCACCCTTATGGCAGAAGGTGAAGAGGAACTAAAAAGCCTCTTGATAAAAGTGAAAGTGGAGAGTGAAAAGGTTGGCTTAAAGCTCAACATTCAGAAAACGAAGATTATGGCATCTGGTCCCATCACTACATGGGAAATAGATGGGGAAACAGTGGAAACAGTGTCAGACTTTGTTTTTCTGGGCTCCAAAATCACTACAGATGGTGACTGCAGCCATGAAATTAAAAGACGCTTACTCCTTGGAAGGAAAGTTATGACCAACCTAGATAGCATATTCAAAAGAAGAGACATTACTTTGCCAACAAAGGTTTGCCTAGTCAAGGCTATGGTTTTTCCTGTGGTCATGTATGGATGTGAGAGCTGGACTGTGAAGAAGGCTTAGCACCAAAGAATTGATGCTTTTGATCTGTGGTGTTGGAGACGACTCTTGAGAGTCCCTTGGACTGCAAGGAGATCCACCCAGTCCATTCTGAAGGAGATCAGCCCTGGGATTTCTTTGGAAGGAATGATGCTAAAGCTGAAACTCCAGTATTTTGGCCACCTCATGCGAAGAATTGACTCATTGGAGAAGACTCTCATGCTGGGAGGGATTGGGGGCAGGAGTAGAAGGGGACGACAGATGATGAGATGGCTGGATGGCATCACTGACTCGATGGACGTGAGTCTCAGTGACCTCTGGGAGTTGGTGATGTACAGGGAGGCCTGGCGTGCTGCGATTCATGGGGTTGCAAATAGTCGGACACGACTGAGCGACTGATCTGATCTGATCTGAGCTCTGGGGCAGGGTGTGGTGCCCGTGGTTCCTCCCTCAAGCTGTTTAATGCCAAGATGGTGAGAACTTCAGACAGGAGGCTTTGAGAATATTCAGTATTGTCCACTGGGTCAGTGGAAGTCGGCCCAACTGCTTCTCTGATCTTGGTAGTTACCGGCTGATGGACCCCTGGGCTTCCAGTCCTGGGTCCATTCAGGAAGTTAGAGCTTAGGCTCAACCTCTCAGCAGACCCTTCCTGTCTTCCTACAGCCCTGGCTGAACGGACACTCCCAGGTGTTGTTACATAGACATTTGTGGTCTGCATGGACCCGATCGATGGGTCACATCAAAACTCCCAGAGTGGGCCAAAGTTGATGTTGAAGAAGGCTTATTTCTGCCAGAATGGGCTGCTGCTAAGTCACTTCAGTCGTGTCTGACTCTGTGTGACCCATAGATGGCAGCCCACCAGGCTCCCCCATCCCTGGGATTCTCCAGGCAAGAACAGTGGAGTGGGTTGCCGTTTCCTTCTCTGATGCATGAAAGTGAAAAGTGAAAATGAAGTTGCTCAGTCGTGTCCCACTCTTCACAACCCCATGGACTGCAGCCTACCAGGCTCCTCTGCCCATGGGATTTTCCAGGCAAGAGTACTGGAGTGGGTTACCATTGCCTTCTCCAGCCAGAATAGGTGTATCATTGCAATAACACTTGCTGAACGTCTAGGAAGTTCAGGGTATCTGAAAAGGCACCAAAGAGGATGTGCGGAAGGATAAGTAGCCCATAACAGCCGCAGTCGAGGAAGTATGACCACAGTCCGACCACAGAGAGCACTTCCTGGCCTTGAGGAAGGTGGTGCTCAGCACCATCTTACCAGTGGGAAAGGGGAAGCCCCTGTGCCCACAAGACGTTGAGGAGGCTGCGGTGAAGTCCACAGGAAATGTCTCAGCCCGGCCCCAGGTCCCTCTTCAAATCCTAACAATGGATTTGTGCGTAAGAAGCAAACCTCATAAAGAAGAGGGAGGCGATCCTCCGAGGAGCTTTGAGGTTTCTATTGGAGGAAGACGGGCTGAACGTGGTTGCAAACCCCAGCGTGGATGTGAGGCCTCGCTCACGTCCCTGGGACGGCACTCACAGGAGGGCCCGGTGGACGATGCAGCTGAAGTGTTTCCTAAGTCTGCAGACACGGCATCTTCTTGTAAGAAAGAAAATCAGGCAGTAACTGAAAATATCCTTAATAACAAGTATCATCTACTCTGCTGGGCCCACCGACTCAGTGGGCTTGAGTCTGAGCAAACTTTGGGAGATAGTGAAGGACAGAGGAGCCTGGTGGGCTGCTGTCCACGGGGTCACAGAATCGGACGTGACTTAGTGACTGAACAACAAACTTCTGGGCCCAGCACAGTTGTGAGCTAATAATAATACACTATTGTGAAAAAATGACACGTGAATACCCCTCTAACTGAATGCCACAGGCAAATATTGCCAGTCAGTGAAGGTCAGTGGTCATGAGCTGAGCTTGCTCCCTGGAGTGGACGCTGAGCAGTGGAGTGGCCCCGTCCGTGGAAGTGGACGGCACCTGCCCCGGGCCTTGTGCCCAGCCTGCCGTGCGGAGCTGTCGCTTGCTCTCCGCTGTTTGCCGGGGCCCACATTTGCTCACTGTTCTGTAGAGGAAGTGGACCCCAGGCACAGAGGGAAATGTCCCTGCAAGGGGGCGCGCGGCCTCCACGTGTGAACCTCTGTCTTGCTCCTGTTGCCCATCAATGAAGGGCTTGAAGCAAAGCCTTTGGGAGGTTTTCTCACTTTGCAGTCTCTGCACTGGAATGCCTATAAGCAGATGCTGGCTTTTTAAAGTTACCTTGAAAGTGACATTTCCGTGAAGTGGCTGTGCTCCGCTTCGCAGCAGTCAGGACGCTTCTGAGTCGAGATGGAAGATGAAGGACCTGAATCTCCGTTATGAGCGAGCCTGGTCAGGGAGAGGCACTGCCTTCCTGATGCACCACGTGCCCCGTCCTGGGTGCAGCCCGGACGCGACCCAGGTCCACAGGAGAGGAGTCATCTTTTAACGTGAGCAAGTCATTTCAGTACAAAGAGAGGGTTTCAAAGGATGGTGTGCAAGTCCCTGTGTGGCTCCAAGGCATGTTTCCTCCTGGGAACACTGCATCTCCGGGGCGGTCGCCCCGAGGGTTGAGTGCCCAGGGCAGCCCAGGACAGGAGGGTGAGCACGCAGGCACGTGAGGAGCCGGCTCCCTGGGAAGGGCAGCAAGCGCTGGCACAGACAGCAAAGCAGCCCTCGCCTCTCTCTTCAGCCCACGTTCATGACGAGCTGCCCGGAGGTGGTAGCTCACGCCGTGAATGGGCCTCTTGTCCGCCAGGTCCCCGCAGTCAGATGCTGTTGCTCTTGGCCAGGCTCACAGCACAGGAGGTACGGGCCCTCTGATCTCTGCGGTCTGCGCCGCTGGCCGTGACCTTCCCGCGTCTCCTCTTTCTCCACCCCGTCTGCACCACGCCTGGCCCGGGCCCTGCCCGGCGGGGTGGCTGGGATTCCTGCAGGGTGGGGACGTGGGCTCCGCGGAGGTCGCCAGGGGTTCAAGGAACATTGGAACGATTTCTGTTTGCCGAAGAACGTCATCCAAGCTGTCTTTATGCTTTATCTAATTCCAAAAAGCCTCTCAATCAAGAGCGTTTGGATGCAGTGCCGGTCAGCGGGGTAGAATTTTACTGGAGGCACCGTGGTTGCTTCTCCTGCTGCCTGGTGCCGATGGGGACGGCTCACACAGGTTTGTGTGTGTGCTCACACAGCCCCGAGCATGGGTAGGCGGCCCGCTCCAGTCCCCCACACTCAGAGCTGCAGGGCCTGCGGCAAGTGCTCGGCCAGAGAAGAGGTGACTTTGTCTTCTGTACGACGGCAGAGCTGTCCTGGGGCCCTGGGAGCTGCCCGGCGCGTCTGCCCTTAGAGCTGCTCAGTCTCCCTGTGCTGTCTGCTGTGGCGTTGTTAGGAAGGGCTGTTGAAGCGATGCACTGTGGGAGAGAGTGCGCTTTAACAGCTAATCTAGTTCTTTGATCTTTACTAAGTCGCTGTCTTCACATCTCCCAGTTTACTGCTGGCGGTCTAGGGTGTGTGCTTTGTAAGTGTTGTCCATTCTCCTTTTCCTTCAAGTTTTGTGTTGAAGGTATTTGACTTGGGAGGTGTTATGTGGGTGCTTTGTGAGATGAGATTAGAAAGTTTAATAGAACAAGGGCTTAGACGTCCGCACACACACGCTCAAGGATCAAACACGGGAGCAGAGCCAGGGATTTGGGGTCTGGCTTGGGCTCCCCCTGAGCCTGAGCGTCCTGCCCCCCGCTTCTCAGCGGGTCCTGGTCATCGGGCCTCACAGGAGGTGAGGCCTGGCAGGAGGGAAAGGCCCAGAAAAACAGAGTCCTCTTGAATTTCATGAGTTTGCCTGTGTGTGAAAAAATCATTACAGATAGGTGTATTTGAGCCACAAAAATAGTGTGAGCAAGACAGACCAATTTCAGATTTTTATGTGTTTTTTATGTACATGTAGTCAATGTACAGACATACTCCATACAAAATGAAACAGTAAAATCAAAGCTTTCTGAATGTGTAAAGTGAAACTGAGTATGTCCAGCGTGGCGTAGTTGCTTGCGCTGTGCCCAGGTGTGTGGAGCAGCAGGTTTCTTCCTTCAGGTCTGTCTGGTCTTTCCGGCAGCCCTGCCCACTGGCAGGAGGGGGCCGTGAGGGACAGCAAAGCGCCCCCTGGTTCCGCCCACCCAGTGGGATGTGGTGACCCAGGAGGCCTCTCACTGGGGGCGCTTAGTCTGGACCTTCCCGTGGAAGTGGGGACAGAACCCTGTGCCCCTGGGGCTGGGGAAGGTGAGGGGAGACGGCAGGGCGGTGTCTCTGTGCACCCTCGACCAGAAGCAAGCAGACCCTCCCTGGAGGCGACCGTCCTTGTCAGACGTGTCCCCCGGCTCCCAGCGGATTACTGCTCACAGAGAACTGGGAGTGCCAGCAAGTGCGCCAGGACGCACGTGGTCAGAATCCACGGAGGAGACGAGTTCAGTCACCAGTGAGCTCTGAGGACTGGTAAATCAGAATATAGAACTCCAGGGTGTGTTTAAATGAAAAATCATAAAATGAAACATCATAAAATGAAAAATCATAAAAAAAGAAAATCAGAATATGAAAAATACCTGGTAGATCTGCAAAGAAGCATAGAGGACTTTAGATATAAAAGACTATTTAAACAAAGAATTAAATGTTTGATTTAAATACTAGACACCGAGGAGAATGACATGGCTCTAAGGAAGTTACCCTGCATGTTGCAGAGACAGGCAGAAGGAGGAAAACTATTTTAAAAAGAAGTGAAGAGATTGTAAGGTAACATGGGAAGGTCTAGCGTTCTTTCCCAGAAAGAAACAGAAAGAGGAAAATAGAGTGAAGAGGAGGCAGTGCACGCGGAGGCCCACATGTCGCACAGACACAGGAAGCCTCCGCGGGCACCGAGCAGAAGCCACGTCTGGACACCTGGACTCCAGGGGCCGATGAGGGAGAGGGCGTCGTTAGTCTCCCTGGACGAGAAAGGGGAAGGGCTCCTGCGCTGGCCACACTCTCATCCAGGACAGACCAGTGCCGGAAGGCCCTGTGTTAGTGCCCCCACTGCTGAGGATCAGCCTTCACCTTGCGGTTATGAGGACTCTCAGAATCAAGCCAGACAGTTCTCCACTTTAAAGGAAATTCTAAAGAATGCATTTTAAGAAGAAAGGAAAGGATGCCAGAAGAGAGATTCAAGAAGGTAGGATGAGAAGGAAAATTGGTACAGATGGGAATATGCACAGCCTTTCCAGTTCAAAATTATAAACAGACCTGTCTTCTCTGAAAAGAGACCCTGGGAGCTATTCAGAGCAGTCAAGCAAACCTGCAGAGTAAAAGCTGAGAGGAAACTGACTTTATCACCTCCAGCCTATTACAGCTGGAGACTGGCACTTCTGCTCGTGAAAGATACGATTACCCTCACCAGTGGCTCAGCAGTAAGAACGTGCCTGCAACGCGGGAGACACAGGCTCAGTCCCTGGGTCGGGAAGACCCCCTGGCGGAGGAGATGGTGACCCACTCCAGTGTGGATTAATTAAACCTGAAGACTCACCCTTTGCCTCCAGTTGGAGCTCAGAGCTGAAGCTCTTTCCGGGGCCTCAGGTGATGTCCCACCCACTCCCAGCCTGACCCCTCGGGGCCCACCTATGACCTGGGCGGTGTGTGCAGACTCAGCTTTGAAATTCAGTGAATCGTCATCATATCTTATCCAGCATAGTTTGGTGTTTTTTAATGGGGTGAAATGGGGTTTTAATGGGGTTTTTTGTCTGCTATTTGCCAAAATAAAAGTTCTGAACTTTTCATTCCGTCAATGCTAGAAAGGCTCCTGATCTCAATCTCAGCTAATATTTGGACTAAAACTCATTTTGATTGGTTTCCTTCTTCTTAGTATACACTTCTGTGTGTATTCTGTGTTTCCTTGGCTAATGAATTTACCTTGAAAAAGTAACCTACAACATACAATGTAAGAGACGTTTACTGGTGCTTTGGGTGGGTAAGTCCACCCGCCTGCCTCTGGCTGTTTATTTAGATCTATTCTCATTCTCAAACTTCCAAAATCAGAGAATTAAGGGACTTAGTCATGAACAAACTAAGAAATCTGGACTTGTCATTGAGGTTTTAATTACAGGTACCATTAACTTTGTGATGTAATCATTGTAATAACAGGTGACACACTGAGAACTCCTTCATCACGTTTCCCCAGCATTTCTGAAACGCCAGCCTGCACGGGAAGCACTGTCGCCATCCCTGGTTTGCAGATTAGGACGTGACGACCCTGCCTCCGTCTGTGTCTGTGCTGGCTCAGAGCCATGTGCGTCGGGTGGGCGCCCGAGGCGTGGCCTGGCAGGTGTGCCTGTCCAGAGCTGTTCAGAGTGCCACGTGGTCTGGGTGGCAGAGCCAGTGGCCAGCGGCCTTCGGTTGGTCGGTTCACTGGGCCGACTTTCCGTCTCTTGGTCTTCATCCTGGCTGACGTCTTGTAGTGAAGGCGGTTGGAAATCCAGCATGTGTGTGAGCACTTACAGGAGGTCTTGTAGTGAAGGCGGTTGGAAATCCAGCATGTGTGTGAGCACTTACAGGAGTTCCATTCTCTGTGTGCTGCCCCAGCACAGCCACACCGGCGACCCCGTCCAGGCAGGGCGCCTCCTGCCCGGTGGCAGGCTGGTGCCAGCAGCAGTGGCAGGAGCCGGGGGCGGCTCAGGCCGGGCCGTGGGCCTCTCCTCCCTCCATCTGCACGGTGGGCCTGGCTGGACATTGTGCCCTCCAGGCCTCAGCCCTCAGGTGAGTGGTTTCATATAGTTCCCTCCAAAAAACAAGAAGCTTGTGTAATGAGTGAAAATGAAGTGCGTGTGTGCGTGCTCGGCCGCTCAGACGTGGCCCACTCTCCGTGACCACATGGACTGTAGCCCACCAGGCTCCTCTGTCCATGGGATTTCCCAGGCAAGGACACTGGAGTGGGCTGCCGTCTCCTCCTCCAGGGGGTCTTCCCGACCCAGGGTCGAACCTGAGTCTCCTGCGTTGCAGGCGGATTCTTTACCACCGAGATCCAGGCACTCAGCTCTATGGAAAGAACAAATTGAAAAAAAAAAACAAAAACAACAATCACTTTAAGCCTCTCCCAAGAATTAACTAGTGAAACATGGTGGCAATAAAAATGTTGAAAATGAGTCTGAAAATGAAATCTTGAGAAGTTACACTTATAACAACATCACAAGGAGTAAACTACTTAGGAACAAATTTAACAAAAGGTGGAAAATGTATTCTCTGGAAACTACTCAGCATTGCTGAAAGCAGCTGGACAAGCCCCAGATCGGCTTCTGCCCCCTCCCACCGTCAGATGAGCAGGAAGATGAGGTGCTGTCAGAATGGACAGTGCCTCCCCACCCCCACCCCGATCTGCACATTGAATACCATTCCTGCACAAGTCCAGCCCCTTTTGTGCAGAATCAACAGACTGTTCCTAAAATTCACACGGAAATTCAAGGGACTGAGAAAAGGTAAAACAGTCGGAAAGAGCAGTCGGAAGACTTGCACTTCCGGGCTGTGATGGTCCCCACAGACCTGTACTGATCACGTGTGTGGCTCTTGAGTGCCAGCAGGTGTTAGACCCTTGGAACAGGACTGAAGGTCAGTGATAAGCCCGTGTGTCCATGGGTAACTGATTTTCGGCAGAAGGTGAAAGGCCATTCAGGGGGGAGAAAGCATAGCTTTTCCAGCACACACGCTGTACCAGAGCAGCCCTATAGCCACATGCAGGGGCCTAAAGCTGGGCCCCTTTCTCCTCACCATACACAGATGAACTGGAACCAGGTCAGATCCCTACATTTAAGAACCAAATCAACCCAAGGCGTTAAACATACAGGAGAAAATCTTCAAGACTGTCCTTGGGTAAGCAAAGCCCTTTTGGATGTGATACCAAAAGATCATACATTCAAAAAAAAAAAAAAGACAAATTGAACTTCATAAAAAACTAAAAAAAATAATTGTGTGTGAAAGGACACCATCAAGAAAATTAAAATATAACTTATACAATGAGAGAAAATGTTTGTAAATCATGTCTGATAAAGGACTCGGTCCCATAATATATAAAGAATTCTTACAACTCAAGATTAAAAAGACCAGTGACATTGTCCTTTAAAAATTGGACAAAAAACCTGATTAGACATATCTCCAAGGAAGATAGACCAGTGGCTGATCCGCACATGGAAACGGAGGTGCTGAGTGTCGTTAGTTGTCAGAGAAATGCAAATCAAAGCCCCAAGGAGACAGCACTTAAGGGCCCACAAGGACGACTGTCATTAAAAAGAGAAAGCCATGCAGTGGTTGGGGAGGATGTGGGGGAATGCGGATCCAGTTGCTGCTGGTGAGCACGCAGCTCGCGAGCGGCTGTGGAGGACACCTGGTGGCTGACCGATGGGTTCGCTGTGGAGCTGCCCTGCACGCGAGCGCTACATCGTGTCTGACTCTTTACAGCCCCATGGAGTGTAGCCCAGCAGGCTCCTCTGCCCATGGGATTTCCCAGGAAGAGTACTGGAGTGGGTTGCCATTCCTTCTCCAGGGGGTCTTCCCGACCCGGGGAGTGAACCTGTATCTCCTGCATTGCAGGCGGATGGTTTAGTGCTGAGCCACCAGGGAAGCTCCACAGAGCTGCCGTCAGTTCAGTTCATTTCAGTCGCTCAGTCATGTCCGACTCTTTGTGACCCCATGAATCAGCACGCCAGGCCTCCCTCAGATCAGATCAGATCAGATCAGTCGTTCAGTCGTGTCCGACTCTTTGCGACCCCATGAACCGCAGCACGCCAGGCCTCCCTGTCCATCACCAGCTCCCGGAGGTCACTCAGACCCGCATCCATCGAGTCAGTGATGCCATCCAGCCATCTCATCCTCTGTCATCCCCTTCTCCTCCTGCCCCCAATCCCTCCTAGCATCAGAGACTTTTCCAGTGAGTCAACTCTTTGCATGAGGTAGCCAAAGTACTGGAGTTTCAGCTTCAACATCTGTCCTTCCAAAGAACACCCAGGACTGATCTCCTTTAGGATGGACTGGTTGGATCTCCTTGCAGTCCAACGGACTCTCAAGAGTCTTCTCCAACACCACAGTTCAAAAGCATCAATTCTTTGGCGCTCAGCCTTCTTCACAGTCCAGCTCTCACATCCATACATGACCACTGGAATAACCATAGTCTTGACTAGACGGACCTTTGTTGGCAAAGTAATGTCTCTGCTTTTGAATATGCTGTCTAGGTTGGTCATAACTTTCCTTCCAAGGAGTAAGCGTTTTTTAATTTCATGGCTGCAGTCACCATCTGCAGTGATTTCAGGGGGAAATGAACACTTGATCCCCACACAGAAAGGGGTGCATCTGCGTTCACTGAAGCACTGTTCACAACAGCCGAGAGGTGGGAACAGCCCAGTGTCTGTGTCCACTGGGCCACAAAGAAGGAAGTACTAACTCGTGTGACATAGGTGAGTTGACATCACAGATTTATCCACAGAACTTCAGGATGATAGCAGAGTCCTGACACTAATATACAAAGATAGACAGCAAGCCTAAATTTAATTGTCACTTTAAGTCAATAGTAAATTAAAAGTTGCTAATTGGTAGTAGATTGAAAAGGAAAAGGATTGTGCCTGATAAATACTTCATATTCAAAGGCCCTTTTTTGAAGGAACTCTTGTGTGTATTATACAGTGCCCTGCAGAGTTGAAGCTGGATTTCTTAAAAAACTCTATTAATGGCCAAGAGAGACTGAAGCTTCAGGTTCTCACTGTCACTCGTGGGGCACTGGTGTGAATGTGCTGCGTCCGCTGACACTCGTGGGGCACTGGTGTGAATGTGCCGCGTCCGCTGACACTCGTGGGGCACTGGTGTGAATGTGCCGCGTCCGCTGTCACTCGTGGGGCACTGGTGTGAATGTGCCGTGTTTGCACGGTGAGTCTGCTGTGTCTCTGAACTTGTGCTGGGCTCTTGTAGCCAAAGTTGAGAAAACCTATTTATAAGAATGCCCCTTATCTCTGTGTCAGTTTGTCTAGAAGCCCACGCTTTTGTCATAACACTCACCTCCCTGTTTCTTCTGCAGAAGAACAAAGCTGAAGTTACTGAAATGTGATAAATTATGATGGCAATCTGTCTAAACCGTGTGACTGACGCCACCACTGACCAGCTCACGTGTGTGTTAATTACCTTGAGATTTTGGTAGCTTTGTGATAACCTTGCTTAGATGCAGGGGCATAGATAAAGCTGCTTCAGAAGTGCCTTTTAATTTTCTCCTTCTTTGTGATCTTTTAATAGTGGATAGAGGCTTTCATTAAAGACCAGAGAACATTAAAACAGTTTCACTCCTTTCGGGTATGATACGTTTCATCCGATCATTTCAAAATATTTATAGAGAATTCAGAAACGCTGTCCTGCAGATAACACTTGGGTGAATTTAGAAGGTCACATTGTAGTAAGTACAGAGAGTCTTCAGACCTCACACTCAGCCCTGGATAGCCCCATTGTTGTCGTTCAGTCACGTAAGTTGTGTCTGAGTCTGTGACCCCATGGACTGCAGCACACCAGGCTTCCCTGTCCTTCACTATCTCCCAGAGTTTGCCTAAATTCATGTCCATTGAGTCAGTGATGCCATCCAACCATCTCATCCTCTATTGCCCCCTTCTCCTGCCCTAAGTCTTTCCCACCATCAGGGACTTTTCCAGTGGGCTGGCTCTTCACATCAGGTGGCCAAAGTATCGGAGCTTCAGCTTCATCATCAGTCCTTCCAGTGAATATTCAGGGTTGATTTCCTTTAGCATGGACTAGTTTGATCTCCTTGCTGTCCAAGGGACTCTCAAGGGTCTTCTCCAGCACCACAGTTCAAAAGCATCAATTCTTCAGCGCTCCACCTTCTTTAGATAAAGAAGAATGGACCACCCCCCTTCCAGCAGTGACATGCATTTCTTGTTTGTTTCCTGTGGTCACACCTGGGAGGCAGATTGGTCTCCTCTCTCTCTCCTCAGGAACCCCGAAATAGTCTCATTAATAGAATACATAATGTTTATGTTCCTAAAAGTCAGGGTGGTCCCGTTACAGGTCCTGCGTTTCCTCGTCCAGCCCCGTTGACTCTTCAGTGTGACAGCTGGCCTTCTGAGAGCTGCTCTCTGGCCGGGGGCCTGCTCGCGCGTCGCGGCAGCACACGGGGCACGGCAAGACAGCCTCCAAGTGCTTGCCGCGGCAGCGGAGCCGGCATGACGCTCGAGCGGGGCTCCTGATCTTGCCTAAGTGGCGGCCAGCGGCCTCTGTCGTTTACTTTTGTTATTATTTTAGAGGGGCAGGGGGTGGGAGAAATGCCCAGAGGCTCAGATTGTATTTGGTTCACCAAACGGTTAAATGTCAAAATCACTCAACTGATAATACATCTTTTGTCTCTTTTAGGAGCTAATTTTGTTACTCGAAAATTAGCCGCTCAGTAGCTAAGATTCACCTTGGACAACTGGAATGTTTCAGTTTGGGGAATCTGGATGCCAAACGAGACTGGGGCCACGCCAAGGACTATGTGGAGGTAGGAACCAATGCGTTCTGGTTTCTCAGTATCTGCGTCTGCATGTCCGAGCTCCAGGCCTCCTGGGAGGGCTGCCTGGAGGGGCGGCGGGTCAGCTGTGCTCATGCAGCTGTCCCTCAGCTCACACTGTGGCCCTTGCTGGCCCACGGTCAGCGGTGTGTGAGGCCGTTCTGCACAGTCTGGAAGGGGGAGTCCCTCACAGGTGTCGTTTTAATTATTGAAAACAAGGATGCTGGCTGGTGGGCTGGACGGTGGACAGAAAATGCGTGGTGTTCTTTCCTTTCTGGAGTGTCTTCTGCATGCCTCCTCCTTCACCCCTCCCAGGATACGAGTGATGACCTGCGAAGGGATCTGTTGGTGAACAGAACTCGTGTTCAGACCTCCCAGAAACACCACTGGTGCTGATGCCGCCACCAGTCTGTGAGCGCGCCCTTCAGCGGGCGTGGCCACACCCGGTCGCTCCCGAGTGCTGTTCTCAGAGAGCCTGGTGTCTGCTGCTTCAGACTCTGCTCACCCCTGCCCTGGGCAGCCTGTGACTCCCACTTGTGAATCTGTCCACTAAAGAAGGAGCACGAGAGAGGTGCTCACAAGGATGCTGTTGTGGAGCAGCGGGTGGTGGCAGAGGGAATTCTGGCTTCCGTCTCGGGATTTACGTGCACGTTAAGTTCCAGTTTGGGTTACATAGTTACTTAATGTACATGTAAGCAGCGTGGTTTTTCTGTGAACACACTGTTAGCTTTTGCCTCGCCGGGATGAGCATGCTCGCTGGTGTCTGGCGTTTGCGTGGAGAGGCGTGGAGGAGCGCGTTGGTGCCGGGGGTTTGCCCTGGAGCCCGCTCTGCCTGTTTCGGTGCTCACTGATTCCCTGCGCTCAGGACTATTTCTGTCCCCAGCGATGCCTCTGGGAAACCGGATCTGGCTTCCTTGTTCATTGATGCGGTTCAAAAAGAAACTTGACCGTTTACAAAAGAAAGCAAACACGAGTTCACTTGCCAACACAGAGGTCAGCTCCGCTGTGTTACCGCTTTTGTGTGTAACAGTTAAAAATGTTGTGTACTTGAACACCTAAATTTTGATTTATATTATGGCCAAAAAAAATTCTGATTTAGTATTTTGCACATCAGTGAAACATTTAGATCATTTACATGTGTTCTTCTAAGTTGTAAACACAATGAAGCTTTTTGTGATGGTAGCCCTTGGATATATTTTAAGAACATTGAGTTAAAAAAGTACAGAAGTCCACACTTTTAAAAACTATGAGACAGTGGGCGAAGGTGATGTAAAAGAACCTGAAACTCTTTCGTCTAACCCATATGGCCTCACCTTCTTAAGAATATGAGGCAAGTTTTGTAAAAATAATAATTTCTTCAATACTGTCATTTTGGTGTATAGCCTTGTAGCTCTCTGCAAATACCTGCAGCTACTTAGAAGGCTGTGAAAGTATCCATCTTTATCCAAAGTCTTGTTCTACAGTTTTGTAACCAGATAGATCAAATTTCATTCTATTTTATGTTTTTGCACTGGGATGCAAAAGAAGTTTGTGTTGGAACTCAGAAATAGATCTTGATAATGCAATAAACAGTATATCAAAATGTTAGTAATACTTATTTTTGGTTATGTTTATTTTCTTCTGTAGACTTCTGTATTTTCCATGTATTGAAACAAGTACATATGAATTTTTTCAATCAGGGAAAGAAGTAAATGGCATTTGGAAAACATGCCAGAAAAATCCAACAAAAATGCATGAGACCGTTCGGTAAATGCAGAAGTAATGAAAACCTCTCTGGGAGCTCAGTGGGTCTGCGTGGGGACCATGGGGTGGTGTCATCCCCAAATGCCAAGCACACCTCGGCTCTGGGGGTCACGTGGATCTTGGCACAAGGGACCCCTGTCTGTGTTCATGTAACAGGGAAGTATTTAAGAAGCATCTTGGCTCAAAGACTTCAAAAGGTCTTCCCAAATGATGTCATTTTTAAGATTCCTTAATGAGACGTGTCAGTCCAGCAACCCCAGGTGCTAAACTGCCGGGAGAGTAAGGCGTGAGAGCAGGAGGGCCTGGCTCCTCAGGACAGTGTGGTGTTTTTGGATTCCAGAGATGCACACTCAGAGCCAGTCATCCCGGGGTGTCCACGGCCTAGTCTGTGCCCCGACACAGGTGGGCTTTGCGTGTTGAGGGTCCTGGGGCTCCGATAGTAACACATAAGTGCTGCTCTAAAAACCATATTCTCATTTACGGGTTCTGAAAGAGATTGACATTTCATGCTTTCCAAAAAAGTGTCATCATTAAATAAAAATTCATAACTTTTATCCCCAATTTAAGAAATAGGACCATCCTTTGCAATTCTGACTATTTTAAAATGAGGCTACTGCACAGACTTATGAGTCAAGGTGGGTGTGGCCACAATTAGAATCAACAAGCCTAAGAATGAAAACACAGAAGCTCTGTGTGACTAACCCACATCTAGACCCGGGCGCCCTAATAAGTCTTGGAGTGGAGGAGCCTCAGCAGCACAGATCAGACGAGTCACAATAGCATCTGGTTTACACACGCTTCAATTATAGAATCCCTCTCAGATCAGATCAGATCAGTCGCTCAGTCGTGTCCGACTCTTTGCAACCCCATGAACCGCAGCATGCCAGGCCTCCCTGTCCATCACCAACTTCCGGAGGTCACTCAGACTCACATTCATCGAGTCAGTGATGCCATCCAGCCATCTCATCATCTGTCGTCCCCTTCTCCTCTTGCCCCCAATCCCTCCCAGCATCAGAGTCTTCTCCAATGAGTCAACTCTTCGCATGAGGTGGCCAAAATACTGGAGTTTCAGCTTTAGCATCATTTCTTCCAAAGAAATCCCAGGGTTGATCTCCTTCAGAATGGACTGGGTGGATCTCCTTGCAGTCCAAGGGACTCTCAAGAGTCTTCTCCAACACCACAGTTGAAAAGCATCAATTCTTCGGCGCTCAGCCTTCTTCACAGTCCAGCTCTCACATCCATACATGACCACAGGAAAGACCATAGCCTTGACTAGGTGAACCTTTGTTGGCAAAGTGATGTCTCTGCTTTTGAATATGCTATCTAGGTTGGTCATAACTTTCCTTCCAAGGAGTAAGCGTCTTTTAATTTCATGGGTGCAGTCACCATCTACAGTGATTTTGGAGCCCAGAAAAACAAAGTCTGACACTGTTTCCACTGTTTCTCCATGTATTTCCCATGTAGTGATGGGACCAGATGCCATAATCTTCGTTTTCTGAATGTTGAGCTTTAAGCCAACCTTTTCACTCTCCACTTTCACTTTCATCAAGAGGCTTTTTAGTTCCTCTTCACTTTCTGCCATAAGGGTGGTGTCATCCGCATATCTGAGGTTATTGATATTTCTCCCGGCAATCTTGATTCCAACTTGGGTTTCTTCCAGTCCAGCATTTCTCATGATGTACTCTGCATAGAAGTTACATAAACATGGTGACAATATACAGTCTTGATGTACTCCTTTTCCTATTTGGAACCAGTCTGTTGTTCCATGACCAGTTCTAACTGTTGCTTCCTGACCCGCATACAGATTTCTCAAGAGGCAGATCAGGTGGTCTGGTATTCCCATCTCTTTCAGAATTTTCCACAGTTTATTGTGATCTACACAGTCAAAGGCTTTGGCATAGTCAATAAAGCAGAAAGAGATGCTTTTCTGGAACTCTCTTGCTTTTTCCATGATCCAGCGGATGTTGGCAATTTGATCTCTGGTTCCTCTGCCTTTTCTAAAACCAACTTGAACATCAGGAAGTTCACGGTTCACATATTGCTGAAGCCTGCCTTGGAGAATTTTGAGCATTACTTTACTAGCGTGTGAGATGAGTGCAATTGTTCGGTAGTTTGAGCACTCTTTGGCATTGCCTTTCTTTGGGATTGGTATGAAAACTGACCTTTTCCAATCTTGTGGCCACTGCTGAGTTTTCCAAATTTGCTGGCATATTGAGTGCAGCACTTTCACAGCATCATCTTTCAGGATTTGGAATAGCTCCACTGGAATTCCATCACCTTCACTAGCTTTGTTCGTAGTGATGCTTTCTAAGGCCCACTTGACTTCACATTCCAGGATGTCTGACTCTAGGTCAGTGATCACACCATCATGATTATCTGGGTCGTGAAGCTCTTTTTTGTACAGTTCTTCTGTGTATTCTTGCCACCTCTTCTTAATATCTTTTGCTTCTGTTAGGTCCATACCATTTCTGTCCTTTATCGAGCCCATCTTTGCATGAAATGTTCCTTTGGTATCTCTGATTTTCTTGAAGAGATCCCTAGTCTTTCCCATTCTGTTGTTTTCCTCTATTTCTTTGCATTGATTGCTGAAGAAGGCTTTCTTATCTCTTCTTGCTATTCTTTTGAACTCTGCATTCAGATGTTTATATTTTTCCTTTTCTCCTTTGCTTTTCACTTCTCTTCTTTTCACAGCTATTTGCAAGGCCTCCCCAGACAGCCATTTTGCTTTTTTGCATTTCTTTTCCATGGGGATGGTCTTGATCCCTGTCTCCTGTACAATGTCACGAACCTCATTCCATAGTTCATCAGGCACTCTATCAGATCTAGGCCCTTAAATCTATTTCTCACTTCCACTGTATAATCATAAGGGATTTGATTTAGGTCATACCTGAATGGTCTAGTGGTTTTCCCTCTCATTCGTACATAAATATATAGACAAGTCTTTAGGTTAAACAATTTATACTTTTTATTTGTGGATGGATTTCAGAGAAGAGGAGTAGAGAGTGTTTGCCGGTGAACACTGGGTGTAGATGATCCCACCTGGGCTAATGATCTTTGCCTCAGTCTCAACAAGGTTTATGCATCAGTCATTGATCTTTGAAAAGGACGTAGCAGGAGTCCTGTTAAGGATTAGCCTCCACCTTCACGTGCTGTACATCCGTGATGGGAATCTCTGTGTCTTGTAAATGTTTTCCCGACAGTTAGTACAAAGCCATTTCCTGTTGCTGATTCAGATCCGTTAACTTCTGTTTCATAGTCTTGTTTCTGAGATCAAGATGATTAAAACTATATTTGAGTGGGTAAGAGGTATTTCAACTTGAAATGAAGAATATAAATTATATATTAAACTATAATGTA
Organism: Tragelaphus eurycerus; assembly: GCA_935064755.1. Taxonomy (NCBI): domain Eukaryota; kingdom Metazoa; phylum Chordata; class Mammalia; order Artiodactyla; family Bovidae; genus Tragelaphus; species Tragelaphus eurycerus. The sequence continues at coordinate 1,068,456 of CAKXYN010000031.1, read as the reverse complement.
CTTTAGAGTAAACAAGTTGTGTGCAGTTACACCTTTTTTCATTATTTTATCGGAAACATTGTTAAAGATGCAAAATCGTTGAATGGATTTTACTATGAACGGCCACATATATCCATCACCTAGGTTCTGTAAACGTGCGTTTCTTTTGGGATAAGGGCAGCTGACAATTCAAACTGTAAAATACTTTCATCTTCTTAGCTGTGTAATGCCCTCAGCACAGCCTGTTCTCAGGCCTGGCTCCCCACATGTGCGTCGGAGCCGCACCTCGAGTTCACGAGACTATGAGGGCTGTGCTCGCCGGTGACTGAGACCCAGCAGAGCAGAGGCCTCCGGCGGGATGGGAGCCCGGCGGCCAACCTGGGGGAGCTGCCGGTCCTGCCCGGGCCCCTCGCCCCGAGTGCAGGCTGCTGCAGGCACCTCTGCCCCGCGCTCATTCACACAGGTCTGGGAGGGGACGCTGTGTGAGCGCCCGAGGCCACTTAAGGGGCGCGGGCTCATTGCAGCATCTCTCCTTCGTGTTCAGGAGAGAAGTTGATTTTTTGCCAGGGTTGAGCCTCTGAGAGTCGCTGGTCTCTGAGCCAGGCCGCTAGCCAGGCCATACCTGGCAGAGATGCTGAAGGTCACCACAGCCAGATTTCCTTGGCCACGTCTTGATTGGCTGGGGGTGACACCCCAGAAGTGGCCACGGTTCCCACACCCCATAAACTGTAGGTCCTGTCTATGTCAGCATGTTGACAAACGAGGCCTCTAGGATGGGTTGGGTTACTCCTTAAGTTTTTATCCACAGATAAGTCCCAGCATGGAGATTAGAGACACTGCAAGATCAGATTTTCAGTTGTATTGTACAAAGGTAGAATGGAACGTCTGACCTTGCATTGGAAGAGCAGTTCTTGGCCAAGGGGTACGTGTGTGTGCGCACACACGTGTGCACATGTGCATGGAGAGGAGGAAAGCACGTCTAGGTGGAGTTGCCGGCTCAGTAGATGCCACACCATGCACATGCCCCGCACCTGCTCAGGGGCAGAATTACCCACCTTCAGCAGCGGCCTGGGCCCTGCCCTCTGCCCCACCCCTGTGCAGCGTTGGCACAGCTTGGGTCACCAGGTGACCCCGCGTCCCCAAGAGAGTCCTGGGTCTGTTCCTGAAGATGACCGTGTGAATGGTGAGGCTCACTCGCTCTTATTTCAAGGGTCTGATGAGGGTCCTTGGGTGGCTCCCCCGCCGCTGGGCTGTGGCCCTCAGCTGCCGCGCCTCTGTTGCCCCCTCACCGGCGGACTCTGTCCCATTTCTGCTCCTTCCCTTCCCATCTGTCCCTGCTGGCACCCGCTTCCTGTCTGCTTCCGCCCACGATGAGAACTGGCTCTTTAATTGCAATGACAAGACTCTTCCTGTGATGTGGATGTAATTGCCTCTCACAAAGGCTCACATCACCTGCACTTGGTAATGATGTTACAGGAGGTGGCAGTGCTGGGCACTCTGGTTGTGCAGAGAGAAAATGGTTGACACTTTGACTTGCTAGTTCAATAGTTTCAGGATAATGTATTGACTTTGTTCCGAGTTCTTGAACCCTTATTGTGGTTCAGGTGTCTGCAGGAGCCATCATCCTCTTGAAACCAAATTTCCAGAAGGTTTTACATGTGGCCTTTCAAGTGGCTCCAGAGGCCGTAGTTGTGTCCTGCTCACACGTTCACGGTGCCCCGGGGGATGAGCCAGGGGGACTAAGGCAAGACCCCTTCTCACTTTAGCAAAGAAAATCACGGATGGGGCTTCCACGAAGCCCGAATGACTCACAAGCGAAGTTTTACAGAAGCAGAATTACCTGAAGGCAAAATCGAGAAACTGTTTGTGGAACGGTCGGTGCTGCTGACGAAGCCTCATGCAGACGTGACTAGTGAAGACCCTACAGAAAGACACGAAGCTGCTGTGTAGTGCCGCTCCCCCACTGCCTCTGAGTTATGCGAAATATCTGAGGTCGCTTTTGCTGCACTTTCTCATTCCATAAAGAAAATGGTTGAGCCTACCTCGTTGTCCATCACTTCATGCAGAATCTGAGACCTGAAATCTCAGAGAATGAAATCCCTGCTCCACAAACACAGGAAGGATGAGGCTGGCCACCTGGGCCCGCCCCCACGGACTGGGGTCCGTCCCTCTCACCTGTAATCGTGCCTCACAAGGGCCTGGTGCAGAGCAGGTGCCCTGTGAGCACGTGGGAGGAATGGACCCTCCCTGCCAGTTGTTTCTGCACAACGTGTATAAAAATGGATTTATAAAAATACAGGACGTGTTGGATTTCTCTTACTTCTAAAGCATTTAAAGCCTTGTTTCCCATACTTAGCATAAGACATTTCCACAGAACACACTCTGACCACATTTAGGGTTTAGTTGTGATGGAGTTTCTTGACCCCAGCCACACGCGCTGAATCAGGTTTCTCTTACTGAACTCTGGCCACGAAGGACCGCAGAGCAGCGCTCACACGTCCTCGTCTTGGGTCAGTCTCCCGGACCGCGGAGCAGCGCTCACACGCCCTCCTTTTGGGTCAGTCTCCCGGACCGCGGAGCAGCGCTCACACGCCCTTGTTTTGGGTCAGTCTCCCGAGGACCCCTGGTTTCCAGCAGTACTGTCACTAGACTTGATTCCTAGTTTTAAAAGAAGGGTATCTGAGCAGACGGAAAACATAGAATGGTACATGGGCCCTGATTTACAAGACAGAGTTTGAAAGTCACAGAGTGAGTTGTAGACCAGCTGCCTGCGGCGTGATTGGTAACACGGTACCCGCCTCTTAGAGGCCTCCGGCTCTGTGGGACCCACGGTGTGTGTCCTCTCGGGTTCCAAGCGCGTCGCCAATGCAGGATTCTTTGATAGAGCAAGATTTCCATCACAGATTCTGTTGGAAGCTTTCTCTCCATTCCAGCCCCCCCACCCCTCCACACACACAGACAAGGGGGTCACTTTCTAACGATTTGTTTTTCAACATGTGTAAAAGTTGACTTCAGGACTTGCAGGCAGCTCTTTGGCGATAGGAATCTCTGAACTGTGGTGAGGAGGGAGGCTGTCCTGCAGGGCCTTGCGTTCTCCGAGCGTCCCTTCCTCTCCTCCTGTGGTCTGAACTCCGGCGCTGGACCTAGGACCTGTCCTGCTGCTGGCTCCCCTGTGGGTGGGCTAGGGGCTGCCAGGCAGAGCCTGGGAGGCAGGGTGCATTCCTGGCCTTGACCATGACCTGGCCAGCCTGGGGCCACGTCCGTGGTCCCCACGCCCTTCCTGGGGTGGCAGAGGCACTGCTGTGCTGCGCGTGGTGGCACAGAGATCAGGGGCCTGGGCGTCGCCGTGGTTTCACGTGCTTTTTTCTTACTGTGTCTCCTATGGCTTAAGAATTACTTGCTGACTTTCACTGAATCTTAAATTTCAAGTTTGGAAACAAAAAGTGCTTTCACCAGATTGAAAACAAAATAAAAAGTGCTTTCAGCGGACTTTTTTTTTTTTGAAGCCCCGAAGGTTGTCCTCTTGTGTCTGTGTGGTGCTTTATCAGTTCCATCTTTGGATCTGATTCTCCTGACAAATGTCAGACCGTAGTTAGGAGAGCAGAATTACTGTGTGCATTTTTCACAGGGCAAGGCTGGCTTTGAATGGAGACGCCCTGGCCCGCAGGTCTGGCCTGACTGTGATGCTGCGTGGCCTTTAGGCTGGGTTCTTGGCACCTTTAGACTTTCTTATGAGATGTGGAAGCCGTGTTTTCACTGACCTCAGCATCAACCCTCCCCGGGAATCATGGATGAGACGGCCTTTGTGCTGCTGGCTCGGGCCATGCCCCCCTAGGCCCCACCCCAAAGACCGAGCCCAGGTCCAAGGACCCAGGTCAGAAAGAAGCCGCAGCAGCTGTGCAGAGAGGGGAGGCGGCCTGCGGCTCCGAGCAGGGACTTCCGCTGCAGCGCGTGTTAGCTCAGTACTTGGACCGTCGTGTCAGCTGGGGAAGGTATCAGCTCCGTACAGGAAATACAGGTTTAACAGAAATCACTTCATTTGATCCTTATCTTCAGAAACTCTGAAGTGAGAAGTTGGAAGAAAGGGCCGAGGTCGCTTGAATTCCATTGCTTGTTGTCAGCGGCCGCTGAAGGCCTCATTGTAGTAAACCGTCCGCAGGCGGCTCCAGAACCGGTGTCAGCGGGCGGCAGGGCCGTGAGTCACCTGTAACCTGAGCCCCGCAAGCCTGGTCCAGCTCAGCTGCCCACGGCTTACAACCTCGGCTGGCTCAAAGTGGCTGTGTGGCTCGGGGTGTTTCGGGGTCTCTTCTCCCCAGCACACTGACCCCCTCCTCCCCCGTTCCCTCCCCTTTCTCCCTTCCCTTTCTCTCTCCAGTGAAGCGGCAGCTCCTGAACTCTCACCTGAGTGCATCTATGATGGGGTCTCAATGTCTGGAGGCCGAGGCCCTGGCCTTGGGCCCCAAAGGCCTCTGCAGCCGCAAGAGCCCCTGGGGCCCCAGCCCTGGACCCACTGGGCACCTGTGACGCACAGTCTCCCACCTTCCATGGAAACCATGACAGCCACGAGCTCTTGTGTTAAACATGAAGGGAGGCGTTTTGCAGCTCCTTCCTTTCCCCTCTCAGTCCAGTCACTCCTCTTGGCCGGAAGTCCACACTTCCCAGATCCTTGCCCCTCCAGTGACCCCAGGGTGGTGGTACCCCCTCCCCCAGCCTGTGCCCTCTGCCCTTGCCCAGAAGAGAAGGCCGCAGACCTTCAGGTGAGCCCTGGCCTGTGGCTGCCCTGCCCTGCTCTGCTCTGCTGGGGCTCGTGGGGGCAGGTCTTCCCCTCTTAAGACTGTCTCCCCGGAGGGACTGCCTGGGCCGCGTGCCTGCTCGCGAGAGGCCTGGCTCTAACCAGCCTGGGCGGCTCCGAGCTCTCGGCCCAGCACGCTACTGTCCCTGCCATGCCCCCTGCCCCCAGACCCATGTCCAGTGCCTTCTCGGGAGGGCTTCCTGGGGTCCCGACAGTGGGGTGGGATGGACAGGCCAGCAGCCGTGTGTGGACTGTGTCTCCCTCAGCCTTGGGACGCAGGTCCACTTCTGCTGTTTTGTGATCCTTCATAAGTGCTCAGTCTAACACCCTCACAGTGATTGGTTTCCAGGCCTTGGTGGGCCCACCGAACCACTCCGGTCTCTGGTCTGGACCGATGGGGTTGCTTTTCCTTCCTTCGTCTCCCTGCCTCTGCTGACTGCTGTCGATGGGAACACCACACAGAGCTGTGCTTGTCTTACTAACATCAGTCTCCCCACTAGCTTTCGGTTTTACCGTATCTGCATTTTTGTGTTTGACCTATTACTGCCTTTTTGGTTTTATAAAGAAAAGTGCCTCCCTCAGCAGAACCATCTGGCTGCGTTTCCGGTCCCCGGCGGCCGTGTGTGTACTCCAGCCAGGCCGGCCCCGCGGTTTCCGAGTGCTGCTGTTACTCTGGTGGTCTCAGGACTCAACTGGAACGCTGGAAAAGTTACACTATGGGCGGCTTTCAAGTCTAAAGTTTCCAAGGTGGAAAAAAATGGATATTGTTGTCATTTTTGACATAGTATTATTATTTTTTCCTGTAACTAAAATATAGTCTTTTAAAAAGAATTACAGCATTCTGTTCTTTGAGGAAGAAACCTTGCCTCTAAAATTTCTTTAGATACGGAGCTACCACGTTTGCGTGCCAGCCGCCCGAGGTGACTGTGGATGGACTGGACGTGTTTACAAGTTTTCTTAAATTAGGGTCAGGTGAAAATAGTTGTTTATTGTTGTTGCTTTTTTAAAAAAATTGCGAGCTAGTTGGCATATAGCTGCTAAGTCACTTCAGTCGTGTCCGACTCTGTGCGACCCCAGAGACGGCAGCCCACCAGGCTCCCCCGTCCGTGGGGTTCTCCAGGCAAGAACACTGGAGTGGGTTGCCATTTCCTTCTCCAGTGCATGAAAGTGAAAAGTGAAAGTGACGTGGCTCAGTTGTGTCCGACTCTTTGCAACCCCATGGACTGCAGCCCACCAGGCCCCTCCGTCCATGGGATTTTCCAGGCGAGAGTACTGGGGTGGGTGCCTGCCTTCTCCGGCATATGTGTGCAGCATCATGATTTGATGTTTGTATGTGTTGCAGAACGATCACCATGATAAGCCTAGGTACAGTGTTTTGTATCTTATGATGAGAACGTCTGAGATCTGCTCTGGGCATCTTTCAAGGCTGCAGCAGCGGCGTGCTGACGGTCCTCACCCGCCGTCGGCCACGCCCCTGGCCTCCCCGTCTTCCTGCTGGGAAGGAGGTCTCTTGACCACCCTCACCCGTTGCTGTCGCCTTTATCCTCACGGCTCCCCTCACCTGGCCGCCAACGCCCTGCACGCTGTGTCTGTCGGCCCCGCGTTTTGCTCGCTGTGTCTTTCAGCGTCTGAGGGGGGCACACACTTTCTGTCTTTCTCTGTCTGACCTGTCCACTCAGCACAATGCCCTCCAAGTCCATCCGTATTGCTACAAACGGCAAGATTTCATTCCTTGTTGTGGCTGAAAAATGTTCTGGTTTTTGTTTGCATGTATATGTATATATACACACAAGAGCTCCTGTGCGGCTCGGTGGTAAGGAATCCGCCTGCAAAGCAGGAGACACAGGTTGAACCCCTGGGTTGGGAAGATCCCCTGGAAAAAGGAATGGAACCCACACCATATTCTTGCCTGCAGAATCCCATGAGCAGAGGAGCCTGGCAGGCTACATTCCACAGGGTCACAGAGAGTTGGGCACGACTTAGCAACTAAACAAGAATAAATGTATACATGAACTATAATATACATATTAGCCAGTTTTCTAAGAGGATCATATAGCAACAATAAAGACTCAAATTAACAATAAATAATAACAGTAAGTGTTAGACTGGAGGAGACTTCCCACTCAGTTCCTGTTTCCTGTGCCAGTGGAGAAGGTGAGTCTTCTTTTAAAGGCTGGTCTCTTCAGTGCAGGCAGAGGTCACTAGGCAGTGAATGTGTTTCCACAGATGCGTGTACAGTGGAGGTGAAATACTGTATCTGTATATGACCAACCTAGATCACATATTCAAAAGCAGAGACATTACTTTGCCAACTAAGTTTTGCCTAGTCAAGGCTATGGTTTTTCCTGTGGTCATGTATGGATGTGAGAGCTGGACTGTGAAGAAGGCTGAGCGCCGAAGAATTGATGCTTTTGATCTGTGGTGTTGGAGAAGACTCTTGAGAGTCCCTTGGACTGCAAGGAGATCCAACCAGTCCATTCTGAAGGAGATCAGCCCTGGGATTTCTTTGGAAGGAATGATGGTAAAGCTGAAACTCCAGTATTTTGGCCACCTCATGCGAAGAGTTGACTCATTGGAGAAGACTCTGATGCTGGGAGGGATTGGGGGCAAGAGGAGAAGGGGACGACGGAGAATGAGATGGCTGGATGGCATCACTGACTCAATGGACGTGAGTCTGAGTGACCTCCGGGAGTTGGTGATAGACAGGGAGGCCTGGCGTGCTGCGATTCATGGGGTTGCAAAGAGTTGGACACAACTGAGCGACTGATCTGATCTGAATAGATTATGGAAACAGTGTCAGACTTTATTTTTCTGGGCTCCAAAATCACTGCACATGGTGACTGCCGCCATGAAATTAAAAGACGCTTATTCCTTGGAAGGAAAGTTATGACCAACATAGATAGCATATTCAAAAGCAGACATTACTTTGCCAACAAAGGTCCGTCTAGTCAAGGCTATGGTTTTTCCTGTGGTCATGTATGGATGTGAGAGCTGGACTGTGAAGAAGGCTGAGCGCCGAAGAATTGATGCTTTTGAACTGTGGTGTTGGAGAAGACTCTTGAGAGTCCCTTGGACTGCAAGGAGATCCAACCAGTCCATTCTGAAGGAGATCAGCCCTGGGATTTCTTTGGAAGGAATGATGCTAACGCTGAAACTCCAGTACTTTGGCCACCTCATGGGAAGAGTTGACTCATTGGAAAAGTCTCTGATGCTGGGAGGGATTGGGGGCAAGAGGAGAAGGGGACGACAGATGATGAGATGGCTGGATGGCATCACTGACTCAGTGGACGTGAGTCTGAGTGACCTCCGGGAGTTGGTGATAGACAGGGAGGCCTGGCGTGCTGCGATTCATGGGCTCACAAAGAGTCGGACACGACTGAGTGACTGAACTGATCTGATCTGATACTGTAACAGTCCTGTTACTAAAATGCTTTGAGCAAATGTGCACTTAGTTTTCATTTTCTAAAATGCTACTTTTTCATATAAAATCACTGTTTTTAGAAACAAATTTAACTTTTTTTTCTTTTTTTTACAAACTAATAGTTTCGTTCATCTCCCCTGCCCCCATATCACCTGGCAGCTCAGATCCACAAGCTATGGAGAGAAGACAGCCTGGGCGTCTTTTTCTCTTTTTGTAGTTTTTGTCCCAGACTTCAGTGCATAAGCGCAGTGTGTAAAGTAATGCCCAGCATGTGGGCAGGGCCGGGATTTAGAGTCTGCTCCAGGATTCTTTAAGTTACTTCTTTCTAGTGCTTAGGAACGGCCGGCACTGGAGGAACGGGGTTATCCTCCCCCCAGTCTAGGGTTTCTTAGATAGTGAAGGACAGGGAGGCCGGGCGTGCTGCAATCCACGGGATCACAAAGAGCTGGACACGCCTGAGCGACTGAACACCGACGAGGAGGGCTTTGGAGAGGTGGACAGAAGGCCGCACCGAGCGTCGGCTGCCCGTGGTGTTTTCCTGACCTCGCCGAGCCTGAATGCCGCGGCTGGAAGGTACACAGACGTGAAGGGATGTTCATTTTTATTTCAAGAGAAGGATAAAAGCTAAAAATGGAGACCAAGGCAAGTCAACGAGGAGCAGTGACACCCTTGAGTGGGTGCGCTGCGCTGTGAACGTGCGTGTGTGGCCCCTCCCCTCGTCAGTTGCTAGTCTGCCCCCTGGAAGAGGAGCGGGTGAGACAGGAGGCCGAGTCGCTCCCCTGCCTGTGGCTCACTGTCTGGCCAGCTCCACCGTCGTTTTCAGTGGCAGAAAGAACAGCACACAGAAATGACAATATAAAGGTTGGGTTTTTTTTTTTTTTTTCCCCTTGCCACTTTCCCTTATTTGACAGACGGTGGTAAAACAGTTATCAGCAGAGTGACCATTTCTGTCTCTGTGCTTAGAAGCTTATTTTGGGATGGGAAATGTTCTCCAAACCCAGCAGGCACAGTTAATACTCCAGTTTTCATTTGAGAAAAAGTTACTTTCCGTGGTGGGGATGGGGGCCGTTATCTGACTGCACATCTGGTGTTAACGGTCCAGAGACAGCACAGCTGGGCTTTCTGACAGGCCACGCAGGGGACACCAGCGAGTCCCTGGAGACGGTGTCCAGCTCTGGTTACGCGGATCTGCACACAGGGAAAGCTGTGACTCTTAGAAGCGTTGCTCTCGGACGGCCCTGTCTGCTGCCCAGTCGGATACGTGGTGTGCGCTGCCGTGGCCCATCCTCACTCAGCCGTCAGTCACTGCGACAGTCAGGAACCATGTGGGATGGTTCTGGGTGAGGGCTGATATGTGGGCTTTCTTGTGGTAAAATTAATCACTTGCCCTTTCTCCAGAGTTCTTAGTGATTTTTCTTAAAAGCAGGATACCATTTTTCCCATAACAATTTTTTAAAGCTAATAATTATTCAGAGAAATACTTGTATCATATTTCCTAGAGGGCCTTCACCTCTTGAGCTGTTTTTATTAAAATAAAATATGTGCTCCTGGAATTTATCTCCAAATGGAGCGTGAAATCCTGAGTGTTTGTACCTGCTGTTTCTCGGCCCATGTGGCCTGACGCGCAGGGCCGTGTGCCCCTCAGCCCCGAGCTGCTGACTCTGACCCAGGAGCTGCAAACACTCCGAGTCTTGGTTTTCTCATCTTCAGTGTGAGGGGCTGGAGTCGCGTGTACTGTAAGGTTCAGAATCTGAGGATATGAGTCCAGACCGATAAATACTTTTCCCTGAAAGCCTAGAGACCATTCAGTATACAGTTTATATTGGTTTTAATGATGCACACTATGCCTTCCTGGTCTGACACTGCGAAATCCCTAAATGAAACAATTTACACAGCCCAATGTCATTTTCTTCAACTTTCATGAGTTAATTTAGACACATTTAAGCTAACATTTATTTCTCTTGATAATAATTTCTCTTATTGTTTCTGGAAAGAGATGTTATAGAACATGGCTATCCAATAGAAATAATTGGATAATAATAGTAATTCAAGCCACACATGTGAGCCATTTAATTTTAAGTAATTTAAAATTTTCTAGTAGCCGCATTTGAGAAAATAAAAAAATATGAGATTAATTTTAATATTTTATCTAACCCATTGCATCCAAAATACCATTTAGATGTTTTTAAAATACACAGTTACCGAGACGTCTCACCCCCTTTATCTTCTGTGCTGAGGCTTCACAGCCCAGTGTGTACTGCATGTATGTGACCCACTTTCTGGGTTGCCCACATTTGTGAGCCCTCGAGCCCAAAGCAGTCACTGCATGGGGACTCTGCAGGTTTGTAGAATCATGGTCTGCTCTCTCGCTCAGAGCTGCATATTTTAAAACCAGCTCTTACATACACACAGTCCTGAAGAAGGGCATCTCTGGAAGAGAAAGCCTGGGTGCTTGTATGCTGAACACGTGGCTCTTCTTCTCTGTCGTGACCAGGTGACTCGGCGGTCAGTGGCCTGTCCTGTCCCCCTGAGGAGCTGATGGGGTCCCCGCCCAGCGACCTGTGCTGCTGAGACCCTGTCCTCAGTCTTCCCCCAGAGTGGCTGCAGCCAGCACCGGCAAGGTTACAGCACACACTGCTGGCCTTCTGGGGGACAGAAGCCACACCAGGCCACCCATGAAAAGTCTCAGAGCAGATCCTTTTGCAATCCAGAGAATCCCAGAATTTTTTAAGTAAAGGACCTTAGAAAGAATGTAGTAGTTGACACGGGATTAACCGTAAGAACAGAGTATATGTCTTTGGGGCTTTGATTCAGACCAGACAGATTCATTGTGACTCTGTTCTTTCAGACAGGCAGTTCAGCAGTGGGTGGAGTCCCAGCTGTCAAGTGGAATTCGGGGCTGACTTAATTTACTCTGCTTAAGTGCTTTAGCTTCAGACTAAGCGTCCATTTAACTCTGGAGAATGTTTTAGCTGCACCTCTCCGTATGGTTTTGAAGACTGCCAAACTTCCCTGGTTACAAACTCAAAACGTCTGTTTAGAGGGAACATTACAAGCTCCTGGGTGCTCTTTCTTCGTAGGGGCAGCGATACAAATAATGTAAGCACTCATGACTTTCCTCGTGTGACTAATATCCTAGGTTTTCAGTGAATCTGTGTCATTCTTTCCATTTGCACCACATCTTTTCTGGGGAGCCTCGCAAACCATGTTTGGGTAGAAGTTGGTATAGTTTTTCTAATTACAGAGATGTGGATATTTTACCCGCCCTGGGGTGAAAATGGCTTGCTTTTAGGGTCAGCCAGGAGTCTGGGGGCAAACCTGGGATTTTAACCCAGGACTTCTGATTCTTGAATTTCTGCTCAAAGTTTTAGTTATTTAAAAATATGAAGAGACAGGACACTGCTGCTCATTGCAACACATATGCAGCCGTGCGTGAGCCCACAGCCCCTGCCCAGCCCACCCGCTCCATCCGTCTCCTGCAGCCTTCAGAGCCCAGGGGCACACGCAGCTTTACCGGGCACTTGCTGGAGGGTCAGAGTAATGAGCAGGAAGAAAAGGTCAGGAAGGGGAGACGTGACTGAGCAGATGATGGGTTCAGCTCCAGGACCCCAGCTGCTGGCCGGGTGGCTGCCATCCAGGGGATGGCATGACACAGTCTTGAGGGAAGTCTGTATCATAGCTCACATCACATGTATCTCACAGAAAGCTTTTCATTCCAATAAATATTTTTACCAAAGGAAATTCCAAACAAAACTGGTCAACTTATCAACTACTTGGCAAAGAGAACCCTTAGATGAAACATGTAAGTGAAAATATAAGTAATGTCTTTTGGTGGTGTTCAGTCGCTAAGTCGTGTCTGTCTCTTTGCAGCCCCATGGACTGCAGCACGCCAGGCTTCCCTGTCCTTCACCATCTCCCAGAGTTTGCTCAAACTCATGTCCATTGAGTTGGTGATGCCATCCAACCATCTCACCCTCTGTTGCCCCCGTTGCCCCCGTTGCCCCCTTCCCCTCCCGCCTTCAATCTTTCCCAGCATTGGAGTCTTTTTCAGTGAGTCAGCTTTTCACACAGGTACCCAGAGTATTGGAGCTTCAGCTTCAGCATCAGTCCTTCCAATGTTTATTCGGGGTTGATTAACTTTAAGATAGACTAGTTTGATCTCCATGCAGTCCAAGGGACTCTAAAGAGTCTTCTCCAGCACAGTTTGAAAGCATCAGTTCTTCGGCACTCAGCCTTTTTTATGGTCCAACTCACATCCCTACATGACTACTGGAAAAACCATAGCTTTGACTATACAGACCTTTGTCAGCAAAGTGATGACTTTGCTTTTTTAATATACTGTCTAGAAACATATACAAGAAATGTATACACAATTGTGCCGTTTTCTCATTGGTGTGGAGGGCACTAACATACAGGCATGTGACACATCATTTCTGATGCTAATCAACTTCAGATTGGTTGTGTGTGTGTGTGTGTGAGGCCCCCTGAGGTCACAGTGGCCCAGGGAGGGACTCTGACCCCGGTCCTGGGCATGCCTGCTTGTCTGCTGGAGCAGGTCGCGGGCATGTGCTCTGCAAGCTCTCTGCCTGTTCACTGGGGAAAGTTCCATAAGGAAAGTGTTCTCCTGGTTTAGTCAGAAGCCCCCTTTAAGGCAGACCATTCCCCAGAGAGTTTGTTTTACTTCCTTGTTTCATTGCCATGTGGCCCAAAGTAGGTGTTCAGCCTTTGGTTTCTCTCTCTTTTAAATCTGTTTTATTGAAGGAGAGCTTATTTACAGTGTCGTCGTCATCTCTGCTGTGCAGCAGAGGGACTCAGTTATGCACGTGTTTATGTTCTTTGTCGTGTTCTCTTCCACCGTGGTTCATCACAGGATAGTGACTGAACTTACACTGACTATAATTCCTTGTGATAAACAGACCTTTTTTATCCACAGTTATTGGTTTTTTACCCTGGAGGAGGACATGGCAACCCACTCTAGTATTTTTGCCTAAGGAATCCCATGGACAGAGGAGCCTGGCTGGGCTGCAGTCCATGGGATCGCAAAACGTTGGACACGACTGAGCGACTAATACTTTACTACTTTCTTATTGGTTTCTTAAACTTAAACTATTTTAGAAGGTCTCTCTATTCATAGTCACAACGTACTGCCTTGGGCCACCTTTGTTTGTTAAATCCAGCTTTGGAGACGGGGCTGTGGGGCTCCGTGGCCCTAGACTTGCCATCCATCCCCATGGGCTGTGGGGCTCCATGGCCCTAGACTTGCCATCCATCCCCACGCACATGCAGCTTTAAGCCATCTGGGGCCGGGGGGAGCAGAGTTGAGTTAGTGCAGAGGTAAGGGGCATCTCCCCCTAGAAGCCTGGGATCCTGGGGTGGAGAAAGCATGTGCGCAGAAGGAAGCGCTCCTGCACGGGCGCGGCCGCGGCATGTGGACCGAGCACCGTGGCCGCGTCTTCCTGCTCTCCAGTGCCTGTGCCAAGAACCTCTCCGCACCGTCCAGGGTCAGGGGTCGGGCCAAGGGTTGCGCTCCCCTGCCAGCTGCAGGCTCGCCCCGCCTGGCCCCCCTTCCCGGGTGCAGCCGGACACGTGGCTGCGGAGTAACAGGGGCCCTGTGGCCATGCTTCAGGGAGCCCCAGACCTGAAGGCTGGACCTGCTGGCCTGCTGTGACCAAGAGGGGCTCCTAGAGGACAGAGCCCCCTGTTCCCCAGCACAGCTTGGGGGTGGAGCAGGAAGGGGGAGGAGTGAGGAGGGGAATCCCGAGATACGCACTTTCTCATACACACCCCGACGCGCGCACCCGTGGTGGCCAGAGCTCGCAGGTCTGGAGGATCGGCAGCATCGCCGGGCCCAGCTCTGCAGCCCCCAACCTCCTCCGAGAACCTCCGAGAAACCAGCATGTCCTTGAGATGCAGAGACTCCCAGCATCGGTGAACAGACGTGTTCAGGTAAAACTTTCACTGTAGATTTTTTAAGGGGTCGTAAAAATTAGAATAGGCTTCAGTGACAAAATGCAAGTCTGGCTGTTTGACTTACAGCACTTAGGGTTCTGGTTTGGCCTAAATCGTCCCTGAGAAGCTAGGGGTTCTTCGGTTATCCCAGCCCAGTGGAACCCCTAGCAGAAGGGGGACCCACAAGGCCCCCTCCCAGCGAGCCTCCAGGAAGCCACTCAGGCCGGAAGTTCCCGGTGTGCTGCTCAAGGCATGGCACCACCCATCCGTGTCACCCGCCTGCAGGCCCAGCGCTGTCCCTCAGGTGCTCCTGGGTGCTGGCGGCGGGCGCACTCGCAGCCCCCTTCCTCCCTGCACACGGCCCCCATCGGTCTGGCGGCCCGCCCACCTCCTGCAGCAGAGCAGAGTGCGGCGCTGAGGGCGGGTGCACTGGCAGCCCCTGGCCTCTGGCATCCTGTCTCTCGCAGCCCCACACCTGTCGTCAGCATCAGGAGTGCCCCACATCCAGCATGGGGGAGTTGGACAAAGCCCAGCCCCACAGAGCAAGTGTTTTCATCCCCGTTTTGGTGATGAAGAAGAGGGGGTGCCGTGTGGCCAGGTGACTTCCCAGAGCGCGTGGCGGCACCAGCCCGGACTCCACAGGCAGGCTGCACTCAGGTCCTGCCCCCACACCTCTCGGGGCCTTCCCTCTGCTCCCAGCCCAGTTTCCTACGTAGTTGCCCCTCGAGCGGCACAGTAACTTTGCCTCTGATGGGTGTCTGACACCCTTGCTTTGTCAGTTCCCTGTGACACTTGGTCTGGACCCTGCATGCTCCAGGCTGTTTCCCTCCAGCTGGGGAGCAGGGGCCTCGGGGCAGAGCCCCTGTGATGAGGCTCCCACCGTGGACTGGGTGCTGTGCCAGGCCAGGCTGGCATCTCGCTGGCACTTGGGTCACCGTGGCTGAGCTCAAGCAGGTGGTGGCACCCACAGCACAGGGTCCAGACCTCAGCCAGGGGAGTGGTCTTCCCACAAGAGATGCAAATTCACTCGTTAAATCTGGTGACTCCTTTGTTTCGTCACACAGATACGCCTTTTCTTGACTTACTATGTTTGCCTGAGACAGCGCGGGAGACCTTCCCCACCTCCATCCACGAGGAGGCTTTTCCGCAGAGGGGTCGGGCGGCCGAGTGGTCAAGCAGAGGCCTCTGGCCGCGTCCTCCTGCTCCCAGAGATGAGGCGTCAGCCCCTCCCGGCTAGGTCAGCCAACTCTTCCAGAAGCCGTCTCTCACCCACGATGGTGTTTGTTTTGTTTCATACAACTGCGCATGACTTGAACCTTAGCTTTTCTGGAAGCGGCTTCCCCGAGGCTGTTCCTGTCGCTCCTTTGTCCCGAAGCCTGGAGGGCCTGTCCCTGCCTCACGTGTTCCGAGCTCAACAGCGCGGCTCTGTTCCGAGCTCACCCTCGCCCCAGAGCTGGAATAAATCACAGTCGGTGGAGACTCCGTCGCCATAAATCAAGGCCTGTCCAGAGCTGGAGCCTGCCCAGTCGAAATGTCATAGCTCGGCTCTCACTGAGGATTAATTAAAGGCCTGATAGAAAGCCCAGATGTGCTGCCTGGTGGCTGTGTCTCCCGGGTCTCTGCCCACCCAGGAGCGCGGGGCGGGGGAGTGCGGGCGTGTGCGTGTCCGAGCGGACTTCACCTGGTTTGCAGGACGCGCGCGTGCGCTCCGGGCATCGGGCTGTGCGTGCCCAGCCTCTGCCTGCAGGGCCTGCAGTCACGCAGAGGCTGCGCTTTAACCGAGGAAGACGGAAGAAAAGGGACAAAGTCAAGGCGCTCTCAACGCAGAAAAAGCTGTCCTGAAACCAGTGTCCATGTGAGGCCAAGGAACCCAGGAGAACCGAGTCTGTGGCGCCTGTGCTCAGGAGAGTTGGGCTCCTCAGGAGCGGCTCCCACCTCAGCAGTTGCTCAGTCCTTCATTCAGTGCTGAACGAGAGTGTGGAACCATCCAGAAAAGGGTGCTTGGTTGAACATACACGAAAGGGAATGTGCAGCGTGAGCCAGTTCTCGACGTATCCTACCAAAATACTGCATCAGAAACAGAAGACAAGGAATAGCTTGTGATGGGAGCCACGCACCACGGCCGTGTGTGTGAACGTTAACCTTGATATTAGCCACTGTAGGAATTTGATTATGAAGTTGGGGAAAAAAAGACACCATGAAAGACTAATAATAACCAAACATCTTTTTCCTGTGGTAATATGTTTACTTCCCTTACTGAGGATCTGAAAGTCGGCTATTTAGAAACTTCATAAACAAAATGGAGACTCCCCATTGCTGCACAATCCATGCAAACAGATAATCAGAGATGACAGTTGGAAAACTCTGATAGTGAAAAGCAAGGCTCTTTGTGCCGAACAGAGCTTGCTATTTCGTATAGCACATCTTTCTGTTTACCTGAGGCTTTTATCAACAGAAAGTTTGGCTTTCCCTAGCACACGGGATTTTCTCACGATGCTATATTGATGCTTACTTTCTGGACGTGAACACTGTTTTTTATGAACTTAATGAAATAGCATATACCTTAAACAAATTCCAGAGAAAAGCACGGTGATGTCAGTGGAAGTGATCTGAATTTTTAATACCTGTTATGTGACCCAGATATTTAAATATACAAACATATCCAATTTTAAGGATTTTTTTAAATCTAATAAACTTTTAATAGCCACATCATATGTGGTCATATATGACTTATTATTTTCATTCTATAATCTGATGATTGTGACTGAAGTAATAATCCGAATAGACTTTTTAGCATACCTGTGCAATTTCTCAGAAACAATAAATTCAGATCAGATCAGATCAGATCAGATCAGTCGCTCAGTCGTGTCCGACTCTTTGCGACCCCATGAACCGCAGCACGCCAGGCCTCCCTGTCCATCACCAGCTCCCGGAGGTCACCCAGACTCGCATCCATCGAGTCAGCGATGCCATCCAGCCATCTCATCCTCTGTCGTCCCCTTCTCCTCCTGCCCTCAATCCCCCCCAGCATCAGAGTCTTCTCCAATGAGTCAACTCTTCGCATGAGATGGCCAAAATACTGGAGTTTCAGCTTTAGCATCATTCCTTCTAAAGAAATTCCAGGATTGATCTCCTTCAGAATGGACTGGTTGGATCTTCTTGCAGTCCAAGGGACTCTCAAGAGTCTTCTCCAACACCACAGTTCAAAAGCATCAATTCTTCGGCGCTCAGCCTTCTTCACAGTCCAGCTCTCACATCCATACATGACCACAGGAAAGACCATAGCCTTGACTAGGCGAACCTTTGTTGGTAAAGTAATGTCTCTGCTTTTGAATATGCTATCTAGGTTGGTCATAACTTTCCTTCCAAGGAGCAAGCGTCTTTTAATTTCATGGCTGCAGTCACCATCTGCAGTGATTTTGGAGCCCAGAAAAACAAAGTCTGACACTGTTTCCACTGTTTCCCCATCTATTTCCCATGCAGTGATGGGACCAGATGCCATGATCTTCGTTTTCAATAAATTCAGCTATCTTCCAAATGATTAAATTCTGTATTTCTGTTGAGATTACTGAGGACTGGTCAGTCTTTAGGAGTTATCATGGGTCTCACAGCATGTTCGTTGGCTTTCCAAGGCTTTCCTCAAGGACTCTTCCTTGGCTTACAGTAGTCAATTATCTGGGCGGAAAATAGTTTACTGCAAAGTTCCATTTCCGTTAGCCCGGATATTTGACGTTTTTAGGAGGATTGCCACTGCGTGCTTTCTTGCTTAGCCCATGAGTGACTTCACGTTTATCATTGCTTCTGGTCCTGCATTTAAATTTCATTAGCTCCGCACAGGCTGAAAGGCCCAGGTCAGTGGCTCCAGAGCAGAAACTGATCTGAAGAAGTCGTTGCGTTTCCCCAAACCAGGCAGCCTAGCTCCTGGAATAATCTTTATAAATACTCCTTGTGTATTTTCCCTTCTGTGTTTCTAATCGCATTGAGGTGAACAGCTAATGTAACTGACCCATGTGGTTGTGCTAAGTGTGAGCGTGTGCACACCACTGGCACCAGCAAGGACGCCCAAGGATTAACACGATCAGAGTTCAGAAAAGACTAAAGCACTTGCCGTAGTCAGAAATCAGAATCACATCCCGCAGTTGAGAGGGGGAAGTGTCCTTATTAAATGCAGGCTGTCTGCTGCCCAGGGTGCTGGGCAGTGGGTGGACGCAAGGCCCACCTGCCCTTGGGGCTGGGCCGGGCACAGAGGGTGCAGACCCCTCAGCTCAGCCAGGAATATCCCTGCTGGGAAGTGGCCTGGGAGGGAGGCGAGCCCACGCCTGGCCTGTCCCCCCTCACATAGTATCTGAGTGCAGCAGACTGGCTGAGGGAGTTTCCGAAACACTCCAGATGATGGCGTCCAGATGCACTGCTCTGAAGTTAGGCAGCCTCCATTTCAGTGTATAACATTTTAGATGAGAAGGTTCACTCGGAAGTTGTCCGCTTTGATTAGACGTAGACGTGAAGACCAGCAGAAGTCAGGGGTGCGTCCAGAGCTATCCAGCCAGAGCTGTTAGCTCCTTGGCCAGTGTTTCTTCTTCCCAATGTTGTCTCATATTTTCTCATTGTTTTAAAGATTGGTTGATGTTGACCATCAACTGTTATGATTAGTTTGTGAAAACACATTTATCCATTCGCTTGTATGTGTTTTTTCTTTTAACCTGTATATCATATACCTCATGAAATTAAAAGACACTTGCTCCTTGAAAGAAAAGCTATGACCAACCGAGACAGTATTAAAAAGCAGAGACACCACTTTGCTGACAAAGGTCCGTATAGTCAAAGCTACGGTTTTTGTGTAGTCATGTACAGATGTGAAAGTTGGACCATAGAGAAAGCTGAGCGCCAAAGAATTGATGCTTTCACATTATGGCACTGGAGAAGACCCTTGAGAGTCCCTTGGACTACAAGGAAATCAAACCAGTCCATTCTAAAGGAGTTCAGCCCTGGGTGTTCTTTGGAAGGACTGATGCTAAAGCTGAAGCTCCAATACTTTGGCCACCTGATGCAAAGAGCTGACTCACTGGGAAAAGACCCTGATGCTGGGAAAGACTGAGGGCAGGAGGAGAAGGGGACGACAGAGGATGAGATGGTTGGAGGGCATCACCGACTCAGTAGACATCAGTCTGAGCAAACTCTAGTAGACAGGGACAGGGAGGCCTGGGTGCTGCAGTCCGTGGGGTTGCAGAGTCTGACATGACTGAACACGTTATACTCCAACATAAATTGTCTTTAAAACATCGTGATTTATGAAATTTGACATCATACTTACCAGCATGGGTTCTTTCTGAGGGTATTTTTGATGAGAGTAAATACTTAGCTCTTCAAATCAAGGGGCAAGTATATGAAGGTGGGGAGGTGGCTGCTCTGCACTTGTTCAGGCACCAGGCGGCTCCTTCCTGTGTCACTGGCACTGTCCTTGTGGGCTGCACGTGATGGAGGCCTTGGATAGTTCAAAGTGAGCAGCTGCCACTGTATCTGCTTGGGAACCGCCTCCTCTAGGGTGGGCGTCCCCCCATATCAGCCCCTAAGGCGGTCGCCCTCTCCCAGCAGCCCCTTCCTGTGGTGCCTTCTGCTGCTCACTGGCCCCCTTCCCAGGGAAGGGTCGGTTTGTGTGGAAAACAAGTGGCTCACACCCTACATGCTGCTCACAGTGTGGGTGGCTGCGGGCACGCCCCACCCCAGGTGACTGTCCCCCTGGGCCAGCATCCGTGCTGCCAGACCCCAGCCGATGCCCCTGCAGTTAAGATTCAGCCATGTTTACCAAACAGCCTGAGCTGGGGTCCTGCTAAAGCCTTAGGAGATTGTTCTTTGGTTTTGATATTTAACATCTTTTATAGTAAACTTACTAAAATGTCTGCTTTTTTTCCTTCATTCCCTGGAATGGTCCGAAGGGGTCTTCTCTCCTGGTTCCTTGCAGCTTCTGCCCTGGCCTTCCTTAGTGAGGTCTTGTCTCTCTCCTGAAGTGGCTCCTGACTCCTCGCAGGTCTCTGTGGTCGCATGTGCCCCCTTCGCCACACGGAGCATCGCTCGCTCACTGTCTCTCCGAGTACCCCTGGTGCAGGGAAGCCCTGCTCTCAAATTTCCCCCCCAGAAGTGAAGGTAGATACTGTTCAGTACGCCGGTCCCTAAGGTTTAGATCCCCGCCCTCAGAGACACAGCGGCACTGCTGGCATTTAAGCCGGACATTGCCGTCTTCAGCATCTGTCTCCACAGGCAGGGCGGGTGGGCGCAGAGAGGCGGGCGAGCGGAGAGGAAGCCTCCTTCCTGCCGCTACTCGGGCCCTCCCCGCTAGACGAGCGTGGATGATGGATGTGACGGCCGATGAGGCATCTCAGGGGCCTCGCCTCCGTTCTCTTCTCTGGTGGCGGCTGTCACAGCTGGGACCCCCTCGCTGTGACCTGGGCTCACCTTCCTCCTGTGCCCCGCTGCGCGTCCCGCTGGCCCCCTGCCCCCTGCCCACCCCCCCCGGCCCCTCCCGGGGGTCGCGGATGTTTGTTCAGAGGGTGGGTGATGAGGCCGGGTGCTCCCGGCACTGTGCGCTGGGGCCCCCCGGGAGGCACCGTCTGCAGTGCTCCCCGCGCAGCACCGTCCGCAGGGCTCCCGACGCTGCCGCGGGCCCGTCGGAAGCCCTGTCCACGGGCCCCTCGCCCTGCCCTTCACTCACCCTCAATGGCGGTGTGGTCCTTCTCCCCGGCAGGGCGTCACTGTCGCCCCGCCCTTGGGCCTAGCTTGCGCCAGCCACGCTGCCATGGCCCGTGTTTACTGAAGGGACTGTGGAGCAAACGCCGAGCAGACTGAGAGCGGGGGCCGGGCCCAGCGTGGACGACACGCGGCGCTCAGCAGGGGCGGCCTCTTGGCCTGTGTGCCTCCCTCCAGCCCGGCCCCGCCGCGCTCAGGAGGGGTGTGTGGCCAGAAGAGAGAATGGAGCCCACAGGTGACCCGGACCTGCTGGGGTGCCCTCGCCCGTGCCTCACGTGCGTGTCTGTAGACTCCCCGGCCTCCCGGCCTGCACGCGGGATCAGGCGGGCTCAGGCGTGAGGAGCGGCTGCTCTTTGGAGAAAGACTGGGAGCCCCTGAGTGTTAGACGGAGAGCATCTGTCCCGAGGACAGGACGTCTTACTGGACGGTTTTGTAGAAACAGCAATGGAGGTAACATGGTTCCAAGAGAAGAAAGATTTAGGTGATGGTGAGAAATGTGTGTTCATTTCGAAACTGTAAAGAAAGCACTAACTGGTATTTAAGAAATTTAATCTATTCATTTCTATTAATGTTTTAAGATTATTAGATGTTTTGATATTAAAGTTCAGTTCAGTCGCTCAGTTGTGTGTGACTATTTGTGACCCCATGAATCACAGCACGCCAGGCCTACCTGTCCATCACCAACTCCCAGAGTTCACTCAGACTCATGTCCATCGAGTCAGTGATGCCATCCAGCCATCTCATCCTCTGTCGTCCCCTTCTCCTCCTGCCCCCAATCCCTCCCAACATCAGGGTCTTTTCCAATGAGTCAACTCTTCACATGAGGTGGCCAAAGTACTGGAGTTTCAGCTTTAGCATCATTCCTTCCAAAGAACACCCAGGGCTGATCGTCTTTAGTATGGACTGGTTGGATCTCCTTGCAGTCCAAGGGACTCTCAAGAGTCTTCTCCAACACCACAGTTCAAAAACATCAGTTCTTCAACACTCAGCTTTCTTCACAGTCCAACTCTCACATCCATAAATGACCACAGGAAAAACCATAGCCTTGACTAGACGAACCTTTGTTGGCAAAGTAATGTCTCTTCTTTTGAATATGCTGTCTAGGTTGGTCATAACTTTCCTTCCAAGGAGTAAGCGTTTTTTAATTTCATGGCTGCAGTCACCATCTGCAGTGATTTTGGAGTCCCCCAAGATAAAGTCTGACCCTGTTTTCACTGTTTTCCCATCTATTTTCCATGAAGTGATGGGACCAGATGCCATGATCTTAGTTTTCTGAATATTGAGTTTTAAGCCAACTTTTTCACTCTCCTCTTTCACTTTAATCAAGAGGCTCTTTAGTTCTTCTTCACTTTGTGCCATAAGGGTGGTATCATCTGCATATCTGAGGTTATTGATATTTCTCCCAGCAATCTTGATTCCAGCTTATGCTTCTTCCAGCTCAGCATTTCTCATAATGTACTCTGCATATAAGTTCAATGAGCAGGGTGACAGTATACAGCCTTGATGTACTCCTTTTCCTATTTGGAACCAGTCTGTTGTTCCATTTCCAGTTTGAACTTTTGCTTCCTGACCCGCATACAGGTTTGTCAAGATGATTATTTAAGGAAGGGCCGTTTTCCCACAGCAGGCATTTCACGAGACAGGAGCACACGTCTTTAAAACCCTTGGCTGGGAACTGAGTTGGTTGTTCCCCGGGAGCTCCTAGGGCAGGAAGGTCAAATTAGAAGTGCGAGTAAAATATTATCACGGTCAACTGAGGCATTAGGCTCGTAAATTGATAGATACTTTTTCACGAACACGACGAGCCCTGGTCCTCTCCTGTTCTGGGAGGGGCTGTGAGCATTAGGCTTGTAAATTGATGGATACTTTTTCACGAACACGACGAGCCCTGGTCCTCTCCTGTCTTGAGAGGGGCCGCAAGCCGAGCAGAAGCCGAGTTTGCTTTCCTGTCAGGTACTTGGTGATGAGTTGATTGAAGATTTTCGTGGCTGTGCTGACCCTGGGCTCCAGCTTTCAGGACCGGCCTCCACCCTCTGCCCTCCTGCAGCCCCAGCCCAGCTTCCTCGCTGGACACCGAGGGCCTGGGGTTTGCACAGGGTTCCGAGCAGGGCAGATGGACGTCTGCTGGTGTTTTGTAAAGGCGGCCTGAGTTCCCGTAGTTGCTTATCTTCGTTAATTCCTCTCGTCCGCCCCCACCCCCACCACATGCAAGGCCCTTCACGTGAATCCAATTTAGCCTCAATGCACCTTATTCAGCGGCTTCAGGCTGCCCTTCCCGCCAGCTGTCCTGCTGCCCGGCGGCCTCAGGCTTCCCAATTTAGCTCTGGAAATGATTTCAGCATGGCAAAAACGTTTCTCTGGCCAATTTGGAAAACAGAGTTCAATTGGTGAGGGAGGCCCGAAATGGCAACTTGGAAGGGAGGTGGGGGAGGTGGGGTGAGGCCGTCAGGGTGGAGGGTGGGGGTGAAGAGGGGCCCTTCACCCCGGGGCGGCCCCCCAGGAGCGCCTCTGGGACGGTGCCCCCTTCTCACCTGGAGGTGCGGGCAGAGTCAGGCTCGGGCTGCGCTGCTGTCTCTGCTAGTCCCCTTCTGGCCTTGGGCCTAAGGGCGGCTCTGTGGTTACTGGGGGCAGCGGGTGGGGAGGCCCAGCAGGGCCACCGTCACCCGTGGTGCGAGGGTGGCCGGGACCCAGGAGGTGCTGCAGCTGAGTAGGGACAGGTCTCAGCACAGCGGCCGAGGCTGGAGTGATGGCACGTGACTTACGGGGCTGAAAGTGACACGCCCCATCGCACACACCATTGCACCTAAGCCACCTGCTAAGTGTGGCTCTGTTAGGTCCAAAATTATATGTAAGTAATTCATATAGGGTGTAAAAGGTTGCTTAAAAGTGGATTTATTGTGGGCTTTGGTGAAGGCTGTGCTATTGAGATGCATGCAGGCAGGTTCTAGGTCCCGAAGGCTGGCTGAGGTCAGAGGCTGGCGGGCAGGGACTGTGAATGTGCTATTGAGATGCATGCAGGCAGGTTCTAGGTCCCGAAGGCTGGCTGAGGTCAGAGGCTGGTGGGCAGTGACTGTGAATGTGCTATTGAGATACATGCAGGCAGGTTCTAGGTGCCGAAGGCTGGCTGAAATCAGAGGCCGGTGGGCAGGGACTGTGAACGTGTGCGCCATTGCTTTTCTCTCTGTACATAAACCTCAGTCTCTCGCAAGAGAGAAGAAGTGTGTTTGAACGTGTGTGGCTCAGTCATAGCTGCTGCTTAAGCTCTACCGTGTTCCTTCTGAACCACGGAATCTGTGATGTCAAAATAAGTGAGCTCATAGCTTATAGCTTCTTCTGCAGAGGACACTGGATTTTGAATAATTTCAAAAGCCTCACACCTTCACCGGGCTTCCCCGGCGGCTCAGCAGTAAAGAGCCCACCTGCCAGCACAGGAGGTTCTGGTTCAGCCCCTGGGTCGGGAAGGTCCCCTGGAGGAGGGCATGGCACCCCACTCCAGCGTTATTGCCTAGAAAATCTCTAAGAAAATCTTAGCTGGCGGGCCAGGGTCCATGAAGTTGCAAAGAGCCGGACACGACTGAGCAACTAGGCACCACCACCACTTCAGGATTTACGGTCAGCCACCATGAGCTGTGTGTTTAGCTGTATCGTTTATCCATAACCACTGCCGCTAGTGGTCAGTTGACTCCATGGGGCTCTCTGGTTTCAGAGGCCACTTCAGCATCTGGAATAGATACTGATGACGTCATGTGACCTCTGACACCCGTCCCGTCTCCCTGGGTCAGGCTCCTCCTCTCTGCTAGCCTCGCTCAGAGGTGCTCAGCCTTCTGGCTGCAGGAGGATGCCTTGGAAGTTTGTTTAAAGCACAGACATGGGTCCCCTGTCCCCTTGGTTTTCCACACAGCAGGTCTGAATGGGCCCCATGCACATTTCTAAATTTCCCCAGGTGATCCTGTGCTGCGCCAGCTGCTCACCCACATCCTGACTGAGCAGCAACGAAGTGGGGACCGAGCTTTAAAAGGCAGCAGCTCTGGATTTCTAATGAAAAGCATGGTGACCGTGGTTACTGCTATACTGTGTACCTCAAATTTGCAGAGAGGGCAGGCCTTCAGTGACCCCACAGTGAAAAGAAGGAAAAGAGAAGGTGGCTGCAGGTGCTGGGGTTGTTGCACAGTGTCCATGCATGCCAGCCTGTCAAGTGAGCACCTCGCATACGTGCAGACCTGTCAGCTGTGCCTCAGTGAAGCCGCAGAAAGCGAGCCTGTCGAGCCAGATTAGAAGCTCAAGTGTTTATCGTAAGTTGACCATTGCTTTAAAATAGTCATAAGTTTTCTATCATCCAGGACCATCCCAGGATGTTTCCAAATTAGCTTTATCTTTTCTGGAAGTTGAGGGACAGGCCAAGGATGGCGGGATGCAGCCGCCCTCTCTGCTCTGCCCTGCATGTTAGAGATCTCTCTTTGACCTTCAGAGGGGTGGTGCTTGGACTTGGACGTCGGACAGCCTGGGTAGAGGTGACTTTCTGCCAGGGTGGAGAGCATTCGTTTTGGGTTGGTGTCGCTAAAGGGAGTGGAGGGAAGGATGGGTGAAAAGGACTTGTAGAACTGCTACAAAAACCTCCCCAAGGATGTGGTCCCTTCTCCAAAATGGAAATAACACTGCCCACTTGCAACGTTTCTGATAGGATTATTTTAAATGTATTGTTGAAAATATAGCTGCTAAATAATTGGCAAAGAATAAAGCCCCAGAATAGACTGTCACCCATTCCAATTCAGGGCAAGTTCCTCACCCTCTCTGTGACTCTGTTTGTTCATCTGTGGCTTGGGTACAACAGAGATGCTAATCTCCTGCGATTGTCGTGATGAATAAAAGAGAGCATGCGTGTCTGCGCAGAGCCCGGCACATCGGAAAGACTCAATAACGTAAAGTGGCAACAGCAGCCACTGCTGACACCGCCTCTTAGAGTAAAAGTATTCAGAACAAACAGAAGAAAAAGTCGTTTTCTGCGATTGTCAATGAGAGCCCGTCAATAAGGACCTCTGCTGCTTCAATCACTTACGCAAATTACAGATCTGATCTCTTAGGACCAAACAGTGCCTTCACCCCCAGCCCCTGGCGTAGATGGATGTGATGAGATAAATGTTGGTTTTGTTCTTGGTTTTTGAAAAGTATAATTAATTGAAATGAGGCAGATAAAACACGATGTCGGGTGGCCCCCGTTCGCTGCACTGCAGAGCTCTGGGGTCAGAGGGTCCTCTCCCTCCCGGGCCACAATCACGTGCATCCTCATCCCGGAGACTGATACCCAAGTCGCCGCTGGGGCTGCAGGCGCGGCAGGTGCAGCGTCCTGGTAACGGGGAGCCCACTCGCGCCCGCACAGCAGGGTCTGGGATCATGTCTCTCTGTCTGTCTCTGGGATGTGATGGAGTTGTTTGATTTATCACAGAGTAAAGTCTGTGCCATTTCTGGTCGATATCCTTTTCCCATTGATATTTTAGGGCTTGTTACAGTAAAATTCCAGCAGAATTACACAACCGAGAAAGAATGATCCAGTAGGTCCTGAAAGTGTATACCCTAATGGATTTCTGACGGAGACTGAACTCAATGGCAGTACATTAAGTTCTTGAAGTTGGAAATTGGTGTTATATTTTTAGGAGACATTCTTGGCATTGCCTTTCCCATTTGGGAGAAGGCAAGGAGAAACATCATGACTTTTCTTCTTTTCTCAGACAAACGACCACGCAGGAGGTTTTTATCCGTGTCACAGACACACTCACTTTGCAGAGCCTGCTGCGAGTCCCAGCTTAGTCGCTGGGGTTCTGCGTCCGCGGCGGTTCTGCGGACCACAGCCCAGGCGGCCAGAGGGCCACGCACCCTGATTTGTCAGTGCGGCCAGGGGGCTCAGAAGGCTCTGTGCTGGGGTGTAGAAGTGCGGCCAGGGGGCTGAGAAGGCTCCGTGTTGGGTGTAGAAGTGCGGCCAGGGGGCTGAGAAGGCTCCGTGTTGGGTGTAGAAGTGCGGCCAGGGGGCTCAGAAGGCTCCGTGTTGGGGTGTAGAAGTGCGGCCAGGGAGCTCAGAAGGCTCTGTGCTGGGGTGTAGAAGTGCGGCCAGGGGGCTGAGAAGGCTCCGTGTTGGGTGTAGAAGCGCGGCCAGGGGGCTCAGAAGGCTCCGTGCTGGGGTGTAGAAGTGCGGCCAGGCAGCTCAGAAGGCTCCGTGTTGGGTGTAGAAGTGCGGCCAGGGAGCTCAGAAGGCTCTGTGCTGGGGTGTAGAAGTGCGGCCAGGGGGTTCAGAAGGCTCCGTGTTGGGTGTAGAAGTGCGGCCAGGGGGCTGAGAAGGCTCCGTGTTGGGTGTAGAAGTGCGGCCAGGGAGCTCAGAAGGCTCTGTGCTGGGGTGTAGAAGTGCGGCCAGGGGGTTCAGAAGGCTCCGTGTCGGGGTGTAGAAGTGCGGCCAGGGGGCTCAGAAGGCTCCGTGTCGGGGTGTAGAAGTGCGGCCAGGGGGCTCAGAAGGCTCCGTGTCGGGGTGTAGAAGTGCGGCCAGGGAGCTCAGAAGGCTCCGTACTGGGGTGTAGAAGTGCGGCCAGGGAGCTCAGAAGGCTCCGTGCTGGGGTGTAGAAGTGCGGACGGGGAGCTCAGAAGGCTCCGTGTTGGGGTGTAGAAGTGCGGCCAGGGGGCTCAGAAGGCTCCGTGTTGGGTGTAGAAGTGCGGCCAGGGGGTTCAGAAGGCTCCGTGTCGGGGTGTAGAAGTGCGGCCAGGGGGCTCAGAAGGCTCCGTGTCGGGGTGTAGAAGTGCGGCCAGGGGGCTCAGAAGGCTCCGTGTCGGGGTGTAGAAGTGCGGCCAGGGAGCTCAGAAGGCTCCGTACTGGGGTGTAGAAGTGCGGCCAGGGAGCTCAGAAGGCTCCGTGCTGGGGTGTAGAAGTGCGGACGGGGAGCTCAGAAGGCTCCGTGTTGGGGTGTAGAAGTGCGGCCAGGGGGCTCAGAAGGCTCCGTGTTGGGTGTAGAAGTGCGTCCAGGGGGCTCAGAAGGCTCCGTGTTGGGGTGTAGAAGTGCAGCCAGGGGGTTCAGAAGGCTCCGTGTTGGGGTGTAGAAGTGCGGCCAGGGGGTTCAGAAGGCTCCGTGTTGGGGTGTAGAAGTGCGGCCAGGGGGTTCAGAAGGCTCCGTGTTGGGGTGTAGAAGTGCGGCCAGGGGGCTCAGAAGGCTCCGTGTTGGGGTGTAGAAGTGCGGCCAGGGGGCTGAGAAGGCTCCGTGTTGGGTGTAGAAGTGCGGCCGGGGAGCTCAGAAGGCTCGGTGTTGGGTGTAGAAGTGCGGCCAGGGAGCTCAGAAGGCTCTGTGCTGGGGTGTAGAAGTGCGGCCAGGGAGCTCAGAAGGCTCTGTGCTGGGGTGTAGAAGTGCGGCCAGGGGGTTCAGAAGGCTCTGTGTTGGGGTGTAGAAGTGCGGCCAGGGAGCTCAAAAGGCTCTGTGCTGGGGTGTAGAAGTGCAGCCAGGGGGTTCAGAAGGCTCCGTGTTGGGGTGTAGAAGTGCGGCCGGGGAGCTCAGAAGGCTCTGTGCTGGGGTGTAGAAGTGCGGCCGGGGAGCTCAGAAGGCTCTGTGCTGGGGTGTAGAAGTGCGGCCAGGGAGCTCAGAAGGCTCTGTGCTGAGGTGTAGAAGTGCGGCCAGGGGGCTCAGAAGGCTCCGTGTTGGGGTGTAGAAGTGCGGCCGGGGAGCTCAGAAGGCTCTGTGCTGGGGTGTAGAAGTGCGGCCAGGGGGCTCAGAAGGCTCCGTGTTGGGGTGTAGAAGTGCGGCCGGGGAGCTCAGAAGGCTCCGTGTTGGGGTGTAGAAGTGCGGCCAGGGGGTTCAGAAGGCTCTGTGTTGGGGTGTAGAAGTGCGGCCAGGGAGCTCAGAAGGCTCTGTGTTGGGGTGTAGAAGTGCGGCCAGGGGGTTCAGAAGGCTCTGTGTTGGGGTGTAGAAGTGCGGCCAAGGAGCTCAGAAGGCTCTGTGTTGGGGTGTAGAAGTGTGGCCAGGGGGTTCAGAAGGCTCCGTGTTGGGTGTCGAAGTGCGGCCAGGGGGTTCAGAAGGCTCCGTGTTGGGGTGTAGAAGTGCGTCCAGGGGGTTCAGAAGGCTCCGTGTTGGGTGTAGAAGTGCGGCCAGGGAGCTCAGAAGGCTCTGTGTTGGGGTGTAGAAGTGCGGCCAGGGGGCTCAGAAGGCTCCGTGTTGGGTGTAGACGTGTGGCAGGGGGTTCAGAAGGCTCCGTGTTGGGTGTAGAAGTGCGGCCAGGGAGCTCAGAAGGCTCTGTGTTGGGGTGTAGAAGTGCGGCCAGGGGGCTCAGAAGGCTCCGTGTTGGGTGTAGAAGTGCGGCCAGGGAGCTCAGAAAGCTCCGTGTTGGGTGTAGAAGTGCGGCAGGGGGTTCAGAAGGCTCCATGTTGGGTGTAGAACAGGAAGAAAGGGCACAGCTGGCCTCTTCCTGAGGCCGCACCGTGCTGCACCCCAGCCTGCCCCGAGGACTGGTTTAATTCAGCCTCCAGACCCAAGGGCCGTGTCCTGCGAGGATGGCAGGTGGGCGGTAATGCAGGAGCCGGGACGATGGGAACCCTGGAAGGGAGCAGGCGGCCTGTGGAGACAGACTGTGTCTGCCCCTCGATACCTAGGATGCCTCTGTGGCCGAGGAACAGCCGTGGTGTCTCCTTGTCCCTTTCCATGATGATCTTTATAAACCAAAGCTCCAGAGTTTTTTCGGCACTGAGAGGTCATTGCCCTGTCCCTGTGCCTTTATGCTGTCCGGCCAGCATTAGCTGAGATGTATTCCCCCATGTCTCCTGCTTGTCCTTGCTCTGAGAAAGTGACGTGAAGTTCAGATTAAACACTTGACTTCTTTGCCTGGATCTGCAGACACATTAGTTTGATATATGATGAAGATAAACAGGCAGAGAGAGGACGAGTGGGAGAATCCACTTATTCTGAGATAGCTTTTCTTTTTCAACTTCGAAATGAGAAATAATTATGTTTATCTCTGCAGCATGGAGATAACGAGGCTGTAAATTAATTTCCATGCAGGCTCTTCTAGTAAATTACGGTTTCACTCTTTTCCAGAATCAGAAGTCTAATAGGATGTTTCTGGGTCAAGTGCTCTGAGCCTCCTGCCTCTGTTTCTTTATAACAAGGGTGTTATCCCCTTCAATCCATAAATTATTGGAAACATCCTTTTAACTTCTTGGAACAGAGTTGCCAGAGTGCTTAAATATTTCCTGTTTTATCCAAGTTCTGTATTCCTTTTTCACTTATTTCAGCATGGTTTCCTCCTATAATTAAATCAGCATTTCAAAATTTAACGTGAAGTAGGGAGCTTACAGATAAATGATGGAACTCTGTGGCTCAAAGAGATAAATCTTGGGGCTCTGCCAGCAGGTAAATAGCGAACTTGTACTCAAGCCGCTTAGGAGCGATCACTTGCGAGGTCGGCCGCTCAGGGCACTGGGGCTTAATGCACTTTTTAACGAGTAAATCATGGCTAACTGGTGCTCTCATAATTTAACTCCCTTTTAATATACTGCCCGTGAGTTATGCCCCTAAAAAACAAGTGTGGTGCCCCGAAGGCCAGAGGGGACTGGGAACACTTACAGACGAGCGTGACACCAATGTGAACCAGTGGATTATTTGAATTCCACCGCTTCACTTATCACTTAGTGGCTGCAGGCTCCGGTGGCGAGCCTGGGGACTGCGTTATGTTAGCCTCAGAAATAAATGCTAATATCTGCAGTGTTTTCACATTCCCCACCATATTTGGTAAATTGTGTTCGCCGAGCCCCCTGAGGGCTGCCAAGAGTCTGGCTAGCAAAAACTGCCACTTTGCTGAAGACATACTGACCACTGGTCCTGTTTGCTGGCTTTCGCGGTGGGACCTGCATCCTTTCCGCCCTAGGACTCAGGGGTTTGTGCTTTCTATTTCAGCGATGATTTGAGTTGTATGTAAATCGCCCTCCTAGATCGCATTTTCCTTCGTTGGCAGAGTTTTCATCTTTGAATAATAATGGAAGCCCTTGATGTATGAGTTTAATGAATGGTTGTATTGATCTGTTTTTTGCAAGGATGTTTAGTTGGGCACTTAGGACCTGTAGGTAAAAAAGTAGATACATGGGTCGAAAGACAATGACAAACTCAGGTCCCCGTGTGGAGGTCGATTCTTGCCCTTTTCCACTGAGGCTCTTACTCTAATCATAGTTCCATTATATCAAAGTCTTGGCCAGCTGAAAATTATATGCTAAATATTACTTAGGTGACTGTGCTCCACACATTAAGCCTAAATGAGCCAGAAGTAAAACTATGTAATACATTTTGTAATGATTAAAGAACAATTAGATTTGATTACAAAAATATGTAACAGTGTATTTGTATGTATTCTTACAATAAGGAAACATAAAACACATCTTCCTTTCTGATATATTTTGTATTTAATTTGTTGTTGTTCAGTCGCTTAGTCTTGTCCGACTCTGCGGCCCCATAGACTGCAGCACGCCAGGCCTCCCTGTCCGTCACCAACTCCCAGAGTTTGCTCAAACTCATGTTCACTGAGTCAGTGATGCTGTCCAACCGTCTCATCCTCTGGCGTCTCCTTCTCTGCCTCCAGTTTTTCCCAGCATCAGGGTCTTTCCCAGTGAGTCGGCTCTTCAAATCAAGTGGACAGAGTATTGGAGCTTCAGCCTCGGTCCTTACAGTGAATATTCAGGATTGATTTCCTTTAGGATTGACTGGTTGGACCTCTTTGTGGTCCAAGGGACTCTCAAGCATCTTCTCCAACACCACAGTTCAAAAGTGTCAATTCTGCGGCGCTCAGCTTTCTTTATAGTTCAACTTTCACATCCATACATGACTACTGGAAAAACCATAGCCTTGACCTTTGATGGCAATGTAATGTCTCTGCTTTTTACTATGCTGTCTAGGTTGGTCATAGCTTTTCTTCAAAGGAGCAAGCATCTTTTAATTTCATGGCTGCGGTAATTTTGGAGCCCAAGAAAATAAAGTCTCTCACTGTTTCCATTGTTTCCCCATCTACTTGCCATGAAGTGATGGGACCATGGTGGTACCATTCACCGTGAGTGATGATGCCCTGATCTTTGTTTTTTGAATGTTGAGTTTTAAGCCAGTTTTTTCACTCTCCTCTTTCACCTTCATCAAGAGGCTCCTTAGTTTCTCTTCACTTGCTGCCATGAGGATAGTATTATCTGCATATCTGAGGTTATTGATATTTAAGTTAATATTGACATTTAAATGTTAATATTTTATTGGTGAAGCTTTTAGTCACTTGGCTTAGTGTCCAGGGTAATGAATAGGTGTTCAGTTGTTGAAGGAACAGTAGATAGGCACCAGGGGTGCTGGCTGGCGTTAGACTCACATCTGCTCTTTAAGCTGTGTCTCTGTGCGAGTCACATACACAGGTGTTCTCGGTAATACAGTTTTAGGATAGACAGATGGTATATCTGAGGACTCCTTCAAATTTCAAAATCTGTTTTGTAATATATGTGGAAAGGTGTTTTCTAAAATAGTCTTTAACATATTTACTTTGCATTTCATTTTCATTGCCAGCTTTTAAAATCCATTAATCTGTCTATAAAAAGTGGGTCAACGGACAGTTGACTAACTTTATAAAATTATTTTTAAGGCGGGAGGCCTAACATCTTTGTGTGTTTTGAGTGCCGCACGTGAGGTCCTTTGCTCCTGGCAGAGGCACTGCTGTTTACTGAGCTGCTCTGACCAGGATACAGGACGTGCCCGTCTTCCTCCAATCCTCAACCGCTACGAGGACTTGGCTCTGTAACTGTTCCACAGGTGGAAAAACTGGAGCTCAGCCTGCGGTGTGTAACTAGAGAAACGGGAATTCTGAACGGGATAACCAGCGCTCTCTTCTGTTCCGTCCTGTGGCCACATCCTTGTAAATCCACATGTGAACATCATCGTGCAGTGAGCTCAAGAGCTGGGGACTCGAAACGTCCCGTCTGTAGCCATGCAAGTGCTTGTAATAATCAGCAACAGACGTTGTTAGGAGTCTCGTGGCCAGTGACTTTCTATGACTCTGGGTTACGTGCTGGATATTGCTAATGGTGTCAGGATTAATTTTAGAGTTTTCCCCTCCTGAGTCTACACGTGGAGTTTCTTCATTATTTCTCTTTCTTCTAAGTGGCCCTAAAAGTTGTGATCATTCTAAGTGCAAAATAGGGAATTTGGGGTCAACTTGTCCTCCTACTCTGCTGCTGCTGCTAAGTCTCTTCAGTCGTGTCCGACTCTGTGCGACCCCATAGATGGCAGCCCACCAGGCTCCCCCGTCCCTGGGATTCTCCAGGCAAGAACACTGGAGTGGGTTGCCATTTCCGTCTCCAATGCATGAAAGTGAAAAGAGAAAGTGAAGTCTCTCAGTCCTGTCTGACTCTAGTGACCCCATGGACTGCAGCCTACCAGGCTCCTCTGTCCATGGGATTTTCCAGGCAAGAGTACTGGAGTGGGGTGCCATTGCCTTCTCCGCCTCCTACCCTGGGAGCACTTGAAATCGCAGGCTGGCTTATCTCCTTCCAGCTGTGTGTGTGTGTGTGTGTGTGTGTGTGTGCGCGCGCGCGTACACGCATGCATGCACATGCACTTATTCTCACATGCATATACATACTTACATATGCTCAAGTAAACGGTGATTTAACTACAACCATTATTTCTGTTTCTAAGTAATATTTGTCTTCACTAGAAAAGCCGATTAGGGAGTCTTCACAGAGAGCCCTGGGTTTCAGTTTTCTCTGCCTCCAGTTCTAAGGGACCAAGGGCTGCAGAGAGTTGTCCCCCCAGCTGCCTGGTAAAAATGTCTATAATTTAGCAGCTAAACTGGGCACCTCAGTTTGGAAATGCTGCACCATGGTTGTAAGCCTGTGCCTTCCTTGGTTGATTTAGAAAGGAAGTTCTAAAAATAAAATAGTGAGCACACAAACCTACTTACATGTGCACTTGAAAAGAATCCTTTTGACAGTGTTTGGTGGACGGAGGTTCCTTGACGTCGGGCCTTACCCGGGAGGAGATGTTGAGTCTCTGTGGCCACACGGACTGGACTCCCTGCTCCCGGAGCTTCTCCCAACCTCCCTGCATGTGGCCCGGCTCCTCTGAGGGCGGTGGGCGCGAGGGGCTGGGGGGCGTCTCCTCTTCCCCCCGCTGTGCGTCCTGCGGGAAGGCAGAGGCGCATATCTCCAGTGCACACAGTGGGGTTTCTGGGCTGAGAGCTGGGGCATCAGCCCTGCGGCAACCCTGCGAGGAGAGGTGGGCGGCTTGGGGAAAAGCGGAGCGGACGTTTGAGGACAGACAGGTCTGTCTCATGTACGTGGCTCTTGTGTTAATCACGTCTTTGCCATGTTAGGACTGTGCTCTTTCTTCAGATCTGCTTCTTGTGACTTGATGGATGCTGCCCTGAGGAGGCTGCCTGGCAGAGCTTGGCGATGGTGTGCTCCAGGGATTTATTCAGAGTCACTGTCCTTGAACCTGTACTCAGCCTTCTCTTTTCGTAGAAAGTAAACGATCAGTTTCTAATCTGTTATTTTTTCTTCTTTTTGATTGCTTAATGATTTTTTTTTAATCTGGTCTGACGCTCAAGGTTTGATGTCCAAGCCCGAGCACGTGGCCGCAGGGGGGCTCCGGGGCCGTCTTACTGCCGCTCTTCCTTTGCTTAGTCTTCTTGTCTGTTTCTTCCGTGTCCTGGATGTCTGTCCAGGTGGATCCCTTGTGTCACTGGGTCCACTTCTGCAGGGAAATCCTTCTTTTCCAGCTTCTTTGGTTTCTCTGTACCTCCTTTTCATCCTGCCTGTTCTTGTTTTTTAATAGATGGATATCTGCTTTACAAAAATTTTCTTTCCTAAAATGTTTTATTTTTCCCCTAGAGTTTATACCTCAGCATTATTTTAACGTTGGTTCATCTAAAAGTTACACAGTTAACACGGTGTTCTCCTATTTCTTTATCCTTGATTTCTTCTCTCATATCTCATCAACACATGTCCTTGTTTCCAGTTTGGTTTTCGTGCCAGTACCTAGTGCTGTAATGGGGATGTCAACTCTCCTGCTGATCTCACTGTCACCAGAAGACAGGCAGAGCCCTCGTGGTGGGTGGGCGGCGGTTGAGATCTCCAGTGGATGAAGGGCATCCTTTCTGCTGCCAGAAGTTGTCTTTGTTTCTGATAATTGTCTCACTGGTGCTGCTGCTAAGTCGCTTCAGTCGTGTCCGACTCTGTGCGACCCCATAGACGGCAGCCCACCAGGCTCTGCCGTCCCTGGGATTCTCCAGGCAAGAACACTGGAGTGGGTTGCCATTTCCTTCTCCAGTGAAGGAAAGTGAAAAGTGAAAGTGAAGTCGCCCAGTCGTGTCCGACCCTCCACAGCCCCATGGACTACAGCCTTCCAGGCTCCTCCATCCATGGGATTTTCCAGGCAAGAGTACTGGAGTGGGGTGCCATTGCCTTCTCCGAATTGTCTCACTAGTAACATACTAATGGGATTTGGTTGGAATTGGGAAAATCCTGAGCCAACTGTACTGCTTTGTGCTGAGAGATGCCTTAGAAGTGCGCACTTTCTGATCACCCTGCAGCGACGATGCCTCTAGTAGCTGTTTGCATGTTAACTGGATGGCTTGGGTCCAAACAGCACGTTTATAGTTACAAGCATGGGTGCTCAGTCGCTCACTTGGGTCTGACTCTTTGAGACCCCATAGACTGCAAGCACTAGGCTCCTCTGTCCATGGGATTCTCCAGGCAAGAATACTGGAGTGGGTTCCCATTCCCTTCTCCAGGGATCGAACCTATGTTTCTGATGTCTCCTGCATTGGCAGGTGGGTTCTTTAACCCTGCACCACCTGGGAAGCCATTTACAGTTATAGTACTCGGCAAAACCAGGGAAGCAAGACGCACGTCAGCCCGGTAACGCTAGGTTTTCATCTAACGGTGGAGTCCTCATGCGAGTCTGCCTTCCCTTCCTTCTCGTTGTCTTGCTCTGACTTCTGCCCCCGTAACCAGCTCCACTTAGAACACACAACGTCCCTCTCTGTTGTTCACACACCAGCAGGTCGCGCACTGGTTATCTGTGGGAGAGTAAAACCTATCTAGGGTCTCCTCCTGCTCACCACAGAGCTCTGCACGCCCCTGATGTGGAATGAGGTCCTGTGTTCTCGAAGCAAGACAAGCAGCCCCCTCCCCCCGAGCCCATCCATCCAGACCCTTGGCCTTGTCGCCTGGAGGGCCATGCTGTCCAGGCTGGGGGGCCAGCTGCCCTCGGGGACCCTCTCCGGTCTCCATGCTGTGCCCAGATCAGAGCTCAGTGCCTGAAGGCAGCTCCTGAGAGATGTCTTAGGGACACAGTGCATTTCCAGACCGCCCCTTGGAGGCCCTGCGTCACGTGTGCGGTCTGGCAGTTAGTGGATCATCTGTCAGGACGTTTACCTTCAAGTCCTAGATTTTCTGCTGCTGAAACATAGAGGAGTAAAGAGGAAAGTCTGTCGTGAAAGAGAATTTGTCTGTTATCATCTCAATGTAAAAACTGCGGTAACGTGCTGAGAAATGAGGATAAATTTCTCTTGTCAAGGAATAGTCTTTTATTTACCATAAAGGTGCCTACAGGACCCCAATCCTGCGGTCACCTGGAGTTGGCTCACTGCCAGCCACCTTCCTGAGCAAGTCAACAGCGCAGCGTCCTGGGCTGCATCTTGGACTTGCAAGGACTCCGATGGTTCTGCCTCCCGCCTTGGCAGGCTTTGAGATTGTTCCTCTTGCAGCCAAGTTGTCCTTCTCACCTGAACCTAAATATATTTTGTGACCCCATGGACTGTAGCCTGCCAGGCTAAATATATTTTAGAAGTGTATTTTTAAAATGTATTTTGTGCCCACTACCTGTTTAAATAGAAAATCACCAGTTAATTATTGTCTTTGCTATGCTTATAACTAAATTTTAGAAATAATCTTTGAATTCTTTTGTCCCCCTCTTTCTATAATAACTTATTTAGGGAGTATTTACTGAATACCCGACATCTGTTGTGCTGTATGTGTTTTGCACTGGGATTGACTGTGTGGTGAATATGACGCAGCCTCTGACCTCAGGGAACCCTGCACCCCATCCAGAGCCACATGGTCCTGGAAATGGGTCCTGGTACCTGGCGGGTATGGCGGGGCCCTGGGCCCAGGAAGGAATGTGGAGAGAAGTGAGGGCTGTTCCCAGCTCCACCCCCTGCATTCACTCTGGAGTGCCTTTCTATCGGGAAAAGCCACCCCTTTATTAGAGTCTCCCAAACTTTATTTTTAAGTGCTGTTTTTGCAAATATCTAATCATTGGCCTTACTCTCCACTGGATTCCCAGAAAGGGCCCTGGGTTCACTGACACTTCAGTTCCCTTTTCTCGGATTAAATAAATAAAACCTGTCCCCAGCAGCCGCGTGTACATCAGTGGGCGTTTCTCACCCTTCCCTTGTCACACTTCTATGAAAGGGGCCCGTGGAAGCACCGTGGGGCTGGGCATCGCAGTCTAGCAGAGGCCCTGGGCTCGCTGGTGACGCTGCGCCACCCCAGGGCTGTAGCAGTGGAAGCCTGTCCCCGAGGGGCTAAGTAACGGGATTGGTTTGTATCACTGACTGGAGGGCTTTTTGGGGAGATGGGAGGTCTTGGGCTTCTGTTACCTGTCACAGCTGAACCGGCTGAGCTGGGGGACATTGGCAGGTGTGGCTGACCTCTGAGTCCTGGTGTTTGCCTCAGAGAGCATTTTACTCTTGATCTTGTAAGCTATGAATTTACTCCACAGGGGAAACCTCCCCCAGCCCGCCTCCTGGGTGCACGCGCTGAGGGTGTGTGGGCCGGGGGCCCAGGGAGCAACAGTGCTCCCGCCGGGCTGGCCTTGGCGTCTCTCTCGGGGCCTGCGGCAGCTGCCTTAACCATGTCCCGACTGCTTTAGGGGGCGTCCCAGGTCTGCAGGGGACACAGCTGCTGGTGGGGTCATGGGCCTTCCACGCCCTCCTTGAAGCCCCTTCACTTTCCAGTCCGTGGTTCTACTGACATCTGGAATCCTCTGCAAATTGAGACCACTCCCGTATGGTCTGACTTGAGACTTCAGAAATGTCCTGTGACCACAGGGCTTGGAGGTGACAGTTTCAGCAGTGTAGCCTCACCGAGGTGACCCCTTGGGATTGTGCCTGTCATCCCATGAGACCTTCCTCTCTTCCCCGGAAGCACCAGGGCTTGGACACTGAGCTGCAGCCGGCAGTGGGCTTACTCGGGCAGTTTAGCCTCGGCTGGGCCTCAAGGTAGATTTTCCTTCACAGTCAATCCTCCTGGCTTGCCCGCCACCAGAGAGGCAAAGATGACCAGAGCACTCTGTCCGTAGGGAATCAACCATCTTATCTTTCTCTGCAGGTCAGGACAGAGGGGAGACTTATTTCACCACATATGCCAGGTGAGCATTCACTGAAGACACAGACAGAAACGTCAGTGCAAATGCCTGACGTTTACTTCGTGTCCTAGTTTTCAGGGAGCATCGCCTTGTCTCTTCAGTGTTGCTGACGGCCCTGGGTGGGGTGCTTGTCCCCCGTTAGGTGGGATGGAGCTGCGTCCCAGAAGCTCAGAAATTGTCCAAGAGCGCCTGTGAACCTGGGTCTCTGCTCCCAGCCCCGCCCCTCCTCCAGCCCCGCCCACGGCCTCCCCACAGCCTGCGCACAGCTGCGCTTGGTTCAAAGTTTCAGAAGCTTTGTTTTGAGTGTGTTCATTACGTCCTGCGTGCTCTTTAATGAGGATGCGGTGGAAGAGGACGTTAGGTCATTTTGCTTCATGTTTTAGAACGTGAGATTAGCAGCCTTCCTTCTTCTTCTGGGCAATTTTTACTTTGTCAAGTGTACTTGACATAATATTTGGCAAATAGAAGTTGTGAATATATTTGGCAATACTTCAAGATAAAAAAGCTCAGTGAGGACTTTAAGATTCTGTAGGAAATCTCCTAAGATGTCTAACCTACCTGTGTAATTATGGTGTTTAATGGTTTGGAGACGGTAGCAGAGTGCCATGGGTTTCGTTTTGTGTGCACGTGTGTGTTAAACAACGGAAATCATTACAGTGTCTCTCGTCGCACTGACATACTTTCAAAAGTCTTTTCAATCCTAACAGAGATTGTGTTGGCACAAACTCTTCCAGTCTCTGTGTATGTTATGTGTATATGTACTTATGTAACTTTTAAATAGAAAAAAAAAGATTGAAAATAAATTTGCTTAATAAAAGGTATTCAGATATTGTCTTTAAAATTTGAATCATAAACATAAAAAAATGATGTTCCTTTACATTTGTTTATATTCGTTCATTTGAAAGAGTTTTCTTTTGGAGTAAAACATTTTTGGACATTTTTACAGTATCTTACAGTTTTGTATTCTTTTTATTTTGAATTATATGTGCCCAAAAATAGGTAACCTCAAATATGAGGCCATCCATATTTTCCACAGGGAAGAAACAAAGAATGCACTAAGCCAACCGAATATTTTAACCTTTAGAAATGTGGACAGAACGGTTAAGTGACTATAAATATTTAATTTGCTAAATTAAGTATATATTCATATTTTAAATAACATTAGGATGTTCAGATGTTTAGCAGTTGGCAATGGACAGGGAAGCCTGGCGTACTGTGTCCACGGGGTTGCAAAGATTTGGACATGACTGAGCAACTGAACTGAGGATGTTTAGAAATATTGGAGTTTTTCCTTCTTGCACTTTATGAACTATTTTATCCAATCCTCTCAAATGTGTCTTTGGCATCTTTCAACCAGCCGTTTCCCCAGAGCCCCTCCTCTACTGCTGGCCCCGAGTCGGGGCACCAGTCTGAGGCCTCGGGACCTGGCGGGGACGAGCTGCTTCCTCCATTGCAAGGACAGGCCGTTGTGCTCCTCGACCCAAACATCCTGCTTTGTAGAAGATTCCAGTGTTTTCGTTGACATCAGACTCTTTGGTGATGAGACCATGCTCACGATGATTACAGCTCCTTTGGTGCCTCATCTCTAAACAGGTTCTTTCCCGCAGCCCCGGGAATCGTGGAAACTGGGACCGACTGGTGTCATTTCCAGTGAACGTCCTCCCTCTCGCCCGCCGACCCCGACGTGGCACTTAGTGTCTGAAACGGTGTAATGGAGAGGCCGCCCAGGCCCCTGGGACGCTCCCAGGATGTGGACAGAGGTGCCCTGGGGGTGATGTCCCCACACCGTGGAGGAAACCTCCGTGTCTTTCTGTATCAAATTTCACACTTCTTCTATGAGATTTTCTGTATAAACAAAGTCTCAAACTTGAAATTGCATCAGGCCAAAGTGGAAATCTGGAGTCGGGAACAGGGGGACTGCTGTGCCCGGGGGTCCCCCACCCCCAGATGGCCGCCTCCCGTGAGCCGCACTGCAGCTCAGCCCTGCGTCAGCGCGGCCCCGGGGGCCCGCACACAGCGGTGGGGGCTTCCTGCAGCAGGCGGCTGTGGCAGGGCTCCTGGTGCCCGCCTCCCCGTTCCCAGCAGTGCAGGGGGTGTGTCTGCTGCTGCCACCAGCTCCCCCATCCACCCGGCCGGCCTCGACAGGTCCCTTGAACCCCTGGTGAGGAGCTGACATGGCTACCACTTAAAGCCGGAGCCCTGGGCCTGGGCCCTGCTCCCAGGCCACCTGTCTGGGGCCTGGTCTCCCCATCCCTCTGCCCAGGGCCAGCGAGTGCCCATCTCCAGGGACACAGGGGCCTGCTGTTCATGTCCTGCGGAAGGTGGTGGCCCAGACTCCCTCGCCCTGCACAGGGGAGCCCTGGCCTCGTGCTTGACACACCCCCGGGGTGGGCGGGGGTGGGGATGCTACAGGGGTGTGGACCCCCCTGAGCCACCGCCTCCGAAGGGCGAGTGCAGGGAGGAGGGCAAAGTGCAGGCCGCTGACGCTGCTCACTCTGGTGTGTTTCTGAGGCTCCCCCAGGCCCCCCAGAACACCTCCACCCCCTCCCAGCCTGGAGGAGGGGCTCTCGCTGTCCCTCTGTCTCTGAAGGCCTGGGACAGAGCCACCTCCTGGGCCACCCCGGCTGTGAGCCTTCTGTTCCTCCTTACCTGAGAACGAGGTCACCAAGCCCCAGAGCAGTGTGGGGTGTCAGTGGGGTGCAGGCCCCTGAGTCTGCAGCCCCAGTGGGGAGACGGTCCGTGGCTGGGGGCGGGGCGCGGCAAGGCGGGCTGACCCAGTCGGCGGCCGGCTCTGGGCCGCCATGTGTGCTGTGTAATGCCTGTCGTCTCCCATGAGTCATTAAAAGGTTCCCCTTAATGGGGCTTTGAAGTTCAGGGCAGCTTGAGCGCATCCATAAATTCCACAAACAGCCCTCTGACTGCGCCAGCTAATTGCTTGCTCTTTGACTTATTAGGATCAACTGAGTTAAATAATTTGTCACATGTGTGGCTCGTAATAAATAATGTGACCGGCTGGTTTGTGGGCTGCCTGGGTGATATATTGCACCCCTTTTGGGTGTTGTCACACGTAGCCAGCAAATGGGGCTCTTTTATCCCCAGGACCATCTTTTCCTGCAAAAAGAGTAGTTCCTGACGGCGCAACTGGGGGAAGAATTCAGAAGAGTCTAGTTACAAACAAATGCATTCACTTCTGCTTCAGCCTTTCCACAAGGCATTAATCATTATTTTTCTCGGTTATTAGGCATCCATATCACACGCCATGCAGCTCAGAGGCCGAGCTGTCGTTGGTGTGGGTCCAGTGACTGCAGTTAAAATGGGGAGGAGGCTGTCCTGCTTGCAGCCTGGGCGTCCTGTGTCCCCTCTTGCTGCACGCGGGCCCCACTGCCACTGCAGGTGTGGAGCTCCGTCCGCGGGGAATGACGGGGCACTGCGAGGGGAGGAGACAGGACATGGCCAGGGAGGGGACCGTCTAGGAGGGGAGGAGCAGGCCCCGTGTGGACAGACCCGCTCTGCGTGCACTTGGGGGTAGTCCCTCACTCGGGCCCAGAGTCCTTTCACCTCCGGAAACGTGACGTCCCAGCAGCTCTGGGCCTCCTGGCTCTCAGCTCGGTATCGTATATTTGTTCACATTCAGGGAAAAAAGGGGGCGGAGGGCAAATTTCTTGCCATGCCATTAATCTTAGTCTTGACTGTGTTCTTGCAGAAAGTGTTATGTGACTAATAAGAAAAGAATTGAGCTTATTTGTAACTATTTTTAAAAAATCTTTGCAAGAGCAAGTCATGATTGGCTCTGCCTGTTGTCGGCAATGGCCACCTAATAGCGCAATTTTATTATGTTCAAGGTGGAACAGATACCTCCGAAGTGAAGGTAGTCATGCTTTTCTTTGGTAGATGAGTCTTTTCACAGTTTCACAGAGTATTTCTGCAGCAGAACAGGACAGGAACAGTCCAGCTCACTGGGCTTCCTTTCAGCTTTCTCGGTTCATGGACTACCGTTTATAATTTATTTATTCATCTGCGCTCCCCAAAGCACTCAATTGAAATAATAACTGCCTTAACTAACACTTTTATGGCAATTTCAAAAATTAAAAAGACCTCCTTCTCTGTGCACACTGCTTCAAAATTGATGTTCTTGAGCTGTTCTCTCTAATGACCTATTCTTTCTCTCTCTTTGAATATGTTTACTTAGGGTTCTAATATATCTCTGTGCTTGCACATTATCACTGAGACAACAGGCAATAAAAACGCCAGAGCGTCTCAAACAGCCGAGAGGTCAGCAGCCGGAGGAGGCCCCACCCCATCAGCCTCGGGCACGCAGGCCTCTGGGCTGTGCGTTCAGAGCAGTTAGATAACAGGGGGAGTATGGGGTGGGGACACGAGCAGGAGTCCCCGCATCTGCTGTGTC
Source organism: Tragelaphus eurycerus (assembly GCA_935064755.1). Classification (NCBI taxonomy): domain Eukaryota; kingdom Metazoa; phylum Chordata; class Mammalia; order Artiodactyla; family Bovidae; genus Tragelaphus; species Tragelaphus eurycerus. The sequence continues at coordinate 1,025,761 of CAKXYN010000031.1, read as the reverse complement.
ATCCCCAGGGCAGTGGGCCCCCTCTGCCAGGCACTGGCCGGTCATCCCCTTGTGTGGCAGGTGGCTCTCAGCTCTGGCCCATCGAGTTTGTTTGCAGAAATCAGTGGCTTGGTCCAGTTCGTCTCGTCTGCTTGTGTGCGAGGTGATACCAAGTGAAATAAGCTATTCTCCTGGCTTCACTGAGCTCATGCCCGTTCTGAATACTCTTCTCCAGTGACTCTTTAAACTTTGTGGGTGTGTCTCGGGTGTGGCAAGGATAATGGTTCTATTAAGAAGAGTGTGTGAATGGAAGAGGGCGTTTAAGATGTTTATCTCGTGGTGACAGGCAGTGGTGTACACTCCTCCCCTTAGAAGGCAGAACATGCTGGGATGGCGCTTCTAGCTCGGGGGCGGGCACCATGGTTTGGCCTGGGTCCTCCCAGGCGGGCTCAGGACATGCAGTGCGGGGGGTGCAGGGGAGATGGGGGGCAGAGGAGAGATGGGGGGTCGGTCGGCACGTGCTCTGCAAAGTCTCCGCACGTGTGCGTGTTGCTTTCTGGTGTCTGGGTTGGTGGGCACACCCTTCTTTCCACCCTCTGGTTGGGGGCAGGGGCGGTGGGCGCAGGCACCCGGCAGCGACAGCAGATAGAGCATGCTTTTCCCACACACCCTGGCTCAGGACGGCTGCCTCAGGTGGGGTCTGGGCAGCGTGGGGAGCAGCCCCTCCAGGCCTCCCCAGAGGGACAGGGGGCGAGCCCAGCCCAGTGCCCCAGGACACAATCCCCCCTTTCCTGGCGCAGGAAAGTACATGTAAATTATGAGGAATTGATTTAAAACCAATGTTTTAAACTTAAAATATGCACAGGGAATCTGCCCTTGCTCTCTGCCTTGTCCCGTTTCACCGAGGTGGTCTGACACAGCCGTGTGTCAGCGTGCGCTGTGCAGACCTGACACACGAGGTGAGCACCCGGCCTTCGTCATGGCTGCCCGAAGAGGGCTTCTTTGCTCGTGAAGACCTTGGGCCTGCTCCCTCAGCCGTGCGCAGATGCAGGACCCAGCCCGTGACCTGCAGGCCCGTGCCGAGCTTTTCATCCTGGTCCCGAGGCTCACGCTCTGTGCCCCCAACTGGCAGGAGCACTCGTGCGCTTGCTGCTTCCCGGGGTCCTGTTAGGGAGCTAGGCATCCAGAAGCACACCTGTGTGTCATGTATTCCTGTTCTTTCCGCCCTTGTAACCCTCGTAGCAGAGAGTTCGGGAACCCTCCACTGAAGCCAGGGGGTCAAGACTGACCCCCAGCTCTGCTCTGCCATGCCTCAGATAAATTCCATCGTCTGTAAACATCTTGAACTCAGAGAGCCTTTTGAACTGTTAAATGAAGGAAGGAATGTAAGGACACTCATGTCAGTGCCCTGTGGAGCTGGGCTGTCTGTCCCCTTCCTGGGGCCGAGGCCACCCGGAGGTAAGCCCCGCTCAGGGCCATCAGCCTGAGTCCCCACCGCCCCTGTGGCCCTCGGTCGGTACAGGGCGGTGCCTCCCAGGCGGCCTGGTCAGTGGCCAGGGTGGACGGCCCCGTACGTTTGCGGGCGGACACTGCTGGCTGCAGGGCCACTGTCAGGAGCTGCGGCAAGCACTCGGGACCCCGTGTCCCTGGAGCGGCCACACCAGCAGAGACCTTGCCGAGCGGGCCCCTTTCCTCCCGCCTCCTGCCCACTGTCGTCGAGGCTCCTGGACGCGGGTCTTCTTGGAGTCCCACCTCTCAGCCAGTTTTACCTTTTGTTCTGGCTTGTTTTCTCAGTTTCCTTTTGATTTACTGACTTGTTTTTCTTGAGCATCTTTGTGTCGTAATTACTAATTCACAGTTACTCAAGCAACAGAGGGCGGCCTCCGTTGTGTCTTTATCTGTGTCTGAGACCCGCGTCCACTTGTGTCTGGAGATCGCTGCTGTGGAAACCTTCCCGTGTGATGTTTGGGCTGAGTGGGCCCTGGGCTGTAACGTGCTCTGGGGGTCAGAGTGCACAGTGGTGTCAAGTCCAGATGGATGGCATCTAGATTTGTCAGAATTATTTCAGCATTTGCACACAAACGCTATCAAATCTGCCAGATGTAACCTTGCTGTTACCTTTTAGGACTCCTGCCTAATTGCTCGTTTTACCCTATAATAGTATAAATAAAATACGTCTTCATTAACATTTCAGAGAGAAAAAACCTTTTCTTTCTTAAAAAACACATAAGGATAATTTTATGATCCTGAAATAACCCCTGTTACAAAGTTTCCCTTACTTTGACTCTATTAGCATGCCCTTTTAAATGCAGTGTCTCAACTTTAAATATTGTCATAATTTACACTTTTGAGTTGTAAGTAATTTTTCCATGTATTAAAGAAGTTGCTAGAACTAAAGTCATCAGAAGGAAACACAGAATCTCTGTCAAATTATTGTACATAAACTGACAAGCTTGGCTAAATATATCTATGCAGTTTGTCCAAAGAATATTTTTGCATAAAGTGAAGGACAACATAGGAGTCTCTGTTAAACTTTTTTTTTGAGGGGGGTGCTATTTCAAAAGTTACCAAAACTATTAATGCATTATAAATCAAAAAAATGTGTTTCTCTTGTCATCCTGTGAGTTTGCCACGCTGGATGGTTTTCCTTCCCAGAGAGGACCTGAGCTGGCCATCCCACCCGGGCGGCCAGCAAAAGGGATTGGTGGTGTGTGCGGCCTCAGCACCTGACCGGACACCTCAAAACTCTGCTTCTTCCAAAGCTGGGAGGACTATGCGGGGCAGGGAACGGTGGAGGGCACTCGGGTGGGGCAGGGAACGGTGGGGGGCACTTCGGTGGAGCAGGGAACGGTGGGGGGCACCGTGCGGGGCAGGGAATGGTGGGGAGCACATGGGTGTGCCCCTCGCTGTGCTACGGCAGGTCCTACTGCTGAACTTCAGGGCGCTTGTCAAGGTGCCTGAGGCCTGCCGATCCTCGAGGACTGGGCCCCTTGTGGCTGTGGTAGCTCCAAGCACTTGACGTTTCTAAGCCCTTTTCCCATCTGTAATGTAAACTCTGTGAAGCTCCGGCTTCTTTAAAGTGTGTCCCCTGCACCGAGGCAGCTCCCACAATGAAACCTTTGTTCCCGGCTGTGTTGCACATTCATATATGCGTGTCCACACTCCTGCTGTCTAATGTTTGTCTGGTCTGGAATGAGCATTCATCTTTAATTACTGGATAAACATTTTAAACAGGTGTGGAAGGACTGCACCCAGCCCAGCCCAGTGCGGTGTTTATCTCCTGGCTGCCGGGCAGACCGACCCCTCGGCCGGGGCTGGAGGTGCAGGCGGAGGGGCAGAGGGCAGAGAAATGCCCAGGTCCCACATGAATCAGGACTTTGCAGTTATAAATTATGCGCCACCAGAACACCCCTTACCACAGTCTGCACGCCAGGAGCGGCCTGGGGACGGCGTCTCCTGAGCAGTGTGCTTCTCTGTGTGGGAGCGGTGCGGCGAGGGGCTGTGTGCACCGCGTCTTCCTCCTTCCTGGGGATTGCGCGGCCCCGGCTGCCTTCCGCGGGGCCGTGGTGTGAGCAGATATAAAGCAGCCTTTTTCTCGCTGCCTCTGGGACAATGAGGCCTCTGTTCACAGGAGCCCAGCCGCGCAGACGGCCTCGCGGGCCACGGGGCTGCTGGAGCCCAGGTTCAAAGCCGTCGGCCTCCGAGTGCTCTTAATTCAGCGTTATTTTTGCTGCTCTAACCTTTTTTTTTTCCTTTCTGCATAAACCTTCTGAGGCCTTCTTGTTTGGTTGGGAACCCAGCAGTGACTTTTTCTAATTAGATTAAAGTTAATCAAATGAAGACGTGGGTGTTTTTAACTGTCATTTACTCTCCTCCCCCTCCTCCTCTCCGTGGATTTTACCACCTTAGCTCAGTTTGTTGTAGAGTCTCACTTCACTTCTGCCGAGCTTCAGGTTTTCAAGTTTGGGAAAGCAGAGGCCAACAGGCATTTCCAGGCACCTCGTTTGTGCTGGAAGGACACACGCAGCCGGTGCCTGAGCCACTTCTGACCAGACGGCCCTCTGCGGCCCCTCCGTCCACTGCTGCAGAGCTTCCGGCTGGGGACCTGGGAGAGGAGGTGTGCAGTAAAGGGCTTCTGTAGTTAAGGATGGAACAGGGAAGGACGGCCACAAAGAAACCTGGAGAACGTTGATGTCTGCAGAGGGGACTGATGAGATTAGTAAGGCCAAGAGGGAACCTGTGAGCATGCTTGATGAGGCTTCTCTACTCCAGCAATGAGAGTGTGAGCGTCCCTTCTTGTTGAGTCCAGATTTACGCCCTGGATGATATGCTTTGCGGGGAAGGCAATGGCACCCACCCCAGTACTTTTGCCTGGAAAATCCCATGGACGGAGGATCCTGGTGGGCTCCAGTCCATGGGGTCGCTAAGAGTCGGACACGACTGAGCAACTTCACTTACACTTTTCACTTTCATGCATTGGAGAAGGAAATGGCAACCCACTCCAGTATTCTTGCCTGGAGAATCCCAGGGACGGCAGAGCCTGGTGAGCTTCCGTCTATGGGGTCCCACAGAGTCGGACACGACTGAAGCGACTTAGCAGCAGCAGCAGCATGATATGCTTTGGGAGGAGGCAGAGGGGGAGGGGAGGCAGGGGGAGGGGGCGCCAGTGGTGGGGGAAGGCAACAGAATGGGGGGCAGCAACGTTGCCCTTGCCGCTTGGCTGGACTTTGACAAGCATCCTTTCTACTCGATGGACGAGGAGTCAGGTTTCGAGTTTCGAGCTGAAGGCCGTGGGGTGGTGAGCCGAGGGCCTGGTTCTGATTTTTAAGTGGTGCTAAGAAGGTCAGGGTTCACATTTTTCCCATTTTATCCTGGGTTCATCACCAGCAGGTCTGCCTTTGCACATGTAGTAAACACTCCCGAACGGATGAGACCGGGACAGGGCTCCCATCTCTGGCCCCGCGCCGACACCAGCTGTGTGAGAAGAGTCCGTGTCGCTGGAGGTGAAGCCACTGCTTCACGGTTTTCACGAGCTCTCTGATAGTCACGTGTTCTTATTCACAGTAAAAATTCATAACTTATTTCCGCTCTGAGCGAAGGGCTATTTTATTCACTCGTTTTTTCCTTTGTCATGGTCGCTTCAACTTATGCTTCTGTTTTTTAAAACGCTGTTAGGACCCACATTACATAAAGATACACGCTCTTGAAATCCTCTGTCTCTTTTCCTAATCCAGAAGTTAGTTATATTTCCTAAGGCCTTGCTCTGAAAGGTTCGTCAAAGTGCTATTCCTGTGTTAAAACCCATAAGTAATAAAAGTTCTCTAAATAACTCTTTAATATCTTTATATTTTATCTTCTTAGAATTGTTTTTGAACCAATAATAAAAGTAGAGAACATATTTCTTCTTTTTGTAAAAAGTGACTTAAATTTCTTTTTTATAAATAAAATGTTCTGACCTCCCTCTCTTCTTAGACAGTTGAATCTTATCCATCAAAAATGACCACTTTCTTCCTATTGGTTTATTGGCTGATTTGTTTGAAATTGGTCAATGTCTTTTTAAGGCTATACACTAGAAAAAAAATTGTTTTCTATTTTGTCATGACTATAAAGGTTGATTTGTGATGTTGGTACAAGGCACAGATGTGAAGGAAGGGACGTGTGTGTGACGTGTCTGCACCGTATTGATGAGTGTGCATCATACAATAACACCAAAGGTGGAGCGACTCACGGACCAGCAGACGTGTGCACTGTCGAGACGTACTTCCAGCAGCTGAAGCAAACGTGAGCATGTCTAGATCTCTAAGAGTGATTTTAATTTATAAGATTTTTTAAAAAACCTTTTAGGAGGCGTCAGAATCTTTAAATCACCAATAATAGCCCATTCTCGTGCTATGTAAAAGTTTAAAAAAAAAAAAAACACCTACCCAGATACTTCATGTAAGTTTAGAGGTGTTGAGTAAAATCACCAGGAGGCTTCCCTTCCCTCCCCTGTTTACCCTGGAAAACACTCACACACACACACACACATTTTCCTGTGAGGGACTGCTGTGTGCACACACATTACATAACACTTCAGGGTTTACAGCCAAGCGTTTGTGGGTACTGTTTCCAGTCCACTTGCCCTGCTCACAAAAACATACTAAAACAAACAGGAAAAATATATTCTCTAAGGTAAAGCCCTAAAACATTTTCTCTTTGACTTGGTAGAGGCTTTCCTCTGGCGAGGTTTCCTCTGTATGCTCAGAAAACCAGCGGTTGTGCATGTGAGCCCCGGTCGGAGGTCGTGGATAAGTCCTTCCGCCCCAGCCCCCGTCGACAGCTCTGCCACCACAGTCGCATCACAGGTGACAGAGCCCACTGAGGCAGCAGAGGACAGGCGGACGCTCTAGAGTTTAATGTCTAAAATCATATTCCCTAAGAAATTTCTTTTCGTGTTCCGCAGAGTGAAAATATAAGCATCGCTCCTCACACGCTCACAAGTAGAAAAATGCACTTAGTCTAGTTTCTGAGCGGTCACTGCGTCTAATACATGATCTATAACTTCAGTATTTAAGTTCTTTAGTTTAGGGATGTTCACTCGGGGTTTGGTGTAAATCGATGCGGGTTTTATATTTGGAAGAGAGACTCCTGCTTGGAAAGACTGGTCTTAACAACATCACAGTTGTTGGGAGCATAGAAAGGACTCCTCCTCCTCATTAGCTTTTCACATGTGCCATCGTTTTAGCATAAAGAAGAGTATCTCAATAGTTAGTACCAAATAATAAATCCACAGCTTTCTTTTTTTTTTTTTTAACCAAGGAAAATGTTACATGAATAAAGCGTTAGATGTTTTCCATGAGGCTTACTGGGCACAGCTGGGCAAGAGTCCTCCGCCGAGACAGACTGGCATGAGCTTTGCCAAGTTGTGGGAATGCATAAATCGTAGACTTCTCTTATGAACGGTTTTAATGCTGTTGACCTTGTTCTGGCTAAGGCAGAGAACTTTTCTGAGGTGCAGGCTCGGAACACTCGGCCGGGTCTCCTCCCCGGCCGGCTGTGCCACGGGCCGCACAGGCTCGGAGCACGCGGCCGGGTCTCCTCCCCGGCCGCGGGTCGCACCCGACACAGCCTGGGCACGGGGACCGGCTTGCCGGCACTGTTCCCTGGCTGCCCGATGCCGTGCCAGCAGGAGCCCTTGTCTTCCTGTCCTTTCCGTTGTCTCCTGTCCAAGGCCTGTTTATGTAAAGGAAGAACCACTATTTCTGTTTGAAATATTAAACAAAATAATTTTATTCCTCTTTCAATACCACTGGATCACCCACAGCCTCTAAAATAAATAAATGAGCTTAGCTCATCAAACAAAACATTATTTTTATTGGTCTGATTTGTGAAGAATGAGGAATTCTAGTGCAGAAAGTCTCTTTTCTTTCATCATCGTCTCCCTTCCTGTTGGAGTTATTTTCTGTAAATCCTACTCAAGTAGTGCAGGGTTTACAGTGACTCCGACGCAGAAGCTGGGAAAGCGGGGGGCGTACACGTCCTCCCTGAGCCTCTTCATTGCTTTCAGGCTTGTGCGATGTCTCTGTGCCTAAACACAGCCCAGCACGGCTGCTCTTCAGTTGGAATTTTAGCAGAATTAAGTGTCAGTCTCCTAATGGGACGTGTTTGACTCTGTCATCTAGATGAGCCTTCTCAGCAGAAAAGCTGGGTAGTGCCAGGCGTGTCTGTGAGCACCTGGACCCTCTGCAAGGGGAAGGGAGCGCGCTTGCTAGGAAAGGGCTGCAGCAGCTTCCCCGTGGCCTTGGGTGCCTCCTGGTCTTTCACTTTTCTAGCAGAGAGATTACAGAGACGACCTTCAGCCACGGACGCTTCTGCTCTGTGCCCTGAAATCAGAGGCTGTGAATCAGCCGGGCAGCGCTGGCGTCCAGCCCTGGGGGCTGTCCTTCTCACGGGGCAGACTCCACTGGTCCCCTGGAAGACAGCACCAAGCTGCTTACTCCACTGGCTCTGGGGAAACTAGACCCCTGATGGCCACCCCCATACCATTGCCCGGGCAGCGATCAGAGCCTGCTGACATCTGTCTTTTGAGATTATCCACCCTTTCAGCTCCCAGGGCTTCTGGTGACCCGAGGCCAACCCGTTGGCCACCAGAGAGGGACAGACAGAGCGATGCTCTTGGTGACTGAGGTCAAGGAGTTAATGCCGTTTAGCCGGCAGTTTTGAACGTTTCTTAGAGACTGCGTCAGTAGTTTGCTCTGTGCTTTGGTGTGCTTTTCAGTGTGCTTTGGTCTAAGGTAGAGACTTGAAAGCTACAGTTTCACATTTGAAAGGCTATTGTTCAGTAGAGGAAATAGAAATCAGCTATATTGTTCCAAAGATTTGTAAGAAAGAGTCTGACTTCACTGTTTACCTGAGTTGGGAACAGTGGCAACAGCTAGCTCAGGTGGGGGGCAGGCAGCAGCCCCTGGTTCACCTCCAGCTCCGGGAACCCCGGATTCCCCGTGCTCCTGTTCATCACGCAGACGCTGTTGTCTTAAATACATCCGGCCCCTTCCCGGGCACTGGGCTCACACACGCTCCTCCTGGAATGCATGTTGTCAGCCCAGAGCGTGGGACCTGTCGGCCCAGCCCTGTCCTTCATGGCCCGAGAGTCCCTCCATCCTGTGGGCATCGTGCCTGCCGAGGTGACTTGCCAAGCTTTTCTCTAGGGACCTGGCCCAAAAGCAGCCCCCAGACCCTTACACAGCTCCGCAGGGCGCCCACTGGAAGGCAGTGCTTGTTTCTGCAAATTACACTCTTGAGCGGGCAGGCCTGATGTTTCCTGGCCCTGCAGTGGGCTCTGGCTGAGATGCTGCCCACTGGCCAGCGGCTGGTGGAGCGGAGGCAGAGGCACCAGATGAGAAGCGTGGGGAGCCCAGGCCGAGGCTGCGGTGCAGCAGGGCTGCTCGGGTCCTCAGCTCCTTCCCAGCAGCGTCTGCTCGTGTGCGAGTCAGGAAGCTGGGGAACTTGACATGCTGAAGCCTCTAAACGACGTAGGATTTTACCTTCTGAACTAAGTTCCTAAAATCCCAAACCTGTGGGCCACACTCCGCTCCACTTGTGACCTTAAACTCCTTTCTTCTGTTTTGGGGGTGCTGTCCATATATTAGTAAGAAATGTCAGCTCCTTGGTTTCGAGTCAGGCTCTGTGTGTTGCGCACACATGGTGAGGCTCACGCTTTCCCGTGTGCACATCCGAGGTGTCTGTAACTGCACGCAGCCCTGTGGCCGCCACCACAATCAGGATTTAGAGTGACCTGCATCCCAGGAGGCTCAGATGGTGAAGAACCCGCCTGCAGTGCTGGAGACCCAGGTTTGATCCCTGGGTGGGGAAGAGCCCTTGGAGGAGGGCGTGGCAGCCCGCTCCAGTGTTCTTGCCTAGAGAATCCCATGGACAGAGGAGCCTGGCAGGCTGCAGTCCATGGGGTCACACAGAGTCAGACACGACTGAGCAACTCACTCTTTAATACCCCAGAAGGCCCCCCATTGCTCTGCAGTCAGTTACCGCCTCTCCTCTCCTTTCTGACCCCGCGGAATCGTGAGTTTTCTGCCCCAAAGTTTCCCCTTTTACAGAAAAACATGTGACCGTAGTCCCATGGCCTTTGGAGTCTGGCTGCTTTCACTTCTCGTTTGCATTTGCGAGTCGCCCTGTTGTTGCCCATATTTTCTTTATTGTTGAGCAGCAGCCCATTATATGAATCGACTTTTTTTTAACTGAAAAAAAGGTACAGAATCTCATTGTACTTTTTTATTTTGCAGTGACATTGTTTGATTGCAGGCATCCTTGTACTTTTGGTTGAAGGATCGCAGCTTTACAGTGCTGTGTTGGTTTCTGCTGTGCAGCAGTGCGAGTCATGCTGCTGCTAAGTCACTTCAGTCGTGTCCGACTCTGTGCGACCCCATAGACGGCAGCCCACCAGGCTCTCCCATCCCTGGGATTCTCCAGGCAAGAACGCTGGAGTGGGTTGCCATTTCCTTCTCCAATGCATGAAAGTGAAAAGTGAAAGGGAATATTTATATAAATACACATGCATAGAAATTGTATACATGTAGGTATATACACGAATCCCTGCCCCACTCCACGCCTCTAGGCCATCACGGAGCGCCAGGCTGAGCTCCCCGCCCTGTGCGGCAGCCCTGTGAGCGTCTCACGTGTTGTCACGTGTGCGTGGCGGTGCTTCTTTCTCACATATTTTAACTCACTGTCTATCATACGTGTTCCCAGTGTTTTAAAATACATATAACTAAAGTCAGGTCAGTGATTTATTTTGAATTTCTCTCTTCCCTCCCCGCCCTGCCCCCGCATTGATTATCCTTATTTATTGAAGAATAGTCAGCTTACAATGTCACACTTCAGGCTTGTAGCGAACCGATTCAGTTATACACGTATACACACACATATATCTAATATATCCTTTTTTTGGATTCTTTTCCATCGTAGGTTATTACAATATATTATCTCTTTTCCTTTTTCAAACACGTTATCATGTGGGCGTCTTGTGGCATTTTTAACTGTTATTTGTTTGGTTGGTCTCTCGTCCTCACTAGATGTGAGGTCTGGAGACCAGGGGAGAGCAGAAGTCAGTGCACGTCCATTAGTTGTGTAGGATTCTAGTCCAATCATTACCCAGCGTTTCTAGTTTGTAAAATTTGGACTTAGTACTATTTTCTTAAAATGAGGATGACTGTATTTGAAGGCATTTACTAAGCATGTCACGACGCTGCCCTGTGGGTGTGGTCAGGTGTCATGACACACGGTTCGCACGTGGCTGTCACGAGGGCTGAGACGTCATCTCCACAGCCCCGACTGTGAGCAGAGACGCTCAGGTCCGGGCGGGCCTGCGGGGCCCCGGACACTCCAGCCCGTGGTCTCTAGGCTCATCGATCAGAAGCGAGGGCTTGGGTGCCGTTTTTCCGACTTACAAACCGAAACCAAAAGTCAGACGGGACGTCCCGCCCCAGGACGAGGGACAGAGGTTGGAGTCCCACCTCCAGCTGGAGGAGGGGGCTTAAGTCAGTTACACTCATTTCACTCTCGGCGGACGTTAGCCCTAGAATGTTTATGCCAAACGGAGTTGTTTTTTTTTTTCCTAATTGAAATTTTTCATCCAGTGTACTGCAGTTTAGCCTAGTTTGACCTGCTGCCTGAAGAAGTGTTTGTTCGAGTCTCTCGCACGAGACATCTCAGAGGCTGCTTTGTCAACGGCTTTCCCCTGAGCAGGGCCGTTTGGGGGGTTGCTCCCAGGGACAGGGCAGGGGCAGCACAGGCTCGCCGGGGTTTCCACGCCGGGGGAGGCCTCACTGCCTGCCGCTTGCCTCCTGTCTGGGCAGTGTTGTGGTTGGTTGGTTGTCAGAGAAAAATCGCAGACAATACGCTAGTCAGGTCACGGCTGAATCTCCAGCTTGTGCGGGTTAGAGGACCAAGAGGAAACAGTGGGACAGGGCGTGTCCCCCGGAACCCAGACGCCAACCTCAGGGCCTCTGCTTCCGTCTGAATCCCGTGGAGGGAGCCGGGGGAGAATCGGGGGGGGGCCTGAGATGCGACTGACGTTTCTCCTTTAACGGAGCCTGCCAACACTTGTGAATGACCTAAAACCATTAAAATTCTCTTTTAAAAGCTAAATCTATTTCAACCTCCCATGTAGACAGGGAGAGAAAAGAATAAAAATTATCATCTTTGTTGAATTCTCCTAAGATCAATCAACAATCCTTAATATTACTGATGCCAGGGAGGTCCACAAAAATGTTAAAGACGCCGCTGTAAGCTGGCCGGTGAGAATTCTCTCGTGAGAGTTAAGAAAGCGTTCACTCTGACCGTCGGAAATAAGTGTCTGAATTTATTCTCTCTTTGTGATGTTTCTTTGCCTGTTTTTGTACCTTTTCGAATTATATACATCGCACTCCTCAGCGAAAAGTAATTGGAATAAGTAAAATCTGAACCAAATTGTAGTGTGAAGTAGTAGAAAAAAAGAAAGAAAGAAATGGAAATGTAGTGACAAGCAAGGCATTGTTGAAAGTTTCTGGAGAAAAGCCGCGTCCACGTTGCTGGCCCCGTTAGGAAGCTTGGCCGCGGGTACAAAGCCACACAGCTGCACACAATATAAACGAAGGTTAACAGCATATTTGGTGCGTTTATAACTTCCCTGGGGCATTTTAACAGTAAAAATAGTGATTGTTAACCCAGTCCATCTGAACTTAAATATGAGCTTACTTTGCAAGAAATGAGGGGTAACGTGTAAGCAGTTTTCTCCAGGTTTCACTCGTTTGAAGATTTCACGTTATGGATCCTTTTTGTCTGATTTCACGTTAATATGTTTTATCCGACATGCTGACATATTTGGACTCTCAGCCTGGTGCCTTTTCTCCTACGTAGGGAGTGTAGGTCTTCATGAACATGATACACCCAGCGTTCGGACAGGACGAGACACGTATCCATGCATGTAACACAGGCTGGGGCTGCTCATGCAGAGTTCACCCTGCAGTTGTCCTGGCGGGTTTCCTAGGTGCTCCCGCGGCAGCCTCTGCCTGTAATCACAGGAGTGCAGTTCCCAGCAGCCGTGGCCTCTAGACTGTCAGGGTATTTCTAACTTAATTCACAAACAAAGCCAAGTCTGCACATGGACCGCGGTCAGTCCTGCTGTGCAACGCAGAAGAGACTACAGATGCATTTCGTTACGTTCCCGGCAATGCTGGGACAGCAGCCTCAGCATCTGCGCTCCTCAGCATCTGCGCTCCACTGCTGGCTCCCAGCAGACGGGGGGCCAGCGTGCTCTGTCTTGAGAGGCCGCTCCCGGTGTAAGGACGCGGAGGAGCACTTGCCAAATGAGCCCCGCATGCGTGTGCACTCGGTTGCTCAGGCATGTCCGACTCTGTGTGACCCCATGGGCCATAGCCCACCAGGCTCCTCCGTCCATGGGATTCTCTGGGCAAGAATACTGGACTGGGTTGCCATGCCCTCCTCCAGGGGATGTTCCCGACCCAGGGATGGAACCCACGTCTCTTCCTGTGACCCTAAATCAAGCATCAGCTGGAGCCAGACGGCAGTTTCCGAAGTGTGAGGCGCTGACGTTGTGGCTGGACATCCCCCCCGCCCAGGCCCAGCGTGAGCTCCCCCATGCCTGCGGACCCCCCGTGTCCACACAGGGTCCCCGCGTGTCCACAGGCCTCATCTGACTCCAGGAAGCAATGCTGCTGACCGCTCAGCATCTCTCGAGAGCGGAGGACAGCGTGGCCCAACCGGCTCCCAGGCGGTGAGTGTCCTGGTGTGGTTCCCCGCTTCCGCCTGAGGCCTGGTCCTTCTCCTGCTCCGTAGCTCAGCAGCAGAGTCTGATTTCTCAGCAGACGCCACGCTGTGTCTGTAGAGGACGATCTGCCGAGGGGCGCAGACGCTGCGTGTGGCCGCACATGGTCGCTCCCTCAGGAGGCACAGCGTTTGCGTCCCAGGCGGCTTTCAGCTCTTCCCTTCCTTAGACTCTGAGAGGAATTAGAAGCTCGTGAATGGTCTGTAATGGTTTTGCTCTCTCTCTCCATCACTTTGAGGAATTGCTGTCCTTCAGCTCAAGATAGACTCGGGGTGTGAGCAGGCCCTTCCCTGCGCCCTGCCACGGGAAAGCGCCGGGCCCCGGGCAGAGGCATTGCCCTTCCCCGTTTTGAGTCTGTTCCTCGAGGCTGCCCGGGACGGAGACCCGTTGGGAGCGACAGTCCCTCTGCCCTGCCAGAGCTGTCCGACGGGCCGCGGGCGTCTCCCTTGGGTGGTTGCCAGCATCGCCCGTCCTGAGCAGAGCCCAGGTGGGGCCGGGGGGGGGGGGGTGGTCCTTGCATCTGCAGACCCTGAAAGGTGGACACTGCCGACCGTGAGCTCTGGGGGGCTCGGGAGGCGCTCTGGTCCGACCTGGCCTGGGGTGGAGTCTGGCACATGTGGCGGCCAGAGGGACGGCCCTGGCACGGCAGTGCAGGCAGCAGGGCAGACGCCGCGTGGACGTGGGCACTAGTAGGCCCTGTGGGCTTGGGCTGCAGCCACGGGCAGGGGGAGCGCAGCCGTCTCTGACGGGCGCCCAGCCGGGGAGTGAGGCATAAGGCTCTCACATTCAGCCCCTGTGTGCACTGGCGTCAGGAGATGCTGGGTTCTCCCTCTGGCCCCCGACAGCCGACACACGTTCCCCCTGGCCGCACTCCGAGTCCCGGGCTTGCCCCAAGGTGGTTGGGTGCCCGAGGTTTACCCCCACAGCCGCAGTGGGTATTCCTTGTGCGGCCCTTCAGATACCCAGCAGCGTGGGGCTCTCGTGGGAGGTTTTGGAGTCGAGAGGCAGACACGGGGACACACAGTGTAGACAGATGTCTGTGCCCGAAACAAGAGGCGCCCACCACGAGAAGCCTGCGAACCGCTGCCCCTGCTCGCAGCAGCGAGAGGAAGCCGGAGCGTGCCCGCAACAAGAGGCGCCCGCCACGAGAAGCCTGCGAACCGCTGCCCCTGCTCGCAGCAGCGAAAGGAAGCCGGAGCGGCAGCGAAGACCCCACACCGCACGAGAGAGACATGCGGCCTCAGGGGTCACCCTGATGACCCTGACGGCCCCGATGACAGACGCATGCGGCCGTGCCCTCCCCAGGCAGGGGCGCTTTGGGGGTGCTGCCCCACACGTGGGGCGCCCACACCTCCAGGGCTCAGGCCCTTCTCTGGATGGGACCCCTGCCACCTATGCCCACCCCCGGTCTCTTCCTTGTCCTCTTTCTCCATAAGTAGGTCTTCCTCTCAGTGGGGAGGTAAGGAACTTGAGGACTTGACGTTTGTCCCCAGAACGCAGAACTGACGGTTTTGGCCAGGGGCGGCCCTGGAGCAGATGCTGACACCACGGCTGTGGCTGGACCTTCTCTTTCTTGGAGCCTCAGGGGTGCTTCCTTGCCTGTTCTCCATCGTGGGTCCTCAGGGCACATGGGGTCCCCACATCTTCCCTGCCACAGGGCATGGAGATCTCTGATCAGTCATTAGGTGAACAGTAGGGTGTTGTCTCTGTCTCTCAGGGATGAGCAAAGCAAGTGGAAGATTTTCACGCCCGTGAGCTGGGGCCCTGCAGAGCATCAGCCTCCCTCCAAAGAAAACCAAGGAGGTGTCAGGCCAGCACAGGCCACTTCTGTCTCACTCCCCTTTCTTCCTTTCGCTGATTGTCTCTGTGGTTTTAAAAAGCCACCCTTAGCAAGAAAGTATGATCAGGGAAGAGTCTGAGTAATTGATCCAGGATGGTGAAGAGTCTGCTCTCTAGTCAACGCAGACAGAAAACGCAGGCGTCACTTCAGGACCTGGGAAGAGAGGTTTGTGCAGATGCCCTGGGTCCAGGACACGGAACTGTGGCCCCAGCGAGGACAGCCCCCGGGGTTCGGGGGCAACTGCCCAGCAGGGTCTACCTTGCCCCCCGCCCCCACAGTCCCGGGCCCTGGGTCCAGTCCATCCCATCCAGCGCCACCCCAGCTTCAGCCCCAGTGGCGTGCCCCATCCAGGGTGTCAACCACAGATGTCCTCAGACGTTGTTCCAGCCCCCTGGGAGAGAAGCCTCTCAGCCTCGTCTCAGGAACCATTGTTGTTCAAGGACGGATGGTGCTGGAGGGGAGAACGACATGAGGCAGTGTCTTCTGGTTTTTCTAACAACAAAAGCTGAATTTCAAAAACTGAAATCCCAATTTGGTGTGTGGTCTCTTTGTTCTTGGACAGCAAGGAGACCAAACCAGTCCATCCTAAAGGAAATAAACCCTAAATATTCATTGGAAGGATTAATTTTGAAGCTGAAGCTCCAGTACTTTGGCCACTTGATGAGAAGTACTGACTCATTGGAAAAGACCTTGATGCTTGGAAAGACTGAAGGCGGGATGAGAAGGGGACGACAGAGGATGAGATGGTCGGATGGCATCACCGACGCAACGGGCATGAGTCTCAGCCAGCTCCAGGACATGATGAAGGACAGGGAGTCCATGGGGCTGCAGAATCGGACGCAGGGGGCCTTCGCCCCATGCACAGATGAGGGTCCCTTTCCCACCTGCCCACGTCCTGTAGAAATTAGTGTGCTCAAAGTATGACTTTTTGGTACATTTTCCTGTTTTATAGAATGGAATTGTTTCTGCTACCAAAGTTTACCTGGGTGTAAATTTTTACAACTGGGATATTAATCCTTAAAAAAGAGATTTTTTAGTGGAAATGCTGACACAGCCTCAGCGCCCCGCCTCCCGTGGCATCACACCGTTACTCCGCTCTGGACCATGTCTGTGCCCTGCGAACAGTGGTGGCATTGTCTGCCTTGGAACGGGGCTGGGGCCAGGGCGGGGGGTGGGCTTTGGCACTGATATCAGAGCGGGGGAAATAAAATACAAAATACACCTTACGTGCATGAGTCACCCATTCAGCTCAGGGCGTTTTCTAAAATGGATACACTGGTCTGATCCACGCAGGATTTGCGTGTTTTGCCGCCCGTGGTAAATCAAACCGCCGGCGCTGCCTCTGGTTGCCTGTCCCAGCCTCTCCTCCCTGGGTGTGAACTGCTGGAATGAAGGCCCAGGGAGGGGTGTTCTCTTTAGTAAACGAGTCGCCTCCCCACCCCCAGCTCCAACACAGCCACTGTGGACAGCTTTCCCAGCCCCTCACACAGGGTCGGCTGCGCTTGCGCACGCGCACACACACACACACACACACACACACACACACACAGTTGTCTCCTGCATGACCTTGAAACGACCTTCCACAGAACGAGCAGCTCTTCAGGCTCGGCCCGGTAGTGCCGGGCGTCTCAGGCACTCGCTGTTCAGAAGCTGGCCCTGTGCACAGTGGTCAGCTCAGACTTGCTCTGGGGGGACCGCACACACGCGTGGCGGTGGCCTGCCACTTTTTTCTAGTCTGAAAGCATTCGTTTCTGCAAATAAAAGGCACTTCTGAATAAGAAACAGAAGACGGGCCTGAGGCTGGGAGAGGCTGGCGTTACAGAGGTGACAGTCTGGCCACCTTGGATTGGCCTCGTGGTCTGTGGGCAGTTCTCCGGTCCAACTTTTCTTGTGTTTCATGACCGTCTTGTGAGTATGTTTAGTGGGGACGCCGGGTAGGGGAGGCCCCTGGGGTTAGTGTTGGGGAGCCCACCCTCACTGGTTTGCTAGATCACCCTCCTGGTTCGTGCCTGTGTCCTGGCACTCAGTGTGGGGTCTTCCCACAGTTGTGGGTTTGCAAACAGTTGAGCTTGCGCAGCCAAGGAGCGAATTCCTGCCCTGAAGCTCCTAACCTTAGTGAAGTCTGTTGTTTCCAGTAAACCCTTCACCACGAGCATAATATTACGTTATTGTTCACCAAATGCACTTAAATATTTAAATGACATCAGCAAACACCTAAAGCTTATTTCCTTTTGCAATAAAAATATATATATATATTCTCAGTCTTACAAGTCTCCACATTAATAATAATTAAAAGCTTAGAAGACAGTCTTAATTACAGCTAATCCCTCAGCCCTCCGCTTGTGTTGCGAACACGCACATGTTTTCTGAACATCGTAGCTCAGTGTCTTGGGTTCCATTCCTCTCTCCTCTTTCAATCTGATGTGTAAGAAAGAGCTTCATCTGAAGGGTCATCTCCCCCCACAGCCCCTCCGGGAAGTCTCTGAGCCCTCAGCCTCGTACAGCTGCCCCACCGAGCGCCGGCTGTTGCTCACAGTCTGTTACCCCTGAGGCTGGCTTCCCGCGTAATAAAGCACTAAAAATCTCGTCGAGTAGGATCAACTTGGGTGTTCTGCGGTTTGCATGGTGGTTGTCCTGCCTGACTCCCACAGCAGAGCCGGGAATTGGAGCGGCGAAAGGAGGAGATGTGGGGGGCTGCCAGCTGAGAGAGCCCCGTCCCCGGACACAGGCTGGACTGGGGGCGGTGCTCCTGGAGGGCGGGCGGGGACCCGTGAGAGCTGGTCTTAGGAGGCAGCCGCAGGTCTGGATCCAATAATCCCTTGCCGGCTGCGTCTGGAATAGATCTCGGGGTGAATGGAGTGAACTCTTACCCTGCTCTGTGCTCTGCACTTATTAGCCTCCGAGCCCCTGCTTTGACCCTGTTCCCTTTCTAAATTAATGCATCTCCAATTCCCTAATCTAGACGTTTTTTTAAATCTCATGTTTCTTTGTTTCCACCCAATTTGAGGAAATAGCTGAGGAGTTTTCAACTGTTTACCCAGAGGCAAAATTAACAGGTGCATTCGGGTGACTGGGGGCCTCACCACTGCGCCAGGCTGGCCCGGGCGCAGTTCCGAGAAACAGCCCAATGTCGTCAGGTAATTGAAAACCGACAGGGCGATGGCGTAGCCCAGAGTCTGGGTGAGGCTTCTCCACGTCCCGTGCAGGGGCCTCCACACCCATGTCCACGGCACGAACTTTCTCAGGGGAGAGCTTGAAGGCAGAAGCTGAGGTGGGACCAGAAAGGGTCGCCTCCCTAATGCAGTCTGGGGCGCGTTTCCCTTGGGGGCGGCCTGGCACGGGGAGAGGCAGTTGGGCGCTGTGCTGCCCGCTGCCCGGTGACACCTCTGTTTGGAGCAGCAGGTCCGGGAGCCCGCGTGTGTGAACAGGGAGCATTAGGAAGGAGTGGGGTGTGTCCGGTATCCTCCGTCGGGGCACAAGGGCCATTTACAGGGAAGCACGTGGAATTTCACATACACATGTCTTTAGGCACAAAAGCTCTGCAAGACCTTATTGTGAAGAGTGAACTTCGTAGCTTGCAGAGAGCACCCACTTTCTCTGAGCTGTTCTGGTTCCATGAAAAGGGTTTTGAAGAGTTCTTTGTTTGAGAGAAGGGATTGCAAAACTGTGTCGTCATGGTCCAGACAGTGTTGCCATCCATGTGCCATGGGTGAAGAGCATCGTCTGAAAGCCTCGAGAGGGACCTTTCCCACCCGGGGACCTCCGAGGCTGGCCAAGGACAGCCTCCCAAATGAATCCACCGTCTCTCTTCCAGGCCTTTGCTGACACCGTTCTGCTGGGCACATGCTGGCGGAAAAAAACGCGCTGAGTGACCCAAGTGGCCATTGTCAGGACAAGTGGTGCCAGGAGCTCCGAACGCCCATGAGGAACTTCTGCGCCAAGGGCAGGGGACCTGGACTGGGGTGGGGGCTCAGGGCCCTGGGGTTCATTAGAAGGGGACAGGGGTGCCGGGCACCGAGAGCTTCACCTCATCTGGACCCCAGGCTTCTGGGTGGAGGGAGGTGGGCACTGGCCCAGAGGCTGGGAACAGGTGGTGGGGCGCCTGCTTGGGAGACGGGCTGTGCTGGATCTGGGAGGCATCCGAGGCAAAGCTGAGGAGTGTGCTCTGTGGGCGTGGGGAGCTGGCGAGTGGAGGTGGGATTTGGGTGGATTCAGGAAGCAGTAGTGGGCTTTCCTGGTGGCTCAGTGGTAGAGAACCTGCCTGCCAATGCAGGAGATGCAGGAGATGGGGGTTCCACCCCTGGGTCGGGAAGATCCCCTGGAGAAGGAAATGGCAACCCACTCCAGTGTTCTTGCCTGGAGAATCCCGTAGATAGAGGAGCCTGGTGGGCTACAGTCTGTGGGGTCGCAGAGACGTGATGTGGCGACTAAACAGCAACAAGACCAGTGTCAGTCCCGGGACCACCTGCCCCTGCACCTGAGTCCTTCGAGTGTGCGTCTCCCAGGTCCTCCCCGGTGCCCGGCCTCGACCCTGGCCTGGACGCCCTCGGTGTCCTGACCCTTCAGTCCTGTCAGTCTCGTGCACGCCCCTGCTCCTCCAGAGCCTGTCTCCCCTTCAGCTGTGGTCTGTCAAGTCAGGGCCATGCCTGTCTCGGCCTCCATGAAAGTCAGACTGGCACAGGTCCGAGCTCAGCCCTGGGGACAGAGATGCTGCCGGGCAGATGTGCATGGTTTACCAGCTGGCTCGGCTCGGGGCGAGGGGAGGGCAGGCCCACACTGCCTTCTGCTGTGACCCATGTGCCTTCCCCAGAAGAGCGGTGCTTCCGTGTGTACACGCGCCACAGGCGTGTGTTTGTGTGTCTGTGCTCATCACTGAGAAAGGTTTCTGCTGACCCCAGTGAGGCACACACACAGTCTTGCACGAGGATAGTAAACTGTGCATGCGAAGCATCAAGCGCCCTCCCGTTCAGCCAGTCTGTGCCCTTCTCTAAGCCACTTATTGTATTTGTCATAGAGGCCCACCTCAGAGATACCGCAGGCTTGATTCCGGCCTCGACGATTAAGCGAGCATCGCAGTAAAACGAATTGAGACTGGTTTCCCGGGGCGTGTAGTGTTCACACTGTTCTGAGGTCTGTTAAGGTTGCATTAGCATTACGTCCAAAAAAAGTGCCTTCATTAAAACATACTTTATTGCTCAAATGTGCTAACCATCATCCGACAGTGCAGAGCTGCCGCAGACGTGCTGTTTGTTAAAGACACAGCACCGGCAAGCTTTGGGGAAGAACACAGTTTGTCTGACATTACTTTCAAATGTTTCTACTTTTCATCCGTAACCAGAGTCATGTTTCATACTCAGATGGAACATGAGAAAAATTCTGGAAAGACATGATGTAGACATGTTGAGGTTTAGCAGCATTTACTGAGCAGAACAACGTGGCCCAGAGGTGTCTTCTGAGGCCCCCTTTCCATTTTGTATAAAGAGGCCACTTAATGTAGTCATCATCAATTCATATGAAGAAATGTTACTTTAAGATTACAGTTGCAATTCTGTTATTAATTTCTTCTATTTACACAAAACTATCCAAGAGAGAAGTTAGCCTACTTATAAAAAGAAGTATGTGTTTGGATTTGTGCCACAAGTTATTTTGAAATGTCCTTTCGTGTAGTAACGCTGTTACAATTTGCTGCGTCGACACAGTTGGGCCAGCTTGTACATTCATTATCTTTCCCAAAATTGCCAACCGAAATATTCTAAGCAGCAACAACAACAGCAACAAAACACTGCTATAGTCTTAATTTTTTTTTCTGCTCCCTCCAGGGGGAGGAGGTGGTAAAAAGGTGTGCTTTGTTGTATTTCTTGGTGCAAAGTTTTTAAAGATTTCTTCTGATAATGAAGATTATCTGTCAGTGATTTGGGGAAATTTCAAACTAAACAAAAGCAACAACAAAAATATGCCAAGCATTTATGATTTTAAACTTCAAGGTAAATGCAAAAAGTATGGTGTGGTAAGAACTTTATGTTGAATCCTGAAATAGACGCACCCCGTTGTCAGGCCGTCGTCTGTCCCGTTACGAGTCTTGAGGCCCACCGTGGAGAGATCGCGTCCCCACCAGCCCCCTGCCTCCAGGCCTCCCGGCCTCACCTCCGGTGGTGGAAGAGCTCGTCCTGCGTGGAGCTGGCGCTGGGCCTTAGTTTGGGGGACTGTTCTGACTTTCTTGTGTGTTGGCCACACATCACACTTGGAGAGACCTCAGGTTTAGAGACGAACTTGCACGCAGACTGCGGGGTGCCCGCCCAGCCTGGTGGCCGGTGGGGGTCGTGCCACCTCTGCGGGGAGGGTGAGGTGGTGAGCCAGTCTGGACGGGGAGCTGGCGTCGCCCTCGCGCCCCATCCCGCCCGTGGCCCTGGGGGCCCCGAGGTCCCAGGCTCTCCAGCCTCACAGCTGGTGCTGGTCGCCGTGGTCTGAATGGATGTTGACTTGGACGCTTTCCTTCCAGCTCCGGAGTCGGGAGACCCGGGAGGGTGGTGTCCGTCTCCTCCGCCCGCGTGGCCGCGGTCTGCCCGGGGCGTGAAGGGGCCTGCCTGCCCGAGGCCGCACCCTGCCGCCCAAGGGCTGCCCACCTGGGTGTGGGCAGGAGCTGTCACCCTGGCATGTGGCTCGTCACCCGCACCTCCCACGCCACCCCGGGCAGCACCCGGCCATGCGGGATTGGGGCTCTGCTTACGACACGTCCACAGGCCGCGGGGGGACACGGGCCTGCCCCCACCCCCAAGTCAGGATGTGTCTGCCTTCAAGTCACAGAAAATGTGAGTCAAACTGGCTGTAGCTGTAAGGAAGTCTGTGTGCCCGGAGGTGTCCGGGGCCCAGTTGCCCCCTCTGCCGTCCCCACACCACCCCCCAGGCTGGTCCCTGGGGTGTGTCAGGCCGCATCACCTCCACCAAGAGCAAAGCAGCGATGCCCATCGTGTTCCCAGAGACCAGCCCTCCCGTGGACCCTGGCGGTCTGCTGAGAGCACAGCTCTGACTGCCCAGACTCGGGCACCACAGACTGCGGCTACCACTCAGTCTGTGCCAGACCTCGCTCAGCAAGGGAGAAGGCAGGAAGTCACACCACAGAAGCCTTCCTGGAGGAGGCAGCCTTTGCGCTGGGCTCTGAAGAGTAAGTTATGGACGAGATTTGAAGTAGAGGAACAGTCTGTACAGCAAGTCCTGAAGGGCCTTGTGGTGGGAGCCCAACATGGTGACTGCAGAGGGTGAGGGTGGTGGGGTGACCAGGAGGTTGTGAGGTCACAGCCGTCCAGGACCTCAGGGTGTCCCAGCTGGACATGGGCAGGCCTCTGAGCAGATCCAGGGCGGGACAGGGAGGGCCCGCCTAAGAGGAAGCCCCCCGGGGTGCGGGGCGAGAAGCAGGCATGGGCCCTGGACCCTCCGGCCGCGGTGACTGACCCTCGAGCTGTGCCACCCTCACGCGTGGCTGCGCCGCGGTGCCCGGGGCAGGGCCGCGGTGACTGACCCTCGAGCTGTGCCACCCTCACGCGTGGCTGCGCCGCGGTGCCCGGGGCAGGGCCGCGGTGACTGACCCTCGAGCTGTGCCACTCTCACGTGTGGCTGCGCCGCGGTGCCCGGGGCAGGGCCATGCACACAGCACGTTTCACCTGTGCTTGTCCCTGTGCTGACGTCAGCAGCCGCCCCTTCCCAGTTTTCCTAAACATCTTAAATGAACAGTTTTACTTGTTTGAGGATGCAAAAAAAAGTGACCCTTAAAGAAAAAAGAAATTTTCCTGCATGGAAGCAACCCAGACATTGGTTTCGTAAAGTGGGGAGAACCCAGCATCCGGCTGTAATTTAGACTCAGCTTGTGGGATCCCAGGCTTCCCAGGTGGCTCAGTGGTGAAGAATCCGCCCGCCAATGCTGAAGACCCAAGTTTGATCCCTGGGTCAGGAAGATCCCCTGGAGGAGGGCATGGCAACCCTCTCCAGCGTTCTTGCCTGGAGAATCCCACAGACAGGGGAGCCTGGTGGGCTACCATGCACGGGTCTCAAGAGTTGGGCACGACTGAGCTTGCACACACACACAGGGTCCCCGCCAGCAGCACCCTCTTCTCCTGCTCGGGTGGGCGGCTGCCCCTGTGTTTCTGGCTCTGACTCTCTGTACCCGGAATGTTCTGTCCGCACAAACCTGGTTGATGTCTGCGGTCGGTGTGTCTGCCTGTGTGGAGCTGCGGCTGTGTTCAGTGCCCACTTGGAGCATAGTGGGAACCAACTGTGTGCCGAGCGTGTGTCTGTCCAGGCATCTGCTGCCTGGAAACTTAAGAGGGAATAAAACAGGCTGCCGCATCATTCCCGATGCTGTTGACTTCAGAGGAATGAACGGAAGTGCTTCCTAGGGATTTCTTTCCTGGTTGTGAGCTCAAGATGAGCGGTTCTCAGCCGTCCCTAAACAGGTGGGGGCCCAGGGCTCCCTGGCCGCTCAGCCCTGCTGTCTGCTGGTCCCAGGTGTAGGAGACCGGGGCTGGAGCCCCCCGCTCCTCCGGGAAGCTTCTACGCAAGCACAGCTCGAGGTGCAGCAGCCCGGCTCTGCCTCCAGCTTCAGGGAGAGAGTGCAGGGTGAGCTGGAATAGCACATCTGACGCGGCTCAATGCGGCGGCCAGGATGATGGATCTGAGATGTACGTGAAGGGATAATTGTACACAACCAGTTTAAAAGCTGGTAAATATTTAAGGGTCAGGGGTTAAATGTCAGAGCCACGGCACTTGGGCTCAGCTCCATAAAGCATCCAGAATGACTGCTAATTAAACCCAGGGTATATTTCAGCAAAGGGAAATAAATTTGACAGCTAACAACCGATACTGGATTACCACCTTGCAGAGGTTAGGGATCACGCTAGGAGTTGTAGACGGTTTACAGTTGTTAACCCGTAGTCATCGGAGGGTGAGTGCTCCCCATGACAGAGCACTGCGCTGAACAAAGCTCAGTCTTGGGACTCAGCCGTGCGCGTCACCGAGAGGCACCGTGTGTCCGGTCCCCTGACCCTCCTGGCGTTTAACAACAAACGCCATGTGGCCGCCGCAGAGCAAACCCTTCAAACAAGTGTAGTCAGGAGGCCGGCTGACGTTTCTTCCTGAACTGGGTTTCTTTTCTGTGATTAATAATCACCAACGAGTGTCACAGCCAATTAGGAAGCGAGATGAATTTGATTTCCAAACAGGATAGCAGATTGAAAGCAGAGAACTGTCAGCTCGGGTGTCATCGTCCCCAGGCGAGGCACGCCCTGGTGGCGCTCCGATGGTCCCGTCTTTTACCAAGTTCAGCATTCTTCGATGGGCAGGTAATCCGGACGCCGCCCTGCGTGCCCCACCTCGGGAAAAGGCTGCTTACCTTGAGATGAGATATGCCTTGTGAGCGCTAAGCAAACAGAGTGATTGTAATATTTTAATAGCTGTGTTTACATGCAGATCTTGAGATTATTTCTGCATTAGGTGATTTATGAGGCTATATTAAGTAAATCACACTTGGAATGCTGCTCCAGAGGATGAGTCACAGAATACGGCCATTTCCCTTTCTCCTTGCCGGAGGAGCTCAGAGGGAAAGAAAGGGAATCGCTGGGCACTCAACCCTGTGCGGATGGAGAACGCGGCCCATTCAAGCTGCAGTTTCCGCTGCTTTGGATACTGAGTGACATCTGTTTAAAGTAAAATTGCCTAACCTGAAATTTCACAGAGATAAATTTATGTAGTAAAAAAAAAATAATAAAAATAACCAAAGCCATTACAGAAAACCTCATCATTGCTACTACTGCAGCTTCTGCAGGCTGAACTAATTACTGCCTAATCTTTACTTGAGGTATTGGTTAAATCAATTAAGTCGTTAGGAGTAATTTCAATAATGCTAGTGTTTGAGAGAACGACCACATCGCAAACAGTATTGGCCTTAATTAGACTTTAAACTCAGAGCCCTATCTCAGTCTGGAGCCAGTTCTCTGATCTTGACTCTCCCTGCCTTCCCTTAGTTGTAAGGGGGGATTTTTAATATGTCTGGCTTGAAGTAATTAGTTTGCAAATGTGTAATGTGAGGCCTGGTCCGAGGGAGCTGGGAGGAAAGCACAGCCCCTCCCTTTTCGCTTTATGGACTTTTCCTGTATCTGGAGGCTCCCTGCGAGGGGGGAGTGCTCCCAGGGCCGAAGCTCTGGGAGGTTTGCACCAGTCTCGTGGAATGTCTGCACACAGGTTCCTGCGGCCGACCTGGGCCCTCTGCCCTTTAACAGAAAGGCCGCGCTCTTCTTTGTCAGGTCTCTGCCCCCTCCCGCCTCCCCGCCCGTCCAGAGCGCCCTCCACACTGGCTTCCTCTCGGGCTGGACCCGGGCAGCAGATCCTGTCCAGACCTGTGGGAAAGTGCCCAGGGCCTCCCATTCCCACCGTCCCGCCCACCCGCTGGGGAAGGAACTCCGGGCAGGAAGGTCTCATTAGCCTGAAAGAACATCCCGCCTTCCTGCCCCGCTCTCGCTCCGGCTCCCGCCGCAGTAAGTGCAGGAGGGCAGCGCTCTGTCTTTGGAGAGTCCCAGCGCTCTGCGCACACAGAGAACTCCCCTGCTAACTTCCTTCCCCAGGCGACGGTCCGTCCCCGATGGCGTTCCTGCCCTCGGAAAGTTCAGGCTTGAGGAGCCTGGTGGCCAGCACACCAGTCATGAGGCCAGGAAGCCAGAGCTTCACGACTTCGGGGAACCCGAATCCTTGGCATCACGCCGTTTGCTTCATTCAGTTCTAACAGTCTTCAGAGACTCAGGTTCTGCTTTTGTGGAAACTTGCTCTATGTTAGGAAGAAATGGCTCCCCCCACCCCCAACACACACCCCGTTTTGTAAGTGCAGAAGGATCAGTCGGTGCAGCCACAGTGGACACCCAGAGCGAACATTGATTCACCACTGTGCGCCTTCCCGTCTGCATCGCATCCGAGCCTGTGGCGAGCCCAGCAGTGTCTTCTCCCCAGGGTGCAGTGGCTCCACACTTTTGAACGCAATTTAATTTTTACTTTGAAAGTCTTGGGTGATACGGCTGAACATGCTGGAAATGAAAGCTGGTCTGAGCACAACTGCAGGAGTCAGCGGAAATTGGACAAATGAAATATAAAGACTTGCACTTCCTGCCCATGAAGTTTTAGCTTTTTCCCAAACTTTCTCTATTGTAAACTTAAAACAAAGTCTTATCAGCAAGCAACACAGAGTAGCAGCTGGATACCATTAAGCCCTCCGTCCACACTATTCTTCTTCATTACCTTCCTCCTGACAAGCCTCGCTCTGCACAGAAACATAACGTTGTGATGAGATTTATGTAAGTCAGGTGTCCTCTCTGCTGAATGAGCCCTTGGCTGCACAAGAAAGGGATTTGCAAGCATCCAAGGAGTTTTATAAGAGGAGGAGGCAGGACATGACAGAATTCGCCAAGAAACAGGGGCTAACCTGACCACATTTACCAACCTCCCTTGATAGGTTCTTTCCATATTGAAACGTTTCTCTGCAAACTAAAATAGTCGGTAGGTTTTATTTTACTAAAGCAAGACCTTTAGCTATCTTATCATAAAATACCCAGCAGCGTTCTTCAAATGCCTCTGATTCAGGAGCACTGTGAACTAACTTTCTCAGCAGCGTCACAGAATCGAGCCGTCAGTGTAGGCTGCAGGCCACGTGTATGCCCCTGAGTTTACTGAGGTAGCGCTCCGGTTGTTAAGGCGGTGACCGGTCTGCTTGCTTATTCTCACCCATCTGGAAGGCTTCCGCTTGGCGTCTGCTGGAGTCAGTGTCAGTATCTGAGCCCAGGGCCAGACGTGTTTCAGTGACACCACAGAACCGACGGGGAGAGGGGCTCATCCCTGTTAGAGGTGATGGGCACCAAGGAATCAAAAGCATATCTTAAAAAATAGAGCGAATGAAGAAAATCCCCTAAGGACCCTCTGGGACATTAAATCAATAGACTCTTCTTTCCTTGATGGGATAGTTATTTTCTACTGTATTACCAGATTAATGTCTTTAAGAATTGTATTCAAAAAGCACCTGCTACATGTAATTTTATCAGCAACAGTTTAGTTGCTACTTACGTCCACCCTCCTGCACTTCTTGTTTGAATTAGAAATACAGAAAGTCTAAGAACTTGTAAAATAGTCGGTTCATCAGAATTAAAACGTCCTAAGTGTAATTTGGTGATTTAAAGGTGAAGGTTAGTCAGGGGGTGGTGGTTTCGTAAGTTAAGCCTCCTTTGATTTCACATCATTCTCTGTAAAAACAGGGTAAGGATTCCCAGCGTTTGACATCAGAGCTCCCCTCAGAGGCACAAGTGTAGCTCACGGCGGGCAGGGAGTGGGTGAGACTCTGCCCTGGACTCAGCCCCGGCTGTCACTGAGGGGCCTCTCAGGCGTCCTGCCCCCAGGAGACCTCCCTGACAATCTCTGACCCGCACCGGTTCTGGGCCCTTCCCCTCCCACCCCGATCACCCCCTTCTGCTCTGTGGAGGGGCTGTCCAGCTCCCAGCGGCCACCCGCACCAGTCCGGGGCCCTCCCCCTCCCACCCCGACCACCCCTTTCTGCTCTGTGGAGGGGCCGTCCAGCTCCCCGCGGGGCCCTTCCCCCTCCCACCCCCGACCACCCCCTTCTGCTCTGTGGAGGGGCCGTCCAGCTCCCCACGGGGCCCTTCCCCTCCCACCCCAATCACCCCCTTCTGCTCTGTGGAAGGGCCGTCCAGGGGCCGTCCAGCTCCCAGAGGCCAGGACGGGCTGTGTCCCCTGCCCACACCCTCGGCCTCGCCTCTTGGGGAGGGAACGTGCACAGTCTCACTCACTCCTCTTAGCTGCCCCGTGAAGCAGGAGGAAGAGAAACGGGCCCAGAGAAGCTGCAGAGAAGTCGCCTGAGACTGTATGAACAGTAAATGACAGAGTCTGCTCATGAACGTGAATAATTCTGGCCAAGCAGCAGCAGTCTTAATTTAAACACTCTTTTCTTTACTGCCTTGCCTAGAAACACCTACGCTCGCGCAGCTGCTCTCTGGACGCCTGGTCAGCTCTGTCCTGCTCCCTCTCTCTGCTGTCTTGTCAATGACAGTCTGAGCCCCTGAGGCGCTCTGGTGATGTTTTAAAAATCTTCCCCTGCCACCTCCACTTGATACTTCGTGGGTGCCAAGAGAAAGACATATAATAGATGCTTAGTAAACACTTGCTGAAAATATAGAAATTAAAAACAGAGCATAGTATTGTTTACAGTAGATAGATGACAGGCTTTGTGGCTCAAACTCAAGGACCAAATAATTATGCTCGAATGATCAGCTGTGCCTAGTTAGAGCCATGGAGCAGAGTCAAGACAAGATTCAAAAATCCAAAATAACTTTTCTTTTTTTTTTTGGAAGTGGGGGTGGAGGCAAGCCTATTCCCATCCAATAGCGAACCGATTGGTATCTAACATAAAGCATAGTTAAATGGGTTATGATAAGGCTATCAGGCGGCTGGCTTGCAGCTGTGGCAAAGAGCAGGCATGTTCTCCAGGAAGTGGAAGCACCTCTGAGAGACGTCTGAACAGAAAGCAGGGTCAAGCAGCATATTCTGTGGCACTGACCGGGTGGCGAGCGCAAGAGAAGGACCCCCTGGCTGCCCGCCGGGGGATCTGGACTGGTGGGAGGCAGCTCGGGAATCACCCAGTTAGCTCGAGATCTTCAGCGCGGGAACGCAGGGTCTACAGAGAGAGGGGAGTCACCTGGGGTTCCTGGGGTGATGCAGCTCCACAGGCCCCGCTTTCAGTCCATCCTCCCTGGGGCGGTGGGATCTCAGATTCAGATTAGAAGTGTGTCAGAAGCCGAATGCAGTGAGAGTGTCAGTCACTCCGTCGTGTCCGACTCTTTGCAACCCCGTGGACTGTAGCCCGCCAGGCTCCTCTGTCCAGGGAATTCTCCAGGCACAAATACTGGAGTGGGTAGCCATTCCCTTCTCCAGGGGATCTTCCCGACCCAGGGATCAAACCCGGGTCTCCTGCACTGGCGGGCGGGCTCCTGACCACCCGGACCACCAGGGAAGCCGTAATCTCGTCTTCAAATTGGAAGTGTATCAGAAACCAAGTGCAGGCTGGTGTTTAACCCTCATCTCACGACAGCCTTGTGAATAAATGCTTTGTTGCGTGTTCCTGGTTGGTGAAAGAGGGAGTTGCTGAGTGTCCACAGGATGTCACACTCCAGGAAAAGACGGGTCCCCACTGGGCAGTGGCAGAAGGTGGCGGCGCCCTTGACCCCGCCCCTGTCCAGCCCAGGCCATGTGGTGTCCTGGGCCCAGCCCTTCTCCTGATGGAAATTAGCATCTTGAAACCACCCAGCTTTTTTCCATGACCATAAATGTTTTACATGGAATCTGTTTTAAGCTTTTAAACCTTTTAAACCATAGGTTTGAATGTTTTCAGCCTTCGATGGACCCCTAACGAAACCTTGTGCAGTATCCTTCATTTTCCTGCTACTGGATGAGATTGAGCATCAACTGGCTTCATTTCAAAGCATGCCAAACATTTTAACCTGCAAATCAGTAACTTTCTTCTTTTCAACTTTAACTACTAGATTTTAAAATATTAACCCTTAATAATGTCTTTAAATTTGCAGTAACTTTTAGCTGGAGTCCCGGCCCTGCCTTGGTGAGTCCATCGTGTGTGTGCCCAGGACTTGCTTTTCTGATGGGCAGGACGGGGATTCTACAGGAATGCACACCAAGTGGTTTAAGGAAGGCGTATTTCCCAAGTAGACGTTGACTAGAAATGCAGAAAAGCTAACCAACTACCTCTTAATTCACCTTGTTTATTTAATGAGCACCTTGTGTTTGTGTTAATTTCCGCCTCTGTAAATTACCTTACTCCTGAATAATGAAGAGTCTTCAGCCCACTGCCCTTCCATCTGAACACTGTTTTGAGCCAGCTGGGTTGTAGTTTTCTCCTTCTGCCGCTGGAACGAGGTCATCAGAACACGCGTGGGGCGCGAGGTTTGTCTTTGGCACAGATTTGTCATGAGCCTCAGCATCTGTCTCTCTCAAGTAATTTACCATTTAATTACCTTGTGTTATGTTCCCTCAGAAAGGGGAGGAGATGAGAGGAGGAAAACTCAGAGAAGCAGGTGGTCCCGCCTCATAGGGTCTTTCTGGTAATGCAGTGAGGTCCAGGGTGTGCCTCATGTTTCACCCTGAGACCCCAAAATGAGCCTTCCCTCCAAAGGGAAAGAAGACCTTCTAGACCCCAGGCTGGCCTCCCCCCACCCCAGGGCTGCTGACCGTGCAGTTTGGGCAGGAAGCCCCGTGGGAGGGCCAGCTCCCCCGCTGATGACCGTGCCGAGGGTCCAGGCATCTGGAGGTCTGGGCCTCCCTGCCCTGGGGGCCCCGCCGCAGAGCAGGCTGTCCGTGGCTGTGCGTGGCCGGGCTGGGCAGAGGGCCCGTGGCGCTGGCTGCTTCCCGTCCTCCGGGTGGGTGATTCACAGACCCAGGGCGGCAGAGCTCTGTGGAGCCCAGGACCTTCTTCCTCCAGCGCCCAAACACCCTGAGGGCTGACTGTGGTGCTCAGAATTGGCCCCCGAGACCCAGCCCGGTGAAGGTCACCACGGTTTCACACGGCCAGTCCACACGTCTGGCAGGCCCTGCGTGTGAGGACATCCAGCTTTGAGGGGGAAGTGGAAAGGAGCGCTGCCCCAGCGGGCCTGTGCGTGCCCTTTCACATGAGAAGCCCCCGTCAGTCTGCTTCAGGGACGTTCACAGTCAGGCTGCTGTCCCAGTCGCCCACTGGCTGTACGGGCAGAGGGTCTTTATCTCCTCCCACCACTCTGGGAGTCCTGAGGGTGGTTCTGGCAGGTGGTTCTTGGTCTTCTGTGCAGACTGGCCTGGTAGCGTTTGCAGGCCCTTCAAGAACAAAATGTCAGCTCAATGCTTGGGGCAAAGTGTTGCAGAAGAAAGCACCCTCTCAGGAGTCTCTCGGGTCTGCACCCAGTGTTCTCTCGGTTCCAGAGAAACCACGTAGCGGAGTTTTCGCTGAACTGTTGTGTTTCTGAAAGTGGAATGAGCATGTGGGTGTGTCTCTACCGCTACCTCGAGTGTGTGTGTGTGAGTCGCTCAGTTGTATCTGACTGTTTGTGACCTCGTGGACTGTAGCCTACCAGGCTCTGCTGTCCAGGGAATTCTGTAGGCAAGAATAGTGGAGTGGGTTGCCATTGCCTTCTGCAGGGACCACCACTGTATGCCCCCTTAGAAGGATGGTAAAAGGAAAAAAGGGTCACACGCTCAGAATGCCAAAAGGAAAAGCAGTGGCTTTGCCTGATTACTGAGTACAGAGGAGATTGAGCGCCAAGGGGAAGAGAGGGGACTGTGGTTTAAATAGCACCTTCTGGACCTTTCCAGGGTTCCCTTAAAAATAAGCCAGGCCGAGAGAAGTGGGTCAGAGCGTAGATTAAACAAGATGGAAGCCACGTTGATAGCAGTGGGGCCCACTGATAGTTACTTACCTTGCCTAATGTCATGTGTTTAAAATTATCTCAAATGAAAAGTTTAAAAAGTAAATTTTCTTTTAGTCTGGACATATGTGAGGTCCTATGTAGCTTTCTAAATGAACCTCACGAAGGGCACCCCTGTGGGCAAGGTGAGGGAATGCCTCCTTCCGCCTGGACTCAGGGGGCCATATCCAGGTGAGCAGATAGCCCTGAATACACTCAGGTTTGGGGTTTGGGGTTTTTATTGTTCATTTGCTAAGTTGTGTCCGACTCTTTGGGACCCCATGGACTGTAGCGTGCCAGGCTTCCCTGTCCTTCACCATCTCCTGGAGCGTGCTCAAACTCACGTCCATCGAGTCAGTGATGCCATCCACCCATCTCATCCTCTGTCGCCCCTTCCCCTCCAGCCCTAAGTCTTTCCCAGCTTCAGGGTCTTTTCCAGTGAAAAGACTCCAGTGACTCTTTGCATCAGGTCACCAAAGGACTGGAGCTTCAGCTTCAGCATCAGTCCCTCCAGTGAGTATTCAGGGTTGATCTCCTTGCTGTCCAAGGGACTCAGGAGTCTTCTCCAGCACCACACTTCAAAAGCATCAATTCTTCGGTGTTCAGCCTTCTTTATGCTCCAACTCCCACATTCATACGTGACTACGGGAGAAAGCACGGCTTTGACGATTACGCGTGACTACGGGAGAAAGCACGGCTTTGACTAGACGGACCTTTGTTGGCAAAGGCTTTTACTCGTCTGCAGCTTTAGCAGAATCGATGGGGGCAGGTTTATTGTGAGTCGTCTAAACCACCACATCCCACTGAAGGTGTGTGACTCCTTGGTTGAAAGTGGGCCATCTGAGGAGCACCCCATTATCACATGGCTGTGCTAGAGGCTGGAACACGGAGGTGAAGGAATACTTTATCTTCTTTTAAGATATATATTCAAATAATGTGTGAAGGTTTCTGAGCTCCTACCATGATGTCCACATAACTAAAAGTTAACCTGTCATTATCAACTTAGAACATGAGAATATCTTCCATTCATGAAATATTAATACTGCTATTTGTAGATGGAGCAGAAAAGTCAGGCATCCCCATCATCCCTTTTTATATATAATCACACTGAGGGGAATGACCATGGTGTATTACAGATGCCAGAAATGTAAGTTCACACAGAACAGAGTCACTCACAGAAAGTAAATGTTCGCATCAGTCACCTGAATTCTCTATGGAGAGTTTGCTGAGTGTTTTACTCATATGAGATCATTTTTCCTCACTCCGACTCTGAAGTGGTCAGGGCATGTGGTATTGTCCCTGATTATAAATAAAGAAGCTAAGATTCCAAAGGGCTTTCCTGGTGGCTCACCATTAGAGAGTCTGCCTGCCAACGCAGGAGATGCGGGTCTGATCCCCGGGTTGGGAAGATCCTCTGGAGAAGGGAAGGGCAACCAACTCGTGTTCCTGCCTGGGAAATCCCATGGGCCGAGGAGCCCGACAGGCTACTGTAGATGGGGCCATAAGAGCTGGGCACAGCCTAGTGACTGAAGAACGACAGCAAACAACAGAAACGCCCGGGGGCAGCGGCCAGCCGGGGCAGCGCGTTCAGGAGGCGGCGGAGCCGGAAGCAGCCCCCGCCCCCATCATCGCCCTGCCGGCCCACCTGCAGTGCCGCCGCCTCGCCCTGCCGGCACATCTGCAGTGCCAGCACACCTGCAGTGCCGCCGCGTCGCCCTGCCGGCACGCGTGCAGTGCCGCCGCCTCGCCCTGCCGGCACGCGTGCAGTGCCGCCGCCTCGCCCTGCCGGCACGCGTGCAGTGCCGCCGCCGTGTGGGTCGCGCTGCTCCGAATGGCGCAGTGATCTGACTGAGTGTGTTGCAGCCTCGCTCCAGCGCGGCTCCTGCCGTCACTGCCATCCTGGATCGCACCTCCCACCTTGTGTGTCCGGTGACTTAGATCCACAGGTCGTCTTGCGTACACGTGCCTGTTAGATAATGTAGAAGATGAAAGGCAGAGTGAGCAGCCAAACCTGCCGTGTACTGACTTTATAGCGTCTCTGTGACCACTCTACTGGGGACCCTCACGCCTGCATACAGCTCTGACTTACGCTCTGGCTTCCTTCAACTTGCGTGGCCTCTGTTGATCTGGGAGGCTTGTTTCTTCCTCACGTTTGAAGGACACTTTTACTGGATATAGAATTCTCATTCGACAGTGATTCCTTTCTTCACTTTAGATACATCAACCAGAGGCTCTTTGGCATCTGGCCTCTAAGGTTTCTGCTGAGAAATTGGCTAATGGTCTTTTTTGAGGCCCCTCGTGTCTGAAAAGGTTCTTCTCTCTGCTGATTCAAGATTCTCTCTCTCTTTTTAATGATTTGAAAGTTGAAAGATGTTAATAATCTGTATGTTCATTGTTCTTTTCATCTTTTTTTTTAATGAAAGTAGAGTTAGTTTACAATGTTGTATTAGTTTCAGTGTCCATCAAAGTTATACACGTGTGTCTACACACACACACACACCGCTCTTTTTCAGGTTCTTTTCCATTGCAGGTTATTACAAGGTATCGAGTAAAGTTCTCTGTGCTCTACAGCAGGTCCTGTTAGTCCCCTGTCTTACAGATAGTAGTGTGTATATGTTAATCCTAAACTCCTAATTTCTCTTTCAGAGATTCTGTCTTAATTTTTTTTTAATTTGATTGCGTGTCTTAGTGTAGCTCTCTTTGAGTTGATCCCACCTGTTTGTCCAGCTTCTTCAATTTGTAGGGTCCTTCTTCCATCAGGCTGGGATGCTGTCGGCTGCCGTTTCTGAGTCTTCTTTCTGGCCCTTCCTCCCTGTCCTCTTTCCAGGACTCCCACAGTGGGGACGTCGGCGTGTCTCATGGGGTGGGAGAGTCAGTGAGGCTCTGCTCACTTTTCTTCATGGTTTGTTTTTCCGACTCAGTAACCTCATACTTCTTATCTTCAAGATTGCTGCTGCTTCTACTTACTCAAATCTGCTTTTGAACCTTTCCAGCATGTCTTTTATTATTTGTTTATTCCTTCTATTATTCACCCTTTGTTGAATTTACTTTTCAGCTCCAGGCTCTCTTTGTTGTCCCTTCTTATAGGTTCTGTCTCTTCTCTCATAGTCTTTGTTCCTCTGTCACTTTCTTGACTTCATCTCGTAGCCTTTGAGCATCTTCTGTTCAGCAAGTCCGAAGTCTGAGCCTCCCCAGGTGTTCGTCCTCTGCATTTATTTTGTCCCTTTGAGCAGCTCATACTTTCTTGTTTCTTGTTTGTTGTTGAAAACTACACATTTGAATTGGGTAAAAGTTAACTCTGGAAATCAAATTCTCCTTCCCAGGGTTTGTTTTTCTCTTTGTTTTGTCTTTATTATTGTTGGGTGTGTCTGTGCCAGGGATCAGCCTAAGGTGAAAAGGATTAAGATCTTCTCAGGCCTTTCCCTGCTGAGCACAGTGGCTTTCTGAATTCCTGAATGTGTGGGTGTCTCTGAGTATCTGAAGACATATGGCTGTTCCTTTGGCTTTGTAGAACCTATTTCAGCCAGTGAGGGTTGAAGCACTAGAATAAATCCTTATCTTTTAATAAAGCTGATTTACAGCATTTTTAAAGTCAGAGATTCTGCCTTAGGGCTCTTTCCCAAACATATAATGTAGTGCCTTGAAGTTAGTATATATTCAGTAGATATTTGTTGAATTATAATAAATAATCACTGCATGAATTCTCCATTTTATACAGGCAATAGACCCTCAAACAACATGGATTTGAATTGTTCAGGTCCACTTGTTATGAGGATTTTTTTTTCCAGTAAATACTTTACTGCTGTGGGTTTTGCAGGTGGCACAGTGGTGAAGAGCCCTCCTGCTAATGCACAAGACGCAGGAGACGCAGGTCCAGGCCCAGGTCGGGAGGATCCCCTGGAGGAGGGCGTGGCGACCCACTCCAGTGTTCCTGTCTGGGAAGTCCCATGGACAGAGGCGCCTGGTGGGCTACAGTCCATGGGGTCCCAAGTAGACATGACTGAGCACACACACACACACACACACACACACACACACACACACATGCCCAGTACTACACCATCCAAGGATGGTTGACTCTGTGGATGAGGAACCCCCTGTACAAAGTACTGGGGGTACAGAGGGGCCAACTGTAAAGTTATACGTTAATTTCCGACTGCACACGACGTCAGTGCCCCTGACTCCAGCATTGTTGGAGGGTCGGCCATATTCAGTTACTGACGTAAATTAATTTCAGATAGCAATTGAAAGCTTATAAGCAGCCTTAGGTCATTTGTGATAAGATTTCAGAGTTGCAAAGTAACCCAGTATATATAATTAAAGTCAGGCTATTTTAACTTGCCTCATTAATTTCGATTCATAACTGTACCATTACAATATCTGTAGAAAGCATTTGTTTAGCATATTAACAGCTTAAGCAAAGTGAAAATGATGCCTACCTATACCAAACACTTAAGCATTAACATAATTTTAGGAGCCTCTATTTGTACAGAAGTAGCTTGCTGATGTGAACGCTGCGTCTGTAGACACAGGCACGTGTAAACGTCTCAGGCTTGCCCCTGAGAACTGCTCCAAGTCCTGACTATAGATATTTTAGCTAGTTCTTCAAACTAGATGGGCTTTACTTACTCAACTTCCTCAGCTTAAGCCAACTTTTAATTTATTTGTCTGCTGTTTTGCAAATTTTAAGTTTTATAATAAGTTTGGTCTAGTACATTTTTTATAGTTAAGAAAATGTGTGTTTTGTGATTTTTTTAGGGGTGTTTTTTTGTGTATGTCTCCTACAGATATGTTCTCACAAGAGTCAGGTATTTTGAAGGACACTCTAACATGAAACTTTACCAGGATTATTCTCAGCTTTGATTTATGTAAAACCTCAGGTGCTGTGTTGGAGGGCAGCTTTGAATGGCAACTGACTCCCACAGGGAATTTATTTCTTTGCAAGTAAAGGATTTAGATGTTTAAAAAATTGACCCTGCGTGTTCCCCTCCCTCCTTCTGCCTGCACCTCTGTAGTTTCTGGCCCAAGGAAAAGTGGCTTCAGGAAGACGATCAAGTGTTTCGTAGGCACCTGCAATGCATAAGGCACTGAGCTGGCTGCTGGGGGTGACATGACGCTGCCCCCACCTGCTAAAATCCCATTAGGAGGCGAGAAGGCAGGCCTGGAGCCCGAGGCAGAGGGTGCAGGAGAACAAACACACTTTTTGGTGCAGGGATATTCACACCATAGCTGCGAAGAGTGAGCATTAAAATGTCTCGGGCGTGCAATGTGCGTTATTCCATCTAATCCTCATGGCCCGGTTGTGATCCTCACCACACCGGAGAGCATGGTTGTCAGGTGGAGCGTTCACGTGGTAGACGCGAGGCACCGTGGAGCCCCCGGGCCGGGGCTGGGCCTG
The DNA here is from genome assembly GCA_935064755.1 of Tragelaphus eurycerus. Taxonomy (NCBI): domain Eukaryota; kingdom Metazoa; phylum Chordata; class Mammalia; order Artiodactyla; family Bovidae; genus Tragelaphus; species Tragelaphus eurycerus. Next base: position 988,742 of record CAKXYN010000031.1, on the reverse strand, counting down.
ATGGGACTCGGGGGGACCTGGGGAGAGGCTGTGGGCGCCGTGGAGGCGGGTATCTGGCTCTCTTGGCTGCGGGCACATCCGGGGCCTCCTGCAAGTTTCTGCCTGAGTCTGAGCATGGAGGAGGATGGGCTGCAGCCCAGGCTGGTGGGACAGGCCGCCATGGACGGGCAGCTAATTAGTGCTGCTGGAGAGGGAGGAAGAGGGGAGTTGGGGAGGGAGTCTGGTGACACCACCCCGAGCACATGGGAGAAGCGCTTTCAGGGAGGTGGCAGGTGGCACCATGGGCTGGCGTTGGCCGTGCTGGTGACGCTGCCAGGGTGGAGATGGGGTTTGGGTTTGGGTTTGTCTTGTGCAGATTCTCGGTATTCATGCCTCCCACCCTGACTGCGGAGTCTAGCATACCCCCTGACATCCATGCAGGGACCCAGGTTCAAGAGCTCTGCACTAGGACAGAGCTGTTTGAAACCATGTTAGTGATGAATTTCCTGAAAAACAGTATGTAAAAGGAAAGGCGGGAAGACCAGGTCACAACTTTAGGAACGTCAGATCTGGGTGTGGGGGGCGGTCATCAGGGTGGGGCAGACGGGGGGTTGGACCGCAAGGCGTCTTAAGGCCCCAAGGACAGGCGGGTCAGCTGTGTGAGATGCTGCAGTTAGACAGGTCTGTCCGCAGACCCCGAGACTCGATGCGTGCCCGGGGGTCAAACCCGGGTCTCCTGCGGTGCAGGCAGACTCTTCACCATCGGAGCCCCCAGGGGAGCCGGACGGGGAGCTCCGCTGCTTGGTTACGGTTCCCGTGTCTAGAATGAGCTGTGAGAGAGAGGGTTGGTCATGGACTGCAGAGTGGGTGGTGGGGAAATGGAGACAATGTGGAATTATATTAATTGTCTATCAAAATATATCATTTCTGATCCAAAAAAAAAGAACAAGCGAGAGGAGGTGTTGGACAGGGAGGCCCGGCGTGCCGCAGTCAATGGGATCTGAGTCGAACACGACTGAGCGGCTGAACTGACTGACCGACACCAGAGGTGCCTACCGTTCTATGTAGAGTTCTAGGGAACATTTACAGATAAAAATTAGATAATTTTTGTATATTTTACAAATAAGTAAATTTTATATGAGTGAGTTTTGCCAAATATTTTACATACTTCTGATACACAAGCCAGATCTTTTCAATGAGCTCTAAATTTAAAAAGTACAAAAAGTCACTGAAATTGAGAGGATGTTTAGAAAAAAGGAAATCCTGTGGTATAAATGACCCAAATAGACAATATTTTCATGTTGGTTCAAGTATTTTTTACAACACTTTGTGTTTAGGGGAACAGCGGTTTCTGTCTTCTCTCAGACGCCACTTTATCAGGGAAGTATTTAGCTCCAGTAAAATACATATACCCTAAATACTTGTTATATTATGGATTTAAAAAATCATATTTTATTATAATTTTTAAAAAATTAATAATATTTAAGCAGTTAAAATATTAAAGAGGTATCTTGCTGAAGCAAAAATAGATCATCGTAATCTAATTTTTGGGCTTCCCTGGTGGCTCAGACAGTAAAAAAAAATCTGCCTGCAATGTGGGAGACTGGGTTTGATCCCCAGGTCAGGAAGATCCCCTGGAGGAGGGCGTGGCAACCCACTCCAGTGTTCTTGCCTGGAGAATCCCATGGACAGAAGAGCTTGGCGGGCTGCAGTCCATGGGGTCACAGAGTCGGACACGACTGCAATAAAACATAACCCAAACTACTTGTTATATCACAGATCTTTTTAAAATCACATTTTATTATATTACAATCTTTTAAAATTAATAATGTTTAAGCAGTTAAAATATTAAAGAGTTATTTTGCTGAAGCAAAGCTAGATCATTGTGATCTGGCTTTTCCAGTGTAATCTTTGAGGGTGTAAATAAGCCTCAGACGTTCTTCTGCTCTCATCACAAAGCCTTCAACACGACCAAGAATTTTGTCTCTCTTTTTTCCTCTCTCCTGTGTATGTGAACGTCATTAGGCCTAAAAGCATGTTGATGTTTTTCTTGAATTATCTCACGACTGCGTACTTTGTCTCCATGGTTCCTTTCTGCTCCTTGAATTTGTCAGATTGCTACTGGCGTGGATGTTCCCCCTCTTTTCTGTCTGAAGGAACTCACTTCCTCTGAAAATAATCAGAGCACTGTCAAGCCTACCAGTAATCTGTGACCTAGAACTCACCCCAATACTTCTCAGAATGATGCATTTCCTAATGTGTTTGGGCTTTGCCAAACCATCACATACTTTAAAATATAGCTCTGGTTTTGAATTTCCAAGTGCATTCACTTTGAATAATTTCATAACGCTAATACTTTCAAACGGGAAGATGTGGATTGGGTCAGAAGGCTCGCATTTGTAGGCATCTCCAGCTCAGGTGACCGGTCGCGGGGTCTCACAACGCCGGAGGCAGCGAGTCCAGCTCAGGTAGCCGGTCGCGGGGTCTCACAACGCAGGAGGCAGCGAACAAGAAGTCACTGGTCAGAGCCGTCTATTTCCTGGCAGCTTACACACCAGAACCTGAAATCCGAGAACGGCCCTTGAAGGAAAACAAAGAGCTTTACAGTATTTTTTTTTTCTTTTCAGGAAAACACACAGAAGCTAATTTTAGCTTCTTGATCAGATTGACCCAGCCTTTAACCCTGGCAAACGTTACCCCACACACTTCCAATAGACAATGCTTTGCATACCAGCCCTGCACTGGAAACAGATGTGTGCACGCCGAGCAAGTCCCCCAGCCCCTCCGGGCCCGGGTGTCTTGGACCCTGGAACTGACGAGGGCCTTCCCAGCTGGGCTACAAACGGGGCTTCTTTCAAATTTCAGGCTAAAAGCTTTCCTGACTTCTTAAAAATTTATTATGTCACAATTCTGTTTTGACCGAAGATTCAAAATATCATTCACTAGAGAAACATCTCTTGGCTTCAGCATGAATTTTATCCTGGGGGAAAAAAAGAGAAAAAATTGCTAGCAGCTGCTCTACTCCTGAGTGATGGTCACACAGTTTATATATTAAAGCATTTGGAATGCGAACAATTACCTCTTTTACTTTCTCACCACGTCTCCTGTAGTTTATATAAATTGCATTTTTATTACCAAAGAAACGTCAGTCTCCCCCACCCTGCCCCCCCGCCCCACCCCTGCCCACCCTGCCCTGGCCAGGCACGCTCTAGGAGTGTCCGCCCCTTCTCGGCTGGCGCGCCCCGGCCCCTGCCCCATGCTTGTGCCCCAGCCCCTGCAGGGACGCCTGGCAGCCCCTGCAGGAAGGAACCCAGCTCAGCAGTTTTACCATAGCCTCCTTCCTAAGCCCCAGGGAGATCCACTAACTTCTGACATGCTGGAGAGTTTTCCCATTTCTGCCAGGAGACAAGGAAGGGAACAAATGTCTGTGCTCCCTTGAGCGATAAAGAAGAGTGTTTCCTGTCTCTCTGCTGTAGTAACTGCCTCTCTTTAAACGCCTTCTCGCCCTGGGATGCTGTAACTGGGTGTGACATGTGTGTCCATATATAGAGCCCACAGGTGGACGGCACAGGGGACTGTCCTGTCAGGACTTCCCACAGCTGTTTTGGTAAATTCCTGTTTGGAACCTGTGGTTCTTGGACTTTACTGAAATCACAGAGCAAGTTGATGACCCTGGGTCTAAGCTAGGACCCCAGGGCTAGGTTCCCAGTGGAGGCCCTGACCCACGTGTGCAGAGCAGCTTAGTGACCAGCCAGGGTGTTCTTAAGGCTTACAGGCGTGAAATCCTCATTGAGAACTTGAGCTATAAAAGATGAATTTAGGGGCATGAATGATATTTTTTAAAAGCTGAGACTTTATATTGTAGACATATGTGTAAATTAGAGTGCTTATCAGAATTTTAGAAATTAAATGTATTCTTCAATGCCTATGTGTTATCTCTGTCTTTAAAACATTCTTTTCTCTTAAAAATAATTATGAGCACTACTTATTCCTCCTAAAATTTAAATACATAAAATTCTAGGAGGTTATAAAACATCTGAATGGAATTACATAAAGTAAATAGATGTTGGACCGTTATCATGATAATTGCATATTAAATATATTTAATGCAAAAAAAATTCTAAAGTTTACAGGGTGCATAAGCAATTGCTGATCAAGTATCCACACTAAAATTTTTTCCTTATATTTGCATGTTACAGCTACATTTGAACTCTGCGAAGGGAATTTAAACTATTTTCCTGAAATTTTAGTTTGATGCCAAAGGAGAAACCTTTCTGTTAGATTTTGACGGTGAATCCAGTGTTTTTTATGTGTATGTTTTTATTACCAAGGGATTCTTTATCCACCTTTCATTTTTTTCATAATAAAGTTCATACGTCTTCTTTCAGTAACAACATAAACAGTAGATATCACCCTAAGTTCTTCCTCCCACTTAAAATTTATGCTAAATATGTTTCTAAGTGTGCAAGTCTTAGTAGTGTTGAGTCAAAGATAGTTTGTAAATGATAACAACAGATTAGGAAACACAGTTTCACTGAATCACAGTTGTGTTGTCAGAGGCTCTTCTATTGGCTCCAGACGGAAGTTTCGTGTGATGTGTGTGTTTACTGCCGTGCACGTTCCAAAGGAAACACTCAGAGTTGCTGCAGTAGGGGCTGCTCCGCTCGGAGGCTGTGCACCGTGTGCGTGTGAGCTCACGCGTCCGCAGCTTCTGCCTGTCCTCTTCTTGTCTCTGTGGGGACACCTCGCCTGGCGCGCAAGCGTCTGTCAAGGACCAGGCCTCTCCCACGATGCTTTGCTGGGCTCGCGAGTCACAGGCAGCGGTTTCCCTGCCGCGCGGGCCCCACTGGACTCAGCCCTCTCCCGGGCGTCCTGAGCGAGCAGCTGCCCAGGACGAGGTGGCACGCCGGGCCCCCTGCGCTGCCTGGTCACGTCTCAGAGGCCCTGGAGGGGGGTGTTGGCGCCACGGCCTGAGGCCGAGGAGGTGAGCCGGCTTGCCCAGGCCCGTGTGGGGGGTCAGCAGTAGATCTGGAGCTTGGAGCACATCCCAGGTGCAGAATGCAGTCACTTCTCTAACCTGTGTGCGTGTGTGTGTCGCTGCACACACCATATCCCTGTGTAGTCTGTGTATATACCGTGCGTATGTGTGTTAGTGTGGGGGTGTGTGTATGTGTGTAATATGTGTGTATATGTATATTTTTCGTATATGTGCGTATGTGTCCTGCATACACCCTGTGAACGTATGTGTATATATCTGTGTGAGGGGCATATGTGTGTGTATATACCTGTGGTGTTTTCCTGTGTGCTGTATACCTGTGTGGTGTATATACACCATGTGTGTCTCTGTGTGTAATGTATGTGTGTATATTTGGGAGTGCATGTGTGTACATGTCATGTGTGTGTGTGTATCTGTGTCTATGCTATGCGCGTGTGTGAGTCCATATGTGTGTGCCTGTCTGTGTCCACGTGTGGGTATCCGTGTGTCTGTACACACGCGTGTGCTTCCACCAGCCCCTGCGCCATCACCACCCCCCAGGTAGTATTTATTTTCTCACTTGGGAGAAAAATTTCATTTAGAGAAACCCCAACTTTGAGTCATTTCAAAGTTGGGTCATTACAATAGCCTGTCCTTGATATTCTAGTTTTTCAATTCATTAGCTCTGCTTTCTCTTAGCTGTTCCGTTTTAATATATTCAGTTAAGTTTCCAAGAAGTATAACATATCCAGAAGTTTTTGGTAGTGTTGTTATCCCTTGACATATTTATACCATGAATTTGCGTCAGTGTGTGTTCGGATGGGGCTTTTACGTTTCCCCACCTTCTGTAATTCTCCAGTGGGCTGGTGACTAGGATGCGCGTCTCGAGATCGACTATATATTTCAGGGAACTTGACAGCATGATTGCACTTTTTCCCCTTTTTGTTAGCTCTTTGCTGCTGCTGCTGCTAAGTCACTTCAGTTGTGTCTGCCTCTGTGCAACCCCAGAGACGGCAGCCACCAGGCTCCCCCATCCCTGGGATTCTCCAGGAAAGAACACTGGAGTGGGTTGCCGTTTCCTTCTCCAATGCGTGAAAGTGAAAAGTGAAAGTGAAGTCGCTCAGTCGTGTCTGACTCCCAGCAACCCCATGGACTGCAGCCTACCAGGCTTCTCCGCCCATGGGATTTTCCAGGCAAGAGTACTGGAGTGGGGTGCCATTGCCTTCTCTGTGTTAGCTCTTTACAGCATTATAATTTTTCTTTCTTTTGCATTCTCCTTTAAAAAAAGGAAGAAACCCATGATTTCATTTTATTCTAACCTCCTTTAGGGTCCACCAGGCCTCTTCCTCCCCCAGGGTCCGCCCCTCAAATGGCCTGCTGGATGTGTGCTCCTCAGAAAGTCAAGGGGTGCTCCCAAGCCAGCCTCGCCGGGATCTGTTTGCCCTTACAAGGACTGAAGCAGTTAATATGTTTGTTCTGCTACAAAGTAAATGGCCTGCTGAGAACTTGTTTGTATTTTTATATGTTTTTACGGTTGATGTTTTCAGTGACCCTTGTTATAAAGTAAGCCGTAACTACTTCTGTAAACATGTTACAGTAGTAAAGCACAACTGTATATTCCTAGGTATTTATATCACTTCACTCAAAACCTTGGAGTAAAAGTTGAAAAAAAAAAAAAAGATTTCTTCTCAAACATTTCAGCTAGAAACTCCATTTCAGATCCTTGGCAGTGTCGTGTATAGACTTTCTTACATGATTGTTGAATAACATGTTATTATACGCGGGGAAGAATAGTTCTTTTGTTGGCTGCGTTACATTTTGTGGTGAAATTGGAGAAAACAAATCATTAAGGAAGTCTATTTTGGTTCAAGACATTACACACTTATGACGGGTCTGTTTTTTAACCTTGCCAAGTTAAAAGAGAATGCAGACCCATTCGTGCTGGAGCAGGGAGGCATGCTGTAGACCCCATGCTGGCAGCCAGTGTGTGAGTGAGTGTGTGTGTGTGAGTGTGTGTGTGTGAGAGTGTGTGTGTGTGTGAGTGTGTGTAAGTGCGTGTGTGTATGAGTGTGTGTGTGTAAGTGCGTGTGTGTAAGTGTGTGTGTGTGTAAGTGCGTGTGTGTGTGAGTGTGTGTGTGTATGAGAGTGTGAGTGGGTGTGTGTGAATGGGTGTGTGTGAGAATGAGTGAGTGTGTGAGACTGTGTGTGATAGTGTGAATGTGTATGAGTGTGTGTGTGAGAATGAGTGTGTGTTAGACTGTGTGTGAGTGTGTGTGTGTGTGTGAGTGTGTGTGAGAGGGTGTGTGAGAGTGTGTGTGTGTGTGAGAGACTGTGTGTGTGTATGTGTGTGTGCAGGGCAGCAGTGGGTGACACAGGTGTGTGGACTCCAGCCCTGCTGCTGTTCTTCTGAGGTCACGGCCAGTTCGCCAGTGACTGGCTTTCAGATGCTGCTCAGAAGGAAGGAGGAGGAGGCTTTCTGGGTGGCACTGGCGCTGATAATCCTCCCAGACCTGCTTTCCTCGGGCTGTTTCGCTGGTCGCCCGAAACCGTGTGGCCGCTGCTCCCTTGAAACTCCCATGGAAGCAGCATCCTGTGGTCAAAAGTGAAAATAAAAGCTTTCACAACTTAAAAAAACAAAAAACAAAGTGTCTGTGTATCTCCTTGTCACAGTTAGCCTGAGTAGGGAAACAGTATAGAAAAAAGGCCAGATTTGAACTGGGTCAACGGGTTGAATTCAACTTTGTTTGAAAGAGGTGGAGAAATTCTTCACACACTTCTGTGTTCTTTGATTTATTACAAAGAAAATGGATTACTTTTAAAGGTGTAAAAAGGAGAAAACACAGCCGCCGGTTTTGCAGAGTACCAGCAGCGGTCTGACATCTGCCCTCTGGACGCCTGGACTTCAGGAGAGGGTGGACGCACGCGGACAGACATGAAGGCGGCCTTCTGTGGGCTCCCCGGAATGTTGCCGTCAGGAGCTCTTGAGCTGGGAAAGGAGACAGCCTGGAGCAGTCCTGCTTGGGCCTTAGCTGGTGTGATTTAGGTCAGCTCATGAGCTCTTTGGACACCCCTTCCTCATCCAGAAGGACGTCATAAAAACACCGTGTCCCTTAAGATGGCAAAGATGAGGGGAGATAATTAAAGCTCCTAGCTCGTGGCAGAATTCCCATTAGTGCCACCCAGAACCCAGCCCTGTGCACAGTAGGTGCTCATAACTACGGGACCAGTGGGCCAGTGAATGAACGATTACTTTTCCGCCGGTCCTGGACTTGCCTGGCCACCTCACGGTCAGGGTCGGGGTCAGATGGGAGGCCAGGCCTCCCGCTCCCCTCGTGGGCACCCACACCTGTGGACGGTGGGCTCTTGGCTGGGCACTTCTTTGCAAATGGAGGGCTTAACTTGCAGACCCCACATATCAGAGACGGGAAATGTACTCCACGTCATAGACAAAGTCCGCTTGTGGCTGAAATCTTTCTTTTTCTCTCTACTTTGCAGTAGTCTGCTAGTCTGGGTTTTCTTGTAGGTGAAATTTTCCAGGGTTAAAACAACACTGGACATCAGAATAAGGGCCATCCAAACAGCTAAATAATTACATAGGAAGTTATCGGCAGAGCTCATGTTGGCCTTTTTACTACTCCTGGTCTCTGTCATTAAAAAATAATAATAATAAAGAAGAAAGAGACAGAAGGAAAGAAGAAAAGAAAGTAGTGAAAAGGCTCGTTTTTCACCTTGTGGGAATGGAGATGGGTTTGCTGTCTCACTCTCACTTGAACAAGCTTGCTCGTGTTGATAAAGGTGGTTCAAAGCACATGAGTCATCACAGGACAAAACAGAAATTCCCGCAAACTTTCTCTTCGTTTCCCAAGAAATGGATTATTCCGTGGTCTCATTCACCATGTGGAGTGCATGTCCCCTTTTGAGCCCCCAGGCAGGGTGGCTGCCCCGGTTCAGGAATATTTTCACGGGTGGTCAGTAAGTCCAGACCACATGTAGCCTCTTCTTAGAATTTAATAGCAAAAACAAAGACATTGAGATATTCTACCGTAACTTTTATTTCCAAAAATAAAGTAGTCCCCTAAGGTTTATTTTGTTAAAATATCAGTTTTTCTGTGTATATGTATGCATATGATAACTTGGTGGGTTAAAAATATTATTTGGGGGATTGACTGAGACTCTAAACTTGCCTCAAACTTGAGGTAAAGTGCTGAAGTTTTTAATGAGATGAATTGCTTTTTTTACGGATTGGGGAAAAAAATGTCTTCAATGATCTAAAAACATTTCTAGATACAGAAAGTCTCAGCATCTTATATGAAGGAGACGTCCTGTGCGCTGAGGGCAGGGCAAGTCTCCCCTGCAGAGTTCACGTCATCTTACAGAGGGGGCTTCACGGCGTCACCGCGTGCGTCCTGCCCGAGCGTCTGCGACGTCTTGTTGCATTCCTGCTATTGTCCCCAAATGTGACTTTTTTTCCGTCTGATTTAAAATAAACACTTTTCTTCTTCTTAATACAAGTCAAGTAAACACAGAACTGTTCATCCTGTCACTTCTAATTGGAAACTGAAATATGAAGAACTTTTACAAAATCATAAGATAAATACCAGTCATTGAATTGGTTTTGTATAACAAAATTTGGAGACTGAATTATAAAGCAGAATTGTTTCAATATGTGAGCTACAAATGCATACACACACACACCTTGAAAAAAGTTAAATGCCTTCAAATTAAATTTGCTCATCTCAAACTTGAAATCCTTTAAAACTACAGACGTTAAGTGGCTTTTACATTATTAAGTCTTACACCATCTAAGTCTCCATAATGCCCCCCACGTTCAGCCTCATCCCTCCTCCGAGGGTGCTGGACGGGCTTGGAGAGCGCAGCCTGGGTGGTCTTTGACTGTTCCAACTGCAGCCGCACTTTTCTCCCGGGTTCCCTTATCTTGAGTATTAACGTTGAAAACATTGCTGTCATAAAGCTCTGATAGTCTTTCTAGTTCCAAAATGTACCCTCTCTTAGTAACACAATGAAGAAAAATCCTTCCAGCCACGGCCCTGGGAAGTGGGCTTCTCCCTCGCGCAGAAATTCCTGTCTCTGTGAGGAAGGGAATGCAGCCTCCCGACCTGGAGAGTTGGGAGCCCTTGGCAGCCACAGTGGGTTCAGTCAGACTCACCCCGGAACTGATACTCCGATCGGGTTTAAAATCCAGTCGCCCATCTTGGTTCTTATCGACACCTGAGGTCTGCTGACTTGGAAGCAGAAACACAAGGGGGACAGGCCTCCGGTTGCCCTGGAGCCTGGGGCTACACCAGTGCTCATGTCCGTGATGCCAAATTTTCAAAACGTGCTTGCGAGATTTATAAACTAGTCCTTATGTAGCTTTGTATGAAATCAGAGGTTGCTCTTAATTACTATTAAATGGAATTAATTACTAGTTTCAATGCATGGGATTCATTCTGTGATTTTGCCCCAGTATTTCAGTTTCCGGTTGTGTGTTCACTTGACTGCTGAGAAACATCATAAAAGAGTTTTGGTTTAGCTCCTATTTGAGGAGAACGAGTTAGAACTCCGTTACTGAAGGAAGACCAGTCCGTTGCTTTCCTCTCATACTTGAAGCTCTGAAGAGTCTCATGCTTGTTGCTCCTTGCAAAGATGCTCTTATTAAAAGCACTGGAGTGCTCTGTTTCCTCAACCATCCAGTGTTAGCTATCTAGAACTGATTACTCCTAAGGGCCCATCTTTGGGATTTTATGATTCTCTGTGTCTCCTGGAACATCATGCAAAGTTTTCAGATGATAAAGGAAGCCCGTAAGAATTCCTTCTTTTTTATAAGTCAGGTGAAAATAAGAATGACTTCGGTGTCAGTGTTCCTACAATAACTTCACTCTGGCCTTTGAAAGCTGGGTTTTCTGTCTGAACTTTCCTCTAAAGAGCTTTTTAAAAATGATTAGTTTATTGATCAGTTTTTATTTTCCAAGATTGTTGAAAAACACTTGACTTTGATCTTTCGTGTCCTATGAACTTAGCTGTGGCGCTGAAGGGATGATCTTTCAAAAAGCAGATCTAATCTTGGCCTTGCCCTGCTGGCCCACCAGGCGTGCCCAGCCCCACTGTGGGCAGGGAGACCCTGGAAATAGCCCCTGTTAGCTCCCCCGTCGCCTCCCTGTCTGCTCCTTGGACAGACCAGGCTCTCCTGGTGCCTTTATTCACTCTGGTCCATCCACCTGAAAACCGTTCCCCATCCACCCTCCCCGGTTTCCTCCCCCTGTTCCTCCCCAGCACGGCTGCTCCTGAGGGTGCCTTCCTGCCCACCCCCCAGGTGAGTCGGGCTGGGAGCCTTCAGCCCGCACCTCCCAGGCTGGGGTCTTCCCTGTGTCTCCTCCTCCAAGACGGCAGGGCTGTGCCTGGTTGATCTCCGCGCCCTCAGCCACGGGGTGGGCAGACAGCACCTGCTCCATCTCCTTTTGTGGAATAAATGGGAGAACTATTCATCAATCTGAGACAGTTTGAAAATTGATATCAGTTAAAAAGCTAACCTTCCCAGGTGTATCTCCAAGGCACCTGCCGGGCATGCGTCGTCCCCCTAAGGCCTGTGTCCCAGGGATTGTGGCGTCCTGCTCTCCGGGGCTGTGGTCGGGCGCGGGGGCTCCGGGGCGGTCTGCGCCTCTCTCCCCTCCTCTCCTCTCCTCTCCTCTCGTGGTTCATCCTGATCGAGTCTTAGGTTTCAGATCCTTTCGCTAGTCCTCTTCTCTGTCACTCGCTCTTTAATTTACACGTTGGGCTGTCTGGTTCCTGTTACTCGGCCTACAAATCTGTCCTATGTCATCTCCTCTGAGTAATTTATAACCTCCATAAAATGCCACGGAGAGGCGCTTTTTTACATTTTTGAGTAATGGTGAGAAAGAATTGCCCTGGGAATCAAAAATCCAGTGAGTCATAGATTATTTTGTTATTTATGACCAGAGAGTGGTCATTGACAATATTTGGCAATTTTACAGCTATGAACCCAGGCTATTGTGCTTTAGAATGTAATTTATTAAGCAAATAAAACCCTTACTGGTAATGGTTTCTGTTAAATCTGGGGGACCACGTGGGCTCCAGGCCGGTGCAGCTGTGCATGTTCATAGTGGCCACATACATCTTGCACGTCTGGACACTAATATTTTACACTTACTTCATGGTCTTATTTATTCAGTTGCCTTTAGATTCTTGATTGGATTCTGACCAACCATTTTAAGAAGTCATCAGCTTTGAGCAGAGAAGGAGGAGCCTGGAGAAAATAAAATGAATTTATGTTGAAAAAGCATACTTTCTTCCTTCATTAGATATGACATTTAGTAAATTCAAGCTTTAAAGAAACACCAGATGTGTTCACAGAAAATAACTGATGTAAAATCATCTTTGAAAAAGAAAAAGACAAGGACCTTAAATTTGGTTACATGTACCTGAGGGAGAGAGAGATGTGAACACAGAGGCATGTAGGCCTGTATACACAGTGCACACACAGACACACGTGCACACACACAGACATGCGCACAGCACACACAGACACACATGCACAGTGCACATGCGCACACAGACATACGTGCACACACACAGACACATGTGCACAGAGCACACACACACGCACACAGTGCACACAGCACACACAGACACATGCCCACACAGACACATGCACACACAGACGCACACAGTCCACACACAAACAGACACGTGCACAGCACATACAGACACACGTGCACAGTGCACACGGCACACAAACACACGCACACAGAGACACGCATATACGCGTGCACAGTGCACACAGCACACACAGACACACGTGCACACACAGATGCACGCACACAAAGACACATGCACACAGACACACGTGCACAGTGCCCATGGCACACAGACACATGCACACACAGATGTACACACAGACACACGCACAGTGCACACACCACACGGGCACACGGGCACACATACACAGACATGTGCACACATATCAGACACACGCACACAGTGCACACAGCACACAGACACACATGCACACAGACACACGGGCACACAGACACAGCATATGCTAGTGCAAATGGTGTGAGCAAGCACTGAGGATTTTTTTTTCAAATTTTCATTATATATATATATATCACTAGTATTTTGTAATGTTGATTTCAGTTTAGTTTCAACCATACTTAGCTTTTCATATGTTTGAAGACAAGAATAATCTTGAAATTCTCAACCAAGAAAGTTGATCTTTTCCAAAATTACCACAGCAGGTAATAGAGTACTTTTTTGCTGTTGTTTTCTTTTTAAGCTGGAAATGTGCTTCCTTTGGTGCGATGTTACATGTGTGTGTTTGACAAATTCCAGGGTGAGAGAAACTTGGTCATGTACTTAACAGCATGAGACACTCTGAAGACCTGGTTTCAAAAGCCAAACTACAAATACTGATCAATAGGAGAATTCCAGGAACATTCCTTCCGTTTGGAAGTTAGTTCTGGATGCTCCATCTACCTGTCGTTTCTACGGGTAATGATCCACCTTGCCGTGGTCCTTGCCACGTGTCTCTGTGCAGAAGAGAGACGGGCAGGTGAGACCTGCAGGGGTGTGTGGGCGCGGCACCAGGGATGGTAAGGCTGAAAATGAGGAGATGAGACCAGGCAGGTGGCCTTGAGGGCCGCCCTCATGTTCAGCCAGGCCCCTGGAGGCATGTGTTGCTCCCCAGGGCTCTGTTACTGTTCTGGCTAAACTGGCAGCTTCTGGCCGTGCCCTTTGTCATGTGCATCTCCTGGGGGACGCAGGCCTCGGTGATCCTGGCGTGAACCTGGGCTGGCTGCCTGCCCGCTGGCCACTCCGCTTCTCAGGACGAGCGGTGGTGCTCCGGGCTCCGGGCGAGAACTGTCGGGCCCCAGCTTCCCTGTGCTCATTTGTCAGAGCCATTTTCACGGGGCAGACCCAGGTCCCGTCAGCCACGCGCAGTGTGAGCATCTCCTGTCCGTCTCTGGTGACCTGTTCTCTCTGTGGTTTCCTCTGAGGAGCAGTCTTTGACTGTTGTCCAGTTCAGGTTTATGCTTTTCCCTTCGAGGTTAGCGCCGTGGGTCTTTGTTTCTTCCGGAAACTTCGTAGGATTTGCTGACTGCTCCTGTGTATGGTGTGAGGTAGGGGTGGAGAGTCATTCTTCCTGTATGATAGCGAATCGCTCTAGAACTCTATTGAAAACACCTCCCTTTCCCCTCACTGAATTGCTTTGATGTCTTTGTTGAAAATTAGAACCATACCAAGGTTTTGAAATTCATTCTTTCATCCATAATTCTTACAGTGAAGTTTAACTGAATTCGTGTTTTAGTCAAAACAGCGTGAAACACAGGCGTGTCCCTGCTCTCATGGAGTTTACAGTCCATGTTCCACCCTTTGGTTTAGACTGAAACAAGGAACAGACTTTACAGAAGAGTGAAGGTGTATTGTCAGAGGCTGAAGATCCCTGTCTGTAAATCACATGCTCTCTCATCTGTTCTTTGAATTTTAAAAATAAATATTGTGACTAAACGGAAACAGCTGAAATACTGAACATGCTTTTCCAAAGCAAGCAGATGCCCTCTGCCCACCACCCTGACAGTCAGACCCTCAGGTCTGGGTGAGGACCCCCGCTAACTCTTGGGTCTGGAGGACCACCCACCCCCAGCAGTGAGACCCTCAGGTCTGGATGAGGACCACCCACCCCTGACAGTGAGGCCCTCAGGTCTGGATGAGGACCCCCTCCCCGACAGTGAGGCCCTCGGGTCTGGATGAGGACCCCCCTCCCCGACAGTGAGGCCCTCAGGTCTGGATGAGGACCCCCCACCCCGACAGTGAGGCCCTCGGGTCTGGATGAGGACCCCCCTCCCCGACAGTGAGGCCCTCGGGTCTGGATGAGGACCCCCTCCCCGACAGTGAGGCCCTCGGGTCTGGAGGGCCGCACGAGTGGGTGGCATCTGTCATCAGGACCAAGCGTCTCAGCGCTGGAGGCTTGACGGGGGGCACAAGGGCACATGCGCAGACTCCGCGGGAACCGTTAGCTGATTTGTGAATGTGAGTGGCATCTATTATGTTTCTATATTTGGAAGGTAGATATTGCTTAAATAAAGCCCTCGGCTTCGATGATAGGCATCAGTGTGCAAAAGTCTCAGCAGAACTTTTGTCCTGGTTTGAAATATAAGAAAATGCACTGGTCATAGCAAATACCCTCTTCCAACAACACAAGAGAAGACTCTATACATGGACATCACCAGATGGTCAACACCAAAATCAGATCGATTATATTCTTTGCAGCCAAAGATGGAGAAGCTCTATACAATCAGCAAAAACAAGACCAGGAGCTGACTGTGGCTCAGACCATGAACTCCTTATTGCCAAATTCAGACTGAAATTGAAGAAAGTAGAGAAAACTACTAGACCATTCAGGTATGACCTAAATCAAATCCCTTATGATTATACAGTGGAAGTGAGAAATAGATTTAAGGGCCTAGATCTGATAGATAGAGTGCCTGATGAACTATGGAATGAGGTTCGTGACATTGTACAGGAGACAGGGATCAAGACCATCCCCATGGAAAAGAAATGCAAAAAAGCAAAATGGCTGTCTGGGGAGGCCTTACAAATAGCTGTGAAAAGAAGAGAAGCGAAAAGCAAAGGAGAAAAGGAAAGATATAAACATCTGAATGCAGAGTTCCAAAGAATAGCAAGAAGAGATAAGAAAGCCTTCTTCAGTGATCAATGCAAAGAAATAGAGGAAAACAACAGAATGGGAAAGACTAGGGATCTCTTCAAGAAAATCAGAGATACCAAAGGAACATTTCATGCAAAGATGGGCACAATAAAGGACAGAGATGGTGTGGATCTAACAGAAGCAGAAGATATCAAGAAGAGGTGGCAAGAATACACAGAAGAACTGTACAAAAAAGAGCTTCAAGACCCAGATAATCATGATGATGTGATCACTGACCTAGAGCCAGACATCTTGGAATGTGAAGTCAAATGGGCCTTAGAAAGCATCACTACAAACAAAGCTAGTGGAGGTGATGGAATTCCAGTGGAGCTATTCCAAATCCTGAATGATGATGCTGTGAAAGTGCTACACTCAATATGCCAGCAAATTTGGAAAACTCAGCAGTGGCCACAAGATTGGAAAAGGTCAGTTTTCATCCCAATCCCAAAGAAAGGCAATGCCAAGGAGTGCTCAAACTACCGAACAATTGCACTCATCTCACACGCTAGTAAAGTAATGCTCAAAATTCTCCAAGCCAGGCTTCAGCAATATGTGAACCGTGAACTTCCTGACGTTCAAGCTGGTTTTAGAAAAGGCAGAGGAACCAGAGATCAAATTGCCAACATCCGCTGGATCATGGAAAAAGCAAGAGAGTTCCAGAAAAACATCTATTTCTGCTTTATTGACTATGCCAAAGCCTTTGACTGTGTAGATCACAATAAACTATGGAAAATTCTGAAAGAGATGGGAATACCAGACCACCTGATCTGCCTCTTAAGAAATCTGTATGCAGGTCAGGAAGCAACAGTTAGAACTGGTCATGGATCAACAGACTGGTTCCAAATAGGAAAAGGAGTACGTCAAGGCTGTATATTGTCACCATGTTTATTTAACTTATATGCAGAGTACATCATGAGAAATGCTGGACTGGAAGAAACACAAGTTGGAATCAAGATTGCCGGGAGAAATATCAATAACCTCAGATATGCAGATGACACCACCCTTATGGCAGAAAGTGAAGAGGGGCTAAAAAGCCTCTTGATGAAAGTGAAAGTGGAGAGTGAAAAGGTTGGCTTAAAGCTCAACATTCAGAAAACGAAGATCATGGCATCTGGTCCCATCACTGCATGGGAAATAGATGGGGAAACAGTGGAAACAGTGTCAGACTTTGTTTTTCTGGGCTCCAAGATCACTGCAGATGGTGACTGCAGCCATGAAATTAAAAGACGCTTACTCCTTGGAAGGAAAGTTAGGACCAACCTAGATAGCATATTCAAAAGCAGAGACATTACTTTAACAACAAAGGTTCGCCTAGTCAAGGCTATGGTCTTTCCTGTGGTCATGTATGGATGTGAGAGCTGGACTGTGAAGAAGGCTGAGCGCCGAAGAATTGATGCTTTTGAACTGTGGTGTTGGAGAAGACTCTTGAGAGTCCCTTGGACTGCAAGAAGATCCAACCAGTCCATTCTGAAGGAGATCAGTCCTGGAATTTCTTTGGAGGGAATGATGCTAAAGCTGAAACTCCAGTATTTTGGCCACCTCATGCGAAGAGTTGACTCATTGGAGAAGACTCTGATGCTGGGAGGGATTGAGGGCAGGAGGAGAAGGGGACGACAGAGGATGAGATGGCTGGATGGCATCACTGACTCGATGGATGCGAGTCTGAGTGACCTCCGGGAGCTGGTGATGGACAGGGAGGCCTGGCGTGCTGCGGTTCATGGGGTCGCAAAGAGTCGGACACGACTGAGCGACTGATCTGATCTGAAATATAAGAATCCTAAATTCTAACCTGGGCAATTGCAAACCCATTCTGTCACCGACACGTACCAATGGCTATAATAACAGAAGGCTTTCATCCCCAGCCCCATTCACATCGCAGGCGGCCCCGCAGGTCTGCGTGTCTGACAACTGCGGGGCCTGCATGCTTTCGTCTGGTGCTGATGGGCACCCGCGCCCAAGATCAGAGCCTTGAATGAGTTGAATTGCTGTGACAAGCTCTGTTCCAAAGAAATCTGCCTTTTAAATCCAAAACTAAGAGCTCAATGTATGAGGACAGAGTTCTGAACTTACAAGAACTTCTGGCATGGTTTACAGAAGTCTAAGTAGCCCATCCTGACCAAATGCTAGGACCTAGAGGGAATAACTCTCTTCAAAGCTCATAAAGTTGATTTTTGAAAGCCTGAATACTTCTTCAAAAGTTTATTGTTGTTGTTCAGTCACTCAGTCATGTCCAACTTTTTGTGACCCCCATGGACTGCTGCACACCAGGTTTCCCATCATCTCTGGGAGTTTGCTTAGGTTCATGTCCATTGAGTCAGTGATGCCATCCAACCATCTCATCTTCCGTGGCCCTCCTCTTTTGCCTCAAATCTTTCCCAGCATCAGGGTCTTTTCCAGTGAGTCGTCTCTTCACATCAGGTGGCCAAAGTATTGGAGCTTCAGCTTCAGCATCAGTCCTTCCAATGAATAGTCAGGGTTGATTGTCTTTAGGATTACTGATTTGGTCTCTTTACTGTCCAAGGGATGCTAAGAGTCTTCTTCAGCACTATAGTTCAAAAGCAGGAGTTCTTCTTTATGGTCCAACTGTCACATCTGTATATGGCTACTGGAAAAACCATAGCTTTGACTGTACAGACCTTTGCTGACAGACTGATGCCTCTGCTTTTTAATATGCTCTCTAGGTTGGTCATAGCTTTTCTTCTAAGGAGCAAATGTCTTTTGATTTCGTGGCTGCAGTCACTGTCCACGGTAAGGATGAATTTGGACTCAGAACGAAGCTGGTGATCTAGGTGCGTGCTTGTACGCGGGCGCAGTTACGAATTTCCACGTTTCCATGTGCACTGACACTGTGTGGTGGAGCAGCCCCGAGCGGAACCAGCCCCGTGCCCTGAGCCACAGCTCTGCGGCCTGCTCTCGCCTGGAGCCCCACTCCCTCCCCTTTACACCCCTAAAACTGAGAGTCCCAAACTGCTTTTGCTTCTGTGGTCTGAATCTACCAATATTTACCATATTAGAAAATAAAACTGTGCTATTTAAGAGATATTTATTATTTCTTTAAAAATAACATGGCAACATAAATATTTTATAAAAAATACTTATCTTTATAAACAGAGAACATTGGTAGGAAGTATACTCACGCTGAGGCCTCTCCCTGCTGTCGGATGTGCTGAAGGTGGCCGGGCTCTCCCGCCCGCCGACAGTCTTGCAGTGCCACAAGTGGGGCGGCCCCTGGGGGACCCCGCACACCCATGAGAGGAGACTGGCCAAGACCCAGTGTCCTCATGCTATTAGAGAAATGATTTTGGCTGGACCCAGGGCTCCAGGGTCTCAGGCTTGGGGGACCTCCAGGGCTGCCCGATCACACTTTGGGAACTGCGCTCTGGAACGCCGTGGGCCGGATCAGAGCCGTCCACCCGACCACACTGCCTTGCAAAGCGGCATGGGTGTGCAGACTGCAGTACACAGGGACGTTTGCTGGGTCACATGTGCCCCCGGCTTAGAAACAAGCGCTGTTTCTTAGAATATCTAAGTGCACGTAGAACACAATGGGAAGAAGACAGAGAAAGCGTACTTTCCAAACCACTTCCGAATCAGTGCTTCATAAAGTCAAACAGCACGACGCGGAACCATCTCAAAGCTTCGACCAGGGAGCTGCCCATGGAAACCCAAGAGTGTGAGGACGGAGCACTAAGTTCCATGTGACCGTGAACGACGCGGAACCATCTCAAAGCCCCGACCAGGGAGCTGCCCGTGGAAACCAGAGTGTGAGGACGGAGCGCCAAGCTCCCTGTGACGGGAAAGCGGCGCTTCAGTTCTCAGGATGGTAAAAGGAGGGAAGCTGACCCTCTGATACGACAGCAAGACGTCTGTCTTCTCTTTGAAATAGCCACTCAACTTCTTTAGAAGGTTGGTTACAGGAAACTTGGAAACCGTTTTTTTTTCCTCTCTCAAACAAAAGCTTTAATTTTGTTGAAGCACATGGATCTGTGCCTCTGAGTTTGTGGAGACGACCTTAGCCTAGAAAATATCAGAACAGCGCATCTCTGCTGCTGGTGGAAGTGAGCATGTGACAGAGAAGAAAGCCCAAAATAGAACAGACGCGCCTCTGTCGTGTGAAGGTGTCTACTGACGAGGACTGGAGTGAATCTCTAGTGCATTCTATTTGCGTGTGTTTGTTACTGGGCTGCGCCGAGTCTCTGTGGCGGCACATGGGATCACGTGTGACCGGGGCTGGGACCCCGGCCCCTGGGAGTGTGGGGTCTTAGCCACTGGACCACCAGGGAGCCCTTCTGATAAGCTTATAGAACTGTCTGTTCATGGGCTTTGTGTTTTACCCGAGTGCCATATGAGTCTCTGTAGTTTCTCATGAATGTGTACACAGTTCACGATGAAGAAGTCAGCGTCTGAGTGTCCTTTGGTGGCCGGGGAGCTCGAGACTCAGGGTGCTGTGCCCAACCCAAAGGACTCGCGGGTCCTGACGTTCCGACCCACCAGCAGAGTTAGCGGAAAGCTGCTCGTCTGTCCCCAAGTCTCTGAGGTCATGGTGAGAAAAGCGGGGTGGCCCCTGAAGCGCGGTGGCCAAGGCCCAGCTCCGGGTGGGGCCCCAGCCTCCGGGATGGCGGGGGTCTGGGAGCAGCCGCTGGGTGCGCCTTCAGACCGGGGGGAGGTTCACAGGCTTGGAAAGACTTCCATTCGAGCCAAGCTCATGTGCGAAAGCAAACCCTCCAGGTAGCCAGCTTGCTCTGTGAGCTGAGTAAAAGGCTCTCATTGTTCCTGCTTGCTCAGAGAAAATGAGCTGCTTAGCCCACTGGCCGTAAAGCAGTTACAGAAAGAAGACAGGGAAGGCAGCTAACCAAGCGCTGCTGGCCTGTCTGGCTCGACCTTGAGTCACGGCTTGATCTGGTCATCAGCCCGTTCTCCTGGTGGACAGTCAAGGCAGTGTCCCTCCCCTCTCTGGGGAGCTCTGGCACTGCAGACGCCCTTTAGAGAGAGGCCCCCCCAAAGCCAGACACCTGCACGCGAGCTTTGGGTGGCAAAGCTCACCTCCCGACCGCGTGTACGCCTGGCCTTGCCTTGTGGGCCTGGCCGCACTGCTGGCACCTCGGGGTGCAGGGCTGGCTCCCTCCCGTGAACCTGGCCCCCGTCTCCCCTGAGTTTCCCCTCAGTGTAACCCAACACTTCGGCAACTGGAGGCCCAAATACTCTTGTTAACTTAAAAGTTTTCCTTCAGATTTATTGACCCAGTGGAGTTGAACAGGGTGAGTGTTGATCCACACCTCACAGGCATTTCTTTAATTATTGGGCTGGCATCTCGAGGGCCTCGTAAAAATGTGCAGCGTGAGTCGTAATAAAGTCACTGTGTGTTTATTTATTTATTTGTGCATGTATTTATGTATTTATTTATTTTTGGGGGGGGTGGGAGAATCTGGGGTTTTCTAAGGGGAGCCGCTACCTTCTGCCGTAAATTGTAGCCGAGGCCTTGATAATACTGTGGTCGAGCAGTCAGGGCTCCAGGACTGCTCCTGAAAGAGATTAAACTGTAATTAAACTCCGCTATGAGTAAGGAGGGACAGAAAAAAAGAAGAAAAAAAAATTGTGGTTTCATAAAGCAGAAAAGAAATACATTGACTGGTGTTTACAGCCCAGAGACTTTTTTTTTTGCCTTTTTTTTCTGACTACAAAACAGTCTTATTTTTAGCCAGCCGAGGTTGTGCAAGAAGGCCGTATCAATCCCACAGTGCTGCGCCTTGAAATAATTGCACCAGGCTGGTCCCAAATCAGCAATAACTAACGGAGTAGCAGGAGGGAGCCATTTCTCAAACATCCAGTGCCGATGAAATTTGCCATAACCCTCTGAATTATGTCGGCTGCCTGCGTGAAGTTCCACCTAATGGGAAAAAAGAATTTAACTGGATCTTAATTGAACATACAGCTACATAATATCCTTTTGTTTAGGCTCAAAAATGGATTTTTTTTAAACCTCCTTATCAGTGCAGCTATTAAACACTGTGGCTCTTGGGCTATCGGTCTCCAATCAGCTCAGTTAGTGCATTTTACCTTCCAAGGAAGTGCACTTGAGCCAGCTGGAGCGCGAGAGACGGAGGAGCTGGGGAAAGTCGTAATTGAAACAGGCGACTGCTTCAGAGCAGACAGGAAATAAAAGGAACACTGGCCCTCCAACGGATTAAATTAGATGTTTCAGATGCAGACAGTATCAGGAAAAAGAAGACTTATGGGAGGGGGGAAAAGGTAACAGTAAGTTCATTCAGCCGACTCCCCTCCTCCCTGCTCGCACGTGTTTCTGCTGGGCCCTCTCTGCGTCCCCCAGGCGGGCCGCCCGCCCCCTGCCCGCAGCAGTGGCAGGTCTCCCCTCTTGTCACACCCTCCCAGCCCCCCTGCCCGCCTGCTCCCTTCCAGAGCCCTTTGGTATTCCATTTCCATAAATTAGGCGTGAAATTACGTTGGACTGAGGATACAGGATTTCAGCTGTTTTATAGTTGGAAAGGAAAATCTTTCAGACCTAAAGCAAAAACATTTTTTTAAATATGCTTCCTGCCTATTAGTTTGAGATATGCCTATTACGGAAAATGCTTGCTTTGTAGAAACCTCTTTTTTCGATCTCAGAGAATTCTGTCTCATCCTCACGGATTGAGAACCGATTGTGCACGAGGCCCCAGGCTGAGTGGAGTCCGGTGTGTGTGTATCACTGTATCATTCAAATGCTCAGGGTGGACTTGTGCTACTTTGTTAAAATATTTTAGGAAGTAGGTTTTATTTTACACTAATCAACTGATACAGCACTTTTTCTTTTTCACTTTCCTTACGTGCTACTTACTGTATCTCAGTTTTCCTATTTTGCAAATGCAGGCCTTAGTTTAACACAGTTTGCTTAAATATCTAAATTCAAAGTTTGTGACTAGCAATGCCTGCAACATTGCTTTTTAAGGTCAGTGCCTCTTTCAGCCTGATGGCGTCCAGCGTCATTTATTTCTGGGGGCAGGCAGCATTGGGTGAGGCATTTTCTCCGAGATATATATAAACATACTGAAAACGTCAACAAGCTAAAAATATAATAGCTCTCCTCTCTCCCCTCTTGAAAGCTGGTGACGTTCAGCGTTATTGTCGCAAATGAGTGGAATCCCAACTTGAAAGGCTCCTCTGAGGCCCCCTGGGCTCCTGAACCATCATCTTTGGGGAGCGGGGGCCCTGTCTGCTCAGGTGGGCTCACTGCTTGGCTTCCTGAACGGAACCCTGGGAAAATCGCCGTGCAAACATCTGCTTCGTTCACTCCACCTCTGCCTGGGAGTGCATCACGGGGTGGGCTCGTATGGAAAATGTGGGTTGCTTCCACTCCAGCTAGACAGCTTTATGCAGCTATAAACCTTTACTGCCATATTAAGGTTCTGTTCAAAGGGTATGGATCCTGGATACTCATGGTCCAGCAGAACTGTTACTAATTGCTTATCTACTGACTGGCTACCAGGGCTGGCAGCTTGAGCAACAATAATCCAGGAATGTGATATCCTCCAACATTAGAACATTCTTGTTCATATACATGGCACGGCTTGCGTTTTTCGAACTTGAAGGAGCAGATTAGCAGCGTTTCCTGTGTCCCTGTCACAGTGGGGCTGTATCCCCAGGCCTCGTGTCCTGACAGAAGGCGTGTTGTTCCTTCTAAGGGGTCATTCCAACACGGGTCTCCAGGAGCGGGGGCGTCTCACAGGGAACGGCCTCTGCGTCTTGGGTAGGCTGTGCTAGGGCCTGGGTCCCAGGTTCAGGGTCGAGCGTTAAAAGAGTGCCTGGAAGCAGACGGGCCTCGGAGCAGGATTGAAGCCTCTGCCCCGGGGCCAGGATCCGCAGCGTCCACAGCCCTGAATGGGGCACGCCTTTCAGGAGCTGCATCGCTTCCTGCCGAGGTTCTCCCGGCAGCGACGCCTCTTCTGAGGGACGGTCCAGGAGGCCCGGCCCCGGCTGGGCGATCCGAGGCAGGCACCTCATCTCATTGCACCCTGAGTCCCGGCGGTGCTGGCGGGGGCGGTGCTGTGCGGAGCTGCGGGGTCCACACCCAGGCTGAGGGAGTCAGAAGCCTCCCTGGTCCCCTCCAGCACAGCGGCGTGAGCTGGCCCTTCTTTAACTTGGGAAGCCTGCTGTGTGCAGCAGGGGGACATCTCCAGGAGGCTGCCCCTCTGTGGGCGCCGTCCCACGGCCTGGACGGCGGGGGGCGGGGGTGGGCAGGCAGCCATGGCAGGTGTCCAGGCTGGGGCCCCAGGCGGGAGATGCACCCCGGCCTCCTGCTCTTTCCCCACAGACCAGCCCTGAACTGTCATGATTTTAATTATTAAAGAAACATGGACCCCACGGCATGAATGACCACTAGCTTTAGCCCGTGGGGAGGTTGTTAACTCAGTTTCTAACGGGTGTAAGCATGTGGGCAGTGTTTGCAGTGGTGGGTGAGTTGTCCTGTGAGCTTGGTGAGGGCGTCCCCAGGGGCTGTCTCTGGTTTAGAGGGACGTGGTGCGGGAATCAGCCGTCTCAGGTCGGCTGGGCGCAAACGGCGCGATTGGCAGGAGTGGCCCTGAGTGAAGAGCAGGCGCGTGGACCCCAGGCTTGCCTTCTCCAGCCCCGCCCCGTTTCTTCTGACCCCGCCCCATGCTCCTCCCACTCCCTGTGTAGCTACTGTGATGTTCGTCTGTCTTGCTCATGACGGAGGGCGGGAGGACCGTGCTCTGGGTCTACTGCCTGCCCGCCTCCCTGGACAGTAATGAAGACTTGCACTCCCAGGGCTGGAGACCAGGGTTCAGCCCCTCATTGGGGAATCACCAGAATGAAGAGTTCACGTTCCACAGCTGACACCTGGTGTGGCCACATAAACGGCCTTTAAAAATAAAGAAGCAGAGAGGACCTGTGCTCTGTGACCCGAACACTCAGGGCAAGGAGGGGACTTGGCTGCAAGGAGACTCGGGGCCTGGACCCAGCGTGCCCCCACCCCCACCCCGCTCCCCACTCGGTCTCCCCTCTCCTCATTGGGTGCTGGGAGTACAGGTTTGGAAAGTTCATATTTGGAAATAACCACTGGTGACTTAGATGCCTCCTCCCTGGCTCGGGAGGCTCGCGGAGCGTAGCCCGCCCTCCCCGGGGCAGACATCAGCTCGGGGCTTTCTGTCTGGGTTGTTCCCATCCGGGCCGCGGCCTCGCTGGATTCCGAGGCTGCTCCCCACATGTCAGGAGCCCGTCCCCAAGCTCGCGGGCCTATGTCCCAGCCTGGAGCTCCCACCCTGTATGGGTGTCAGCAGGCCTGGCTTCCCTTTCCCAGGCCGTGCGGGGACCGGTGGGTGGGTGGGTGGGCATGGGGAAACTGGGCTTCGGAGCACGGGCTCCATTTGGCGTCTCGGGGTGGGCACTTGGGAGGCTCGGGGCATGCGCCTGCCGAGAGGACACCGGGAGAGGACCCTTGGCTGCGAGCAGGGCCTGGAGCCCTCCTGCCCGCCCCCCCCACTCCTCCCCCATGGGCCACTTCCAGAAAGCTGGGGCTGTTCCAGAACCTCCCACATGGGCTTGCACAAGCCCAGTGGTTCTGCAGGTACTGTCTTACTGGGGAAGAACTGAGCCCAGGAAGTTGACTTTAAAGTGTCCTTTAAAGTCTGGGTTCTTTCAGAGCTGCCCATTGCAGTTACTCACTGGAATGACTCCACAGTGGTGTGGGGCCACCCTTTCAATAATTGCTACTAAATCCTCGAATGCTTTCTCCTAAGGGGTGTCTGTGTGTGTGTGTGTCTGATGGCACTCTGTGCATATGTGTCTGTGTGTGTGTGTGTGTCTGATGACTGTGTATTTAGAAGTAAACTCAGATCAAAATTGGGGCAGAATTGGCCCCATCTTTCAGATCAGATCAGATCAGATCAGTCGCTCAGTCGTGTCCGACTCTTTGCGACCCCATGAACTGCAGCACGCCAGGCCTCCCTGTCCATCACCAGCTCTCGGAGTTCACTCAGACTCACATTCATCGAGTCAGTGATGCCATCCAGCCATCTCATCCTCTGTCGTCCCCTTCTCCTCCTGCCCTCAACCCCTCCCAGCATCAGAGTCTTCTCCAATAAGTCAACTCTTCGCATGAGGTGGCCAAAATACTGGAGTTTCAGCTCTAGCATCATTCCCTCCAAAGAAATCCCAGGGCTGATCTCCTTCAGAATGGACCGGTTGGATCTCCTTGCAGTCCAAGGGACTCTCAAGAGTCTTCTCCAACACCACAGTTCAAAAGCATCAATTCTTCGGCCCCATCTTTAGGCACCCACAATTGAAGTTCCTAGAAGTATAAGATGAGTGTTTTTCTGAGGTTGGTACAAATGTACTGAAACCAAAACTGGGAAGGTGTGGAAGCTCCTTGTCCTTTGACTGCTGGTAAAAGAGTGCAGAAGGGCGTTTTCCAGGAGTAGTTCTGAGTGTGTATAAAACCAGGAAAAACCTCTGTGACGTTTGTAGTGTTAATCCCCCAAACTGAGTCAGAGACACGGCTGGAACAGAGCCAGCGTGCCCTGGCTGTCTTCAGAGGGCAGGGGTCTGACTGACCACGCCTGTCCTGGTCATGCGGAGGCCTGGTCACACGTGGTGCAGCAGGGTGTCCGAGTGGGAGACAGACCCCTGGCCTCAGGCCCTGCCTCTGCCCCTTCTGGGCCCGTCTCTGTGGCTCTTTGTGTCTCAGTGTCTCTGTAGAATGAACGTAGGAACAGCACTTGTCTCGCAGGCCTCCAGCATCAGCCAGGCCGTGTCCAGCTCTCTAGGCTGTGGGTGCTTTTGAACCTGGGCAGCTGTGATGGCGCTGCTGGAGATGGTGTTAACAGGTGCTTGCCTCTGTGCTTTGCATCGTCACCCACCTCAGAGCACCCCAGAACAACCCCACAGCAGGCCACGTGCACAGACCAAGTCTGTGGTGACGTCCGTCACCTGAACTGAAGAGGGCGGGCAGGATTCTTACCAGGTCCCCCGGTGCTCTTGCCCTGCCGGCTCTAAGGTTCAAAATCTCCTCCAGCGCAGCAGAACTTCGAGCTAGCGGCCATTTCAAGTGGGTTTAGTGACATATTCATTCTGCTTTCTTGAGCCTTTGGAAGAAACATTTCTGGTCGGAAGCGAGATAACGTTTCCCCAGCTTCTTATAGTGACTGGGGAACGGAGCCCACCAGCCTACCAAACAAGTCAGAGTCGCGTGGTTTGAGGAGTGAGGGTCCCAGTAAGCGCCAAGGAAAGGAGGACCTTGGGCTCCACTTTCTCAAGTATTTTGCTACTAAAACAAAGTAAGCGTTTGGATGGAAAACTCAGCAAATGAATATTTTGTGTTCATTATTTTTAATTGAAATGAAGAGACACATCAGTGGGTTTTTATGTTGCTAAAAGAGCAAATATATATAGGAGTTCAGGAAACTAAATTTGCATGAAATTGGAAGGTCATGCTTTGAGAAGTTAGTACCCCAAGGAAACTTTCCAAAATAGCATCAAATTTGAAATCCTAAACACAACTTGATTGTTAGGAGCTCTGGGGGAGCTTTATAAACTTAGACGTTCCCAGGCCCCTTACCAGCTCACCAAATCATAATCTGCAGAAGTGAGGCTTGAGAATTTTTGTTTTTTAAAGCACTCCAAGTAATTCAAAATACACATGGTTTTAAAAAAAAAAAAAGTATAGTCTATAACCTGGACCAGCCTCATTTTTATATCCTCTTTTACAAGCACTATCTTAATGAAAAAGAACAAATGTGACACTTGACACGAGATTACCAGGGACCCCAGTTCTCTGTGGGCCTCAGGGGAAGTTTTCAGGTCCCCACGCGGCAGGGGTCCACCGTGCCCAGCTGCTGAGGCCTTCTGGGGAGACGTGTGCACACAGCCTTCCTTGTAACTCGAAGCAGGACGCCTCCCAACTGAGCTCTTGGCGCTGGTTACGCTTTCTCTTCGCTGCACAGCTCTCGCTGGTTAGGGAGGACAGAAGGGCGCTGGCCCGGCCCTGCCCTCCTCCTGCCCCAGCTCCACTGCTCACTGTAAATGCAGGTGATGTATTCATCATGAACTATCAGCATTCACATCAGTGTTTCTGCGGGATCACATTGCTGGTGTTTCCTGCATATCTTTAGAGCAAAGAGCTGTTTAAATCGGGTGTAATATTCACAAGACGAAGGCGAAAAAGCTGGTTTGACACTCAACATAAGTTCATGGCATCTGGTCCCATCACTTCGTGGCAGATAGATGGGGAAAGTGGAAAGAGTGACAGATTTTATTTTCCTGGGCTCCGAAATCGCCGTAGATGGTGACTGCAGCCCTGAAATTGAAAGACACTTGCTCCTGGTAAGAGAGCGATGACAAACCTGGACATATTAGAAAGCAGAGCGGCCACTTTGCTGACAAAAGTCTGTCCGGTCAAAGCCGTCTCGACCTCTGTCGTCCCCTTCTCCCCCTGCCTTCAGTCATTCCCAGCATCAAGGTCTTTTCCAATGAGTCAGTTCTTCACATCAAGTGGCCAAAGTATTGGACGACAGAGGATGAGATGGTTGGTTGGCATCACCGGCTTGATGGACATGAGTTTGAGGAAGCTCTGGGAGTTAGTGATGAACAGGGAAGTCTGGCCTGCTGCAGCCCATGGAGTCACAAAGAGTCAGACACGACTGAGTGACTGAACTGAGTCAAAGCCATGGTTTTTCCAGTAGTCATATATGATGTGCGAGTTGGGCCATAAAGAAGGCTGAATGATAAACAATTGATGCTTTTGAATTCTGTTGCTGGAGAAGACTCTTGAGAGTCCCTTGGACTGCAAGAAGATCCAACCAGTCCATCCTAAAGGAAATCAACCCTGACTATTCATTGGAAGGACTAATGCTGAAGCTGAAGCTCCAGTACTTTGGCCACCTGATGTGAAGAGCTGACTCACTGGAAAAGATCCTAATACTGGGAAAGATTGAAGGCAGGAGGAGAAGGGGGTGACAGAGGATGAGATGGCTGGACTGACTCAATGGACATGAGTTTGAGTAAGCTCTGGGAGATAGTAAAGGGCAGGGGAGCCTGGATGCTGCAGTCCATGGGGTCACAAAGAGTCAGATACAACTTAGTAACTGAACAGAAATCACAATACAGTTTGAGTGACTGTTAACACAGGTGCATATGTATTTACAGTATCTTTATGTGGCCAAGCATTTCACACGGACTTCATGTCTGCACATAATTATCTTCAACTTTTATTTGAATTCAAAGCTTGGTTCCTACTAATATTCTCATTTGTCACCTCATGGTTATTATCTTTAAGCCTGAAAGTTTTCTGCAGCTTTTAATTGTTCTCCAGTGAGGAAATATAGATCTTTCTAGTAGCTGATTTAAAAGGTATAAATACAGAAAAAGAGATTGAGCCATTTGGAAGGTTAGATTCCGTACAGCCATGTGAGCAGTGAGCCCAGAATCATGTGCATCTGGGTAATTTTGTGCCCCAGGGGCTTTTGGTATGACTGAGAGTTCCCTAAAAAAACAAAAGATGTCACAGCCTCAGAGTCTTTGTTAGCATATAAAAATCTTTATATAAAAATGCATTCATGCAGAAAATTTAAGATATTATTCAGTACCTTCAGTCTGGAATAGGACAGTTTTAGCTTCTTTTCAAAGATTTCAGAAGGCTCCAAATGAATTTTATGCCCTTAGGGTAAGCATGACAAATGTGTCCAGTATCTCCACATGTAGGGGTCCGCTCACTAAATGTTAATACATGTGGCTTTTAATCGGTCTATAAAATGATTTGGACACCATTGTTAGTAGCCAGGGTGGATAGGAGACTATGAGTCACTTCTCATCCTCAGACAGTGTATCAACCCTCTTCTCTTGTGAAGTCAGACTGAGGCCAGCCTTTGCCGAGGCTGGTGGACTTCTGGCAGCTGACCTCTGCTTCTGTCCTTGGCGCCCAGCCACCACAGTCGGCCACACCCATGGCTTCAACCACCAAACCCTGAGCTCTCCATGAAGTGCCTCCATGAAACACCACAGTTTCCTTTCTGTGATTTTTGCTGATACAGAGGTGTGTGTGTCCACCCTGGTGTCTGCACGACCTCAGCCGTTTATGCGGAGTTGTGGTTTCCCAAGGTTTTCTTTTTTTCCCTCAATGAACTGATTCTTTAGAAGATATCTTAGAAATGCTCAGAGTGGAGTGAAATGAGTATGAAGAAATAAGATCTGAAATGTAATTATTCAGCTGTGAGAATCTCCGTGGGTTTATTGCAGGAGAAAGAGCTCAGTGGGCGTTGGCCCCTGGTCTGGAGGGAGTGGCTGCAGATTCACCTCAAAGGTGTGGATAAGGTTCCCATAAAGAAGGGAATGCCATATTTTGTTGATTTTGTTCTTTTGTTTCATGTTTCTTCCATTAAAATGTGTCCTCCTGGGATAATCGCTCACTTTCCCACCCTTTATTTCGAGGAGTCCATCTCCACCTCCTGTACATTTAAACCCAAGTCGCTCCCACACGCAGGCAGGCACTTCCCATCACTGCACTTTTCTCTGTCCTTGGGGGTCCCCTTTCCTCCTGGACCCCAGCATGCTGTCCCTCACGCTGAGTACAGACATTTCTTCCTCTATGGTCCTGCTCTGTCACACTTTCTGTGCTTTAAAGTCTGGAGTATCTGGGAGAAGCTCTGAGACCTGAGACAGAGAGTTTCGTGCATTTAGGATCACGAAGCCGGATGAGAGGCCCAGGGTTGCAGGGCAGCGAGGGGAAGGACAGCAGCTGTCGCCCAGCTTGGAGCTCCCTCTGCCCCCCTCGGTGTGCTCCGCCCCCCACCCGTGCAGGTGGGGCATCCCCTGGCTAGTGCAGAGGGCTTTGAGCTCCCTCTGCCCCCCTCGGTGTGCTCCGCCCCCCACCTGTGCAGGTGGGGCATCCCCTGGCTAGTGCAGAAGTGCCTGGGTCTCGTGGACTTTGCTACGTCCACTGAACACAAGGACAGACTCCATATCCTTGGACATCTCAAGGGCAAACACCAAGTTTTCATCTCACAAGCTTCTGGAAAGAGGCCATTTATACATTTATAATTCCCCATGCCCATTCAGACCTACTTTAAAAGAACACAGAAATTTATGTTTATCTGAATTTATTTTAACTGTTCTGAAGGTAACTGGAACTCTTTGCTCTCCTTAACCCATATCTACACCCAGAACAGCCTCATAAGTTCCTAAAACCATTCTAGAGTAGAGAAGTGCATCGCAGCTGCAGAGTCATGTTCCAAGACAGGTCCCAAGACTACCATGAACCACAGGACGTCTGGGAATGTCAAATGACTGAGGAAAGTGTGTGCCCAGAGGAAGCCTTAGGAAGCTGTTTGTTAAGTCTGGAAAAGATCACTGTTGCGGTGAGTGTAGACAGAGAAGGGGATCAAGAACTAACCTGGAGCCACAAGGAGATGGAACATACAGGAGCTCGAGGAGGCACTGGCAAGTGAAGCCTCACATAGGCATTTCAGCGGGGATAGAAGGGAATGACCAGATGGCCACTTGGAGACAACTTCCCAGAACTGAAGTACAGCAAAAGCTTTGTCAGTGTCCAGCCCAGTGAATGAACAAAGACCCACACCAAAGATCATTACTGTGGAATTTCAACATTAGGTTTAAAGAGAAGTTCCTAAAAGTTCTAAGAGTGAAAACAAGTTTCTTAAAAATGACCCAGAGTAAAAAAGCAGGAGTGAAAATGCTGTTGTATGATGTTCCAACACAAAAAATGAGAAGCCAAAGAAGAAAAGCCTTCTCAATTTTGGAAATGATCTTCAACACGAGATTCTAAACCTGTATGAAGTATTACAGGCATTTTCAAGGATGCATCATTTTAAAAGACATTGTCCTCCATGTACTTTTCTGAGAAAGATACGGGAGAGTAGGCTCCACCAAAGCAATGAGGTAAACCAACAAAGACGAAGGCAGAGGGTTCAGGAGGTAGGGATACAGCACAGACTCGGGGGGAGGGCGTTCTGGGGGTGACGGCAGAGGAGCCAGAAAGGCAGCTGCGGGTTGAGAGCAAAGTCAGTGCCTGAAGGTGGAGGTTTCGGAAGGCACGTCACCCGGAGAAAAATGAAAAGGAGCCAGGAAGCAGACTGACAGGCCTGGGGGCACGGAGAGCCGGAGGCATGAGAAAACTTGGAAACACAGCAAAGCTAAGCAAACGCAAAAAGCCCGACAGTTACTAAGGATATTAGACTGGGGGAAGGGGCTTTTCAGAAGCTGAAATCTTGATCCACTAGTTGACTGAGTAGAACATTTCTTTAGAAATTAATACTGGCTACTATGATAATTGCCAGGAGAAATACAATGTAGATGACTTTATCATATATGCAGATGACACCACCCTAATGGCAGAAAGTGAAGAGGAGGTAAAGAGCCCCTTGATGAGGGTGAAAGAGGAGAGTGAAAAAGCTGGCGTAAAACTCAACATTCAAAAAACTAAGATCATGATATCCAGTCCCATCACTTCATGACAAATAGACGGGGGAAAGTGAAAACAGTGGCAGATTTTATTCTCCTGGTGAGCTGCAGTCCATGGGATCCCAAAGAGTTGGACACGACTTAGCAACTCAACAGCAACAACAACTATGGTATAAATTTAACCAAAAATTGAGGGGTAATACAGATAAAAGTAGAATAAGGAGGTGTGTAGTGCTAAAAATGCCCTGTTGCTGTACTAGACAATATTTTAAGGCCTAAAGTAGATTAATCAGGTGATAAAAGAATAAACACACATAATTTAGCAAATGGTTATAAGTACTGAAAGGGGCCCTAGAGAATATGGCAAGTTAGGAGGAGCAGGAAACAAGGGCATTGTTTTTTTGTTATAAGTCTCTGAACACTTTATAATTTCTTATATTTTTGGCATGTCATATTTTTGTTAGTTTAAAAATTAATTTTGAAATAAATATAACTTGATCATATGTTGTACACAGCACTAAAGTTTAAAAATATATTCAGTTTTCATCGTTACTTAATAAGCCCGAATCCACCCTACATTCTAGAAACCGGAAGGAAGACTTCTGTTGTTGTTTTTAATTGTGATTTAATCCATCTATAACATTGTATTTGTTTCAGGTGTACAACATAATGATTTGATGTTTGCATGTCTTGCAAAATGATTGCACTAATTCTAGTTAGCAGCCATCACCAGACACAGTTAAAGTTTGTTTCTTGTGATGAGGACTTTTTAAGATCTGTCTTAACAACTTTCAAATATACAGTGCAGTATTATAAACTAGAGTTAGTATGTGTGTTGTGCTTGTTAGCTCAGTCGTGTCTGACTCTTTGTGACCCCTTGGACTGTAACCCACCAGGCTCCTCTGTCCATGGGGTTTCCCAGGCAAGAATACCGGAACTGGTTGCCGTTTTCTTCTCTAGGGGATCTTCCCAACCCAGGAGTGAAACCTGCATCTCCTGCATCTCCTTCGGGGGATTCTTGCCACCTGGGAAGCTCATAGTATAGTTAGAATAGTAAGATGTTAGTTCCACTTATGGGGAAAGAAGCATACAGTTTCTTGTTGTTGACACACGTCACCAGACTTGATCATCGAGAAGAGCTCCGTGTGGACTGGATTGTGTAGTGAGGTTTGGATGTGGGCCGTTGGGAGGTAACTGGATTTGGAGAAGGTTGTGAGGTGGGGCTCCCTCGACAGGGTCAGGAAAAGAAATGGGAAGGTGGCCATTTTCGAGCCAGGGGGCGAGCTGCTGACCACGCCGTGACCCTCAGCCTCTAGAATGAAAATCATGGTCTGTTGTTGAACTCTGAGCGGGGGATACCCTGCTGTGCAGGCCAGGCAGACAGAGAAAACAGGAGCGTGTTCATCATCTGATCATTCAGGTCCGAGTCTGGACGGGTCCCACAGGCTGCGGTCGTGGAGTCCGCCTCCTGGCGACTCTGGGGGCTCTGCACCCGCCTTCCCCAGCTCCTGGGTGCACCTGCACCCCTCGGCCTGCGGCCTGTGTACACTCAAGCCACATCCCGCCCCCTCTGCCCCCTCAGGCCCCGCCCCCATGCTGGGCCCTTGCACTCACACTGGTCACAGGGGTTCCTCGGTAACCAGGACCCCGCCCCCACGCTGGGCCCTTGCACTCACACTGGTCACACGGGTTCCTCGGTAACCAGGACAGCCTCCCTGCTTCAGGGCCCTTACCTCCATCCGTGTCACTTGAGCTGACTCAGGGCATACGCTCAGGGGTTAGAGGACTGGGGCATGGACCTCTTTGGGGACCAGTGTTCAGCTACCACTAGGGGCGAGGGAACCGCAGGTGTGAGTAGACAGACCTCCTTATACTTAATCCCCAAGTATCGGGGCTGTTGTCAGCAAAATCACATTTGTTTAAAACACGTGTTACTGGTTATATTCGAATATAGAGGAAAACTTAAATTTCAGTTTTAACTATAACTATAGAGAATCTCTCTGGCAGAGGAACCAGAGATCAAATTGCCAACATCCGTTGGATCATCGAAAAAGCAAGAGAGTTCCAGAAAAACATCTATTTCTGCTTTATTGACTATGCCAAAGCCTTTGACTGTGTCAGATCAGATCAGTCACTCAGTCGTGTCTGACTCTTTGCGACCCCACGAACTGTGTACATCACAATAAACTGTGGAAAATTCTGAGAGAGATGGGAATACCAGACCACCTGATCTGCCTCTTGAGAAATCTGTATGCAGGTCAGGAAGCAACAGTTAGAACTGGTCATGGAACAACAGACTGGTTCCAAATAGGAAAAGGAGTACGTCAAGGCTGTATATTGTCACCATGTTTATTTAACTTATATGCAGAGTACATCATGAGAAATGCTGGACTGGAAGAAACACAAGCTGGAATCAAGATTGCTGGGAGAAATATCAGTAACCTCAGATATGCAGATGATACCACCCTTATGGCAGAAAGTGAAGAGGAACTCAAAAGCCTCTTGATGAAAGTGAAAGTGGAGAGTGAAAAGGTTGGCTTAAAGCTCAACATTCAGAAAACGAAGATCATGGCATCTGGTCCCATCACTACATGGGAAATAGATGGGGAAACAGTGGAAACAGTGTCAGACTTTATTTTTCTGGGCTCCAAAATCACTGCAGATGGTGACTGCAGCCATGAAATTAAAAGACACTTACTCCTTGGAAGGAAAGTTATGACCAACCTAGATAGCATATTCAAAAGCAGAGACATCACTTTGCCAACAAAGGTTCTCCTAGTCAAGGCTATGGTCTTTCCTGTGGTCATGTATGGATGTGAGAGCTGGACTGTGAAGAAGGCTGAGCGCCGAAGAATTGATGCTTTTGAACTGTGGTGTTGGAGAAGACTCTTGAGAGTCCCTTGGACTGCAAGGAGATCTAACCGGTCCATTCTGAAGGAGATCAGCCCTGGGATTTCTTTGGAAGGAATGATGCTAAAGCTGAAACTCCAGTATTTTGGCCACCTCATGCGAAGAGTTGACTCATTAGAGAAGACTCTGATGCTGGGAGGGATTGGGGGCAGGAGGAGAAGGGGACGACAGAGGATGAGATGGCTGGATGGCATCACTGACTCGATGGATGTGAGTCTGAGTGACCTCCGAGAGCTGGTGATGGACAGGGAGGCCTGGCGTGCTGCAGTTCATGGGGTCGCAAAGAGTCGGACACGACTGAGCGACTGATCTGATAGAGAACCTTGATCCTTTGGAAAATAAATAAATTTCATAGATAAATCTTTCTCATCTCCATTAAAACAGGTAAAGAAGTCAGTGGCAGTTGCCTGTTGGATGCTTGTGTCAAACAGCTGAGCTTAAAATCTGTGTCTGCCTCTTTTCACCTGAGTTGGGACCAGTCACTGCTGCTGCTGCTAAGTCACTTCAGTCGTGTCTGACTCTGTGCGACCCCATAGATGGCAGCCCACCAGGCTCCCCCGTCCCTGGGATTCTCCAGGCAAGAACACTGGAGTGGGTTGCCATTTCCTTCTCCGGTGCATGAAAGTGAAAAGTGAAAGTGAAGTTGCTCAGTCATGTCCGACTCTTAGCGACCTCATGGACTGCAGCCTACCAAGCTCCTCCGTCCATGGGGTTTTCCAGGCAAGAGTACTGGAGTGGGGTACCATTGCCTTCTCTGGGGACCAGTTACTAAATCTCTTTAACGCAGCTTCCTCGTCTGTGCAACAGAGAGACCCGGAGTCTCCACCCTACTGGGCTGTTGCTAGGTTGTACCCATGGGCTCTTACCGTGATTATTCACGGGCAGTTTAGGGGCTTGTCTCACATTCTCCAAACCCTGAGGGATCGTTCCTGAGCCGTCGCGCTGGAGTGACGCCGTTTCTGTCTGGATTTGTCGACAAATATTAGGATTGATAAGGCTGCTCATGGAAGGAGTGAGGGAGGAACATTTCATGACACATGGTAAGAACTTCAACAGCAGTAAATGCAACATCGTGTATATGAGGACCAAAAAAAGTATCTTTATGGATACAAGTTGGGGAAAAATAAGAAAACACATCAGAGTGAGTAAAAGATTATTTTGATTATAGGAGCAGAAATATGATGTTACTTGAACAGGAGTGAGGC
Source organism: Tragelaphus eurycerus (assembly GCA_935064755.1). Taxonomy (NCBI): domain Eukaryota; kingdom Metazoa; phylum Chordata; class Mammalia; order Artiodactyla; family Bovidae; genus Tragelaphus; species Tragelaphus eurycerus. Next base: position 952,525 of record CAKXYN010000031.1, on the reverse strand, counting down.
CATGCGCCTCTTTAAATGTGAGTGCAGCGTAGCTGTATCACCACAGCGAGTTGTGCTGAGGCTGTCCTGCCGTCCACTTACATTAATGTTGTATAGCAGAGGATTTGATGTTCTTTCTCCCTCATTCCTGAAACGAAGGCTATACGTGCTTGGGATTCCCCAAGTGCACGAGCATTTGGCCCGTTGTGGTGGGCTCCGACATAGCATGAGCGCTGGGGCTGGCCATGCTGAAAGACCACCCATGGGGTTTGGGGGCGGGGGCTCTGAGCCGTAGGAGGAGCCCACCTCCTGGCCTTTGTGGAGGAGGGTGCTGGGGGTCAAGCTCAGCCGTGTAGCCGAGAATTCAGTCCATCAGGCGTGCAGCAACCCCCGGCCCTAACTGAGTGCCCAGGCTCCCTGGCACAGATGGTAGCTGACTGTGTGCACGCGTGGGAGGGTCTGTGTCTGGGGACAGGGGGGCTCCGAGTGTGGGCCCCCGGGGCCCCTTGAGTGTCCCTGTGCTTGCCTAGTCCGGGGCGTCCCTGCAGGCACTTCAGCCTGCCCCCTCCCCTCCCCTGACTGTGGCCCTGGTGGCCACCTGGTCCCCGCCCGTGACTCGTGGCTCCTCTGTTCCTCCCTTCGGCCCGCTGGCCTCCTCCTCTTGTTGCCGGCTCTGTTGTTCACTTGCTCAGTGGCGTCTGACTCTTTGTGACCCCATGGACTGCATCATACCAGGCTTCCCTGTCCTTCACCATCTCCTGGAGTTTGTTCAAACTCATGTCCATTGAGTCGGTGATGCCATCCAATCACCTCATCCTCTGTCGTCCCCTCTCCTCCCGCCCTCGATCTTTCCCAGTATCAGGGTCTTCTCCAATGAGTCAGTTCTTCACATCAGGCGGCCAAAGTATTGGAGCTTCAGCTTCAGCATCATTCCTTCCAATGAATATTCAGGATTGATTTCCTCTAGGATTGCCTGTCCTAACCTCTGGGTATTAATATTCCAGTGCAATACATGGGTGACTGAGCCTGGGGAAGTGTAAGGATCCACCAAGATCGCAGGCTAGTGGGCAGGGCGGGGCTCCGGGGGTGCAAGTGGGTGTGTCTCGGTCCTGGGCACGCCCTGCTCTTAGAGCTGAGCGTCAGCACCGAAGCCTCAGTCACCAGGCCTAAAGAAGTGCGAGTCCTCCAAGAAACAGTCCCAACTCGTGAAACTGACTTGACGCTTTATTTCTACCGTAGGGTCTAGATTCTTTCTTTGGTATCTCAGGAATATCTTTACACCTCCACCACATGAAAGCTATTTCAGGCATCTGGGGCTTCTTCTCCTGCCTTTTTTAATATTTGGGTCTAGAGACTTTACATGTTAATTTTGATGCTAAAGATAGAATTAAGCCAATTAATGTTGATTTAAAAAAAAAAAACATAAATCCACAAGAGCATCTCAAGAACTGTTTCCCGCTTACTGTAAGCGGCATTCCTTCAGAGGCAGCCCGGCCTGAGCGCGGACTGTGAGCAGGGCCCCTTGTGTGTGGAGACGGACTTATCACATGGTTAGCAGCTGGGTTACGTGGGGCCTCGTTAAATGAAGCAGCAGAGGCAACCACCTCCTGCCGACACGCACCGGAGGGACAGCACCTGCGTCTTCCAGTCTAGCTTGTCTTTCTTTCTTTGTTTTATGTCTCTCTCATTTTTCCGACTGTTTCTGACATTTTTTGACCTCACAGTACTTTTATTATTATTTTTATTGCTACTATAACAATGATAACTTAAGGGTCTGATTTATACGATGGCAACTTAGCCAAGGGGGAGATTAAGGCAGACCCGAAAAAGCATGCCGTAAATGTTTGAATCCATCAGCCTTTCATTTTTATTAAGTGGGAAACTTCTGTTTTGACACACATGAGTTTGGAGGTGCTGAGTGGCTGCAGGGCAGTGTCTGCTGGGCGGGCGGCCCCGGGTCCCTGAGGCCGTCCCGCACGACGCTGCTCACAGCACTTCCTTGTTCACTCACCTCCTCGTTCTCTCCTGGAGCACTCGGGAGGCATTGCTTTGTTTCTCTTTCTTCCTGAAGTTAAGTATGATTTTCAGAACGATGAAAAAGCCACAAATTGTGGGCAGAGTTCCTTCACTGTGGTGACTTTGACGTGTCACTGTCTTGTTTGGGAGGGGCCAGGCCTTGTGCACCCCCAGCAGAGCCAGCCCTCCCGGGGGGCATGGGAAATGGCCGTGGGGGGCGCCCAGCCCCTGGTGCGCCCATCCTCCCCCCATGCCCTCACCCTCCCTGTGCCCCCACCTCCCCCCACCCTGGTGCGCCCATCCCCCTCCATCCCCCATGTGCGCCCATCCCCCCAATGCGCCCATCCCCCCCGCCATGCCCCCAGCCTCCCATGCGCCCATCCCCCTAGAACAGGGCTGGTCTGACCTGAAATTGTTGTAAATGTAAATTGGACACAAAATTCCCAAGGGCAAAAAGCAGAACATAAAATATCTCAAAAACTGTTTATATGAATTGCAAGTCAAGATAATAATGCTTTGGATATATTAGATTAAGTAATATATTATTGCGTGTGAAAGTCCCTCAATCATGTCCGACTCTTTGCTTCCCCATGGACTGTAGCCTGACAGCCTCCTCTGTATGGATGTGACATTTGGACCATAAAGAAGGCTGAGTGCGAAAGAATTGATGCTTTTGAACTGTGGTGTTGGAGAAGACTCTTGAGAGTCCCTTGGACTGCAAGGAGATCCAACCAGTCCACCCTAAAGGAAATCAACCCTGAATACTCATTGGAAGGACTGATGCTGAAGCTGAAACTCCAATACTAAGGCCACCTGATAGAAAGAACTGACTCATTGAAAAAGACCCTGATGCTGGGAAAGATTGAAGGGGAGGGGAAGGGGACAACAGAGGATGAGATGGGTGGATGGCATCACTGACTCAATGGACATGAGTTTGAGCAAAGTCCAGAAGATGGTGAAGGACAGGGAAGCCTGACATGCTACAGTTCATGGGGTCTCAAAGACCTGGACATGACTTAGCTAAACAACTACCATATGTTATTAGAAATCATTTCCCCTATTTCTCTGTTTTTACTGATGCTTTGAAACGTTTAGAGACCTCGGTGGGGACACTGCATCTCTGGCACACAGGGCCGTCCCGAGACCTCGTGGTCACCCGTCTGTCAGCAGCACGTGCCCTGAGTCCAGGCCTGGGGGCATCACAGGGCCCTGTGCCCGTGTCCCCTGTGGGCACCGTCGTCTGGTGACAGTGGGCTCTTCTCTAGAATATGATATCTCCCGAATGAGGTGTTACCACATTGTTCAAACTTGAGACGAAGCATCTCGGACTGTCCTTTTCCTGTGCTGTGCTTCAGGAGTAAGACAGTCCCGTCAAACATCGCCAGGGCATGCGGTTGCCATGGTCACGGTTAAATGCCTCTCTTCAAGGAGTGAGGCCTAATGATGCAGCCTGTTACATCCCAGAAAGTATCAGGACTTTCATCTGATTAAATTGTTTTTCTTGTTACTTGTTAGAATTTCCTTTAACCAAGCATCTCTATAGATCTTTTTTTAATTCTTTTATATACTTCATGCTGAAGATTTATTACAAGTACAAATAAAAACATGTTTCTAATCCTGTTTTCCAACGATAAACCATCTGGATTTGTTATGGCTGAAGAACTTCATGAATTGCATTCCTAACCCTGTTTGGCTCATATCAGTCTCTGATGAAAAATAATAAGTCAACTTCTTAGGATTTGGGGATATTCTTGGGGCTTTGCAGCACTTTTTTATTTTGATCCTTGCCTTGTTTATGCTGCAATACATATTATCTCTGTATCAAAGCTACTCTGGAAAGCTCTTTCTTTCTGCGTGTTTTCTGAATGGTGATGCTTAAAGTCTTTAAACATCATTTTAAAGATAATCACACCATTTTAATCTGTGAGTTGCCACGATCCGTTATTCAGATCTGAAAGCGTAACTGTGACGGGGCAGAGAAGGACACTGGTTTGTTTCACGTACAATGAGAGGAAACCAAGCTGCCCTGTGGTCGGTCACATCCTAAAGCAATAGGAGCCCGGTCCCGCAGAGGCACTGTGGCGTGCTTTTATTCTGTCCTGCAGCGGAGGTGGCAGAGGGTCCCGGTCCCCGGACACAAAGATGGCGTCCGGATCCAGAGGCGCCTCTCCACCCGCCCGCCGCCCTCTCGGTTCCAGACTTTGCTCTGCACGTCACCTCCTCTGAGCATCCCCCGCCCGCCTCTCCCTCTTCTGGACCAATGCTGGTCCCCAGGCCAGGCACTCCTGAGGTCACACAGACGCTGGGCATCCTTAGGCCGCGGAGGTCGGGGAGATCTGTGAAAACCTGCAAAGGAGCTTTTCTAGTCTGCTTCATATCATTATGCTTGGATTTTTTTTTTAATTGGTAAACATAAATAGCCCACCTGTAACATGCAAAACATAAATTCCATCACAGCAGGTTGAACTTCTGAATATTTCACTGATGTCAAGGCCCTGACTAATGTTGAGAGGTTTTTGTGGTTTCTGTTTTTTTAAGACCAGTCCATCCGGCCTGACCACCTACCTAATTATCACAAATCCAGGCTGACCAGAGACCCTGGGGAAGAGGTTTGACCACATGTTACCATCTTGCCTGTCACTAAGCACCAGGGCCTGATAACCTCTTAGTGTGTGTGTGCAGCGCAGTGACATGACCGAGCAAGCTGCATTGTCACACCACTTGTACTAACGTTTTCACATTACTCTTTTGCGTGTTTTCAGTGGTAATAGAATTGCTGCCTCTTAAGAGGCCAAAACTGAATTTATCCCAGCGGGACTGCCACCACCTGTGAGAGACCATGGTGCTTCTTGAGGACGGACACGCTGGCTCCACACGGCGTGCCCTTCATCTCGGACCTGGTTGCGGACTTTGTGTTCTAAACCGTACGGAGGCTGTGCCCTCCTTTTGGGTCATTTGGACTCAGGGCTCCTGACCTCGGCGTTTAGCTCTCACTGATGTCTGGCAGGTCAGGCGCAAGGGTGTGGTGGAGAGGGGGCTCCCTGGGGATGCACACAGGCCCCCCAAAACGTCAGGGTCCAGTGCGGCTGCCCCATATGGCCTCAGCGGCCAGCCTTCCAGCAAGAGGGGCTGCTGGGGAGGCTGCGTGAGCAGCCCCGGTCCCGGCCCAGCGAGGCCAGCGTCCTCACCACCCCGCCCTCCGCTTTCCAAGGGGGGCCGTAGCCCCTCCTCTGCAGGGCTGTCCTGTGAATGAGGTGAGCGGGGGCATGTGCTTGGCGGCTGGCATGGGGTGCGCAAAGGCCAGTAAGGTTGTTTTATAAATATTTCACTCCATTTTGATCCACATTGCAATTTTGCCTGCATTCATGGCCTCCTAGCAATTCCTAATATCTCTCTTTGCCAGACAGAGTTCGCATCTGCGAGTCTGGGACTCAGACGTTCGGCCACAAGCCCATCTTCCCGTGGGTGGTGCCGCCTGACTTCGTGACAGTCCGCTTGCTCTAGATTCAGGTTTTATTGGTCCTGACACAGACCTTGAAGGAGATTATTACAAGATTAGGGCTTGGAGCATTCTTCAGCCGCTGGTGAGGTAAAAACTGCCTCCTTGTCCAGCTCAGGATAACGAAGCGTGAACTGATCCTGACTGTGCCTGGTTCTGTGCATCCAGAAACAGCTCCAATAGGGTTCCATTGAGTTAACTTCACTCGTAATAAGATCGGCTGTATTTCAGGCCTGCAGCCCTGGGGCCTTCTGATCCAAGCACAACAGCCTGTGCTGTGCCGCCTGTTGCCCTTGGCAGCGAGGGGTGGGGATGGGCTCGCGTTTGAAGTTGGCCCCCTCCACCCCCTCATCAATATTTCAGGACAGCTGGGATTCTCTGAAAATCAACTTTTGCCAAAAAAAAAAAAAAATTGGTTTGAGAGGATTGTGCTACTTCTAAATTATTATTCCTACAATACTATAAAATTGTAAAAGGCTCCATAAACCATTAAGAGTATTGGAAGCTGGTGACTCATCTTTCAGGGCTGAGTGTGGGGGAGAGGCCGCTGTGGCCAGCAGGTCCGTTCCGGGGACTTCCATGGCAGGCTGTGTTCCCCGAGCTGGTGGAGTGGCCACGTCTCACACGGTGGCCCCAGGCTGGGGACAGCAGGGAACGGGGGATGGGGCTGCTCGGACACCGCAGAGGGACCTGGAAGGGCAGCTCCCCCCTGGGGCCCCGGCGCCGTGAGGGTCCCCTGAACACACCCTGCTGCAGCGGGGTGTCCGCACCCCCCACAGAGCTGGGCTTCCCACCCGGGGCCAGGCTGCCAAGTCTGGGGGTCTGCCTGCGCCGGTAGGCGTGTCTGAGAGAGAAGCCCTCTTCCCGCACGTGGTTCCTTAGATGCAGGGCATGGGAGTAAGATCTGAAGGAAGGAAAGCTGGTTTAGTTTTTAAAACCTGAAATGTGGTCTCTCGATTGGATGGTTTTAAATTATACACGAAGCACATGCTGCCGCGTCATCACACGTGCAGGACATCTGACCGCCACGTGGACGTGGACTGGTGAGTCTCGGGGTGCATTCATGGACTGAAATCTCGGGGTCCCATTCATGGACTGGTAAATCTTGGGGTCCCATTCATGGACTGGTAAAACTCGGGGTGCCAGCTAGCACCCCAGTGAGAAAGGAGTGTGCCCCCCACATGGAATAAGGCAGGACAGCAGGGTGGGTCCTTGCTGGGCCTCCCGTCGCTCAGGTGCTGCAGCTGCTGTGGTGACGTGTGACGGGCGGCCTGGGCAAGTGACTCCCGGCCGAGCTGGCCCTCACAGGAGAGGACGCGGCAGAGAGATGGGAGGCTGCCCGCTGCTGCGTCCAGCAGGAGGGTGGAGAGCCGTCTCAGCCCCATGGGCTGCAGACAGGAGGCAGGCCAGGCGCTCTCGGGGAGATGGCTCAGCTCCTGGTTCCCTGGGGGGTGGTGCTGAGTGTTACCCAAGATCGGGGTTGGGGGCCACGGGCCTTTCTGCCCCACCCCAAGCCAGTGCAGACGCCCCCAGGGAGCTTGGGACTGGAGGCAGATATGGCCGCTGTGGGTCTCGTCCATGTGTTCCCCAGGCTGAGTACTGACACCGGACCCTCACGAGACCCCCGGGCCACCCTGGATCCCCTCCTCATCATACGGACAGGACCCTGGGCCCCCGAGGGGAAGGGACTCGCCCAGGGCCGCACATCCCAGGGGGCAGGAGCGATTATTTAGAAACAAAGCTCTTTCTCCTGTCCTCAGAGGCAGGCCCCAGAAAGTCCCTTTCCGCCCGTGTCAGCCGCCCTCTCCTTCTCTGGGTCTGTCAGGCTCTGCAGGGGCGGGCAGTGTGCGGCTCGGCCCTTTGGAGAGAAGGTCCTCAGGAGTGGACCTCGGAGCTGGAGTCAGCAGGGCAGAGGCTCCAGTCAGCCTGGCCCCCATGACCCAGTGAAGCCTCTTCCCTCTGTTGCCTCGGGGGGCGCGGGACCAGCTGCCTGTGCTGGCCCTGACAGCAGCTCTTCCGTGGGGCAGGGGCATCTCCAGGACACCTGCCACCACATGACACCGTCCCCACAGACTGGACAGCACCCCCAGGGGTGCCAAGTGCCCCGTCTCTCCTGAAGTTGTGGCCGGGTCCCAGGTTCCTTCCCAATCCTGGGCTTCCCAGATAGCTCCTGGCTCATCAGGCCCCCTCAGAAGGTCTCGGGGAAAGAGGGTCCGGCCCACAGACAGGCAGACGCGCCCAGAGGCAGCTCCAGAGCAGTGCTCGGCCAGGATGAGGGGGCGTGGGGGTCGCGGTGTGGGGAGGGGGCCTGGGGCAAGGGGGTTTGGGTGGGGAGGGGGCCTGGGTCGGGAGGGGGCGTGGGACCACAGTGTGGGGAGGGGGTCTGGGTGGGGAGGCCAGTGTGGGGGCTGCAGTGTGACGAGGGGTCTGGGAGGGGTCCTGGGTGGGGAGGGGGCGTGGAAGCTGCAGTGTGGGGAGGGGGCCTGGGTGGGGAGGATGTCTGATGAGGAGGGGGTGGGATCTGGGTGGGGAGGGGGCCACAGTTTGGGGAGGGGCGCTGATCGGGGGATACCTCGCCTGAGGTTTCCCGTCACTGGCATCACACGTCTGGACTGAAGGGCTCTGGGCCGAGGCTGCCAGGGATGCCGGGCAGAGGAGGCCCGCCTGGCCGTGAGCGGTGCCACCTGGTCAGGGAGCAGCCTGGGCGGCCGTGGCAGCCCCACCAGGAGGGCCAGGCCTCTGAAGGGCCAGGCTGCAGAAGGAAACCTGAACTGGGAGGGCAGGGGGTGCTGGGTTGGCAAAACACTCTCAGGCGTTTTCTGCCTCAAAGGAAGAAAGGAACGAGAGCATCTGAGAGGCCAGGCCCTGCAGCGGCGCGGGTGCAGGCCTGGCCCACACCGGTCCGGCCGCGGCCGTGTGCCCGGGGCTAAAGTGCGGACGTCAGCAGGCTTTTTCCTGGCTGGCAGGAAGGGAAAGTTCCCTCCAGTGACAGACAGAAGTAATGGATCTGGGGCGCGCCACGGCCTTGGGAGGTTATGGTGAAAATTAATGGAGGCCATGTTTACTAATGTTGCTCTAATCCTGCAGTTTTGGGGGCATTGGGCTGAGTTTCTGCTTTATGGCATGTTTTACAAACTAACCTATTTGAGATGCTGGAACAGCCGGGCTTCAGTGAGTTCCAGGTCAGGAAGCGTGCCCCTCCCCTTGGAATCCAGCGCCCTGGCCACTGGGTGCTGGCCGCCCAGCCCTGCCCGCTGCCCCGGGGCCTGCGCGGCTGCCCATTTATCTTCCAGGTGTTACAATCGCGGGCCGCGGCCACTGCTCCATCACGCTAAACGGGCAATTATCTACCTTGTCACTTCTGCCTCTGCTCTTTTGACCCGGGGGTCACAGAGGCCCGGCTGTAACTGAATCCAGCAGAACTATTCCCTAACCTGTCATATAAATAGTCGTCCTGGCAAGATGGGGCCCACGGGGGCTTTTCGGGAGGTGTTGAGAAGGCCAGTCTAACTTGAGCCTTTATTCGCTCTGCAAGGAATGCAGCACTCTTTTGGCACTCTATCAAAATAAAACAAAGTTCCATTTTTCAGCTTCTTTTTTTAAAGCGTGCGCCCCTGAGCTCACAAATGCTTCTTTGTGGCCCTCTTTATTGAAATTTCCATTCAGCTCTTCCATCTGTTAGCTGTGTTTACCACTATTTCTAGGGAAAGAATTCAGCATTTCACCTTTATTTGGGGTGTAAGGTCATAAAACTGTCTGGATTATTTCAGCTATATTTATACCAAACTTAATATTGCTTCTTTAACAGGTTTAAAGCTTTTAACTCCCAGGTTCATTATTCACGGTCAGCTGCCTGAAGAGACCAGTCGTGTTTTAAATGAGGAAGGCATTTTGCACCCTCTTGTCTGTGCTCCCCGCTCCCCGAGAGCGTGCTCGCTGTGACCTCCACCCAGGGCACCTCCAACTCTGCTCCAGGGCCCCCTCCACTCAGGGCTGCCCACAGCGTGCCACGTTCCGGGAGCACACACTTGCTCCCTGAGTTCCCGTTTTGTAGAAATAGTCATGTTACTGTGGCCTTAGAAAAGGCCCAAGACTGTGGGTCTAATGTCCACTGGTGAGGTGAGGTTTCCAGGGCAGAGCTGACCCATGTGCGTATCGGTGGGTGTGCATGTGTGTGTCTGTGCACGTGTGCATGTGTGTGTCTGTGCACGTGTGCTTGTGTGTGTATGTGTAGATGTGCGTATGTGTGTATGTAAATTTCCCAAAACTTGGCAACTTCAGTTTTCAGCAGTAAGTTTGGAGCTGTGTCAAAAAGACATATAGAAATAAAATAAAAATGCACACAGGTGATTTTTCCGTCTAAATTGCCACATTGCTATTTTTGATATTTCCCCGTTTCCCCTGCAGCCAGGGCTGCAGGAAGCAGGTGGAGAGGTGGGCAGACAGCAGGCCATCAGAGTCCTACACTGTTAGCCCAGGACATTCTGATCTCACTTCTGCCTTCACGTAGGAGTGGAGCCGGCTGTGCAGATGCGCCATGAGGGACGGGGTTGTAGGCAGTGACACAGGCCCCGGTGGGCGCTCACAGTGGGGGTGTAGGCAGACATGGGGCCTGGTGGGCGCTCACGGGGGGTGTGGGCGGTGACACAGGCCCTGGTGGGCGCTCATGGAGGGGGTGTGCACAGACACGGGCCCTGGCGGGCACTTACGGGGGGTGTGGGCAGACATAGGCCCTGGTGGGTGCTCATGGGGGTGGTGTGGGCAGACACGGGCCCTGGTGGGCACTCACGGGGGGTCTGGGCAGACAGGGGGCCTGGTGGGCACTCACCAGTGATGGGCTTTGTTACCATCAGGCTGCCTGGTGAGGGTGGCCCGACTCGGTGTCTCAGCGCTGCTTCACACGGTGGTCGTCTGATACCTGCCCGGGGACCGCCTGCTCATGTTCTGTGTGGCTGCTTCCCCTAGTCCCCGACCCGCGAGTCTTTGCTGAAGAACAGCATCTATCTTCATCCTTTCCTGGATCATTTCCTGTGATAACAGGGTCCCGGATGAGGGGAGGGGAGGTGGAAGTTGAGTCTCCACGTAGAGAAGAACCAGAGTGACGCTCGGGGCACTTAGGTCAGCGCAGCCTGTGACCCGTCCGTCAGAGCTGGAGCCCGAGACCTAGCTGACTCCGGGGACAGCACGGCCACAGGCCGCTTCCAAGAGCCAGGATCGAGACTGCTTGGCACCCCGCGGGCCGAGAGGCCCCATGCCTGCAGTGGCACCTCAGACCTCAGTGGGCATCCACCTGTTGTAACGAAAGGGGCTTAAAGAAGGGCTGCCACTGCCCTGTGACTTCGAGACTCAGGAAACAGAGCAGTGGTGCTTCTCCGTGGCCTCCCGTGACCGTGTCTTCCCCGTGGCCTCCCGTAACCGTGTCTTGTTGGTCCTGACAAGTTGTCGAGTCCAGGCTGTGCCTAGTGGTCAGTTCACAGTGGGATGAAGCTTCTGGGCCTCTCTGTCCGGCCGTCTGCCTCCCCACCTGCCCTGCTGTCCGAGGACCGAGTCGGCACAGAGGCCCGTGCGCATCTGGGGAGGGAGGTGGGGAAGCACAGGCTGCGCCCCACAGCAGAGCCAGCCGCCTGGTCCCCCAGCCTCCCAGCACTTCACGATAAAGACGGAAGGGCTTCCCTGGTGGCACTAGTGGTAAAGAGCCCGCCTGCCAGTGCAGGAGACACAGAAGTCGCAGGTTCAGCCCCTGAGTCGGGAAGACCCCCTGGAGGGAGGAGCGGCAGCCCACTCCTGTACTCTTGCCTGGAGAATCCCATGGACAGAGGAGCCTGGCAGGCTACAGTCCATGGGGTCACACAGCATCAGACACGACTGAAGTAACTTAACATGTACACATAAAAACAGAAAAGAGTAAAATTCGCTTTAGAAAGTTGAAAAACTTTGAAGAGAAAAATGCCAACACTTAGAAACAACCATCTATCTTTGAAAACTGTATCAGAGCATCTCTGTCTCCTGGAGACGCCTTGACTCGTCAGCAACATGAGTTTCTAGAGGAAGCACTAACGGGCTGTTCTGTCCTCTCATCCCGGGCCACAGGCCGCTGCCTCCCTGTCCCTGGTTCCTGCACTGCAGGGCATCTGGCCGGTCCTGGGGACCCCGTGTGCACCGGTGTCACGTGGCCGGCCCTGGGAGAGGGGGGCCGTGTGCACTGGCCTCACATGGCCGGTCCTGCAGGGGGCCCTCCCGTGTGCACTGGCGTCACGTGGCCGGCCCTGGGGGAGGGGGGCCGTGTGCGCTGGCCTCACGTGGCCGGTCCTGCAGGGGGGCCCCCATGTGCACTGGCATCATGTGGCCAGCCCTGGGTGTGTATGCCGGCATCACGTGGCCAGTCTGGGGAGGGGGCCCGTGTGTGCCGGCGTCACGTGGCCGGCCCTGGGGGAGGGGGGCCGTGTGCACCAGCGTCACGTGGCCGGCCCTGGGGGAGGGGGGCCGTGTGCACCAGTGTCACGTGGCCGGCCCTGGGGGAGGGGGGCCGTATGCACCAGCGTCATGTGGCCGGCCCTGGGGGAGGGGGCTGTGTGCACCAGCGTCACGTGGCCGGCCCTGGGGAAGGGGGGCCGTGTGCACCAGCGTCATGTGGCCGGCCCTGGGGGAGGGGGGCTGTGTGCGCTGACGTCATGTTGCCAGCCCTAGGGGAGGGGGCCATGTGTACTGGCATCACGTGGCCAGTCCTGGTGTGTGAGCTGCCGTCACCTGGCCGGTCCGGGGTGGGTGGCAGCCTGGGGAGGGGGCCCGTGTGTGCCGGCATCACGTGGCCAGTCCTGAGGGAGGGGGCCATGTGCACCAGCGTCACGTGGCCGGCCCTGGGGGAGGGGGCCGTGTGCACCAGCGTCATGTGGCCGGCCCTGGGTATGTGAGCCACCGTCACCTGGCCGGTCCGGGGTGGGTGGCAGCCTGGGGAGGGGGGCCCGTGTGCGCCGGCGTCACGTGGCCGGTCCTGAGGGAGGGGGCCGTGTGCACCAGCATCATGTGGCCAGCCCTGGGGGAGGGGGGTGTGTGCGCTGACGTCACGTTGCCAGCCCTGGGGGAGGGGACATGTGTACTGGCATCACGTGGCCGGTCCTGGGTGTGTGAGCCGCCGTCACCTGGCCGGTCCGGGGTGGGTGGCAGCCTGGGGAGGGGGGCCCGTGTGCGCCGGCGTCACGTGGCCGGCCCTGGGGGAGGGGGGCTGTGTGTGCTGGCGTCACGTGGCCAGTCCTGGGGGAGGGGGCCGTGTGCACCAGCGTCACGTGGCCGGCCCTGGGGGAGGGGGGCCGTGTGCACTGGCGTCATGTGGCCGGCCCTGGGGGAGGGGGGCTGTGTGCGCTGACGTCATGTGGCCAACCCTGGGGGAGGGGCCATGTGTACTGGCATCACGTGGCCAGTCCTGGGTGTGTGAGCCGCCGTCACCTGGCCGGTCCGGGGTGGGTGGCAGCCTGGGGAGGGGGGCCCGTGTGCGCCGGCGTCACGTGGCCGGTCCTGAGGGCTCCTGTGCACTGGCGTCTCCCGGCGGGGTTGCAGCGTGTGCATGTGCATGTCAGCAGAGTTCACCACCTCTCCTGATGGCGTGGGTCCCTGAGCTACTTTATTTATTTCCGTAATCACAGTGCGTGTTACAGACATTAATGAAGTAGTTGTCTCCAGAAGACCTGTCCTTGGGAAGAAGCCAGAGACGGATGGCCTCCGAATGGACATCCCCAGGACAGGCAGCCACCTGTCTGCTTCCTGAAACGCCATGCCCCTGACCCGGGCCCTGCCTTCAGCTGTGACGCCAGGGTCCCTGCCCGCGGTGGGGGACACGGAGGGCCTCCCTCGGCTCTAGAACTCTGCATGTGTGTGATCCTGTCTCAGCAGCTGGTGAAGATGTCTGTGGTAATTACGCAGGAACACCCACTTCTTCATAAGCACAAAGGCAGGCTTTGGAAGAAGCGTTTCCCTTTTCAGCCTGGGTCAAGTGCTTTCTGCCCTGATGGGAGTTGCTGGGCTTCCTGAACTGACTTGCAGCACGTGTGTTTTCAGTGTGAGCCGCCGGCCGAAACACCTTTGCTAGACTTCTGGGGCAGCAGCAGGACAGTGTGTGTTCCCGCCCGTGTGTGTCTGTGTCTGCACATTTGCACACAGTCGTCATGGGGACATGCTGATGGGCCCTAATCCGCTTTAACAGCCTGGTGAGAGACGGCATTGTGCCTAGTGTGGCAGCGTCTGAAAGTGCTCTGCAGCCACCAAGGGACCGCCCTCGTAACTCTGGCGCGCCTGCCCCTCCACCTCGTGGGATCTAGCCCGTTATCTCACGTGGGCTCGTCACCCGGCGGCGTCCTTGTCGGCGGAAAGCCCTCGTGACAGACGCTGAGCACCAGGGACGTGAGGGGAGGGGTGCACTGTGACGCCCGAGCGAAGAGGCACGCGCCCAACGGACAGCCTCTCTCCACCCCAGACGACACACGGCGCTGGATTCCTCAGCTCTGTGAGCGCAGCGCAGAGCCTGGGAAGCCACATGCTCCTGTCTGTGACTCACGTATTTATAAGGCCTCACCTCCGATGTATCCATTTGGAAATTTTGCAGGAAACAGTCATGGCCGTGACTTTGTCCTCTCAGGAGTTCCTTTTGTTAATCTGTATGTTCTTCTAGTGTTGTTTTTTGAGTCATTGTAGGCATTTCTGTGCTTTAAATTGAAGCCACTATTCAAAACAGTCTCATTTCTATTCTTCGTAAACATATCATGTCCAATGGGTTGAGCTTTTGACCTGATCATAACTATTTGAACTCTTAGATACAGATAAACTGTTTGTGGATTTGAAACTTCGTAAGAACCACCTGCACCCTCTTATGTTAAAATCTAAATCCATTACAAGGAGACTAAACTCTTGACACTTTTGGAATAAGATGTAACTACCCCAATGAAATTTGTCTCCCGTACTCTATCAAGAGGAACTGCCCACTTAGAAATCACACATCAGGGACTTTCCTGTTGGTCCAGTGTCTAAGACTTCACACTCCCAGAGAAAGGGGCCCAGGTTCAATCCCTGGTCAGGGAACTAGATCCTGTGTTCCACAACTGGAAAAAAAAAAAAAAAAACACCACAAGTTCTGCAGCTAAAACCTGGAGCAGCTAAATAAATAAATATTAAAAAAAACCTCACACGTCATATATCGTGAGCTGAGACCTGGGCCAGCCCCCAGCGGCATGAGCTGCTGACCACAGGTTCTCAGTCCACATCTGACCGCCCGCCAGTGCAGGGTCACTCTCCTGCCGTGAAGCTGTGACATTGTCACCCAGCCAGCCGAGTGGCAGGCTCGGTCTTCATCTGTGTGACTGTACTTGTTGTGGTCTGGAGGCCCCCAGAAGCCTTCTGTGAGATGGTTTTAGTGCAAATAGGGAGGAGGGGACACAGAGGATGAGACGGTCGGATGGCATCACCAACTCGATGGACGTAAGTCTGAGTAAACTCTGGGAGATTGTGAAGGACAGGGAAGCCTGGCGTGCTGCAGTCCACGGGGTTGCAAAGAGTCGGACAGGACTGAGCAACTGAACCACGGCAACAAAAAAAGTGGCCCAAGCCCGGCTCTGCAGAGCCCTGAACGTTCTGAGCCACAGAAGGCCTTCAACCACCATCTCCTTAAACGCACGGAATTCTACCAGGAATCATTACTTCATTAGATGCTAAGACTGTCCAGGGGCCGCCATCACTGTTGAGGAAGTCCTTCGCTAACCCAGATAGCTTCTGTTTTCTCTCAAAGGTGCACTTACCTTGGACCTGAAACAGCAGATCCTCGGTGCTCTCTGTGTACAGTGCAGATCCTCGGTGCTCTCTGTGTACAGTGTCGAGTCCTTGCTGTGTTTCTCCCTGAGCTCCCTCTCCCAGAGGGCAGCTGAGCCCCGCCCTTGGGCATCATGCTCACGGGCAGGGGCCGTGGTTCTGCCGTTTGCCGAGAAGCCAGTGACGATCAGTGTTCTCCCGGGGTCTCTTTACCTTACGTTTTGCTCTGGAACGTGCATCTCAGCTTAAACAGGATGAATATCAAACAGAAACATAGAAGCAATTTTTTCAATAAAAACCCCTCTTCTAGAAACCAGTTGCTGACAAGCTGCATCTGCAGAGAAGTCGAGATGAAATAGAGAATATTTGCATCTTTTTATTTCCAGTTTTCTCTCCGGGATCACAATCATCTTTGGCTGGTTCTCCCCTCATCAGTCTTTCCCCACAGTCACCAGCCTGTTTTCAAAGTTCTTACAAATGAACCCGGTGCCGGACCGCCCTTCAGGACGTGGGCCTGGGTGACCTCACCCATAGGGGCGCCTCCTGGGACCCCCCGCGAGGCTGCTGTCCTGGCTCTCTTCTAGAGCTGCTGCATTTTGAGAGCTAAACATAATCTGAAAAGCGTTTATTAACCACCTCTGAGGACACAGTCCCAGTGCTCACACACTGAGATCCTTTGAAGGCCTCTTCAGTATCGGAAAGGCGTCTTCTCTTATTGCCCCGAAGATGCAAAAGGTTTTCTCTCTGGTGGTGAAATGAAAGACCTGGGGGAAGTTATCCGCCAGACCTGCTCTGCATACCCTCAGATGCCCCCCACGTGTGAGGACGGGATTCCACTCTTTCCCCCACTTATCCCTTCCCACCCTACCCTCAGGGATTAAAGAGAGAGAGAGAGAGGGGGTGTTGGCTTTGGCCGGGATCTTCAGGTTGATGTCCTTGTCCGCTTTATTTGCTTTGGAGCAGTGACTGACAGCCGCTGAGACACCGGAGCAGAGCTCGCCACGGGCCGCGCCCGCCCTCTCCTGGTTGGGTGGTCTGCCCTCGGAGGACCACAGGCTGTGCCGGGGGTCAGGGGACCGACCGCTCTTTGCTCATCGCCCGCTTCTTTCCAGTGCTCCCCATTTTCTCAAGACTGGTTGCCTCCTGGTTATATGTTCACGCCCCCAGATAGGGCTTCTCCTTCTCCTTTTCTTGAACATCGGCAGTACTGAGAGCTCATGCTGGACCCATGGGCGCTGCTGATGCAGGATGCGCTGCTGGCTGGATGACCGACAGGCTCCTTCAGGCCATTTCTGTGTCTCCGCTGTGGGACTTGAGCCCATCCATTAACACCATGTATTGTCTCCTCTCGGGTGAGAGACCATAGTGCTGCTGATCTACTCCGAGTTCATTGCGAGGGTCAGGCGACAGAGCGTGTGGGTGTTTACCAAGCCTGTGTCACTGTAACTGGGGCCCCTGGGCCTCAGACACTGGGCGAGTGGCCTCCTTAGTGCTGGTTAATGGCAGCTGCCCCCTGTTGACCTCCTTCTACGGCCGGCCATTGTTACAGGCCCTTTACACTCATTTTCTCATTTGTTTGTTGAAAGCCTGCAGAAGAGGCTTTGTTGCCCTCGTATTACAGCTGAAGAGCTTGCCCGACATCCTGAACATGAGACAGCAGAGCTGGAGTCCTGCCCGGTCTGTCCATGCCAGGGCCCCTTACTGTGCCTGGGGAGGAAGAGGTGCCGTGCTCTCCATGGGGTGTGGGGTCTGACTCTCTGGCAGCTGAAGGGTCTACTGTAACCCTGTTTTCAGGCTTAGATGTCTGAGCTCCAAAAGAAGCAAGTGTTTGCCTGCCGGCGGGCAGGTGTCTCAGCACAGAAGGTATAAGCCGTCAGTGAGTTTCAAAAGCAGCTGTGCCTTATAAACCTCTTGTTTATATGGGCTTCTCTGGTGGCTCAAACAGTTAAGAATCCGCCTGCAATGCAGGAGACTTGGGTTCAATCCCTGGGTTGGGAAGATCCCCTGGAGAAGGGAACAGCTACCCACTCCAGTGTTCTTGCCTGGGGAATTCCGTGGACAGGGGAGCCTGGCTACAGTCCACGGGGTCACAAGAGTCGGACACGACTAAGCAACTAACACTTTCGCTTATATGATTTCAGTGTGTTTTACTTACATCTCTCGTGAACCAATGAAGAATGTAAGTCAGAGTCCAATGCTGCAAGCTCTTTCTTCTTCCTTTATTGCTGTGGCAGCTTTATTTCTTAAAGGATCATCATTTAAAAATTTTTTTCAGAATAATTCCTTGGGTGCTTCTGGTGAAGTGATCTTCTCCCCTCAGTAAGAAGACATTCTGGACGCTTCTGATGAGTTGACTCCTTCTTACTTTCCCTTTCCGGGTGTAAGTTCCGCTTCCCTGATCCGTGGCTGGCTCTCAAGGCAGGAAGGCGAGTTTGACTTCATAAAACGACAGCTAACATTTGTTCAGCGTCTGCCGTTTACAAAGCAGGCACTGTTCACTGCATTGTCTCAGCCCCAGAGCTGGTCACCGTCCGACGGCTCGCGCCCGGACGCGGGAGCTGCCATCTGGAGTGCCCCGGGCTGAGCTGACGCGGGCAGAGGCACCGGTCACTGGCTTTGCTGCACATCAGCGCCTCCCCAGCTCCCTGGCGCCCCACTCAGCTTCCGACCTGACCTCACCATGGCCATCAATGAGCGTGTGCGTGTGAGAGCGTGTGAGTGTGAGATGAGAGGGAGCTGCGGTGTGCCCGCTGTGAGTCAGAGGTGTCTAAGCCAGTGTCCAAGCCGGTGTCCGCAGACAGCCCTTCCGGGATATCTGTGAGTCTCCCAAAACCTTGGGCCAAAGTGTGCCCCATGCAGACTTACACATGCATGCTTTTCGGAGAAGAAGGCATCTTCCTCATTTTTCATCACATCCTCAGAGGGGTTCATGACCCCAATAAAGCCAATAATCACTGCTTTTAAAAATGAAACAGCCCTAAATCTTAAGATTTTATTTACCATTCATAACAAGAGATAGAAATCATCAGAAGGTTAGGCTTAACCTCTGTGTTACCTACAGGGTATCAACATTTCATGTCTGAGCTAATTGAATTTGGTTTGTTAGAGCTTAAAACTAATGAGCTTGACACTTGGGTTTCAACCTTCCAATTGGCGAACTCTCAGCTCGGTCCTGGGGCCGTGGATTTCACTGAGTTCACCAGGCATCTTGAAAATGCCTGTGATGGGTGTAAATGCCAGGGAGTTACAGTGTATCCATCCGCAGTTGCCTGAAGCAGAAGGTTCCAAGATGAGCACCCACGTTGACGTTCTGTAATATTTTATTGGTCATACGTAATCGACAGGCCACCTTGTACCTTTGCTAGAGTGATCCTTCCAATTAAATTCTTTAGAAGCAAATGATGAAATGTCATCCTTGCCCTGCTGCACGTCTTATTAATTACACTATCATTCTAAATATTTACCATGTGTTCTTTCAAATATTTGTAGGTATAATGGAAAGCATGTCTGTGACAGTATGTGCCTCGCTAAATCGACATTAGGCATTCCGTGTTTACATACTCACATACGGTCAATGGCTCACGTTACCTAGTAAAGCTTTCTGTTTCCCGATTTAAAAGATAGTGAAAGGATGAAGTCCTGAAATGTTTATTTTTTACCCCAGGGTCTTACTGCTTCATGGAGTCACACACAAACAGGCTGCATACTTATTTTAACACCCCCAAACCCACGCTGAAGCTTCATTGGGAAACTAAGGTCTGGTCAGCTGAGGTCGCGCCCGACACTTGGCGTGGCCGGTGTGGCCGCCGGTGACCTCTGTCCCAGGGAGGCGCGCGGAACGCAAACACGGTTTCTGCAGCAGCTCAGAGCCGGGATTAACTTGGATCAGCTCGTCTTCTGCTTTTAATGAAATTCCGTCCCTTGTATTTTTGTGTTTGGAGGAGAGTCCAAGCTGTCTCATGCTCACTTAGTCGGGCCGTGCCCTCGGGCCGTCGCAGGCTTCCCTGACCTCTGGGGGCGGGGGGGGGGGGGGGGATGGGGGCACGAAGCATTCCTGAGAAACTGGAGCGCGGCAGCCCCCAGAGAGTTCGCAGAGAAACTCGCTCCAGACTCGCTGCCAGACACTCGAGTCCCCTTTCAGCACTTGCCTGACGTCTCTGTCAGCCCGTCTGGCTCCTCCGGGAGGTCAGTCTGGGGGCTGGGAGAGGTGGCCGCCCCCCGAGGCCAGGGGCCTGGACGGGCCATCGGTCTCCGCCGTCTGACATCCGTCCACGGAGGCGGGAGGAGCGTGGGGAAGCAGGGCTGCAGTCTCCCAGTCGTTGTCTTTTCTCTTAACCCTCAATTTAAATTAGGTGAATTGGTGTTTTTATTCCTCAAATAATGAATTTACTGATTTGGGGTGGATGAAATTGAAGGGTTGTTGGACGTGGGTTTTTTTATAGGACCTCTGCGACTAATTATTTTGTAATGATATTAGCTATAGTACAAAGGATGTTTTCTCTTGTACATTTAATGAAATTTGGAGCAAGGGGGTTTGGGAAATATGTTTCTGGTTTTAAAATTATATTCTCTTTGTGGTTTACATTTCCTATATGATGGATTTCAGAGAAAGTGGGGAACAAGGGTACTCTATACTGTAAACAAACCGAGAAGCCACATTTCTTGGCTTGTCCATTGTTTTCCGTGAACTGAGTGCAGCTGAGTGTGCACGGCAGTGGCCGTGTGGGGAGAGTGCAGGTCCTGGCTGGACGGGACACCCACGTTGGATCCTCAGGAAAAATACTCCTGTTGGGGTCCTTCCTGACCACACCAGAGCTGGGCTGTGGCTGTGCCTGGTTTGGTCCAGGCAACGTTTAAATTTTTTTTTTTTTTAACTAGCATGTAAAATCAGTCTTTTTTTTTTTTTTAACAAAAGTATCAGTTTTTTGCATTTCAGATGTACAACTTCTGTTATATACCCAGAAGGCCTGGCAAGACTGATTCCCCATCCCATGTGGGAAACACCTTTGTCCCAGAAGTTTCCCGGCCCTTCCTCAAGGGAATATGCCCTGCAGGTCACCAGGGTGCCAACCCGGCCAGCCAGTGCCCCTGAAGTCACTGGAGGTGTGAACCTCTGGACTCTTTATCCAGTGCTGTGTTAAAAAGAGAGATCACTCTGCCAAGTAAAGTGCTCTGTTCACTGGAAAGCCCTTCCTAGCTTTTGTATAAAAGCAGATGCTTGACTATTACAGTCACGGCTTCACTGACCTGCCTTGTGCTTCTCAGGGTGCCTGGACAGACACCCTCCTCGTAGACGGACTGGGGCCCCGCACCAAAGCCGTCTCTCATCATCTGAAATGTCTCTTTGGACGGTTTCCTTATCACCAAAACCCAAAACAAATTTCCCAGCTCTCAAAAGTTCTGTGATCTTTATTGCTTTTCCATTTCCAGTGATTCAAGATGCAGTAGCTTGGGCTTCCCAAATTACCTGCCTTCTCTGCCAAAAAATTAATCACAGAATGAAGCACTTTGCTGTGCTCAGAGTGGGGTAGCTGTGTCTAGCAAACGTTCGGGTTCTGTGTGGAGAGCCCCTTCATAGAGACAGGATCCTTCAGATTAACACCCACCCCCATCCCCATCGTCTTCATAAAATGAAGCAAGTCTGGCCAGTCTGACCCCCGAGATGGAGGACAAGTGCCCGTGACGTCTGATATAATGAGAGGACCCAGCGGAGTCTGGGAGGACCCATCCCAGGGTCCAGGCTGGAGAGCGGGGAAGGAGGAGGGTCCCACGTTGATCCTGGGATGGGCCTCTCCGAGCCCCTCACATCCTGGCTGAGTCCCAGGCCAGCCTGTGGCTGGAGCTGCAGAGCCCAGGCCTCCCCCAGGCTGTGGTGGGTGCTGGGGGCTGGCTCGGGTGTTTTCAGGGAGCCGCTGACCAACCCTCAGCCCCTGCGGGCTCGCCCCGGACGGGGCGGCCTGGGTGGACTCTGGCCCCGGGCTGGGAAGCCTGCCCCTCCCTCCTTCCGCCACCATGACCTTCGCAAGGACACTCCCAGCCTTTTTTTGTTTTCTCCATCGGTAAAATAAGACAGTGAAGTTAACGTTCTTTCTGAGAAGCTCTAGGGAGATTCTTCTGATGGCTTCGTGGAAATGATGGCAGGTGGACATTTCTTGGGGCTCAACCTTGGTCCCCTTCTGGGCCTGCCTCTCCAGTTGGGGGGCTTCTCAGACCCGCCTTCCTACTCCGTGCCCGCCAGTTCTGCCCCAGCCTCACCTGGTCCCCCCGCTGCCCCAGGAGGAGAGCTGGAGCCGGGGAGCTCCTATGACAAAATAAACCGTGAAAGTTGGAGATGTTTAGACCAAGATACTTAGGACGATGCCACCGTGTGAAGATGGCATCAGATTTATCGTTACACGTACTTTAGAGCCCAGCGCCCCGGAGCACACTCTCCAGATAACTGCTCTGTCTTAAAGGCTTGTTTGTTTTAAGATTCATTTTGTTGAAACCTTCTAATCATGCCTCAGTTTAAGCTCTATTTATAGGCTTTTCTACTTCATTGAGAAATGTTGGAAAAACATCTGTTTTTCTATCAACAACTGTTGACAACTTGGGAATAGTATTACACCAGGGGACACACACAACAATGTCTGAAGCTGACTCTATAGAAGGAGTGAGTTCGAGCGCCCCCCAGATATCCGCTCGTGTAGCACAGATTTGTTTTCCTAAAATAGCAGAAACGCACATATAAGACAAACACACAAATCACCAGGATTTTTGCACTCTTTCAAAACTTAAATAGCCAACCTGCCTTGGTCAAGGACTCAGAAATTCTTAAGGATGGAAATGTTGAAACCACAGATTCCATTCTAAAACACGTCTTTAAGAAGAATGAGTGCTTTGAAGAATGCTGTGTTTTCATGTTAGGACTGATAACAGACTGGAATTATCACGTCGTATCTGGGAGATCATTACGGGTCACTGATCTCTTAGACGTTAGCCCAGGAAATTTTCTCCAATACTATCAGCATTTGCAGTAGCGGTAACATCTTGTGGATCACAAAGTGCTTTCAACAGATGCTCTGTTGGGAGCCGTAGACCCTGGAACGCGTGGGGAACCTGAGTAGGAAGTCGGTGACGTGTCTGACACGAGGAGCCCGGAGTCTAGGATTCTGTCTGTGTTCTTCCCACCACGTAACCTTGGCCTTCATGGCCCGTTTCCCTGTAACACTGTCCCTGGGGGGACGCATGGCGGTTCCAGGCCTTCACATCCCACCGTCTCCGGGCGGCGGGAGGGGCTCTCGGGGATGGGGGGGGGGGGTGCTCGCAGCACAGGCTCGGCTTGTGAAACTGACCGCCCCACCCATGACAAGGTGACAGCCGATTGCGGGAGGGATCCTCGGCCTCTGCGCCCGGCACCGCTGGGAGCCGGGGTGCCATTCTCACTCTTCCCTTCGTCCTTGCCCTCCACCTCCAGCAGCAGGAGGAGTTGGTATCAGTGGGGGCTGGCCCTGCTCCCCCCTGACCCCCCCGCAGCAGCGAGGCCACCACGAGACGGGGGTCTCTGCTGAAGTAGGTGGCAGCCCCCATGGGTGACACATTCCTCACAAGACGGGGGTCTCTGCTGAAGCAGGTTGCAGCCCCACAGGTGATACATTCCCAGCCAGGGGACACCACTCACACTTGGGAGCAAAGGCCCCAAACTGTGCCTCTGCTGAGGGTTCTAACCTAACACAGAGCCTGAGACGAAGGTGACTGGCACCATGAGATGCTGCTTCTGGCCCCTGGTGGGGGGATCTGTGCCAACCTGGCTGGGACATCACACTGCCCCGCAGTACTGGAGCCCTGCCCATCCACGCCCCTGCGAGAGCACGTGCTTGTGCCCCTTCCCATCCTGTGTGGCCTGGCGTCGGGCACTCAGAGGCTCGGGGCGGGGGTGGGGCAGCGGTCATTGCAGCCTACCCTCATCTCCGCCCACCCCAGGCTGGGGACTGCCCACGGCGGGACGCAGATTCCTCTCCCTGCTGGGGAGACGGGCTTCCTTGGAGGCAGTTCACTGAGGCTTCATCTCACTTGCGTGGTCTTCTCACTGGACTCTGAACGGAATTTCTTCTTTTTTTAACCACTGTGCCACCTGGGAAGCCCTGTTTTCCTTCGTTTTTGCTCTTGAGGCTTCATTGTGGCTGATGGGGGAAGGCAGGGTGGGAAGGACTCCTTGTCCACTGTCTAGTCGGGTGGCCTTGGTCAGGCAGCACCCCACGTGTGTCCCAAAGCTCTGCCCTCCTATCCCCTCGCCACATTGTCATTCCCTGTGCCTTTAGGAGGAGTGTAGCAGAAATGGGGACTGGAGAACCCGGGTGGATTGAGCAGCAAGTGTGACTGTCACACTGGCCCCTTTGCCAGAGCCTTGATGGGTGACTTCATGTTCTCCCCACACACATGCTCCTGCGTGAAAGTTAGCAGCCTCTTAATTTATGACCCAGCCTCTTACATTAATTTATGATTTTTGGAGCAAATGTTCAATAACTGTTCTTGAATCAACAACATTGATTTGAAAAAACTGTCAGCATTACCTAGTGTGTTGTACACAGGGAAGAAGAACGTCTAGGGGATCATTTCAGACTGAGTTTTGAGATGTTATCAGTGGCCAGCTTTCTAACCAGGCTCCGTCCATGGTAAGAGCAGGACAGTGGAGGTGCCGCACATCTGGGCACAACCAGCGGGCTCAGTTGGTCCTGAGGACCCAGCACGTCACGCATCTTCCCGGGAAGGTGCTCATCCTGGGGTAACGTCTGCCTTCCGTAAACACCACCCCAGGTGCCTCCTTCTCGGAAAGTTGGGCCAAGGGAGCCAGCACACATTTCCACATACCCCCTCCCCCATCCCCCCAGAGCCTTGCGTCACGAGCCTTTCTGATCAATAAGAACATTGTGGAGGTTGTTGCAGGCTGATGAGCTTGCTCGTCTGCAAGCCAGCACCTGACTTGAAAGGCTGGTCTGGTCTCTGTGGTGGAGTGCGGCCTCACTGCCTGTCCTGGCTCCCGCCCCGGGCCCGCTCTCCCGACGCAGCGGCCCAGACCGCAGTTTCATGGTGAGTAAGCTGTGGCCGGACCCGCGCTCCTGTGAGAGGCATTGCGCCTTTCCCGTCAGAACCGCTGTGCCCAGATCCTGAGTGGGAAGGAAGAGTGGAATCGAAACCTGTCAGATAGCTGGTCGGGGCCTTCAGGCCTGAACAGACTGAGAGCCCAGGGGCCCTCTTCTCCTTAGGGACTGGGATGAGTGCACGCGGTTTCGGGCCGTGGAGCATCTAAGCATGAGATGATGTGGAAACGCGTGACCTCGGGCGAGCTGCCCGCGTGTTTCTCAGCTCGTTGTCAAAGCGCACGTGCTACTTGGCTTTTCTGTAATTGGTGGATGTGGTTTGTATTTTAATTCATGTCAGGCTCTTAGAATTTCCTCTTGAAATTTTTGTCTTCCTCCTTAAAAACTTTCTGTTTCCTTTTCAGGGAAATGGAGCCCTTTGGTCTTACTGTTGAGATGTGGTTTTGCTGTTTCTGACAATGCTTTCAATTTCACCAGTTGCGGGGTAAATAAGCCATTGTGCAGTTGGGAAAAAAAAATTGGCAGAAAGGCAGAATAAGTTAAAGACTCTTGCCTTTCATTGCTGGGGAGATTTCCCAACTGGAGTGTCTCTGTTTTATTTTGCCTCTGGCTAACATCTGAAGATCAGTCATAAAGCTCCATGCAAATACTTTCATGTATTAGAAGAACAATATTTTGACACTCATTGACACAGCAAAAAAATACAACACTAAATTAGTGTTCAGGAAGACAGTGCAGACATTGTTCATTCATATGAAATGAATGTGAAAATGTCGTGTTAACAGAAAAGACGGCCCCATGGCCCCTGCCGACAGCGTTTGCCGGGAGAACCACCTCTGGTGTTTCACAGGATCCCACAACGTTTTCTTCTGAATCCTGGGTCTTGAGTAGTCATTGGTACTGCTCAAACAACTGAAAATTTTAGTCACCAAGAAATAAAGGTTTGTTCTCCAGAATCTGGTAATTTGAGTTAAGCTCCTCTAAGAGGTTTATGTTGATTTGATACTAGGAGGTAAGGGGCAAATTTTAGAATTTTTAACTACTTGATATGTTAACTGTCTTGAAAATATTAATTCAATTTATCAAAGACCTGATTTTCCAGACTTCATTTAAAGTTATAAAGACTCAAAAAAAAAAAAAATCTCCTGTCCTATGTGTTTTTAGGAATTCTCTTGATTTTGTTTCTTTTTTAATTTGGAGAACATGAAGGAGCTCTTTGCTTAATTTTCAGCAGTGTCGTGGGAGTGTCGTCTGTAGACTATTGGGGCTTTTTATCTAGTAGAATTCCTCTCCTCCCTTGTCACTCAGCTCCAATATTACTGTCCCAAGAAATGTTTTCTTAAATGTAACTGGCTTCCCTTCCCATCTCTTTCAATCAAGGACGTTGCTGAGTCAGCATCTAGGAAACAGTTATAACACACACGGCTCGTGGGCAGGACGAGCTAGTAAGGGTGACCTGACCTCCCAGAAGAGCAAGGCTTACAGACTGTGTGTACTGGGCTGTTCTTATATTTAGCAACCAAAAGTTAAAGACGAGATGATTAAATCTAAGTCTATTCATCGTAGCTTCAGGAGTACTGAGAGGAGGGTGACTTTTAAGCTGAAATCCTGATTTTTGTGATTCCGAACATTGTGGGAAACACGTTTGAAGTGAGTTTCGATGAATGAGGTGGCCAGGCCACCGTCCTCCGTTAGGAGGATGCTGTGAGTGCCAGGTGGTCCCTGGGACGCTGGACAGGCAGGCACTGAAGTCCTGGGGTGAAGGGGCAGACAGGTGCCAGTTCTGGGGGCCCATTCAGAGGTGTTCCCCCCACCCCCCACCCCTGCCGGCCGTCGCCCCTCGTGGCATCCTCCCCACGGGCCCTGAACCAGGTGCCTCCTGAGCTCTGAGTGCCGCCCCCGTGCGGCCGCCCCCGACCCAGGGGCTGGGCCCCCGTCTTCCTCACAGCCTGTGCACTGGGGCCGGAAGCCAGCTCGGAGAGTCCAGGGATGGGGCAATCATCCGGGGGCAGCGGGTGCCTCCCAGGCCTGGTCAGGGGGCCCCTGCTGAGCCCCCCAGGCCTGTGGCTCCCTGCCCCCCACGTGTCACCTCTGGGTCTCCCACCCTGGGCCTAGGCGCTCCTGCCCCAGGCCCCACCAGCCTCAGCCAGCCGCTGTCCCTGGCACAGCTGGGCATCGGTGGTACCCAGGGCCGGCCGTGCAGGCTCTGGGCCCCTGGGCGCGGGTTTTCTGAGACTCTGACTGACCTAGAATGAGTCCGTCTCCATCACTGAAAATGGCTGGGAGGTGGGGAGACCCAGGGACAGCCCCCGGCCACACGCCCCTCCATCCTGAGCCGTGGGCCGTGGGCTTGCTCAGGACGGAGGCTGAGGAAGCCCTTATGCCTGACAGCTCCTGGAGGCTCCCTGGAGTTTATGCTCAGAAGCTCTTCCCCAAATCAAATATCGGCCTGTTGAAGCTGTTCCCTGCATAAAGTGTGGACGTCCCTGAGCCCGACAGGGCATCTGCCATGTCTGCCCACCCTCCCCGCCCTGCATCCTCCATGCCCGGCACCTTGCGGGCCCCTGTGAATGCTTGCCGACCAGCGGTCCCCGGGTGGGCGCACAGAGGCCCACACAGGGTTCCTAGCAGCCGTCTGCAGCGCTCCCACAGGAAGGCGTGTGGGAGCAGAGTGCGCCTGGAGGAGGAATGAACGGGGGCGCAGCCTGTCCTCCCTCCGCCAGCTGAGCTGGCTGTGTGGCTTCAGACGGGTCACCCCGCCTCCCTGCTCTCAGCCGCTAGCCCACCTTCTAAATGAGTGGAATTTAATGGCGGTACCTTGAAGTCCCTTCCAGCTATGAAAGTCTGTGGCTCTGACTAACAGAACTGGGATTAAATTCTCTCCACCCTCCACTCTCCCCTCCTGGAGAGGAGCTGACGTCTCCATATAACCAGGAGCCCTCCCAGCTATGCAGTCAGCATCGTCGTCGTGGTAAACCACAGTCCTCGAGCACTCACTCTGCCCCAGACCCTGTTCCCGGCACTTTTCATGAAAGTGAAAAGTGAAAGTCGCTCAGTCGTGTCTGACTCTTTGCGACCCCATGGACTATACAGTCCATGGAATTCTCCAGGCCAGAATACCGGAGTGGGTAGCCTTTCCCTTCACCAGGGGATCTTCCCAACCAAGGGATCAAACCCAACGTCTCCCGCATTGCGGGCGGATTCTTTACCAGCTGAGCCACCGGGGATATTAACTAATTTAACCCTAAAAGCAGGTCTCTGAGGCTAGCACCATCTATTCTCATTTTTATGAAGCTCTGGAAGATTAGGCAACTTTTCAAAAGTTATCCAGTGGTTCCTGGAATGGGGTCTAACCCAGGTGATCTGACTCCACATCTGAGCCCCTCAACAAGCCTGGGTTCTCTTTGTGGTTCCCACACTGATGCTGGCAACCTCCCTGGAACCTGTTAAAGTACAGGTGCTCAGGCTGTGGGGTCAGCCTCACGGGGGCTGGTGGACGCCCACAGGGTGCACAGGCCCCTTCTGGGTGACTCTGAGGCACCCAGATTTGCTTCGAGCAGCCAGCCTTCTCTCTGAGTGCCCAGCGCCATCGTGCCCATCAGGGTCCTCTGGGTCTTCACTCCCCGCTGTCCCCACGGGTTGGGTGGGGAGGGAATCGCTGCCTATCTGACAGTCACGACGCAAGCTGTCGCGTGTTCAGTGGTCGTCAGCCGGGAGCTCTGGGACGACTTTTCAAGGTCTGTCTTCACCGATGAGGTCACTCCAGGAAGAGGCAGGCGGCGTGGAGGCCGTGACGAGGGAGGGACGAGAGGTCAGTCCTGCAGCTGTGCTGCCGGTGGAGTGGCCGCCTCCCCGGCCCTGCAGGTGGAGCAGTAGGACGAGGCACTGCCCACTCAGCTGTCCTCCTCCGGGACGGCTCTGCCGCCCACGCCCGGCGGGCGCGCACCAGGCCCCCGGGTCACTGAGCATGTGAGAGGTGCCTGTCTGAACTCAGGGTGCTGTGACCACAGCAGGGGTGCCAGAGCCCTGCATAGAAACGTAGCGTGAAGTGTCTGGAGGGTGTTCATGCTGAAATGACAAGGTGCCGCGTGTGGGCATTCTAAGACATTGAAATAAGCTTCACTTTTCCCGTCTCCTTTTTCACTGTAGCTCATAGGAAAAGCTAAGTTGCATGTGTGGCCTGTATCACACTGCTGTTGGGGCAGCACTGTTTTAAGGAAACTGAGCTTGTAAAGAAAGTACAATCTGCATTTCCCTAATACACATACCCTGATGTGTTTATGGGGTTTATTTACCAGTGACGATGGTTATCGGGGTGGTGAGACTCATGCCTGCCATTCGTGGGCGCCCAGGACCAGCCCATAAGCTGGATTCCAGAGGTCGGAGTCAGCCGAGGGGCAGGGCCAGGTGGTCAGGACAGGCTGGAGGGGAAGGTCACCACAGGGCTGGCTTCTGCGAGGGAGCCACAGGCGGCTGGGGCGGCCGGCAGGTGGCCATAGGTGTGGAGTCACTTCCTGCCCCAAGCCCACAGCTCCTGGTGGCCCCGCTGAGCCAGGAGCGGGTTTGGGTGGCTCGCAGGCTGTGTGCGTGGGAGCAGGTAATTGGAAGCACCTGGTCCAGGTAGGCGGCTGGGCTCCAGGAAGCAGCACTTCTGGGAAGCGTGTTGTGACAGTCCCGGAGCCTGGGCCAGGCCGCCAAGCCTGACTCCCGGGCTCCTGTCCCTCTCGGGGGCCTGACAGGGTGTTACAGGCAAACAGTGCTGAGCAGAGACACAGTGGCAGAGGCAGCGATGCCGCTGTTAAAGGCAAGCACGGAATTCCACTGTGGTGCTGACCCACCAGCTGAAGCTCCGGTAATCACAGGACCGCCCTCTCAGCCCGAGCGCCTCTCACTGTGCGACTTGACTTCTCCCGGCAGTGTTTCCCCTTTGT
This sequence comes from Tragelaphus eurycerus, assembly GCA_935064755.1. Taxonomy (NCBI): domain Eukaryota; kingdom Metazoa; phylum Chordata; class Mammalia; order Artiodactyla; family Bovidae; genus Tragelaphus; species Tragelaphus eurycerus. Next base: position 923,228 of record CAKXYN010000031.1, on the reverse strand, counting down.
TGGGTTTGGGCTGAGCCTGTCCGCAGAGTGGGGGGACACTGGGTCACTCCAGGCCAAGGCCTCACGAGGCCAGAGGAGGCCTTGCAGCTTCTGTTTTCTGAGGAGGTGGGGGCAGACCGGCCGGGAGGCCATGGAGGCAGGGCAGGTGCAGGAGAGCGGGTGTGTCCAGCACGAGGACCAGGCGGTCAGGCCACTTGGCCCGCAGCCCAGGAACAGGGCGGAGCCACCGCCCCAGTCCTCCTGCGGCCGAACTCCGAGTCCTGAGCAGCTCGGGGCCAGGGTCAGTTTTGCATTTTCCTTTGTGGTTCTTTCCTGCACTGTTTACATGGTCACATAACCTGATGCGCCCCCTCCGAGTATGCTGTGCTGGGCATGCACGTCTGGCTCTAGAATTTGCTCAGCTTAGTCTTCAATCCTAAAAACCCCACAGAATGATGTTACGTATGGTTCAGTTCAGTTCAGTTCAATCGCTCAGTGGAGTCCGACTCTTTGCGACCCCAAGGAATGCAGCACGCCAGGCCTCCGTCCGTGTCCATCACCAACTCCCGGGGTTTACTCAAACTCATGTCCATTGAGTCGGTAACACCATCTAACCATCTCATCCTCTGTCGTCCCCTTCTCCTCCCACCTTCAGTCTTTCCCAGCATCAGGGTCTTTTCCAGTGAGTCAGTTCTTTGACTGAGGTGGCCAAAGGATTGGAGCTTCAGCTTCAGCACCAGTCCTTTCAGTGAATATTTAGGACTGATTTCCTATAGGGTTGACTGGTTGGATCTCCTTGCAGTCTGAGGTCTTCTCAAGAGTCTTCTTCAACACCACAGTTCAAAAGCATCAATTCTTCGGAGCTCAGCTTTCTTTATAATCCAACTGTCACATCTGTACCTGACTACTGGAAAAACCATAGCTTGGACTAGATGGACCTTTGCTGGCAAAGTAATGTCTCTGCTTTTTAATATGCTGGCTAGGTTGGTCATACCTTTTCTTCCAAGGAGCAAGTGTCTGAATGTCATGGCTGCAGTCACCATCTGCAGTGATTTTGGAGCCCAAGAAAATAAAGTCTGTCACTGTTTCTATTGTTTCCCCATCTATTTGCCATGAAGTGATGGGACTGGATGCCATGATCTTCATCTTTTGAATATCGAGTTTTAAGCCAACTTTTTCGCTCTCCTCTTTCCGTTTCATCAAGAGGCTCCTTAGTTCTTCTCTGCTTTCTGCCATGAGGGTTGCGGAGGGCTAGAGAACGTCCAGTCAGTGCCCACTGTTTGCTGCAGGAGACACCGGGTTCCCTGTCGGGCCGGGCCTCCTGGCCGAGGGTGCAGACTGATCGTGGCCGGGCTGCCCGGTGGCCACACTCCCCAGCCCGATGCTGGGAAGAGAGGGCAAGTGTGCCCCAGCGGGGAGTGTGGTGGTTCTGGAGAGTGTCTGGGGAGAACCTTGAGGGGGCAGCAGGCCCACCCTGTCCTTTTCTGCTCTTCCTCATGCGGTTCTGCAGCAAATAATAACGGTGGGAAAGGGGAGTGGCCTGGGGACGGGGTTGCCGGGGAATGCGAGGGCCCCGCAGGCAGGCAGGCATGCACGCTGACCACGAGCAGCAGCGTCAGAGGAAATACCGCGATCCAGAGGCAGCACAGGCAGCGCAGTCCGGTTCTGTTGGCTGGAAGCCAAGGTGGACGGGTGAGCGTCCGTGGGCCAGTCACCGGTCCCGAGCAGTGCAGCCGCACAGGCTGTCGCTGAGCCGTCGCGGCCGTCCGGAGCTCCGGCCGCAGAGCGGAGTGCCTGTGGTTCGGCCTGTGGCTCAGAAACCTCAAGTGTTTACTCTCTGGCCCTTTAAGGAAATGTTTGCAGATTCCACACTTCAAGGAAATAAATGAAATGAAATAAATGAAAGAGCTGAGCCTAAAGTAGTCAGAACAGCGTGGACAAGAGATAAAATCACTCACAACATTGAAGCCACACTAGAAAGAAAATTTAAATAAATGTTATTAGAAACAATCAAGGAACAAGCAAAAGGAAATCAGATAAAAGAACGTGGAAAAGAACAAGCATGAGTGTGACCAGGCAGCACGCAACAGACCTGAGCACAGAGGAGCAGAGGCCCAACACGCATCTGGTTGCTGCGCCCAGGAAAACAGAGACGGAGCATCCTCGGAGAGCAGAGGAGAAACGGCTGTGTTGCCTGGCTCTGCGTGTACAGAGAGCAGACGGCACTCCAGACACACTGGGTCAGGGTGACTCCCTAGGACCAGGGCGACCAGGCTGCGGTTCCCCCGCCTCAGACTTCGCAGGTCCGTGGGTGTGGCTGGACAAAGGCCAGGCCAGGGCACTGCTGGCCCAGTCCATTTCAGAGCATCGGTACCAGCGTCAGTCCATTTCAGAGCATCGGTACCAGCGTCGAATGACCGTTCGTAGCAAGAGCTAGAAAGCCGTCTAAGTTTGTTCCATTACTTTGGTTTTTTTTTTAAATTTATGATCTAATGATTTTTTTTCCTGTCTAGTAAGTTTGTATCTTTAAAATGTGTGCTGCTGCTGCTGCTAAGTCGCTTCAGTCGTGTCCGACTCTGTGCGACCCCACAGACGGCAGCCCACCAGGCTCCCCCGTCCCTGGGATTCTCCAGGGAAGAACACTGGAGTGGGTTGCCATTTCCTTCTCCAATGCATGAAAGTGAAAAGTGAAAGTGAAGTCGCTTAGTCGTGTCCGACTCTTCGAGACCCCGTGGACTGCAGCCCATCAGGCTCCCCCGTCCATGCGAAGGCCCTTAATCAAAGGACTCGACAAGCCTCAGTATTTTTGCCCATGAAGAAATTACTAGATTGAGGCTTTGGTTTTTATGCCACGTGATTTTCTCAATGTAGTTGTACTTGTTCCCCAACCATGTCAGAGTAAGGGGTGCTCCCCCGACCCTGGGGTAGCCCTTCAACCTCCCCCTGTGGGTCCCACAAACATAAGACCCGGCCTCACTCAGGACTCCTCGAGGTCCTGATTCAAGCTCAGAACACTGGGCTGTCGTCATGGAGACGGCTACTGAATGAGCTTAAAGAAAATGCGTGTGACTGGTTCCACACTTAGAACACTCTATGGGGAATTTTATCTCCATTTTTCAAATGACTCTGGTTTTCAGTGGAAATGGTCTGTGGACTCTCTCCCCTGTTTCATATACATGTGTGTGTGTGTGTGTCTACATGCATGTGCATTTGTAAGCATGTGTGTGTGTTTAGACCATTTCCGTGATGGTGGCCCGTGAAGCACACCACACAAGCACAAGGCTGAGATGGCAGCAGTCCACTGGACATAGTTAAACATAACCTTGATTAACACATCTCGTTATTCATGGATGACAGCTCGGTTAATAAGTGTCCGTGGCTTGGATACCAAGCCGGAGGTTAACGGCGAGGTGGAAGCAATCGTCGAACCCAGGTTCTGAAGACAAACACACCCCGCGCTCTGAAGGGCATGTGCGGAATCGGGCCGCTGGCCAGCGACGCGCTGTGGCTGTTCTCCTCCACTGGCCCAGCTGGGGGCCGCCCGAGCCCCGCGCCCAGGGAGGCGGGGCCCCTCCACACCCCGCGCTCTGAAGGGCGTGTGCGGGATCGGGCCGATGGCCAGCGGTGCGTTGTGGCCCAGCTGGGGGCTGTGTCCATGACCTGAACAGCCAACAAGCAGGTGTGGGAGAGGAGGGCTTTAGGGTTCTTTTTTTTTTTGGAAAATTTTTTAAATCAAAGTTTTATTTTGACTCCTGTAATCAGATTTGTAAAACAGCTAGGTTAATTGTATGGTTATAAGAAAACACACCTCCAAGTAGAGCGAATATCTGTAACCATCTAGACTTCGCCCTCCATGTCAGTGACCTGGGTCAGGTCTCCCTGTCTCCATGTGCCAAGAGACGCGGCTGGACAGCTGAAGGGTCCGTTTGCCATCAAGGGATGGTTCTCTGCGGAGGAATTTCAAGCCTTGGTGCGCCCCTGCACCGGCCCTCTTTCCTCCCCGTGGGACAGGTGAAAAAGTGAGAAGCAGGCGAAGTTTTCGTTTGCCCTGGTGATCAGGTCAGGGCGGAGGTGACGAGTGTGTGAGGACACGGGTATGTCTGTCAGGGCGGAGGTGACGAGTGTGTGAGGACACGGGTATGTCTGTCAGGGCGGGGGTGACGAGTGTGTGAGGACACGGGTATGTCTGTTGTATCCTCACCCTGGTGATCAGGTCAGGGCGGAGGTGATGAGTGTGTGAGGACACGGGTATGTCTGTTGTATCCTCATGGGGCCCCTCATACCTGGAGAGATGGGGCTGGACCCTGACGTCTGAAGCCTGTCTGCTCTGGAGCATTCTGTATCGGAAGCCGCGGGCCAATCACGGGTCACCCCTCCTACCCATGATCAGGAAGGCATGTGGAGGTGGACCCTGCTCAGCCGCGCCGTCCGTCCAGGGAGAAGTGGACCAGGTCACCGCGCCCAGCTGTGTGCGGAGGCCGGGCCATCGTTTCCCACTCAGGGGCCCTTGTGTCGGGCTGGGCGAGCATCCCTGCGGGCCGCCCCCCTCGACCTGGGGGCAGAGCGCTGACCGCGGCCACTCCAGACACGAGCTCGCTCACCCGCTGACCCGGGTGTCACCCGCCCCCGTCACCAGTGAAGGACCATCTGCTATACTCAGTGGAAATTCAGACAAAGCCCTTTCCCTCTGTTAAGACCAGTAAACTGCTCAGGAATAACAAATAAATCTGGAGTTGTATATCCTTTCCCTTCCCATTCCCAGACTGCAGTCTGGGACAGTATGAACTTTACAGGAAATGCCTAGAAGTTGGCAGGTCAGAGGCCGTGGACAGTCTGATGGAAAAGAAGAGGGCATATTCTTGGCGTTCGGTCCAGCGAAGGGAGAGGCTCCTGGTGACCCCGGGTTCCTGGGGGGATGAGCCCGCCCCGGGGCCGGTACCCGTGCTTCGCGTGGCCCAGCCCCAGCCAGTCACCGTGTTCTCCCCTTTTGTTTTTAGCTGTCCTCACTTTCTTCCACGTGATTCAAAATATTATTTTTTTCTAAACCATGTGAGCCCCAACATAGTGTTCAAAAGAAATAAAATAAGCCGAGCAGTCCTGAAAGACCCATTTGAAATGTTATTTTTAGAATGGAAATTTGAGTAAAACACACTTAAGTGTTACACTAATCCCTCAGAAAAACGTTCAAATAGAAATTCTAGCCAGAAGCATAATTTGATTTTTCCTAAAAACTTTGAAAGTATTTTGAAGAAAGCCAAAACGTGTGTGTGTGCGCATGTGTGTGCTTACGTGCATCTGTGCCCCAGCTTGTGTGTTTGGGAGGCGGGATGGTCCCTTCATCGGGGAGGTGGCTGCAGTGAAGTCAGCGTGGGGGCCATCACCCCAGGGAGACCCGGGAGACCGCTGCATCCGGGTGCGGAGAGAGGGCTCCCAGGCCACGGGAGGAGGGCAGGCAGGCCGAGAGGCTCCTGCAAGACAGACACCAGGAGGGCCCGACCTCCGCAGGTGCTCACGAGCAGGGCGCCCCCGAGCAGCGGACAGCGAGGGTGCGGGCCCTCAGCCCCAACACTGCGGGGACCACTGAAGCACAAGCTTCCCAGGCCAGGCGTGCCATCATGACAAAGAGAAGAGCTTGCATACTGTGCCTTTTTAAAAGTGGTCAAGCTCTATTATTAATATAACTCATGTAAAATTTTTGAAGTGTTACAACTGGGACTCCCCTTGCGCTCCAGTGGCCAAGAAGACTCTGAGCTCCTAATGCGGGGGCTCAGGCTCGCTCCCTGGTCAGGGAGGAGACCCCACGTGTCTCACATGACATCTGAACTCCGAATGCGGGGGCTCAGGTTCCACCCCTGGTCAGGGAGGAGACCCCACGTGTCTCACATGACATCTGAACTCCGAATGCGGGGGCTCAGGTTCCACCCCTGGTCAGGGAGGAGACCCCACGTGTCTCACATGACATCTGAACTCCGAATGCGGGGGCTCAGGCTCGCTCCCTGGTCAGGGAGAAGACCCCACATGTCTCACATGACATCTGAACTCCGAATGCGGGGACTCAGGTTCGACCCCTGGTCAGGGAGAAGACCCCACGTGTCTCACGTAAGACACAGTGCAGCCGAATAAATAAAAATAAAGTTTTTAAAAAGTCTTTCAACTGAGTTCACTAACTATAATACAACATGAAACCGCCGGTCTTTCTGCAGTCTGTGGCTGTGAACAAAGCCCTCTCCTGCAGGACGACCTCATCCGGCGTCTCACTGTGTCCCTGACGCGGGCTGTCTCCATCACCCCGCTTACCACCACATGAGCTGCAGCGCCACGGCGTGTGAAATGGCCAGAAGTCTCCTCTTCCGTAGGACAAAAATATGATTGAATACAGTCTGGAAGTAGACCCAAAATGCCAAATAGTCACTAGAAAAAAGTTCAAGCACAGGAGATATAACCACGATTGTATTTTTTAGAAGGCTACCGTAAATTCAGATGGATAAAGAAGAACTGAACTTTGTTGATTGCATCTTCTAAAAGAAAATTAGCTGCTCCGTTGACCTCAGAAATGGATTTGTCAGCTTATCTAACAGTAGCCAGGGAGACACCAACCAACAGTTTTCTTTTGATACGAAAGCAAAAGTTCAGTGCACCTGCCAGTGGGCTCTGTGTTCTAAGGGGGCGCCTACTGCTTCTACCTAATTTAAAATGGGGGTGCCTGGTGCACTGGGACAACCCACAGGGTTGGGATGGGGAGGGAGGTGGGAAGGGGGTTCGGGACAGGGGGACACATGTACGCCTGTGGCTGATTCATGTCAGTGTATGGCAAAACCTACAATATTATAAAGTAGTTAGCCTCCATTTAAAATAAATTAATAAGTTTAAAAAAACACGTGGGTGCGAGTGATGAAAACATTTTATTGAGGTTGATTTTTACGCTTCGTTGGTTTCGGGCGTGCAGCAAGGTGGTTCAGTTACGCACGTGTGTGGACGTGTGTGTGTGTGTCGGGCTTCCTGGGGGCTCAGCGTGAGGGCTGGCGGCGTGGCCCGGCGGGGGTGCGCGTGCTGCCCTGACTCCTGGGGGCAGCGTGCAGCTCTCACCCGCCCTGCCTCTCTTCCGAGGGCAGCGTGCGGCTCTCACCCGCCCTGCCTCTCTCCCGAGGGCAGCGTGCAGCTCTCACCCGCCCTGCCTCTCTCCCCAGGCCATGTGGCTCATGCTGCAGAAGGCCGAGCCCGAGGACTTCGTCATCGCCACCGGGGAGGTCCACAGCGTGCGAGAGTTCGTGGAGAAGGCGTTTCTGCACATCGGGAAGACCATCGTGTGAGTAGGCCCCGCGGGCGCCCTCCGCCTGCCTGCAGTCTGTCTCTCGCCTGCCCTTCTGGAGCAGGAGGCAGATGCTTTGTCCCGCCCGCAGTCACCCCCTAAGCTCAGTCTTTCAGAAGTTTATCTTTTTAATTTTCAAATATGATTTTAAGCTCTTTAATTTTTTAACTTCAAATTTTGTATCGTGGTTTATACATGCTTTACTGGGATTTTACTGTCACTAATTCCTCTAAACAGATCAGTATGAGAACATTGTACAGTCTCTATTTTTAATACTTTCACTATATATTTAAAATTTTTGAAACCACAAAAATTTACAGGTCAATTTCAAATGTACTACCACGAAAACCCTTTTCTCTGAAGCACTGAGCGTGGGCTGCTGACCCAAAGCCCCATCCGCGTGGACTCCGTGTGCTTTCCCCATGAACCCGCGTGGACTCCGTGTGCTTTCCCCATGAACCCGCGTGGACTCCGTGTGCTTTCCCCATGAACCCGCGTGGACTCCGTGTGCTTTCCCCATGAACCCGCGTGGACTCCGTGTGCTTTCCCCATGAACCCGCGTGGACTCCGTGTGCTTTCCCCATGAACCCGCGTGGACTCCGTGTGCTTTCCCCATGAACAGCGACACTGTCAACCGTGGGTGCAGGGTGGCCAGGAGAGCCCACTGCTCCGTGAGCAGCATCCAGTTCCGGGGTCTCACTGAGGTCCTCAGCGCAGCCAGCACTACCCCTCATACCAGAACTATCCACACACTTCAGCCACTTGTTAATTACACAAATCTTGAAGTCAGATTTTTGTTGGAAGATTTAGGGGCAGTCCTATAGACGGAGAAGGCAATGGCACCCCACCCCAGTACTGTTGCCTGGAAAATCCCATGGATGGAAGAGCCTGGTGGGCTGCAATCCATGGGGTCGCTAAGAGTCAGACACGACTTCACTTTCACCTTTCACCTGCATGCATTGGAGAAGGAAATGGCAACCCACTCCAGTATTCTTACCTGGAGAATCCCAGGGACGGGGGAGACAGGTGGGCAGCCGTCTATGGGGTCACACAGAGTCGGACAGGACTGAAGCGACTTAGCAGCTGCAGCAGCACTATAGATGGAAGCCTCTTCTTCTGTGACTGTTTTACTGCGGAGGGTATGTGCGCAACGCACACGCATGCCTGGTCTCCCAGTTGTGTCTGACGCTGGGACCCCCTGGACTGCGTCTCACCAGGCTCCTCTGTCCATGGGATTCTCCAGGCAAGAAGACTGGAGTGGGTAGCCATGCTCTTCTCCAGGGGATCTTCCCAACCCAGGGATCGAACCCCATGATTCTCATGTCTCCTACACAGCCAGGCGGGTTCTTTACCGCCAGTGCCACCTGGGAAACCCGTGTATGGCATAGTGTCTCCCATTTCCGTCGTTTGGGGCCGAGTCAGTGGCTTTAAGTGCACTCACAGTCGATGCAACCAACAGCACCGTCCCCAGAGCCCGCCCACCTCTCCAGCCGGAAGCTCCACCTCCATTAAACACCTGCCCTCCATTCCTCCCCCAGCCCCAGCAACAAAAGTTCTGCTTCAGTCTCTGGTTCATGACATTGTACAGGAGACAGGAATCAAGACCATCCCCATGGAAAAGAAATGCATAAAAGCAAAATGGCTGTCTGGGAAGGCCTTACAAATAGCTGTGAAAAGAAGAGAAACGAAAAGCAAAGGAGAAAAGGAAAGATGTAAGCATCTGAATGCAGAGTTCCAAAGAACAGCAAGAAGAGGTAAGAAAGCCTTCTGCAGCGATCAATGCAAAGAAATAGAGGAAAACAACAGAATGGGAAAGACTAGGGATCTCTTCAAGAAAATCAGAGATACCAAAGGAACATTCCATGCAAAGATGGCCTCAATAAAGGACAGAAATGGTATGGACCTAACAGAAGCAGAAAATATTAAGAAGAGGTGGCAAGAATACACAGAAGAACTGTACAAAAAAGATCTTCACGACCTAGATAATCACGATGGTGTGATCACTCACCTAGAGCCAGACATCCTGGAATGTGAAGTCAAGTGGGCCTTAGAAAGCATCACTACGAACAAAACTAGTGGAGGTGATAGAATTCCAGTTGAGCTATTCCAAATCCTGAAAGATGATGCTATGAAAGTGCTGCACTCAATATGCCAGCAAATTTAGAAAACTCAGCAGTGGCCACAGGACTGGAAAAGGTCAGTTTTCATTCCAATCCCAAAGAAAGGCAATGCCAAAAAATGCTCAAAACTACCGCACAATTGCACTCATCTCACATGCTAGTAAAGTAATGCTCAAAATTCTCCAAGGCAGGCTTCAGCAATATGTGAACCGTGAAGTTCCTGATGTTCAAGCTGGTTTTAGAAAAGGCAGAGGAACCAGAGATCAAATTGCCAACATCCGCTGGATCATGGAAAAAGCAAGAGAGTTCCAGAAAAACATCTCTTTCTGCTTTATTGACTATGCCAAAGCCTTTGACTGTGTGGATCACAAGAAACTGTGGAAAATTCTGAAAGAGATGGGAATACCAGACCACCTGATCTGCCTCTTGAGAAATCTGTATGCAGGTCAGGAAGCAACGGTTAGAACTGGCCATGGAACAACAGACTGGTTCCAAATAGGAAAAGGAGTATGTCAAGGCTGTATAGTGTCACCCTGCTTATTTAACTTCTATGCAGAGTACATCATGAGAAATGCTGGACTGGAAGAGACTCAAGTTGGAATCAAGATTGCTGGGAGAAATATCAATAACCTCAGATATGCAGATGACACCACCCTTATGGCAGAAAGTAAAGAGGAACTAAAAAGCCTCTTGATGAAAGTGAAAGTGGAGAGTGAAAAAGTTGGCTTAAAGCTCAACATTCAGAAAACAAAGATCATGGCATCCAGTCCCATCACTTCATGGGAAATAGATGTGGAAACAGTGTCAGACTTTATTTTTCTGGGCTCCAAAATCACTATAGATGGTGACTGCAGCCATGAAATTAAAAGACGCTTACTCCTTGGAAGGAAAGTTATGACCAACCTAGATAGCATATTCAAAAGCAGAGACATTACTTTGCCAACAAAGGTTCGCCTAGTCAAGGCTATGGTCTTTCCTGTGGTCATGTATGGATGTGAGAGCTGGACTGTGAAGAAGGCTGAGCGCCGAAGAATTGATGCTTTTGACCTGTGGTGTTGGAGAAGACTCTTGAGAGTCCCTTGGACTGCAAGGAGATCCAACCGGTCCATTCTGAAGGAGATCAGCCCTGGGATTTCTTTGGAAGGAATGATGCTAAAGCTGAAACTCCAGTACTTTGGCCACCTCATGTGAAGAGTTGACTCATTGGAGAAGACTCTGATGCTGGGAAGGATTGAGGGCAGGAGGAGAAGGGGATGACAGAGGATGAGATGGTTGGATGGCATCACTGACTCGATGGATGTGAGTCTTAGTGACCTCTGGGAGTTGGTGATGGACAGGGAGGCCTGGCGTGCTGCGATTCATGGGGTCGCAAAGAGTCGGACACAACTGAGCGACTGATCTGATCTGATCAGTCTCTGAGTTGGAGGACCCCAGGGACCTTGTGTACATGGAATGACAGTTTCTGTCCTTCTGTGACAAGCTCGTCTCACTGAACCTGATGTCCTCAAGGCCCATCCCTGTTGTAAATCGCATCAGCATGTCATTCCATCTTAGGGCTGAGTAATATTCCGTTGTGCGGTTGGACGGCGTGATGCTTATCTATCTGTTGTAGTAGCCGGGTTGCTCCTCTTCAGCTGTTGTGAACTGTGCTGCTGTGAACATACAAGCATCTGAGTCCCTGCTTTCAGTTCTTTGGGGATAAAAGCCTGAAGAGTAGAATTTCTGGGTCTTATGGTAACTCCATGTTTAACTCCTTGAAGATCTACCAAATGTTTTCCCAAGGTTTAGTTTTAAAATATAAGAAAGGACTTCCACTTCTAATTATGATATTATGTTATTCTGTTATGAATAACAGAAATTTGGGTAAACTTCTGCCTTGAGAAACTAGGAGGCTGTGAAAACCATACAGAACAGCTTGTGGACAAGGGCACTACAGGACCATGGGCCCCGGTAGGAAAGGAACCAGCGAGATGAGCCCTGCAAGGACCCGGCCTCCCGGAGGCATGGCCTCCACCCGGGAGGGAGGAAGAGGCGCGCAGGTCAGGGCTCAGAGTCCGGGGCTGTGGATGGTGTGGACGAGTTCTAGAAAGGTGCAATCTGCAAAGCAAAGGAGCTCCAGAAATGTGCATCAGGATCCCCCTGAGTTCCTGCCAAACATGAGGAGACACCACAGGCTTGGACAGGAAACTGCCCGGGCGTGGGACTGAAGTCTTCTCAGGGCGTTCCTGAGGCCAGGAGGCTCGCGAGCTGCAGCCGCCACCGAGCCACCTCGCTTGTCGCTCAGAGGACGGAGTGAGTCCCCAGAAGGCCCGAGCTCGGAGGTGGGGTGACCCTGAGTGGAGGCTCCTCTAGGGCCAGGCCAGCAGAGCTGACGCACAGACTTCAAGGGCTCACAAGTCACTGAGCCTCCAACTACCGCAAAGCCCTGTGTTCTTCAAAGAAAGACAGTAAAATCTAGACTCAGAAGCATAATTTTCTTAACGTTCAGCATTCAACCAAAAATTAGCAGGAGTGTCACGAAGTGGGAAATGACCTAAAACCAAGAGGAAAATCCATTCAACAAAAACAGACTGACGAATTATAAAGACAGTGGTATGAGCTCATAGGGAAGGTGAAGTAGCCACTGTAACGGTCAAATGTATTAAGAAAAACATGAGTATAGTGAGGAGAGATAAGGAAATATATGTATTTTTTATAAGAGCCAAGTGCATCCTTTAGAGATGAAAAATAAAGTATCTGGAATGAAACCTCACTGTTGGCATTGAGAACAGAGTGGACACTGCAGGAGAAAGGCGAGTAAACGTATACACGTCGTACTAGAAATAACACACAGTGAAGCACAGGAAGAAACAGACTGGACGGAAAAAACTGAGTTTGATTTGATTAACCTGTGAGACAAAATCAAACAACCTAACGTGTATAATCAGTGTCTTGGGGAAAAAGTGGGGAGAGGGCACAGGAAAAGAATTAAATAACAGCCCCAGGTTTCCCAAATTAATGAAAATAAATGCCAAAGGAAATCTTTAAAAGTAGAATTATGTAGAGGGGACAAAAATAAGAAAGCTTTGGTATCAGAAACTATGCACGGCAAGAAGACCCTGTAGCATCACCTTAAACTGCAGGAAGAAACCTAAGCCTCGAGGTCTGTGCCCGGGGACACCATCTCAGAAATGGAGGCGAGTTAAAGACTCCAGATAGGCGGAGGTTGGGAGGGTTCGTCACCAGCAAAACATTTAGATGGAAGGGAAACAGAAGAATGAAGAACAGGAGAAGTAGCCAAAATGTGGGAAAATAGAAGTTTTTTCCCTCACTTTAAAATTTCTTTGAAAAGTAATTGACTGTTGAAAGTACAAATAACAGCAATACATTTGTGGTTTCTAATACATATATAAATAAATTGTACAATAGCAGTAGCTCTGAGAGTGGGGACAGGATGGAAGAATTGCATCATTACATTGTTGTAAGATTCTGACACCAGATGGGAATTGGCATGAAGTTATTTGAAGACAGACTGCAATTAGTTAAAGTATGTGCTGCATACTCTGGAGAAACTACTAAAACAAAACAAAATGAAAAATAGCCACAAGCCAATACTGGAGTCAAAATGCAAGGAAACTACTCATCTAAAAGAAGCTGGAAAAGAGGGGATGAGAGCAAATAGCAGACGGGGCTGACAGGAAACAAACAGTGCATGATAATTACACCCGTTGTGAGTGCCGCAAATTCTCTAATCAAAAGAGCGATAAAGTTGGACTTGATAAAAAAGCAATCTGCTACTGACATGAGACACATTTTATATATAAACATATAGATAGTTTAAAAGTAAAAAGATAAAAAAATCCAGATACTACCCATAAGGAAACTGGAGTGGCTGTATTTATATGGGATGAAATAGACCTCATTTACTTGGAAGGGATAAAGAGCCCCTTCGTATTTTAAAGGGGTTGATTCTTCATAAAGACAGAACAATTTTAAATGTATATACACCGAGTTATAGGTACTTGAGGATGCTGACAGAATCGACAGGAAAAAGGACGGCTTTACGTCTGTGTGCCACGGCACTCCTTTCTGTGTTCCCGCAGTACAAGGAGACAGAGAGTCTCTGCAGATACAGCGGTAAACCTCCGTGACCTAACTGGTGTTTCTGGAGCTTACCACCTGACATGCTTCTCAATAACTCACAGGTCAAAAAAGGAAATCACAAGGGAAATTAGAATATATTATGAATTACATGAAAATGAAAGCGGCATACCAGTATTTGTGGGGCATTGCCGAAGCAGCGCCCAGAGAGCAGCGTGTGGCTGTGAACTGCCGAAGCAGCGCCCAGAGAGCAGCGTGTGGCTGTGAACTGCCGAAGCAGCGCCCAGAGAGCGACGTGTGGCTGTGAACTGCCGAAGCAGCGCCCAGAGAGAGACGTGTGGCTGTGAACACTGATGTTAAATCGCAAGAAAGAGCCCAAACCAGTTATCCCAGCTTCCATCTTAAGAAGCTTGACAAAGAACAGCACATTAAACCCAGCACAAACAGAAAGAAGGAAACGACAAAGAAAAAAATAGAGATAAATGAAGTAGAAAACGGGAGAATAATGGGGAAAATCATACAACCAAAACGTGGATAAACCTCTATCCAGGAAAAAAAGAGATGACAAATTATACGTAGTCAAAATAAAAGAGTTATCATCCCTACAAGTCCTCCAGACGTGGACAGAATGGTAAGGAAGTACTATGAACAGATTTTTGCCAATGACTTTTTCAAATTAGAGAAAATGGGCAAATTGCATGAAAGACACAAATTGACAAACCTGATTCAAAAAAATCTATAAATGGCAGTAGTTCTATGTGTATTTAAAAAACTGAATTTTTAATGTTTAACGAAGAAAACACTCCCGTCCTTCCTAACACTCACTTAGAAGAGAGAATACTTCCTAACTCGTTTGATGAGGCCAATATTACCCTGATGCTAAAATAAAAATGTTACATGAAAAGAAAAATACTGACTAGTATTTCCTTCCAGTGAGCATAAAAACCAGAACTAGTCACAGAATATTAGCAAATCGAAATCATCCATATATAAAAAGTTGGTACACCACGGCGGAGCAGGGTTTATTCTAGGAATGCAAGGTTGGTTTAACATTTGAAAATTAACATAATTCAACATATTAAGAAAACAAAGAAGCCGTATATTTTTTTCAGTAAAGGCAGAAAAGACATTTGATAAAATTTAACAACTATTATTTTTAAAAATTAATTTCAACACACTAGAAATTGAAGGAAATTTCCTCAAGCTGATAAATGGTCTTTGAGAAAAACCAACAGTTAACATCATAGTTAATGTGGAGATACTGAATGCTTTTCTTCTAAAAGTGGGGCTCAGGGCAAGGCTGTCTGCTTTTGTCAAACCATTTCAACACTGTCCTGGATCTTAGCCACAAGAAAAAAAAAGAAAGAGGAATGAAAGGAAGATGTGTATCTATCTTATTCACAGATAGCTTGATGGAGTACATAGGAAACATAAGTAATCTACCCAAAAAGCCAGGAAAACTAACAAGTGCATTTAGCAACATCACAGGATACAAGGGCTATATACAGAAGTCAACTGTATTTCTGTGTGCTGCCATTCAACAACTGGAAATTGAATTTAAAAAAAAGCATGATACCATTTAGAGTAGAATCTGAAAAATGAAATAGAGATGAACTTAATAAAGTACATGAAAGATTGGCACAGTGAAATCTAAAAGACATCGATGGGAGAAGTCAGAAAAGCGCTGAGTGGGGAGATGCACCGTGTGCGTGAGCTGTAGGACCTGGGAGGACGCAGTTGTCTTGGGACCAGTCTGAGGATTCAGTGCGCTTCTCCCACTTTGGAGGCAGCATCTTGTGTTCAGCCTTCTGTCCCCGGTCCCCACCTTTTTTAAAACAACACAGACCTGCACACGCTGAGACTTCTGTCGAGAGGAAGTGCCGTAGAAAAGTGTCTGTGTCTAGTTCATCTGGATATTACAACCCCTCCTGGAGAATCATCAGTGAAGAGTCTGTGACATTGTTTAACCCGGCGCTTCTTAAGCTGACCCTGTATCGGAATCCTACTTGAACAACAGAGCCGCGTGGACTGCCAGCTGGGAGTGCCCTCTGTCCCTCGGAGCCCTGCCGCAGCCTGCATCCCCATCCCCAGAGGCGGCAGGAAAGCCCGGCGTAGTCTCGCTAGAACCCACAGCAGATCTCAGGAGGGGCCTTCACATCGTTCCAGATGACAGACCGAGCCACCAGCCAAGGCTTCAGTGGTATTCAACATCGCCTGAGTGTCGCGTACGGTTTTGGTAAAACCAAAACGTTTTCCCGAATCTCCCAGGAAGAGAGCGGGTGTGAGATGCCGAAGGCCCGAGACACCGGAGCACCGCCCTGCACCCTCAGCCGAGCCTCCTGCCCAGCGGCCAGCTGCTGCGCCCCGAGCCCACGTGGCTGGGCGTGGGAACAGAGCGCCAGCGATGCGCTCTCACAGCGCGGTTGAGACACAGAGTTCCTTCTCAGGGCCAGATAATGAAATCACGATGGCTCTCTGAACGCCGTCTGCAAGCTGCATTCTATTGTTTGTTTTCTTTCCAATTTCCTTCCCTGGATCGTCTCCGGGCCCCAAGAGCAGCATTCCAATCTCAGCTGGAGCAGGCCGGAGAGTCGGGAGAGTCGGGACCGCTCCAGGCCGGCCCCGCTGCAGCTGGCCTTCTGACGGGCCAACCAGGCCTCCTTGGGAACAGATTCCGCGTAGTCAGATGCCAGGCAGTGACGGGCAAGGGAAACACCGAGCTGGAGCCGGGCCTGGAGGGCCCCTTGCCTGTCGCCACCGGCTCCCTCTCCCTGGACTCTCAGCACGCGGTGTGCTATGGCCTCGGGTGAGGGGCTCTACGCGCAGCCCCAGGCCTGGCCTCCGCTCCACCGCCCCCCACCACCCTGGGCTGGCCCCCGCTCCACTGCCCCCCACCAATGCCCGCAGCATGGCCCCTGCTCCACCACCCCCCACCAACGCCCCCCACCCCCCCATCAAAGCCCCCCATCCCCTGGGCCTGGCCCCCACTCCATGGCCCCCACCCCCTCCCCCGGGCCTGGCCCCCACTCCATGGCCCCCACCCCGCCCACCCCGAGATGAGGTGAGGGCCTGCCTCTCAGGGACGGGAGCAGGTGAAACGTGTCAGCACGCGGGACGCGCCACAGCGGGCTGGAGCGTCGGGCACTCTGCCGTGTTTGCTGTTCGTGAGGAAACGTTGTTGATGGAAAGTGACATTAGTCTACAGTGAATGCTGGGGACAGCAAAGCATGAAACCAGTAAGATCGGGCAACTGATGCTGTGTCTGGGACTCCAAACAGTCGAGTCCCACCAACGCCTCACATTCATGTGACCGGAAGGAGCCTACGGGTGTGCTCAGCAGAGAGGTGGGCAGGGAGGGAGAGGACAGGCCCTCAACTCCGGCCCCAGGGGGCTGTGGCTGGGATGAGAACACCCCTGCTCTCCAGGAGTAACTCACCTTCCATCAGAGTTAGGGCATCTCTCAGCTGGCCTGTCTCCCGTGGAGCACAAGTCCTCCAGTGCTAACTGCTGAGAAGCACTTGAGGATCCAGTTAAAATGCAGATTTGGAATCCGTAGGTCTGGGCAGGGCCTGAGCGTCTAACGGGACCCCCGGGATGCCAGATGTGGGGGCTACTGGCCCCTGGACCCCACTCTGAGCAGCAGAGCCTGGGAGATCACAGAACCTCAGGCCCAAGGTGGACCCGACAGTCGACACATCCGAGCCCTCATCCCTTCTGACCGCGATCTTCGGTCACCTGGGACTCCTGGGACTTTACCCTCCCTGGTGGACTGGGCATTCTCTACTCAAGGCCAAACCTGCTTTGAGTCCTTTCTGAACCTTGCATCCTGCCCCGCACGGTGGCAGACAGTTGGTAAATAAATCAACGTTTTCATGAATCAGTAACGGAAAACGAGTATTTGGAAGTTGAGAGTTGGATTGTGTGTCTGTGTGTGTGGCGTGCAGGGTGGGGATGTTGAGACTTGGGTTGTGTGTCTGTGTGTGTGGCGTGCAGGGTGGGGATGTTGAGACTTGGGTTGTGTGTCTGTGTGTGTGGTGTGCAGGGTGGGATGAGGGCAGACTGCCGTAAAATGAAGAGCCTACACTCTCTGGGTTTTTCCGTGAGGACTGTCGTCCAGGGAGCACCTGCAGCCGGCTTGCTTCCTTCTCTCCTCTTTCTTTCTGCCCTCATGCCTCCAGGAATCGCTTAAATGCTAGCTGAATTGAACAGACATTGGACCGAGTTTATTATCTGATAAATTGAAATAGAAGAAATTCTCTGAACACCCCGTTCCTGCCTTCAGTGACTTTGGATTGCTCTTGGGGAGACATAGAGTTCTGAACAGCTGGAGGCATCCCTACCTGTTTTTTTTCCAAAGTAGGAAAGAGATTGACCAAGAACTGATGGGGGTCTCCAAGGTGCAAGAGCCAGGGGGTCCAGAACCCTGGTCTCTAAAGCGAGAGGAAAGCCAGGCTTTGATGGAAGTCTGCTGGGAGCCCAAGAAACATGTCGGTCATGTGTAGAAGTCAAGTTCTTCCAGTGACTTAATTTAAAAAGTAGTTCCCTTACCTCAAAACTTTTAATGGCAATCTGTCAAAAACAGCCTTGGAAATTGGAGAAAATCCAGGAGCTCATCTTTTGGGAAACACTTCACATGCTTTCCTGTAATACTTTGCCCTTAAAACATTTGGCCCTTGGATCCCAAGAGAAAGTGAAGATTTGTAAACCCAAGACCAGCATCCTTGTTTGTAGCAGACTTTAGGTGATTATGCTTCAAGACTGTAGAAAGGGAAGCAAAAATTCCACCCGTAGAATCCCGTTCTATGTCAGTAATTCCATAGAATCATCTTCTATGTCATTATTTTTTAATTCACCTGCATTTTCTTTCTTAACTACCAGACTTATATATTTGTTTTGCATGAAAACATTGTGCAGGAGACTAATTACGTTCATTAGAGGAGATAAGGAACAGGAAGGCTGATGTGTTGGCGTTTTCATTTTAAATACAATGCTGGGAGCTGGGACAAAGTGAAGAAACAGCAAGAGGACATAAGAGAATATGAGGCAAATGAGTCATCTGGAGCATCTCCATGCCCTCCACTCATTGTTAAAAGAAGATCGTGCGCGTTTCAAGAAGATTAGCCATATTATTTGGTGATTTGCAAATGTATCATGGGTCTCTTGTGTCAGGATTGAGTTTTTAAATACCCTTTTAATTCAAAATCCATGTTGCTTTAAACAAACCTCCAAGGTTCTTATTAGAGTGAATAGTATAGAAAAAGTAAATACCCTTTGCTCTACAGTGGAGGCAAGTTCACGTCTTTTTTCCTAAAAATAAGTACACTTTTTGTTTATGTTTTCTTATGGAATAAAGTTTGATGTTTTATTGACATTGTCTTAAACTCCAAAAGTTGTGAGGGATGAAATATATAAATTCTTATTTTTTTCAATGTGTGTAGTATTCATGCTGATAAAACCAAGCCATACGCGTAATCCAAGTAAGAGCAGTGCGCCTCGTGTGTGTGTGTGTGTCTGTGTGTGTCTATGTGTATCTATGTGAATGCGTGAGAGTGTGTATGTGTGTGTCTATATATGTATCTCTGTGCCTGTTTGTGTATATGGGTATCTGTGTGTCTTTGTGTGTATATGTGTATCTATGTGAATGTGTGAGAGTGTGTATATGTGTGTGTCTATATGTTTCTTTTTTTTTTTTTTTTTCTTCTTTGAATTCTTTTTTTTTTTTTTTTTTTTATTGGAAGTTTCAAATTCTTTTTTTTTTTTTTTTGTAACATGATAGTGTTTAGTTTGAACAATTAATACATTTCAGATATAATATTATACATATTTCAATGCTATTCTCCCCAATCATCTCACCCTCTCCTGGTCCCAGAGTCCAAAAGTCTGGTCTATACATCAGTGTCTCTTTTGTTGTCTCGTAAATAGGGTTATTTTTTATCATCTTTCTAATGTCTATATGTTTCTGTGTGCCTGTTTGTGTGTATGTGTATCTGTGTGTCTGTGTCTGTGTGTGTTTTTGCGTCTGTGAGCGTCTGTATATATGTGTCTACGTGCATGCACGTGTGTGCATGTGTGAGAGTGTGTGTGTGCCTGTGTGTGTACATGTGTGCATTTGGAGGAGGCTGTGTTCTCGGGGTGTTGTTGGTGTTAGGTCTTGCCTCTCGCTTCCCTGTCCCCTTATTACTTATTAGGTAATAAGTAACGTGAAAAGGAAGCGCTTTTCTCTTGCACTCGAAGTGATGCGTAAACCAAACAGGCCAATACTTGTCTTGACTAATTTTCTGTCATTAATCTTGTTAAATTTTGAGAGGAGAGTTGTAGGAACAGCCTGCAACCATGAGAAAACCACTTCATGCTGCTGGGGTGGGGGCGGCGTTTCGCCAATGGAAATATTTATCATAGTTTGCGGTATCATATCTATATTTTCAGTCAAAACAACAAGGGCAAACCTTATTATACGTTTAAAAAGCAACTCATTTCTAAACGCCTCCTGGCTGAGATAACAAGCATTTTGTGTTCGTGCACATTCTTCCCCTAATTAGGGATTGTTTCTTGGGGCGGGGGATGAGGCCGGGGGTGGTAGGGTGTGGGTTGGTGTGTACGGCTTCTGGCCCCTGGGCTTGGAGGACGCAGAGGGGACTGCAGGGAGGTGAGGTTGGGGGGGGGGGGTGTCCCAGAGGTGAGCCCGTGTCCCGTGTCTGAGTCTCAGGGCCCCAGGGGCGAGCCCGTGTCCCGTGTCTGAGTCTCAGGGCCCCAGGGGCGAGCCCGTGTCCCGTGTCTGAGTCTCAGGGCCCCAGGAGCGAGCCCGTGTCCCGTGGCCGGGTGTCAGGGCCCCAGGGGCGAGCCCATGTCCCGTGTCTGAGTCTCAGGGCCCCAGGGGCGAGCCCGTGTCCCGTGGCCGGGTGTCTGCTGTGAGCCCCCCTGTTGTACATGCTGAACCTTGACTGTGTCCAGTTGCTCTGTGGGAAAACCCCACCCTTCCAGTGTGTCGCTTCTGATGAAGTTTCTTCAGCTGTATGTTAGGGTTCTACTTGAGCGGAGTCAGGCGAAGGAACGTCCGGGGTCTGCCTTCTTTCTCTGGAAGGTTCCGCACGTTTGGGGCCGCGCTGGCCCATGTCTCCTCTCAGCAGCCCCACCCCGGAGCTCCAGCTCCCCACGGTGGCCTGCGGCTGCCCTCTCTGACATCCACACCATCTAGCCAAGTTAAGTGAACTCTCAGACGCTGAGGGGTGGAGATAGCGTCACTTGGCGTCCTCTGTGGAGCTGGGAGAGACGTGGGCATGGGTTGGGCCCCTTGAGAACTTGGAGAAGACGCTCTGAGCAGACCCGAGCCTCCTCCCTAAGTGTCCGTGTGGAGACTGGACCCTGCTTAGCAGCCTCCACTCACTGCTGAGACGGAATCTCCTCACTTGAGAAAGCTAAGCCCTCGTTTTGTGTTTATATGAACTTAACCCATTAAAAAAAATAAGCAAAATATAACAGCTAAAGCTACGTGAGCTTCGCCTGGAGCGGCAGGTGTTTGGTGGGTGGTGTGCGCAGCTCTGACACTGTCTGCCGTGGAGGCCGGGGCAGCCCGCGCTCACTCTCACGGATGGTTGGTGCAATCCTCTGGATAGCAGGTCAGTTACGTTCTTCAACCAAGGATACATCAGATCTCAGAGTGACTGCTGCCTCTGTAAGTTCCCTGATGAAACGTCTTTGACCTGAACACAGAGCAGGTGCTCCACGCACGTGCTCCCTGCACGTGTTCTTCTTCCTTTTTACTCAGAGCCAAACTCACCCGAAACAACCAAGACCGTTGCTTGCTCTTAAGAAGTGCAGGCTTTAGTGCAGTGATAAGGAGAAGCCATTATTTACAAATCTGTGCAAACAGATGTGGGCATCAGGCAAGCCTGTTCTATCATCACTTCTGAAGTAACAGCCGCACAACTGAGGTTGCAGTGATGTTGGCAGGGAGGTGGAGTCACAGCTGGAGACGAGGCTGGGAGCTCCGAGGAGGAGGCCCCCATGTGGTGGAGAGGCCTGAGAACCGGCACGGAGGCCGCTCAGTCGCCCAGCCGTGGCCAGGACCAGCCTGGCCGCTCTGGGCAGGTGGGCAGTGGTGGGGAGGGGCAAGGAGCGGAGCTCCGCACCCGTCTGCAGGGTCTTGGCTGGGAGATCCTCCCGGGGCCCTGCCCGGCTATGGCTGCTCCTGCCAGATGCCGCCTGGTCCTCTGACCCCACCGCTCTTCTGCTGCTCTGCGTAGCCGCCAGACTAGAGGCCCCTGGAGGACAGAGACTTGGACCCTCAGCCCCGGCTCAGCTCAGTGCCCGGCACGCAGGGCCAGTGGCGGGGACAAGGGAGTGGGAGGTAGACAAGCGAGCTCGGCCGGGAGCGGAGGAGCTGCTGGGGACACCCAGGGGCTCAAGGCTCTCCCTCGCCCCTCCTGACCACCACCCACCTGCCCATCAGGCAGCTGCCCAGGTGCTTCCTCCTGTGAGCCCCAGCCACAGTCTCTGTGCACGGACAGGCCGTCCCAGCTGAGTTTAATACAAGTAACACAGGTAGATAAGAGCCGTATGAAGACGCGCAGGTGCCCACGACGCACGGGGAGACCTCCGGGGGTCTGAGTGTCCCTCCGCTCTCAGCTCACGCTGCGGGGGCCGCCCCTGGTGTCTCTCGCTTCATCTCTTGAGCCACCTCATTCGGCCTCGTTAGGCTGGACCACACGGTTCCTGTACACAGAGCTAATCACCCCCGTCAGAGGTCCTGCAGATGAAGCTGGCAGAGGACTCTGTGAAAGGAGGCTGTGCTCCATCTAACAGTTGCCAGTGATGTGAAAGTTGTTTCAACGCAAGGAGGTCCAACCAGTCCATCCCAAAGGAGATCAGTCCTGAATATTCATTGGAAGGACTGATGCTGAAGCTGAAACTCCAGTACTCTGGCCACCTGTTGTGAAGAGTTGACTCATTGGAAAAGACCCTGACGCTGGGAGGGATTGGGGGCAGGAGGAGAGGGGACGACAGAGGATAAGATGGCTGGATGGCATTACCAACTCGATGGACATGAGTTTGAGTGAACTCCCGGAGTTGGTGATGGACAGGGAGGCCTGGGGTGCTGCAGGCCATGGGGTCTCAAAGCGTTGGACACGACTGAGACTGAACTGAGCTGAGTGATGCTGGTGACAGCAGCTGCAGAGGAGATGCTAATAACTACCCCGCCCCCCAGGATGCAGCGCCCCTGCCCCCCGCCGGAGGTTGCCTGCAGTGGGGAAGGGGAAGGAGGGGAAGCTGCTTGCTCTCTTCTCCTGTCCTCCAGTGGCCTCTGCTCCCCACTCGGCCCCCGGACGCCCCCCCCCACCCCCATGCAGACCGCAGACCGTATGCCTGGGTGCCATGCCTTGCCTGGTGTGGAAGCCCTGGGGATGAGTCCCATGGCAGCCCTCTTCCGGAACCCAGGCACAAGGGTTAAAGTTTAGCCTTTGTGTTGTAGTTGGTTATTGGTTCACAGGGCATGGCAGCGGGAGCCGGAGTCAGTGGCAGTGACCCTGGCTGGGGGTGGAGGGGAGACTCTGCAAGGGCCCTGGGAGCCCCCTTCGCGCCTCGAAGCCCCCCGGGCGCTGCCCTCCGGAGTCCCGCTTCCCCTGTCCGCGTCTGGCACGGACGCTCCGCGGACCAGGGGCTCCGTCTGCCGCCTCCATGCGCACAGACCACCATCCCTGCCTCCTCTGCCTTCAGCTCCTCCCCAGCACCGTGGCCATCCCAGTCCTCCCACCTAGAGGGAGAGGCCCCTCCTCCGGTGCCGGCTCACAGAGGCGCAGGGCCCAGCTCTCCGCGCTGCGGCCCGGTCCGCCCTTCGCTCGCTCTCCTCCGCCCCCACCCCCACTGGGAGCCCATCCAGCCTGGGCCGTCCGGGGCCCGCCCCTCCGCCCTGCCCGCGTCTGCCGCCTCTTCCTGGGAGTCCATCCGCTGTCACTGGCCTTTCCCTCCTGTGACTCCAGGCTGTGCTCTGCTCCCCTTGCGGCTTCTGTCCTGGCCTGTTGCTCAGGACGGGGCTCCGTCCCTTGCACCCTGCATCCCCCGCTCCGACCCCCATCTCTCAGAGCCGTGACAGACACGTCGCAGCGTCAGGATGGACCCCGTGTGCGCTCCAGGGGCCACTGGCACCCGCTCATCATAGACCAACAGTCGCGTTTCTCTGCATTTGCCCCATTTCCCGTGCAACCGTCCCTCGCCTGCCCTGTCAGCCCCGGGCTCTCCCTGGCGTGTCACCTGGAGCAGCCCCTCTGCCACCTTGTCACCTGACCCTTCCTGGACAGGTGGACACTTGGCAGCCCCTATTTTCCGACATCTTTGTAAAGCCTCGTGGTTTGGTTTCCTGAGGCCAGTGCATCTGAAAACACGTCTCTCCCGTCCTCGGCATGATTAAGGGGCCGGTGTTCATTTCTTGGTTGGAAACAGCCTTCTTTCAGGACTTGGAAGGCACTGCTTCCAGAGGCCGAGCCCCCCGCCCCCCCGGCCCCGGCCCGTGTTCTGACACTCCGTGCCGTGGGCCGCTAGTCCCGCCTGGCGTCTGGGTGCCTGGTGGGGCCCTTTGTCTGGAAATACCTGTTCTGCTCTGATCCATTTTCTTCATTTATTTAAAGACACCTATTTCCTTCACTCTCTTTCTGGAAATCCTATTATACTGACCTCTTGAGGCCATCTTCTGATTTTATCTTCCTTTTTCGTACCTATCTTTTTGCTCTACTTTCTGAGACATTACCTCAATTTTGTCTTCAAAATCTTCTCTTGAGTTCTTCTGGGTTTTTTCCAGTCACCACATCTTTAGTCTCCGCATCGTCCTCTTTTGTATGCAGTGTCCTCTTTCTGCCCCCGGGCCCGTGTCACTGTGCGGCTCTTGGCGAGGGCGCCGGGACCCTGCCCGTCTGTCCTGCTTTCACTTCACTCCCGCTTGTTCTGGCTCCTCCAAGTTGCTCTGTCTCAGTTTGTCTCTTGTGATCTCTTGTCTTCGTATGTGTGGTTTTCCTCACGTCTGTCTGGCAAGCCTTAGTGTTTGGCTCATATTTGAAAGTGGGGGCCTAAAAGCTGGTTGGGGTTTCTAGGACCTAGAGCTCGGGGGCTCCTGGTCACTCTGTGGGCTCTGAAGGGCCGTGTGCTTGGAGAATGGAGCCCAGAAGCCTCCCCCGACCCGAGAAGGGGCCAGCCTGACCCCCACCTCGCTCCTAGAAAGAGATACCCTGACCCCCGCAGCCCCTGGGGCCCGAGGGTGCCCAGAGCCCAGGTACAGCCCACCTACATGCTCTCCGCGTGTGGACCCTGCCTCGGGGGCGCAGGGCCGGCCCTCCTGCCACCATCACAGGGACGCTGAGCCTGCCGCCTGGTGATGTGGGCCCCAGGGGTCTGGGCCCCAGCCTGCTTCTGGAGGAGCCGAGCCCCTCCATCCCGAGCACCTGGGGCTGCCTGGCTCCGCCTGCCCACTGCCCACTCGTGAGCCTGTTTTGGGGGCTCCTCCCCCATCCTTCACGCTCATCCATCTGCTCGACGCAGGTCATCTCTTCCCTCCCATGATCTGGCCCTTGTAGACTGACCCATGTCTGCAGGTGGGTCAGGGAAGGAGGAGAAGAGGATGCAGCCAGCCTCCCGTCCAGAGCCGCTGCCTCTCGCAAGCCATCCGGGGCCTCTGCTGCCGAGCTCTTGGCCCCACCCACCCTGCTCCAGCAGCACTTCCTGCAGGGACCCCTGTAGAGAAGTTCTGGTGCTCCCCTGCTCGCTTCACCCCGCTTGCTCCTCAGAGGGGCTCCTGGGCAGGGAGGTGTGAGCTGCCCCTCGTCTCGCCGTGTGGCGCTCAATCTGCTCTCAGTACTGTCTCGGGCTCCTAGTGCTCCTTAGGAGCCAGCAGTTGACCTCACCGTTCAAGTCCACGGAATCCCACGCGGTGAGCGCCATCTCAGCGAGCAGGATGCACTCCTGCCAACCTGCGGATCCCCTCCCCCTACCAAACCGGACCACGCGGTGAGCGCCATCTCAGCGAGCAGGATGCACTCCTGCCACCCCCACTAGCCTAGCACTGGAATCCCACGCGGTGAGCGCCATCTCAGCGAGCAGGATGCGCTCCTGCCAACCTGCGGATCCTCACTCCCCACTAGCCAAGCACCGGAATCCCACGCGGTGAGCGCCATCTCAGCGAGCAGGATGCACTCCTGCCAACCTGCGGGTCCTCACTCCCCACTAGCCTAGCACTGGAATCCCACGCGGTGAGCGCCATCTCAGCGAGCAGGATGCGCTCCTGCCAACCTGCGGATCCTCTCCCCGGTGAGCGCCATCTCAGCGAGCAGGATGCACTCCTGCCAACCTGCGGGTCCTCACTCCCCACTAGCCTAGCACTGAATCCCACGCGGTGAGCGCCATCTCAGCGAGCAGGATGCGCTCCTGCCAACCTGCGGATCCTCACTCCCCACTAGCCTAGCACCGGAATCCCACGCGGTGAGCGCCATCTCAGCGAGCAGGATGCGCTCCTGCCAACCTGCGGGTCCTCACTCCCCACTACCAGCACCGGGGAGCGCCATCTCAGCGAGCAGGATGCACTCCTGCCAACCTGCGGGTCCTCACTCCCCACTAGCCTAGCACTGGAATCCCACGCGGTGAGCGCCATCTCAGCGAGCAGGATGCGCTCCTGCCAACCTGCGGATCCTCACTCCCCACTAGCCTAGCACTGGAATCCCACGCGGTGAGCGCCATCTCAGCGAGCAGGATGCGCTCCTGCCAACCTGCGGGTCCTCACTCCCCACTAGCCAAGCACCGGAATCCCACCCGGTGAGCGCCATCTCAGCGAGCAGGATGCGCTCCTGCCAACCTGCGGGTCCTCACTCCCCACTAGCCAAGCACCGGAATCCCACGCAGTGAGCGCCATCTCAGCGAGCAGGATGCCCTCCTGCCAACCTGCGGATCCTCACTCCCCACTAGCCAAGCACCGGAATCCCCACGCGGTGAGCGCCATCTCAGCGAGCAGGATGCGCTCCTGCCAACCTGCGGGTCCTCACTCCCCACTAGCCAAGCACCGGAATCCCACGCGGTGAGCGCCATCTCAGCGAGCAGGATGCACTCCTGCCAACCTGCGGATCCTCACTCCCCACTAGCCTAGCACTGGAATCCCACGCGGTGAGCGCCATCTCAGCGAGCAGGATGCGCTCCTGCCAACCTGCGGGTCCTCACTCCCCACTAGCCAAGCACAGGCCGCTCTGCGCAGAGCCACCTGTTAGGGCAGGTCCACCCTTGCCTCTCGCTGGTGAATACAGAGCTCCGTACACTGTTGCAACCCAAGGCTTCCTGGCCCTTGGCCGAAGCTTCTGCCTGCTGCCTGGAGCAGACCAGAAAGTGGCTCTGAGGCTCCGTCCTGCTCTGAGCCCTTCGCTCAGAGCCGTGGCCACGGCGGCCATGGCCACGGACGCCCCTGCAGGCCAGCCAGCAGCGTGGGGCAGAGGAGACCTCCGTGTGGGCAGCTCACCCTGCAGGAGCCCGAAGTGCCTGCTCGGTTCTGCCAGGCAGGCCCTCCCCCAGCTGCTCCCACTTCAGCTGCTGCAACAAGTGCTGATGTCGGCCCAGGACGACAGCACAGCCCAGAGAGCCCATGATGTTGGGGAAGGTCACCCTGAGCCCGCCATCGGCCCGCCGGTGTGGGCGGAACCGGATGCCCGCCGTCGGCCCACCGGTGTGGACGGCACCGGACACCTTCCATCAGCCCACCAGTGTGGACGGAACCGGACGCCTGCCATCGGCCCGCTGGTGTGGACGGAACCGGACGCCTGCCGTCGGCCCGCCGGTGTGGACGGAACCAGATGCCCACCATCAGCCCGCCAGTGTGGACGGCACGGGACACCCGCTGTCGGCCCACCGGTGTAGACCGAACCGGATGCCCTCCCGGGGCTGAGGCTGAGGATGTGTCCCTGACTCGTCCGTCCCCTGGACCTGGCAGACGACTTGTCTGCATACCAGAACCCCAGCAAGGCCTGTGTTCTCCTGTTCTCCAAGGATGTTTCTACTGTTCTAAATGGTAGTTCAAAAAAAAAAAAAAAAAAAGATGGTATTGGGAAAGAGAATATGTACCAGAGCCTTGGGTTATGGCAAAGCCTGAGACAGCCCGTTTCTAGCTCTGTAGAAAAAGTCCCCCAGCCCCTGGTCCAGACACGCGGGGGGCGGTGTCATGTGTGCCCGTGTTCCCGCATGAGCGTGGCCCGTCGCACGTCACATGTGGGTGAGCACTTGCTGAGATGCGTCAGGAAGGCATGTGAGCTTGCTTCTCATTGCGAGTATGAAATGTGAACAAAAATAAAACTAAAACATGCTCGTGAGGAGCAACTGTCCTTTCGTTGACTAGAAGCGCTTCCAGAGAGGGCCCGCAGAAATGACAACTTTAGAGCTACGTAGGCGACCCTTGGGGATCTTGACTTCACCAGCTACCCTCCCTTGCTGTGGATGCTGGCTGAGGCTTGGTCTTCATCCACCGGAGATCACAGGCTTCCCATCTCACAACATCTTTAGTCTAAAGCATGTCCAGGTGAGTGTTCAAAGGCTTAGCTCTGAGCCTGCCAAGTAAGTCTAGGCAAGGGTAAGAAAATAAACCAAATAAGTAAATAGCCAAACATCCTTTCTTGAGTCAATTAATTAATAGAAAATTCATGGAAAATGCCAGTTGTACACATATTATCATTCAACACAATCTGATGTAACTCTCTGTGTTGTGGGATGTTTTTCATATTTGCCTTCAGTCTGTGGGCAAGCCCAGTGCGCTCACAAACTGATTGTTTCTCCAGCGATGGAGTGTGCTGCCTGTGCTGTCAGAACGAGGTTTAAATACAGAACCTCCGGATGGTCGATCAGAAATAAAGCTTGTGATGCCGGCTTATGTCTCTGATACCCGACCTCTGTCCAGAATACAACCGCAATCAACGGTTGCTGTCCATCTTCAACAACACCTATAAGGCGTGTAGTCCAGTGGCCAGTGTGATGCTCTGCTCTTCCCTCCAAGCCCCCTGTGGCTGGTCGGGGACACAGGACTGCCCTGTAATAGGACTCTTTGCCCCACTGATAGAGCAAAGAACTGAGATCAAGTATTGGAGTCAGACATCGCCCTGCAACGTATTCCCTTCTTTGCCAAAAAGTTTCATTTGTGACAATAATTAAAATTACGTAGTATGTTTTTGTTGTTTGAGTATTGGTTTGTGGAAGCGCAGAGGTCAGCTCTAAGCCAGAGTCTTTGTTTCTGTAAAAGTGAGAATGTAAAATCGAACTCCAGCGAGAAGCCAATGTTGAAACGTGTGCACTTGCCTCCTGGACTCGGGACAGTGGGGGCTGTGCCTGGGACCGTGAAGGGTGGGCGGCTGTGGGTGTTTGCAGGGGAAAACGAGTCCAGAGAGCCTCGCGGCTAAGAGGAGCAGAGGCTGGCAGACCCTTTCTTAGCAGGAAGTGACTGAATCGTTACAGTTTTTGGAGGTTTAGTCACCTGTGATTTGTCACTGGAGCCTGTGGCTGCCTGGGTGCAGCAAGGTGACTGGTGTGTAATACCGGGATGATGTGAACAGTTAATTGGGACATGAAACTTGTTCCAAATTGGAATGCGTTAAAATTACAATAAATACACCTAAAACTCAAAAAAAAAAAAAAAAAAGGTGGGCGGAGACAGAAGCGATTACTTCATAATAATTGACTTTATCAAGGATAGTCTAAAGAAGCACAGAGTCTTTGAGATCCCTGAAAATTGCCTTATTCTGACTAATCTCTTCACTGAGGTCTCACTTCTGACTGCATCGTGATTGTCTTTAACGAGGCGGGGCAAGCCCTGACTTTTGAAATGGATCTGGGAAGGCCCTAAGGCCGCAGGTTAGCTGGGCCTGCGCTCCTGAGTTAACGCGCTTCCGTGCTCCGCCGGGTGCCCTGGCCGTTGCTCCCGCGCAGCCAGGTGCTGATGACTAAGTCTGTATCTCCTTTCCAGGTGGGAAGGGAAGAATGAAGACGAAGTGGGCAGATGTGCAGAGACCGGCAAAGTTCACGTGACTGTGGACCTCAAGTACTACCGGCCCACTGAAGTGGTAAGACTCCCAGCGCGTCTTCACTGGCCACTCCTGGGAGGTCATCCTGGACGCCGCGGCCACACTGCCCAGCTCCGCACTGGGCGGTCTGCCACCCTAGCGCCTTACCCAAACCAGAGCCCTGGGAGGCGAGTTTGGGGTGCTGTTCTTGGCACGAGATGCAGTGCTATAAAGGAGAGCAGGGGCGGCTCAGACCCGGGGAAGGGTTGGCTTCAGAAACGCAGACTCGGGTCAACGGCAGGCCCATCAAGGTTGGGCCTGCTTGGTGGCCGAGTCCTAGAACCTGCGGGATGTCTACCTTCCCAGCGCCCCACGACCTGCAGGGTCTGGAGGCCCCAGTGCACATGCACCTGCACACGTTCACACATACACTCACATGCACTCTCACACACACTCATATGCACACGCATGCTCTCACACACATGCACGCATTCACGTGCACTCACACACACAGTCAAATGTAGTGAGTCACATACACATGCGCTCACTTGCATACACATGTACTCACACACTCACATGAACAGATGCACACAACCACATGTACACACAGTCACACGCACACGCACACACGCACACAAACCTGGCCGTGTGAGCCTGTACACTTTCTGAGCCTCAGCTCCAGCACAGTCGTGGGTGTGAAGCCTTTTGTGGCCAGTGTACTCACCATCACTGAGCTTCCAGCTTTTCCTCTTGGATCTACATTGTACGCTCTACATACCGTTATAGCATGTGTGACAGCTGGTTATGCTCGTTTCTGTACATGTTTTTCTCCAAATGTGAACTCTTTGAGGAGGACGTTTCCTATCTCAGACAATAACAAACTCGGCATAGGTGCCGGCTGGCGGGTGGGTGGGTGGCTGGTGCGTGGTCTCTGCGTGCAGGGGCTCCTGTAGACTCGGCATAGGTGCCGGTTGGCGGGTGGGCGGATGGATGGTGCGTGGTCCCTGCGTGCAGGGCGCTCCTGTAGACTCGGCATAGGTGCCGGCTGGTGGGTGGGTGGGTGGATGGTGCGTGGTCTCTGCGTGCAGGGGCTCCTGTAGACTCGGCATAGGTGCCGGCTGGCGGGTGGGCGGGTGGATGGTGCGTGGTCCCTGCGTGCAGGGGCTCCTGTAGACTCGGCATAGGTGCCGGCTGGCGGGTGGGCGGGTGGCTGGCGCGTGGTCCCTGCGTGCAGGGGCTCCTGTAGACTCGGCATAGGTGCCGGCTGGCGGGTGGGCGGGTGGATGGTGCGTGGTCCCTGCGTGCAGGGGCCTCCTGACCGGCTAGGTGCCGGGTGGGGGGGTGGATGGTGGGTGGTCCCTGCGTGCAGGGGCTCCTGTAGACTCGGCATAGGTGCCGGCTGGCGGGCGGGTGGGTGGCTGGTGCGTGGTCCCTGCGTGCAGGGGCTCCTGTCTGGAGGGGTCAGGGCGCCGTGCCCCCCCCCCCCCACTGTGTAAGAATCCCTGGCTGTTGCCACTTAAACATGGGCCCCCTTCACTCTGGTCGAAACTCAGTGTTTTAAAGGGACGGACCTGGGGTGATAGAAAGCAGCGTCTTGAGGTGTTCAAATGTGGTGGTTCCCAAATGAAATGTGTGCTAACTGTGAACACGTTACCCTGGAACCTGTCCGACCTGTGTTTTGAACCAAATTCCTGCCTGCCGCGCCGCCTTTCTGAGGTCAGGAAAGCCCCGCGAAGGAAGATTGAAAGTGAACGTGTCTCCGCTGATCACCCGTCAGATGGTCTTGTTTCAGACAAAGGAGAGGCGTCGTTTCTCGGGCCGTCCACTTGGGCGGGACAGCGAGGAGAGGAAGTGTGCAGGGCTGTCCGGCCGGGCGGGGTGGCCTCTGACGGCGGCGAACAATGGCGCGCTGTGCCGGGGAGTGGGTGTGCCGGCAGGGGATGTGCGGGCCGGGAGGGGGCCGGGGCAGCCCTGCTGACGCAGCAGGAGGCCCTGCCCTGGAGCCCACACCCGCCGCCCACCCCGGCCCAGAGACGCCGCAGGCTGTCGTATTTCTGGAGCCTAAACGGGCAGCCTGTGTCCCAGCTTGCGACGAGAGTTGTCATCTCAGAGTGGGAGTGGACGGGGCCAGCCCTCCGCCCCTGTGACACCGTCACCCCGGGCCTTCTTTCCGAAGCCAGGAGGCCGTTACGGGAGCTTGGCTGTCAGCCTCACCTGGGGACTCTGGGGCTTGGTGGGGACATGGCATGAGAGGGCAGAGGAGCCTGGGGCTCACGAGTCGGTTTTCGAAGCCCCTGTGGGCCGTCTTTCCTGCCAAAGCTCCGCGTCAGTCCATCCTTTTGTTCCCGCGGACGCCGTGGTGGTACCTGCTCTGCAGGTCTGTCCACAGAGGGCGTCTGAGCCTGAGGGTGCCACCTGGCTCCGCGGGCTCCTGTCGCCCATCTGTCGCCCCCGGGCCCCCATTACTGCTGCGGGAGCCTGTCCTCCCCACCCCGCTCAGGGCTCCATGGGGCATGTGCAGTGAGGCTCAACTTTTCACCTCATTCCTCAGCACAGCAGCTTTCCCAGAACCGAGCAGTCTGACAGGCTGAGGCAGAGCTGCCCGGAGCGCTGTGTTCCTCCAGGTGAAAGGGGACCAGACCCAGAGCCGCCGGCGCGAGCTTGCACTTGGGTCTGGGCCCTGACCAGCAGCCGGGGGGTCGCTGGGATGAGGCCTGAGAAGCGCTGGGCGTGGGGGCCGGCGGCGGCCGTGTCTGTGGTCAGGTCCACCTCCGGGGCCGCAGGCCCCTCCCTCCTTGGGTTCTAGAAAAGCTCCTTCCCCTGACCACTTGTCCTGTGTCTTCAGCACCTCGCACACCTCAGAGCAACCGCAGAACTAGATCATCTTAGGGTCCAGTCTTCCAGAGAGACCGCCGAGGGAAACGCCAGACAGGAAACATGGGGGCAGGCGGTCAGGGCATGGCAGGCCCCAGAACACCAGCGTCCACAAGCAAGACTAAGGGAGCCACAGATCTGTGTCGTCTTGTGAACAAGATTCAGACCAGGGAAGGCTGTTTACCCAGCAGAGCCCGGCATGAGCCCCAGGGAGCCCACCAGCTGTTCTGTATGGAGCAGAACTCCCAGCCAGGGACCTTTCCCCTGTTGATCTCACCGTGGCGGGCTCCTTGGTCCTGCTTCTGCTCCACGTGGAAGTCCTGAAAGTGTGTGTCTGAGCTCAGGTTGCTGGTGTCCACTTAGAGCTGAGCGGAGTCCTGTTCTGGGTCTCTCTGTGGACACCTCTGGGCTTCCCCTGAATGTTTAGTTGTTTGGCTCGGGTGGAGAGCTTAATTCTGGAAACTGGGCTTTACATTTCCCAGGGTTGGTGACCGCCCTGTGAAGACTGGACCCCCCTCCTCTGCTGGTCTCTCTGGGTGCATGCTATGCGGAGCCTTGGTGATGGGCGTCCATGTCCCAGAAGCAGCAGTGTCGGGCTGAAGGCCGGGCGGCCTGAGCTCAGAAACTGTCCATCACAGACAGGCGACCTCGAACCTGTTCCTCCTCGGTGCATCTGTCTGCCTGTCTTTAAAAATGGAGTTAATAGTCAAACTTCTTTCAAAGAATTGCTGTAGAAGTAATAATCAGTTCTACAAACTGCTCATTAGAACAGTGGTACGCAGTAAAACACCCAGCATTGATGCCATTATTGTTAGTTATTCATCCTTTCAGCAAATATTTGCCAAACCCTGTGTTAGACCCTAAGAATCGAGCATGGACGACACACACACCCCATGGCCGTGGGGAGTGTAGGTGGGAATAACAGGTCAGTTACTCAAGCCGACTGCCTTTTGAAAGACAGACTGACATCGCTGAAGGATTGTGTGTATTAACTGCTAACAAGTCAGTGACGTGATACAATCAAGGCTTTTAGCAAACATTTTAC
The DNA here is from genome assembly GCA_935064755.1 of Tragelaphus eurycerus. NCBI lineage: Eukaryota > Metazoa > Chordata > Mammalia > Artiodactyla > Bovidae > Tragelaphus > Tragelaphus eurycerus. The sequence continues at coordinate 889,817 of CAKXYN010000031.1, read as the reverse complement.
TATGTACTTTGATTTCTTTATTCTTTTTTTATTTTTTTATCCTTTCTGACGCTGTCTCTGAAAATTCAATAGCAATTCAGGGATATAGAATTATCATGTAAATATGAGAAAATTAACATTGATTTATTACTTAATTTAAAATAATAACAAAGACGTTTTCTCTTTGTCTGAAAATTTTTAACTTGGGAAATTCACAAAGATTGGATTAAGAAGTATTCATCCCAACGTGGCAATTGTTAATCACACCAAATGGTCAGTTCACTTAAAGAAAGAAAAGCTAAGATTTTCTTTTTTTCAATGAAACAAACCCATTTTTTTCTGCAGAGCACTTTAAGAAATGTCATGGGACATGCATTCATAGACCAAATTTGAAAGCACCTATTTTTCATGAAAAAATACCTTTAAACTCCACTGACCATGGGCTGAATTTTCCTCCCTGTCCTGTTTGTCTCTAACATGGACTTTTCTTGATGTGGTATTTCCAACATCCTCCACTGTGACTGGCTTTTGCTTTCTTTACCTAGATACATTATGTTATTCCCATTCTTTATAGATATTAGAAAAAAGTCCTGAGTTAAAATCTAGATCTGGGAAAGCAGTAACTTCAAAGAAGGCAAAGCCAGTTAAAACAACACCTTTCTTCAGCAGAAACATGTGGCCTGTTTCTAATCAAATTACCACACGCTTGTCGAGTTGTCCCCTCTGCAAACTTTTCCTAATATTTTTCTGTAAATGATGTTAAGTTAAATGGCCCATAATTGCTTGTTCTATCTCGTAGCCCTGTTTAGAATAATGCAGGGTAACACTTTCCAGACCTCAGGAATCTGATCTGTCATCAGAGGACTTGTATAAATACCAGTTAGACCTTCGCCCAGCACCACCCCGGGCCGCGGCAGGGGTCTTGAAAAGGCCCCTCTTCCCCGTGTCTGTGCTCCCGCCCCGGTAGGAAGCCGGACCGTGCCTTCCCCGTGGTTCCGTCTTCCCCAGCCCCCCTGGAGGCCCCCCCGTCGCTCAGTCCTGGTAGTCTGACCCCCAGGGCCCTCATCCCCCACTGCGCCCTCCTGCCCTTTGTGGGGCCGGGGAAGAGGGAGCTGGCCCAGCAGACAAAGGGCGAGCCCCCTCTCTGCCGGGACCAGGAGAGGAGCGGCTGGGCTCCCGGCTCAGCGTCTGCCCTCTCGTAACCGCCAGGCGCAGTGGCGTGGATGCTATCAGCAGTGCCTCGCTTCGGACAGAGCTTCCTCTTTGTAGTTACTCCATGACCTTCTCACCACTCGTGTTTATAAGGAGTTTATGTCTCGAAACCACTGTTGATGTACTTAAGCCGCCCTCCCAGGCTCCGCCCTCCCAGGCTCCGTCCCCTAAGCTTTGTGTCCCTCCTTAGCCGTGCTGCCCCTCTGGCCCTCTCCTTCCTGGGATGGACCCGCGAGGGCCGTGCACCTCGCTGTCTGCACTCGAGTCTCAGCCGGACTACGGCCTGGCCTCCTCCGTGCAGGAGCCCCGGGCAGGGGACACTCCTCCTAAAGCCTGAGCTCCTCCCTGGCTAGCCACCCCTCAGGAGTGTTTGTATCTAATGAAATAGTAGTTGTGTCCCGACCACAGTGCGCCCAACTTCCTCCTATTGCTCCTTGAAGGGTTCATGATTAAACCTGGATGAGAATGGTGCCATTCAGCTTTTGGAGGGAAGAAGGTACAGATTTTAGAGGAACCCCTATTGGTGCAACGAATGGTGCAGCCTGCATCAGGAATGCTGGTCTGCACGTTTCCTAATGCACGACAGGTTTCCCGGGTAAGTCAGAAGTGCTCCGCCTCCTAAACCTGGTGTAAGAACACCTAAACTACGGAACAGGTCAGCACCCGGCCGCTGAGAGGCTCTGCAGCCTTTAGGGTTCGTTATAGGGATCCCTTAGTGCACTCGCCACATCCACACCTTCAGCTTCTCAGAAGACGTAGCAGCACATATGGAGTAGACTGTCTCTATCCGACTGAGGCCTTAGAGGTTTCATCCTGAAGCAACGTTCACTGGATTGCCATGGAAGCGAGTTCTCGCAGTCCATGAGAAATGTCCAGGCAGATGAAGCAGGGTTCTCGGCCGTAGACAAGGGGATGGCGTGGGAGCTGTGGGCCAGTCTGGAGCAGGCCAGCGAGGCGCTCGCTGGACCGGGAGGTGGCAGCCGGACAGTGGCAGGTGCCAGGACGTCGCAAACGGAGATCGCGGGGCCAGGGCAGGTGGGACAGTGCCACCGGCCAGGCAGCACGTGAGGGCGTGCGGTGAAGGAGGGGGCCGTCAACCCATCAGGATCCCCCAAGGACCCAGGCACTCCGTTCATGGGGCAGGTGCAGAGCGCTGAGCTCTGGCACAATTTCAGGTCCTCGAGGTGGCGCTGGGCCTAGGGGTGTGCTGTGGAGGGATGTTTGGGGCCTGATGTGCATGAGAAGTGTTGAGTGGCATTTAGGGGACCTGATGTGCACGAGAAGTGTTGAGTGGCATTTGGGGAGTGGTCGAGAGCAGGAGTTGGTCCCCTGCAGGCAGGCATCTGTGGGTGCAGGAGGTCAGTCTTAGAAACCCCAGCTGAGGAAGCATTTGTGTCCAAGGTCCAGGAGGCCAGACTCTTCAGAGGGGTAAAGGGCTGATGCCAAAGAGCTGACGTGAGCTGGCAGGCAGTGCCCACCCCCAGTCCAGGCAGACTGAATTTCAGGGGTGAGCAGAGACCTACTTTCAAACTGATGTGCCCGCAAGGCGGGATGCAGAGCGTTTAGTTCCTGAGGATGAAAGGCTCGTCTGAGTATAAGGTGCTTTGCACCGCCTGTTATTGCTTTTATTACTGTCATCATGGTTAATTATCACCATCAGCATCGTCATGTACACCCGTGGAATCATTAGTTATCAGAGGCCATCTCAAAGGCGTCTTTGAGCCATCGGCTGCTGAGGCTTCCTGTAGTGTGTGCCTGGTTCTGTTGCCCGACAGCTTCAGACAAAAACAGTCACGCGCTCCTTCACTACCCGCTCTGCTTCTGGACCCATGATAAGTGAAGTCGCTCAGTCGTGTCCCACTCTTTGCGACCCCATGGACTGTAGCCTACCAGGCTCCTCTGTCCATGGGATTTTCCAGGCAATAGTACTAGAGTGGATTGCCATTTCCTTCTCCAGGGAATCTTCCCGACCCAGGGATTGAACCTGGGTCTCCCACATTGTAGACAGACGCTTTACCATCTGAGCCTGGGGAAAGATGAGTTTCTACTCTGATTCTGCTCTTCTCCATGCCAGGCCCTGGGGCCCAGTGTGTTCCACGGCCACCCCCGGAACTGCAGCCTTGCCGGCGGGCTGGAAGTGGGCTGCCACGGGAGACGCTGGGCAGCCATCCACCACCTTCCTGTCACCTGCCCCGCCCGCTCCCGCAGAAACCGGTCTCTGCGCACATCCTTGAGCCCAACACCACTTACCAGCCTGGAATCTGCATGGGCTCCTGTGCTCCTGCAGCAGATCAAACAGTGCACACGTTTGTCCCCTTGTGGTTCCAGGCTCAGAAGCCTGAATAAGATCACGGTGTTGACAGAGCTGTGCTCCTTCCAGGGGCTTAAGGGTCTGGGTGTTCTTCTGGAAGAAAATACTGAGTTGATCACGTGGAACTATTGCTGGGTCACAGCGTTTTCTGTTGTTTGGAAAACACACTGTTAATCACTTTGAGAAGAAAGAAGAAATGGAAGATTCTAGTTAGCTGTCAGTTGAAAGTTTGATCATGCACACCCTTGAAAACACGGTGAACACAGATGTGGGCAAGGCCAGCCTGCATGTGCGGTGTTTCTGAGGGATAGCAGGCGGGGAGCAAGAGCAGTGGGGTGATCGTGGCTTTACAGAGAGGCCCAGAGGGCGTCCTGGAGCAGGGACCACTTCCTCCCACGTGGAGACACTGGTGCCCGGGGCCCTCCCAGACCCCCACAGCGAGTGCTCTGCCAGCGGGCAGTGCTCAACCCTCCTCCCCTCACGCCTCGCCCTCTTCTCCCGGCACTTGGACTCTCTTCCGTCCTGTTCCTGCTGTCACGAGCCTCAAAACCGTGTCATCCTTAAGCCCCACTGAGTCCCTCTTCCTCTGATACCCCCCTTTGACAAGTGTCATCTGACCACTGGCCAGTCGCTACGGGATGACCCCTTGCAGTGTCTTCCTCTCCGTGACCAATTTTGATGAAAATTTCAGTCAGACGCACTGGACTGGGCTTTGGATAGACTCTCTGAAGCAGGTTCCCAGACACAGTTCTCATTGTTGCCGCGTTTCCCAGATGAAGAGGAGTGGCCTGACTGAAGATGGCTCTCCTGCTAGAAATGTTATCTTGCAACGACGGAGTGAAGAAACCAGAATTCTAAGGACGCATGGATCAGATGCACAGCGAGATGAAAAGAGGGCGAGCCTGTGGATAGAAAGTTATGATTCCCTAGGAGGCCCTTGTGCCGGCGCCACACCGCGGTGAGAGAGGGGCCCTTGTCACGCGTCTGCTCATCTGTGGACCTGGCGTGCTTGTCCGGGGGTGTGCAGCCTGCCCTGGCCCCTCGGTGGACAGAGCGTGCACGTCCATGGCCGTGGAGCCTGCCCTGGCTTGTCCCCGGGCATGTGGTTTGTGTGTCTGTGGACGTGGACCGGTCCTCAGGTTGGTGGCTGCGACTCGCTCTTTGTGAATCAGCCCCTCCCAGCTGCCCTGCAGGCGAAGTGGTTGCTGCCACTTTGGCCTCGTGTCCGCCCCCGCTGCTCAGGGAGGCCTTGGGAAGAGACATGAGCAGACAGCCCAGGGGTGGGCAGTGAGAGCCTGGCCCCGTCACCACGTGGGCCCAGCCGCCCCTCGCCCATCCTGAGGGAGTAAGGACAGCGCCCACTGGAGTCTGTGAGACCAGGGCGCTCATGCCATCAGGACAGCAGGGGCTGAGGCGGCCGCTCTCGCTGTGGAGTTCTTTAGTGTGTTTATCAAAAGCCTGTCACTTCCCTGTCTGGCCAAACATGGAGCAAAGCTGCTGCCTGTCCACTGAGAGGAGTGTCCGCTGCTGTCACCTTTCTTCCCGTCCAGCCGTCTCACATCCAAGCCTGGGTGCTAAGAAGCCTCATGTTCGCAGCTTTATTGCTCTGGAATAAACACGGATCCTGGGCTTCCCAGGTGGCTCAGTGGTGAAGAACTCACCTGCCAGTGCAGGAGACGCAGGAGGCCTGGGTTTGACCCCTGGGTCGGGAAGATCCCCTGGAGGAGGAAATGGCAAACCACCCCAGTGTTCTTGCCTGGAGAATCCCATGGACAGAGGAGCCTGGCTGGCTACAGTCCATGGGGTCACAAAGAGTCGGACACGACGGAGTGACTGGGCACACGCAGACCCTGTGGCGGTGGCTTTCAGCAGAAACGCCTTTGCACACCTGCCCAGGTTGGTGTCAGTCTTCTGACTCAGGTGCTCCTCTCCTCAGTTAAGTAATATTTAGGTGATTCTGCCCCCAACCTCTGCTGAAATCCAAACATAACCACCCACTGCTTACTGGAAACACTCTCCTTTCCTTGTCTGCATTTTTCATGATATTGCTCTTTGTTTTTTTAAGTAATTCAACCTCTTTTCTGTCTTTCTTCTTCATCTTTATAATCTTTGCAGGCAGCTGGACTTTATTTTTGATCCCCTTACACTTGGTGGTCTGTGTCACAGACACTACAGTGATGGTTTATTTTAAACCTGAGTTGACTGTCGGTCATTATTTCTGCTCCATCGTCTGTCTGTGTGGCATCTTTGTGCCCTGGCCCTCACGGGGACAGCAGGTTAGGCTGTGGTTTTCGCAGGTATCGTTCACGTAAACCAGCGGCAGAGATTTTAGTTTACTCGTAGACAGTACACAGCACAGGGAACCCCGCGGGTCAGACACGCAGAGGCTGAGAGAGAAGGCTGCTGTCGGAACGGCACCCTGGGCTCCGTCGTCCTCTTCCCCTGACTCAGCGCCATTCCGCGTCCTAATTGAGGGATGATTGTCCCAAACTGCACAAAAGTGCTGGGAGGTGAGATTAGCGTGCGTGAGCGTGCTGCCATCTCAACATCAAAGATGCAGCGTTAGTGTAAATTGCCGCGATTATCCTCCCCGGAAGTCCTCAGACCGCCTCCGGAGCCCTGTGCCTGTCAGTGCCCCAGCCTCCCCGCGGGGGTGCCGGTCTCAGTCCTGGGGTCTGTTCCTGGGAGTCGGGGAGAATCAGAGTAGGTCAAGGCTTGGAAGTTGGGAAGAGGCCTGGTCACAGCACGGCCCCCAGAGTCCCTTTCTCCCTCTTCCTCTGACGGGCACCTGGAAACTCTTCCTCCCAGAAGCTGTGTTTCAAGTGACACTGGGGCCCAGCCCTGCCCACCCAAAGCCATTGTCCCAGTGACGTGCCTAAAACACAAATCAGAAACCCTGAGCTGTGCCTTCGCACACGGGCAGAGCTGTTTCTCTGGAGTGGGCGGGGGAAGGACATAGCCTCGGTGCCAGCGGGCCCCCATGAGGACCAGGAGAGGGCCCCCGGGAGGCTTGCGTGTCGTGCCCCTGGGCAGCTTCACCCCGGCCCAGGACACCCCGAGGCCCGGAGGTCTCCGGGAGCGGACGCAGCTGGGCCCGTGAGGTCATCGTTGGCTCTGCCCAAGTCTTGACCTCAAACCCGCTGACTGGCTCCCCTTCCTCATAACCAGGAGCGTGGTTAGAGAGACGTGCTTCTGGTGGCGCGTGGGGATGTACTTTTAATTCCCCCTCTTCCCAACCAATAATAATATTTAAATTTTGGGTAAACAACATTTGAGAGGTACTGAAACTTGAGAGTCACTTAACTGCTAAAATACTACTCTCTTATCCACAAACCACCCGCTCTAAGTGTTTCCGTGCCCAGTTGATGGCAGGAGACATTGGAAAGTTGTAAGCCAGGAAGTTGTAAGAGATGCCAACTGCCTCTTGCCCTGAGATATGGCCGAGCGGTCTCCTCTAAGTTACGACGTCCTGGGCATTTAGAGACAGTGGACCGCAGAGTCCAGCCATACATGACATGAAGAACTGGTTCTCTTTGAATCAGAACATATTTTGCTGCAAATAAAGTGATTTGTCATGCCCATCATTAGTAAGCAAACTAATTCACTTTAAGGAGCTTATGTAAGCTTATAGAAAGGAAGAGACATTTACAGGGTATTGAAAGGGAGACACTCATTTATAAATAAACTTATTAATTGCGTATAATTAATATTTACATGTAATTTTAAAATGAGAAGAATTCTGAGCCAGTGTCCTTGGGTTTGATGACATAATCTAAAATAAATAGAATGTAGTAAATTACTCTATTTTAAATTTTGTCATCATGAAGAACCTGTGAGAAAGTGGCATATTGTTCATGTCCCCTAGATTTCAGCATTTCTCCTTAAATTGCACGGACCTGTCTTTAGGTTTGGAAATGGTCCTCTGAGGGGTGGGGGACGATGCAGCCAGGGGCTGCTGGAGCCAGAGGCTTCGTGAAAGGGAAGTCTCGTGAAGGTTTTTCCGTGAAGAAGTGTTCCTCTTCCTGTGCTTCTATGCATTGTACAGTTTCTGCCATAGTTGTTCAATATAAAGTGTTTTGAATTAAATGCTAATTCCCAAAGAGAGACTTTGAATAGATGGGCAAACTGGATAAACTGGCAATCCAGCTTTTGTGAAAGAGTGCACATCTGAGGGCCTCCCTGTGGAAAAGGATGAGGACGTGTCTGGCTTGGTGGGGTGCGGAGGTGGAGGGGGGGGCGTCTCCAAAATCAGAGGATGGTGCTGAAGCTGCGTCTTCTGGACCGGGGGCCTGAGAGGCAGGCAGACGATGGGGTCGCCCTGATGTGTCCCTGTCCCAGTCCTGGGACCTGTGGCTCCGTAAAGCCCAGATTCTTCCTGGGCCTAGTCCCTGGAGTGTGACTCGGGGTCTGCTGGTGCCCACGCTTACTTAACGTGCTTGTAGGTGCTGCTGGCCCGGGAACCACATTCAGAACTGCTGGCTGGGAACGCGTGGTGCAGCGGCTCTGGTTGGCGCATCGTCTGTGTTTAGGAGTATCTTATGAGAAGAATAGCAAGAAGAGATAAGAAAGTCTTCTTCAGCCATCAATGCAAAGAAATAGAGGAAAACAACAGAATGGGAAAGACTAGAGATCTCTTCAAGAAAATCAGAGATACCAAAGGAACACTTCATGCAAAGATGGGCTCAATAAAGGACAGAAATGGTATGGACCTAACAGAAGCAAAAGATATTAAGAAGAGATAGCAAGAATACACAGAAGAACTGTAAAAAAAGATCTTCACGACCAAGATAATCACGATGGTGTGATCACTCACCTAGAGCCAGACATCCTGGAATGTGAAGTCAAGTGGGCCTTAGAAAGCATCACTACGAACAAAACTAGTGGAGGTGATAGAATTCCAGTTGAGCTATTCCAAATCCTGAAAGATAATGCTATGAAAGTGCTGCACTCAATATGCCAGCAAATTTGGAAAACTCAGCAGTGGCCACAGGACTGGAAAAGGTCAGTTTTCATTCCAATCCCAAAGAAAGGCAATGCCAAAGAATGCTCAAACTACCGCACAATTGCACTCATCTCACATGCTAGTAAAGTAATGCCCAAAATTCTCCAAGCCAGGGCTTCAGCAATATGTGAACCGTGAAGTTCCTGATGTTCAAGCTGGTTTTAGAAAAGGCAGAGGAACCAGAGATCAAATTGCCAACATCTGCTGGATCATGGAAAAAGCAAGAGAGTTCCAGAAAAACATCTACTTCTTCTTTATTGACTATGCCAAAGCCTTTGACTGTGTGGATCACAAGAAACTGTGGAAAATTCTGAAAGAGATGGGAATACCAGACCACCTGATCTGCCTCTTGAGAAATCTGTATGCAGGTCAGGAAGCAACGGTTAGAACTGGCCATGGAACAACAGACTGATTCCAAATAGGAAAAGGAGTATGTCAAGGCTGTATAGTGTCACCCTGCTTATTTAACTTCTATGCAGAGTACATCACAAGAAATGCTGGGCTGGAAGAAGCACAAGCTGGAATCAAGATTGCCAGGACAAATATCAATAACCTCAGATAAACAGATGACACCCCCCTTATGGCAGAAAGTAAAGAGGAACTAAAAAGCCTCTTGATGAAGGTGATAGTGGAGAGTGAAAAAGTTGGCCTAAAGCTCAACATTCAGAAAATGAAGATCATGGCATCTGGTCCCATCACTTCATGGGAAATAGATGGGGAGACAGTGGAAACAGTGTCAGACTTTCTTTATCTGGGCTCCAAAATCACTGCAGATGGTGAGTGCAGCCATGAAATTAAAAGACGCTTACTCCTTGGAAGGAAAGTTATGACCAACCTAGATAGCATATTCAAAATCAGAGACATTACTTTGCCAACAAAGGTTCGCCTAGTCAAGGCTCTGGTTTTTCCTGTGGTCATGTATGGATGTGAGAGCTGGACTGTGAAGAAGGCTGAGCGCCGAAGAATTGATGCTTTTGAACTGTGGTGTTGGAGAAGACTCTTGAGAGTCCCTTGGCCTGCAAGGAGATCCAGCCAGTCCATTCTAAAGGAGGTCAGCCCTGGGATTTCTTTGGAAGGAATGATGCTAAAGCTGAAACTCCAGTACTTTGGCCACCTCATGCTAAGAGCTGACTCATTGGAAAAGACTTGGATTCTGGGAGGGATAGGAGGCAGGAGGAGAAGGGGACGACAGAGGATGAGATGGCTGGATGGCATCACTGACTCGATGGACATAAGTCTGAGTGAACTCGGGGAGTTGGTGATGGACAGGGAGGCCTGGCGTGCTGCAATTCATGGGGTTGCAAAGAGTTGGACACGACTGAGCAACTGATATGATCTGATCTCTGATGAGAAGCCAGCGCCAGGTTTTCTGTTTCATTCCTAGTTCAGTCTCTGACTGACAAGGTGACCAGCCCTCCTGGTGTCTGCAAAAGTGAGGAGTTCTGGGGCTTCCCAGTTGGAGCTAGTGGTAAAGAACCCGCCTGCCAGTGCAGGAGACGTCAGAGAGGCAACTGTGATCCCTGGGTCAGGAGGCTCCCCTGGAGAGGGCACGGCAGCCCACTCCAGGGTTCCTGCCTGGAGAGTCCCATGGACAGAGGAGCATTGCCGGCTACAGTGCACGTGGTCACAGAGTCAGACACGACTGAGTGATTGAACAGCACCTCGGTGGGCGTCTGCAAAAGGGCGGACGCTTCCCCTTTGATCAGCTGTGTGTTCTGATGTGAAAACTGGTTACGGCCACAGGAAACGGTCTTCAGGCTTTTTCTGAGTTTAGGTAAGGCCCGTGGGTGATTGTTCACTCGCTGGGCTATGGGCAGATGAGACATCCCGTCCTGCCCGCACTCGCCGATGCTGTTTCCACTGGTCTCCATCGACTGCACTTGACTCCCACAGCCCCCCGGGATACATGTGCATGCCGACACACAGGTGCACACACACACGGGACTGACATGTCAGCAGGAAAACACAGAAGGTAATAAGATGGACTTATTTCAAACAAGCATATTAGAAATAGCAAAACCAGGCACCGCTGTTCACCAGCTGGGTGACCCTGGCTGGGCCCAGGCCTCTCTGCACCTCCTTTCCTCTGAACTGCAGACCCGGACGCCGCAACAGTGGCGGGTGGTGGGCACCTGTAAATGTCACTCTCTAGATAATTGATTTTACTGTGTGTTTTGTAAAATTTTAACAAGTCTAAAATTGAGATCAGGTGACTACTTATGATCCTAAACAACATTAAGTCTCAGTCTTTAAATTTTGTTTAATTTTTATTAAAATTTTGACAAATCCTGAAATTGATTTTTTAGCATTTAAAGTTTAGTTTTACTAAGTAAAGCACCGTGTCCTGGTTTAATGGGCAGTGTCTTCCTTTCTCAGGGACGGACAAAGTCATGAGGCCCTGCCAGTCAGAGGCCCTCGTGCCCTTGTGCGTGTGCATCACTCAGTCGTGTCCAACTCTTGGCGACCCATGGCCTATAGCCCACTCCTCTGTCCATGGGATTCTCCAGGCAAGAATCCTGGAGCGGGTAGCCAAGCCCTCCTCCAGGGGCTCTTCCCGACCTGGGGATGGAGCCCGTGTTGTGTCTCCGCACTCGCAGGCAGGCTCTTTACCTCTGGCGCCGCCTGGGGAGCCCCAGAGGCCCCCCAATGAGTGAGACAGGGCGCTGCTGCCACTCTGCACGTTCGGCTCTCAGGAGGGGCCACACGCTTACGTGTCTTCATGATCCCATGCCTGCTTCCAACGTTTCCTGTGGCCCGTGGTCTTCTCTTCAGTCTGTTCAGGAGAGCCAGGAGCAGAGCGCAGGCTTGCGAATCAGAGGAGCCGACGCTCAGCTCTCAGCCCAGACACTAATCAGCCCCGTCACCTCTCCACGCGTGAAGGGGGAACCGTGTTTTACTGCAGAGTTGTTGCAAGGATGAAAATGGGGTGTTGGAGGTCAGCACGGCCCGCTCAGTGTGGAGCTCAGCGAGTGAGGAGCAGGAGCCGCTGGGAGACCGTGCTTCCTGGTGACAGAACTTTACGTTTGCCGTTTTCTCTGAAGCAAACAAAAGCCACCCCCACATGTGTGAGGAAGTCATCGAGGCCAGGAATAACCACCCCGAGGGTGGGAGCACAGGCGTTCACACGGGCTGGGGACAGGCTCCCCCCAGCCAGGCTGGGAGAGTGCAGCGTCCACAGGCAGCGGCTGAGAGTCCAGAGGTCCTGCCTCTGAGGTGGGGGATCCATTGGCCCAGCCTTGGGCGCAGCTCCAGACCTGCCTAACAGATCTGAAAAGGAAGGCCCCAAGGACCACCCTGTTTTCAGGCGAGCTACAGATATACTGCAAAATGAAGTTCAGTAGTATTTGTAACAATATAGAAATACCACCTCACAAGGGGAACTTCACAATGGATGACATCCAGCTGAAAATCACTGGTTTGCAAAGAAGCAGGACAGTATGTCCACAGTAAGAGAAGAATCCACCAAAACCAACGCAGGCGTGACCCGGATCTTGACGCTTGTAGCAGGGGCACTAGATGCTAAGCCCACGTGAAACCCTGCTCCACAGGCCGAGAAGCTGGAGGGAGGGTGTGGGGAAGATGGCAGGACTTGTAGAGATGAAACCCGCCATGTCCAATGTGAAAGTCACATCAGATGAAATTAAGGGGCGACTGCTCTACAGAGGGAGAGCCCAGCGCCCCTGGAGACCCTCCGAGATGAAACACAGAAGGAATTCTCCAGGAAACAAAGTGTCAGCTCTCCAGGGCAGCTTTAAGTGCCCAGATGTGCTAGTAGCCGGGGTCACCGCGAAGAGGGGAGAATTAAATAAACACATGAAGAAATAACAAATTTTTTTCAAATTTCATGAAAACGCTAAGCTCACAGATGTAAAAAGCTCCACAAACCTCAAGCATAAGAAATAGGAGAAAACAGCCCAGAAGGGTCTCAGGATCGTGTAGCACAAGCCAGGGACAAAGAGGACGCGTCACAGGGCTCACGAGGGGCAGAGCTAAGGAGGAGGCCCTACACCTGGGCCGTGAGCCGCAGAGTGTAAAGTGAAGCCCAGAGCAGGCTCCCCACTCTGCCCTGTAGACGCTCCAGGAACATGTGCACCAAGGCTGGGGCGCAGCCCGCGGCTTCACGGTGACGCCTGTAGCAGAATCGCCTGTGTGTGTGCGTGCGCGCGGCTGAAGCCGTCTGCTTAAGGGTCTTGTGTGGTCAGTTCCTTGTCTGGTCTTCTTCCTGGTCTCTGTGCAAATAGAAACGTTGAGTTTCATTGATTAGGCCCGGTCGAGTCCACCTGACTGAAGATCTTGGCTGTAACTTAAATGTGTTAGCTTTCAGGGGTCAGTTAGGGAGTGCCCGCTGGCCGGACACTGGGGTGGACAGGTGCCGTGCTCCAGCAGCTTGTGGGCGGTGGAGAGGCACCGGGGACCGAACGCCTGGAAAGGGATGGGGTTGCCTGTGGAGCAATGGGCCGGGCGGGACGTGCTGCTCACCTGCCCGGGTCCCAGCAGCGCGTTCCCCTTCCCCTCCCGACTCCCGGGTTGTAGGTCACAGGACGTGCTCGTCTCTGATGCCAGCGGGAGGGTAGTTTCTCAGTCCCTCCTCCGCTCCGTTCCACCTGCCATGACTCAGGGGGCGCGTCCTGACTGCTCCACTGCCCGGTGACGTGAGTCATGAGGCGCTTCATTCGGAGAGAAGTCGCTGTATAATCGCCAGTGAAAGCTTTTAAGGGCTCATCGCAGAGTCACGTCGAAGGCCTGCACTTAAGTGATTTTATGGGCTGGCTCGCTCAAGCGTGCGGCCTCTGGGTGCGGGGCACAGTCCAAGGAAGAGGAACGGGGTGGGGGGCACCCCTCCGTGTGTGCAGCCCGCCCAGCCCCGGGGCCCCTGGGTGCCCGTCAGCACCGGCCCCTGGCGCTGATGAGGGCGCAGGAGGCCCATCGCAGAGTTGCTCGTCTCCGTGGCCCTCAGAGCCGTTAGAAGGAAGCCGTGCTCACAGGCACGGCTGCCGCAGCGCAGACCCCCCACCCCAGCGTCCGCCGCAGGTGGTCTCCAGTGCGGGTGCCGGTGCGTCAATGTCCTTCCGCGGTGGAGAAAGCACCGCCCCCAAACCACACACACCTCCAAAGTGAGGCTCCCACACCTGACACACACATGGTGGTTATTTTCGCTGAAGCCCGGCCCCGTCTTGCATCCGCATCTCCTCCATCAGCCAAGGCCCTCTGCGCTCCTTTCCTTGGGAACTGAACCTGGATCCAGCTTGCCTCCTCCCCTCCCCCTGCAACCCTCTGCTGAGCCCCGCAGCTTCCTCAGGGTGTGCGCTCCCGGCCTCAGCTGCTTCTCCAGACGACAGCCAGAGCCACCCTGGACCGGAAGCAGGCGGACGGCTCCATCCCCACCTCCCCGCCTGCTCAGAACGTGCCTCAGGGTCCCCACGGCCTGCCCCTCGCTGAGCCAGGCCCCTGCCCCACGCCCTCCGCCTCCTGACCCTTCAGGCCTCCCTGGTGCACGCAGGCCAGGCCCTCCCTAGGGAGCCCGAGGGCAGGGCTGGCTGCTTCCTGCCCTGGGGCTCTGCATCTGTCCCCAGAGCCCCCGAGAAGCAGCAGTGTCCCCCGCAGCTCACCTCCCGCCGCCTCTGCGGCCTGGGCGCCGGCCAGGGCCTGACACTCTGGCCCAGTTGCCTGTGGGCCGGCCCTGCTTGCCATGGAAGGGCGGGACTGCAGGGCAGCGCTGGGTCTGGGCTGGGATTCCGGTCATGGCCGTGGAGCTCACCACCTCTCTGACCTGGGGCCAGCTCTGGACCTGGAGGCCAGGCCAGTCCTCCTTGCGGTAGGGTAGCTCCCGGGCCTCCCAGCCCTGACTCCAGTTGTCCAGAGAAGCGGGAGACCATGTCTGCCTGTCCCTGCCCTCCCGACCAACCGCAGAGCCGCGGACTGCGCGGAGATCCACTGAGTGCCGTGGTTGTTCATCGCAGAGGGATCACATCCTCCAGCAGGTGGGAGGGCACTGGCGCGGGGAGGGCTTCACAGACAGCCGTTTTCCTCTCATCTTGGAAATAATCACAGCCACAACTTTGCCTGAAACTAGGGCTGGACCGAAACCCCATCAAGTTCCGTTTCTACCGCTGATTGCAAACATTTTTCTCTTCTGTAAAGTCAATATTCTTTGGGTGGGAGCAAGTGAAATTTTGTGGTATTTCAACAGGTGGCGCTGCGAGTAGCTATTATCTGACTATAAAAAATAAAATTCAACTTTCCTACCTTAAAAAAAAAATCTCACTAAAAAGTTGCTCTTGTGTCCCGGGACGATAGATTAATTTGTTTAGCCCTTTATGTTACTGAACGCCAGGGTAGTGACTGGTTTTACCCCTTCTGAGCAGTGAAGCCAGCTCTGGAATGCAGGGCCGTCGAGCCCCTGAGGTGCCTCTGTTCATCTCACACACGCTGAGCTGGTGCTGCCTTAGAGAGCAGCATGGGCACTTCTCTGAGGGGCAGAGAGAAGGCCATGTGCTCAGCAGAGCCGCCCAGCCTGCTTTTGATGTAAACACAGACAACCTGGGGTCTGTCTGCCCGGATGCTCCCGAGGGATGCAAATACCGCGTCCTCGGTGACCACACTCTCGGGAGGAAGCCACTGGCTGGGCAGAGGGTGTGGAAAGAGACGCGGGCCTGCCGGGGTCTCGGGAGAGGAGGCTCCTGGAGGACAAGGCCCGGCTCGTGGCTTCCTGCCCTGGACCGATGGGCCCCTCTGGCCTCGGGACAGCCGCCTCCCTCACCCTGCAGCCGTGCCCTGGCCGTTGGGTGCGGCCTTCCTGATTGCACACTCCAGCGCAGATTGCAAATGTTTGGCAGGAGTCCTCTTTCTGTGGGAACCAGACAAGTCATAACACCCACTGGACGCTCCATACGGCCGTGCAGGAAAGAGTGGCGTCATCTTGGGTTTCAGAGTGCGGAGCCTGAGGTTGCGGGGCTCCACTCTCCCTCGAGCCGAGGCCCCGGGGATGCTCTGGGGAGAGAGTGGTGGCCCCTGCCTGGCCCCCTCCGCCAGCCCAGGTCCCCGGGCACCGCCAGCACTCTGCCCCGGAGCCCGGCCTGTGCCGTGCCTCGTGGTGCCATCACCCAGAGCGGGATGCAGGGTCGGGCCTTGGGCGTGTTCAGGAGCAGGCGGCGGGGGGTGAGGCTGCAAAGCTGACCCTCAGGAAGCCCCACATGTTGGGTGAAGCAGCCACACGCCTCCCTTGGCTCCTGTCCACCTGTTCCATCAGGCCTGCCTGTGCCCACCGCCCACCCCTCAAGAAAGCGGGGAGACCCCCATGGAGAGGAGAGTGGCCAGGAGGGAGCCCGCCACCCAGGGGGATGTGAGCCAGTCCTCTGAGCACGAGGACAGGCGGGAGGCATGGCGCCAGCGGCCTTCTCACTACTTTCTAGGGTTAAACGGTGTTTTTTAACCTTATTACTAAACTCACTTAGCAAACCAAAACCTGTTCTATCTGTATCCAGCTGACCCTGGAGCCGAGCAGGGCTAAGCTGGATAGGCAGAGTCAGCCCCAGCTTCGCGGCCCTGTGTCCGCGGGCCCAGCCTCAGCCCCAGGAGCCGCAGGGCCACGCGGTGCCGGAAAGCCAAAGGAATCACGCTTGGCTCCCCTACCTCACTTCTCAGGGCTTCGCTGCCTTTGTTTGTGGGGCAGGGGATGGAGGCGAACAGTCAAAGATAAAGAACAGGAGGGCAGGCGTGTGTCAGAAGGAAGTGGGGGGACACTGTGCTCAGGCCTGAGGTCAGCTCAGCAGGCCTGCACTGGCGGCAGGAACGCGGCATGACGGGGCTGTGCTTCCAGGAGAGGGGGCATCACAGCCTCCGCGGGTCCAGCTCCACGGCCGGCCGCCCCAGGTGTAGTGAGACAGGTCACTTGCTCCCCTGAGTTTTGGCGACGCTGGGGTGTGTGGCCGCCACAAGGACTCAGAGCATGTCTGCCGCCTGGGGGGCTTCTGCGGCCCCTCTGCGGGGTCCCTTGCCCGCTTTTTGACCACATTAGCCATTGTTCTGACCGTCACCGGAAGGGAGCCTTCCCCTGGAACTTGCCTGTGGGGCCCTCAGGAGACGGGAGTGAGGCCCCATCTGCCTGGGGTCTGTCCCTGCGCCCGCCCCACGGGCCCACCACAGCCAGCAGCTTCCTCTGGGGCGGGCGGGGTGCTGCCTGTGTGGACTTCACACTGAGGTCTCTGTGGGCTCCAGTGTGTATCTGTTGGGCAGACAACTGGGAGGGGCTCACGAGGGGCAGGCGGACGCCCGGGAGGGGCTCACGAGGGCAGTGCGTTTCTCAGGGCCCACCGAGCTGTCGCCCCAGGTCACTGTGTGTGCCCCGAGACACCTGCCCGGCAGGGTGTCCGAGAGTTCCCGCGGCCCCACCTCCGGGTGGTCATGTGTTATTTCAGTCCCTCCTCGACGACACCATAAATCAAGCGCCATGGGTCCTATTTTCATTTTACACACAGGAGACTCAGGCGTGGCAAGGCCCGTGACTCGTGTGGGCCGCGTGCTGCGAGCTCGCCCGGGTCTGGTGAGGCATCTGTAAAGTGAGCCGGTGTCGAAGCTGGACGTGCTCGCATGGATCAACTGAGGGTTTAGGATGAGGAAAAGAGGACTAGTCACGTTTGAGAAGCCCAGTGTCTCTGGCTTCTCCTCATGGGCTGTGCGTAGGAAACAGGATCAAAGGATTAAAGGAACCTTTCACTTCAGTGAAAATACATTCAGGGCAAGCCAGGTGAGGTGGGAACAGCGCTCGTGTCCGAAGCCTCTCTTCCCCAAATCCTGCTGACGATGACGTCTTTCTGTGCTGCCCACCCGTGTCTCCTAGTGGCCGGGGGGCAGCCTCGCTGGACCCTGACTCAGCGCCGGTGTTCTCCTAAGTGGGTGACATTATAGAGTGCACCGAGATTATTCTGGACATGACTCCTTCTTCCCCTTTCTTTGTTCTGCCTTAGAATAAGTTAGAGGATAAATAAGTGACTCTCGTCACATTTCTCACAACTGCACATCTTGGGAAGGTAAATTGTCGGTGTTTAGACAGCACAGTGGTTTCAGAGGAGAACGTCTCCTAAGCCCAGAAGGTAGCAGTGGTGGAGGCTGGATCCTTGCAGGTGAGCGTCCAAAATGCGAGCCGCGGTCTGAGTCCAAGTCCACCGCCCTCCTGTTCATGTTGGGAGGAGGCTCTTCCACGGGACCATGCTCCACAGGTGTTTGAACGTCGGGTTCACCTTCCTCGCCTTCCAGCCCAGAGACCCGGAAGACAGGTGGGCCTGCGAGTCCGCAGCCCATGGGGCCCTGCCCCAGCCCCGCTCCCCACCCCGTCCTCACAGCCACGGCCTCCGTCCCAAATGAGGACGCCGCACATCCAGGCCGCGTCTCCCGGCCCCGTCGGGCCCTGCATACTGCAGCTCAGCGACGGCAGGCCAAGGGCTTGTACAACAGCGTGACCGACCCCGCGGTGCACTGCTGCACGCATCCGTCAAGCAGAAGCCCTGTCACCCGGCGGCAAGTGCCGGCCCGTCTTGGGGCAGCACACGGCCATGCGGCGGGCGCACACACATTCCTGCCCGTGCTGACACACGCCCTGCGTCCATCATCTCCCTGGGGTGTGTGTGAGAGGGTGTCTGTGTGTGCGTGTGTGTGCATTTATGTGTCTGCATGTGCCTGTGTGTGTCTGTGTGTGTGTGTATGAGTATCAGTGTGTGTGAGAGAGGGTATCTGTGTGCATGTGTGTGTCTGTGTGTATCTCTCTGTGTATGTCTGTGTCTGTGCAGGTGAGTATCAGTGTGTGTCTGTGTGCACTTGGATGTGTTTACATGTATGTCTCTGTGTGTGTGCATGTGCCTGTGTGTGTGTATGCATGTGAGTATCAGTGCGTGTGAGAGAGGGTATCTGTGTGCATGTGTTTGTCTGTGTGTATATCTCTGTGTATGTCTGTGTCTGTGCAGATGAGTATCAGTGTGTGTCTGTGTGCACTTGGATGTGTTTACATGTGTGGCTGTGTGTGTGTGCGTGTGCCTGTGTGTGTCTGTGTGTGTGTATGTGAGTATCAGTGTGTGTGAGAGAGGGTGTCTCTGTGTGCCTGTGTGTATCTCTGTGTGTGTCTGTGTCTGTGCAGGTGAGTATCAGTGTGTGTCTGCATGTGCATATGTGTCTGTGTGCACTTGGATGTGTTTACATGTGTATCTCTGTGTGTGTGCGTGTGCCTGTGTGTCTGTGTGTGTGCATGTGAGTATCAGTGTGTGTGAGAGAGGGTGTCTCTGTGTGCCTGTGTGTGTCTGTGTGTATCTCTCTGTGTGTGTCTGTGTCTGTGCAAGTGAGTATCAGTGTGTGTCTGTATGTGCATATGTGTCTGTGTGCACTTGGATGTGTTTACATGTGTGTCTGTGTGTGTGTGCGTGTGCCTGTGTGTCTGTGTGTGCATGTGAGTATCAGTGTGTGTGAGAGAGGGTATCTGTGTGCACGTGTGCATTCATGTGCATGTCTGCGTGTGCATGTGCGTGTCCCTGTGTATGTATCTGTGTGTGAGAGGTGTCTGTGTGTGCACGTGTGTGCATGTGCGTGTCTGCGTGTGTCTGTGTGTGTGCACTTATCAGTGTGTGAGAGAGAGGGTATCTGTGTGCAGTGTGCATGCATGTGCATGTCTGCATGTGCCTATGTGTGTCTCTGTGTGTGTATGTATCAGTGTGTGTGAGAGGTGTCTGTGTGTGCATGTGTGTACATGTGTGTGCCTGTGTGTCTATGTGTGTGTGCATGTATCCATGTGTGTGAGAGGGTGTGTGTGTGTGTGCATGTGTGTGTCTGTGTGTGCATGTGAGTATCAGTGTGTGTGAGAGAGGGTGTCTGTGTGCACGTGTGTGCATGTGCATGCCTGCGTGTGCCTGTCTATGTCTGTGTGTGTGTATGTATCAGTGTGTGTAAGAGGTGTCTGTGTGCACGTGTGTGCATGTGCATGTCTGCGTGTGCCTGTGTGTGTGTGTATCAGTGTGTGTGGGAGGTGTCTGTGTGCACGTGTGTGCCTGTGTGTCTGCGTGTGCCTGTGTGTGTGTGCATGTATCAGTGTGTGAGGTGTCTGTGTGTGCACGTGTGTGCATGTGCATGTCTGCATGTGTCTGTGTGTGTGCATTTATCAGTGTGTGTGAGAGAGGGTGTCTGTGTGCACGTGTGTGCATGTACATGCCTGCGTGTGCCTGTCTATGTGTGTGTGCATGTATCAGTGTGTGTGGGAGGTGTCTGTGTGCACGTGTGTGCATGTGCATGTCTGTGTGTGCCTGTGTATGTGTGTGTGCATGTATCAGTGTGTGAGAGGTGTCTGTGTGTGCACGTGTGTTCATGTGTGTGTCTGCATGTGTCTGTGTGTGTGCATTTATCAGTGTGTGTGAGAGAGGGTGTCTGTGTGCACATGTGTGCATGTCTGCATGTGCCTGTGTATGTCTGTGTGTGTGCGTGTATCAGTGTGTGTGAGAGGTGTCTGTGGTGCATGTGTGTGCATGTGCCTGTCTGCGTGTGCCTGTGTGTGTCTGTGTCTGTGCAGGTGAGTATCAGTGTGTGTCTGCATGTGCATGTGTGTGCACTCGGATGTGTTTGCATGTGTGTGTGTGTGCACGTGTCTGTGTGTGTATGTGAGCATGTGTGTGTGAGCATGTGCATGTGTGTGCGTGTGTGTGTACATATGTGAGTGTGCATGTGTGTATACGTGTCTTTTGCTTCTCTCCTTTCCGATCCCCGCCCACGGAGGCAGCCCTGAGTGTGAAGCACCAGGCAGAACAAACCAAGTGTCGAACGGTCTCCCGTGCACTTGCGGGGCTTTTCTCCAGGAAGCCTCTCCCCAGCAACTGAATGAGCAGCTTTCTGGGCGGCGTGTACAGGGCTGGCTTGTGTGGGTGTCAGAGTGAGGAGTGTGCTGGGTACCCCTGGCAGGTGTCTGTTCAGAGGGGGAGGCTCGGGGCCGGAGCTCCCCGGGGGAGGCCAGCATGGAGACCGTCCGCTGCTCCTCATGGCTCCGCGCGGCCCCTGCAGATCCCTTGCCTTGAACATGACGACCTCAGCCCGCCTTACTGAGGTGACATCCTGTCCCGACTTGGCTCGCAAGGAAGGACCTGCACCCCCAGTCAGCATCAGAGCTGGAGTCTGACGACCTTGGGCTGTACGCACTCAGAAGACGGAGGGTCAAGAGGACAGGACTCGTGGCCTGTTACTGACCTCAGGCCCTCAGTACCTGCAGCTGAGACCCCAGACGATTCAGTCCTGAGGGGCCAGGCCCCGGTATGGCCGACACTGCTCACTTCCTGGTGCTGCCCAGGCAGCTGGCTGCCCAGAGCCGTGCCGCATCTCTCTGGGGGCTTCAGGAAGAAGTCAGGGTGGCAGAGGGCCCACAGTTCAGGAATTCACATTGGCACAGAGAACCGCATCCTGAGCAGAGGCCACGTTGAGACCTGGCAACCGTGCCCACTGTCTGGGGAGCAGCCTGCTCTGAGGGCACTGGGGGTTGTAGGCAGGAGGACCTCTGCCCCGCAAGCAGCCACAAATGCCGTTTGTAGAGAGAGTATGGTTTCATCCACAGCACCAGCCTCTGCTTGCAGTCACAGACACGACGAAATCAGTGATCAGTCCGGCAGGCATCTGTGCATTGCGACGGCCTGTCCACACCACACGTCCAAGAACAGTATATCCCCATTGTCAGCCCTTCATTTTGTTTTCTTTCCTTTCTTTCCTGCTCGTCTCCAGGAGACCAGTTAATTGCTCAAAGGTGATGTATAGAGGAGATTCTGAGAGCATTTTCTTTGGCACCTCTCATCCCCTCCGTGGTCTGGCTAACAATGAGGCTGAAATTTGTTTGGTAGTGATGGTTCCAGTTGGACTGGAATCCCTTTGAAGTTCCTGCAGTTTGCTGTTGTGAGAGCTCAGTATGTTATTTGACTGCAATAAAACACTGTACATTATCAGAATAGGGGGCACAGTGAACATGGCAACAGGCAGCGGCCAGACCCGCCCTCAGAGGCGCTCTACCCAGGCCCCACAGCACAGGTACAGGGGGGCTCACCCATAGGGCCCGTCGTTAACCGTGCGGGCCGGTCACAGGCCGGAGACTCACTCTGTCAGGCCCGCATCAGCCAGGATGGGGAGGGCAGAGCAGAGCTGCTCAGGCCAGCGACCGCACTGCGGGCAGCCCCGCCTGGCTGGCTGGGTGACCGCTGGGACCCGGGGCAGTTGTTGTCACGGTTCAGCCTCTCAGCTCTTGCGTCAGCTGACCTGAATTATTCTGTGGTGTAGTCACCCCTCAGTAAATACAGTCCTGGTCCTGGGCTCTATTTATACTTCGAAGCTCTTTCCCAACCACCCCGGGACTGGGAACAGCTCACCCGCTTCAGTGAGGGGGTGTCCCGGCCTCCCTCCCACCGGTGGGCTTGGGACCCTTGTGCATAGGGGGCTTCGCTCAGGGGCTGCTCCTCCGGGACACACGTGTCCCAGCGTCAGGGCAGAGCCCGGCTGCTCCGAGACAGGAGTGTCTGTGCACAGTGAGTGTGCACGCGTGTGTACACGCACACCCTGGGGGCCGTGTACATCTATTGGAAAGCTGCTTTGTCTCAGGTGGTTTGGTAAACAGCTCCCGCTGAGGCGATGTGTTACTTGGCCACCATGTTCCAGGTGTTAGAAAACGCTGCGATGGATGCTGGTTTTAAACACAGAAAGAAGCCCTCGTGGTCCTCACTAACCCAGCTCCCAGGGCTCTGCTCCCTCGCTTGTGTAGGTGATAATATTGTAAGTGATTTTTATGATAGTTTAAATAACCAAAAGAAATGCCTGCAAATGTATTTTGGCACAAGGAAATCCCTCCTTATAGGAATTTATAAATATGTCATGTGGGAAAATAATTATAAAATCTGTGTTAATCTTCTCGCCTCTGACTGAGTCCTCAGTTACAATGTCCTACCTGCCCCTGCCTTTCTGTGGTGTCTTTCCATGTTTGGACCGAGCTGTGTCCAGTTGGGGAGGAGAATAAATAAAATCCCACTTAACTCACTTCCAGTTTCTACCCCGACAAGTATCCTCACAAGGAAATAAGCTGAACCAGCTGAAAGTCTGTAGCTGTTCTTAGATCCATCAGGACGCTGAGGTCACAGGACAAAATGGTGCCCCCACACTGAGGAGAGGGCTGAACACAGAGCTGACCAGGATGGACCCTTCCATGGGGCCCGCCTCACACGTGAAAAGGGTGACTGGCTGGTTGCTGGAGGCTGAGTGAGAGGTGGGAACTCTTAGGACCCAGCATGTGGGGCCCAGATGCCCATGAGGGTCCTACTGTGCTCAGGATGGAAGAGGAGGGGCTGGCCTCATGCCTTTGGAGGGGTGGGGACACAGGCGGAGAGCCATCAGTTTCCAAAGTGCCCAGAGCCCTCGGGCCCCTTCCCTCCAGGGAAGCTGACTGATGTGGAGCAGGGAAGCTCCCACCTCAGCCCTGAGAGCCCTCTGGTCTCCTGCAGCTGGAGAGGAAAGCGAGGGCCGCTGGTGAAGGGCACAGCAAGGGACACAGAGTGAATGCCAAGCCTCGGACTGCACGAGCCCTTCCTGTACCATGCCAGCAGGCCCTGTGTGATGACATGGGGCCACAGCTGGAGAAACTGCAAGGCTCAGACCCTGCTTAAGGAGGAGTCACTAGGGAAACCCAAAGGCCCCCGAGAGACTGTAACACAAGGGCCCGGGGAGGTGGCGGCCTCTGGTGCCCACAGTTGCGTCAGACCACACAGCGTGCCCCGAGCCAGGCCCACACAGGCCGCACACTGAAGGCACGCACCTTAGTTCCTTTTATCCAGCGCATCATCCAGATTTCAGCTGCAGGATGTGCTGAGATGTGAGAAGCACAGACTGAAGAGGCAAAGCAAGCATCAGAGCTGGGCTCAGACACGAATGAGATTTGGGGGTCATCAGACTTTAGATTGAGATAGCCATGATTGGCATTCCGAGGGCTGTAGTGGGCAGAGTGGACACCGCACGGAGACAGATGAGCAATGCGAGGAGACAAGTGGGCATCTAAGAAGGAGGCAAAGGAAATGCCAGCAATCAGAGACTCTGTAACAGAATGAAGAACACCTCTGATGGGCTCATAGGTAGACTCAGGACCAAAGCAGCAATCAGCAAGCCTGAAGACACGTCAATAGAAAGGTCCACGGCTGAAAAGGCCGAGAAGGAAGAAAGGGAAAAACTGGACCAGAGTGTCTAAGGGTTGTGGGTCAGTTACAGAAGGCGCAGCGTGCATGCCATGGGAACCAGGTAGACGAGCAAGAGAGAGGAGAGTGGAAGGAGTATTTGAAGCAAGGATGGCTGAGAAGTTCCCACAGGTAATGATAGACACCAAACCACAGGTCCAGGAAGGTCAGAGAACACCAAGCAAAATAAATACCAAGATGTTTGTGGTTGCATGTGTCATATTCAAAATGCAGAAAATAAAAGACAAAGAAAAAAATCTTGAAAGAAGTCAGAGAGAACAAAACACCTTATCTATTGAGGAACAAGGACAAGAATTATGTCAGATTTCTCCTCAGAAACCAGGCATGCAATGACTGAAGTGAAATATTTAAGGAGCTGGGGAAAAAAAAGCCTAGAATTCTGTATGTAGCGACATTATCATTCAAAAGCAAATGAGAAGTAAAGACTTTTTCAAATAAATAGAAATTAATGGAATTTGTCACCAGTAGACATACCTTGCAAAAAATGGAGTTAAACCAACTTCTTCATAAAGAAGAAAAATAATATAAGATGTGTGTTATGGGTGTTGACAGAGTGGTTCTAAAGATTATACAGAAAGGCTAAACCCTCAGAAAAGCCACCACAACACTGAAGAGGAGCTCAGTCGGAGTGGTCACGGCTCCAGTGGCCACAGTGTGCACACGGGACAGACCCTCACACGTACGGTCAGCTCGTCTCTGACAGGGCTGAGGCGTCCCCGTGGAGAAAGAACGGTCTTCTCAGCAGACAGCACAGAAACGTTCAGACAGCCACGGAGCAAGACAGCAAGTCTAGACAGACCTTCTACCCACCACGAAGGCAGGCCGAGATGGGCCACAGACCTCAACACAAAATGCAAAACCAGGGAACTTCTGGGCAATAATACAGGAGAAAATCTAGACGATTTGGTGACCCTGGAGTTTTCAGTTGATACCAAAAGCACACCCCAAGAAAGAAGAGTCCCTCAGTGGCCATCACCAAGAGTAAGACCGTGTGCTTTGTGAGGGACGCTGTGATGGGGGGAGGAAAAGACACGGACTTGGAAAAATATTTGCAAAACCCATCTCTGATAATAATAATAATTTTAAAAAACTGATATCCAAAATATACAAAGAACTCTTAAAATTCAAGAATAAAGAGATGAATAACCCAGTTTAAAAATAGGCAAAATGTCCAAGCAGACACCTTACCAAAGGAGATACACAGATAGCAAATAAGCACATGAAAAGATGCCCAGCACCTCACGCCATTAGGGAAATGCAAATCAAAACCACCGAGACACGCCTCTGCACACCTCTGAGAACACTGAACATCCAGACACCACCTGCTGACAAGGTGGAGCGGCAGGGCTCTCAGTCCCTGCTGGTGGGAGAGCAGAATGCTGCGGCCACTCTGGGGGAAGGTGTGCACTTCCTTAAAAGGCAGTCGGCCCTCTGAGTTGAAACGTATGTCCCCATAAAAGCTGCACATCATTGTTTATAGCAAATCCCCACAGGTGGAAGCAGGACATCCTCCAGTAGGTGAATGGATAGATCACGGTCCATCCAGACAGCAGAGTGTCAACCAGCACGGGAAGGAAACCCTTGGGGAAGAAACAACTGCATGTTGTCAAGTGAAAGAAGCCCCTCTGAAGGGTGCACACCGTGATCCCAGCGCCCTGCCACCCTAGAAAGGCGGAGCTGTGGACACAGTGAAGAGGTCTGTGGTTCCCAGGGATGGAGGGAGGGTATGTGGTAGACTGGCTTCCCAGGTAAAGCGTCTGCCTGCCAAGGCAGAAAACGCTAGAGACGTGGATTTGAGCCCTGGGTCAGGAAGACCCCCTGGGGGAGGAAAGGGCAGCCCACTCCAGTATTCTTGCCTGGAGAAGCCCATGGACAGAGGAGCCTGGCGGGCTGCAGTCCCTGGGGTGGCAGAGTCTAGCACAGCCGAGCACACACGTGTGTGTCACACTAGGTGGAGCACGGGGTTTATTTTTTAAGGAGGTAGAGTTACTCTGCACAAGCCTGTGTGTTGGCGAGGAGAGGTCGCACGTTGTCAGAGCCCAGAGGACCACAGCCTCCAGCATGGACTGGGGTCAGTGCACGGGTCTTGGTCTCAGTTGTAACTGTCATGTCCACAGGGCAGGTCGTGCAGGGCGGGTGGGGGAGGGGTCAGGGGCCCCCATCTACCTTCTGTCATGTTTCTGCAAAATGAAAACGGCTCTCAAAAGGAGTCTACTTTTTAAAAGGCCCTTTGACAACGTAGCTGAAGAGAAATCAAAGGAAGAAACATGGAGCCTTGTGGAACCAAGGAAGCGGTGGGGGGTGGGCGGGAGGGGCCGGAGCAGTGGGCGCTCCGGTGCGTCCAGGAGTGCAGCCCTGACACTGGCACGGCTGAGGGGACACTGCGGGTGTCAGGATGCTAGTGGTGGCCTGAAGCCAGAGAGGCCCTCTCAAACCCCGAACCTCATCTGTTTTGGCTGAAGTTCAAAACCAGGGTGGGCCTCCTGATCCTCGGTCAGCTGCTGCGGGCTGATGGGCAGTGCGTTTCATGTTTAAGAACACGGGGTTAGGGACGGGTGGTGCCTTCACATCCCGCCAAGGTGTCTGGCCAGGTGTGGGGGCTGCAGAGCCAGTGCCGACCCATCCTCTCAACTCGCCAGGGAGGGACCTGGGGGAGGCGCTCTGTCCAGCCCCAGATGCCCAAGGTGGGGAGAGAAGAACCCACAAGAGATGGGGCACACCTGGGCATGGTGAGGTGCCTGCTCCTCCTGGGGGACACAGAGCCTGATGGCCAAACAGGCTCTCTCCTCTCCCGTCCACTGCACACACAGCCTTCGCGTCTGCTGTCTCCAGGGACCCTCGGGACCCATCTCTGAATTTTTTCTCCACGTCTGATCACGGAGACCAGGCACTGGGAAATGCCTCTCAGTTCAGTTCAGTCACTCAGTTGTGTCTGACTCTTTGTGACCCCAGGGACTGCAGCACGCCAGGCCTCCCTGTCCATCACCAACTCCTGGAACTTACTCAGAATCATGTCCATTATGTCGGTGATGCCATCCAACCATCTTACCCTCTGTTGTCCCCTTCTCCTGCCCTCAATCTCTCCCAGCATCAGGGTCTTTTCCAATCAGTCAGTCCTTCGCATCAGGTGTTTCCAATCAGTCAGTCCTTCGCATCAGGTGGCCAAAGTACTGGAGTTTCAGCTTCAGCATCAGTCCTTCCAATGAATATTCAGCACTGATCTCCTTTAGAATGGACTGGTTGGATCTCCTTGCAGTCCAAGGGACTCTCAAGAGTCTTCTCAAGCACCACAGTTCAAAAATATCAATTGTTTGGTGCTCAGCTTTCTTTATAGTTCAACTCTCACATCCATATGTGACTACTGGAAAAAACCATAGCTTTGACCAGACAGATCTTTGTTGACAAAGTAATGTCTCTGCTTTCTAATATGCTACTTAGAATAGTCATAGCTTTTCTTCCAAGAAGCAAGTGTCTTTTAATTTCATGGCTGCAATCACCATCTGCAGTGATTTTGGAGCCCCCAAAAATAAAATAACTGTTTCCATTGTTTCCCCATCTATTTGACATGAAGTGATGGGACCGGATGCCACGATCTTAGTTTTCTGAATGTTGAGTTTTAAACCAGCTTTTTCACTCTCCACTTTCACTTTCATCAAAAGGCTCTTTAGTTCTTTGCTTTCTGCCATACGAGTGATGTCGTCAGCATATCTGAGTTTATTGATATTTCTCCCGGCAGTCTTGATTCCAGCTTGTGCTTCATCCAGCCCAGCATATCTCATGATGTACTCTGTGTATAAGTTAAATAAGCAGGATGACAATATACAGCCTTGGCATACTCCTTTCCCAACTTGGAACATAACCTTAAAGGCTTAACAAATGACAGAGAATGTTGGCCCAGAAACTGGAAATGTTAGATTTTGGTTCCCAGGAATGGCCTCCCTGCAACATGAATCTAACAGAGCTCTAGGTCTCTTCTGTCTGTGTGCGTGCATGGGTGTGGACACACAAACACACACAGCCAGGCCCCTGTTGCTGCTCTGTGAGCACTGCGCATCATGGCGCCTCTCTCAGCCCGCCCCCCCATCTGCTGCCACTGTCTGGTGTGATGTGGGCACCGTGCCGTCTTCACCACGTTGGGAAACAGAGCAGCAGTGACTTCAGAGGCCGACTCCTTCCTGAGCCCGACTCGGGGGTGATCGTTCAGTCAATAAGCTTTGCCCAGCCCTTTGTTACCACGTGGACTGCAGCACGCCTGACTTCCCTGTCCCTCACCATCTCCCGGAGCCTGCTCAGACTCATGTCCGTCGCGTCGGTGATGCCGTCCAGCCATCTTGTCCTCTGCCGCCCACTCCTCCTGCCCTCAGCATCAGAGTCTTCTCCTGATGGGCGGTACGCGGCATGGTCAGATCCAGGACAGAACACGCTTCTGGGGAAGCACAGAGCAGCAGTGTGTGCTGGTGGAGCTGTGCCTTTCCCGTCTGTAACCTGTGCTCACTCGGAGCCATGGAGTGCTTCCTCCGGAGTCACCAGAGCAGCAGAGTTGCCACTGCTTATCCCGGGACTCTGTTCCCCCCTCAGCGGCTCGCACCCATGACTGAGCCCTGGACCCAGGACCACCTGCCGGGGTCTAGGGAGTCGGGGGGCCCTCAGCCCGATCCCTCCTGGTCACCCTGGGCTTCTCAGGAGAGCCGCCGGCCCCGAACGCGGCCTGGAGTTGTGGCTTCCTCTGAACAGGGCGTGGAGGGTGAGGCAGCCCGTAGGTACCTCCTGGAGGAGGGCAGGGGGCACCCCAGGCCCGGCGCCTCCGCAGGCCTGGGGAGCAGTGGATTCAGGGCGCTGGTGCGGTGGGCCCTCCACCGGCTGGCCTGGGGCAGGCAGGAGGCAGCCCTCAGACCTTTGCTCTACTGTGCAAACCTCCTGGAGGCCCGCGTGGGTGGGGGTGAGCCGCGGGCAGAGGTGCTCATTGTCTCGAGCTTGGAGAAGCCTGCCAGCCAGGCCCTGACAGCAGAGCCGCGGGGAGCGGCCACCCCCGCCCGGGAGGGCAGAGCTGGGGGCGGGGCTCCCCGCAGCCCACCTCAGAGCAAGAGTTTTCACGTTTCAGAGCAAAGACGCGTTTTGTTCAGATGTGTGAGGTACGCACCCCGGGCCATGGGCTGACCTGCCGGTGACTTCGGCTTTTGGAACCGTGGAATGCAGAGCAAAGACTAAAAACACAGCTGAAGCAGGAGACGTGCGGAGATGAGTGGCTGCGGTGTCACTGAGCCGCTCCTACCTCCGGAGGTCTCTGCATCCAGCGTCTCTGTCCATGCAGCTTCCCTCGTTGTAAATGTCCGTGTAATTATGAAGCCAACCTGCAGAATGTTCAAACTTCTCATATGGATATGCGTTTTCTCTGTCTCATCCAGTCTGGACAAACCAGTTCCGTTTAGATATCCGACCTACTCGTTCATGAAGAGAAACTGAGCGTCAGCTACCCGCCGTGATGCCTTGGGAGGGACAGACCCCCGTTCCGGCGTGTGTTCCCCGGGAAGGGGTCCTCCAACCACCCGCGGGTCTCCCAAAGTCCCTGATCAGGTGGGAGGAGCCCCAGAAGCCCTTGGTCTGTAAGAGCTAGAGGAGCAGCCCACATCTGCTCCCAGTTCCCGGTCAGGGTGGCTCTGAACACCCTCCCGCCCCCCACCCCGCAGCAGCTCCTCTTGGTGACCAGAGAGGGCCTGTGATCCTCACGGGCTCGGGTGGGTCTGCGGGGCATTGTAACACTGAGGGCGCCCCTGAGGAGCCCCTCCCGGCTCGGGGGGCGGGGGTCCCAGCGGCCCCCTGCCATCGCCGGACAGGCTGTGACAGCCCCGGCCGCCGACCTCCCTTCTGCCAGAGGCTTCCTCACCTCCCTGGGGTCTTCCAAACCCACCCCCCCACACATTTCATTTAGGCAGCAAAGCACACACCACACACTGTTCCTGTTAATTTCAGTGGCAGAGGGCAGGTTCATAACAAAGCCACCTTTCCCTCCAAACATTGATCTGAAAGCTGGGAAGAGTCTCAGAGGCCGCAGACCCTGATGCGTCTTCAGGGACGGCCTGTCCCCGGAAGGGCCTGCAGGGGTCCGGACCTGTCCCTGGGGCCCGGACGTGTCCCCCAGGGTGCCGGGCTGAGCGGATTCCCCCTCCACGCTGGCCTCACGGCGTGCACATCCAGTCAGTCCACTCCTTCCGAGAGAAGAAAAGTATAATTCTTTTAATGCAGCTCACGAAGCTTCTGCGCTTCCGTGGTCCTCAGTGACTCCACTGACGTCAGGGTCAGCATGAGGACCCCGTGGCCTCTCGGGATCTGTCCTCCTGGGCCTATTCCTGGTGCTCAGGCCTCGGCCAAACTCAGTGGCGTGTTGCTAAGAGCAGCACACATTCCCAAACACTTATCTCTAGGTTAATAGCACTTGCTTTACTGGTAACGTTCTGCTCTGATGTTGGGTCCCTTTTCTCCCCCCATGTCTCTGAAAATATTCACATTTTCTACCTATTTTTTTTAGAATTTAAACTGCAAAGATGTTTTTAAATCATCTTGATAACATATTTTCAAAGCACTTTGTTAGGGTTTATAAATCTTATACATTTATTTGCTTACCTACATGCTATTTTAGTATCTTAATAAAAAGCAACAGCATCTTCCTTATTGGGAAGCTAAGCCACAAAATGACTAAATACTATTTTTATTCAAAGTGAAAAAAAAAGTAAACAGATATTCCCAAGGTTGGTGTTCTCTTTTGAAATAGCATTATATGGAAAGGTATCCATAAATACATTCACATCGTAACTACACCCTTGCATCTCATAGGAACCCAAGTCTCACCCGTTTGTGATGTCAAGGAACAGGTGACAGGTGGCAGCCTCTCCTCGTTTGTCCTGGCCGCGCGCGTGGGCCTGGCTCCTCTTAGCTTCATGTTTAGGCTGTCAGCCGCTGCTCAGCGCTGTCGTGGCGAGGGGCCCTGGGAATGCTGCTTATGCTGACGCGGGATTGATGGGGCCTCAAGCAGAGATGGGGACCCTGGGGACGTTTCCTCAGGGTCTGCGCACAGTCAGGAGAACCTACCCAGGACGACGTGCGTCCCGTCCTTTTGAAATGTCCAAACCACTGACAAGCAGGACACTTTTTCTTTGAATGGCCACTTTAGCACCCATGGGGCTCCCCAGGTGGCGCAGAGGTAAAGAACCCACCTGCCAAGGCAGGAGACGCCAGAGACAGAGGGTCAATGCCCGGGTCACGAAGATCCCTGGAGGAGGGCATGGCAGCCCACCCCAGTGCTCTTGCCTGGAGTATCCCCATGGACAGAGGAGCCTGGGAGCTGCAGTCCATGGGGTCACAAAGGGCTGGACCTGACTGAGCACACACACACCTGAGGAGGCGAAAAGTGACACAAGTGTGTCTCCCGGGAAAACAGAGACGCGCAGCCCATCTCGGCCACCCCGGGAAAATAGAGACGCGCAGCCCATCTCGCCCACCCCGGGAAAATAGAGACGCACAGCCCATCTCGCCCACCCCGGGAAAATAGAGACGCGCAGCCCATCTCGCCCACCCTATGCTGCCACCGCAGCCCCCGGGCTTCAGAAGGCACTGTCACCGTCCATTTTTCATCTTTAAAGGGCTTTAATTCTTTCAGCATGTTCATATGGTTTTATAAAGCCCCAGATACCGGGCAAATCCCCTCGGTGTTGTAGGACAAGATCGCTGTTAGAAAATGTTTAGGCTGTCAGCCGCTGCTCAGCGCTGTCGTGGCGAGGGGCCCTGGGAATGCTGCTTATGCTGACGCGGGATTGATGGGGCCGGGGTAATGCGGTCGGGTCAGAGGTGCAGCTGCTTAGCCGCGCTCATCAAGCTCTCGAGTTTCACTGCGGTTTATGAGGAGGGTCTGCGGCGATAGCATCTGGCTGCCCAGCGTGACTGCGTTCGCCTCTGTGATTGAGCGGGATTTAATGGTGAGCGGAGAGGCCCAGGGCAACCCTCGGTCCTGAACGGTGGTCCAGGCAGATCAGGAGGGGCGGCCGCCTGCAGGCAGTGGACAGAGCAGCCCCTCTTCCTCCTGCTCTGCCCCCCACACGGCGGCCCCCCAGACCAGCCTCCGGGTGAGGCTGACGGCAGCCCCTCGAGGGCACCATGTGTGTCCTTGTCCAGCTGCGCCCTGACCTGGGATCCTTCCCCAGGGGCGCCCCCAGGACGACTGTGGCCCAGCCAGGGGACCAATGACCAGGGGCCAAGGTCCATGCTATCAAGGAGAGAAGAGGTTTGTTCTCCACTCTGCTGTCCTCCAGGGCCAGGTTCCAGGGATGCTGTGACCCCAGGAGTGGGGGGCGTTGCGGGCTGACCCCCCGACTCCCCCGGTGGGGGTCTAGCCCAGAGGGGCCCCCAGCCCCAGGGTCCGGCGTCCTGGGACTGCTCGGCAGCTGCTCTCTGCGATCACAATGGCACGACGTGGAAAGCTGGCCCTGTGTAATCTCCGCTGCCGGGCCTCTCGAAGGGCGCGTTGCTGCGTGTCCCTGCCCCTCCCCCCTCTTCCAGGAGCCTCTGTTCAATCGACGGAGTCCACTGCATGCAGGCCCACCATGGCAGAGGGTCCCCTGCGTCTCAGGCCGACCAGCCAGAGGAAGGGCGGGCATGGACAGTCAGCTGTCGCCCTACTTCTTGCTTCCCGGCCCCTGGCCGGGCGGGGAGAGCCCCAGTGAGGTAAGCCAGCTGATGGCACCCAGCACCCCAAGTGACCAGGGTCAGGTGCCCTGACTCACATCCCCGCCCACTCCCAGTGAGGCGTGCGGCCCCCAGCAGCCCGCTCAGCCGGCCCATTTCCTCCTGTGTCCAGAGGAGCTGACCTTAGCCATGCCACAGGGCGTCATGAGGCTCAGTAATTACCACGCATGCGGTGCTTTGAGGACGCGAAGCCAGTCGCGTGTTCAGGTGCCTGATGACCATCCCCAAGGGCTGCTGGACCCCCCCCGGGTGCTGGCTGGTCGGTCACTGCTGACCATGGGCTCTCACAGCCCCAGCCTGCAGCGCAGTCTCCTGCAGTGGATTCACGACGTGGAAGGATGCTGGTGGGGCCACTGCCAAGCGCTGGCCGCCCAGGGGCTCCTGCAGTCTCCTAGAAGCGGGGTGGGCGTGGGGGGGGTGCGTCGTGTGCAAGGGGTCACCTTGCCCCCTCGGGTGGCGCTGCTCAGAGGCAGAGTGGAAACCGTCTGCTGGGCCCTGCGGTCTCAGGCCGCGTCTCAAGGTTGAGACAAGAGAAGAGGGCCGTGCACCATGGCCAGTACCAATCACACGGAGCGCTGGGCCCAGCTGGACAGACAGGGGCCGCTCATACCCGAGTGTCCACAAGAAGCCCTGGGCCCCAGCTGGACGGATGGGGGCCGCTCACACCCGAGTGTCCACGCAGCCCTGGGCCTGGCTGGACAGATGGGAGCCCCTCACATCTGAGTATCCATAGGAAGCCCTGGGCCCCAGCTGGACAGACAGGAGCCCCCCGCACCCGAGTGTCCACACAGCCCTGGGCCCCAGCTGGACGACGGGCACCCCTCACACCCGAGTGTCCACGCAGCCCTGGGCTCGGCTGGACAGACAGGGGCCGCTCATACCCGAGTGTCCACAGGAAACCCTGGGCCCCAGCTGGACAGATGGCGGCCGCTCACACCCGAGTGTCCACGCAGCCCTGGGCCTGGCTGGACAGATGGGAGCCCCTCACATCTGAGTATCCATAGGAAGCCCTGGGCCCCAGCTGGACAGATGGGGGCCGCTCACACCTGAGTGTCCACACAGCCCTGGGCCCCAGCTGGACGACGGGCACCCCTCACACCCGAGTGTCCACGCAGCCCTGGGCTCGGCTGGACAGACGGGGCCGCTCACACCCGAGCGTCCACACCGCCTGCTGAGAGCTCAGGCGCTGCGTCCATGTGTCCTCTGTGGTTGTGTCTGTTGCATGAGGACTTCACGTCGGGTCTGGGCTTTCACTTTGCTGTCCTGTTCTGTGATGTCGTGTCACCTGCCTCTCACACTCCAGGGTGGACGTGGGGAGTGGGCAGCTGCGGATCAGACAGGCAGAGTCCAGCCTCTACCCAGCTTCCCGCCCAGACTCTCAGCACAGACACATCATCGTCCCCTGTGTCCTCTGCTTGTCTGGAGAAGCGCCCACAGCGTCCTCGGGGTGTCCAGGGTCCCACTGGCCCTGCCTGTTCTGGACGGTGGGTGCTGTGAGCCTCCGGATTCACGAGCACGAGCCCCGCTCCTTCCGGTTCCGTGTGAAGATCTTCAGACTCCTCCCAGGCCCTGGAGTCAGCAGCAGGCGGGCTGAGGCTCTGCCATGGACCTCACTGCCGGGACGCTGAGCGAGGCCGCCACTCATGAGGCGGGAAGCGTGGGTGTGCATCGCAAACACGCGTCCTTGAGGTGCTAATTAGGACCTGCCTCAGGAACATGGCGGGTCCTCGGGGTGGGGACCGCGCCACCCACCCAGCGGGGCCTGGCCCAGGGCCGGACGGCACTGTGGCTTCAGGGGATGCCCGCTGACAGAGCCGTGCTTGCCCACGGCACCCCGCGCCTGTGTCCCCCAGGACACAGCACAGAGTGCAGGCTGGACAGACCGCTCCCTCCCCAGGGGCCCCTGCCGGACACGGACATGTGACCCTGACTGTGGCCGTGGGCCACCAGGCCCTGAAACATGTGGGCAGACAGACGCCCTCGGGCTGCACGGACAGACACCACTGCACCCTTCACTCTAGTTCTGTGTTTAAAATATTAAGGGCTTTCAACCTTAAAAGAAAGCTAATATAAATATTTTACTTAAATAAGG
This sequence comes from Tragelaphus eurycerus, assembly GCA_935064755.1. Lineage (NCBI taxonomy): Eukaryota > Metazoa > Chordata > Mammalia > Artiodactyla > Bovidae > Tragelaphus > Tragelaphus eurycerus. The sequence continues at coordinate 855,246 of CAKXYN010000031.1, read as the reverse complement.
AAATTCTTCACTTAAAAGGACACACACACGAGTCAGCTGAACATGAAATGTGCAGTGAGCGGCCGGAGCGCCGGGAAGGGGGAGCCGGGGTGTGGGTGTCCGTCCTGCTCCGTTCTTAGGTCAGTGACCAGTCTCGTGGCGTCCCCAGCCCCGTGCTGGACTCCAGGGACACAAGACTCGAGGCTCAGGTACCACCTGGAGCCCAGGCTCAAGTGTGCCAGCTTCTGAAGGGTAAAGGCAACTTAGTGATTCTGGATGGAAGTGGTTTGTTCGTTTCTAAATTGGGTACCGATGGAGGTTTGTGGTTAAGTGTACACAAACGTTGCCGTGTTAACCGTTGTCAAGTGTGGAGTCCCGTGGCCTTAACTACCTTCACAGCCGTCACCTCTGCGCTTCTGGAAGCCCTTCCTCCCCCGGAACTGACACCTGGTCCCCACCAAGCGATCACCTGCCACTGCCCTGCCCCAGCCCCTGAAGCCCACGCCCCTACTTTCTGTCCCCATGAATGTGACTCCTCCAGGGACCACATGTGCGTGGAGTCGGGTAGTATTTGACCTTCCGTATCTGGCTCATTCCTCTGAGCACAGGGTCCCCAGAGTCCGTCCACGGTGCATCCTGCGTCAGGATTCCCGCCCTCTCCGAGACTCCGCTCTGTGTATGGACCACACCATGTTCTTCCACCCTCCTTCAGGGGACATTTGGGTTGCTTCCACCTTCTGCCTATTGTGAGTGATGCTTCTGCAAACATGGGTGTGCCAATATCTGTTCAAGATGCTGTTCTCAGTTCTCTTGGATAGACACCCAGAAGTGGAAGTAGAACTGCTGGGTCATTTATAGAATCTGTTGTTTTTAAGGCGTCTCCTTACTGTTCTCCACGGTGCCCGCACCATTCACGCTCCCACCAGCAGGGTGCCAGGGTGCCCATTTCCCCACCTCCTTGCCGGCCCTTGTCATGCTCTGTCGGTGCGTTTGTCTGTTTTAATGTAACCATCCGGATGGGAGTGAAGCAGTGTCCCATGTGGCTGCTTTGTGTTTCCACACTTTAGTGATGTTGAGCATCTTTTCACTTGCTTCTTGCCCATCTATGTGTCCTCTTTGGAGAAATCGGGGTGTTTGCTCCGCTACTGCTGCGCTGTGGGAGTTCTGAGTTTATTCGGGTCTGAGCCCCTTCTCAGACGCACAGTCTGCAAATGCCTTCTCCGTGGCGGTGTGTCCTCCGTTCATGGTGCCCTTTGACACCCAGAGTCTTCAGTGTGTCCTCCGTTCGCGGTGCCCTTTGACACCCAGAGTCTTCAGTGTGTCCTCCGTTCGCGGTGCCCTTTGACACCCAGAGTCTTCAGTGTTGACGTCGTCCGGTTTATCTGCTTTTGCTTCCATTGCTTGTGCTTTTGGTGTCATGTCCAGGGAGCTGTCGCCACGTCCAGGGTCGTAAGTCTTCCCCCTTGTGTTCTCTTCGTGCCATTTTGTCATTTGGCCTCGTGTGCAGCGGCTCATCTCTGAGGCCTGTGTGCTCTTGTGCCGGGAGCCGGCAAGAGGACCTCCGCCCGTGGCAAAGGTCATGAGGAAGGAGGCTTGACATACACAAAGGTGGGGTCGAGCCTCAGGAGTCCCCCTGGAAATCCTCGAGCATCTACCCCCAAAACCAGAGTCTGCCTACTTTCTGCTTTGTGCTCTCACCTACACCTCTGACTTTACGGGGGGCTGTCCCCCACTACCTCTCTCTGAAAAAAGAGTTAACTTAGAGCTCCAGTTAATAAAAATTCCTGGGTGTGACAGGAGTGTTTTAACCTACAAACTCCTCTGAAGGTTCTTTAGCCCACCTGACAGGCTTGTCCGGCCACATGTGCTTCTAAAAACAGGTTCTTTAGAGAAGTCAGAAAACTATTAGGATAAGTATAGTGGGCTGATTAGAAATTGTATTGGTGAAGGGTTTTTCATTTGTTGAGCCAATGATTGCTGTTAAGTCTCTACTTCCCCTGCCCTTATACACATTAATGAATATATAGAAGAGATAAGTATTAACCTTTGATACTAATCACGTTAGACCTTAGGCTAAGTAAATTCTTTCCCTGACTAAAACCCACTACACCCTCACCCTATAGGAATGTAAATTTATCTGGTGGAGTCTGTTTTAAGAATAATCACCCTGGAGAAATAAGTGTCCTGGTTGACTGACCGCTATCACAAGGAGAAGGTCATAAATTGTCAGCAGGCCCCCTGGCCAGAAGATGATGTAACATACCTAAAACCTCTGTATACATTTGTATGAAGCACCTGACTTTGATAAAAGTCAGGGCTGCTGACCCCACGTGACTTTTGTATAACATCTCAGTGTATAAAAGAAGACCATGGAAAATAAAGAATTGGGATCAGTTCCTGGAAAGACGGGTCTCCCCATGTTGCGCTCTCTCTCAAATTCTGGTTGAGTCTCCATCTGGAGTGCAGAACCCACCATGCTTACTAATTATGCCTGGGCTTCTAAGATCGGACCGGGGAGGCCTCAATGTCTCCTCTCCTTCGGGAGAACGGAAAGACGCCTGCGGCCTACGTAAGTGGTGCAAACTTCTTGTCTTGAAGTTTTATTGGTCTCCCGCGTAAACCAAGCTACTCAGCCTCTTTTCTCCACTGAGTTTTCCTACTGAGCTATCCTCGTTCTAGTATTCTTTATATCTCTAATTATAACCATTGTATCCTGATTCTCACCTACGCTGTCTACACCTTGAACTCCCTGGATCAGCTGGGGCTGGTCCCCAGCACTCTTGCATTGGTTTATTCATCTATCTTATTCCAGAACCACACAGCTCAGACTACCATACCTCAGTAATAAGTTTTGAAATCAGGGAATGTGACACTTCCAACTTGGTTCTTCTCTTTAAAGAGTCCTTTGTCTTTTACCAGAGCCTTGCGATTTCATATGAATTTTAGGACAGATTCTTATCTCTGGGGAAAAAAATTCCCTTGGGGTTCTAATAGGGATCACATTTAGCTGTGTAGATGTCTTTGGTGGTATTTTCCTCTAAACATATTAAATCTTCCAATCCATGAACATGGGATGTCTTTCCATATGTTTGTAGCTTTTGCACTTGTTTTTGAAGTCCCGTTATAAACACAGCACCATCTTTGATCATAGAGCAAAGGAAAAATTAATCTTTTTGCCTAGAGTGGGCTATGGCCAAGTTTGAATGATAAGCAAATTTTATGAATAAGTCAGAACTGAGATGAGAAGTGACACCAGCTGAGGGCATCAGTCAAGGTGATACCTTGAGGGTCAGACGAGGAAACCACGTCTAAGCAGCTCTCGGACCCCTGGGAGACTGATCTGAGCGCACAGAAGGATCAGGGGAGCCGAAAGCCCGGTGGGTCTGTGCGCTGGAGGTGGACTGGATGGTTTGAGTGAGACGCACAAGCCTGGGGGAGATGCTTAGACCAGGCAGGGAACCTGGGCAACTGTGGGAGGCGGCCGGGGCAGCGTGTGTGTCTGTCTGTCTGTCTGTGCATCGTCAACGCACAGGCAGGGACAGGCGGCGGTGTGAACAGGAGGCTGGCAGGCCAGCGATGGTGCAGTGCAGGGCCTCTGCCAACGTGCGCTTGGGAGGAAGGGCGTCTGTGCGGCGACGTGCACAGGACGGGGACAAGGGTGGACACAGGCTCACAGGGCGGCCTCCTGACACCTGGTCGCACTGAGCCCCCCACCTCGCTCCGCCGAAGGCTAACCAGCAGGCCCCAGAGGTGCCCCCCGGAATCATGGGTGCTGAGTCAGGCCTGTGACCCTAAATGAAGGCCTGAGTGCGCGCCTGTGGTCAGCATGGGCAGAGACGGAGGCCCCTGCACCCAGGGGAGCAGTGCACCCTCAGTGGAGCCGCGGGGACCCAGGGCCCAGGAGTGGAGCTCCCGGAGCACCTCAGAGGGGCCTCCAGGAGACCGTCTCTTTGCCTTTCGGTCCCTCTCCGGCTCGGACGGGAAATGCCGACTGCGTGGTCGGCAGGGGCGGCCGTGCTCAGGAGCCCCCGTCAGCCTGGCGTCCTGGGCCTGTCACCAGGCGTCCTCCCCTGCAGTTCAGGGCTGAGCACAGATGCGGCGGGAGCAGGCCGGGGTGATATGGGCCGCCGGCGTGCGGGGACAGGCCCAGGGCAGCCAGCCCTGCTGGACAGAAGAGTGCAGCGCGGCCAGCGCCGCTCAGACCAGACCACCTCCCAGGGAGCCCCGTGGGGCTGGGCCTGGATTTCACCCACAGAGGCCAGGCCAGCGGCTTCAGGCCCACCCGCCTGCCCACCCACCCACCCCGCCGACCTAGCCCTGCCCCAGAGTGCACGTTCCGCAGAGGGCACATGCCCTGGAGGGCATGCTCCCCGGAGGGCACGTCCCCCTCTGGGTGTTTTCCTGTTCCATTCATGTGTCCTGTCTTCCATCTGACAAGACTCTGGCAGCTCTTTAAGGCATCTCTTTAAGAGACGGTGAGTCTGGTGAGCGTTTTTCTCCACTCGTGTATTATCTGACTTGGTAGGTAAAATGCTAGGGCCATGTCTGGGTCTCCAGAGCAGTCCTGGGTCTGCCTGGTCACAATGGCAGGGGCACAGCGCCCATGTCCTGGGGGCACCAGGAAGGGCAGGAGATTCCAAGGGCCTCTTCCGTTTCCAGGGAGAGACGGGAGTGTGTCACTGGGGGTATCCTCAGCTCGGGAGGAGTCCTCAGAGGGATGCTGGGGAGCAGCTCGTCATGTGGCTGACCCTGGAGTCTGCAGAGTGGGTTGGGGCAGAGCCCTCAGCCTCAGTCCCTCCTGTACCCCCGAGGACCCTGGGACCTGGGGGGCCACTGCAGAGCCAGCACCAGACGGGGACCTTTCCCATAAGTGGGGGCAGGGTCCCAGGCCAGGAGACTGGCCAGAATGCCAGTTCCTACTTTAAGGCTTTTGAGGGCTCTCTGAAAGATGAGCTGGGAAAACTCTTAGAAAACCCACATAAAGAAACAAGACGGCTTAGAGCTATTTTCTTAAAAAGCCATCAGGACAGTGACATCTCAGGGCCATCTTTGAAGCAACATAAATGTCTTTATAGGAAGGCTACGAGAAACTTGCCTTCGGTCTAAGGAAGAGGCAGTTGGGAAGACTCCCGCAGGTCTGCGGCCCTGGCTGAGAGGGTCCCCCAGGTCTGCAACCCTGGCTGAGACCGTCCCCGGGTCTGCGGCCCTGGCCTGACCGAGCAGGAGATGCCCTCTGGCCACTTGGGGAGGTGTGGAGACAGACAGGAGCCCCAGGTGGCCACACCTGCTCTGGGCAGCCTGCTGTCCTGGTGCAGGACAGGAGTCATTCCTCCAGGATCATAATTGAAGGGCCGTCTTAGGAAGGCCAAAACGCAGTGTTAACTGTGCTCCCGGAAGGTCAGATGCTGCTGGCCTAGCGTAACTCTTTTAGAGTTACTCATTTAGAGGCCTAAGTCATTTAGAGGCTGAGACGTCATCAGATATTCTGACCCCTGAGCTGACCTCTGAAACTGAGTTCTCCCGTCTGTTGGGAAGCGAATGGCGTGTCCTCGGGACTCGAGGTGAGTCAGAGGACGAGGCTGCGAGCCCGGAGGAGCGCGCACTTCTCTCCTGCACTTGCTGCCAGCGGGGCATCGCAGACTCGTGGGGTCTGGACTCTGAGGCTGAGGGTGCACGCCTCCCGCGCCGGGGTGCCCAGCCCTGTGACCCGCAAAGAGAGGTGGCTGGCCCCTGCACATGCATGGTGTTTCATAGACAGGACTATAAGCTGACACTTTAAACAAGAATTGTACTTACATTTCGAGATTTTAAGAGGATGCCTTACAGTCAGGGCATGGTCTCGCTACTCCTGACTTTGTAGCATGTTGCTCTGCAGCCCTTGGCCGTGGCTTTAGAGCAGTGAATTTGGAGAACTCTGAGAAGCCGGTCCGTGTGCTAGGTCCTCTCTCAGCAGGGAAGCTCAGCACGGAGGCAGCAGCCAGTGTGTCCCAGTCTGTCTACACACAGGCCCGTGAAATACAGCTGCTTTACGAAAACACTTTCATTTAAAATTGTCAGTAGTTACGATGTTTTATCATTTGGGAGTGGTAATTAGCTCAACGACCCATGAATTAAAGTCTCACAGAACTAAAAGTTGTGATGATTCTCTGTGCAATAGCTCTGCATTTTTTACTGAGGAGACGATACAGGATCGAGGAAAATCCAACTGCATTTTCTTACCAGGTGTCCAAAATTTCACTGTAACAGCAAGGCACGTGGGTTATCAGAGCTGATGCTTGCCGTAGATTTCTCCCGTATAAAATCAGTATCGTGGTGCCGCTAGCTGCAAGGTTAGACTGTACGCCATGGAGCAGCTCTGCTCAGAGACATAAGACACAGCACCTCCCACGGTGCTGAGTGCTGCTCCGTAGGCAGCCTGAAACACGCGAGCCACTCAGAAGCCCCACGCCGCAGAGAGAGGCCTTCCCCGCTCAGGGTGGACGCCGTCATGTGCAGGATGGTAGAGACGTGAGGTTCCCCTCGGAACAAGCACCACCTAGGTCGTCCCATCTAAAGAACGATCCTGGGAAAACCTGCGAGGAGAGGTGACCGGCCCCGAGCCAGCGCCCGCATTTCAGCACTCCGGGCCTGTTCTCATCAAGTTGGGGGCGAGTGTGGTTAGTCTGCAGGCAGCCTCCCCTGGGCAGTCGCTGGGGAGAGCGCTCATTCAAGGCTGTGGTCGGGGCTGGGATGGACAGACTGCCTTTCCCTGGGGGAGGCCGAATGCGCTGCAGCCCCACGCTCCCGGGGTTCTGTGGGGGCGCGTCCTGGGGCGCAGGGTGCGTGGGCTAGGTCCGGATGGAGCGCTGAGCCCTCTAAGGGGGAGGGCTTGTCCTGCCCTCCGTGGCCTGAGGTGGGACACGTGATCTTCAGGACTCAGCCCTGACACCCTGACTGCAGAGCCCAGCCTGTCCCCTGGCCCCCCACCCCCGATGGTCCCCACCGGCAACCCCATGAGTGACCCCAGGTGCTGGCTTGCGTGCCCGTGTCCCGACCACTCTGTGTGTGCCCCGTGTCTACCACTGAGTCTCAGCCACAGGGGTGCTCCAACCCAGGCCCCTCACCCCCCTGGGACACCGGCTCTAAGCTGCCTGTGTTCCCGCCCACAGACGGAGGGACCCCAGTGCCGCTCCCACCCTCTGCGAACAGCCCAGGCTGGGAGTTTCCTGCCCCAGCTCTGCAAGTGAGGCTGGCTCCGCGCCCACCCAGCCTTCCTCTGCTGGCCCTGGGGGGTCAGGGCAGCACTTTTCTGTCGGGAACTCAAGCGGGGGGTAGGGGGGCGGGGGCGCTGGCAGTGTTGGGTCAGGGCAGCTGCACGTGCCCGGAGGCCCCTCTGCAGGCTGACAGCTTGGAGCCAGGCTGAGCACCTCTGACCTCTCCTGTCTGGGGGCCGCACGGAGCCCCAGTCTCCCAGGAACCTTCTCATGGTCCCGTTCAGTCGCCCATGATCCTGCGAAGAGTCCAAGCTACACTCTGCGGGGGTGGGGGTGGGGGGGGGCGGGGGGCGGGTGGGCAGGAAGCAGCAAGACCAGAGTCCTCCCGTCCGTCCTCCCAAACCCCAGAGACCCAGGACCTTCAGAGGAGGCATCGCTGGGCCAAGGTGGGCCACGGTCTGTGCCAACAGTTGGTGTGGATTTGCTGTGGCCTGAGTCCTGGACCACCACCCCAGCCCCCGAGAGGCTCTCGCCCGCCTGTGCTCCCCTTTCTGGGGTCTGTTTGCAGACACGTCAGAGGAGACACGGTTCCTGCCTGGAGATCTGACCCAGCTACTGCACGGGAGCAACAGTCGGAGGTGGGACATTCGTGCAGGAGGAGGCCGGCCCTTGGCTTCCTGGACGCTTCCGAGCACCTCTTGGCCCCGTGGTTACTGAGGATGACGGCTCCTCTTAGATGGGCGCACGCTCTGGGAGCACGACGCAGCGTGCACAGCAGGGTCCCGGGAGGGACCTGTGGGGTCACGTGACACAGTTGGTGCCCACCGCCCTGTGATCCATGATTCCTCCCGTGTGGGCACGGCTGGCGTTTCCAAATGACTCTCACACGCACTGAAGCACTCGAGCAAGCTGGCCGAGGGCAACACAGGCTCCTGTTTTCTCTTGGCCGTGGGCGGCACACAGCTCCGACCCCAGCCTCAGAGGCGACGACCACTCTGGCTGCAAACACAGCCTCTGCCAGGATTGCAGGACAGCCAGCCACACTTGGAGTCACCGCCAAAGCTTCCATCAAAGTCAGGCTGATTATTTTCCACTGCGTTTTCCTGAAAGGATGTTATGATTTTCTAGATGTTTGGTAGCTGGCGATAAATCAGGCTTTTATGATGTCATGTGAAAGGTCCCCCCCTTCCTCCTGCTGCAGCCGCAGGCTGAGGGGATGTGTCGGCAGGACGCGTGGACACTGCTGGCTTAACCCTCTGCTCGCTTGGGCTGGGCACAGCGAGGCTGCCTGCCGGTGGGGCATGGATGGTGCTGTGGCCCGCCTCCCCTGTGGGGTGAACCAGACCTCCTCCACCCAGAGTCTGGCATTGAATCAAGATTCAGAACAAGCCAGTGTGTCCCTCAGAGCCATAGAGGCGATCTCAGGTGATTTTACAAAAGCCATCTTCTGGAAGAGCCTCTGCGTCATCATCATGAAAAGGAGACGTGTCCTTGAAGAAGAGGCGCTATCTGAAGTCCGGGCAAACCACGGAAACGAGGCTCTGGAGCTTCGCAGTGAAAGGCACTCACTGGAGACCCCCTCCCACGGGTGTTCTCCCCGAATCCCGCCCCCTCCCCCCAGTCCCTGGCGGGTCTTCTGTCTGCTCTCCCCTGGGAGCGGGTCACGTCCACGGCACCCCTCCACCTGGCGTCCTCAGCACACCCCCTGGTCCTGGCTGCCGCCGTCCGCGGTCATCTGCGTGCCCACCATCCCCCCGCCTCCACCATCCCCCCGCCCCCGGTGAGGTCAGAGAAACCAGCGAGCTTGTGCTCAGAGCCCCGGGGCCCTGAGGAGCGCGAGTCTCTGAACTCCGCTGGAGGCTGATGAGGGCCGCAAATCTTGAAGTAGAGCCGGCCGGCGGACCTTTACATCGCACCCTCACAGAGAACTGGGGCAGGTTGCTGTGTCCCATCCTCGCAAGAGCTTCTGGCAGAAGAGGGGCCTGTGGCCCAGGAGAGGTCCCCTGTGTCCTCGCTGAACCAGGGGAGGGTCAGCCCTTCCTTCCTCAGCCCCACAGCAGGTGCTGGCACAGTGCTGGGCCCTGCCTTCTGCCCGGCAGGCCCGGGGGGTGACGTGACCCGCCCACCCGTAGGGCACGGTCCTGACTCTGCAGGGCGGTTGTTCAGACCTCGGCCCCCAAGAGTGGCCAGGTGTTCCCAGGCTGAGAGACTCGAGCACAGCAAAGACTGGCAGATTTTAGTAGGGAAGGGGGATGTGTGTGAGAGTCTCCAGGGGAGAACTCGCTCACCCTTGTAAGACACAGAGCTAGAAGTCAACCCCATACTTACTTTCAACAATCACATGGGCATCAGTAAAGCAGACTTTCAAACTACAGCTGAGGTGGCCCGTTCATAACTGTGGCCACTAGTCTGGACGTCCTCTAAGGGACCATCAGCGACCACTGAACACAGCCACGTGACCGCGTGGCTTTGCTGCCAAGGGCCTGGGCCCCAGGATGGGAATTCCCCGAAGGCCGGGGTGTCGCCAGCTCCTCTGGGCTCTGCCCCCTAGACGCCCTGTGCAGACTCGGGGGCCTTCTCTCTGTCCCCGAGACCCAAGGGCTCTGCTTGCGCCTCTGTCATCATCAAGTCACCAATGAACATCACCGCTCCAGCAAGGACCTCCCGCTGTTCTTCAAGCCCCCCTCCTCCTAGGCCTCTGCCCTGAACCCCCTGTGGCCTCGATGGGCTTCTTCACACGTCCCGCTCCCTTGACAGGCCCTCCTGCTGACACCGAGGCTCAGGACAGGGCTTCGTCGTGCCCACTGCCGCCCCCCCAGAGTCTGAGACAGTAAAGGTTTGCTAACAGTCAACAGCGTGTGAGGTGGTTACAATAACTGGGGGAAAATTAAATATAAAATCAGTTACCATTATTCAAAAATTATGATCTAAAAATAGAAGTTTGGTTGGGGTGCAAGTCAAAGTGACCGAACTGTGAAAGCGAAGCTGTGAGACGGCCCCGCGGGGAGACGGCCGTTCCCTCCCTGATGTCACTGCCAGGGGCCGGACGTGCCGCTCTCCCCCACCTCAGCCACAACCGCCAGTCTGCTGTTTCCACGAACTGCGACCTTACAGAGACACGCCGGCTGATGCCACCTGGATCCTGACCCTCACGGGGCCTCGCCTGGCGGGCGATGTTCTCCCCACTTCACAGACTGAGACCCTGAGGCCCAGGGACATTGAGGGACTCCCCCGAGGCCACACGGCTCTGAGGCTGAGCCACAGAGGCAGCCGAAATGCACGGATCCGAAGGGGGCAGACCGGCGCTTTGGCTAGCGCACACCTTGTGTACCGCCGCCCTCCCCACCCACCGCCGGCCATGGCCGTCTCCTTCCCAGCACCTCCAGTTCCGTTGCTGGGACAGAACCTCCCACACAGTGGACCATGAGCATGATTCTGGCCGTCTGGTCACCTGGCACCGCGGCACGCTGTTGGTCCCACTGCTCAGCTTCGTCTGTGTTGCTCAGAGCGCTCTGCCCTCAGACGACTCTCCACAGAGCACGTTCTTGCTGTGTTTTCTGGGCAGGCTCGTCCTGCTGAGGGCCCTGCGTCTTCTGGTCCAGCACCCGACCCCCAGGGGGCTTCATGACGTTCGTCGAGTTGTCATGTTTAAGCGTCTCTGTGGCCGTGTTCGGGGAGGGCTTCTGTTTCTCTTACAAAAACAGAAAAGGAAAATCCCAGGTAACCGGTCAGCGTGGCTGCCTCTCAACCTGGTAAACCTGCCGCTGCCAGAAAAGCAAAAGAATGGACAGAGGCCTGATGTCCGTCCTCACGCCCCCCCACACACACACACCCTCTCGGAAACCTGACGAACAAGTGTGGAAGCAGTTGTCCTAAGTTTCCCTCAACTAAGAAACTTTCCAGAGAAACAGCCAAAAAGCAAGAATTTGGATGTGGCCCGTGGCCGGGCTAGCCCCAGCATTTCTTCAGAGGTCAGTGAGGGAATGCGTGTTTGCATGAGTGCTGTGCCATTTCTGTTTGGGGTGAGAAGGAGGCGGGCGGAGGGTTACGGAAGCGGGGTTTCCTGAAGTCGAGTAGCTTGATGTGCTCTTCAGATTGAGAAAAACCCAAAGGAAGAAACCTCCTTTCCGTGTTCCAGGTGCGTCCCTGCATCTGCAGCATCATCCATGCTGTGCTGTGCTCAGTTGCCAAGTCGTTTCCGATTCTCCGCGACTCCATGGACTGTCGCCCACCAGGCAGGAATACTGGAGTGGGTTGCCATGCCCTCCTCCAGGGGATCTTCCAGACCCGTATCTCTTACGTCTCCTGCAATAGCAGGCAGGTTCTTTACCCCTAGAGCCACCTGGGAAGCCCGTACTCGTTAGTACTAATCAGGGGCAGGGAGGGGGCGGGTGTCTAGGGCCCAGTGGGTCCCCTCACAACGGGGAAGGAAGCGGCCCTCCTCTGTACGTGCAGGTCCCTGGTGGCTGGCCTCAGCCTCCTTGCTGAGGGGTGCCCCTACCCACGTCAGGCTGCAGGTGAGTGAACACAGAGCTGCCTTCGCCCCCGGGTGCTTCTCAGGTGCTTCCGTGCTCAGGAAAGGGGCCTCCTGAAGCAGATCCAGGATCTCCTGAGTTGCATTTGGATCGTCTTGAGGTTTAATTAGCTGGTGTACGTGCAGCACTTGGAGGGTAGAAGGGCCTCAACGGCAGAGGCAGGGCCACCCAGCCTCGTGCTCCAGGGGCCACCAGCCAAGTGTCAGCCCCTCTAATCGTCCACTTAAAGGCGCTTTATCTCCTTTCCGCGGGCTTTGTGTCACCTCCTACCAGCCTGGGTAATCTTCACACCCTCGACCCAGTTATTAACAGTAACCAGTCATTTCCGGCAAAGACGCTGCTGGCTTTGAAGCCTGGGATGTGCTGAGCTCACCGACTATCTTATCTCCCTCTCGTGAGCCAGCCCTGTGTTGCCACCTCCAGCGGCCCCACCTCCACTGCTCAGAGTGATCATCAGGGAGGGTGTCAGGGTCCAGAGGCTCCCGCGGCAGGACTGACCAAGCTCTCCTAGGGTTGTCACCCCTGGTAGCACCTTGGATCCCGGAGAACAGCCGACAGAGAAGGGAGCGGGCCGGGGCGGGGAGGAGGCGCCTCGCCAGGGCGTGCGCGTCCATGCTTACCCCCCGCCTCACCGGCCCCTTCAGAGCAACCTGGGCTCAGACAGCTCCTGGGCGCAGCTTCGAGAAAGCGGGCTCAGGGGCTTCCCTGGGGGCTCGGTGGTAGAGGGGCCTCCTGCCGCAGCAGGAGATGTGGGTCCGATCCCCGGTTCGGGGAGATCCTGCTGTGTGCCGCAGAGCAGCTAAGCCTCCACGCCACAGTGGAGCCATGCTCTGCAGCAGGGGTGCCTCCACCACATTTAGAAGGCAGGCCCTGCACCCCGACAAGGACCAGCACAGCCAAAAGTAAGAGAGAAACCGGGCACAGACTGAGCCCGGGTGAGCCAGGCCCGGAGGCGGGTGGGCTGGCCTCTCTGGGGCCCGCTCCTCTGCCCTGGGAGGACATGCAACTGTTAGGGGGCGCCCGGGGCTGGCATCAGGGACAGAAGCCAGCCTGGGTCCCGGGCATGTGTCCACTCCACGGGGAGAGGGCCCCTGTCCTCACCTCAGCCTGAAAGGACTGTCTCTACGACGTCTGCTCAAGCTCCGTTTCCAAACTGATGTGCTTCATCCCGTATTCCACTGTACAGTCGTCTGTCGGCCTCCCCGCTCCATCCTGACCCCATTTCTCTTTCTGCTAACCGTATTTTCAAAATACAAATGAAAACAGACACCTCTACGTAGGCTGCACTATAAATGCTGTTAATTGGGTTCTCCGTTTATAAAGCGAATGTTTTTTCTGTTTACCACCATAGGCTTTATTTACAAGTTTAGAAGTGGACATGTCAGGAAGTCCGTGTGCGCTGTGTGCTGGGTAGATGCCTTTACCCCTGTCTGGGGTACACTGGGAGGTGGCCTTGCAGGCCTGGATTTGGTAGCTCTCAGGAGCTCATTCCAAATGACAAATCGTGGTTCCCAGTCCACAAGCTTCCTAGGGACCTGCTCAGGCGCTGCCCCCCAAGCCCTGTGGCCGGGAAGCATGTCCCGAGGCCCCGCCCGCAGCCCCCGGCAGAGGTGCCGGTGTCTCTGGGCAGGCTGCTCTCTCTGCCGCACCGGCTGCCCGTATCTCCAGGGTCAGAGGTGGCGGGGTGGTGCTGAGGACTGGATTTCCCCGCGGGAGAGCCCAGCATTGTTCAGGGCCCAACGGCAGCCCTCTGACGGACAGCCCCTCTGAGGCCGCTTCCTGAGCAGACCAGACACCCGCTGTTTTCTCCTCATCTCTTATCAGCCCTGTCGTCAAAGGGGAGGCTGGGCTTCAGTTCCATGGGTACCCATGGCGGGGGTCCTGGGGGTGAGCGGTGCTCCCCGCACTGCGCTCCCTGCCTGCCTGGGACGGTTCACAGCTCCAGACACGAGAGCAGGAGGCGTTGAGCCTGCCCCTGGGAGGCAGGCTTTCTGGGGGAAGGTCCCCGCTCGGCCGCTTTCCTCATTCTCGCTGGCTCTCAGCTGCGCGTCTCCAGCCTGGACTGGGCCAGTGCTTCCCGTTGACCGTCCATTTCTGTTGTTGTCGTGAGCAGTTCTGTCTTTCTAAAAAGGAGCATTTCCCCAAGAGGAAGGCGTTAGCATCGAGTTACACGAGGAACCACATTCACTGGCATTCTTTTATTCCCTGGGAGCCTCAGCCATCCTCAGTTTTGCTTTTTTAAGCAAAGTGGAAGGAAGCTGATGAATCTGGAGCAGTCCTCACGCTCGGCTCTCAGGTCCTGGAAGGTGGCTCAGCCTCAACGGTCCGGGTCATCGTGCCCCTTCAGTCGCAGGCTGGAGTCCAGCTCTTTCTGTGTGCGCTGTGGGCGTTTAGCAGCCTCCTGCCCGAAGAGCGCCCACCCTTAGCTGTTTCTCCACCTAAACCGATGCCCTTCGGAAAGCCTACAGACAGCCCTGTTAAGGAGACACGTCACTTGAAAATACAATGGATGTTAACTTTCATATTAAAAATTTTCCTAATGTAACTTCAGTGAAAGAGCAAGAGAAAAGAAATGAGAGTATAAACTTTAGAAAGAAATGTGACAGACTCGGCCTAACAGCTTTCCCCGGGTGATTTTCAGGAGAGTGGGTGGGCAGCCAAGGGCTGAATGTGCTGAATAGTGACCGGAGCACAGGGGAAGCGGGGAGGCCACCCGTTGGAGGTGGGTCCTCATCCTGGCAGAGAAGAGACGCCCCCGGTGCAGAGAGCGGTCTGGTGAGGTGGCGGCCGGCAGCGCGGGCCTGCTCTCCGGCTCTGTGCTAACTGCTGGGGGCTCAGGAACCGGCCTGATGACTTTTCCAGGATCCAGCCTGGCCCTTTAGCACGTCACTGTAACAAGGACAGAAACCAGGAAAGCCGGAAAAATTACTGCAGCAAAACACGCTTCCTATCCGCGTGGGTCTGCCACTCCACCCACGGGCACTCGGGCCCTCGGCCTCTGGGCTGGACCCCACCGTCAGAGGACGAGCCCTGAAGGCGGCCCCGGAATCTGCTGACCCGGAAGAGCCGGGGCGTCTGCACACGGGCGTCTGTGCCGCCCTGCCGCTGGGACCCGCTCAGCCAACCCTAATTGAATCCGACAAGAATAAATCACAGGCTGCAACTGCAGTGCTCACCTAAGGAACAGCCGTGGAGACGGGAGGACACGCAAAGCCGGAGCTCAGGAAACGTGGTCTTCACATAGAAATGCCTCACATTCTTCCCAGAGCGGTCCTGTCTCCCTTCTAAAGAAAAGGTCCAGACCACCCAGTGCACAGCGTGCGTTTGGGAAACTGTACATAAAATCATCACGTCCCTTCAGCTCCGGCCGCTGTTGTCATAGTAAGGCTTTAAGCCTATAAATAAAGGAGGAACTGAACTGTCAGAAGAGAAGCAGAGAGCAAAGCACACGGCTGGCTCCCCACCTGTCCTCGGAGCCGAGCCCACACGAGTGGGGAGGGTTTGCGGCTGGGAAGGACGCTGGGCCTGCCCCCCGGCCCCGGGCCCCACACTCCCTCCCCGCTGGCCAGCCTCGTGTACCCCAGCCCGGGCCCCAGACCTTGCAGGCCCAGCTGTTTACCTTTTCCCTAACGGACTCACCGGGGACAAGCAGGAAAGCCCCTCAAGAGGGGTTGAGCATAAAACAAGCCGTGTGTCCCTGTCTTCCCTAGAAGGGGCCGGTCTAGGTGTCGGCTCGGACACAGCAGCTGGCGTCCAGAGCCGACGTTTTGTTTTAATGGAACCTCATCCTTTTCCTTCACAGGATCTCTCGGTCTAATTAAATTTCAGGGAGACAGCGCCTTGGCAGAAGGCAAAAGCTAGCTGCCGGGCTGGAATGTGGGAGCTGGGCTCAGAACTGCATCGGGAAGTTTTACTGGTGCGTCTCTGGTTTCAATGAAACCCTTGCACGGTAGCACGTCTGTTTCTGAGCTTTGGAAAGCCATTTTTCTTCTTCCTTAATTGTCGCCCCCTACTTGTTTTTAGATTAGGAGCTGCTTGTAGGAAAGTGCAGGAAACAGAGTTTCAATGCAGAGCGCCCTTTCCGAGCCGCCTGCAGCCAGCGGAGAGGCACGGGCCTCGGGGCTCTGCACCCTCGCAGGCTGGCGGCCGTGGCAGGTGTGGGGTGGACGGCGGCACCCCCTCAGCCGAGTGTGACCGCCGCACGGCCTGGGGCTGTGCTTCCAGGGGCCACGTTTCACAGCTCCCGCTGGGGACACAGGCAGAATGTATGTCTTTGTGTGACTCTCTTCTCCAACAGAAGTAGCCTCGAAGTCTAGACACGTTTACTCGGGGAGAGGAGAGAAAAATAAATTCACTTGTTTTTCCGCATGTATTTCCAGCTCCATGTAGCACTGTGTTAAATTGCTAATGGGTAATACCCTACCCTGCTTTTCCTGAGGACTCTGCACGTGGACTTGCAGAGCCAGCAGAAGTAACTTGTTTGACTATTATTAATGCTGGAGGCCAAGGCAGCCCCTCAGTGAAGCCCTGTGGGAGCGTGCTCGAGCCCAGCCTGAATGTGGGGCTGGGTGGTGGAGAGCCACCGGAAGGCCATGCTGGAACAGCCCCCAGCCAGTGCAGACGTGGGGCCAGGCCGAGCGCGTCGGCCGGGCTGGGGTGAGCACAGAGGTCCCACCCGCCCCTGCGCCTGCCTGTGGGATCCACCTTCCAGAGCCTGAGCTGACTGACTCGGGGCAGAAGCATCTCAGCTGCAGCTTGAGCGTCCTTGGGCCCCTTGCTGCGGTGGTTTGCGGCTGTCTTTTAGGAGCCGTGTGGCTGGGAGAATGTCTTCCTCGGGGCGTGGGGTGCTCACGCAGCTCAGTCTGTTTCAGAGCCTCTTTCTCTCCTTGTTCTTCCGTCTCTCTCTCCTCCCTCCTTCTGCCCATACTAAGAAAGTTGGAAGCATCTTGACATTCTCATTTCTCATCCTCCCATCCATCAGTCATGGGCAGGGGGGCTCCGCTGGGCCAGGTGGGTGGGCCCTCTGGACTCTCCCCCGTTCCCTTCCCAGGCAGGCCAAGCGGGGCAGCCCTGAGGTTCCCAGCCCCTCCCTGTCCAGGGAGGCCCAGCGGGACTGTTGAGTCATCCTGCCCTCTTTTATGTGTTTTTATATTTTGATAAGACCCTGTCAGCTCGGGAGAGAAGCTCACCACTGAGCAAATGAGCCACAGTGGGACCGGGGGCAGGGAAGGGGCAGAAGAGTCCGGGCCCTGGGTGGGGGGAGCTGGGGCGCGGTGAGGAGAAACCCTGAGATCAGCATTTCCGAGGAAGGGAGGGACCAACAGAATAACCTGGACCTCAGCTCTGAGGGCGGCAGTGGGGGTCAGTAAAGAGGGGGCGGCTCAGAGACCCACTTCCTGCGGGTCAGGTGTTGGGCGGGGACTTCGGGAGCTGGGAGTGGGTGTTGGGGGAGACAGGGGAGGGAGGGGAAGGGAGGGGGCTTGGCTGGGAGCGGGGAGGGGAGAGGAGCCGGGAAGCAAGCACCGCGGGGGGCGGGGGTGGGGGTGGGGCGCGTCCCCTCTCTCCTCGGTGAGGTCCAGAAGGCCCTCAGAGCTCGTCCCCAGGGCGGGACTCGGGGGCTGCGGCGGGGATCCGCCCAGCTGCGCCTGCAGGAGCTGCGGGGCCGCGGGTGACCGGCCGAGGCCGCCACCGCCCACCCGACCGTGCACCCCGTCCCTCCCGCAGGACTTTCTGCAGGGAGACTGCTCCAAAGCCAGGCAGAAGCTCGGCTGGAAGCCTCGGGTTGCCTTTGATGTGAGTGAGTCTCCGGGGCTCCAGCCAGGCGGGAGGGGCCCCGGGGGTCGGGGGTGGTGGTGGGGTTCAGGGTGTGCGGGGCGGGGGGGGGGGGGGGTGGGGGCCGGGGTGGGCGAGGAGGGCCCGGGGCTGGGGCTCCCCGTGACCCGCGCCCATGCCCTGCCCGCAGGAGCTGGTGCGGGAGATGGTGGAGGCCGACGTGGAGCTCATGAGGACCAACCCCAACGCCTGAGCGCCCGGCAGAGGCTCGCCGGGACCTAGGCTGGCTGAGGTTTGCACAGCCGGGAAGGGCCCGGCCGATTCCCTTTCCTCCTCTGATTGGTTTTGGAATCACGATGTTTTAAATCACTTATTCGCTTCACTTGAAATTATATCCCAGACAACTGAAATTGTGGGGCTTTCAAAGGGTTTTTCTCTTTTCTTATTAAAAAGAGCCTTTCTCTTAATCAGCATTAACACAGTCCCTATGGATACTGTCTCCAAGTTATAAAGCAGCAACTGTAAGGACCCCAAACCAAAAATCACCCAAGTCCACACCTTGGAGTGGTCTTGGGCCTGAGCCCGCCGGGCCGCATGCCCTCCTGAATCTGAGCGGCGACACTGCTGTCCCCTCCTGGTGACAATAAGCCGCTCTGTGCAGCCGGTCTGGAAACCCAGGTCCTGCAGAAAGGCGGCATTCACAGCAGCTCTGGTCTACAGCTATAATTAGAACCCACAGGGCTCCCACCATCTCAAAAGAAGGCTTGAGAAACAGGGAGAGTTAGAAGAAGAAACTTGAAGGAAGGTAAATATTGCTGGAACATTCCATGCCAGACCCCTGGGTGACCCAGAGATCTCTGAGCCCATGCCTTTGCTTGTGGTCTAGAGTCTTACACACACTACTTATTTCCAACCTCCTCACAGTACTAGATCACTTTTTAAATCTAATTTTTATTTAGTCATTCAACCGGTTTATATTTAGTGCCTAATGTATGCACGTGAACCACACGAGGTTAATCAGAAATCCGGTTTTGCTGAGAGTGTCGTTGAGTGGCCAGGCTTTCACTGCGTGTGCTCCTAAGACGTGAACAGCGCGTCTGTACAGAGTTAGGCAGGTGGACACACATGTGTGGAATTCACCCGCACCAAGCAAGAGTTCGTGTACAGGTGGGTCCCTTGCCTGAGAGGCCGTATTTTGCCCCAGAACAAATTAGGTCAGGACTCCTCTCCCCCTCACTCCCCCTCCAAGGAAAATAAAATAAAACTTTACAGCAAATGGAATTCCAGCCTCTGCACATGCTTGTGAGTGGGGCTGAACCATTTCTGAATGTCTTCACGAGCAGGTTTATGATCTGGGGAGGACCTGGGCCCCAGGCTGGTGGCTGGAGAGAGGGCTCTTTGTGCGGCTGCTCCAGTTGTGAGAGCCTGGCTCCCACGGAGCAGAACCCGGGGCCCGAGCCGGCCCACCCGGGCCTTGGGCTCAGGAGCTGCCCCAGGACAGGCCTTCTCCCAATCGGGACGCTGCTAATTAGAAACAGATGGTCCCCGGAAAGCTGGGCCTCCAGGACTAGGCAGGCTGGTGGGCACACACGCACACACAAACACACACCAACAAACATGCCAGCTCACACACACACACACAAACCCGCTGTCACAAACACTCTTAAACGTCTCACAAACACACACCTTCACACACATTGCCCTTGGCCTCGATGTGGTGGGCAGACCCCCTCCTCCTCTCCCTCCGACCCCCTGAACCCTCCAGCCCGGCTCACTGGCTCCTGGCTCCCAGGGCTCCGTGACTAGTTACCCAGGGGCTCCTCAGTGAGCACTGGAGGGGGTCCAGGCAGGGGGTTAGCAGGGCTTCGGTGGTGCCCTGGGGTTAAATTACTCTCAAAATGGCCTGGAGCATCAGGCTTCAAGGACACAAGAAGTATTTGGGTTGCTGCCTTCTCTCTTTTCCCGTATTTTGGTAGGGAGGGGGTAATCTGGCTTCCTGACCTCGCCTGTGTGCTTAGAGGGTGGAAGGAGAACAGGTCTGCTTGAGTACCTCTGCACTTTCTTTCTGTGCTGTGAATTTCACTTAGACATCCTTCAAGACAATCCTCATTAAAGAGTTTCTTCTACCTTAAGTCTCGCTTCAATTTCAACAAATTTACTTTCCCCCTTTTCTCTCCTCTGCCAGCTTTGAATATTCATTTTAGATGTGATAAATTATCTTCCACCTTGATTTTTCAAGTGGAAACTAAGAAAGTTAAACTTTATGCTCCGATATGAGAGCAGAGTCGTCAGGCCCACACCGGCGCCCCCATGAGCAGTGAGGCCCGCGGCGAGTACCAGACAGCCGAGGCCTCGGTTCCCCCCCACCTGCCGGACAGTAGCGGACTGTGCGCTGTCCTTGCGGGAGGTCGGGAGGGAGGGCAGCCCCGAAAGCCTTCTCCCCCTCCAGCTGTCCAGGGGTGAGTGTGGACACACAGACTGGGCCTGAGAGGGAAGGACTAGAGGGCTTGGGGGTTAGCCTCCCCGTGAGGCCGGTCCTTCAGGAGCTGGACTCCAGGCTGGGACAGTGGTCAGTGCACTGCTGGGGAATGAGACCTTCCGCCTGTTATTAAAGCTCAGTGCTGTGCTTGGTCGCTCAGTCGTGTCCCACTCTTTGCAACCCCATGGACTGTAGCCCGCCAGGCTCCTCTGTCTGTGGGATTCTCCAGGCAAGAAGACTGGAGTGGGTTGCCATGCCCTCCCAATCCAGGGATTGAACCCAGGTCTCCCACATTGCAGGCAAATTCTTTACCATCTGAGCCACCAGGGAAGCAGAAGGCTATGATATCTCCAACTTTTGTTTCAAAATAACCATAAATGCATTGTTTACAAATCATTTTGAAGCCCCCCAAAAAAGCCTCAAAGCACCCCAGGTAGGTTCGCACCAGCAGCTCCAGCCCGGTGTTCTCCGATTTAAGAAGTGCACAAGTCCCAGTTCCCAAGCCGTCTGTTTTCCACAAGGAGCAGCCTTTGGGGTCCGTAGTGTCCGGGTTGGGGGAGGGGAGTCACCAGATTTACTGCAGGATTGTGTGCCTGGAAGGAGGTTTTCAAACACCTCCACAGCCAAACACGCCACCCACACCCCTCCAAAAATGGCAGAATTTTTTTCGTGGGTCAGTGACGGCTGGGCTGAAGCATCCAGCGCCCCTTCCCTGGCGCCCGGCGTCGCTGACGCGCGGTCCCCGGGTCCAGGCAGTGCCACCACGATCAACCCGCGACCGCCTCTCCAGCCGTTCAGGGTCCTGGGCCCGCCGCGGGATGTTCCGCTGGCCCGTCCTGGGCACCACGGTCAGGCCGGATTGTCTCTGCCGGGGGAGTGGCCCCGCAGTGAGGCCCGCGACCGCAGCCTGACCCCCGACCCCGGCTCCCACCCTCCCTCCAGGGTCAGGGGTCGCAGGCACGGGTTGCCCCGCTCTCAGCTGCCCCTCTTTGATCTCTGGATTCGGGGACCAGGCTCCAGGCGCGGAAGCTACTGCACGAAGTATCCCCGACGTGGATGCAGGGTCCGCGGCTGCCACACCTACCGCCGGGCCGCCGGGGGTCAGGCGCCCCTCCCCCAGCGCGGGTGGCGGGACCCCCACACCCCCCAGTGTCCCAGCACCGCGAGCGCAGGCCGAGCGGAGGACGCGGGAGAACCGCAGTTAAGAAAGGACCCAAGGCGCGCGAGATGCGATGCTCGAAGGCCGAGGCCCCAAACGCCCAGCGGCGGGCGAACCGCGGCGGCGGCCGCCACGGGATTCCGAGGAAGGCGGCTCCGATCCAGGCCTGGGCCCACCGCGAGGCCCCTCTGGGGCAGGAGGGGCGGCCGGGCCGTTTGCGGGGGAGCAGGACCTCGGCTGGAGTTCGGCTTGTTATGGCGAAGAGGCCGTCCAGCGAGGCCTTCCTGTCAAGCTGCTTCTCCCCGCGGCCCCCGACCCTCTCCCGGGAACAGCCTGCGAAGCTGCGGCGGCTGGCGGGTTCTCAGTCAGCAGACCCGCTGGACGCCGCGGCCCGGCCTCCCCGACGCCGCGCGCAGACGCCTCAGGGGTGTCTGGCTCCCAGACGGCCGGCCCAGGAGCCACAGTGGGGCCGCCGCGTCTCCTCCATAGCCCCTCCGCCGCCGCCCGCTGGGACCTAACGCCCGCTGCCAGGTCCAGCGCATCTCCTGCGGGTGACCAAGACGAAAGGCCCTTCGGGCTGCACGGGCCCCGCCCAGCGGGAATCCAGGCGCTGCGCACTCGCGCACCGGCTCGCTCCCGTGTCCGCGGCCATGGGCACCCGTCCGCCGCCAGGGACGTGGGGCTGTCTCTGCGCAGGGGACACAGTCCTCGTCTTCCCTCCACTCTCGGATTTTTGAGAATCCGATCGCTTCCTAAACACGCGATTCCCACTCCTGCCCGGTGTTCCCAACTGTAGCCACTAAGGGACCGGCGCAGCCTTGGGCCCAGGGACCAACCTTTATACTGAAGGGAAAGCAGAGGCCTTAGGAGTTAATGGCGCTAAAAGCGTTGGTTTTCCTGCCTTTTCCCAGGGGTGGGTGATGGGGGAGGGAAGGGTCTGTCTCCTCTCCCTCTCATCTGTCACGTAAATCGTCCCCAAAGCCCTGCAGCAAAGCCCTTCACTCCCCAGCCTCCAGCTCGGAGCCCTGGCGACCAACCTCCAGCCTGCGCCCAGGGGAGGCCTCCTCTGTCCCCAGGCCAGGCCTGGGGTGCCACCACTCGCTCAGGGAGGAGGCACACAGCTTTGGCTGCCTGCCCACTGCTCACTCACTCCCTGGGCTCCCGAAATGCAGTCCCAGGGCCACCCAAGTAGTACTGAGCTGTGCTGACTCTGGGGGCAAAGGAGCAGCCCACACAGGGTCCTTTCTGGGAGTGGCCCCGGGACAGCAGCGGCTTGGAGGAACCCAAAGGCAGAGACAGGAGGTGCTCTGTGGCGGGAGGGGAGGTGGGAGCCACCTGGAGGAGCAGGGGGCCTGGGGAGCCCGCCGGAGTCCCGCAGGGTCCCCACCAGCCACTCCGCACTGTCTTTGGTCTCCTCCAGGAGCTCCGCCCTTCTCTCCTGCTGAAGGCTCCTGGGCCTGTAGGCCAGGAGATCCCAGAGCCCACGGCATCCCCTCTAATAAGCTCAATATGCTGCAAATTTGAAATCAGTGAGGGAAAAAATCAAGTCAACAACAACAAAATAATGTGAAGCAGAGACTTCTCTGGAACCGGGTGAGAAGGAAAGCGCAGCAAAGGTCTTAGGTTGCCCTCCTGCTCCCAAGGCCGTAGCTTGGTTTCCAGCAAGGCGGATATGGTCCATTTTGCTCAATTTTCCACTCCTAATCCCGTGGAGAACGTCATGGGGAAGCGGTTTTCATTCCTCTGAATGGGTTTCGGAGCTAGAATTCCTTAGATTAACCATCGCCCCTTTTCCAACCAGATCTGGACCTGGAACCAGCCCGTCCTACTCCCTGGGGCCGGGCGTCCAAGGCCTGCTCGCCAGCCGGCAGCCACATCCGGCCCAGGCCCAGTGCTGTGAGGAAGGCAGCCCCGCCGGGTGGGAACCCTCCCAGGAGGGGCTTCGGCCCCCAGGCGTCTGCGGAGGCCTGGGGGGATTAGGGCGGGAGAAGGGGAAGATGGGGAGGGGGAGGCGGCAGAAACCGAGACAGCAGAGCTGCGAGCTGATGATGGATTCGCCGCCAAAGGGGGACCCAGAGCAGAGGGCCTGATACCCCGGTGTCAGAGGAAGGCTGTGTTTAGGTGTGACCGAAATGCCATTAATAAACAGCTCTTTTCAAGGAAACTCTTGGCCTCCTTATAAATTGAAATAGTAACTTTCAGGAAAATGGGGTCTTGAAACTGGCATTTCAGCTCCAAGCACATGTCGAAGGGTTTTTGTTTGTTTGTTTGTTTTTGCCTTGGCCATCCCCTGAGTCTATCAGGCTGTGCATCGCCCGCCCCCTCCTCCCCCGGGGTTCCTGGGGTGAACACGCTGATACAGTCTCTGGGTCCTTTTTCTCTCTACCTCCCCCAAAGCTCCCTGCCTGGCTGAAGAACCATTCACACAGAACCAGATTCTCGCCCGCCCGTCCCGCTTTATTACGTGGCCACCATCAATCTTGCCCCTAAAGCGACATTTGTTTATGACCCCGTGGGAAGGCCTAATGGCTTCAGGAACAGATCTACAAAATGAGTCCACAGGAGCCCGAAGACTCAGCGACACCGGGCAGGCCATCCCCACGCTGGGCACTGAGCTCCAGAGCAGACAGGCCCCCCAGAAGCTCCGGGTGTGGGTGTCGGTGGAAAGAAACCGTCACTCCCACTGCGCCAACAGCAGGGGACGGCCTGGATCCACGGGGTGCCGCCTCCCGCCCGGGCAGCCAGACCAGCACCATGCCATCCACAACAAAACGGAGGGCTCTCCACCTTACAAACCGAGACCCCTCCAAAGGCAACAAGGAGAGGGGCGAAGGCCCTCGTCCCTCTTCACCTATCAAAGTTCAGGGGAGCCACAGGGCTGGAAGGCAGGCTTGTTTCCTGACCTTGCTTCTGACCCTGCAGGAAACAGCCAAAGGCTTGAGGGCCACCAGCACAATTGAGCCTTATTCGCCTGCAGCCCTCCATCTCTAACGACACGAGCTTTGGGCACGATGGGTTGTAAAACGTGTCCTTGTTTGCATGCAGTCTGGTGGGAATGGCCTGTAACCTACACCACCCTGGAGAACAGCACCCACCACCATGTGACTCGCCAGATGCAAGCCTGGATGTGGCATGCAGCATGCCGAGAACTGCCTGCTCCTGTAGAAACTGCTAAGAAGCGCCCACTGCCACACACAGGACAAGAAGACTTACTTTCCTCAGGCTTTCTACGGAGATGGACTTCCAAACTAGCCCAGTCCCCCGCACTGGGTCCTGTCTGATGTCCCAGTTCCCCCCCATAGTGTCCTGTCTGATGTCCCAGTTCCCTCCACTGGGTCCTATCTGATGTTTCAGTTCCCCTCACTGGGTCCTGTCTGATGTCCCAGGCTAATTCCAAACTCTGCTATTTGTTCAAACATGAAGGAGTTTCTCTTAGAATATTTCACAGCAAAATTACCCTTGTTGCTGTAACAGTTCCAATCAAATGCGCAAAGCATTAAGGAACAACTCGGGGTCCCTCCAGAATAAAGAGCCCCGGCCTCCCAAGGATCAGGTGGCAGAGTCCGCCTTAAAATGTATCCGAGAAGCCAAAACGTCCTGAGAGCAGGACACGCCACATAAGGGGATCTAACATCAACTTTATGACCAGGCCCTGCACCCTTCTGCGCCAGCACAGCTTCTGAACAACGCCCTGGGCAACTCCTGTAGAGAAAACTATTTTCTCTGCCTACAAAGTAACCCAAGCACCTTCCTCGACGCATGTCCTAAAGACCTAACTTTAAAACGCTGGGATCGAAAAGGCAAAAGGGACTGTTAGAGGCTTCCCCCGGGAGTAAGCAGGCAAGCGCTCCCCTGCTTGGACCAGGGCTGCCCGCCCGGCCTCCTCCAGAAGCCAGAGCGCTGCGCCGGGCTCCCTCTCCAGCCCAGGGACTCGGGGCGAGAAGGACGAGCCGGGTCAGAAGCGCCGCCGAGCACCGAAGGCGGGTCGAGGCCGGGCGCCGAGGCCGCGGGGACGCCCCCTGCCCGAGGAGCGGCTCTAGCTGCCCCGCGGCCTCCGCGAACGGGACGCGCGCGCCGAGAGGGGACGCGGCCCAGCGGAGAGGCCGCCCGGGGCCCAGCGCCGGCCGACAGGCCAGGCCGAGGCTGTCAGACCGGCCAGGTTGCGCGGGGCACCGGCGGCGGGGCCTGCCCGTGGCCCCGGGGCCGCCGCGCGCTGGAGGAACGCACGTGCGTCCTCCAGACAAAGCGGTGGGCGCGGCGCGGGACCGCAGCCCCGCGCCAGGCGCAGAGGCTTGGTGGGCCCGCCCGCCTCGGACCCGGCCAGCGGCGCCTCTGCGCGGCTCTCCTGGCGCCCGACCCAGCCGGGCGGAGAGGAGGGGCCGTGGGCGCTGAGCGCCCGGGACCTGTCTTCCCCTTAATTAGCCGAGCAGCGTCCGGTCCCGAGGCCGGGTATGGCCGGGTCCACACGGCCGCCCACCGCTCAGAAAATCGGGGCGGCTGAGGCCGGAGGGCTCGGTTCCCGCAGCCCGCCTGGGGGCCGGTGGGGGCGCTCCGCGTCCTGCGGACCCGGCCGCTGGCCACCTGCGGCCGCTTGCCTCGGGGCCGGCCCCGCGCCGCCGCGGCCCCTTTGTCCGCCAGCCCGGCTCCGCTCTCGGTTCCCACGAATGGGCCACGCGGGAGCCAGGCGGTTTGCCCGCGGATCCTTCCCCTTCACTCCCAAACGGGGGCTCCCGGGAGGCGCCAGGCCGCCCGGCCCGGGGCTGCGACGTGGAGGCCTCGCGGCGGGGAGGCCGGTCCGCTTGGCCTGCCCCCGGGGACGCCGCGCCCCGCGCCCCGCGCGCCTCCCGGCTCGACTCTGAGCCAGGGACCCAGCAAATCAGAGGCCGTGTAAAGCAGTTTTTGACTGGAAGTAGAGTGTATTTATTTGCAGCAATCCTTTAACAATGATCAAATTTTGACAACAAGCAACAGCAATTACTGCTAAGTGTTGCCTCTAGATCGGAGCGGCAGATAGCAGGGAACTGTATTATCTCGAGAACAAACGGAAAGGCCCTGAAAGTCTGGAATCAAATCGCAGCTCCCCAGAGTCTGATCGACAGGGCAGATCACCCTAAGATAATGAATTTATTACATTTCCTGGGTTATTTACAAAAGAAGGGGCTAGCGGGCTGCCCCGAAAGTTTAACTGTAAATTAACAAGAAAAACGGGACTGAAAAGAAACCGCCTGGATTAAAACACCCTGCTTCCGCTCCTTCCCTCTCGTTATTGCTTTAAATCTTTCCCCCCAAAATAATTGTTCTACAAACATATCTTCTAAAATAGTTTTCCCAAAGATTAAATATCCCTTTCCAACCCGCAATACATTAAAATAAAAATCAATCCTACACTGGACATGAAGGATTGTAGATGTGGGTGAGTTATATACACACATTTCAAAGCTAGGTTTTTTTATCCCCCTCTTAAAAAGGAGTGAAATTAACAGGAAGAAAATTCATCCAGCATTTGGCTCACAGGGATGTCTGGTATGTACGACAGTTTTTTAAGTGATACACAAGCCAAATATTCAAATGTGTATCTGAAGGCACAGCTACCTCTCCACACACAGGTATCACTGTGGTGAGACTGCTGCTGATCCATGGGCTTGAAATTTCCAAATCCTGTTGTCATTACTGAGAAAATGCGTTTGTGTATATGCCAACTCAGGTATGTTTAGGAAAATCTCTTTTTACTAGCCACAAAGCAAGCTGACTATATAGTACTTTTGCAAAAGATGCGGCAGGAAAAAAATTAATCTAAACCAAAAGAGAGACTTCCACGCGTAATTGGACCAGGAATAGTCAGAGGGTGTCTCTGCTTTTTTTTTTTTTTTTCAGAGATTTAGGAGGAGAATTGGTAATTTCTAGTGTTTTAATCTCTGAAAATTTTTTCTCATAAGAATTAAGGCTATATTAAAGTATCCAGACATATAGGTCTCATTCAAACTGAATGGTAATTTATTAATAAACAATGAATATGCTCAACAAAAAGAAAGCAAAGATGATAGAATAAGATTAATACAGTTTCCCTTTTCATAATCAAAAAAGCACAGTTTAAAGCTTCAGGCAATTTAACGTCAGGTTTTGGAAACACTTTCTGGCGTTTGGTCCACGGACATCCAACTACAAATTAAAAATAAATTACTATGTTGCAATTTACATTTTAAAACAAGTCCAGGAATAAAAAGAAAGCCATTTCCATGTACGGGGGACTTCCTCCCTCCTTTCAATAGAGGATAAAATAATATCTTACAGGTGAGAGGACAAGGGACAGGGCAGGAGGAGGAGAGGTGTTCTCTGAAAAGAGGAAGAAACTTACGTGTTATCTGGAGTAACACTGCCCTTTAACAAACCATGACTCTGCTGTCTCTGTACAAAACAGTTTACGGTTCTGTTTGTTTAGATAAAGCAAAGTGGAGGTGGCTCCGAATCCATCTTCTAAGAGAAGAAAGCCTTTCTTCATGCTGGTGACTTGAAAGTGTGGAGGGCTTCTGTTCGCTGGTTTGGTGGACGTTTTACGGACTAGGTTTTTGGTTTCGCTTTTGCGCCGAGGGTCCTTTTGGCGGATCCTGCTCCGGGGTTCGGTTCGGTCCAGCTGAGAGGCAAGCGGGGCGGAGGCGGGGGTCAGAACTTGCTGCAGTCGTAGACGAAGGCCCCGGACGTGCGGTACAGGGACTGGCCGGAAGGGAAGGCCATCTGACAGCTGCTGCTCCCGTTTACCGGCGAGTTGTTCAGGCCGATCCGCTGCGACTCAAACATCTCCCGCACCGAGTGGAAGTTCTGCTGCTGGCCCGGGTAGCCCGCGGCCGCCGCCGCCGCGCTGGCCAGGTGCCCCAGGTCCCCGCCCGCCTGGTTCAGGTACCACGAGGCCAGGCGGCCTTGGTGGGCCGCGGGGTGGTGGCCGGCCTCCTGGCCGCCGCCGCCGTGGCCCAGGGACGAGGAGCTGCTGCTGGTGGCCGGGGGCAGGGAGTAGTCGGGCAGAGGGTCGTCCACCGCGGAGCCTCCGGCGCCCGCGGGCGCGCCCTGCACGTGGCCGCCGCCGCGCTCCCCGGCCGCGTACAGGCTCATGGCCTGTAGGTTACAGTGGTAGGTCCCGGCGCCCCCCCGCCCCGCCGCCCGCGCCCGCGCCGGGGCTCTGGCTGCAGGGCGAGCCGTACAGCGAGCTCTGGCCTGGCGAGTAGGCGCCGAGCGCCAGCGGAGGCGCGAGGCCCGCGCGCGAGGACGCGGCGGCCGGGGCCAGGAGGCCGGATCCCAGCTCGGCGGCCGCGCCCTGCGGCGACCCCCGCAGCGACGTCATGATGTTGTCCACGCTGAAGCCCTGGCTGTGCGCGGGCGCGGGCGCGGGCGGCGGGCCGGGCTCCGCGCCGTCCAGGCTCAGCGGCCGCGCCGCCGGCAGGCCGCCGGGGGGGCTGCCCCCGCTGGACAGGCTGCTGCTGCTGCTGTCGGGGCTTTCGATTTTGGGCACCGCGGCGGCGCCGCTGCTGCCGCTGCCCAGGGCGGCGGCCGGGGACAGGGGCTGGGGCGGCGAGGGGCACGTACCGTTCTCGGTCTTGATGTCCTGGATGCGCACGGGTGGGGGCTGGGCCCCTGGCGGCGCGCCGTCTGCCTGCTCGGGGGGCGCGGGTGCGGGCTGGCGGCCGGCCGGCGGCGGCGGCGGCGGCGGCGGAGGCTCTTTGAGGTGCAGCCGGTCCTTCTCCTCCTTATCCTTCACGGCGTCCTTCTTCTTGAAGCGCCGCCGCCGCCGCAGGAAGCTGCCGTTCTCGAACATGTTGTAGGAGTCCGGGTCGAGCGTCCAGTAGCTGCCCTTGCCCGGCTTCTTGTCGTCGCGCGGCACCTTGACGAAGCACTCGTTGAGCGAGAGGTTGTGGCGGATGCTATTCTGCCAGCCCTGCTTGTTGTCCCGGTAGAATGGGAAGCGATCCATGATGAACTGGTAGATGCCGTTCAGGGTGATCTTCTTGTCCGGCGCGTTCTGGATGGCCATGGTGATGAGCGCGATGTAGCTGTAGGGCGGCTTCACCATGTCCTTGGGCTGCGGCTGCGGCGTGTAGGGCCCGTAGGCGCGGGCCATGCCGCCCGGGTACTGCTCAGCGTGCGCCGGGTGCGAGTACACGCTCATGGGGGCCGGCATGGCCGTGTAGCCGCCCCCCGCTGCCGCCGCTGCCGCGCGGTAGTAGCTCTGCTCGCCACCGAGGTAGGGCACCACTCCCAGGGAGTTGGGGCTGGACACGGAGTAGCGCGCCTGCATGGCCCCGCTCGCCGCCGCCGCCGCCGCCCCCGCCCTCGCCGGGCCGGCCGCCCAGTCCGAGTCCGGGCCCGCGGGCCGGTGCCGGGCCGCCGCCTCCCCTGCGCGCGCCCGGCTCCGGGGCGCCTCGGGCGGGCAGAGAGGGCCGGACGAGGACGCGGCCGACGGCCTGGATCGCGCGCCGCGGCTTCCCGGCGGGAGCGGGAGCGCGGAGCCCCGGCTGGAAAACAAGCCGAAGCCCGGCCCGCCGCGCCGCCTGCGCCTCGCAGAGGCTGAGCCCCAGCCGCCGGCGGGGCGGCCAGAGGAGCGGGCGGGGGCAGCGCGCCGGCCCCGGCCCGGGCCGCGTCACCTTTCTCAGTCTCGCGCGCGCCGGCCGCTTAAGGAAGCATTGGGAAAACTCCTGAACTTTTGAGCATCCGTCACCCAGGCGAGGACTTTTTTACGCAGTTACATTTTTTCCGGGCCGCGGGGCCCCGCCCCGTCCCGGCGGCGGCGGCCAATGGGAGGCGGGAACGCCTCCGAAGGAGCCGGAGGCCGAGCGGGCCGGCCCGCGCCCCTCCGCGGAGGACCGCGGGCTGGCCACACGCGCGCCCGCCCGCCGGCCCCGCTCCCGCGCCCCTGCCCGCACCCGCGCCGGCGCCCTCGGCCGTGGGCCCCCGCGCCCGCCGCCCGCGCCGAGCCCTTTCCCCGCCCCGGGCCCTGCGCTGGACGCCCATTGTTCCCGCGGCCCGGCCGGGCCCTCCGGTCCCCGCGCAGACCCTTCCTCGTCCGCTGCGCCCGGATGTCACGGCGTCCTAGGGCCCCGACTCTCCCATTCCCGCACCCTCCCGGCCCCTCCTCGCCGACCCGGCGCCCGGGTTTCCCAGGCTGCCCCCCTCCCCCTCCCCGCTTCCCCTTCCCTCCTCCCCTTCTTCTCCCTCCCCCTTCCCCTCTCCCCCCTCCTCCTCCCCCTCCTTCTTCCCCCTCCCTTATTCCCCTCCCCCTCCCTTATTCCCCTCCCCCTCCCTTATTCCCCTCCCCCTCCTTCTTCCCCCCTCCCCCTCCCCTTCTTCCCCCTCCCCCTCCCTTCTTCCCCCTCCCCCTCCCCTTCTTCCCCCTCCCCCCTCCCCTTCTTCCCCTCCCCCTCCCCCCTCCCTTCTTCCCCTCCCCCTCCCCCTCCCCTTCTTCCCCCTCCCCTCCCCTTCTTCCCCCTCCCCCTCCCTTCTTCCCCCTCCCCCTCCCTTCTTCCCCCTCCCCCTCCCTTCTTCCCCCTTCCCTACTCCCTCCGTACTCTCCCCCATCTGTCCCCCCTCCGCTATTCTCCCCTGCTCCCCCCACACTCTTCCTCCCCTCCCCTATTCTCCCCTCCCCTCCCCTATTCTCCCCTCCCCTCCCCTATTCTCCCCTCCCCTCCCCCTATTCTCCCCTCCCCCTATTCTCCCCTCCCCTCCCCTATTCTCCCCTCCCCTATTCTCCCCCTCCCCTATTCTCCCCTCCCCTATTCTCCCCTCCCCTATTCTCCCCTCCCCTATTCTCCCCTCCCCTATTCTTCCCTCCCCTCCACTCCTGGTCACCAGTCTCCCGGGTTCCCAGAAGTCCCCAGTCCCCTCCACCTGGAAGTTCTCCAGTCCTGAGCAGCGTTACAAAAAGGCACAGTTCTGAGTCCGAAAGCAGGGCAGGCCGGAACTGTATTCTGTTCCGGGTGGGAGCAGGGTTGTTGCTCCCACCTCACTGTTCCCGCGACTCCAACCCAGTAAACAAGGGAGGGGGACTTGGGGCCTTGCCGAGAGATTGGGGCCGCGTTGGCGGCAGGGTCTGCAGCGCGCGCTCCTGGAGCCTAGGTGTCCCTAGGCTCCTTGGGTTCGCGAACAGGGCCGCCTCGGGGAGGCCCGCACCTCTCGGCCCAAGGAGGATTCGGGCTTCGAACTCTGACGAGAGCGGGTGGTGATGAGTAAAGACCGCTACCTCCTTCCCCGCCCCGCGTGGCTGCCGCTTGCAGAGCTAACGAGTTGAGGGGAGGGGGTTGGGGGGGGGGCGTTCAGAATCGCACCTGCAGGGCCTTCGAGGGTCCGGGGGACCCTAGACTTGCGGCTTGCGGCTTCTGGGGTCTGGGATGGAGGGCAGAAAGGAGCCGGCCTGCGGGGCTTTCTGCACTTAGGCCAACATGGAGCGGCCCTCCGGGCCCTCTCCTGAGGAACTACGCGCCTCGGGGGCTCTGAAGAGCCGCAGGGCGCCCCTCACACCTCCACCTCGGTTCCGGACAGTCTCGAACTGCGAGGACGTGTCGGGAGTCTGGCTTCCTCCACAGCCCCAGCCACTGCTGCGCTCAGTATCAGGGCGCCAGCCTGTGCGGTATTAAACTGTTGGGTTTCCGAGTGGACCCTGACGTGGAGAAACGGGGGTATCTGCTCCTCCCGAGCCGGCGGCATCTCCCCAAAGCCCGGCTCCCAGCGCCGCGCGGCCTGCAGAGCGCCTGGGCCGCTCCGGCCTGCTTCCCGGGCACCCACCAGGCCGGGTCTCCGCCGCCGCGAAACCCTGAGTTACGGGCAGAGGCTCCGTGCTCCTGAACACCCCGTGGGGAGGGAGGAGCAGCGAACAGTGGGTTGGTGTCCAGCACCCGCCCGCGTCCCGCCGAAATTCGCTGCCTTGACCGAGGCCTTGTAGGCGCCCCGGCTTCAGAGCAGCCTGGAGGCCGAGGAAGTCGGCGGTCTCCCCGAATGCCTCGGCCTCTGGCGACTTCGGCCTTTAAACTGCGTTTTCACGGCTTGCGGTGCGCGGGCACCAACGCGGCCATGGAGACTCGCTGGTTTCCCGGCGCGGGGGCCCACGGCTCGCGCGGGAGACGTGGTGCGCACTGCCTGGCCCGCGCGGCCTCTCTGTTCCCGGCTCCGAGGCCAGAGAGGTGGAAAGAGCTCCTTACGTAAACTGCAAATCCGACAGCCGGCCTTGCTGGGCCGCTTCGGGGATGAAAGTGGCCGTTGTGAAATGAGTTTCTGACGCGCGGGGGGGGGGGGGGGGGTGGGGGGGTGGGAAGGAGGGTGCAGTTTACGAAGATCAACTTTCCCCTGGTCCCGCTCTGGATATTCGCCAGGAAAAGATATTTGCGTTTGTGTTTTATAAGCTTCCTCGGAAGCAAACCTCCACAAAACGGCTTGATTGTATTTCAAGTACTTGACTTCTGTTATTATTGTCGGTGGTGGTGGTATGTGGACACAAAGGCACAGAAACGAAGTCTTCAGGGAATGGGGTGAAGTTTTTTATTTTCGGTCTGGGTTTCTGATGCCCCTTGCATAGTTCACTGTCCCCACGACCTTAACTGGCAGAAATGCCTTCGCAGGAAACCTTCGCTGTTTTTCTGACACCTCGCGCCTGCGACCTGAAGGTCCGAGGGCGACAGCGGTAATGGATGTGTTTCCTCCGATGGTCGCTGACCTTCCTGGCCCCATCCCTTCCCTGACCCGCCAGCGGGGAGGGTGGGGGCTTCACAATTCCTGGGCCCCTGGAGGGGGTCTTAGCTCTGGGGAGGAGCGTCACAGCCTTCCCCAAAACAGGACTCCGTGAGGAAGGGAGAGGGGGCGGGCCCTGCAGGAAATGCCCAACTGGGACCCGGTGACACCGCAGGAAGAGGGGGAGGGGTGACCCCCCCCCCCCCGGGCACCGGGAACTGGGGGGCAGCTTCTTTTCATGTCGTGATAAAGGGAATAGGGATCCGGGAGGGGGCAGAGATCCCTGGCCCAGAAAAGAATTCCCAAGGGGCTGTGAGTTCAGTCCGAGTTCCTGACATTGTCTTCCAGAGACCCCCTTGGGAACTTACCAGCGCCGCCCCTGACCCACCGTCGCCAGCCACGGACAGTGATCCTCCCCAGACACAAGCAGGCCCCTCCGCCCAGTGTCCAGCAGATCCCGGCTGGCTCAGCGGGTGCCCTGCAGGGAAGCTGGCCCCTGGGGGTGCAGGTCGGGGCTGGTCTGAGGACTTGTTACAGGGGGCGTCAAGAAAAGCTGGCTGTCCCTCTAGACGGGCAGTCAGCCCAGGATGGGGGGACGCTGCACACTTCACGGACAGTGGGACCCAAAGTCGCCCCGCTAGACTGAAGTCACAAGCAATTGTAGCCATGTCCGTTTTGGGGTGTCTTCATGCTATTTAGGTTCCTGTGGAACTTCTCCACATGGCCTCCTTCAGGAAGAGCTGGAGTCCAGGGGTAGGGGAGGATATGCGCCGGCAGCGATCCTTATTCGTTATCAGACCCTCGGACAGGCAGGGAGCGCTGGACATCTGCACACGGCGGGGCGGGGAAGACTCCCAGCCTTCTGGAAGATCGAGTTCTCTCTTCATGGGGGTTTGGAATACTCGTTCTGTTATGCAGTCTTACTGTCTCAGTCCCCTCCTTAGTAGAAAACTAATTCCGATGATAAATAAAAAGTGCCTTTGTTTTTCGATTTTAAAAATCGAAAACAATCTCACGACAAAGTGATGCCTGTAGTCTGCTCTCCTGAGGGCAGCCTCCACAGGAGGTTCACGTGACGGGAATTCAGTGCCCCCAGTCCCCACGACGGCTGTCCCACTAATTACTCTCACCCGCAGGAGTGTGCCCACGCCTGCTCAGGGTTGTCTGGGCTTGGCCCACCTGCCGCCGGTCGCAGGGAATGCTGGATTCCCAGAGCGTTTCTGGGGGCGCAGAGCGAGCTGAGTGCCTAGAAGGGGCCACAGGACAGAAGAGGAGCTTTACCCACGGTCCTGGCTGTGAGTGCTGCAGGCTTCCCTGGTCCTGGCAGAGGTAGGTGCCTCCTCTCCTTGGCCATCCAGGACAAAAATAACATGTTAAGCGTGCATGAACGGAAAGTACCAGTCTCCACTCGGGTTCTTCCCACCCGGGTCCCCACTGAGACTTGGGAGCAGCCTGGCCTGCAGGGGCCGACGACCCACCAGGCCCCAGGTGCGCGGTGCAGGCGACAGAGACGTGGTGCACGGGCGCCTTCCGACCCGCGGGTGGGCTCCCGGCTTCGGAGGAAAGGCTTCTGTGCGCAGGCAGACCGAGGGCCGGCCGACCCCGCGGCAGGGAGGAGTTGGCCGCACCTCTTGGTGGCGGGGCCTCGTCCCGGGATGGCTCCCCCTGCTCTCCAGTATGGTTCGGGGGCCCCACGGGCGGGACCAGACCGCTCGGGAGCGGCCTGAGGAGCCCGAACCCCGACGCCCCAGCCCCTCTGCAAGCCTGGGACCCGGGACACTCCATCCACTCGGCCCAGGGCGCGGCTGGCCTGCTCCCCAAGCTCCCGGGCGGCCGTGGGGTCCTCGGCCCAGCCCGCCGTCCACACCTTCAGGGCGGACCCGGCCGGCACCGGGCTCCGGGCAGCCAGCCTCCGGGTCGTCGTGTGCGTCTGCACTGGGGAGCGCGGCCCAGCGGGATCCACAGGCTTCCCGCCTGGGCCGCTAGGGCGCCGGGCAGGGAAGCAGGGGGGTCGGGGGTCCGCACCCGAGGCGGGAGCTCTGGACCCGGGGGCGCAGGGCCCCCGGCCAAGCCGCCCGCTGCGCGGGGCTCAGGCCGTCCGGCTCCGGCTCCGCTCTGCGCGCGCCCCGAGCGCCCCCTGCCGCCCGCGGTCGGCGCCCCGGCCCAGCCCCTCAGCGCAGCCCAGGGAGGGGTCTCTGCGGAAGGGGTCCCGTGGGAGGCCTCGCGGCCAGACGGAGGGCCCGCCAGCCCGGCTCCTGGCCCTCGCACCCCGTTAGCTCGCCAGCGTGCCCGCGGAAAGAGTCGGCTGATAGGCCCCTTGGAGGGACCGGCTCAGACCCCCGGCATAGGCTGGGAGCCTTTGTTCCCGGGACCCTAGGCGACCAGGCTGGAGGCTGGCAGCCCCGGCCGCATTCCTCCCAGCGGCCCTTTTAATTGATGTACAC
Source organism: Tragelaphus eurycerus (assembly GCA_935064755.1). Lineage (NCBI taxonomy): Eukaryota > Metazoa > Chordata > Mammalia > Artiodactyla > Bovidae > Tragelaphus > Tragelaphus eurycerus. Next base: position 819,979 of record CAKXYN010000031.1, on the reverse strand, counting down.
GTTACAGAGAAAGAAGGGCCGCCTCGTCAAGTGAGCTACATTCTGGGAGATGCCAAGGAATGTATTTACTGGCAGCCAGGTTTGCCAAAAAAAGTTGCAAATGAAGACCTCTGGTTTCCAGGAAAAAGTACTTCTGTTTTTTAACCGCTCCTTAGTCTTAATTACCAAAAAACTGAACCCCCAAAGAATCGATTTAGAGAACAGGGCGGGGTTGGTGGGGGCCGCCGGCTTCAGCTCGGACCCCAGCCCCTTGCGTTTCCACCCGGAGCCCCGCACACAGGAGCGCAGATGCGGCCCGGATGGAGCCCTGCGAGACGCCGGGCATGGAGGGATGCACTCGCGTCAGGGCTGTTTAGTTTGGAAATGAAAATTTAAGGAAAGATAAACTACAGCGAATAGGGGGCAAATTTCCACAGACTGTGGGTAGGAGGACACATATGAAGGGAAAACAGCCACGTGGTAGTCATGTGGTCGCTCCCGGATCTTTTAAGGCCAGTGGTTGACTCCAGTTAAACTTGATGCTGACAAAGTTGTGACTGGTACCAAGGTCCAGTTTGCTTGGGATCACAGAGACCCCAGCCGGAATGAGAAAACCTCTCCACGCCCCGAGGCTGGTCTCCTCCAGCAGGCCTGACGGGGGCGGCAGGTGGACCCGGTCAGGGGTGGGGAGCCGCGAATTCAGGGTCGTCTTGTCCAGGGTTCCCGCTGAATCCTGGCGTGGGCGCCGCCCTCCATGCCTCTCACGGGAGGAGGCTGGGCTTAGGAGCCTTGCTGGGTCGCACGCCATCCCTCTGCTGTGTCTCTTGGCGCTAAGGTGCCCTTTGCGATAACGTACGTGGCTTATGTGCCCCAGAGAGAAGACATAAACTATTAAACCTCATCCGTGATAAGTCTGATGATTTCAGATCTTAAAACATGTTTCTCAGATCGTCGGTAGGTGGGCTAACCCATGTAATCGGCAGACATACGGAGGTGTCCTTGCTCAGAGGACTCCCAGCAGAGGGATGCGTCAGCTGGGCTGGACACCTCCGTGGGGGTGTGTACTGGTCACTACAGGGAACACATCCACCCCAGGGTCCCGCGTCTGCTGCGAGCGCAGATGGTTGTGTGCTGGCCAGCAGGTGCTCTGGCAGAGCCTGCACGTACGTCCTCTCGTGCCCAAGGGCCGCCCTGGCTCCTCCCCTGGGTCTCCCATCCACGCGGGTGACCCAGGACCATTCTGCTGGAGACAGGCGCATGGAGGACGAGGCGCTCTTTCCAGCCCCCTTCATGGCTGGTCCTAACTGCTCAGGAGGAGCAGCCAGCAGGGACTTGCAGGCCGGGAGAGCTCAGGGCACTGCTGGGAACCCTGGCCCATCACTCTGTGCCCTCGGAGACTCGGGAGGGCGAGGCGGGGGCACAGGGCCTCAGAGCTTCACGACCCCGTGAGGGTACCACCTGGCTGCCACGTCTCAGAGGGGAAGCCTGAGGCTGGGGCCACCTGCTTTTGAAGTGGGTGAGCCCCAACTCCCAGCCAAGATTTGCAGAGTCCCCAGCAAATAGGGGTGGTGAGGGGTTGGGGTAGGGGTGGGGGTGGGGTGGGGTGGGGGTGGGAAGGGGGCGGGGGAGGCGCTTCTGCAGCGCTGGAGCTCTGCTCTCCCAGGGACAGGGTAGCAATGTGTCCTGGGCCCGTGGTGCCCGGGGGCCCTTCTGGGGCACCTCTGTCTTCCCAAGAACGGCCTGCAGCCCCAGCTCTGGCGGGCGCGTCCCCCCAGCCAGTGGCCTCGGCAGGGGCGGGCACCTTAGACCAGACTCCCCGGGGACGCCAGCCGCCACTGCCCGCTCTGGCGACAGCCCGGGACGGTCCTGCTTCCCTTCATGAGCAGCCGGCGAGGGCGTCTGCCCCCCGGGTGCCGTCTGTGTGTGCAGGGGCGCGCGCGGAGTCCCGCACCAGGGCATGTGTTTAGTCTGTCTCGCTGACGTCCTTCCTGAACAGATGGGAAGAGGAAACGCTCCTCTCGGCCATTTTTGCCGGCGCTAACCCGGCTCATCCATCATTTTCTCACCTCCCATCCCGGGACGCCGCTCTGTGCCGCCGGCCTCGAGCAGCCGGTCCCGGGAGAGGCCCCTCCGCAGCCTCTCACACAGAGGTTCACATTATTGGCCATCCTGTGATGAAACGGGCTCCAGATTAGATAAGGTTGAATTACACTTTTATAGGTGCCAGGATCGTCTGAGGAGACGCTCTCTTTTCATTAGAGTGTGCACTTGTAATAATGGTTTGTTTTCATACTTATCTCTCCTCTGAAGCAGACGACATATATACATGCTGTGGCTTATTAGGGAGAAGACCACGCACTGCCCAAAAGGTGGGGGCGGGGGGGCCTCAGTTACTGCCAAGAAAGAGACGCTGCTCACAGCTGGGACTCCCGGGCCGCCCGCCCGCCGTGCGGAGCGGCCCCGTCTGTGTGGTGACCGGGCCCCGCCGTGCGGAGCTGCCCCGTCTGTGTGGTGACTGCGTGGTGCCCGGCCCGCCGTGCGGAGCTGCCCCGTCTGTGTGGTGACTGCGCGGTGCCCGGCCCGCCGGCGGGCCCCCGCTGGCCCGGGCCCGGCCCGCCGTGCGGAGCTGCCCCGTCTGTGTGGTGACTGCGCGGTGCCCGGCCCGCCGTGCGGAGCTGCCCGGTCTGTGTGGTGACTGCGCGGTGCCCGGCCCGCCGTGCGGAGCTGCCCCGTCTGTGTGGTGACTGCGCGGTGCCCGCTGCCACCTTAAACAGCCCATAGCAGTTCTCATTGTTTGCCTTTATGAGACCCAGCTATCAAAGATGGTTTGTTCGGTGTATTTGTTTTAGTCAGGAACCCGTCCAAAGGCAGACAGACATGTCACTGGGAACTGTTTTGGCAGGAGTCGGGCCGGGGTGTTACATAATAGGAAAACAAACGGGCCGCGCCCTCACATCAAGGCAAACACAGCCACCAGCTCGTCTCGTATCAGTCACGTTGTCCACCGTCTGCTGGAAGTGAGTGAGTTTTCTAGTAAACATCACCGTCATCCATGTCAACTGTTTGTTCTGGAACGGGCTCAGGCTCGCCCAGGCTGCAGCGCTTGGTCCATTTTAGCTTGTCGTTGGACATTTTAAAAGACAGGGCTAGTGCATTGCGGTCCCATTTCCTTTGACTTTGAAGTGAATGTTGAAGAATCTGTGTTTCACGTTCCTCCTCCATCTGGCAGAGTCTGAGTGTTCCTCGATTATGCGCTTGACGAAGTAAACAACCTTTTCTGACTCTCCTTTTCCTCCTCTCACTGTTGGAACGTCAGCCTTCCTGATGATGTCTCTATAGCTTTGCTGATTTCAAGGAGGTTCAGTTATCAGACGGTGCTGACAGCCTGTCGTAAATCTCATGAAGGGACAGCGCTGCTCTCTTTCCCAGCACTGCCAAATGTTTTCCAAGTAGGTAAGCAGAAAGCGTCCCCTAGCAGATCAAAGTTACATTAAACACAGGTCAAGTGCTGGCTTCGAAATTCTCGGTCACGTCCCTTTAAAAACGCTTTTCTCTGCTGGGCCTGGGTCTGCTTTTCCAAGATCAGTATAGCTTTCAGTTTTGTCCAGTAGATAAACGCGTGCTGCAAGTGTATACATCAGGCGGAGAATAAAGACCATGGGCACACCACTTGTTCCTTGCCTTAGGAAGAGTCTGACTTGTGCCCAGTCCACGTGAGTTTACGTCTTGCGCATTCAGCTCATCATCCGCCTCTGTGCCCACTTCTGGCATTTTACATCGTATTTAACATTTGCGATTAGCTGGGGGTGGAGTGCGGGGGAGAGAACGGAGGTGCGGTCAGAGAAGGACTCAGACAGAGGCCAGGTTATTGAGGAAGAGATTTGATGGGCTTTTCGTGGGCTCCACCTTCTGTTAAAAGGCAGGACGGCTATGCCTGTGTGGTTCCGGCTGAGCCCCGCAGAGGGGCCAGACAGGAGGTTGGGGGCTGGCCTTTTCCGTGCTGGCTGGACTTTCTTTCTTTGTGGGAGGGGGGAGGGTATTTTTGTTCAAGCATGCCCCCTTTTCTTTTCTTTTTTCAAAAGACATGTGAACTCTAATACTTCACCGCAAGTTGCTTCTGTAGCGCCCACTTCTCTCTGTGCCCTGGGGGAGAGGCGGGGGTGTGGGGGCTGGTGGGGATGGACGGACCCACGTGGAGGGGAGGAAAGAGCCCCCCCACCGCCTCCTGCGGCAGGTCCAGGTCAGGTGGCAAGGTCAGCACGCTGGCGTCAGACACCCTGAAGCTGGTGCAGTGGGAACCAGGCTTTTGTCAGGAACAGAAGATAATTTGAGGGGAAGCAGGGCTCCCCAGGCAGCTGCCTGGCCAGACGTGAGCTCTGAGCAATATGTGCACCCACAGAAGGCAGTGTTCACACCAACACAGGGACTCTTTGGGGCCTTCCTGGGGGTGGAAGGCCGGGCCATATGCTGGGGACAGGGTCCTATGGGCCACCTGGCCAGTGGGGTCCACCTGGGAGCAGCCACCAGGCAGGGGCACCCCCACACTCTGTCTGCAGGGCCCACGCCCTCTCCTGCCTTGAATGTGGGTGTTCTTGGCGAATAGTTTCCATCTCAGCGTGGAGCTGTGCGTCTGCCTGGCCCAGTTTCTGCCCACATTCGGTGTGCACCGTGAAAGGCCGTTTTTCTTTTTGAAGCAGATCCAAAATAATACATATGATGAAGTGCAGGCAGGATGCCTGTGGAAAAAGGCAGCTTCTCCCAATGTTTCAGTGGAACGGATGGCTGAGCCCTGTGATCCGCGTCTGACGGAGGAGCAAAGCTTCCCCTCTTTAAGTCGGGGTATCGGCTGCAGAGGGGAGTGCAGAGCACCCCGATGGCAGGGCCTTGTGGCCGAGGCCTGCGGCGCCCAGCGGCCGCAACGCCCGCAGCAGTGCTGAGCGACGCCTCGGTTTACTTTGTCCCCAAAGGAGAACAACGTGTGTCTTTTACTTAGAAGACAGATTTTTATCAAATGATCTCAATGGAGAACCCTTGGAATGCCTTTGAAAAAGTCAACTGTAAATACAGGAAATTGAAGAACGGTGATTACAAATAGGAAGCCAAAGAGTGGTTGGGTCTCTGAGCATCTGGTTAAAGCCATTGGACTTTCAGGTTTCTGCTCCGACCAGCGCACGTGGACAGGACTGTGTGTTCAAGTCTGTTTCTGCGGACAAAGAGCTCAACTGACCGCGGAGGACTGACCGCGGGCGGAGGGGCCTGAAGGCCAGTGCTGGCGATGGAGCGTGTCTGAGCCTTCTCACTGAGCTTCAGAGGAGACAGAGCTCCGGAGTCTCGGGGGAAACACCTTTGTGTTCTGCAGTAGATACTCGACTGTGAACATCCACAAGCGATGCAGCCTACCACACTGCGAGTGGGCGTCAACGACAAGCAAGTTTTTCAACAGTGCAAACTCTGCAGCAAAGCCTCTGGAAGCAAATTGGCTGCCCATGAATGAGAACATCAACCTAAGAGGATCGTGAAAGATCATCACTAGGAGCGCCGTGCGGATATGAAATGGTGATGGTTCCCTTGGACAAAGACTGTCAAAGAAAATGCAGAATGGAAATGGTGGCCAGAGTAGTGGAGTGACGCTTCCTTCCAGCTCAGAGGAGTGCTCCTGGAAGGAAGCTGCTGTCAGCCAGCCTGGAAATTCCAGGGAACAAGTGTGGGGCAGGCAGAGGGCCTGGGAAGGGGGGCGGTGTGGGAAGAGGGGAAGTGGGTGTCATGAGAGGTGTAAATGGCCCGGAGTCATTTGGTGAGAGGGAGAGATAAACACGGCCCACAACCCTGGGAAGGTGGACAGCCTCTGCTGCTGCAGCTTCGTGGGCATAGGGTTTCAGTAAAGCCCTTATCTCCCTCCGCTCTGATGTTATCACACCTTTAAAATGGTAAATCGTTTATATAACATTTGCCGATTCTCAAATGAAGGCGCTGCAAGTCAGTGAGCACACAAGGAGGGCGGTGGGGAGAAGCTGGAGGGTGTCGATTTACCTCTGGTTCTGCCTGAGTCTTATCTCTGAGCTTGTGGTGGGCTGGGCGTAGGGGGAGCCTGGGGGAGGGCCCACTGCTCCTGAGCTGCTCTTCTGGTTTTTCTGGGCTGGTGTGTGTGTGTGTGTGTGTGTGTGTGTGTGTGTGTTCTCTCTGGGAGGCTCAGGGCAAATGACTCTGGCTTCCGAGGGAGAGCAGGATTTGGGGGGCTCCCAACTCCGGGCAGGCGGGCGCTGAGCGCCCCCCGGAGCTGCTTTCTGGGCAGAAGAGCCCCCATGTGATGCCAGCCGCCCATCCTGCTGCCCTTCAGCCTACAGGGAGGAGAGGTCGTTACAAGTCCAGGCCCAGCTTGCTTTAGGCAGAGGAACCAGAGATCAAATTGCCAACATCTGCTGGATCATGGGAAAAGCAAGAGAGTTCCAGAAAAACATCTATTTCTGCTTTATTGACTATGCCAAAGCCTTTGATTGTGTGGATCACAATAAACTGTGGAAAATTCTGAAAGAGATGGGAATACCAGACCACCTGACCTGCCTCTTGAGAAATTTGTATGCAGCTCGGGAAGCAACAGTTAGAACTGGACATGGAACAACAGACTGGTTCCAAATAGGAAAAGGAGTATGTCAAAGCTGTATATTGTCACCCTGTTTATTTAACTTATATGCAGAGTACATCATGAGAAACACTGGACTGGAAGAAACACAAGTTGGAATCAAGATTGCTGGGAGAAATATCAATAACCTCAGATATGCAGATGACATCACCCTTATGGCAGAAAGTGAAGAGGAACTAAAAAGCCTCTTGATGAAAGTGAAAGTGGAGAGTGAAAAGGTTGGCTTAAAGCTCAACATTCAGAAAACGAAGGTCATGGCATCTGGTCCCATGACTTCATGGGAAATAGATGGAGAAACAGTGGAAACAGTGTCAGACTTTGTTTTCTGGGCTCCAAAATCACTGTAGATGGTGACTTCAGCCATGAAATTAAAAGACCCTTACTCCTTGGAAGGAAAGTTATGACCAACCTAGATAGCATATTCAAAAGCAGAGACATTACTTTGCCAACAAAGGTTCATCTAGTCAAGGCTATGGTTTTTCCTGTGGTCATGTATGAATGTGAAAGTTGGACTATGAAGAAGGCTGAGCGCCGAAGAATTGATGCTTTTGAACTGTGGTGTTGGAGAAGACTCTTGAGAGTCACTTGGACTGCAAGGAGATCCAGCCAGTCCATTCTAAAGGAGGTCAGCCCTGGGATTTCTTTGGAAGGAATGATGCTAAAGCTGAAACTCCAGTACTTTGGCCACCTCATGCGAAGAGTTGACTCATTGGAGAAGACTCTGATGCTGGGAGGGATTGGGGGCAGGAGGAGAAGGGGATGACAGAGGATGAGATGGCTGGATGGCATCACTGACTCGATGGACGTGAGTCTGAGTGAACTCTGGGAGTTGGTGATGGACAGGGAGGCCTGGCGTGCTGCGATTCATGGGGTTGCAAAGAGTTGGACACGACTGAGCGACTGATCTGATCTGATCTGATCTGAGTGCAGTGCCTGGTTCTGGACCTGGAGTTAAAAACTAAAGGTAGGTTCCACATTTTGGCCACATTTTGCACATGCAGTTATTACGGCTTTTCGTGCACTGATGCCAGCTGTTCCCTCGTGGATCCGTAAGCACAGGTTCGCTCGGTCTCAGCGCCCTGCGGGCCTCCTATCCGGCCGCGGGGCCGGTGGAGCTCTGGCGCCACCGCGCGGCGGACGCGGAGACTGCGGGCGGAAGTAGGCCGAGCCGGCTGGGGTTTCAGGCTGTTGTCCGGCCAGAGGCCTTCCAGGGGATTCCGCAGTCAGTGGTCCTGGCATCTTTGCAGCTGGGTCCTTACACCGACTCCAGCTCTTTAGGGAGAAGGGGCTGCTGAATGTCAAGTGAAGCTGGGGTCCGTTTTGGTGGGTCTGTTTCTGTAAGGTGTGCAGGAAATCTATGAGTGAGCTGGACGCCCTTTACCCGCTTCCCTGGCCCATCCATCTCCAGACCCAAGAGCACCTGTGCGAGGTGGCCGAGGCCAGCCAGGCTCAAGGTGTGTGCCGGGCACTCGCCTTGCTTCCTGCACTCTGCCCTCCCCTCCTCGACCTCCTGCAAACCCTGCCGGCCTCCTTAGAGTAGCCCCATAGCTCTAGTCCCTGTGTTCCAGGGGCCAGGCCTACTCGAAACGATGAGGCAGTGACTGTGCCCCCAAGCCCTCTGTCCCCTGGTGCCCACTGCCAAGTCTATGCCCGGGGCCCAGCCCCCACGGCACCAGGCTCTTCAGGGACGTCTGAGGGGCACGTGGCCGTCATCCCCTCCCCTGACGCAGTTCCAGACACAGTGAAAGACCCTGTGGGGCCCTCCCCCTCAGTGGGGCCACTCCGAGGGAATCCCCTAAGCCAGCCATCCGGGCAGCTGACCATCTGGATGCATCACCTGAAAACCCAGGCCTTGGCAAATTCTCAACTACAAGGGCCATGGTGGCCAGATTAGTTAATTCAAGTGATGGTTTTAACATGACGGTTAATATTTGATGATAATTAAGGGATCAAACCCAGGGATCAAACCCAGGTCTCCCAGATTCTTTACCAGCTGAGCCACAAGAGAAGCTCAAGGACAGTGGAGTGGGTAGCCTATCCCTTCTCCAGCGGATCTTCCCGACCCAGGAATCTCCTGCATTGCAGGTGGATTCTTACCCAATTGAGCTACCGGGGAAGCCCTATGCTAATTAATAGTATTTCTGTTTTAGCATGAGTAGTAACAAATCTGCGTAACAAAAGTGTTCATGACCATCTGAAAGGGTTCCTGGAATAACTGCGTGAGGCTCACCCTCACCTCTGAGTCCCTGAGTCCACCTTCCCTGGACACTGGCTCACAGCGTCATCAGAAACGTGTCTCCGGGTCCTCCCCATGCTGGCCAGGCCTTTCCTTCCTCTTCTGCTTTGCCCAGAGCAGGGCTCTGTGGGGGGACTGTCTGCCTGCTGGAACAGCCAGTGGGCAGAGGCCCTAGTGGGCAGCCCTGGTGTTGGTGGGGACCACAGCTGTCTGTGCCGAGAGGAAGACGGAACCGCTAATTCAGCATCTCCAGCAAAAAGATTCTAAGGGAGGAGGGTCTGAATTTTCACTTCTAAGTCATAGAGGTGGCTAGGACGTGGCACAGTGCCCTGGGTGATGGGGTGGGCAGAAGCACCTGTGGGTCATGGCCACTCGGGAAGGTCTCCTGGGCTGGTGGCTGCACAGGTCACCTTCACTGTGGCCGAGGCGTCGGGTGCCTGGCAGTCTGTCTTTCCACCCCTGGCCGCAGCGGCCCCCGCCAGTGTGAAGCTCTGATTCCAGGTGGGCACGAGCCCTGGGCCCAGGCAGACGCCCCCGAGTGCTGTGAGCTGGGTGAACCGGTTCCGAGGGTATCTGGCGCCCCGGGGATGTGGTTACCTCCCGGCGGGCTCTCTCTGCCCAGGCAGTGCCAGAGCGAGGTTATATAAAAAGCCTTTATGAGGCAGGGAAAGTGTGTGATTTGTCCTGGAAGAACATAAAGCTCATTGTTCTCCCCCAGCCACAGGCTGTTCTCAGCTCCGTCGGTCTCCTGGGAACGTTCGCTACCTGCTCCCGCTTCCACGGGCTCCGGGAGGAGGCTGCCAGACCACAGAGCTCTTGCCCCTCTGAAAGGAAAGAGAAAATGGGGCTTTCCTGCCTTCCTCCGATTTCACAAAGAACCGACTCTGGACAGGTTTCCTCGGCGTGTTGACTCGTGTGGAACTCATGATACACGTATGTCTGTCGGTCAGAAGGGTTCAGCCATGTTCACGCCCACATGTTCAACACTCCCTGCCTCAGCTCCGCACTCTTGAGTTCACAGACCTGAGAGCTGCTGGGGAAGCGGGGGGCAGACGCAGCCCGCGAGAGACCCCGGCAGACCTCCTGGTGGACACAGTGTCCAGGGGACAGGCTGAATGGCCACAAGGGGGCTCGTAGCTGCTGACCCTGTCCTGGCAGCACCGTCTTTACTGGCCTGACAGTCGTTTCTGTGCCTGCACCTTGCTTTTTGCTTTCTTTTGAAGACAGTGACACAAAAGCATTTAAAAAATCATATCTACACACACACGCACGCACACAGACCTGGATTCAGCCACACTCACTTTGTGGCTCTCAGTGACTGAGCGGGTCAGGCACAGCAGAATGAAGAGCCGTCAAGTCAGGGGGCGCCCCCTTGTTCCTGTAGCTGGACCCCAGGCCCAGGAATCAGCCTTTGCTGACACTCCACAGAAAGAGAGAAACCCTCTGCTGCCTCGTCTGCCTCCCCCAGAGAAAGTGCTCGTCTTCTCTGCCACATCCACCTTTGCCGCTGGAGGAGCAGGAGTGTGTTTGGCAGGCGGGGATGCGGGGCTGGCAGGGGCACCTACCTGGGGCTTCCTCCCTGGAAGCAGGGCTTGGAGGCCGGCTCCTCTGGACAAAGGTGCTGACAGGGCCCGTTGCCCTTTGCTCTGGGGCTGAGGTGCACGCAGACACACGGGGCCACAGGTGTCTCAAGCGCTGTCCACCTGACGTGAGCAGCCCCACCAGGCTTCCGGAACCCTCGCCTGAGGGGGACCTCTTCTGAGGCTGCTGAGTCTGGGGAAGCAGACCCTGAGCCTGTTTCTCTTGAGCTCCTACGTGTGTTTGACAAGCCAAGCAGAGAAGCCTTCTGCATCACTTTTCTCCTTGCAAACCCTGGGCCCCTCTCTCAAAATCGCCTAAGGATCTTTCCATCAGTTCAAAGGAAAAAATGTGCTATTTCAGACTCGGAACGTGTCTCTTTATAGCCGTACGATTGTCACGTCATGGAAGAAGCATGCGGCTCCTGGGAGTAGGGGTGCCTGACCGTAAAGGGCTTTTGGGGGGTGACTTTCCACTGAAGGAGCCCAAACATCAGACTTAGCGGGCTGTGAACTTCTCTTTCTGGGCCGAGTCTAGCAGCAGGTAGTTGCTTGTTTGCTTTTTTCTTTTTTATCATATTGAGCAAAATTAACCTTGCAGGAGGAGAAAGGAGCGATAGAGGAGAAGATGGTTGGGTGGCATCACCGACTCGATGGACATGAGTTTAGCAAAGTCTGGGAGACAGTGATGGGCAGGGAAGTCTGCTGTGCTGCAGTCCACGGGGTTGCAGAAGATCACAAACGACTGAGCCACTGAACAATAAGTCTTGCTGGGTGTGTGTGTGTCCGTGTGTGTGTGTGTGTCGGTGTGTGTGTGGCGGTGTGTGTGTGTGTCGGTGTGTGTGTGTGGCGGTGTGTGGTATGTGTCTTCATATGCAGGTGTGTGTTTTGGTGTGTGTGTGTGTTGGTGTATATGTGCTGTGTGTTGGTCTGTGTTGGTGTGTGTGTATGTTGGTGTGTGTCGGTGTGTGTGTGTTGTGTGTTGGTGTATGTGTGTGTTGGTATAAGTGTATATTCACATTTGTATGTCGGTGTGTGTATATATTGGTGTGTGTCCGTGTGTGTGTGCATGTTGGTGTGTGTGTCCGTGTGTTGGTGTGTGTGTTGGTGTGGATGTTGGTATGTGTGTCTGTTGGTGTGTTGCTGTGTATTGGTGTGTGCGTGTTGCTGTGGGTGTAGGTGTGTGTGTATATTGGTGTGTGTTGGTGTGCATGTGTATTGATGTGAATGTTGGTGTGTGTGTTGCTGTCAGTGTGTGTGTCAGTGTGAATGTTGTATGTGTTGCTTTGTGTGTGTTTGTGTCAGTGTGTGTGCATTGGTGTGTGTGTGGTGTGTGTGTGTTTGTGTCAGTGTGTGTGCATTGGTGTGTGTGTGGTGTGTGTGTTGGTGTGTGTGTGTTGACCTGTGTGTTGGTGTGTGTTGATGTGAGTGTTGCTGTGTGTGTCGGCGTGTGTTGGGGGTATGTGTTGATGTGTGTGTTGCTATGTGTGTGTTGCTGTGTGTGTTGTGTGTGTGTTGCTGTGTGTGTTGGTGTGTGTGTTGCTGTGTGTGTTTGGGTTTGTGTATTGGTGTGAGTGTTGGTGTGCGTGTTTGTGTTTCTGTGTGTGATTGAGTGTTGGTGTGTGTGTAGTGCTGTGTGTCAGTGTGTGTTGATGTATGTGTGTTGCTGTGTGAGTGTTGATGTGTGTGTTTGTGTGAGTGTGTTGCTGTGTTTGTGTCAGTGTGCGTTTGTGTGTGTTGGTGTGTTGCTGTGTGTGTGTGTTGGTGTGTGTATGTTGCTCTGTGTGTGTCAAGGTATGTGTGTTGGTGTGTGTGTGTCAGTGTGTGTTGCTATGTGTGTGTTGCTATGTGAGTGTTGGTGTGTGTGTTTGTGTTTCTGTGTGTGATTGAGTGTTGGTGTGTATGTAGTGCTGTGTGTCAGTGTGTGTTGGTGTATGTGTGTTGCTGTGTGAGTGTTGGTGTGTGTTGCTATGTGTGTGTTGGTATGTGTGTTTGTGTTTCTGTGTGTGATTGAGTGTTGGTGTGTGTGTAGTGCTGTGTGTCAGTGTGTGTTGGCATATGTGTGTTGCTGTGTGAGTGTTGGCGTGTGTGTTGGCGTGTGTTGCTCTGTGTGTGTTGCTGTGTGTGTTGCTCTGTGTGTGTTGCTGTGTGTGTTGGTATGTGTTGGCATGTGCGTGAGGGGAGGGGCACTGGAGATCAAAAGCCGCAGGAGCAGAGACTCTGCTCTTCTCCTCTCAGAGCTGGGCTGGCACGTCCCCATCAGGCACCAGCCCTGAAGTGAGACCCACAGGTCTTGGGTCACCTGGGTGGTGCAGTTGGGTGGCTCGGGACGTTCTGTGCAGAGCCAAGCTCGTTGCTCCCCGGCAGGCCCCCTCAGCGCCTTCAGCTGCTCCAGGACAGGTCGGAATCCCATGAGGCGTGTGCATCCCACACAGGCCGACCGTGGAGCGTCTCCCAGCTGCTGTTCTCTGGTTCCCTCTTGGGGAACGCTCCTGCAGAGGCTGGGTGGGACCCCGGCTGCACGGGGCACGTCCAGGGCAGAGGTGGGACCCAGGGCGTGGGCTCCGGGGCTGCTTCCACGGGGAAGGAGGCTGCCTGAGATGGTCAGCGCCATCTCTCCCGCATCTGTCTGTCCTGATGGCAGATGGCACACTGTGCCCAGCGGTCTCACAGAAGCATTTGTCAAGCCCTGGCTGCAGACAGGCGCTGGGAGTTTGCAACATGCGGAACGGGGCTGGGGTGCCAGGAGGGAGAAGAGCCCCAGGCCTTTGGTCTTGGACTGGGGCTGGGGTGCCAGGAGGGGAGAGGAACCTGGCGCCTTTGGTCTTGTCTCCACGCTGTGCTGACCGTGGTCCCAGCTCAGCCACCACGCACAGGTGTCTCAGGCTCCTTGAGCACAGTGGAGCTGCGCACGGGCGGTCGGGTGATCACTGTGCCCAAACATTGTGGCTTCCCCTCTCCCCAGCACTTCTCATGGGTCAGGGTCTCCTGCACAGCCGGACCACAGAAGCAGAAGGAGCAAAGTCACTCAGTCGTGTCTGACTCTTTGTGACCCCATGGACTGTAGCCCGCCAGGCTCCTCTGTCCAAAGGATTTTCCAAGCCAGAATCCTGGAGTGGGTAGCCTTTCCCTTCTCCAGAGGATCTTCCCAACCCAGGGATCAAACCCAGGTCTCCCGCATTACAGGCGGATTCTTTACCAGTTGAGCCACAAGGGAAGACCTGGACCACAGAGGAGACTCTACAACATCGCCCCAAAGTGGGCTTTTGAGGGAGAGGCAGCCCCCTCTACCTTGGTGTGACACAAGGGCGGGCGCTGGCCATGTCTGCACTCACAGGAAAAGCCTGAAAATGGTACTATCTGCGTGTCCTGCGTGCTGGGTGCTTTGGCGGGCATGGGGCAGCAGTGTGAGTGAAAAGAAAGAGTCTGCCCGGTTGGGAGACTTCTAAACTGATGGTTGGACGGCATCCGTGCAGCCTCCGGGTCTCAGACGCATCCCCAGGGCCAGGATCACCCCAGACAGTGGCTGGGTGCTGGCAGAATTTAGGACAGGGGTTCTGAGTGGAGTCGACTCTTGATTGTTGGGGATCACGTGAACATGCTGAAAAGGTATGTGTGACGGTGTCCGTCCAGAGGGAGGCGGGGAGGACAGGTGGCCTTCGTCACCGGCGGTCATGGCTGCAGGGCAGCCCTGGCCTCGTGGTTAGCTGTCCCTCCAGAGGCTGGCTCCGCCTGGACGTGCCGTGACGACGTGGCTGGTGACGACTCATCCAACGGCAGATGTGGGCGCTCTCATGGACTCAGTTTTCAGAAGGAATTTTCTCTGCTGATGACACGTGGAAACTGAGGTGGAGACTTGAGCCTGTCCGGCGGTGGCGTGGAGTGCAGCCTGCCTGCATGCTTCATCTGGAAGGTTTGGGCAAGCACTCTCTGGGGCCACAGGTCTGGGAATGGCCTCGCGTCTCTGTTTCTCGGCCCAAGTCGGCAGTTGTTCCAGGACATCACGCGCTTGTGCTCTGAACTTGGCCACACGGCGCTCCTCTGTGTCAGACTCTTGTGGAATGGTGATCGGGGAAGGTCCCCTACGTGAGGTGGGTCTGGGAGGGGCCGTCATGAAGTCTGCAGCCCTGCTGCTCCCGCAGGTCACTCCACCTCAGCTCTCAGGCCCCTTCCTGGGACTTAACCCTGGGAGTTAACCCGGGTGAGCCGAGCCTGCCGCCGAGGACGTGGGGACCATGCCCCTAGTCTACAAACCACCCCCATGCACGCACAGGCAGAGGCCGGGACCTCGGGGGCAGCCGAGTGTCCCAGCCACTTTAACTGCCTGCTCATGACCGTCTGCTCTTCAAGAATGAAACCTCCTGTCTGGTGCTGGGCCATGTCTGCCCAAAGGTAAACTTCTTGGGAAGTTTCTGCCAGAGCAATTAAGCCTTCCGTCAGTCGGTGAAAACAGATTCTTTATCTGACCTGTTTGGCTTCGGTTCACCGGGAATTCAGAATGTGACCCGGCCACTCAAGAGGTGCTGGGTCCCTGTATGTCTCTCACATTCACACACTCGCACACCAGCCACCGCACACACACGCCCTCGGTCTGGCTGGTGCAAACCTGTCTCTTCCCGCTTGGTTTATGTGCCAGGAGACTGCGGAGCACACCGGTCAGGACTCGGCGGTTCTGAGGCACACACTCTCTGCTTCAGGATCGGGAGTACGGGGTCCGAGCCAGAAGGCGAGTCTGGGGCACCTCTGACTTAGCAGGGGCAGCTAGGCCCTTCTGTCATGATGGGAGACGTGCCTCCCCACCCGGTCCCCAAGCTTTGCTCTTCTGTCCAGGATGCTCGTGATGGGAGACGTGCCTCCCCACCCGGTCCCCAAGCTCTGCTCTTCTGTCCAGGATGCTCTGAGCGGGTCTTGCCCTGGTCCTGACCTGACAAAGAGCCATGTTCGCGTGTCCTGGGCGGCGGCGGGAGTCCTGGGGCACTCGGGGGGGGAAGACGCTGTGGCTGGAGCCGAGGCCACGGGCTGAGCTCACCCACCACCTGGTTGCAGGTTTGCTGGTGCCGGTCAGTGGCTGGTCAGCAGCTCTGTCCCCTTCAGCCTTCTGGAGAAATCTCGGGCGGCCGGGCCTAGGTGAGCCTTGGTCCCGAGGGCGCCTGGCCGGGAGGCCTGTCTGCCTGCAGCTCTCTCCAGAAGGGCTCGGAGCGGCACGTTCCCACTAACACTTCCCGGCTTGGAAAAACCGAACTCTCAAAATTTCTGTATTTAAATAACAGTGTCAGCAGAATGTCATTTCATAAAATGAAAACAGAAAGAGCTATGACGTCGCGGGCAGGGAGGGGGACGGATGGGTATTTAGGAACCCAGCTCGCTGTATCCCTGGGGGCTCCGGGCTGTGACGGGGGCGTCCACTCGCAGGTGGCCAGGCCCTGGGCGGGGCCGGGGATGCAGGGCGCTCGGGCTCTGGGCCATCCTGCTGGCTGAGCAGGGGCCCGGGTCAACCGGCCGGCTCCCACGTGGGCTCCTCCTGGGGGCTCGGAAGGCCCCGCCTCCTGCCGCCCCTCCTCCATCCGCGTCCCTGGGCTGCGTGCGCCTCGTGCCAAGTGCCGTTCTCTTAGGACAGAGCTTTACGTGCGGGGGAGCCGAGGGGCGCGTCAGCACGGGGCGGCCCCTGTTTACAGGACCAGGGCTGCCCCTGTTTAGGTGCGGGGCAGCCGCGGGGGCGTCAGGACCAGGGCTGCCCCTGTCCCCCCGCCGTCCCCTGTCAGCTTCAGGGCGGCCTAGGCTGTCCTCCCGAAGGACAGCTCTGGTCCGCCTCAGCCCGGGCAGGTGGCCTCCAGGGGAGGCTGTGGCTGTCCCCGGGCCTGGCTCCCCGCTCGCAGCCCAGGCCCTCGGCCACTTTCCCCTGAAGACGGGAAGGACCAGGCTCGGCGTGTGGCCTCCTGGCGTCAGCTGGCTCCAGAGGGTGGAGACGCGCTGCACTCGGGGTGGGGGCACTTCTCCCCACCCGTCCCCAAGGGCAGTCAATGCGCTCGCTCCCCTGGTCTTCCCACGTCCATATTTGTTCAGGAATTCTCAGGAAATGAGGCTGTGGGAGCCATGCGTGGTGCCAGGCCCTGGGAGAAGCTGGGCTGTGTGTTCACACGCAGAGCCCGGGGGAGCTGACGGAGCCCGCAGAGCCTACTCCACGCTTCCAGGCCCCGGAGACGAGAATGGTCCAGTCGTCCTCCGCAACGGTCAGACTCACCAGGCGGGCAGCAGGCTTGTTATTTGGCACAGTTTAAAGGAGGTGACCGAGGCCCAGGTGTTGCCTGGCCCACACATGGAAGAATCTTCAATTGTTTCCCCAGCAGTTATGAAAGCCTTATCTAAAAATCAGAAGTTCTTGAAGACTTTTTTTTTTTTCTTTTACATTAATTTTGTGTGTGTGATTGAATAGGTGATCCTCTAGCTTGGTTTAAGCAGTACCAAGACATAAAAAGGCAGACACGGAGAAGTCTCCTTCCTGCCCAGGTGGCTGACCTCCTCCCCAAGCCCAGCAACTGAGCAGCGGCTTCTGCTCGCTCGTGTGTCTGTCTAGGGCAGGTTGTGATGCCTCGTCCTCCTGGTATTTCACTGTAGAAATATAAGCAAATAAAACATGTTCTTACTTTTCTTCTTTTTAACCTCCTGACAGTGTAGTATTAATCTCACTCCCTATCGTGTTCTGCTGACCTCTCCTCGTTCTGCTGACCTCTCCTCAGTGCGTGGGAGCGCCTTCCAGAGGCGCCTGGCGTGCCCAGGTTGGTTAACCCCACACAGAGGTGCTGTCAGTCGTCTGCTAGAACAGACAGCCTTTCAGCGATCCCCCTGGAAGCCTTGTTCTGTGTGTGCAGGGCTGTCCACAGGCTGGACTCCCTGACGTCAGGTGGTCCAGCCTGAGTCAGTGTCTGCGAAAGGTGTGGAGGCCCCGCCCTGCCGGCCCCACCCCCATGTCCCTAAACATGGGGAGTCTGCCAACAACATACACGAGGCTTGCTGACTCAGCGCAGTATTTTTTTGTTTTATTACACAAGGTCTTTGTTGCTATGTGGGGGCTTTCTCTAGTTTTGGTGAGCAGGGGCGCTTCTTTTTTGTGGGGGCTTCTCTTGGTGCAGAGCAGGGGCTCCAGGCTCTCAGATTTCGTAAGTTGTGGGGTGCAGCCTCAAGAGTTGTGGTGCACGGGCTTAGCTGCTCAGTGGCATGTGCGATCTTCCCAGACCGGGGATTGAACC
Source organism: Tragelaphus eurycerus (assembly GCA_935064755.1). NCBI lineage: Eukaryota > Metazoa > Chordata > Mammalia > Artiodactyla > Bovidae > Tragelaphus > Tragelaphus eurycerus. Next base: position 802,300 of record CAKXYN010000031.1, on the reverse strand, counting down.
CACGTCCCCCACATTGGCAGGTGGATTCTTATCCACTGAGCCACCATGGAAGCCCTCAGTGCAGTTTTAATTTAAATTTCTTTCAAAGGAGAGTGAATATTTTTTCATGTTTTCTGTTTCTTGGTGAGCGGTTTTTTTCCTTTGCCCACTTTCCCATCTGGTTATGGGACTTTTTCCTCACGATTTATAGAGGTTCTTTATGTATGAGTAAGACTCATCCTTGTCCAGGATGTCAGTTACGGACAGTTTTTCCCAGTTTGTCATTTGTCTTTCAACTTTTGCTTATCGTATAACTTTTATGAATAAATAAATCATCAAAAGAATAGTGCCGTGATCACGTGTGTGTGTGTATGTTTGTAAGTCGCTCAGTCGTGTCCAACTCTTTGTGACCCCATGGACTGTAGCCCACCAGACTTCTCTGTCCATGGGATTCTCCAGGCAAGAATACTGGAGTGGGTTGCCATTTCCTCCAGGGTATCTTCCCCACCCAGGGATCACACATGGGTCTTCTACTTTTCAGGCAGATTCTTCACCATCTGAGCCACCAGGGAAGCCTGATGGATCAGACGGTATCCCTCTGCATACACCTGCTAAATTCAACAGCGGAGAGCAGTTACCACCTCTGCCCTAGCTGTGTATGTGTGCATGTGTGAGTGTGCATACGTGAGTGTGCATACGTGAGTGTGTGAGATAGCATGTCAGCTCGGCCCTCCTGAAACCTGGATGTTTCCTTACCCAGTCATTGCATCCAAGAAAACTGATAATAATGCCCTCACCTTTCTGCTCAGAATTTTCTTGATTCTCTTTCCTTTTCTTCATACAGATTTTAGATTTACTTGTCTCATTCCAGAAACAGGCCCCTTTAAAAACCGAGCTGTATTCGTATTTGATTACATAAACTTGGAGTTGGCATCTTTTGATGCAGAGTCTTCATATCGGACACATGGTGTGTCCTTCCATTTAGAAATTCTTCCTCCGTGTTCTTTAGGAGCATCTTGAAGTTGTATTCTGAGGGGTAAGAGGAGAAGACAGGCTCAGGACGAGGACAGACTCGGGGTCCGAAAGTCCGCATCCCTGGCCTCTGACTGGCTGCTGCCCGCGCTCCAGGCGGGGCGGGAAGTGGGCGGGGCCAAGGCAGTGCCCTCCGCGGCCTCTCCTGAGACTGGGAGTCTGCAGGGTGCACCGTCTTCGGGGACCCCATGGTGTTGAGGCTGGTCTGCAGGGTCACGCGGGCCTCGAGGGGGTACTGCTGTACCATCTCTCTCCTCCCGGGCTGAAGTGGTGAATGAGGCAGGAGCGTCGCTGCGGCCGGGAAGGCCTGGGCGGGAGGGGGCTCAGAGGCCTGGCCGGGCGCCCGCACTGAGCCGGCCCACTCTGCTGGCTCACCCCTCTGTGGACTGTCTCTGGGAGCAGCTGTGGCCTCTGGGGCTGTGGTTATAATTATACTACTGGGTCTTTGGTGGAGAGCCTGGGTGTGGACTGCAGCCCCGGTTCTGGGACGGAAGGCACCTTCTTGGGCCAGGGCGGGCGGTGGGGGGGGGGGGGGGTGTCACCATCCGCTGTGCTGGCCGTGGTGGACCCAGAGCCACTGCACTGACTCGGGGGCTCCTCGCGGCTGCTGACCCGCCCCGCGGAGCGCCCCTCGCAGCCTGTAACTCACTCTGCGGCTCTTTCCTGGAAGGGTTCCCGTGTTCCCGAGGCGCCTCTGAACTCGGGGTGCTCCAGCCCGTCTGCGGTCTCCTCTGAGGCTGTACGAAGGGCTGGGCCCCACAGAATAAAGAGGGCCTTGTCAGGCGCAGTGTTGGGTCTCTTTGTCACACCCGGGGCAGCAGGAGGCTTTTAAAACTCTTTCTGTGAGTCAGTGACCTCACCTGTCCGTCAGCGCCTCGCCGCTCAGCGCCTCGCCCAGGCCGCTCCCGGAACCTCTGCTTCCTCCGTGTCCTCTCCCCATTGTTTCTCCCTGCCGGTTGGGCGAGCAGAGACGAACAGCGATGCTCACGCTCTCCCCTCCCCTCCCTCTCGCGGGGCTCCCAGTGAGGACAAGCCAACGCGGGTCTCTCGCGGCCGGGCGAGGCGCACCGCACAGGCTCTCTGCCGTCGGGGGGGCCAGGCTGGCCTGCTGCATCTCCCTGGGAGCCAGAGAGGCTGAGTCATCTCAGGGTGGAGAGATGCCCCTCTCCCCTGTCATCCGGAAACAGCTTCTCTCCCTTCCTTTCTGCCCGTTTCTTCCAGCACAGTCTCACCTTCTCCCCTGCCTCCTGCAAACTGAAGGTAAAACCATGGGGCCCGCAGCAGGAGACCCCCAGGTCCTCCTTCAGGGCCCCGGCTCCGAGCCCCGGAAGCCCTGTGACTGGACCACGGCCCAGGCGGCTGCGGGCAGACTGGGCCAGACCCAAGCAGGACACGCTTCCCCAGCCACTGGTCCGAACAGCTAATAAATGACCCAAGGGTCTGGGTGTCAGCAAGAACGCGCTGGGCGCCCCGCCCCGCCTCCCACATGCCTCATCCTCAATTTATGAAGAGGGAGTTTGTGGGATTTTTCCTGTGCAGGCCACTGGGCTTAAATTCATCATAGCTCGCCTCGCCTTTGTGGAAAGAACCGTGGTCAGAATCTGACTAATTCATCAATGGATTTATGGCCTGTTTGGAGCCCACATGTGAAATGGAAAGAACCATGCTGTTCGGTGACAACAGCAGGATTTATTTGGTACGAGATGGTTACCATAGAGGGACCTTTACGGACGAGATGAGGTTTTGGAAACGGTGGGATTTCGGACATGTGGCCGTATTGTTTTTGGAGACATGGCAGAATACTCCACTCAATTATCTGTTGTGCTTGGATGAGTAATAAATTCCAGCGAAGAAATGCAGAAAACAGTGGTAGGTTTTCTTTTCTAAGCAGGGTATTTTCAGTCCTCACTCCTCACAGCTCCCCCGCTTCCTCTCGTGTTGCCCTCTTTGGGTTGTTCAGAACCAGGGGTTTCTATGTGAAATAATAAAGCGTAAATTAAGAGATGAGTCGCGCTAACGGCTCTGAAAGCCAGGCTGCTCTGCGCCACACGCGGGCTTCACCTCCGAAGGTCGTTGTCACTGCCGCACGTGGACATCCAGACCCCCAGCCAGCCTCCCGGGGCTAATTCCTGCTTTTCACCTGGACTCACTGCCGCTTCTTCCAGGGACATCTTGGCACGGACGGTACCCAGGGCCTTCCATCCCTCCCCGCATCCTTCTACACTTTTTGGACAACACTGTGAGGACAACAGCTTGGAAAAATAACATCGGATTTGGGGGCCTTTCCAAGTGCTTTGATGGCAAAACTCAGAGTCACAACCATTTATTCCTTTTCCTTTGATTTCTGCTTTCAGATATTCTTCTTTATTTGGGCCTTTGGACCCATCCTTGGACCTCACGAATACTGAACACTCTGGACACCAGACAGGGTGACTGAGTGCGGCTGCTCTGATTGAGACCGGCGGCTGGTCACAGAAACGCAGCCAAAGCGACAGGCTTGCCCCTAAATGGTGTGTGGGAAACTCAGAGCTGAGGGTCTGAGTCCGAGGAGGAAGTCTGCAGAAACCGCTGGGCAGTCTGCAGATGGAAGTGCTGATCTCAGCTCAGGACCTGGAGGCTGTGAACAGCCTTGTCCTAACTGAGCAACGTCGCTGTCGTGCAGAAAGTCACTGTCTCTGCTGGCGTCTTCAGCGCTCTGTCCTAGAAGGGATCCTAGGCTGGCAGGCTGACCTTGCACACAGCATCTCAGGCTGTTTCCATGGCCTGGTTTCTAGATCCCAGGCCGAGACCCTGCAGCGTGTGGGTCATAACTGGCATTAAACGTGGGGTTTTCATTTCCATCCCCGCCGGGACCAGAAGTTCAGAGAAAACAAGACAGGCAGACGGCTCTGACCTCGCCCAGAAACGGCATCTCCAAGCCCCGTGGAAACACACGCTTTACTCATCAAGACCCCTCCTTCCCATTGCGGGGAGCACAGCAACGCTCCCCCGGAACCCCAGGCCCCACCCCACCCACCCTGGACAGGGAGGTGCCGTCCTGTCCTGGGCAGGCAGAGCTCTCAGCGTGAAAATGGCTTTAGAATGAGGCGTCTGGGTGGTTGTTTGTGAAAGAGAACTCTCGGTGATCCTGGAATTCCGTCCTCCTTGAATTCCGTCCTCCTTGAGAGTGAGCACCCAGGGGCTGAAGCCCTGCGACTCGGCCTCCGGGACTGCAGGGGAGTCGGTGTCAGGCGGGCGGCTGGCACTGCGCGGCTTTGGCGTCCTTCCTGATGGAGACGCTCATCGCCCAAACCTCCCCAAGTCCCAGGTAGAGATGCCGTCGCCCGTGAGAACAGGAGGCTCTTCCCCTGTGCGGAGCTGCTCGCGGCCCCAGGCTGGGGCTAGTGGGACTGTCAACTCCTTCTGTGTTCTAGAAACCAGACGCACCGTTGAACCTTTCCCCAGCGCTGGGCGGCGTCTGCATGAGCCACGAGATGACCCAGCACCACCGGCTGACACAGGGCCTGGGGTCACCAGAACCCAGCCTCCACTCCCACAGAGGGGTAGTGAGCAGCAGTGGGAGCCCCAAGGTGGGGTCACCCCACGTCCCTCCCATGGGTGATGCGCCTGGACACGGGGGCAACCTGAGCAGCTGGTGGGGCTGGTGCTGAGACACCTGAGGTGGAGCTGGGGGAAGGACTCCCTCACGGGACCACGGCGGGCACATCCAAGTGCCCGAGGAGGCTCAGATCGCCCCGTGTTTCCAGCGGCCCAGGGGCCTGGGGACGCCTTGTGGTGTCTTCCTGCGGACAGGGGCGCCAGCCAGGAGGACTGTGGTGCTGGCCCTGAAGCTGCTCGAGGCTGGGCGGGTCTGGGCCAGCCAGGTCCTGGTCCTGCCCCCTCTGTCACGGGCACTGCCCTCTACACCCAGTGAGGAATCTTCTGAAAAGAACAACAAACATGACCTGCTGACTGTCCATCTGATGAAGGGCCCCACCACTCCACAAAACAGTGAGCACCACCTGTCCAACTGATGAGGACCAGTCACGCAGACTGAGACTCTCCAGTGTCGAGGCTGCGGCCCTCAGCCCATCACGGTGGCAGGAGAGGGCCAGGGTCACACCGCTGGGCCCACCCCATGCGAGGCCTGTGGCGTGTCCGCTGGGAGTGGGCACTTGGGCCATGCATATGTGGTAAGTCACTTCAGTCCTGTCTGACTCTGTGAGACCCCATGGACTGTAGCCCACCAGTGTCCTCTGTCCATGGGATTCTCCAGGCAAGAAGACTGGAGTGGGCTGCCATGCCCTCCTCCAGGGGACCTTCCCGACCCAGGGATCAAATCCACACCTCTTACATCTCCTGCTCTGGCAGGCGGGCTCTCTACCACTTGTGCCATCTGGGCTGTGGTGGGCAGGGCAAACAGTCTGATGAGAATTGTTCCGTGCCTCCGCTCCTGGTGGCTCAGCGGTAAAGAGAACCTGCCTAACAACGCAGGAGATGTGGGTTTGATCCCTGGGTCCAGAAGATCCCTGGAGGAGGAAATGACGATGGACTCCAATACTTTTGGCTAGAGAACCCCATGGTCAGAGGAGCCTGGCAGGCTACACACAGTCCATGGGACGGCCAAAGAGTCAGACACAGCTGGTGACTAAACGCCAACATCCACCTTCCCGTGTGCCCGTGCCTCAGAGAAGGCCAGTGTCCCCCTCAGCCCCAGGGAGTGGATCTGAGTGGTCTAAGGACCATCTCCCCTTTATTGCCAATGATCTGGTTGGTGTAGACACAGGTGGTTCCATTGCTTGGGGAACAGATGGATGCCTTTGCTTGTGGGAGGCCCATAGCTGGGAAGGTTAGAAAATGACGAAGCTGTGAGGTCTTCTAATTTTGCTTCCTAAGCAGTGGCAGAAGCTGACTGTGTCTTTCCCACAAACAGCATCCGTGGTCAAGTTTCTAAGTAGTCTGGCGATCCTGATGTTGATTTCTAACACAACATGACGTGTCCCAGTAGCGGTGAAGGGCACAGCGTGCCCGCGTGTGCTCGGGCCCTCTGCAGGTCATCCCGGTGAAGGTGAACGAACCCTCCCCGTGATGTGGGCTGACGTGGGCCGTTAGACCCCTCGGCAACTCACGGCCGTGGATCAGAGCCCTGTGGGTGCTCGGCCTTCTTGGTGGCTCATGGTGACCCCCTGACAGTCTGTTCCCAGAACCGCACTGCGTCTGGGTCCTGTACTGTGCACAGAGCTGTGCACTCCACAGGCCGCTAAGGTCAGCCCGAGGGCGGTCGCTTCTCTCTGGCGTTGTTGTCACTTCCTGCAACTCACGGCTTCAAGTTTTATTCAAAACAACATTAAACAAAAGGACGGAGGACTCATCCACGTTTTCGAGGCTTGATCGGTCCTGATGACTGAAGAGGCAGCGCATGCACGGAGGAGCTGGCTGCGGGTGCTCCGCCCGGGGCCGGGCCTCCTGGAAAGGCCGTGCGGGGCAGGAGCCCCGAGCACGTGCGGTCAGTGCGGGGCAGGCAGAACCGGCGACGAGGTGCTGGCGAGCCCCGGGCGCGAGAGCAGAAGCGCGCTGATCAGCGAGAGCGGCCACTTAGAAACCCAGGGTGCGCTCGGCGCTTGCTGTGTGACTCTCTCTAACCTCACAGCAGCCTTTTAAGGAAGGCATCGTCGTTCCTATTTACAAAGGAATAATCGAGTTACAGACGTCAGGGTCAAGGTTCCTAACTCGCAGGTGGGGGCTCGTCCACGGTGTCTGCTGGACTCGAAGGTCTGTTCGCTCTCTTTCCTTCAGACCCTGTGAGGCACTGTGTGTCCTCCCAACAAAGACTTGCCCAGAAAAAGTCCTCCTTCGCAGGAGCTGTACGTTATGTAGTATTGAGGTCACAGAATCCATTTGTTCTTTTTGAAAGGAAGGAAAAATCACACCGCTGAACGGTCTTAGGAGGGGCAGCACTCAATCTCAGAAAGGGTCTGAATTGAACTACAGCTACACGAAGTTCAGGGGACATTTACATGACACCACTGCGCGCAGTCAGCACACTCACAGCGTGGACGGTGCTGCAAGACAAAAGCCCCGGTTTCTTCACCAAAGATCCTTCAAGGGAAAAGAAAGGGAAACTGTAGGTGGAAAAGGACCTGAGAGATAAGTCAGCTGGTGTAACGTGTGGACCTCAGATACTCCTGAGCAGCCGTGAGGAGCGGCCCTGAGACGGTCAGAGAGACGAGCACCGGCTCACGTGTGCCGTGCTGGAGGAGCACGCTCGTTTTTCTTTACACGTGATCATTGTAGCGCAACTGTTTTTTCCCCAAAAACAGCTATTTTTAAGTGCCATGGAAGCATTTTTATATGAAATGATCAGATCAGATCAGATCAGATCAGTCGCTCAGTCGTGTCCGACTCTTTGCGACCCCATGAACTGCAGCACGCCAGGCCTCCCTATCCATCACCAGCTCTCGGAGGTCACCCAGACTCACGTCCATCGAGTCAGTGATGCCATCCAGCCATCTCATCCTCTGTCGTCCCCTTTTCCTCCTGCCCCCAATCCCTCCCAGCATCAGAGTCTTCTCCAATGAGTCAACTCTTCGCATGAGGTGGCCAAAATACTGGAGTTTCAGCTTTAGCATCATTCCTTCCAAAGAAATCCCAGGGCTGATCTCCTTCAGAATGGACTGGTTGGATCTCCTTGCAGTCCAAGGGACTCTCAAGAGTCTTCTCCAACACCACAGTTCAAAAGCATCAATTCTTCGGCGCTCAGCCTTCTTCACAGTCCAGCTCTCACATCCATACATGACCACAGGAAAGACCATAGCCTTGACTAGGCGAACCTTTGTTGGCAAAGTGATGTCTCTGCTTTTGAATATGCTATCTAGGTTGGTCATAACTTTCTTTCCAAGGGGTAAGCGTCTTTTAATTTCATGGCTGCAGTCACCATCTACAGTGATTTTGGAGCCCAGAAAAATAAAGTCTGACACTGTTTCCACTGTTTCTCCATCTATTTCCCATGTAGTGATGGGACCAGATGCCATGATCTTCGTTTTCTGAATGTTGAGCTTTAAGCCAACCTTTTCACTCTCCACTTTCACTTTCATCAAGAGGCTTTTGAGTTCCTCTTCACTTTCTGCCATAAGGGTGGTATCATCTGCATATCTGAGGTTATTGATATTTCTCCCGGCAATCTTGATTCCAGCTTGTGTTTCTTCCAGTCCAGCATTTCTCATGATGTACTCTGCATATAAGTTAAATAAACAGGGTGACAATATACAGCCTTGACGTACTCCTTTTCCTATTTGGAACCAGTCTGTTGTTCCATGACCAGTTCTAACTGTTGCTTCCTGACCTGCATACAGATTTCTCAAGAGGCAGATCAGGTGGTCTGGTATGCCCATCTCTCTCAGAATTTTCCACAGTTTATTGTGATCTACACAGTCAAAGGCTTTGGCATAGTCAATAAAGCAGAAATAGATGTTTTTCTGGAACTCTCTTGCTTTTTCGATGATCCAGCAGATGTTGGCAATTTGATCTCTGGTTCCTCTGCCTTTTCTAAACCCAGCTTGAACATCAGGAAGTTCACGGTTCACATATTGCTGAAGCCTGGCTTGGAGAATTTTGAGCATTACTTTACTAGCGTGTATGAAATGATACACTTTGTTTTTACTTCAAAGTAATTGGAGGAACTGGGTATTTGGTGGGAGTTTATATAAAAATATTGAAAATTGAATTGAGTGAGGGGTACTTTAGTTTGTATTTAATATTTTTCCAGCTCAAATCTAGAACAAAATAGGAAGCACTAGAGCGGACCTTGTCTGATTTTCTTATTGATACTTGAAGTCTGTCTGTGTGTCATGTCAGCTATAAAAACAAGGAATCCATTCCTTCCTCCATTCTTTTTAATTCTGTTTTTCTTCAGTGTTTAGTGCTTTTAAGGAAATACTTATGATGAAGAAAAATAAGTTTAATTTTCTGGGAGGTGCTGTCTTGGCTGGGGAATGTTTTTATTATATGTCATGGCAAGTCTCAAATATTTCAAATGTAAAATTAAGTAGCTCTTTTTTATTTGCAGGGGAAGTTTAAATATTTCATGATACATTAGACTTGACCTAAAAATAAATGCTGTAAAGTGTTTGATTATTAATTAAGTAGATCAGATCAGATCAAATCAGTCGCTCAGTTGTGTCCAACTCTTTGCGACCCCATGAACTGCAGCACGCCAGGCCTCCCTATCCATCACCAGCTCTCGGAGGTCACTCAGACTCACATTCATCAAGTCAGTGATGCCATCCAGCCATCTCATCCTCTGTCATCCCCTTTTCCTCCTGCCCCCAATCCCTCCCAGCATCAGAGTCTTCTCCAATGAGTCAACTCTTCGCATGAGGTGGCCAAAATTAAGTAGATATGCCATCTGAATTTGTAAGTACATTATAGAGCTCTTTAAAGGAAATGCACTGTAGAAAAGTCTCCAGTGTGAGCTGAGTGCTAAAAACACATGGTTTTCATGTTGGTGGTGTTTGGCTCTGTAATTATTATTCTGATTTCGCATTTCAGCGCGCCGCTCACATCTGGGTCTGGTGGGAGAGTAGTGTGGGCGAGTGGGTGATTAGGGCCATCACTAGAGGCAGTGGTGTGGCTGAGCACAGGCTGGCACAGAAGGCCCGGGCTGTCCTGGGCAGCTTCACCGAGGGCAGGTTAGCAGTCCCTCAGCCTCGGGCTGCTCAGGGCACACGGGCGGTGACTGGCTGCCTCCCAGGACTGCATGAGGTCCCACGTGGCGAGGCAGGCCTGGCATGGAGGGTGAGCCCTACAGATATCTGCACTTATGGCTAATTCCTGGGACCCCCGTGAGCAGAGAAACGATCTCGCAGGCGCTGTGGACAGGCACCGGGGACGATTGTCACTCTGGTTCATCCCCTGGTTGAAGAGGAGGTGACTTCTGGCCGGACTGCTGTCCTCTCTCCTGTACGGAGAGGGAGAACCCACGATCACACGATCCTAGCAGCCGGCAGCCACTCCTGAGAGCCCGGGGAAGGAGCCTTTTCTTCAAAAGGATGCTCCCCGCATTTCAGGAAAACTTCTGTCTCTGAAGATGAAGAGAAAGGGGGCTCCAGAGGTGCGTCCTCACATGTTTTTGGAAGTGTTAAGACACTTTCAGGACATGCAGCATGCAAAATATGAGTTTAACATGTGTTGGTTACAAAATTTTATTTTTTTAATAAAAAGGACAACGGGTTTTTTTTTCTTCTAAAGACAATTCAAAAACACATATCTGGATCTTGACCTGTAAGGGAACGTAACTGGGTGCAGCTCCAGCTGTATGAGGTGACATTTGCGTAAAGTGGCATGCACCTTTTACAGCCTTCTCAGGAACTGCCTTTTTTCTTAAGATGGAGTTGCAGGAGTGAAGCTGTTATTTTTCTTGGCACACACCCTTTGTTTCTATCACATCTTGCAAGAACAGACGCCTTGGGACAGTGGTGGACTCCTCGATGCCAGGTTGATACATATGCCTCATTAGCTTGTCCTTGTCATGGGGACCTTGCTGGGCATTACCAAGCCAGAGTGCCCAAGAGACTTTCTACTTCTCAGTGGTTATCACATCACAGATGGGAAGTAATAGAAGTGCTGAGAATGTCCAAAATGCCTTTTTGTGATTTTGGGAAATATTTAAGTTCTTTTAATATCTAGTTGATCCTGGTGAGACGTGTGAACAAAAAGGCATGTACTACAATCTACTCATCAAAGGAAAGAATAATTAAAGTAGGAACAGGTTAGTGTCCCCTGCAAGGAAGACAGCCTTCCAATTAAGGAATCTCTACAGATTAAGTTTAGTTCCAAATCCCAAACATTGGCTTAGTGGCACGTCATTACTTCTTGAGTTGCTAGAAAAAGTGTTAGTTTTATTATTGAAAGACGATTCAGCTTTGAAAAGGACCCACAAACACGTAGAATTAACTAACCAGCTTGCTTTGCATTTTTCTTTAGTATTGTAAAATATATCAAAATGTAGATGACATTGTCAATGTCAATTATTATCTCTTTTTAAGGTTTTATATGGATTTTGGTTTCTTTTATTTTTTAAACTTTTTATTGGTATATAATTGCTTTACAATGTCGTGTTAGTCTCTGCTGTACAACGATGTGAATCGGCCGTGTGTATACATACGTCCCCTCCCTCCTCCCGCCCCTCCTCCCACAGCTCCCTGTCTGTACAGCTGCCTCCCACTAGCTGTCCCGTGCACAACAGTGCATCTATGTCTGCCCCAATCCCCCACCTCCCCATCCGCGTGTCCACAAATCCCTTCTCTGCGTCTGCGTCTCTGTTTCTGCGAATGGTTCATGCGTGCTGCTTCCTTAGATCCCACACGTTTGTGTTCATGTACAATATTTGTTCCTCTTTCTGACCCATTTCTCATTTTCACAATTGCTGGCCCCACTGCCAAAGCCCGACGATGTGGTTAATCGAGGGGTCATGACACCACTTCTGAGTGAGGCAATTACAGTTTAAAAAGAAAAAGGCAGTGACTTTGGAAATCATAGTCAAAGTCCAGTTCACGCATCTTATGTTGTCTCTCTTTGGTTTGCTGGCATGCTCTCTCTCCATTTAGTTCTCCTGTGCAAGTTTCTCTTTAGGACTGTCGGCGACTTTGCTTCTGCATCCTTATCTGCCTCTGCTCTGGGCCAGGTGGACAGTCTGCAGCTGAGAAATGGACAGAGACACCTCCCGGGAAAGCAGAGGGCCCTGCGGGGTGGTGTGTGCCCGCAGGGGGGTCGCCCGCCCCCTCCACCCCGGCACCTGCCACTCGGAGCAGACTGACTCAGGGGGCAGCTCTGACTCCAGGGCCCCCTGACACCTTTGCTGACAGATCTGGACCTTTTTTTTTGGAAAGAAAAAAATCCCGTCACTGGTGTGATTAACTTGCATCTAGTTCTGCTGCCAATTGCCAGAGCTGTGGGAAGAGGAGAGATAAGGAAACGGGAAGAGAAATGGCTTGAAAGACCAGAGGAGTGAGTTTGCATACGTTCCGCCACCCCAGCCTTCAGCTCCAGCTTTTAAGTCTTTATCTGGCCGGCTGAGGTCAAAGTGCTCTTTACTTCTCGTGAAAAATGCTTCCCAGGGGAGGCATGCTGACTCTGGTTCTGAAACTGATTAATGCTCTTTGGGTCCCCAAAGAGCCATTGCTAAGTGTCTAAGTTACAGTTTCAGAGGAAATGGGATGTGTTTTTGAACTCATCTAAAATGGCTTCATGGAGGGTAAATCTCAAGTTGCATTTGTAATGGGGGAAGCCTGCGGTTTGGCTGAAGAGAATGAATAAAACATTTTCGACCCACGTGTGGGGACTTGGTTTAGTCAGAGAAGGATCCGAATGAAAAGGCATCACCATGAGGCCTTCCCAAGGTGTTGCCTGGTCCACTGGCTGATGGCGGGATTCACTCCAGCAAGTGCGAGCAGAAGGGGACTTGTTACAGGATGGCGTGTGGTTTCCAGACTCTTCCTGGATCCCCAAGGAACAGATGCCAGCTGACCCTCTAGGAACTGAGGACACGGCCGCCTCCTCTGCCTCAGTGGACCTCGACCGGGCAGGGGCAAGGCGGCAGCGGGCTCTGAGCCATCCCAGCTGGTGCCACCAGGAACCTGCCCTAGGAGATCCTGCTGGTGCTGCGGGATCCAGAGTCATGCTGCCCAAACTTGTGCCCTCGGCCGTGCTCTGCAAAGTCCCAGATGCCAGCAAGTAGGCACTGCTGACACCGAGGGCGCAGACACCCCCACGATGGGCGAAGTATCAGAAACAGACCCGCCAGACTTGCATTCAGGTTTCTAAACGGTGGGGCCTAAAGTGCTGTCGAGCACTGGATGTGGGAGAACGGGAGAACTCCAGCTTTCCAGCTCCCAGGGTCCAGGGCAGCACAGGGGAAGGGTTTCGGCAGGGACACGGAGTGACTCAGTGCATAGCCCACAGCGTGGCCCTCTGCCTTGGTCATCTCGACTCTCATTGTGCCCTTCTTCCTGTACTTCGGCTTTTGAATATGAATGATTCACCATGCAATAAAAATATAGGACTCATTTTGGGTTCTAATCCAAGATGAAGATGGAGGAAACTCCCAAGACCCCTTCCTCAATTGCACAGCTATCCATAGAGCAGTTCCATCGAGAAGAAATCCAGAAGCAAGCTGAGTGCCCCCCCTGCACATCGGGGAATGAATAACACTGCCCACTGAGCTGCCAGGGGAGGCCGGACACCCTCTCACCATCAGCCCTGCCCTGGCTCCCCTCTGTCTAGTGAGGGGAGCAAGGGTTTGCACCTCCCAACAAGCACACCAACTTCTATGGCATTCAAATGAGGGAGAGACTCCCCAGGCATCAGTTCTGAAAGCCAATGCGCTTGAGTCTACGATACCCCAAGACTACAGCAAACAAAGACCTCTTTGCAACCCTGTGGGCTGTAGCCCGCCAGGCTCCTCTGTCCATGGGATCGTCCAGGCAAGAACACTGGAGTGCGTTGCATTTCCTTCTCCAGGGCATATTCTTGACCCAGGGATTGAACTCGCGTCTTCTGCATTGGCAGGTGTGTTCTTTACCGCTGATCCACCAGGGAAGCCAGAAACAAAGACATACATTTTTTGAAGTCTCTGGAGGACTTGTGGCCATCCGTGTAGCTGAGGACATTGCATGCTCTAGAAATGTAGAGACAGACTTTTCTTCACGGCCACAGCACGAAGGGTTTAAGGTTGTAAAGCCACAGATTGGAAGACAAAGAGGCAGCTAGAAACACCAAGCGCTCCTTGTGACTTGGGGTTGTGATTTCCCAAGGCTCCGGCCCCAGAGATGAACTCTGAGTCATCCTGAGAAAGGTAGTGCAGCTGTCTGGTCCTTGCCCCGCCCCCACCTCTGTAACAGGTGCATCTTCCTTGCCCCCACCCCCACCTCTGTAACAGGTGCGTGGTCCTTGCCCCACCCCCACCTCTGTAACAGGTGCATCTTCCGTGCCCCGCCCCCACCTCTGTAACAGGTGCGTGGTCCATGCCCCACCCCCACCTCTGTAACAGGTGCATCTTCCTTGCCCCACCCCCACCTCTGCAACAGGTGCATCTTCCTTGCCCCACCCCCACCTCTGTAACAGGTGCATCTTCCTTGCCCCACCCCCACCTCTGTAACAGGTGCGTCGTCCTTGCCCCACCCCCACCTCCATAACACATAGCAAAGCAGAGTGGATGCTCCCCCTGCAGGAGAGGCAGAGGCCCTGGTGCTCCCCCACAAAGGTGTGACAAGCCGTGCCAGGCCTGGGTGAGTCCTCCCTGGCAGCCGGGGGCTTGGATGCGCTGAGATGCCCCTAGGTCGGTGGCCCCGACTGGCTGCAACGACCAGGGGCCCTCCTGTGGACCAGCTATCGATCAGCCGTGAGCCGGAGACCTGCCTTTGCTGCCCGGGGCCCGGGGACTCAGTGCTGTAGCCCTGAAGGGTCCCAGTTTAACTGGACCGGCTCCAGTGGGAACAGGCAGAGTGGCCACGAGGGACCCTGCTTGGGGTGTCGGGAGCCCTGGGTCTAGGTGTTACTAGGGAACCAGGGGCCCGTTTCCCCAAGCTTTAGTCTCCTCACCAGTAACTTAAGGAGACTGAGCAAGACTTTCATTTTATTATCCCATTAGTTGTCTGTGTGTGTCTCTGTCTCTTTTATTTGGCTGTTACCCACCTGTCACCTTTTTATCTATTTATCCATCTATTATCTATGTATCTACAGCCCTCCATCTGCTCATCCTTATTCCAGAGACTGAGATGAAAGACTAAGTAAACCATCATATTTTTGCTATGGTCTGAATGCTTATGTCCACCAAGCTTGCTATGTTGAAAACCTAATTCCAAGTGTGAAGTGGAAGGAGCCAAGGCCTTTGGAGGGGACTGTGTCCGAGGACAGACCCTCAGGGGAGGGATTCATGCTCTTACAGGAGGCCCCACAGACTCCCTCACCCTCCGCCATGTGAAAATCCAGCGAGAAGCCACCAGTCTGCATTCTGGTGGGGCCTCACCCTGACCCTGCCTTCCAGCCTCCAGAACTATGAGCAATAAATGTCTGATGCTTATAAGTAGCTCAGTCTGTGGCATTTTGTTATAACAGCTCAAAAGGAATAAGACACAAAATTCAAAATCTTAAAATCTGCATAGCATCCTATGTAACAGCAAGCTTAAAACAAGAAAGCAAACCTTCTCTTGGATTTTCCCTCAGATGCTCATATTTCTGGGACGAAGAAGAATCAAGCATTTTCACTTTGAACGGGACCGTTGTTTCTTTAAGGGTCTGACACACAGAGGGAACTCAAAAAGGAGCCCTTGAATTTGGATCACAGCTGGAAAAGGCATCGAAGTAAACAAATCCTAATCAAAACAGCTCTTCTCTTACATCAATATACTGAATCAGAAGGAAACTTCCTCTTCCTGAAAACTCAACTCCTGAGAGATGGAGGGAAAGAGGGAGGCAGGTGAAGGAAATGTCACAACCAGGTGACATGGCGACCTTGCGGTGAGAGACCCCACCCGAAAGGAGATGCCGGCAGGAAAATGGAAATACAATCTACAGCAATAGGTGTGGTGAAAAGCCATGCTGAGTAACTCTGTAAGGGATCTGGCCAGGGAAAGAAGACCCACATCCTGCAGAGAGGACCCGGGGCCACAGGCCGAGGTTCTGGGTGAGAGGCAATCTCTGGGGGAAGGGGAGTTTTCCAGTTGGTTATCAGGAGATAGATCAGATTTCTGCTGGAGCAGCAGCAGGGAAGGTGGAAGCTTGCGTCAGAAATATCAATAAACTCTTCAAGCAGCTTCCCTCTTTTCTTTGGTTGAGATTTGGTTCCACTGCATGTGAACAAAGTTCTCTTTTCCAGTGAGTTGGCTCTTCCCATCAGGTGGCCAAAGAATTGGAGCTTCAGCTTCAGCATCAGTCCTTCCACTGAGTATTCAGGGTTGATTTTCTTTAAGACTGACTGGTTTGATCTCCTTGATGTCTAGGGGATTCTCAAGAGTCTTCTCCAGCACCATAGTTTGGAAGCATCAAATCTTTGGTGCTCAGCCTTCTTTATGGTCCAACTCACATCTGTATATGACTATTGGAAAAACCATAGCTTTGACTATATATCCAGTAAATGTTCAAATTTCTCATTGTATCAAAAGTGTCATAATCTTTGGTAGCATGTTTGTTTGAGTTGGGATCCCAATAAGTCCCACACATTGGAATTGATTGATGTATTTAAAGTCTCTTTTAATCTAAAGGTCCGCCCCCCCCCCCCAATTTGGTCTCTCTCCCCTCCCCTCAGAAGTCCCTTATGGCCTGTGTTCAGGCACCAGTGTTTCCACCGGCTCCAGCTGGAGCTTCCTGCAGAAGATCCAGCGGTAATAGTAGGCAGCATATAAGGTGTCGCGTCATCACGTCCTACACCTTCAACTTACCCTGTGTCTTTTGTCAACTGTATCTCTGTAAAGCTGGAAAAAAGAAAGGCTGTAAAAGCCTGAGCCACTCCTGGGGAAGAGCCGGGTGGTGTGCACCCGAAGTGTGGCCTCTGGGGATTAAACGGCTGTGCAGGGAGAGCTTACGTCTGGGGGCAGGTGACGAGGAACAGGGACCATGCTGGCAGGACCTGGGAGGCCACAGGAGGCGCAGGTGTGCGAGAAGCAGGTGGCAACACAAGCCGCCTGCACCCAGGGAGGGAGGGATGGGAGGGAGGGATGTGCCCCGCCTCCTTCTCTCCCCACTGAGGCGACATCTTTGCTCCTGGCTCCAGCTCCTACTGTCTCTGGGCTGGGAGAGCTCACAGTGTGCCCACCGGCCCTGGGAAGTCAGCTACAGGCTGTGCATGGGATCTCCATTCTCCCCCTTGGGCCTCACTGGAATTCTTTGCTTTGAAGCAGCAGAATCTAGAGAAAGCGCATGAAGGTGTAGCCATGGGCTGTTTTTAAAATGCATGAAGTTTGAAAGAAACTGAAGTTGCTCAGTCGTGTCCGACTCTTTGAAACCCCATGGACTGTAGCCCACCAGGCTCCTCTGTCCATGGGATTCTCCAGGCAAGAATACTGGAGTGGGTTGCCATTTCCTTCTCCAGAGGATGTTCCTGCCCCAGGCATTGAACCCAGGTTTCCTGCACTGTAGGCAGACACTTTCTCTGAGCCACCAGGGAAGCCCGCATGAAGTTTAAGGGAAACAAAAACTTCACTAATCATCAAGGAAATGGAAAGTTGAAATTTGAGTTTATCTTTTTTGTTATTTTTTTAGCTACTAAAAAAGTCAGCAAGAGCTAATTTAACTCCTATCAAGGTTGTAGTTTTTGTAAAAAATCCTCACGTTAGTTGTTGTATGTTGTTAAAAGCTTTTTCAAAACCAAGTTGGAAAACAGTTATACCTGTGGGCAGACTCGAGTCACTTGTGGAAATTCAACTTGAGGAAGTAATTCTGTGGAAGAAAGCAGCTGTGTCTGAGTGTCCAGTGACAGGGGAGTGAATCCCGTGCACACCCTGAATGGGACAGGGTCCGAGCCAGGGACTCCGCCACAGCAGAGGTGGCTGAAAACAACAGATCAGATGAAAGTGCTGTTACTGCTGCTGCTAAGTCGCTTCAGTCCTGTCTGACTTTGTGCGACCCCATAGACGGCAGCCCACCAGGCTCCCCTGTTCCTGGGACTCTCCAGGCAAGAACACTGGAGTGGGTGATGAAAATGCTGGTGCCCCTTAAAGCTGGTTCAGTGAACACTCATAGAGGCAGGATTGGAAAATGCCAGCGACCGAGAATCACAGGGTCGACAGTCGTGTTCTGGGTTACACACGATGTGAAGTTTCACGGTGAAAACGACAACTGAAAAGCTGTGTTTGAGGACCGCAGCCCGTGGTGCCTTGGAAAAGATACGGGCCTGGCCTGCGTCCAGCGTCAGGTCACAGCGTGAGAATCAATCCGCCTCCTCCTGGGCCCCTGGGGGTGGTCTTCTCCTGCAGAGAGGGCGAGGCTCGGTCCCCTCCTCCCGGGCCCCTTGATCGAAGTGGTCATTGCTCACTGATGATCAGATCTTCCCCAGACAGGAGCCCGAGGGAGGCTGAGGACACACCTGGAGAGAAGAGCCCAGGACCGGGGGACTCCGGGCCAGGACGGCACCTGGACGGCGGCTCTGCAGGCCAGACCAGGTGCCTCTGGGCTTAAAGATGGGGCACCGACAGTGTGTACCCTGGGACTCGGGGTCACAGTCCAGGGGCCCCGTGAGCCACCTGGGTCTCAGGGCTGGGCCCTGGAGTCGAGCAGGGGCTCCTGAGGATGGGGAGCTCCTGAGGACGAGGGGCTGGCCTGCCTTCTGGGAAAGGCCCCGCTTGGGATTTGCTGGAGAAGGCACCTGGGGACGGGCTGCAGAACAGCATCCCCTCTCCACGTGGCAGAGGCCACATGGCCCCGAGTGGCCACTGCTCAAACCCCATGGGCCCAGGAACACTGAATCTGCACGGACTCAAGGCTGGATTTTACATGTGCACAGGGCGCCCCAGAAAGCCCTGCCACCCCCGAGCCTGGGCCGGGGGCACAGGTGTCCCTGCCCGCACATGTGTGAGCTGTCCACGCCCACGATCCCATTCCCCATGAGGGAGCCCATGGCTCTGAGCGTGGCAGGGCTGGAGGGAGCCCTCAGAATGGCCGCCTGCATGGTTCCAGGCCAAGGAAACACCCTCCTCGTCCTGCTGCAGGCACGGTGGTCTGGTGCTGAGCTCGGGCACAGCCCCGCTGGGCCGGGTCCCCGGGAGAGTAAGGATAGAGCAGGCTGCAGCCAGAGGAGCCCGGGCCAGCGTCTGAAATTGGACCAGATGGGGCAGGCGGATCCACTGGTCCCTAAGTCTCCTCCCGGGAGAGTGTGGTGCTCCGCACGAGGAGCGGTCTCCGGACCCCACGCCCTTCCTGAATCTCGGGGATTCGGCTCTCCCCTGCCTCCCTCTCTCAAGAGCCTGCACCGGCAGACCCGGCCCTCTCTGCTCTGTTCCACGCCTGCAGGCTGGGCCAGGCTGCGGCTCAGAAGGGCCACGATGGGGGAGCCTGAGGCTCAGAGCCTATGATGCTGGCCTGAGGGGACATGGGGCCCGGGAGCTGCGTCCCCACGTGTGCTGGACTCTTCCACTGCTTCTCACTTGGGACGGGGCGCCGGGGCCCCTCTGGGGCCATGAACCCTCAGTGCTGCCCACAGACCCATGGCCTGGGCTGGCCCCTGTGACTGGGATGGCCTGGGGGGACAAGAGGGCAGCTGGCTGGCATGTGCCCACCTGGCCCCCGGCTCTCCCTGAAGCCACCCCTGAGCAACCATTGCTTGAAGATCCCCAAAGTCAATCCCCAGCTCTAGATCAAGACGTACTTTGCTGTCTAAACTCGGGTGCATTTCAGACTGAAAGGGTGATACTGATGATCACCTGGTGACCACAGGGTGAAACGGTGCTGCGCTGGGAAGCTGAGGACGGGTGGCCGCCTGCTCCACACTCGCCAGTCCTACCAGGGTCTCGAGAGCCCTCGCCCTGGCCACTAGCTGAAACACAGGATCATCTCTAAGACTCCTTGAGATGGCCTTTCCCTTACACACGAGCTCTGGGTTTTCATACATTTGCTTTGAATTAGGTTGAAGCATTACAAATTAATAAAGAATACACATGATTTTCTTACTTTAAAATGTTCCAAGAAACATGCTTCTTCCAGGTTTAATCTCGCTCTGGTCTTGCAGGGCGAGCTCAGAAGGCTGATGCTCCCAAACGCAGGCGAACTTTCTCGCTGAGATCTGAGGACTGTAGCCGACAAGCGCTTTTCTTTGGGTTTTCGCAGTGTTTTGTGCATCTTAGAATCCATGTTCAGAAATGTTCCCCAGAGTCAGACACGGGTTATGGGGGAGGGGCACTTGAGCAGGTTTCACCACTTACGTCTGACTCCTTCCATTAAGCTGCTGACAGAGGGCTGGCCTCCGTGACACTCTGACACGGCGAGTGACCAACACCGGTCCTCTCGGTCCTGAAACAGCTTAACTGTCGCACCCTGTCAGCCCCTCTCGTCCGCGGAAGACGCTGGGAGTGAAACCCCACTGTTCTGGTTTCCCTGACGACGGAGGCTTCAGAACCCCGCCCCCTGCCTCCTCCCGGGGCAGCCATCCCGCCTTTCCTTCCCCGTGTCCCCTGATGGAAGCGCTGGTGTCACCGCAGAGCAGTGACCCCAGCTGGAGCCTGGGAGACCCCGGGTCAGCCTCCTTCCCCTCTGCCCACCCTTCGCCGCCTGCCCAACCTTGAGGCTCATGAGTGTCCCTTCCTCAAGGAGACCTCTCCCGACCCGCGACCCCCAGGCCCCAGCTCAGGCCTCCCTGCACCCCAGCAGCTCTCAGAGTCCGTGCTGCTCAAATAACGGAGCGTGGTCCCGTCCCTCGGCGAGGGCAGGGGCCATGTTTATCATTCTCCTGCTGCAGCGGAAGTGCTCCGTCGTGTCTGACTCCTTGCGCCCCCATGGACTAGTCCATGGATTTTTATCAGCTGAGCCACCAGGGAAGCCCAAGAATACTGGAGTGGGTAGCCTAACCCTTCTCCAGCGGATCTTACTGACCCAGGAACTGAACCGGGGTCTCCTGCATTGCAGGCAGATTCTTCACCAACCGAGTCACCAGGAAAGCCATCTCAGAGTCTCTGGCAAAAGACGAAGACTGATCAGTCAGAACTTTTTAATATAATGCTCAGGCTTGTTAATTTAGGTTGGCAAAGAGAAAAGCATTCTTTCTTGATCAGGAAAAAATGATGCGACGAGGCTTGAATTTCTCAGCTTGCTTTGCGGCACTGTGTCCTAAGCAGTTCAAGAGGATGTTTACGGAACTCTAAATTCATGCTCACTTAACGCCAACTACTTAAATGGTCTCACAGTAACTTTGCTGCTGCTGCTGCTAAGTCACTTCAGTTGTGTCCGACTCTGTGCAACCCCATAAATGTCTATGTTAAACAGCCCTTGGGTTCCTAAGATAAAAAACAGTAAATGAAATTTTATAATCAAATAAAAATTAAATATAGAACTATACGACATATCCATGCTCGCAATAGTATTTTCACTTTAGTTGAAAGTCTGTTTTGCTCATTTGGGTAAATGTAGGTAGAGTCCCAGCATAACCATGCTTTTATTTTTGTTAATTAATTAATTTTTGCTTGCACTAGGTCTTCATACCATTGTTAATTATCTGGGTCGTGAAGATCTTTTTTGTATAGTTCTTCTGTGTATTCTTGCCACCTCTTCTTAATATCTTCTGCTTCTGTTAGGGCCTTTATTGAGCCCATCTTTGCATGAAATGTTCCCTTGGTATTTCTATTTTATTGAAGAGATTCCTAGTCTTTCCCATTCTGTTGTTTTCCTCTATTTCTTTGCACTGATCACTGAGGAAGGCTTTCTTATCTCCCCTTGCTATTCTTTGGAACTCTGCACTCAAATGGGTTTATCTGTCCTTTTCTCCTTTGCTTTTCACTTCTCTTCCACAGCTATTTGTAAGGCCTCTTCAGACAGCCATTTTGCTTTTTTGCATTTCTTTTTCTTGGGGATGGTCTTGCTCCCTGTCTCCTGTACAGTGTCACAAACCTCTGTCCATAGTTTATCAGGCACTCTGTCTATCAGATCTAATCTCTTGAATCTATTCTTTACTTCCACTGTATAATCATAAGAGATTTGATTTAAGTCATACCTGGATGGTCTGGTTGTTTTCCCTACTTTCTTCAATTTAAGTCTGAATTTGGCAATAAGGAGTTCATGATCTGAGCTACAGTCAGCTCCCAGTCTTATTTTTGCTGACTGTATAGAGCTTCTCCATCTTTGACTGGGAAGAATATAATCGATTTGATTTCAGTGTTGACCATCTGGTGGTGTCCATGTGTAGAATCTTCTCTTGTGTTGTTGTATGAGGGTGTTTGCTCTGACCAGTGTGTTCTCTTGGCAGAACTCTATTAGCCTTTGCCCTGCTTCATTCTGTACTCCAAGGCCAAATTTACCAGTTACTCCAGATGTTTCTTGACTTCCTACTATTGCATTCCAGTCCCCTATAATGAAAAGGACATCTTTTTTGGGTGTTAGTTCTAGAAGGCCTTGTAGGTCTTCATAGAACCATTCAACTTTAGCTTCTTCAACATTACTGGTCAGGGCATAGACTTGGATTACTGTGATATTGAATGGTTTGCCTTGGAAACGAACAGAGATCATTCTGTCATTTTTGAGATCACATCAAAGTACTGAATTTTGGACTCTTCTGTTGACTATAAGGGCTACTCCATTTCTTCTATGATATTCTTGCTCACAGTAGTAGATATAATGGTCATCTGAGTTAAATTCACCCATTCCAGTCCATTTTAGTTCGCTGATTCCTAAAGTGTGGACGTTCACTCTTGCCATCTCCTATTTGACCACTTCCAATTTGCCTTGATTCATGGACCTGACGTTCCAGGTTCCTATGCAATATTGCTCTTTACAGCATCGGACTTTGCTTCCATCCCCAGTCACATCCACAGCTGGGTATTGTTTTGCCTTGGCTCTGTCTCTTCATTCTTTCTGGAGTTACTTCTCCACTGATCTCCAGTAGCATTTTGGGCACCTACTGACCTGGGGAGTTCATCTTTCAGTGTCCTATCTTTTTGCCTTTTCATGCTGTTTATGGAGTTCTTCAGGCAAGAATACTGAAGTGGTTTGCCATTCCCTTCTCCAGTGGACCACGTTTTGTCAGAACTCTCCACCATGACCCGCCCGTCTTGGGTGGCCCTGCATGGCATGGCCCATAGTTCCATTGAGTTAGACAAGGCTGTGGTCCAGGTGATCAGATTGGTTAGTTTTCTGTGATTGTGGTTTTCAGTCACTCTGCCCTCTGATGGAGAAGGATAAGAGGCTTATGGAAGCTTCCTGATGGGAGAGACTGACTGAGGGGGAAACTGGGTCTTGTTCTGATGGGTGGGGCCAGGCTCAGTAAATCTTTAATCCAATTTTCTGTTGATGGGTGGGGCTGTGTTCGCTCCCTGCTATTTACCTGGGGCTAGTTTTGTCTTGGAGAAGGCAATGGCACCCCACTCCAGTACTCTTGCCTGGAAAATCCCATGGACGGAGGAGCCTGGTGGGCTGCAGTCCATGGGGTCGCAAAGAGTTGGACATGACTGAGCGACTTCACTTTTCACTTTCAGGCACTGGAGAAGGCAATGGTAACCCACTCCAGTGTTCTTGCCTAGAGAATCCCAGGGACGGGAGTCTAGTGGGCTGCTGTCTATGGGGTCGCACAGAGTCAGGCACGACTGAAGTGACTTAGCAGCAGGAATTTTGTCTTTGCAAGGCTCTGCTCTGCATTCTGTTGGTGAAAATCACTCAGAAATTCTTAGAAGTCCTCTCTGTTGTGCCCCGGCACCCTGGGACTCCTCCCCCGGCCTGTCCAGTCTGCTGGCCTCACTCAGGCCAGTCTCAGGCCAGTGGAAGCCTAGTGTCCATCCAAGCAGCTGAGGAACTAGAAGGCCCTTCACACAGGCTGAGTTGGAATAAGTGCCTCTCTTCCCTGGAGCACTTGCTTGCTCTTTTCTGTCTGACTTCTGAGGTCAGTCACATTTGACTCTTTGCAGCCCCATGGACTATAGCCTGCCAGGCTCCTCTGTCTATGGGAGTTTCCAGGCAAGAACACTGGAATGGGCTGCCATGTCCTTCTCTGTCTGACTTTGGGGTCCAGACAAAAGCCAGTACTGTTTCTCTGGGAAAAATGGTAGCTATTTGGCCCATGTATCAGCCAGGACGCAACCAGGAGGCAGAAACCACTTAACAAAGTGAACAGGGAAACTTAATGTAAAGGATTGCTAACTAATAGAGATTGGAATCTTGAAGTGAAGAGAACTCTAAGGAGCGGTGGCTCCTGGCTGAGACACAGAACTCAAGAAAGGGGTCCGGCCCCACCGTGGGGGCCGCCTTTGTCGGGAGGGTTGCTGCAGGCCCCTACACGGAGGAGCCACCGGCACAGACAGCCGCTGCAGGGGGACCCGCCCCACCGGGCTCCGCCCAGCGGGCTCCGCCCAGGCCACTCAGGCTGCCTCACCTGCGGTGGGAGAGATGGGTAGAGAGGGCAGGAGCGCCCCAGACAGGTCTCTCCAGGGCCCTCCCCCGGCAGCCTGAGCTGTGCTGGGGGGGATGGGTGCGTGCCAGCTCCCTGGTCACCAGCCATTCCTGGGGGAGGAGAGCTGGGAGCCATGGGTGGGTTCACAGGCGCCCGGTGAGCTCCTGCCTGACGACACCCCACTTTCTGTGGAGGCTGTGTCCCGGGCGGGGTGGGCCGTGAATGCCTTCGGGGTGGGGTCGCAGATTCCCACCTCGAAGGAGCAGGATGCACGGCTGACCGGGAGATGGGGCCATGGGGGCCGTGCTGGCTGCCCCACGCCCGGTGCCATGGATGCTGTAAAGTGAGGAGCGTGTTTGTGTGGCCAAGTCCAGGGAACCGCGGGCTTGGCGGGGCAAGAAGGCAGCGGTGTGGGCGTCTGCTCCAGGGTGGACTCCCCGACACCTGCCCTGGCCTGACCGGCCCCCAGGGTCTGCGCGGGGACAGAAGTCCCCTTTGGGCAGATCCTGAACCTGGAAGAGGGTGCACCCGGAGCCCCAATCCCAACCACCACAGGGTCTCTGCTCCGAGGGGGCCCAGCCACGTGGCGGGAGCACCGGACTAAGGCTGGGCCTCGGGGATGGAGCCGAGCCCAGGGCCAGCCAGCTCGTGCCCTGTCCGGGGAAGGGTCATGCAATGCTGCCTGCAGGGGAGACACGAGCAGCCCCTCCCCCAGGGGTGGGCTCCTGAGCACAGCAGGCGGTGGGGGGGCAGGGGGTGCCGTGGGGGCGGGGCGGGGGTGCTGTTGGCCCCGTGTTCCCACTCCAGGGAGGATGTCCCACGTCCAGCTGCCGCAGCCGCCACCTCCTCAGGCTTCTGGATCCAGGCTTCGAGTGCCAGGTGCCCGTTTGCCTGTGAGCTGGGGGCCCGAGGGCCAGAGGGCCAGAGACCCGCTTGTTCCCGCCCCTCTACGGCCCCACATGTGTCAGGGGATAGAACATGGGGCCCCAGAACACCCGAAGGTCTTGGTGTCAGGGCCTGGAAAGCCGGGCAGGCTCGGTCCTCCCCTCACCACAAGGCACCCACAGAGGAGTGGGGGACAGGGAGGCCCTGGCCTCCTGGACCCCGAGGCTCCTGTCTCACCCTGGCATCCTGGGAGGCAGGCCCTGGTCTCCCCTGTGCTCGATACCTCCTGAGGGAGCTGGTGACAGAACGGGCCTTGTGTTTGTGCATGAAGGAGGGACACGGACTGGGTTCCAGGCGGGTTCTGCCATCTGGTGCCCTGGGAGCCCCTTGTGCATAAGATACTAACCCGTCCCACCACTGTCAGGCGTCTGGGCACCAGACCCAGTGCAGGGGCCAGACCGAGGCCCTAGCAAGTTGTGGGGGTGACCTGGTTCCCTTCAGGCTGCGGGGTGGGCAAAGAGATGCCAAGGGCATGGGTGTGGCCTCTGAGACAGGAGAGAGATGATGACTCTCCGTGCTGGGAAAACCAGTTCATCCTCCTTAGCACCATCACTGAGCCCCTAGGGGCCCTCAGGTGGGCCCGCGATGCCGGCAGGAGCTCTGCACGCCTGGAGAAGCAACCGCCCGCTTTCCCTGGGCTCTGATGGGAAGTGACAGGGCTGCTAGAGCCCAGGACTGGGGACCTGGGGCCCTGGAGTTGCTCGCTGGTCCCTTGACTTCAGGTCCTTTCTTGCTGCAAGAGTCCGTGAGTCTGGAATTCCAAGCCTCAGATTTCCTCCTCCTAGACTTTAAATCCAGGACTTCACGTGGGGCCCACCTGCAGCTCTTTCTGAAAGGTCCTGGAGCACATGTGTGTGCATCCCACAAGAAGAGGCCAATTTAGCCCTCACTGTGGGTTCTCTGCCTTCAAATAGCAAATATCAGGCTTGTGTGGGTCTGGGATTTTCACTTAGAAACTTGTCCTTTAGGTGAAACCTCTGCAGTGAGATAAAGCAAGTGCATCCCACACGTTCTGCCCACACTGTAGCGGCCACCGCCCTGGCCTGGAGACCCTCTGCTTCATCCAGGGGACCCCCTGCAGGGACGCCCCCCGCTCCCAGGGGAGGAGGACATCATTGGAAGCAGCAGGCCAGCTCGTTCAGTCCTGCGTGCTATCTGTGTGGCTGTAGAGGGGGGAGCCTGCTGCAGACGGGCGGAGGACATGCAGCTGCCCAGGAGCCCACATCCCGTAACTGGCAGAGGAGGGGCCCTGAGGCCGCCTGTGGTCCCCAGGGAGGGAGGAACTGGGGGGGAGTGGGGCCCCGGGAGGGCTGGTGATGGGGAAGGCCTGAGACCCCCCTCCCTGCACCCTGCTCCCTCTGTCCCCAGTGGGCACACAGACGGCTCCCCTGCAAACGAGAGGTGCTCACTCCGTCTTGGCCCTTGGCTGGAGCAGTGTCTCTGTGTCTTCCCCGAGGTACCATCTTAATTCACGGGAATGCACCCGTGGGGACGCCGAGGAGTCTCAGGCCTGTGGTCACAGGGAGCACATCCTTCCTGTTTCCTGGAGGGTCCCCCGCAGGCTCTGTGCTCTGAGCACGCAGGGCAGGAGTCCAGTCTGGGAACAGCTGCCCAGGGGCTCGGCCTCTGATGGAAGTGCCTCCCTGACCCGTGAGGCGTCCCAGGCCTGAGGACACCTGGGCAGAAGCCCCCTGTGATGCCCCCACGAAAGCATCAGTGGTTTCCAGGCTCTCTCCTATTTCCACATCACAGTGTATGTGAGAACCATGCCTGCTCCCCAGGGAGACCCCAGACACTGCGGCCCGGCCCCGTCCACCTCCCACGGGTCACGGACTTCACTGGGGGCCTGCCTGGGAAATGGGTCATTTCAGATTCCTGAGTCTGCGCTCTTTGGCCCTCTATCAAACTAAAAGTTTAACGTGAGAATCAAACCATCTTTTGGGGCAAGAACAACTGTCTAGGTCCCTGACAAAGCCATATAGAATTTCACAGAGCAGAGCCAGCCTTATTCAAAGTCACACACCCCATCCCTAATTCTATGCATTTATTCAGCTGGGGACTTGGGGAGTGTACAATTTAAGCTGCAAAACAAGACTATAAAGGGTGTCGGGTATCCTCCTGGTACCAAAAAGAGGAGCTGCAGCCCAGCTTCTTCTCAACACCACGTGGCTTCCTCCAGAGCTGCCCCCCCCCACCCCCACCCCGCCTCACTGGGCAAATCCAGGAGGTTTGTGCTGACACAGCCTTTCGATAAGATCAGCCTCTGAACCACAGGCGTTTCACCGGGAAAACTAGAAAGAGCTGTTTCAAATACACTGGGAGTTTTGAAGTGCCCCCTGCATTGTGCCGAAGTCTAGAGAGTAAGATCGGGAGCCTTGAACTTGAAAGATGGAGTTGGCTTTAGCCAGTGGCGTGGGCTGTGTCTCATGTGGATGGACAGACTCTCTGGGTCCAGCGGAGCTGCCCTGCTCTTGGTGCTCTGGGTGGGACCATGCTCACACCCACCTTCCATAGGATGCCGTCCTAACACTCAGGGCCTCATGTGTGGTTCTGTTTGCTAGAGGATTTTCACAGAGCTGATGAGGCTAAAAGGAGGTCTTCAGGGTGGATCCTAATCCAACGAGCCCAGTGTCCTCATGAGAAAAGATCGGGACACAGACACGCAGGGAGAAGACGGCCTCTGTCAGCCAAGGAGCAGCCCCAGCAGAAAGCGGCCCTGCGGACAGCTGGAAGAGCTTTGAGAAAGGACTTTTCTGCTGTTTAAGGCACCTTCTGTTCATCTTGTTAGAGCAGCCCTGGGGACTGAACACACTCTGTAAGGAGAGACTTTTATCAACCTGAGCCAGTGATGATGGAGAAGGCAGATCATTAAGCTTTTAGCTTCAAAAAGAGATTAACACAATGTAATGAGTGAAAAGGCATCTTCCTCCCTGCCTGCTTGTCACCCCTCCCTGCCCCTCCTGGGGAGGACGGGTGAGAGAGGTTCAGTTGGGGTGGGGTGGGGTCCTGGATGCAGAGGGACCAGATCATCTTTATTTTTGTAACAAGAGTCTAGGTTCACCCACTTCACTTCAACAGACTCAATTTTGTTCCTTTTTATGGCTAAGTAATATTCCATTGTATCTAGAGCCTATCATACAGAGTGAAGTCAAAGAGAAAAACAAACATCATATATTAACATATATTAATATATACGGATGGACAAGGAAAGAGCAGTCCACTCCAGCATTCCTGCCTGGAGAGTCCCACGGATGGAAGAGCCTGGAGCTACAGTCCATGGGGTCGCAAAGAGTCAGACACGACTGTGCGACTGCACTTTCTGACATACAGACTCAAGAGGGGCAGCTCTAACTTGCCTGTTTGCAGGGCAGGCATAGAGGCGGAGATGCAGAACGTGGGCTCTGGACATGGCAGGGAGCAATGGGGCAGATGCACTGCCAGAGCGGCTTTGGCACACAGGCACACATGCCCGTGTGTAAAATAGATGGCTCGCGGGAAGCCGCAGCATAGCAGGGGGAGCCCAGCTCAGCGCTGTGAGACCCAGAGCGGTGGGAGTGGGGGAAGGGGGCTCACAGGGAGGGGACACATGTGAGGCCCAGAGCGGTGGGGGTGGGGGGAGGCTCACAGGGAGGGGACACGTGTGAGGCCCAGAGCAGTGGGAGTGGGGGGAAGGGGGCTCACAGGGAGGGGACACGTGTGAGGCCCAGAGTGGTGGGGGTGGGGGGAGGCTCACAGGGAGGGGACACGTGTGAGGCCCAGAGCGGTGGGGGTGGGGGGAGGGGGCTCACAGGGAGGGGACACGTGTCTGCTTCAGCTGATTCACGCATTCGCACAGCGGGATCTAACGCAGCAAATCATAAGGCAATGATATTCCAGTAAAAATGTGAATCTAACAATGTAAACACAAACAGGCAAGAAATGTCATTTTCTTTATCATTTCAAGTGGAATCAAACATAACCCAGTGCTTTCAGTTCATCTTCTTAGAACAAAAATAAGATTAAAGCAAAACCGTACTTCTGTGAAACCCCCGCCTCTCTCGGTGAGCAGCGGTCCCTGGACGTGTCTGCCCCTTCTTTCCAACCCGCCTGTGGGGAGGGTCTCCTTCCTCACCGGGGCCCCTCCTTGTGGTCAGCACGACCGCCAGGGGATTTCTCTAGAATGCGCGTGCAGCGTGACCATCTTGTGCCCGTGGGATGGAATCTTTATTTGCCTTCATTTTTGAAAGTGTTTTCATGGGGCTGAGACGTTCAGAATTTACACTTTTCTCTCAGCACTTCACTGATGTCATTCCACTTTATTTTGGCCTCCAATGTTAGTAATGAGAACCCAGCATAGTAGGATATTTTCTCCTCTGATCATCTTAAATATCTGGAGACTGAGGGTTGTAATCAAATTAGGACTAATTTTGAACAACATTTTTTCAAACTTTTTTTCCATCCCATTTTCTCTTTTCTTTGCTGCTAGGACTCTAAACAGAGTCTCCAGACAGATCGCATGCAGGTTAGATTGTTGGAGACTCTCACATGTAACTGTGCCTCTATTCATTGCTTTCATCTTTTTCTTTTTTGAATTATTTTCTCCAATTCTTCATTTTGGAGAATTTCTGTTGAGAGTATCTGTCTTCAAGGTCATTGATACTGAAATGTCCCACATTGTGGAGGTTTCTTTAAAATTTCAGATATAGAACATTAAGTTCTAGGAGATATATTTATTTATTTAGAATTTCTATTTCTCTCCTAAACTTCTCTTTATCTGTGTATCTTTTCCTGCAAGTTTTTAAATGTATCTGTTATTTCCCTGGTGGCTCAGCTGGTAAAGAATCCTTATGCAATTAGGGAGACCTGGGTTTGATCTCTGGGTTGGGAAGATCCCCTGGAGAAGGGAAAGGCTACCCACTCCAGTATTCTGGCCTGGAGAATTTCATAGACGGTCCATGGGGTTGCAAAGAGTCAGGCACAACTGAGTGACTTTCACACTCACTCACACACACTCACATCTGTTATTTTGTCATTTGGGGTCACGAGTGAATCTGCCTTGTTGACTAGGTCACATTTTCCTGGTTCTTTTCATGTAAAGTAATTATCGTTGTATATAGGGCACTGTGGATGACGTGCTGTAGAAATTCTAGGTTGGCTTATGTTCCTGTTGAAAATGTCAATGTGAAGAATGAAAGTGGAACACCTGGAGGGAAACCAATCCACCCTGTGATCCTGCTCTGCCTGGGCTTCCCTCCTCCTCCGGGTCCTGCACTGCCCGCCCCGAGCTCTGCCCTCTGCAGGGACGCCCCCGCTGCCCCTGCTCTTGCTCGGCCTCCAGTCCCTGGACCTGTGAAGAAGGGCCTGTGAAGAGGGGGACAGACTGGGTAAAGGTGGCTCCTCACTCCGTCCGGGGTGTCTCTTCTTTTCGAGAGCTGAGTCTTCTCTGCATCTGTCTCTGCACTCTGGTGCCTCAGAATAGCCCATCCTGTCTTGTGTCTGAAGCTCATAACCGACGCTGGCGGGTGGGTCAGTCTGCTGTAAACTGCTTTGCCATTTCCAGAAATTAGAAATCTCTGAGACTGGATACACCAGCTCAGTGACTCTTCACCATGTCTCTAAGGGGGTTGGTATCCTTTTGCAGAAGGTGAAATGAAGTGAAGTCGCTCAGTCATGTCCGACTCTTTGCGACCATGGGATTTTCCAGGCAAGAGTGCTGGAGTGGATTGCCCTTTCCTTTTCCAGGGGATCTTCCCAACCCAGGAATCGAACCCAGGTCTCCCGCATTGCAGGCAGACGCTGGAGAGAGTAGCCACAATCAAAAGGTATTGTTTTTATTGTCCCTATGGAACTTTCAGCTGCAAATACTGTTTATAATCTTTAAAGACTGAACTGATCGTAAGAAGCACACACACTCAACAGTGGTGAATAAGTGTACAGCCCTAGCACATTCACATTGTTTGCCGCCACGTTCCTGCAAAACTGAGGCTCTGCCCCCATTAGACACTAACTCTGCCCCCGGCCCAGCCCAACACCCACCTGCTTCCCACCTGGGCCGCAGGGGCCTCACTGATCTGGGCTCTCACACGACTCCTTTTATGACCGAGCCGGCGTCCTCGCCACTCCCCCGCCCCAGAGGCAGCCAGGGACCCCACGCGCGGACACAACCCCCATCCTCCGCACTGCTCCCGCCACAGCACCGAGAAGCGGGAGCCCCGGCCTGTCTGCAGGATTCATCAGAGGCTCCGGCTTAGCTCTTGAGGCCCAGCCCCCTGCCCGCACTGCTCTCCAGTCGCTGCTGGCCCTCCCTAATCGCCGGGATCCCCGAGAGCAGGGGCCCTAGTGGGTGTGGGCCGGTGTAAAAACGCACAAAGCAAACCCCAGTCCCCTCCAGCTGTCAGGCTGGCAGCCTGGAGCGCACCCTTCCGCGAGGGCAAGACGCCGATCACCATTAGGCTAGAGCTGACACCCAGGGGAGACGCTCTGTGCTGGTGTCCCTGGGAACTGCGAGCACAGGTGCGGTGAGGGATCGCCTAGAAACCCCGGGTCTCCAGCTCAGCGCCCACACCGCTCGGCGAATGTGTGCTCGGGGCGGAAGGGGGCGAGCTCGTGGCTGGAGCTCAAAGAGTTTGACTAACTTACAAGCTGCAGCAAGTTGGTGGTGGAAGGACTCTAGCTGGACACCAGATTCCACAGCAGGGACATGGTCACTGTGGGCATCTGTTTGTGCGGTGTGGACACTGGGGTGTCTCCAGAGCAGGGAGCCTGGCCGGGGGGTCCATGAGGGCCATGAGCGCCTGGGGGGCACAGTGGTCCTGCAGGCACATGGCCAGCTGTCCTCCTCGGCGGGGCAGTGCTCTTTCCGAGGGTCCCCACTGCAGGGCGATGGCACCAGCTCCTGGGTCACAAGTGCATCGAGAGCGAGGAGGCCTCATATCCTCCCTGGTGGATGGGCGAGAGAGTGGTGTTAGTGAGGCTGTTTTCTGGAAACTTCCAAGAAGATTTGCTGGATGAGAGTTTAGAGAACGTATGAGGCTGTGGGTGTGCAGGGGCAACACTGCGCTGGACAGAATATTGACACAAATGGGCTGCTGGGTTTCCAGGGTCTGACCCGCTGTAGCTGGGGACCCAACAGCCGCACCCATGCTTCCTTGAGAAGACCTGCTCAGGCAGCTGGACTCGAAATAACCTGAGGATGGCAGGAATAGGAATAGCTTATCGAGGCGTATTCTGTGCCCAGGCTGTGAAAATTTCTTATCTGCATCATCTCATTTAATCCTCACAGAAACTCTGGGAGAATTTTGTTTTTTGAATTTTTCTTGGAGTGTAGTTAACGTACCATGTCGAGTTAGTTTCGGGTGTGCAGCAAAGCGAGTCTGTCACCCATAGGAGTGTGTGTGTGCTCTGTTGCTTCAGTCGCGTCCGACTCTGCATCCGATGGACTGTACCCCACCAGGCTCCTCTGTCCGTGGGATTTTCCAGGCAAGAATACTGGAGTGGGTGGCCATGCCCTCCTGCAAGTGATCTTCCTGAACCAGGGGTTGAACCCAAGTCTTCTGCACCTCCTACATTGCAGGCAGATTCTTTACCCATCTCAGACCACCTTACCTGCCTCCTGAGATACTGTATGCAGGTCAAGAAGCAACAGTTAGAACCAGACATGGAACAACGGACTGGTTCCAAATTCGGAAAGGAGTACGTCAAGGCTGTATATTGTCACCCTGCTTATTTAACTTATACACAGGGTACATCATGTTAAACGCTGGGCTGGAAAAAGCACAAGCTGGAATCAAGATTGCCGAGAGAAATATCAATAACCTCAGATATGCAGATGACACCACCCTTATGGCAGAAAGTGAAGAGGAACTAAAAAGCTTCTTGATGAAGGTGAAAGAGGAGAGAGAAAAAGTTGGTTTAAAGCTCAACATTCAGAAAACGAAGATCATGGATCCCTTCATGGCAAATAGATGAGGAAACAATGGAAACAGTGACAGACTTTATTTTTTTGGCTCCAAAATCACTGCAGATGGTGACTGCAGCCGTGAAATTAAAAGACCCTTGCTCCTTGGAAGAAAAGCTATGACCAACCTAGACAGCAATAAAAAAAAAAAAAAAAAAAAGCAGAGATTAAAAAAAAGCAGAGATATTACTTTGCCAACAAAGGTCCGTCTAGTCAAAGCTATGGTTTTTCCTGTGGTCATGTATGGATGTGAGAGTTGGACTGTAAAGAAGGCTGAG
Organism: Tragelaphus eurycerus; assembly: GCA_935064755.1. NCBI lineage: Eukaryota > Metazoa > Chordata > Mammalia > Artiodactyla > Bovidae > Tragelaphus > Tragelaphus eurycerus. Next base: position 769,077 of record CAKXYN010000031.1, on the reverse strand, counting down.
CACCGAAGAACTGATGCTTTTGAACTGTGGTGTTGGAGAAGACTCTTAAGAGTCCCTTGGACTGCAAGGAGATCCAACCAGTCCATCCTAAAGGAGATCCGTCCTGTGTGTTCATTGGAAGGACTGATCCTGAAGCTGAAATCCAATACTTTGGCCACCTGATGTGAAGAACTCACTCCTTGGATAAGACCCTGATGCTGGGAGGATTGGGGGCAGGAGGAGAAGGGGACAACAGAGGATGAGATGGCTGGAGGGCAGCACCGACTCAGTGGACACGAGTCTGAGTGAACTCTGGGAGTTAGTGATGGACAGGGCAGCCTGGCGTGCTGCGATTCATGGGGTCGCAAAGTCGGACACGACTGAGCGACTGAACTGAACTCAACTATAGATAAAGCAAAGGAGTCACAGAAGCAGGTCACGTGATAAAGGCCCTACAGCCAGTCAGCACCCAGGCCAACCTGCCACACTGCCATGGAGCCAGGGCTTGGCGTCACAGGAGACACTTCTGTTTATATTCAGTTCACAGCTCTAGACTGTGTCATTTTCTGCTGGGACTTTGGAATTGAAGCTGAAGTCACTGAACAGATTCGGTTAGAACTTGAACTGGGAGGACAGAAAACTTTGGGAACAAAGGAGCAGCCGTCTCCTGCCCCATCGTTGAGAAGCTGAGCAAAAGCAGTGAGAGAGACAGCGGTGAGAGAGACAGAGGGGGAGTGGCAGAAATGGAGAGACAGAGATGGGGAGACAGAGACAGAGAGACAGAGATGGGGAGACAGAGACAGAGAGACAGAGATGGGGAGACAGAGACAGAGAGACAGAGATGGGGAGACAGAGACAGAGAGACAGAGATGGGGAGACAGAGACAGAGAGACAGCAGAACAGAGATGGGGAGAAATAAAGAGGACCAGGGATGAGCGGCTGTGGGTCTCCAGAGAGACTGTGGAGCAATGCGGGTGGCAGAGGGGCTGGGCGCCCCAGTTTCGCCTGAGTTCCATGCTCTGGATCTCTTCCCTTTCGAAGCTTGACTGTACTTCTTGTCCTTGGGTATGACAAGGTTCCCTCTATCTCTATAACCCAATTTTCTACAGTTTACTTTTAATGCATTTCTGTTACTTGCAAGGCAAAGGAAGAGGGTGATGATTTTAGCTGTAAACAGGCTGAGAGAAGGTGAAGCCTCAGGGCAGACAAGAGCCTTCGTGACACAAGAGACCAGCCCCACACCAGGGACCAACTCTGTCTCCGCCCTGAGCACCCAGCCCTCGTCCTGGGACATGGTCGCCATCCAATACCCATACTTTCAGTAAGAAGGAAGGTCGGTCTGCTACACAGCAGCAGACTTCTATTTCATGGTCAAAGACTGATATCTCGGCGACTCTGGGTCTGGGCAAATGAAACAGGAGGTTGGACTTACCATGTACGGCTTCTAGAAAAACTGTGGAAAGCTACTTCCTTTTTTATTGCTAATTTCTCTCACAAAATTGTGATTAGCTAATTTATTCTGAGGTCTTTCCTAAAAGTGCGAGGTAGTTCAAAGTTTCTTTCATGATTTGATATGAAAGCTCCCATGTACCTGCTCACTGGACTTCAGGAACATACAGCTAATAAGAAACCTCAGCTCAAGAATGAAGCTCATTTGAATTATTTTTAAAGCTGCTCAATGAATTTCTAAGACTCGTCTGTTTTCCAGGTGTTTTCTCTTTGGGCCTAAGGGTCTAAAATGTAATTAAAAAAAAAATTGGGAGGCATGCACTTATAATCGCCTTAGGTTGGATCAGAGACCTGAGACTCTGCAAGTTCCCTGAAGAGAAGTCGAGGAGGAAGATTAAAGACGCAGCTGATTTGCAAACAGCTCACAGGGAGGTGGAGGGTCCTCACGTCTTCCCGGGGATCAGAGATGTGAGTGACTCTGGCCATTTTACTGGCTTTGGAAACCACACAAAATCGTTTTTCCGTTTTACTTCGGGCTTGGAACCTCTGTGTTCACGATAAATTCAAGCAGATGTGTTTGATTTCAAACATTTCCCTGAAAGATCACGCCTGCGCCTCCATGGAGTAAAGTGACCCACACTGAGGCAGAGAGCAGGGCCCCATGCTCATTTATCATTTATCTTCCCTCCAGATGGAGAATCGGGCAAACCCAAGTCATGATGGTCGCAAGTGGCCTTTGAAAGCAGATGCTAGGTTCCATAAAAGCGGAACGCAAAAGTAAACTTGGAAATCCAAAGTTTTCATTGAGCTCCAAGGAAGAAGAGAGTAGAAGAGGCAGAGAAAGAAAAGAACATTTGAGGGGGGAAATCTACTTGGAAAATCTCTGAGTCTTGTCTGTTTAACTTGGTATTTTGCTTCTGCAGTCATCTGTTAAGTCCTCGGTCATGAGGGTTGGGCGTGTTCCTCTTCTTACTCTAAGGTGCCAATTGTAACTAATACACACACACATCGCTGCCACGACCCTCCTTGACACCCACACCACCCCCAGTGTTTGAAGGCAAACACCCCAGGCTAAAGTCAAGGATAAAGTGTTAGCATGCAGAGGCCAGCTTACCCTGGATTTACATTTACCAAGTATGTGTAAAAGGACTGAAATCCTACTTTAAGAACCATTTGTTACAAAACTTCTCTAAACCAGCTCTTCTTCTATGTCAGAGATGATGCATTGAGTCAGATGCTATTTGGCATTTCTGCCACGATTCAGCCAAACCCATCAGATCAGATCAGATCAGATCAGTCGCTCAGTCATGTCCGACTCTTTGCGACCCCATGAACTGCAGCACGCCAGGCCTCCCTGTCCATCACCAACTCCCGGAGGTCACTCAGACTCACATCCATCGAGTCAGTGATGCCATCCAGCCATCTCATCCTCTGTCGTCCCCTTCTCCTCCTGCCCCCAATCCCTCCCAGCATCAGAGTCTTCTCCAATGAGTCAACTCTTCGCATGAGGTGGCCAAAATACTGGAGTTTCAGCTTTAGCATCATTCCTTCCAAAGAAATCCCAGGGCTGATCTCCTTCAGAATGGACTGGTTGGACCTCCTTGCAGTCCAAGGGACTCTCAAGAGTCTTCTCCAACACCACAGTTCAAAAGCATCAATTCTTCGGCGCTCAGCCTTCTTCACAGTCTAGCTCTCACAACCATACATAACCACCGAAGCTATTTAACTTATTTCAAGTCTCCGTCCCATTGAAGTGCCTCACAGTTTTACCTAACTGCATTCTTTGTATTTGCTTTGGTTAATAAGAAGAAAAGAAAGTGAAGTCACTGAGTCGTGTCTGACTCTCTGTGATCCCGTGGACTGTAGCCCACCACGCTCCTCCATCCATGGGATTCTCCAGGTAAGAGTACTGGAGTGGGGTGCCATTTTCTTCTCCAGGGGATCTTCCTGACCCAGGGATTGAACCCTGGTCTCCTGCATTGTAGGCAGACACTTTACCGTCTGAGCCACCAGGGACGTCCACTTTGGTTGATGCGTCATTGCATAATTAGACAGAAGAAAACAGCTCCGTCTCCTAAGTCGCTAATGCTGAGGGAGCACTTCATCCTTTGAGTGGCTTCAGGACACAGGACAGCAAGTACCCGGGGACTGAACACCCAGATTGTGGGTTCTCAAAGGACCAGGGCTCCATTCCCTTGTCCCAGACCCCTTTGGGACCAGTGGGGAGAGAGAACGTCCCACGGCTTTGGAGCTAAGCTCAGGTGACCCCAGGGGACTGAACTGGGAGCTGTAGATGAGTGCAAATCACACAGCTGTCTGTTTGAGTCAATTAAGAGGAGACAAGTAGCTGGTGACTCCCTTCTCAGCCAGCTCTCCCCCGTAACCCCCATATGTGTGCGCACATACTTAGCATATGTGCACACACACAACATACTTAGTACACATGTGTGCACACACGCAAGCACTCAGCACATGGGTGCACACATGTACACACTCAGCACGTGTCCCCGCACATATACACATGCTTAGTACACATGCACACAGCATGCACACACATGTGTCCACACACATACTTAGCACATATGTGTACACGTACCTACACACATTCACTCAGCACACATGTGCAGACAAGCACACACATGCACACACTCAGCACACATGTCCACACACACACACACACTTAGCACACATGTGTGCACCCATCCGCAGAAGGAAGATTCAGTAAATGGTGAGGCGTGGAGGACTGTGTAGCCACTAAAACACGGAACCACGACTCAGTCCCTGAGCCAGGAGTGACTCTTGGGGGAGGGAGGGTGAGTGTGAGTCCTAAGACCCGTGTGAGCATGGCGAGTCCAGTGCCTGAAAATGAAGACCGCCCTTCGGCTGTCTGTCCACGAGAAGGAGAGAGTGGACACGCCTGTGTTGGATGTGCAGGGGCGTGCCTCTGTTCCCTTGCTGCACCTCCGTCTTCTGACCAGAAGCCTTGGAGACGCCCACTATCCGACCGTCTGCCCTGCACAAAGCTGCCGCATGAGACCCTGAGGCCTGGAGGTGAAACAGTCCCTCGGAGCTTGTCAGGGGCTCGTCGTGGGAGGTGACCCCTTGCTCCCATGGACACCCCTCTCCGCTACGGTTTAGGAGTGACAGTGACTTTCAGGGCCCAGGCAGGAATATCTAATGACCTGCGTTTGGAGTGAACCAACAGTTAGGAAGCTGGTCTCCAATGCAGAAATGTGCTTTCATGAATTTGCTGGGGCTTGTTCTCCAAGAATTAGCCATCTGCTCACATAGATGCTTAGGCATGTCTGAGCCCCATCAACTGGTGTTTAAGCTGCAGTTCAGCGGGGTGATCCTGGCTCCAGCTAGAGCTTCACAGACCTCTGGAAAGTCAGAGCTCTGGGGGGACTGACGTTTCTGTGGATTGGATGTAAAGGCTGGGGTTGCAGCAGGTATGGGGGACACTCTTACCCCGGCCCCTCTGTGGGCCCTGGTGGTCCTTCTCAGCATCTCTGCTCCCGCAGGTCTGTCCCAGCTGCACTGTTTACTCTTGCAGATGGTGACGGTGAGGACCGCAGCTCTTGTCTTAGGCTGCCGCTTGAATTCTAAGTAGACTCTGCATTTAGCAGACAGCTGTGTCTCTCCGCGACACAGCACTGGGAGCTGTGTCTGCTCTTCATCGCGACACGGAGAACTGAACCGTGGCGGTGAGCGGACTCACAGTCTTCATCGCTACACCGAGTACAGAACTGTAGCGGAGCGACACCCTCATTACACCGAGTACAGAACTGTAGCGGTGAGCGGACTCACAGTCTTCATACAAAACATAGCGGTGAGCGGACTCACAGTCTTCATCGCTACACCGAGTACAGAACTGTAGTGGTGAGCGGACTCACAGTCTTCATCGCACACCGAAAATTACACCGAGAACAGAACTGTAGCAGTGAGCGGACTCACAGTCTTCATCGCTACACCGAGAACAGAACTGTAGCGGTGAGCGGACTCACAGTCTTCATCGCTACACCAAGTGCAGAACTGTAGCAGTGAGCGGACTCAGAGTATTCATCGCTACACCAAGTATAGAACTGTAGCGGTGAGCGGACTCACAGTAGAGCTTCTGGAGCCTGTAAGTCACTGCTCCCGACAGTCTGAACATGACGGTTCGGGGCAGGTAGGAGGGAGAGTCCCCAGGGCAAGGAGCCCTGCCTGGCAGAGCGGGCTCACTGTCCCATGACCCCTACTCCCCATGATCCCTGGTGGACGTGGCTGCAGGTAGGGGTTCTTCCTGGCCACCTTGGCTTAGGGGAGGCTGTGTTATCAGCTGTGGATACTGACTTTAGCCAAGACCACAGCTTGGTCTAAAGTGACTCAGAATGTGTCATGGGCTGAAGGGTGATCCCCCAAATTCATATGTTGAAGCCCTAATGCCCAGGACCTCAGAATGGGATTGTGTTTGGAGACAGAGTCTGCAGAGACATGATTAAGGTTAAATGAGGCCGTGTGCGTGGGCTCTAAACTAACAGGACTGAGTTCTTACAAGAAGGGAAATTAGGATCTGCACGCACAGACGGAGGGAAGGCCCTAAGAGGACCGGGGAGGAGATGGCCATCTACATACCAGGGAGAGCAGCCTTGGAAAGGAAGGAGAGGAAACCAACCTTGCCCACACCTGGACCTTGGGCTTCCGGCCCCCAGACTGAGAGAAAACCCGTTTCTGTTGTTCCAGCTGCCCGCCTGCACCGCTTGTACACGGCCAACCCAGCAGGCTGGTAGAACCCGCGGGCTTTTCCCACTTTCTCTCTGCCCGTCTTTGTGGGAGATGCAGGTATGGACTGCATATCCGGGAGCATGGTGGGGGCGTCACTGGTGGGGGCGTCACTCCTGGAGGCAATGGGGCCTCCCTGAGCTGGCCTCTGAACACCTCCGTGGGGAGAATCAGCTACTTTGTGACATTTGAGATTTTCAGTAAATGAGAGGCAAAGTTGTATCATACAAGGGCCTGAGATTTTGAGCTTATCTGTCAGTACAGTAGAATTACCCCTCTCCCCCCAATGCAGAAGACTTCAAAGGCGCTGGAGGGACACAGGGGGTCCCAGCTGGACCCCGGGGGGAGGCCTGCCCTTCCTCTTAGAAGGAAGTTGAGACTCTAACATGACTTGAATTCTGTAGGATGTGGAAGCTCCGGGAGGTGCCATGCACTGGGACCCAGCTCCTTCATGGAAGCTGAGAACACTGATGTTACCGAAAATTTATTAAGAGATGAGGAGTCAGACGCACAGGAGCTGTTTGCTTCCTCAAAACTAAAGGGGATACAATGATTGAAATAGGTCCCCCGAAAATGAGGTGAAGGTTATACGGAGGGTGTCAGATCTGGGAATGGCATTGATCACTACGACCAGCTGATCACAGAGAGGGAGCAAGGTCAGACACTTGGCAGGCAGGCTCGAGAATCGCATCCTTATTCTCCAGAATTCTTTTGTACATCAGGCTACATCACTCCGGTCAAAAGAAAAAGACAAGTGTTTGTGTGGGATTGCACTTAGGCTAAAGACTAATAAAGTGGCCTTTTTCGTGTCACAGACGTGCCCGGGGTATGGGCCTCTGCTGGCCTGAGTGGCCACGTGCTCTCCTCCGGAAGCCTCGGGCCACGTCTGCTCTCCCTCGAGTGGGGCCTGAACTGAAGGCGCTTCATTCACCGTGGAGAGTTATGGGCTGTAGAGAGAGATGGAGCCTAACTCTGCCTGCAGCTGTTTGCTTTTCTAATCCTGAGATTTAAAGCTTCAGGTTTTACAAATAGCTAAAATAGGACAGATGTAAAAAACAGCATTGTCTTGTCCAGCCTCCAGCCTGTCCACTTTGGAACTGAACCAGAGTTCTGCCAAGAAGTGTCCTGTTTTCATTTCTGATTTTATCCCTGACTCTGGCCCTGCAGAATGTGAAAACAGACTAAATACAAATATCTGAAAAAATAAAAACAATCCAAGCCATCGGACACAAGGGAAGATCTTACTAAAGGGAAAGACCCGTCTTTTCTTCGGTTGGAAGACAGCAGTATAAAGGGGCATTTTCCCTAAATTATTTTATGTAATTCAGTATTATTTCAGGTAAACAACTCAACAGAATTTGGGGAGAAGTTGACAAAATTATTCTAAAGTTCATCTGGCAATAAAAATTTGAAAATAACTGGGAGTATTTTGAAAAGAATAATAAAGGAAGACTTGTCTTATGTGAATGAAACGTGTCCTTACGGTAATAAAACAGTTATAGTAATAAAACTGTGTGGCCCTGGCCTGGGAATAGGCAGGCAGATTAGTGAAGTGGAACAGAGGACCCAGAAGGAGGTGAACACAGATAGGAAATGCAGCAAGTCGGTTTCCATGTCAACTCGAAAATAAGAAAACAAACAGCCTAATAAAACTTGGGCCCAAGGTCGGAACAGGCATTTCACCCAAGAAGATACACAGGTACACAGAATGCAAACAAACGAGCGATTAGCTGCTGGAGCCGTCAAAACCAGGGCGCTCGTCCTGCTCGGGGGAGCTGAGCGCGCCTTTGCGGACGGGCAGCTTCTCATCCACAAGAAACAGCTGCACGTGACCCACTGCTCCACATCAGGGTGTTTGAGCGGCGCTTTCGCAGGCCGGCGTTTAGCCAAGAGAACTGGGACGCACAGTTTCACCAAGGCCTGCATTTGGCTGTCTCAGTGCATCTGGGAGGCAACAGAAGCCACAGGCGAGGGCCCTGGACCATGACGTCCGCCCTCGCGGTCAGGAGGCCGGGCATCCGAGGTGGGGCCTGCAGGTCCCGAGCGTGCGGAGGGCCTGCTTCCTTAGAGACTCTTGCTTTCACACCATGTCCTCACGCATGAGCAGTCTCTTCTTTAAGGGCACAGATCCCATCCCAGGGCTCCAGACCCCGCCCTGATCGCCCTCCAAAGGCCCCATCTCCTAATTCCATCACCCTGGTGGGTAGGATCCCAGCAGATGAATTTGGGGAAAGGGCATAGACATTCAGCCCGTCATAGCAAATTTATTCACAAATCACTAGAAGCAGAGAACGTCCCACGTGCCCTTCAGCAAATGTATAAACAAAATGGGAAGGATCCTGCTCAGCACCAGGGCGTGAGCGAGGGACACTCCCAGGACCACCCGCTGGAGGAGGAGGCTGGGCACCAGGGTGTGAGGAGGGACACTCCCAGGACCACCCACTGGAGGAGGAGGCTGGGCACCAGGGCAGTGATCGAGAGACACTCCCAGGACCACCCGCTGGAGGAGGAGCCACTGGGAGACACTCATCCGGAGCCTATGGCGATCCTGTGGTGTCGTGTGTGGAAGAGGCGGTGGCCTGGGGACTGGGGCCAGGAGCTGCTGTGGGCTGGACTCTAAAGGGGCCATGAGAAGGGATTTTGGGGTGTTGGGACCGTCCTGTATCATGCTTATGGGGCTGCTTACACAACTCGTTTACAAAACTGATGCAGCCACACCCCAAAAGTCAGTGATGCTGAACGTCAAATATACAATACACTTTAAAAGACATCATGTCATCTTGGAGTAAAAAGTTAATCATCTAGTAGATGGGGTGTGATTCCAAGCTAGTGTGATTTAGACAAAAACAGAGGTAGGTGATTCTCTCAGCCCCCATGGAAATAAAGTCCAGATGGACTGAGGTTTCAGTTGAAATACAGAAATTATAAAATGTTACAAGAAAATAGGGGTGAATAGTTTTCTAATCTTGGTTGGGGGAAGCCTTTCAAATAAGCATGTCAGAGATCTCCAAACCCGTATGCTTGATGGTACACGAACTTAAAGCTACTGGACAGCAAAGTAAAATATCGTAGATGTGGTGGAAACTAAATTGGTGAAATTAGCTACAGTTCACATGGTAACAGATTAATTTTCTGAACTCAAAAAAAGAAAAAAGAAACCCGAAGAAATATCTGGAAAGAACATGAATAAGCAATTTACAAATTAACCAATAAACACAAGAAAATATGTTAAACCTCCTTAGTGATCAAAGGAAGAAATAAAAACAGTAGTTAGTTTTGTTTGTGTATCAGATCAACAAAGGCAAAGGGACTGATACAATCTTCTGGTGGCCAGTTTGGAAAGTGGGAAACCTGTGAACAAGCTGTGGGTGTGCAAACCCCCTAGCTGCTGGGTTGGGCCATGCGAATGCCTGTTGGCCTAAGGGAATACTGACACACTCGAGAAGACTCCGTGTGACGCAGGGTGTCTGCTGCCGCAGTCCTTATAATGTCAGCAGATTTTGCTGCCAGTTTTGTGAGCCTTTAAAATACTCATTCTCTGTGAGTTTCAGGTGGTGGATATGATATACAGAAAGTTCTGAAAATTATATTTGAAACTCCTGCTCTTTCTTTCCTTCAGTGGGTCACCCTTCAGTCATAAGAAGGCAACGGGGAGAATGGTCTTTAAATGTTAACGGCCCTCCCATCTGGATCTGGTGAAACTTTACGGACTTCTTTGTACTGTTCTGTGTTGCTTGAATTCTGTAAGCAATGAACATTTATCATTTTGATTAAAAAAAAAAAGGATCTGTTTTCAAAAGGAAGAAAAAAGGTCCAGTGATTATAAAAGGTGAGTAAGTTAAACCTTCTCTGCAAAGCCAACCTCTCTGTGAGTCACCTTGACTTAAAGACAGGAGCCCTGATGCTGGTGTGAGCACATGAGCCCGGGTCCTGGGACCCCCAGGTCGAGGAGACCACCAGGCCCCGCAGTGGCACCCGGTGTGGCCTGGGGGCGGCCCCCTAACTCAGGCCCATTCCCTCACCTGTGAGGCTGGAGTCAGGATCCACCCCGCCTCGTTCACAAGGTTCCTGACACTGTACAGGAGGTGGTGATCAAAACCATCCTCAAGAAGAAGAAATGCAAAAAGGCAAAGTGGTTGTCTGAGGAGGCCTTACAAATAGCTGAGAAAAAGAGAAGCTAAAGGCAAAGGACAAAAGGAAAGATATAAACATCTGAATGCAGAGTTCCAAAGAATAGCAAGGAGAGATAAGAAAGCCTTTCTCAGTGATCAGTGCAAAGAAATAGAGGAAACAACAGAATGGGAAAGACTAGAGATCTCTTCAAGAAAATTAGAGATACCATAGGAGCATTTCATGCAAAGATGGGCTTAATAAAGGATAGAAATGGTATGGACCTAGCAGAAGCAGAAGATATTAAGAAGAGGTGGCAAGAATACACAGAAGAACTGTACAAAAAAGATCTTCACGACCCAGATAATCATGATGGTGTGATCACTCACCTAGAGCCAGACAGACATCCTGGTATGTGAAGTCAAGTGGGCCTTAGAAAGCATCACTACGAACAAAGCTAGTGGAGGTGATGGAATTCCAGTTGAGCTCTTTCAAATCCTGAAAGATGATGCTGTGAAAATGCTGCACTCAATATGCCAACAAATCTGGAAAACCCAGCAGTGGCCACAGGACAGGAAAAGGTCAGTTTTCATTCCAATCCCAAAGAAAGGCAATGCCAAAGAATATTCAGACTACTGCACAATTGCACTCATCTCACACGCTAGCACGGAGAAGGCAATGGCACCCCTTTCCAGTACTCTTGCCTGGAAAATCCCGTGGACGGCAGAGCCTGGTGGGTTGCAGTCCATGGGGTCACTAACAGTCGGACACGGCTGAGCAACTTCACTTTCACTTTTCACTTTCATGCATTGGAGAAGGCAATGGCAACCCACTCCAGTGTTCTTGCCTGGAGAGTCCCAGGGACGGGGGAGCCTGGTTGGCTTCTGTCTATGTGGTCGCACAGAGTCGGACACGAAGTGACTTAGCAGCAGCAGCAGCACACGCTAGCAAAGTAATGCTCAAAAATCTCCAATCCAGGCTTCAACAGAACGTAAACTTCCAGATGTTCAAGCTGGATTTAGAAAAGGCAGAGGAACCAGAGATCAAATTGCCAACATTTGTTGGATCATCGAAAAAGCAAGAGAATTTCGGAAAAACATCTACTCTGCTTCATTGACTATATGGAAGCCTTAGACTGTGTTGATCACAACAAACTGGAAAATTCTTAAAGAGATGGGAATACCAGACCACCTTACCTGCCTCCTGAGAAATATGTATGCAGGTCAAGAAGCAACAATTAGAACCAGACATGGAACAACAAACTGGTTCCAAATTGGGAAAGCAGTACATTAAGGCTGTATATTGTCACCCTACTCATTTAACTTATATGTAGAGTACGTCATGAGAAACGCTGGGCTGGATGAAGCTCAAGCTGGAATCAAGATTTCTGGGAGAAATAGCAATAACCTCAGATACGCAGATGACACCACCCTTATAGGAGAAAACAGAGAACTAAGGAGCCTCTTGATGAAAGTCAAAGAGGAGAGTGAAAAGGCTGGCTCAAACCTCAGTATTCAAAATAGGAACAGACAAAGTGGCATCCGGTCCCATCACTTCATGGCAAATAGACGGGGAAACAATGGAAACATGACAGATTTTATTTTCTTGGGCTCCAAAATCACTGCAAATGGTGACTACAACCATGAAATTAAAAGACGTTTGCTCCTTGGAATAAAAGCTATGACCAACCTAGATCAGATCAGATCAGATCAGTCGCTCAGTCGTGTCCGACTCTTTGTGACCCCATGAACTGCAGCACGCCAGGCCTCCCTATCCATCACCAGCTCTCGGAGGTCACCCAGACTCACACCCATCAAGTCAGTGATGCCATCCAGCCATCTCATCCTCTGTCGTCCCCTTCTCCTCCTGCCCCCAATCCCTCCCAGCATCAGAGTCTTCTTCAATGAGTCAACTCTTCGCATGAGGTGGCCAAAATACTGGAGTTTCAGCTTTAGCATCATTCCTTCCAAAGAAATCCCAGGGCTGATCTCCTTCAGAATGGACTGGTTGGATCTTCTTGCAGTCCAAGGGACTCTCAAGAGTCTTCTCCAACACCACAGTTCAAAAGCATCAATTCTTCGGCGCTCAGCCTTCTTCACAGTCCAGCTCTCACATCCATACATGACCACAGGAAAGACCATAGCCTTGACTAGGTGAACCTTTGTTGGCAAAGTAATGACTCTGCCTTGGAATATGCTATCTAGGTTGGTCATAACTTTCTTTCCAAGGAGTAAACGTCTTTTAATTTCATGGCTGCAGTCACCATCTACAGTGATTTTGGAGCCCAGAAAAGTAGATTCTGACATTGTTTCCACTGTTTCTCCATCTATTTCCCATGTAGTGATGGGACCAGATGCCATGATCTTCGTTTTCTGAATGTTGAGCTTTAAGCCAACCTTTTCACTCTCCACTTTCACTCTCATCAAAAGGCTCTCATCAAGAGACCAACCTAGATAGCATATTCAAAAGCAGAGATATTACTTTGCTAACAAAGGTCCATCTAGTCAAGGCTATGGTTTATCCAGTAGTTGTGTATGGATGTGAGAGCTGGACCATAAAGAAGGCTGAGCGCTGAAGACTTGATGCTTTTGAACTGTGATGTTGGAGAAGACTCTTGAGAGTCCCTAGGACTGCAAGGAGATCCAGTCCATCCTAAAGGAAATCAGTCCTGAATATTCATTGGAAGGACCGATGCTAAAGCGGAAACTCCAATACTTTGGCCACCTGGTGCAAAGAACTGACTCATTGGAAAAGACCCTGATGTTGGAAAAGATTGAAGGCGGGAGGAGAAGGGGATGACAGAGGATGAGATGGTTGGATGGCATCACCAACTCAATGGACATGAGTTTGAGCAAACTCTGGGAGTTGGTGATGGACAGGGATGCATGGAGTGCTGCAGTCCATGGGGTCACAGAGTCAGACACGACTGAGCGACTGAACCGAACAGTTAAGATAATTAGTGCAAAATGACTTAACTTTGAAATTTCTGATCCTTGAAGTGGTTGCAGGAAAAGTTCTCAGTGGTTGAAGAACGTGAGGTGCTCAGAGAGCCCGTTTCCCTGAGCCTCCGTCACTAAATAATGAAGCAACACAGAAGCTGGGGGCAGGACCCCCTCAGGGCTGCCCCCACCCGCAGGCGCAGCTCAGACCCTTGCTACTTGAGGTGTGGTCTGCTGCCCAGCAGAATCGGCGCCAGGCACGGAAAGCCGTGTCAGCGTCTGAACAGATGGCACGCCCCTACTCCCCCCCCCACACACACGCAAAGGATTCAGTGCAAGTCAGTGCTCGAGAAGCACTATTTCGGGGACAGAGTCTAATCTACAGGACACACAGACCTTGTTTTATTGCACTTTGGAAATATTGTGTTTTGTACTAACCGAAGTTAGTACAAGCTTATTGACACTCATTTTCCAGCAACGCTATGTCTAATTAAAGTAAGTCTGTTCTTTTTTTAAGATGTAAAGCCATCGCACACCCAGTAGATATCATGAGTGCTTACGTGCTCAGTCCCGCAGTCGTGTCCGACTCTGCAACCCCGTGGGCCGTAGCCCACCAAGCTCCTCTGTCTATGGGATTCTCCAAGCAAGAATCCTGGAGTGGGTTGCCGTGCCCTCCTGCAGGGGATCTTCCCCACCCAGGGATGGGACCTGTGCCTCCTGCGTTGGCAGGCCGCTGAGCCACGGGGAAGCCCGCCCCAGAACGTGCTCTCAGGCTATCTTAGAACCTCAGGCCTGCCCGGCAGGGTGATAACAAACGGGCACTTCTCTTTGCACTTCTCCTGCTGCCTTTGATGAGCTTTCCTTTGCTTTCAGTCACCAGCTGGATCACACATTCTTCCCGGGGCGTTTCCAGTGATTCTGCTAAGCTAGTGATCAGAGCCTCATCTCAAATTCAAGTACCCCGAAGACTTCGATCTTAAGAGCAAAGTAGAGGCGACATGAGATTCTGACTTCTGCCCCACATATTTGACTTGGAAGAAGGGCATCATTGTCCTCTCTGGACCCCCTGAAAACGCTGCATAGTCTGGTCCGGGGAAGGCGGGAAGCTCCCCGCCGAGGCCTTTAGGAAGCGTGTGTCATGCGAGCGTCGTCCATGAGGTGGCGCTCTTGCGCCACAGAAGGAGGCGTCCCTCCTGCCTCTCGGTCTGAAAACCCCAAGAACTGCTATAAAAAGAGATCCCAGGGCTAAGAGGAATCACTTCTGGGGCTCTCGCGTGCAATTCGGTGAGTGTGGTCCATGCTATTTAGCACATGCTTGAACACTGGTAATGGTACACGATCTCAGCACAGGAAAGAAATGGCCACCGCGTGCTGTGCCCTGGCTGCCACGGTGGGCGTCTCACCAGATGGGAGCGAATCAGGGGCACCCGGGTCTGGCTTGCGCGCTGCCTCCTGCACGCTTGCCGCCCCCCTCACTCGGCCCTGAACCCCCGCGGCTCGTCCTGTCTCCAGCCCTGGTCTCTCGTAGGCCAGGCCGATGCTTTTCTTCCCACGGTCACGTTGCACACTCTCTTGAACCCAGCTGTTTGCAGAGTGTGTGTTCCTGCCCCTTTCTCAATGTCTTATCTGTTTTGTTTCTGAGGCTAATCTTGTCTGTCTGCCCTCGTGGGTGTAACCCCTGAGGGATAGGGTGCATGAGGCTCGCCCACCCAGGTGTTGAGAGCTGCCCCTTGTCCCTGACAGCGCCAGGGTGGTCCCCACGGTCAAGCGGTGCTGGGAGGGCGGGGGTGGCTGGGAGCTGGGGGGCTTGGAACTGAGGGGCTGGGAATGAGGGGGCTGGGAACTGGGGGGCTGGGAACGAGGGGGGCTGGGAACTGGGAGACTGGGAACTGGGGGGCTGGGAACTGGGGGGCTGGGAACTGAGGGGCTGGGAACGAGGTGCCGGGAACTGGGGGCCGGGAACTGGGGACAGGGAACTGGGAGGCTGGGAACTGGGGGGTTGGGAACTGGGGACAGGGAACTGGGGGCTGGGAACTGGGGACAGGCAACTGGGGGGCTGAGAAGAGGGCCCATTTCCTTTCCTGCAAAATGGATTGTTCTTTTTTTTTTTTAATTGTGGTAAGACGCACAGCTGGCTCAGCCAGCACAGACCCCGCCTGCAGGGAGACCTGGGTTCGATCCCTGGGTTGGAAAGATCCCTGGAGAAGGGAAAGGCTACTGACTCCAGTATTCTGGCCTGGAGAATTCTGTGGACTGCATAGTGCATGGGGTCATGAAGAGTCAGACACGACCGACTGACTTTCACTTTCACACAGTCTAAAGTGGGACATCTGAACTATTTTGGAGTCCGCAGCGCTGTGGCAGCCAGTGCGTTCTCAGCTCCGGGCTCCCATCCCTCCACCCTCCTCCAAACTTGTCTCCCCAAACTGAAGCTCAGTCTCTGTTAAACTCTAGCCCTCTGCCTGCAGCCTCCACACTACACTCCTGCCTCCATGACTTTGATGGCTAGTATTAGTGGGGTCAGGTGGTACATGGCTCTTTGTGTCTGGCTTATTTCACTGGGCCTAATGTCTTCAAGGTTTGTCTGTATTGGGGGCTGTGTCAGAATTTCCTTCTTTGTAAGTCTGACTGGTACTCCACTGTGTGGAGAGGCTACATTTGGTTTGTCCAGCATCTGCAGATGATGTTTGCTTGCTTGCACCACTTGGCTCTTGTGAATCCTGCTGCCGTGAGCTTGGTATGAAAATATCTTTGAGATTCTGCTCTCAGTTCTTTTGGACAGGTATCCAGAACCGGGACTCCTGGATCATGTGGTGGTTCTACTTTTGGTGTTTTGAGGAACCTGCATGCAGTTCTCCTCGGGATGTACCATTTAGCATCCCCGCCAGCAGCACACAGGCGTTCCCTTTTCTCCACACGGCCCTCAGGGCTTGTTCAGACCACGTTTAAAACCTGCTGGGCATGCACACCTAACGGGGAAGAGTTAGTGTCCTGCCGGCGCCTCTCTCGGAGCTCCTGATGGGTGTTTCTGTCGGGACGCCTGCCTTCTATTTTCCCAGACAGTGTGCAGATTATTTCTTTTAATCAATGCACCTTTCACTTCCCTCTTTTTGAGATGGTCATTTAAGATAAAAACTACACTAACCTCTTTCTTATTAGGAAAACATCATAGTATGGTTTAGAATTATTTTTGAAAGCAGAGGAGGTGTGTGAAAGGAATACCTTCAGGATGTCAACTTTTGGATTCTCTAGCCAGAAGATGACTGAAGATCAGAGCTCTGGTTCTTTGAATGAGGAGGGCGGAGTTTAGCAGGTGAAGGCAGGAGATTTCCAAGCTGCGGACAGCAGAGGGGGGCCGACTGCAGGAGGCAAGTCCCAGGCCCCCCACCCACTGTCCATGGGGGTGAGATGCACAAGTTTGCCCTAAACGTCCATTTCCTGGATTTCAGTGAGTACCAGACATGAGTCATGGACGATGGATACAGATTGTGATTTGTCTGTGTTACCAACAAACCATTCTCTGAAGTTTTACTGAAGCTTTATTTTTCCTCCCATTATGATAGTTCTAGGGGAGAAAAATAGCATGTCTGAATGATATATGCTCCTGGAATGATCCCAGCTGCTCTCCTTGGGATTCAGGAAGCCCCTTCCGGGGCGGGGGTGGATGGCGTGCCCAGAGGGAGACCCTCCGTGTTCCTGGCAGGGGCCCTTCTCGGGCGCTGCCCTTGCTCTCAACAGACTGTCTTGGCATCTGATTCTTCGTGTAGAAGAACCCATAGAGGATCTCAGGTGACACATCATTTAAAATAAGAGTTAAATTATTTAAAACAATAGTATGTGGAATCTATAAAAATGGTACAGATGAACCTATCTGCAGGGCAAGAATAGAGACAAATGTAGAGAACAGGCTTGTAGACACGGGGTTCGGGAGGCTGGGACCAACTGGGAGACCGTACTTAGACACTCCCTTGCGCAGAACGGGCAGCTGGTGGGAACTGCTAACACAGGGCCCTCGGCTCGGTGCTGTGATGACTGGGGGAGTGGGACGGGGGAGGGAGGCTAACACAGGGCCCTCGGCTCGGTGCTGTGATGACTGGGGGAGTGGGACGGGGGAGGGAGGCTAACACAGGGCCCTCGGCTCGGTGCTGTGATGACTGGGGGAGTGGGACGGGGGAGAGAGGCTAACACAGGGCCCTCGGCTTGGTGCTGTGATGACCGGGGGAGTGGGACGGGGGAGAGAGGCTAACACAGGGCCCTCGGCTAGGTGCTGTGATGACCGGGGGAGTGGGATGGGGGAGGGAGGCTAACACAGGGCCCTCGGCTCGGTGCTGTGATGAGCGGGGGGAGTGGGGATGGGGAGGGAGGCTAACACAGGGCCCTCGGCTTGGTGCTGTGATGACCGGGGGAGTGGGATGGGGAGGGAGGCTAACACAGGGCCCTCGGCTTGGTGCTGTGATGACCGGGGGAGTGGGATGGGGAGGGGAGGCTAACACAGGGCCCTCGGCTTGGTGCTGTGATGACCGGGGGAGTGGGACGGGGGAGAGAGGCTAACACAGGGCCCTCGGCTCGGTGCTGTGATGACTGGGGCAGTGGGACGGGGCAGGGAGGCCCCAGAGGGAGGAGAGGGTGCAAGTACACGTGTGGCTGAGCCACTTCACTGTGCGGCGGAGCCAACATGACACTGTAAAGCAAATATATTCCAATTTTTTTTAAAGAATAAAAATAATATCTCAGTGCATTACTAAAATAGGTGTGCCAGCATAAACTCCACTGGCTTTGTCCACAAGGGTTCTGTGAAGTTGGGGTAAAATATCGCACTTTTAAAATGTTCCAGGCTCAAGTCTACAATTTTGAAAGCCCGCTTCTCCTGTCTGTGAGCATATAGAACAGGTGTTTCCGTGAGCTGGGTGTGACCACACACAGGCAAGGAGGGATTTCCCACTCGGATGCACAGCACTGGCCTCGGTTTCTCGAGGTGAAGGGGCAGGCAGGGTCCCACCTCCCTCCTCCCCAACCCCTCCCTCCTCCCCCAACCCCTCCCTCCTCCCCCCAACCCCTCCCTCCTCCCCCCAACCTCTCCCTCCTCCCCCAACCCCTCCCTCCCCTCCCCCCAACCCCTCCCTCCTCCCCCCAAGCCCTCCCTCCTCCCCCCACCCCTACCTCATCCCCAACCCCTCCCTCCTCCCCCTAACCCCTCCCTCCTCTCCCAACCCCCTCCCTCATCCCCAACCCCTCCCTCCTCTCCCAACCCCTCCCTCCTCCCCCAACCCCTCCCTCCTCCCCCCAACTCCTCGCTCCTCCCCCAACCCCTCCCTCCTCCCCCCAACCCCTCCCTCCTCCCCCCCCCCCACCCCTACCTCATCCCCAACCCCTCCCTCCTCCCCCTAACCCCTCCCTCCTCTCCCAACCCCTCCCTCATCCCCAACCCCTCCCTCCTCCCCCAACCCCTCCCTGCCACTAACACATAAGCTCCGTCTTTGTTCACTTTCGTGTCTGGTGTCTGGGCGAGACAGAAAATGATAGCGAAGACCTGCAAATTCTGATCCTCACAGGATCGGCAAACCCTTCAAATGGCCTGCTGAGTGCATGGCCTGACGGGGATTTCAGAGAAGCTCAGGGCCACGAGCGGGCCTGTCCTTGCTGTTGGGCAGTCCCTTCCCTCGGTGGGCTTGTCATGCGCTCACATCGATTCCCCAGCAGGGAGGGGCCCCTGGCCTAGCCTGGAAGCCCAGTTCCACACTCAGCCACTCTGTGGCCACGGACAGGTCAGGGACCCGTGCTCAGCTCATCCGTCAAAACCAGCTGCTGACGCCACATCTGGGGGGATGCGGAGTTCACCACCGGGCCTGAGCTCCTCGCAGCCTGAGGTCCTGGCAGTGGAGTGGACGGTGACACGGGCCGGGGGTGAAGGGTGGGCGTGCAGGCGGGGGGTGGTGGGGAAGCTGGGCCTGGAAGGAGGAGGGGCCAGGCCCCGTGGGGGCAGGCAGATGGGGGTCCCGCAGTGCCGTGGGCTGGGCACCCCTGGACCGCCTGCCTCTGCTCCCGAGGTTGGTGTGGCCGATGCTGGAGGCGGGGCTGAAAGGCGTTTTGCAGCAGAGATTATCTCGTAGCGGAGCACCGGGCCCTCCTGGTGGAGAAGCCTGATCCTAATTAAGCTTCCACCGGGTGGTCTGTCCTCCAGGGCTCCGGGCTCCTCCTGTGGCGGGGGGGTCACACTGGCGGGCTTGGCTTTGCGGCCGGGAGGTGGAGGGAACCACTGGGGCAGGAATCTGAGCCATGGCCGCTCTCTGTGCAGCCAGCATCCACAGCCTCTTCTGTTCACCCCTGTGGGCAGCGACCCCCAGCATCCCGTCATCCCGGCCCAGCCCTGGCGACCTGGTCTGAGCAGACCCTGCCCACGTGGCTCCCCACCACCACCCTCCGCCGTGCCATCCCTCCCCGCTTGAGGGCCATGGTCAAGGCGCTGCTGTTCCCTACACTTCCATCAGTCCTGGGAGCCACCTGACGCCTCCTGGGTCTCAGGATGGGGAGGAGACAGGCTCCGTGGCTCAGAGACTTGGTGTGACTCCGGCCACACCACTGAGTGTGGGGTCACAGCTTTGTGTCCTCGGGCAAGTTACTTGCCCACTCTGAGCCTCATTTCCTTACAAATCTACCTGAAGAGTAGCTGGGAAGATAAAAGAAAATGCTGTGCAACATTTGCTCTGGGATGCAGCACACGCAACGTGAGGGTGGTGACTGCTAGAGAGACCTGCTGCTACACCAGCATGACGACTCGCTTTCGTCCTGGCAAGAGAAGGACCAGCCTCCTGTCCCCTGCATCCGCCGCCGTCCTGGCGATCCTGCGCCAGGCCGGATCGCCAGTTCTTGGCGTCAAAGGAGGCTGCTGCAGCCACACTCCTGTTTTATCCTGGAAACTGAGCTCTTACTGTTCTGAAAACCCTGAGACAGGCTCTTGTCTTCTAGTCCTAGAGGTTTAGGGCAGGAAGAAGCTAGAGACTGCCTGACTCCTCCCTTGGCATTTGATGAGAAAAGGCCTGAAAAGCTCAGGACGTGCCAGCAAACGAGACGCTGGGACTCGGGCCCAGCTGAGCTCCCTGGGCGCCCACTTGGGCCTGGCTGGGCCGGCCTGCAGCTGCCCGCTGGGATCCTGTGGTCACAGCTTACGGCATCTCCTCCCACAGACAAGGCTGAAGGCGCCTGAGACTGCTGGCTTTGGTGCCGAGGCTCCCGCCTCCCGCCACCTCTTTGTCCTCGTCCTTGTGGACGGACGGACGTGTGGCTGTCAGGGTAACAGGTTCGGCCGGGGCCGTCAGGTGGCTCTGGCAGTTGGACCTGGAGCTGGAGTTGGAGAAGCAGCTCGGAGAGGCGCTCCCTGACGCCCTTTCTGGCAGCTTCGCTGGAGCTGTATTGTGATTGGCAATGGGAGGGCCAGGCGGGGGCTGAGCCAGCCCTGCTTAGGAAAGTCACACGGCCAGACCCTCACCTCCAGACGCGAGGCAGGCGGAGGGGATTCCGAGGGGCTCTGAGCCTCTTCCCTGCGCCTGGCGTCACCGAGGGCGCCTGGACGCCTCGCGCTCCTCAGGACTCCCTGCCTCGCTCCAGCCTGTATTCGGCTCCCCTCTCACTGTCCGCAGTTGTCGCGGTTGTCCTCTGTCTCAACAGCAGTTAGTTTCTGGGAAGGCAGATGATGAGCTCAGGGCGGAAGGCAGGTATTTCATAAACCATCTGGGGCGGGTGGAGGCGTCCTCGTCCTGGAGGGCATCTGGGGGAGGACGGTCTCCAGGGCAGATTAGAAATCTGGTCCCACTCGGGTTTACGAGGGTGGGGGTGGCCCCAGGTGTTGCCCCAAGATCACGGCTGTGAACAATGACCTTCCCTGGTGTGATCTGATTGGGGCGCCTTAGCCCTGTCTTGAGGTCACGAGTTTCTTCTTCCCAAGCGTGTAATTGCGTGTAAGGGCTTCCCCGGTGGCTCAGTGGTTATGGAACTGCTTCCAATTCAGGAGACGCGGGTTCGATCCCTGGGTTGGGAGGATCCCCTGGAAGAGGAAATGGCCACCCACTCCAGGATTCTCGCCTGGAGAATCCCCTGGACAGAGCAGCATGGCAGGCTACAGTCCGTGGGGTTACAAACAGCGACTGACCGGCAACAGCTGCTTTTTAATGGCAGCATCTAAATATTCACACAGCCCTCCCACCTCCAGCTTGGCTTTCCCCTGAGGGCTGGTGCGCCCTAACAGCCTCAGGTGCGCGTCCTGGGCCGGGGACAGGGCGCAGGCGGTTCCCGCTGCTGCTGCTCTTGCCTTTTCCCTTGTTTTCAGGCAGGACCCGCCACTGCTGTTTCCAAGGGCTGCTCAACGCCTGTGTTGTGCTCAGCACTTCTTTACAATTTTGCAGGCTTTTGGACACTGGGTTTATTTCACGCTTTCCAGCAGGCCACATGCTCTGTGAGGTGGGGACCCCACAGTCAGTCCCCCTGTCTCCAGAAGCCCAGGGTCTACGCTGCTGATGGAGTTGTGAACAGGTGGACTTGAGCGCCTGAGTGGACTTGACTTGTGAATATGCAGACTCCACAGTCTCTGCTCCTCTGCCCCTGTGTCCAGGCAGCCAGCCCCACTCATGATCGAGGCAGTCTCCTTGAGACACTGCTCAGTAACATTCATGTGTGATATGAGCCTCAGCTTAATTCCTTTGCCTTCAGCATGGAAACAGGATGTTTTCCTTATTCTTCATAATTGAATAACCTTTCAAATCTGCCCTTCTAGTTGGTGGGCCCCAGGTGCCCTGGCCTGAGTTGTCTTCTCGACCCCACTGTTTGTCCAAGACTGTCTCAGATTCACCCTCCATCCACGTGCTCCTAAGTTGCTGGTACGTCTCTTGGTAAAGATGAGTTCTAAGTTTCATGCATGGGATGATGGTGTTTCCTGCAACAACGTAAAACGAACGCTTCACCCACATCTTTTCTTTAGATGCATCATATTTCATGTCCTTTTTATCAGTTCAGAGAGCTAAGACTCATCCATATTACAGAGAGTAATATGTTCCCACTATTAATCACCAATTCTGTTCATCCTTGGTGTGGATGCAAAATCTGTACCAAAGTTTGCAGACAGATGGCCTGTCACTTGAATTTAACCAGCAGATGTGTTTTATTGAGCTGGTACAGTGTTTTTAAAAATACTATGAGCCAATATTTAAGAAGGAGATATTGCATAACACGCTGGATCTGTGGCCGACCTGGGCTGGCCGCCTTGGGCAGGGCTCTGCCGAGTCGCTCCGGCCTCTCTCGCTGGTCGCTGCCTGCTGTTCAAATCCCTGAAAGTGCGGTTCCACCTGATTTTCTTTTTTCAAATTGCAACTAATGTTTTAAAAAATGTTGAAATGATAAATGGAAACAATAGCTTTTAAGAGGTTCAAGTTATGGGTTTAAGAATTCACCTGTGTGTATTTTTCTTAGTCACATGGGACTCCCAGAAGCAGTGAACATTTTAGATCAGCCAAGTGAGGAGCAGAGGAAGGAGGCAGCAGCGTCCCTCTTGCTTTGTCAGCTCAGGAGCTCCTCCTCCCCGGCCCTGTGGCCCTGGCCTGGCAGAGGCCGCGCTGTCCAGGGGGCGGTGGGAGGACGGGCCTGTCCAGGTGCCGGCAGGTGTGGGATGACACAAACTGGCTGCCGTGGAGACGGGGTGGAGATGGGGCATCCGTGTCCGTTCAGCCGGGGACCCCGGGTTCCATCCCCTGCAGAGTCCCTGTGGCCACCGTCATCTGAGGTTCCCACACATCCTGAGTCAGACGCTGCTTGCACCTGGAGCACGCGCTCCTGGGGGAGCTCTGACGGGGGGTCGGGGTCCTTCCTCGTCCTGCTGGTTCAGAGCCTTCCCTTGGCCTCTGTGTGGACATGAAGCCTCACCCTCTCACTGTACAAATCCTAGCAAAACAGGGACCATTCCTGTAGGCAGACTTAACTGAGAACACGTCTATCAGTAAGCTCTCCCTTGATGGCACCTAACAGGAACACGTTTCACTCGAAGACACAGAAAATTTACTTTAATTCTTGTAAGAAAACCCAGAGCTACAAGACGATACAGTGGACCCTCCCCTCCATCTGTGATGTGTGTGTATCCATCAAGAAACAGAAAACAATGATTTAAAACCTACGGCAAATCAAAAAGCTAAAAATTGAAACAGACGTGTTCCAAGATAAGGAGAAAAAACAAAGAAAGGAAGGCCAGGGCCGTTGCCGAGATAAATTTAATAAGAGAGAAAGTGTGGGGGTGGACCCCGGGGCCTGTGACCAGGCTCAGGAGGGGGCCGGGGGAGGGGGCGGTGGGGAGGAGGGGCCCTGGGGGTCTTCCAGTGGCCGGAGCTGGACGTGCCCACCCCTCATGCGGTCCCAGGCCCAGGGGCTCACAGCCCAGCGGCGCTGGCAGGCTGCCCGGCGGGGGGTCGAGTCCCGTCCTTCCCAGCGTTTCCCCCAGGAGCGTGGGGCGGGGGGCTCTCACGGTCACCCCCTCAGTCCCCTCTGGCCGGGACCCAGCCCCGCCCCACTTGGCGACTCCTGGCATGTGGGTGTGGCCCTCCCAGGCCCTCGGCCCTGGGCGGGCTGGCCAGGGAGGGCGGCGCCGCACTCAGAAGTCTCTCCTCAGTGTCTTTCCCTGAAGGCGAGCTTCTGCAAAGCCCTCAGCAGCTTCCGGCAGGGACCTTGGCAGGGACTCCACACGGCATGCTGGGGGACGGGCCAGGGGCCTGGTGTCCAGCCACTGCCAGCATGGACCCTCTGCCCCAGGGAGCAGGGGATGAGGGGCACAGAGGGAAAAGCGGTTCCCCCTTGGAGGCAGGCTTCGGAAAATGGGGCAGGAGAAAACCACGCTGGGCTTCCCTAGCCCGCCCCAAAGGCAGGCCTGGGCCCAGGCAGGCAGTGGGCGGTGGCTGGGTGCTCGTGGTCAGGCCTCCTTCACCACCAGCCCTGGCCTCAGTCTGGTCCACGCCATCTCGCTTCATCAGCCTCACACCCTCTGCCCCGTCTGTCTGTCTGCCCAGCCCGGCTTGGGCTGGGAGGGCAGTGGTGGGGGGCTTCGCGTCAATCTCAGGGCTG
Organism: Tragelaphus eurycerus; assembly: GCA_935064755.1. Taxonomy (NCBI): domain Eukaryota; kingdom Metazoa; phylum Chordata; class Mammalia; order Artiodactyla; family Bovidae; genus Tragelaphus; species Tragelaphus eurycerus. The sequence continues at coordinate 744,745 of CAKXYN010000031.1, read as the reverse complement.
GGGGGAGGCGAGCGTCTGGTTGTGCTGAGGAGGCGGTCACCGAGGCCCCGGGGTCCCCACACGAGAGGGCGCTCATGCAGGGCAAGAGGGACCACCCTCATCCTGGTGGCCACTTACGGCTTGATGTCCTATTATAAAGGAGGAGAGGCTGCCTGCGTTACATGCTGTCCCTTCTCAGAGGCTCTGGTCCTCTGTGGTGGCCCCTAGCGTCTAGACCTATGGAAAGCATGCGTCTCCCCACGGAGCTTCATACCTCGTGGGAGAGGCTTCCAGGAGCCCACAGTGTGAGCGGTCGTCAGCTAGGCTGGCGTGAAGACAGCGAGGAGCTGTCCCTCCCTGTAAATGAGTCGTGGGGCGCGTCTCCCCGGCATTGAGGGTGGGGGGCGGCGGGCAGGGAGGCAGGTTCCCTGCAGGGCTGAGGCCAGAGGGCAGGGCTCTCCCACCGCCCCTACACGTCCCCTCTCGGAGGAAATGCAGCAGACATTTAAATATTTCCAAACCAAACAAGACACCCTGAAGCATCCTCCTGCGCCCCGCCGACCGGATCTGAAAATATCAAACAAGGCGGAGAAGAGGCGCCTCGCGGAAGCAGCCGGCGGGAGGGCAGGACAACAAAGCCGGGTGCGCGGGGCTCCCGCCTGGGTGCCAGGGGCTGCTCTAAACCGGGGCCAGGACCGGGTGGTCTCCGAGGCGCGACTCCGAGGGTCCCGGCCCCATCCCTGGGCCCAGGTCGCCAGCTGAGTGGCCTTGCAGGTTTCGTGTCTGTCTTCGGCTCCTTCCCACCAGGGCCCGCCTGCTTCCGGCTCTCGTGCCCTGCGGTCCTCAGGGACCGGTCCTGCGCGCTAATTTGTCCTAAAAAGCCTGTCTTGTCCTCAGCGCTTAGATCTGATCTAACGTTTTCATCCGGGCTCTGCCCGCACAGGGAGCCAAGTCTCAGAACAAAGCTCAGGCCCTTCCCCCGGGAATCCATAAAAAGTTCCTCTAATGCCAGCACAGAATCTGGGGAAGAAAAATGAAAGTTGTAACTCTGACCTCCTACTGCGTGTAATTGCTAATAGAGTTGTGGTTCCTTTCTTGGTTTTGTGATCTTGTTTTCCAAATTAAACCCCTCAGTGACTCAGCCTCCGCTCTGATCCTGGGAGGCCCACGGGGCTTGGGTTAAAGATGGGCAGCGGAGGACTTGGTCCTGGGGGCCACTGGCTGGCTCCCTCCCAGGGATCCCCCTTTGTCCCCAACCCATGGGGGTGTTTCAGTTCTCAGAGGAAATGTGGCAGCAGAGTTTGAGTCCTTACAAGGGAGCCTGGGCCAGACCCCAGAAGGGCAGCCAGATACCTGCACCTCCATGCCAGGGCTGGGCTCCTGCCGACACCTGGGCGACGAGCTGGCCTGAAAGTGGGTCGGAACCTGCTCTGCTCTCAGCCCAGGGAGATGTCTCTCTGGGGTGGGAGGTTTGGGACTGGCAGAGCGCCAGATTTCCTGGGACCAGGAGCAGGCAGGAGGAAGCCCTAGGGGCCCCCTGCCTTTGCCAGCCTTTGGGGGTCCATTCCTTGTGCAATGAGAATGGGGTGTCCCCACAGTCTGGGCTGTATCCATGGACTTCCTGGACGCATAGCACGACACGTGTGGGCCCCTCACGGACGGCCAGAGACCCTTCGGGGAGCCCCCTCCCTGGAGGCCGTGACCCCCCTCACACACACATTCTTTGCCGACTGCCTGCTTCAGTGTGTGGAGCTGGCGGCGCCCGGGGTGGGGGCTGGCCCTCCCAGCTCCCCGTGGACCAGTCTGGGCCCAGCTTTCCTCAGTGCTCAACCTTCCTGACACTGTGCAGGTAACTCCCGCTCTTCCCCAGTTCACCCCAGAAAGGACCCCTTCCCGGGCCTCTTACCAGGTCTCTCAGGACCTGGGCTCCTCCACGCAGGGCCTGTTTGATGCTCCAGCCTCAGGGGTGCGCCCCTCCCCGTCTCCCCTGGGAGTTACGGGGTCCGAGCTTGGAGCCTGGGCCGGAGGGGCTGGGGCTCCCGAAGGAGCACGAACCTGGCTCCTGGTCACCGAGGGGCGGATGCAAACAGGTGGATGCAGACGGGCAGCCCGGCTGCACCAGGGTTGTCCGCTCCGGCGGGCGGCGGGTGGCGGGCCATAGGAAGTAAAGCATCTGTTCAGCCTCAAACTTGGTTTACAGTTGTTCCGGGATGAATTCTGTCCCCTAAAATTCTCACCCTTGGTGACTCACTGGGAGGTGGGGTCGCTACATAGGTCAGAGAGTCGCAGGGAGGTCCCAGAGGAGGCCCCGAGCCAACACGACCGGGGTCCCTACAGCCCTGGGGCGCCTGGGCCTAGAGGCAGACAGAAGGACAACGTCCTGAACACACAGAGAGGAGGTGGTGTCTACCCACCTGGGGGAGCTTCGGGAGGAATCAGCCCCTGGGAACACCTGGCTTCGGGGCTTCTGGCCCAGGACGCTGAGAAAATTAGCGCCTCCCGCTTAGGCCCCCTGATCTGCGGCTCTCTGTCACTGCTGCCCCCGCAGACGAAGGCAGAAGCCTTCTAACCTGCCCTCTGTGGGCCCCGCACCTGGCCCCCCTGTGTCCTGCTCCAGGCATCCTCGGGGGCAGTCTGCCCTCTGCAGCTCTACCAGGCCAGGCATCCGTCTCCCATCCGCCCACCCTGTGCGGGAACCGGCTGAGGCCCCCGTCCCCAAACCCAGGACACGGACCCGTGCCCTGCTGCCCTGTTTAGGACACTGAGGCCCAAACCACCCCAGTGCTGCTGCCTCGGCCCAGTGGCCCCCTCCGCCTGCCTCTGCTCGGGGGGCACACACAGACATGGAGAGGAGGGGCTGTCTGAAGGCCTTCCGGGGCATGTCTTCCTGAGCAGCTGAGCTTTCTCCACAGGCGATTTCTGGGGAAGCAAAGGCACCGGCCTTCTCCCTGTCACCTGGAGCAGAGGGACAGTCCACATGCGGGCCAGCCAGCCATGCCCCTCGAGGCTGGGCAGCTCCTTTCACTGGTGTTGCTGGGTGAGTTCTGACCCGGGTGGAATCCAGGCCGCTGCCTGGTGCCTCTTGAGCTCGGGTCCTGATGTGAAGGGGTCAGCCCAACAAGCCCGCCCCCAGAGCTGCTCTCACACCTGCAGTGAGCGCCCAGTGCTCCGAGGCGGGCGGTACAGAGCCCACGGGGACCTCGGCCCTTGGAGGAGCAGCCCACGCCCCCCACCCCAAGTGCCATGTGTGTGTGGGACAACTGTGGGTCCCATCCTGGTTCCAAGCCGTGGCCTTGCCTCTGGCAGCGGGTCGGTTTAGCCTTTGAAAACAAAAGCGACAATTGAGAAGAGGCTGTGTGTGTGCGGCCGTCGTGTGAGCGCGTGTCCACTTCTCCATGTGTGTCTGTGGGCGGCGTGTGAGCGCATGTCCACGTCTCCGTGTGTGTCTGTGGGCGGCGTGTGAGCGCGTGTCCACATCTCCATGTGTGTCTGTGGGTGGCATGTGAGCGCATGTCCATGTCTCCGTGTGTGTCTGTGGGCGGCGTGTGAGCGCGTGTCCACGTCTCCGTGTGTGTCTGTGGGCGGCATGTGAGCACGTGTCCATGTCTCTGTGTGTGTCTGTGGGCAACATGTGAGTGCGTGTCCACATCTCTGTGTGTGTCTGTGGCCGTTGTGTGAGCGTGTGTCCACGTCTCTGTGTGTGTCTGTGGGCGACATGTGAGTGCGTGTCCACATCTCTGTGTGTGTCTGTGGCCGTTGTGTGAGCGCGTGTCCACGTCTCCGTGTGTGTCTGTGGGCGGCGTGTGAGCATGTGTCCATGTCTCCGTGTCTGTGGGTGGCATGTGAGCGCGTGTCCACGTCTCCGTGTGTGTCTGCGGCTGTTGTGTGAGCACGTGTCCACGTCTCCGTGTGTGTCTGTGGGAAGCGTGTGAGCGCATGTCCACATCTCTGTGTGTGTCTGTGGCCGTTGTGTGAGCGCGTGTCCACATCTCTGTGCGTGTCTGTGGCCGTTGTGTGAGCGCATGTCCACATCTCTGTGCGTGTCTGTGGGCGGTGTGTGAGCACGTGTCCCTGTCTCCGTGTGTCTGTGGGTGGCGTGTGAGCGCGTGTCCATGTCTCCATGTGTGTCTGCGGGTGCATCTGTGTATGTGTGACCGTGTCTGTCTGTCCACCTACATGTATGTGCATGTGCGTGTCTGCCCATTAAGCAGGGCCTCTGGCACTGGCCTGGGTGCCAGGCTCTCCCAGTCAGTGCTGGGTCCCCTACTTGGCCCTGATGGATGGAGTATTGTCAGCGCACAGGGTCTGGGGGCCCTGCGTCCCTCCAATCCCCCATTGGTGCCCCCTCACCCTACTCAGGAGGAACCAGGATCACTGATTCCTGTGAGGTTACACCTTGTGGCCACAGGGTGGTGACCCCTTCCCCGTGTGGAGCTGGGGCCAGAGCCTCCCATCCCCCCACCCGGTGCTTCACACCCCCACCCAAAGCTGCCGGGGGGCAGGCAGTGTGCCAGGCATGGCACTGGTGTGGACACCAGCTAAACACAGCTGGATGGCCGTCTCCATCTGAAACCCACGACGATAAGGCCTTCCTTAAAGGGTTTCTGTAAAACATAAACAAGATCGTGTTCATTAACGGTTGTCAATCCCGCCCGAGCCACAGAGGCAGCTGGGGGCCATGTGAGGACCCCCGGGGCCAGGCCCCCTGGGGGCCGACTTCCGTGGCTGGGGGTGACATGCGTGGTGTTCAGAGCACCCCAGATCCCCACCAGGAGCCAAGACTGTGACCCACCGCTGTGGTGGACAAGTCACCAAGTAACAGCCATTGACTCGCTCTCTCTGGACCGAATGCCAGCCTGGTCACTTCTAATTTCAACCCAGGAAAGCAGTTCCTGATGGAGGTTCTTCTTATTGAAGAACAGCCATTAGTGGGAGTTGTCCTGTGGTTCAGCCACTCACCCCCCCCACACATTCTCCTGGGGGTTCAGATGGTAAAGAATCCGCCTCCAGTGCAGAAGACCCAGGTTCCATCCCGGGGTTGGGAAGATCCCCTGGAGAAGGAAATGGTGACCCACTCCAGTATTCTTGCCTGGAGAATCCCAAGGACAGAGGAGCCTGCAGGCTGCAGTCCAAGGGGTCGCAAAGAGTCAGACACGACTGAGCGACTAATACTTTCTACCTGTCAGTGCTGGGGTGGATGGAGTAAGGAAGACCATGGTGGTGTGGTCACACGGGGGAGGGGAGCCCCAGGGAAGAGACGCTCCCTGCGGCAGCTCAAGCCCCGACCCCCGTCTCTGTGCCCTGCCTCTCCCTCCCCTGTGGTGGGCAACGTGCGGTGACAGGGATGGGCCTGGGGCCACCGTGGGGACAAGCATGGGAAATGGAGTAGGGGTCCCAGGCCACATCCCAGCCACGCGAGTGAGGGCTGTGGCAGAGAGAGGCTCCCAGACTCAGCAAAGTGGGAGCAGCTTGTGACTCCGGGGAGCTCTGCCCGTCCCGGGCGGCGCTGAGCTGTTGGGGGTCAGGCCCCCACACCTCTCTTTGTGAGACAGCAGTTTCTGGGCTGAAGGGGGCCCTTCCGGAGGGGACACTGGAGGCACCTCCTTCAGCACCCCCTCCCAGACCCCCTCCTCACTCTCACGCACTCAGGCTGAGACCCCCGGGACTGGAGCCCTGAACACACACCAGTCAGCAGCCACACACTCAGGGCTGAACTCTGAAAGAACTTCTAGCACTTTCATTTTCTCCCAAATGAGCTTGACATCCATGAGCTGTGACTCAGCCTGGCCCGGTGGCTGCATCTGGGGTGTTTTCCTTGCTCAGATAGGATTTCGTGGAGGCAGTTTCGATAAAACGTATTTCCGCTCTGATAAAATATATTAAAATACATTTCCATGCTCAAGAAGCTGCTGCCTGTTCTGAATTAATCACCATTATGCTCAGTCACTAGGTGACTAGGTAGATAGACATCTACAAGGGAGGTTTTCTTTCAGGAAGGAGGTGCTAATTCCATCTAATACCTGAAGATTTTCCTGGAAATCAGACTTCCACTTTCTAAAATGTAAGTAGAGATAATTCTCCCCAAATGCCCTGATGGCTGCTGCAGCAGCTGAGAAGCTCTGAGCATGAACAAAGGGAGGATCCACTTACGTGCCCAGAATCCTGGCGGAAGTCAGGGAAAGCACAACGTGGGCTTCACAGAGATGCCTGTGGTGGCCGCGGGACGGCCATGGGCTCGGAGGACCACAGCCCTGCCTCAAGGCTGCTCCACTCCTGTCAGGACGGGAGCTCCTGTGAGACGGAGCCCCCTCTGCAGACTGCTCCCTCTCTCCCACCCCCGCCGCTGGTACCGCCTGACCCATCTGTGTCTGGGGGTCACTGAGGGGACCTTTACCTTCTCTCTGTTCCACCCTCTAAAGATTTTTATCACCAACAAAGGAATTCCTTTTCCTGCCTGCTTTAATCACCACTGCTGTCTGTCTGGAGAGCTGTGACGTCACTAATCCAGACTCCCGGTACCGAGGCAGAGAGGCCTCAGTGCTTCCACCTGAGTTCTTTTTGCAAAGGTCACTAGAATGGAACAAGGATATATCATGGCTTTGGATAAAAAGGGGAGTTTCTACTTCCTTGTGCAGGGCTCAGCTCAAAGTTAGGCCTTATATTTCCCAGGGGCCAATAATCCATCAGAGATATTTCTGTGTGCAACCTGCTTTCAAAAAACCTTCTCAGATCTTTGCCTAACTAATTAACATACAAACCTTAACCGTCTGAACCTGTAAAATCTCTGTAACTCAGACTGCCCTGCCGGACCTGTGGGTCTCAAAGTGTGCTCCTGGACCCACACTGCCAGCATCGCCTGGGAGCTGACTGGGGATGCGGGCTCCTCGGACTTACCAGAGTCGGGGTGGGCCCAGCAGCCTGTGCTCCATCAGCCCCAAGTGACCGATGAGGCCATCGCACCCGCATCTGCAGCGCCAGACAAAGGAGTCGTCAGTGACACTGTTGTCACCGGGCTTCACCGTGGTGGGCTTCCCAGAGTCAGCCTTTTTTTGCAAAGTGGCACCCCTGCATACAGCCACGCAAAAGTGTTATTTTTCCAATGACATTTGCTCACTTAGTGTCTTTGTCGCATTTTGGTAATTCTTACGCTATGTGAAACTTCAGTATTAGTATTTATTATTCTTATGTGTATTACGGTGGTCTGCGATGAGTGGTCTTTGATGTCACTGTAACACCATGGCTCGCTGGAGGCCCAGACGAGGTTTAGCGTTTTCACAATTATCCATTTGCACTTGGCTGTGGCTGAGCTGAGTCTTCCTTGCTGCATGCGGCTTCAGTGGTTCCCGCACCTGATCGTACTGCCCCACGGCGCATGGGTTGCTCCCGGACCAGGGATCAGACTCCCGTCCTCTGCATCAGCAGGCGGATTCTCAACCACTGGACCACCAGGGAAGAGCCGGGGTCGAGCATTTTTAGTGATAAAATGTTTTAAAATTGAGGTCTGCCCACTGCTTTTCGGACACAATGCTCTTGCCCTCTTGACAGGCCCCAGCAGCATGTACACGTAACTTTTACCTGCCCTGGGAAACTAAAAGTTTACGTGACTTACTGTACTGCAGGATTTAGTTTAAGGCGAGCCCACTGTATCTCTGAGGTCTGTCTGCGCGGATCTGCGACAGGACCGGCGTCCTCACGTCAGAGGAGTCGGAGGAAAATCTCCAAAAACGGCCACTTGGGGCACCGCGGACCCCGCATCCCGGGCGCCGGCCGGCTCTCACCACGAGGGGGCGCCCTGGGCTCGCCGGGCCGGCCGCAGCCCTCCTCGCATGTCATTCTCTGTATAAACAAGTTACGTGCAAGTGTTTAGGATATAAATTACGACCATGCCGGCTGCCTTGCAAGGAATGTAAACACAGCACTGTGGTCGGAGCAGACTCTGAACTGACTTCATAATTTATAGCAGGCCCCCGAGTAGCTCAGAATAAAAGGGGGGAAAAATCCCTATTTAACTGCAAAGATGATAAAGCAGACACACAAAAAAATGTTTAAATCACAGTGAGATTTTGGAAAATATAGAAAGGAAGCCTCGGGATTAGGCAGACAGTTAGGACTTTGTGAAACAAGATGTTTAACTGAGACCGTCTTTGGATTGAAAACTCACTCAGCATGCAAAAGTCCCGGGGTGGGAGATGTCCACCCCAGGGTATCGGGGGCCTGGTGACCGACTGGGGGACAGCTTGCAGGAAGTGGGGATCCAAGGTGAGCCCTCAAAGTGGACTCAGCACCTGGAGAACCTCTGCCTCGCTCAGGGGTCTGCAGGCTGCTTGGACCTCAGGGCTGGCTGGCACCAGGCCCTCTGCCCAGGCTGGTCTCCTCTCTTGGTCCAGAAGTTCTCAGCCCGGCCTTCAGCATCTGTGACTGGGAAGGCCTGGAAACCAAGCAAGAAAGGAAATGGCCAAGAGGGAATCCAAAGGGAAACCACGGCTCCCTGGAGAAGGACAGATAGGAGCAGAGAGGTGGACCAGGGCGGCACGTGGGGGCCGACCTCTGTGCCCCAAACTGGGGGTGGACACATGCCTCATCCTGCTTCTGTCCCTGATGCCGGAACTGCCCACACCCTCCTCATCTTCCCCTCCGGACACGGGGATCTGATGGCCACCCAAGGAAGCAGGGCCTGTGTCCTGGGCACCTGTCCTCTGCTCGCAGCCTGAGGATGGCAGCCCAGCCCAGCCGGTGGGGAAGCACAGTGCAGAGGCCGGTGCACTCGGGAAGGACAGCGAAGGGCAGGGGTGCCTCAGCCCTTACCTCGCCTAGCTTTCCTTTAAGCTCCTTTCACCTTCTGGTTTCGGTTTAGCCAGAAAGAGTGAGGGTGAAGCAAAGAAATAACAGAAAACGTTTCTTCTTCCCTTTCCCTCCTGAGAAGACCCACAATCAGAACCTGGCCTGCGTTACTCAAGGCACAGACCCCACACCACGCCAATTACACCGCTTAGAAAAAAATCTTGCCCAGTGTAGAGTTGCATCATCCTGGTGATCAGATGCCCATGGAGGAGAGAGGTCCCCCCCCGCCGCAACTATTTGTTATATACATTTTATTGAAAAAATTGTACATCAAAATAGTTTGGCAAACTGTAAAAGTATACATAAGTGCAAATATATCCTCCTTTTAAAATACAAGCAAAGTGTGAGTATACACGAAGATCATAAAAATATCTTTAAACTATGGTGGTAGAAAACAGCCTTGTAAAAACGTTGTATTGTCACAATACTGGAGACCACATTTCTTAAACTAGACACATCATTGCTAAATACTTTCTTGATAATGTTCTTTGGCACCTGGATCCAAAGGTAGTGTTTGGCAAAATACAGCTCTCCCACTGAGCTAGGCAACAAGGTGAGGCTTTCTTGGAATCTTGTGCTGGGCACTGCCTTTTTAAAAAAAAGAGCACACACATTTTCCATAGACAAAGAAACACACACACACACACAGCCCGTCTGCCTGTTTCAGACCCTGATTACTGAAGGCAATGAAGATCCCAGAGTCCCACGTTTGTGTCTTCTGCGTGGTAAGTTTTCACCATCTCCCGTCGCTGGGAGCCTGCGTGTGTTTGGGGCATTACCTCACCGGGGGTTGTCCTCCTACCAAGAGTGGACAAACATCAGTGCATGACGCTCACCTGGGGTCTCCAAGTGACTGGCATGGCCACGGTGGGAGTCCACCTCGGTCATCGCCCGGGGGGCAGCGGGGGCCTGGGCCGCCCCTGCCCTGCGTTCACATGACACAGGGCTTAATGTCCTGGCAGACGCTCTGGTGGTGGTGGTGGTAGTAGGGGCCGCTGGCAGAGGGGTGGAAGGAGGAGATGCCATTGAAGTTGAGGACGAAGTCTTTCCTGTCGCACACAGGCGTGGAGTGGTGCTGGTATCGAGGGAGCCCCACTGAAAGGGGAGAGAAGAGAAACGCTCTTCAGAAACGTTTGTTCCACTAGGGCGCGGCCTGTGATTCTTAAAATTGTCCTTTAACACGCATCTCATTTTGACTCCAAGCGGGTGGGCCTGTCTTTCTATTGCTGAAAACCTGGGAGAGGAAACCCAGCCCGAGAATGTCTGAGTTTCAAGCTCTGGCCACAGGATGACTCTGGAATTCCGGTTTGCTATTTGGTTTTGAGGGGCCCATAAACATGGAGCACAGGCCGCTTACCGAAGCCAGGCTCTCCGTTCCTGAGTTCCTGTTAACCCTGGAGGCCGGAGGGGCTCTAACAGCCACCAGCCCGGGCCAAGGGCACTGGCCCTATAGGGCTCCCGGCCCAGAAACACCACGGGCTCCCTCGCTTCTGGTTTCTAGCCCCCGCCCCACATTATTTCCCAACCAACTGATCGCCAGGCAGTGTGGCAGGAGGAGCGGAGGGGGCAGAAAACACTGGCGGGCAGAGGGGCCGGGAGAACGCGCCCGTCCCGGGGTCGAGCCTCTAGACAGGGGAGAGTCCAAGAACAGGGCCTGCCCTTGGGCAAGGACTCGGCCGCGGCCCCTCCGCCGCGCCGGGAGCCTCTGGAGCGCCAAGCCGGCCCGCAGCCTCTTCCCGGACCTGAGGCCGGCCTCCTGTCGCCAACTTTTGCTTTTGCTTTCTCGGCGCCTCCGGCCCGGGGTGGCGGGGGGCGCGCAGTTGGCTGGGGGTCCAGCGGCAGGCCTCTCAGGCCCCGCTGGGCTAGGCCTGCTCCCCAGGCCTCTCCAGCCTCCCGTGCTGGGGAATCCGCAGCCCTCGCCGGTGCAAGGCGGGCAGTTCTCCGCGCGCACACCCTACTCCGCGGCCCGGCGCCTCGCCCGGTCGCCCTGCGCTTGCGGAGCCGCCCGGCAGCCCCGTGGCCAGAAGCTCGGCCCACGTTCGGCGTCGGGCGGCGGCGACTGCGGCCCACCGCGCGCCCCGCCGCGAGTCCCTGAGGCCGTGCAGGTGCGCCCGCCCCCGGGCTAAAGCACCCGGCGGCGCCGCTTCCCGAGGCTCTAATCCGCGGCCCCGTGTGGCGCTTTGATGAGGCCGAGGCTGAGGGGCCTCCTCGAGCAAGCCGGCCTGGGTCTCCTGGGGTGAGCTGGGTGCGCGGTCTGGGCCCTTTCTCGGTCTCCCTGCTCCACTCGCAGCCCCGGGCTCCTGAGGGACCTGGCCCGGGAGACGCCTGCCAGGCCGCGGGGAAGAGCGTTGGCGGAGGCGGGGGTAGGGCACTGGAGGGGCGGTGGGGGTGAGGAGGGCGAAGCACAGCGTCCAGGCTGGCCAGGGACTCCTCAGGCCGCAGACTTGGCCCGAAGGGCGCGCAAGCCATGGGGCTTGGGAGGCGGTGTCCCTTCTCCCCTGGAGGGGCTGTGCCCGCCGGTCTCCGCGCTTCTGGGACCTGGGCGCTCCTGGTGTGCGGGGCGCGGCGAGGGTGGCCTCTCAGAATGGTCAGAAAGCTCTGTCTGCTCGATTTGGAAAGTTTAAGAAGTGTTTCAGGGCAACAGCGAGGCCTCGGGGTGCAGGTGGTGGCCTAGTGGGCGGCCGGAGCGGGGACCCGGGAGGAGAGGGCCGCGGCGCCCGCAGGCGAACCGCTGGGCGGGAGAGCGCAGAGCGCGCCGCGCCCCGGCGCTGATTGACAGCCAGTCCGAGGGGGTTAAAGAAAATAAGAGCGGAGGGTCGGCTGTGTTGGTTACTTGTTGAAATTCCCATAAAACTGAACAAGACTCCGCTCTCAGTGGGTTGAGTCAGGCTGGAATCCTCTCCGGTGTGGTCCGCCCAGACGGTCTTTGTTTAGTTAACCTCTGAGACCCGCAGTTAAAAGGCCTATTCGGGAAACTTCACCGTCCAGGGAACCAACATCTTTTGCCCATTTCTGGGCTTCCTCTCTCCCTGACGCTCTGCTCCCACGCCGATGCACGAACGTACAATGCAGGCGTGTCAGCCTGGAAACCCTCTTCCAGTTGGAGTGGGTATGGGTCTGCTCCAGCCCCGCTTGCCCTGCACACCAGCGTGCGGCAGAGGGGTTAATATGAGGTTTATCTCCACGGTCCCCATAAACCTGGCTAAATATTCAAATTCCCTCCTCCACCCCGTCTGTCCCCTCCCACCTCTCACCGCCTTAGGCAAGTCAATAAATTTTCATAATCTGCAACCAACACAATTTACACCAGCAACACTGCAAGTGGGGCCCAAGGGCAGGCCTTTCTCAGGGGAGCCCCCTGGGCCCTGGGGCCCGCGGGCCTAAGACGCACCCGTGTGTCACCGACTTGGGCCCACTGAGGGGAGGCCGGGGCGCCCCTCCTCCCTGGCCACACGTCCCTCCTGTGATGGTCCCCCAACCCCTCTGTTCCTGGAGGCCCTGTCTCCCTGCTCCGGATGCCTCTCAGCAACCGCCCAGTGCAGCCTACCCCGTGCACTCCTGGGGACACAGTGTTTACTCTCAGGTGAAAGCACAGCAAAACCGACTCTAAAAGACAAAAGAAAGCAGCCACGGTGCCCTGGCCAAGGTCCCCTAAGGCGCGAGCCTTCTCCCTTGGCCAAGCCAGGCCTGAGCTCTGAGCCCTGCAGCCGGCGGAGACTCTGGACACTGGCGCTTCCTTCCCTCCTGGAGGGGTGGAAACTCCGGAGGCCTGGCGGGGGCCAAGGGTGTGGGGGAGGCCCTGTCACCCCACCCTCTCCAAAAGGGCTCCAGCATTGCCCAGGCCTCGGCCGCCAGAGCCGGGAGGCCAGAGGCGATGGCCCGCGGCTGGGCAGCACGTTACCTGGGAGGTCCTCGCGGGCGTTTTGATGCAGGTAACTCTGCTCCAGCGAGTAAGAAGACATGCTGCTGTGCAGGCCTGCGGGGGCCGCAGGGGTGCTGCCCGGCGTCAGGGCAGGCGGCTGCTTGAGGTAAGGCGAGGCGCCGGGCGAGCTCCAGTGCGCCGCGGGGCTGGTGTAGGGCGAGTGGCACTCGATGGCGCTCGCCACGGCCGGGGACGAGGGCACGGGGCTGCTGCTGCTGTCCGGGCCGTAGTCCCCGCCGCCGCCGCCGCCGCCCCCCCAGCCGCGCCGACGGCCCCGGGCCCGGCGGGCACCGGGCAGCTGGCCATGTAGGTGGAGCCCGGGTTGGGCGACATGTGCGGGACGTGGTGGTGGTGGTGGTGGTGGTGCGGGTGTGCGTGGCCCGGGGCGCCGGCGCCCGCGTCGTAGCCCGCCGACATCATGTCGAGGCCGCCGTAGCCGCCCTGCCCGTGGCAGCCGAGCGGCGCCGACGGGGGCGCCTGGAAGTCGAAGCCCTGCGGCAGCAGCGAGGCCCCAAAGCCCAGGCCGCTCACCACGCGGTGGTACATGGGCTTGAGCGCCTGGCACTTCCGCCTGAAGCCGCGCGGCCGGCGGCGGAACGAGCCCTCCTCGAACATGAACTCGCTGGCCGGGTCGATGGTCCAGTAGTGGCCCTTGCCCGGCCGCCCGAGGCCTTTGGGCAGCTTGATGAAGCACTCGTTGAGCGAGAGGTTGTGGCGCACGGAGTTCTTCCAGCCCTGGTAGGCGCCGCGGAAGAAAGGGAAGCGCGCCTGCAGGAACTGGTAGATCTCGCTGAGCGTCAGGCGCTTGGCGGGCGAGCTCTGGATGGCCATGACGATGAGCGCGATGTACGAGTAGGGCGGCTTCTCCGGCCGGCGCAGCCCCGCGCTCGCCTTCTTGGCACCCCCGCCGCCCGCGCCCGCGCCAGCGCCCGCGCCGCCGCCCGCGCTCTTGCAGGCGTTCGGGGCCACGCCGGCCGAGGAGGCGGCCGAGGACGAGGACGAGGACGACGAGGCGGCCTCCAGGGCGGCGGCGGCGGGCGGCGGGCTCATCAGGGCGGCCTGCAGCGCGCTGGGGCCCGGGCTGCGGGCGCGGCGGAGCGGGGCCGGCGGCGGGCGCGGCGGGGGTGGCGGCGGCCCGCCCTCGGAGGTCATCGGGCGCCCGGGAGCGGGGCCGGGCGGCGGGGGCGGGCCCGGGGCCGGGCGCGGGGGCGCGGGAGCGCGGGCGGCCCAGAGGCCCGGCGAGCGCCCTAGCCCTCCGCCCGGGCTGCAGCCGCAGCCGCTGCGAGCCAGCGCCTCGCCGTCGCCTCCCTCAGCCCTGCCGGCGCTTCTGGCCGAGGCCGCGGGCCGCCGGCGGTGCCCGGCGCATCCCTCCCCGGGCCTCGGGCCCGGCCTGCGCGGCGGCCTCCGGGCCGCGGAGCCGGAGCGGCCGGGCGGCTGCGCGGGCGAGCGGCGACCGCGGCCGGGACCCCGGGGACGAGCCCGACGTCTCCCCTCAGGAGCGCGGCTCGCTCTGTCTCTCGGACTTCCTCCTCCCGCGCCTCCCCCGTCCCCCCACCGCCCGCCCCCTCCTCCCCGCCCCCCCGGAGGGCGCGCGGGGCCGGCGCTCACTCCTCCCCCCGCCGCCGCCGCTCCCTTGCTTATCTCGCTCCTGGCTCTCGGGGGTCCCCCTCGGCCTTTTAATGCCTCTCCCGGGCGCTCGTCCTGTCCCCCACCCACTCCCTTGCAAGCCTAGGGGTCGCAGCCCGGCTCACATTTGCCTTGGAAGACACCGCCGCCCCCGCCCCGCAGAACCCGACCACCTAGACTTTAGGGAACCTCCTTTCCCTCTGCCCCCGACAGCACCCCTGTCGCCCATCCCGGAGCCAAGCGCCCCCGGCGGCGCGGCCCACCCGGCTCCTCCCCTCCCCTCTCCTTCCCCTCTCCCCCCACCCCACTCCCCCCGCTACCCCCCTCCCCGGGCCGGTCCTCGGCCGAGTGTGCGGCCGCTGGACCTCCGTAGCCGCTGCCCCTGCGCCCGCGCCGACGCCGTCCGCCCGCCGTGATCAGAGGCTGCCGAGCCCCCGCCGCGCGCCGGGCGCCCGACGCCCAGAGGTAACGCGCCGCCCCCGCTCGGGCCGGCCCTGCAGCCCCCGCAGCGGCGGCCGAGGCCCAGGCCGGGCCCCTGGAGACTCTCCTTTCAGGTCGGAGAGGACGCCTGTTTGCATCTGTCTCCACTTGCTTTCGTTCCCACTTGAGAGTTTGTACAAAAATGCAGGAAGAAGGCCCTGTGGAGTGGCAGGAGTGAGGTGGCCGGGTTTGTTCTCTGTGTCGAAGAGGGGAGGCTGCTGTCACCGGCTTGACACCCCCGGCCCCCGCGCCGCCCTGGCCGGCCCGCGAGCCCCCTCGAAGCTGCCCGCCAGGGACAGAGCTCCACCCAGCGTGGCTGGTCCTCTCCAGCTAAGCAAGAGGCAGGCCGGGACGCACTCCCAGTCAGCCTGGACCGTTAGTTTCTGGATTACACGTGCAGGGACTGGGCTGGAAGGGGCGGCCGGGGGCGGAGGCCTGGGAGCCGCTGGGGCCACAGAGGGATGATGGGGGTGCCCGGAGTGGGTGCTGCAGACCGCGGACCGCAGGGCAAGCAGGGCTGCTCAGAAGGGACGGCTCATCGGGGCGGAGAGAAAGAGAGGTGGTGCAGGGTCCCAAGAATGTGGCGGCCAGAGCCGCCCGGCTGGAGCAGGCCCGAGGCGGGCTCTGGGGCTACCCCAGGTCTGCGGGCGGCCCTGAGCCCAAGGCTGCTCCCGGCTGAGCGCGCCGGAGGGGCTGGAGGGGGGAGACGGAGGGCGGGAGGGGAGGCTGGGGGCTGGGCTGGGCTGGCCCCAGACAGTGACCTGAAGTTGAGTGGAAGCAGGCTTTTTCCATCAAACCCTGCCTGGATACCACACACAGAGGCCGAGTGTCAGTTTACTGCCCTGAGCCCGGCTCCTTTTCCCTAAGCTCCACTGTAATTAGACAAAGAAAACCTAAATTAGCTGAACAGGCGTCGACAGCTTCCTCCAGAGCACCCCTGGTACCTACATGGGAATGTGTCCGAAAAGGGCTTGATTGTAGCCGAGAGTCAGCTAAGAAAACACGGCCCAAATGAACTCAGTTTACCGCTCATTTCCAACAGAAAAAAGAAACAAGCCGCTCTTTTCCGGATGGGATGTTTTGGTTGAGATGGGGAAGGGGCTTTGCAGTTGTTTCCACTTCTGAGAATTCCTTTCTGAGTGACTGGTGAGCGTCTTTTTTTTGTTTTCCTTTTTGATAGGGGCCCATTAATTTCACGGTGTTTTTTTCTCTTACCCCTTTTGTCATTTTACAGGGAATAAGTTAATTACAAGTAAAAGTGGAAGTATTCAATAAATAGTGTGTTTACTAAATCAATGCTTTAAATGTCTGAAAAATAATGAAATACAGTAGGAACTGAGTGAGAAAAGGATATCTGAAAGGAGCTCCCCTGTGTGTGTGTGTGTGTGTGTGGGTGTGTGTGTGGCAACTGGCACAGCTGAGAAGCACAGGGACAAGGAAGGCAGTCATCTCCTTTGGAGCTGGGAGTGGTAGTCAGTGGATTTGGGGAAAATACAGTAAGCTGATGTGTCACTGGCTCTCAACCCTCTTTGATTTCTGCACCTGGAATTCTGGGTCCCTTGGATCTCAGGTCCTAAAAGCTTTTAGGATCCAGAGAGTGAAGACAAAGCACCAACCCTAAAATCAGGACAAAGTTAGTGATAACCTTGCATACCAGTAGTTCCCAGTTTGGGAGTCTTTTTGAGAATGTGATGGAAGCTATGGAGCCTTCTTCCAGAAAAAAATATTCTCAATTTGCCCAGGATTTTAGAGGGTTCATGGATACTCATTAAAAAAAAAATACTATACATTTTTTGGCTTCTACCAACTTGTCTGCTTAAGTCATCATCACTTTTTAAAACTCCTTTGCCGTCTAAATGATGGTGCTTCCCATTTCACCTAAACCCTCTGAACTTGCATGATACACCCACCTGCAGCCTGGGGAGAGTCCTGGGAGGCCAGGCAGATGCTGGGAGGCAGGAGGCTTTGGGCAGCAGGTCTGCAGCCCTGGGGCCCCTCCCCCAGGGTCTCAGTGCTGCCCTGTGCTCCAGGACCTTCCGGAGGCTGGGCCCCCTCGTAGTTATCTGAGCAGCAAGGGGCTCCTTGTTAAACCTCTTTCCTGGAGCTCTCCCTTCTGCCTTTGGAAGCCGCTCCATGTGTTCCTTGCAGGTTTCACTGCATTCATCTCATGTGACCCTCAGGTGGTCCTCTACCTTCCCCTTTAGGGATAAGGAAACTGTGGGCCCAGAGGTCAGATAATCAGTCACCCGTGGACAAGTGACAGACCCAGCTGGAGCTCAGGTCTGGGGTCTTAGCCCAGCGCTGCTGCCACTGCCGGGCAGCAAAGCCTCCGGGAACTTTAATTACTGTTTTATACACATCTCCTGGGTGCACATCATGCAATACCAATTATGTCAAACTCTCGGTCCCCGGTAGGAATACCTGAATTTCTGTGTGGCAGATGGTTGAAAAGGAAAATTGTGTTTGTTTCTGAAATAGCCTTGCTCAGGAGGCTTCCGTGTTTCCTAGCTCTTCCTGATAGACTTTCACCGTCTTATAAACAACAGAAGTCTTGACTTCTGTCTTAGGGGAAGGAAAGGTATGGTTCCTTAAAATGAGTACAGATCCTACCAGGCATTCCTCAGTTAACCAGAAATAGCGGGGTGCCCCGGGTCCCCTCTGCATCCTCAAAGCTGACCCCTCTCGGGTTGACTGTCTCCATCTGGACTGTGAGTTCCTTTCTGCTGCAAACCCCAAGGTCCCGCCCCCTGCCCCAGCGCAGGGGAATGTAAACTTCGGGAAGCCTGTGTTTCTCTGATTTTGTTCTATAATCGGCATTTTATTCTAGGAAATCTCTTCATTATTGTGGTTTAAGTTTTATGTTCTTAGCATGCTTCTCAGCTGCGTGGGTTTTACATGAGATGGCTTAGACTAAACCAGCTACCCACCAGAGACGCACCCATACCGCCCTGCCTTCGGCCCTCTGAGACCTCCATCACCAGCACCCTGGCCCTGGGCCTGCCCTCCCTTCCCCGCCTAGGGAGTCACCGCTGCCCGATTCCCACGGAAAGTGACTACCCGCCCAGCCTGTGCTTTTGGTGCGCAGCTAAGGTGGCCGCTCCAGAGGGCAGGGCCGCCCAGGGAATGAGCCTGTGTGAGGAAGCATCCCAGAGGCCCATCTAAAAACTCTGATTTACAATAGAAAGTCTGGCCCTGAGGCCAGAAGGAGGCGCCGGCTGGGCTTGGAGAGGGCACCTGGGTCTGAGCGGCAACAGCGGGAATTTTACACCCCTGTCTGCTGGCCTTCCTCGGCCCAGAGCACCAGACCTCCAGGTTTGAAAGCCAGTCACCCAATTCCCAATGTTTATTTAGATAGATTCTTCCGCTCTCCAAAGCTCACGTCCCGGCGGGCAGGACGCTTTTACAGCCACCTTCCTGAATCCATGGGTGGGCCCCAGATCCCCAGCCCTGGCGGTGGGTGGGGGGCAGACTTGGTCATCCTCTTGGCCGCTGGGCGGTGTCTGGAAGGAGGGCAGGGGTCCCGCATCTTCCATCCCTGCAGTGCCCGTGCTTCTAGGCCCCCTACTCTGGGAAACGCATCTCTGGGGTGCTTCCGGGAGCTGGCCCCGCTGCCCACCGGCCCCAGCTTGCTGCAGCTCCACAGTGGACCAGCCTTGGGTCTCTCCTCGACGTCCTGCTGTGTTCATTGGGGCGGAAGGCAGGGCTTGAGCAGTGTTCCCGTGGCAGGGGTGGTCATCCCTCCCAGGGTTGGGAGCTCTGACGCCCCCAAAGGAGAGGAAGGGCAGTGCTGGAATAGACACTAGATGTCCGTCTCCTAAGGGGGCGGCACCAGTACGCTTCCAGTGGTGAAGCCTGTCCCAGGCATTCCTAGTCTTGGGAGGAAACAGGAGGAACAAGTGGGGTGCTGGAGCCCTTCTGCAAGATCATTGAAGATCGGCTTCGGGGGCTGGGAGGGAGTCCCGCTGATGAGATGAAGACCTGGAGCCGGGCTGTGTCTGGGGAGCGGGCTGAGGGCGCCCTGAACGCCCTACATCCCTTCCCGAGCACATCGTGCTGGGCCCCTCTCACCCTGCTTCTGCGTCCCCAGGCACCGGGGGGAGGCAGCAGGCATGCTGGGCGGGGCGGGCTGGCGGGCGGGCTAGGCCCAGAAAGAAGGAGGGCGCGCGCCCAGGACTGCGGAGGCAGCGAGCAGAGGCCATCACGCTGGGAGGTTGGGAGAGGCCGAACCGGTCCGCGGCAAGGCCGCGAGCCTGGGGCGCCCTGGCGGTCCCAGCCCCACTCGAATCAGGGTTTCTTCCCGCGTCTGGCTCATGCCCTCCCCTCCTGCCTTCCCTTCCCCCCAGTAAATAAATATCTCCCCGGGCAGCGAACCCCGCTTGCTGGTTCGCGATGGATCAACTTCCTGGAGCATCAAAACCGCCCTTCTGTCTCCCCGCTGCGCTCAGGATATGGGGCGCTCTCACTTCTCTTCAAAAAAGGAAACGTAGCTCTTCCAAAAATATAAATCAGCTCTGACGTCCAAATATTTCTTTTGTCCTTCAGCATCCTCTGCACGGATAAATAAAGCGTGCTCGGCGCCCAGCTACGACTCGGGACCTCTGGGCGCCCAGACGCCGTCTAGGTCCTAGGAGCTGCCTTTCAGGAGCCTTCCCTCTAACGGTCCCCCCATTCCCGCCCCCGCCCCTCCGCCCCAGCCTGACAGAGGGTCCCCTTCCGGAGGCGGCCTGACCTCGGTGACCCGCGAAGCCTGCTGGAGGGGGAGGGAGTGCTCGCTGGTTCTGGGACAGGGGCCTGGGAATGCACCCGAGGCCTGGCGTGCTAGATAAGCCCCGAGGCCGCCTCCCCAGGCCCACCTGGCCTTCGAGGTTCGAGTCTTCCCTAGAAGGGAGCGGCCACTGGCTCCCCAGAGCGGTTCCCACCCCCAGGGCCGCTGCCTCTTCCAGGCAGGCCCAGAGGGCGTGGAGACAGACATCTCCGAGGGCTGCGGCCTCTCCGCGGCTTGGTCCCAGGGGTTGCCAGCCCGTCCAACCTCCAATGGTTGGACTCGCTTCAACCTTACCTGCCCCCTTCCCGATATGGGAGAGGTGTCAGGTTTTTGGCTGGGGCTCCCAGGTGAAATCTATACCAAGGACAGCATCGGGCAGCAGGGCGCTGGGTAGGTGCTGGGCGGGTAACAGCAGGACATCAAGGGCTGCCTCAGCCTGTGTCCCTGACACCCCGGTGCTGGGAACCCTCCAACCTTTCTGCTGCCCCCCGAACAACCCCCCCCCCCCCCACCGCCCCGTAAATCACCCTGCAGCGCCCACGAGGTGCAGCCTGAAGGCGCTGGTCCAGCCAAGGCGTCTCCACCTGCCCGGGCCCTCCCCGCCTCGGCCGGGAGGCCTCTGGGCTGCGTGATGGGGGCTGTTCTCCAGCCCCCCTTCTCCAGGGGGGTCTTTATTGATGAGCTGCCTCGAAACTCCCGCCCGAAACGCCCCAGAAGGGTTTAGACGATCCATCACCCGCCACTTCAAGAATGCTTCCTCCCTTTCAAACAATCCTCGCACACCAGACGGGCTGCGATGGGGCGGGGCGCGCACTTGAAAAAGGACAGCCAGAAAATCAACGTCCAAACCCTCCCACAGCCTTTCGGAAACAGGGACTCGGGCCAAACATCTCTGCGGATGATTTACGCGGCCCGGTGGTCCCAGCCCCCGACCGTGGACCCTTCTTGTGCGGGCAGCGCGAGGCCAGTGCGCGGCGCGTCCACACGCTCGCGTCTCCGCGGGGCGGTTCGAATTTTAGGGGAAGCGCTTTCCATCTCGGGGTTCAGGGCAAAAGGAGAGCCCGGCCTGGCGGTCACGGTGTCCTTGCTGGTGAGAGAGGTGGGCGGCAGAGGGCAGGCACGGTTTTCTGGAGCCGTCACTAAGTGCCACCCTCCGAGAGAGGGGTTCCGGGGGTCTCGGGGTCGCGGGCTGCCGCCCCTCCCGCAGGCGCGCGCAAGTTCCTCTAGCTTCCGCCGGGTGGCGCCAGGCCCTCGGGAATCGCGGGGCCCGCTGCCTCCCGACCCCGCCCGCCAGGCCCGCCGCCCCCGACCTTCCCGCTCGGCCTGCCGCCCTCGACCCACCGCCCCCGACCAGCAGCCCGCCGCCCTCGACCCGCCGCTCCCAGCCCGCCATCCTCGACCCGCCGGGCCCAGGCGACTGAGTCCGGCGCTCGCCCCCTCGGACTCCGCGGCCACCTTAGGACACACCCTGCTCTCCAGACCCCTCATGCGTTAAGGCAGAAAACTGCCCGTCAGACGCTCGGGACCCTCCGTGGAAACGCGCTCTGTCTTGCGACCCAGCTTGGTCTGCAGAAGAAAGTCAGGCTTCGGGTTGGCCCCTCTGGTTTCCCGCCGCCAGGAAGGGCCCGGGGCGGCCCGCCTGGAGCTCTGGCCACCGAGGTCTAGCAGAAAACAAGCGACAAACAGACCGCCAGCCGGACACTGGACAAGCCAGTCGCTTCGTCCCCGCGCCCGGGAAAGCGCTTTGCGCACTGGATGGCGGCGGGAGACTGCAAGACCGTCTCTTGTTGTCTGGGTGACAGGAAGAGAAGTTTGCGTTTATTATTTCTTTTTACTAAGGAAAGCACCCTACATTTGTCCTGGCAAAATGCAGAAGGGAGTTTTGGGGGTCCCTTGGGGCAGGCTGCATACGTGGGGTGGGAGGTAGCAGGCAGGGTGGGGAGTCAAGCTGTCACCACCGGCCTCGTCTGTGACACCGCGTGGGGGGGTGGGGCTGAGCTTCACAGTTTAGGAGATAAGAAGGCTTTCTCCATCTAATCTGACTTTTACTTAAAAATTCCTCAAAATTAACTTTATTCGGGTATACCTTACACAAAATAAGGACTTCCCTTGTGGCTCAGCTGGTAAAGAATCCGCCTGCAATGCGGGAGACCTGGGTTCTGTCCATTGGTTGGGAAGATCCTCTGCAGAAGGAAAAGGGTATCCACACCAGTATTCTGGTCTAGAGAATTCCGTGGACTGTATTGTCCATGAGGTCACAAAGTCAGACACGACTGAGTGACTTTCACACACAAAATAAAACACATCCATTTAAATGAAGAGGTTGTGTTTTTATTCTCATATTTTTTCTTACTAAAAGTTTCAGAAGTGGAGGGTGTATCGTAAGCCATCCCTCAACACCCATCATCTCGACTTCCATTTCTTGCTAAGATATTTTGGAGCAAATACAGACACTGTGTTTTAAAAATCCCCCTTATTAGTCCTCTGCACGCCTTCCGGCTCTGGCTCTCTTGCACCTAAAATTGCATTTTGGTGCAGACAGGCACCTTCCTTTGGGGACTTGGAGACCGGCTGAAATGTGTGTTTTAAAAGCACAATGCTCTCTTCTGTTGCTCTCTCCCCCAGTGACTTCCAGCCCCAAGTTTCTGAGCTTCCCTGCCTATTGAGCTGGTGAGGGGCGACAGCCTTTCCCATCACTGGTGTGTCCTTTAGCAGTGAGTCTCGGGGACACTCATTTGTGCAGTCCCTAGAGTTACCCCACACTGCCTCTACACACATGCACCAGATCATACATGCAGAATTCATTTTCACTTTATATAAGTGTGCAATGTATGTGTGTGTTTATCCCAGTGGACCATACACTGCTTTCCGATCGTTTACCCAGACAGTGGCCAGCTGGAAAAAAAAATTTTTTCACATTGTTCAGAAGCGCCTGTGGAGGCTGGGGTGAGGGGGCCATGAAGGGCAGGGGGTAGACCAGAAGGCCCTAGTTGGCCTATATCCCCAAAGGCCAG
The DNA here is from genome assembly GCA_935064755.1 of Tragelaphus eurycerus. Lineage (NCBI taxonomy): Eukaryota > Metazoa > Chordata > Mammalia > Artiodactyla > Bovidae > Tragelaphus > Tragelaphus eurycerus. The sequence goes on along the minus strand of CAKXYN010000031.1, from coordinate 722,118 downwards.
TGTGTATGGGGACTCTGATGTTAGTCGATTTGCCTGATTTTCTCCCCGTCCCCCTAACCGTACCTGGCATCTTTGTTCTCAGCCTCCCCCTTAAGGCAGCCAGAGTGGGTGGGGAGAGATGTGACGTCGTAGGTGGCCTTTGACAATTGCACCTGCTCCTGGTGACGGTGAGCTCTTTTAAGTCTGTGAGCTTCAGTTTCTTTTTCTTTGTGTGTAAAATGGAAATAATAAAAAATTTTAAGTGTCTCCTCCCACAGTGACTATAAAGATGAAATAAACATTGTGAAAAAATTAACATTTCGAAATGTATCCATGTATGGTTATTTTTGTCCCCACCCAGAAAAGCAGCGTTTGGTTATAAGGTTCTTTGACGCCTCAGGTTCCTCGTTGCTCCCCGTCTCTCGTCAATCTCTTACGTTGCACGTTTGGTTGGGTTTTTAATAAGGAAAAGATGGGTCCTTTGTCTGCAAGTTTAAGCCCGCCTCTGCGGGCTGGGGTCTCCGGCTCTCCCGGTGTGTTTGGGCTCCGTGGCTTCACCGCTGAGAGCGAATTCTCCCCGGTGGCGGGAGGCTTCCCTGGACCAGATCTCGCGGCTGCTGGAGTGAGCTGACTCTTTCGCAGCACCCGGGACGGCGCGCACCCTTGCAGCTCGGTGGGTGGGTTCCTGGGGGCTGACGCAGGCGGACACCGGGGCGCGGCGTGCGTGTGTGTTTGTGTGTGCATGTGCATGAGCTCTGGCAGAGGAACCCACTCGATCGAGGAGGGTAGAGAGCCAATCGTCCTGAGGATAGTGTGCCCGCAGAAAATCAAAGCGCCCGCGTACGACGCCCGGCGCGCCGGAGGCCCGGGTGTGGCGCGTGGGCTCGCGGCCCAGGGGCCGGTGGAACCTCCGAGAGCGGCTCTGCACCGTGAGCGGCCGGGGAAGCCCGCAAGTGCGGACAGAAAGCGAAGCTGCGCGCTGTGCCTGGGCAAGGGGTCCTCGCTGGCGGCGGTCTCCCACCAAGCGGCGGCCCAAGTCCGAGGTCTCGCATAGGACTTTCCTCCATCCCGCCTCATCTCGCTTTTGCGAGAGGCAGGGGCTCTGGGCGGTGCTGCGGGGGCAGCGAGGCAGACGAGAGCCGTCCCGTCCGGTCTAGACCAGCGCCCGGGCGGCGGGTGACGCCAGGCCACCCCTCTAGGCTCTCGAAGCTCTGATCGGAAAATGTAAAGTGCAGTTTGAAAAGCTAATAAATATATACTAGGTCGCACATGCTATATAGCTCATTTATTTCTGTGTATCCCCAGCCCGTACGCCTTGCCATTACTTGTTTTGCAACCACGAGCAAGTTACTCAGGTTTATGGACTTCGGTTTTGTCACTTCTCTCACCGGGGTCGTAATAACAGCAACGAGTTCAGACAGTCGAGCTCCTAGAACCAACAGCGCGCCGCGCGGAGGGCGCGCAGCAAACCTCGGGGATGGATTGGGCGGCGCGGACCCGCTGCCCTCGGGCCGGAGTGGGCTCGGGCCCCGGGGCTTGCCCATAGAGGCCCGGAGCGGTGCGGGGGCGGCTCGGGACAACTGGGCCCCCGGGACTGTCCCAGTGCCACCTCAAGTCCGGCGCTTCCTGTTAGTTTTCGTATTTAGGGTCAGAATGAAGAGTTAGAAACGCAGCCCGGAGGACGGAGAGGCTGGCGTGGGGCCTGCGGGCGCCAGGCCGGAGCCCGGCGCGCTGAGCAGGTGCGGCGGGCCCAGCTCCACGGCCGATCCAGGGCCGCGGGCGCGTCGGTCTCGCGGGGCACAGGCCGTCCCCGCCTCGGCCTCGACACCCGCCGCTCCGGGCGGCCAGAGCCCTCGGCGGCCCCGAGGCGAGGTGCCCCCCGGGGCAGGAGCGCCACGCACCCGCAGGGCAAAGAGGGCGGCGAGTGTGGCAGCCGGGGATGCGGAGTTTTCGTTTGCGCGCCTTCCGAGTGTCGGGTGATCCGCTGCGCCGTCTCCGGATACTGCCCGGAAAGGACGACCGGGCGCGGCCGCTTTTCGGTTTTCGGCTGCGCTCCGGTCCGGCGTGGCTTATCCGCCGCGCGGGCAGGACGGCGGTTCCGCGCGGAAACTCCGCCCGGGCGGCGCAGAAGGGAGAAGAGGAAGCCCCCTCTTGAGCCTCATCAAATGCAGATTCTTTAAGTGTCTTAAGAAAAGAAAAGCGGAAGGATGGGGAAATGGAGAGACGGGGCTTCATCTGAGATGTCAAGGGCCTTTTCAGACTCTGGCCTCTGGGGTGTCTGGGTTCTCTGCGAGCGACCGAAGGCACCTCGTCCGAGAGCGCGTTTTACCTGTAGAAACGCCTTCTCAGCTTAAGGGCCACTGAAATAAATCGCGCAGATAAACTAAAACCACCCGGCAGCGCCAGAACCTCTTTTCTTCACCGGCGGCATTTCGTTCCTTCTTTGCCTTGCTCACTTTCACAGCTGAAGCTTTGTCTCCAGGTCGGTGGCTTTGCAGTGTTTTCACACAATTCAGCCATGTGTGAACGACTCATGAAAGTGAGGTCGCTCAATCCTGTCTGACTCTTTGCGACCCCATGGACTGTAGCCCACCAGACTCTTCCGTCCATGGGATTCTCCAGGCAAGAGTACTGGAGTGGGTTGCCATTTCCTTCTCCAGGAGACCTTCCTGACCCAGGGATCGAACCTCGGTCTCCAGCATTGCAGGCAGACGCTTTTTCGTCTGAGCCACCAGTGAGGTCCAAACTTTGCCCATTAATGCAGACCCGGGATACACATTCAAAATTTTATTTTTCCTTTGGAAGGATAATGCGTTTTTGGAAAAAGGAAACGCCGTTCTTGTTTGGAGCTAGTGAGAGAGAGTGGGTTGGGGGCTGGAGGCCCAGGGCAGAGGAGACCCATACGTGGGCAGTGCTTGGCTTTGAAAGAGAGGGACACACTGGATGAGTCACAGTCGCTCATTCCATCTTCAAGTCTCTGGAGTTAAAATATGCTGAGAATCTAAAAAACTGTGAGTGGTTTCCTTTCATCAACTTTCCAGCAAAAGGGGTTCTGAGTGCCAGCCCCACCCCCACTGAAAGGAAACGGTTTGGGATCTGAAAATGCACGGCAAATCCCCCAGCACCGGGGTCTGTGGTGGTCAAGGGGCACTGGACAGACAGGGTTTGGGGTGGAGGCTGGCAGTGGGGCCTCTGCAGGTCTGGTGGACAGTGAGCGCCTCTGAGTCTTGGCCTGAATGCACTGGGGGTCTGGCTGGTGTCCGGGAGGGGTCAGGGCTGGCGGCCTGCATGAGGAGCCCTTTCCAAGGGAAGCGGCTCAGCCCGTGGTCCCTGTGGCCGCTGGTCGGGTGGAGGGTGTGCCCTGGCGGCGGGCAGAGGGAAGGGCCCTGTGGAGCCCGGTGTGGGGGATGGAACAGCAGCCTTTCCCTCCTGTGGCTTTTACCTGTGAACACAGCTGGGGTGGGGGCTCCTGGAAAGGGCTGAGCCTGGAGACCTTTGCATTTGTGAGTCAGTTACCAGAAAAGCTTTGCTGTATGTTTTACAGACACAGGGATTTAAGAAAAAGGAAAAGAATGTAGATGCATCTAGCAGGTAAGTATGACTGGAAAAGAAGGGTTTGGGTTCTTTTTTTTGCTTTTATTTTTCAATATTAGCAAATGTGTGTCTGTAGTAATGTGAAAATATTAGGTAATTTGAGGTTTCCTGATTTCATTGTAATGTATTCATTACATTACATTGTAATGTATTCACAATCCCTTTCTAACCAGGAAATTGTTTTGGAGGCCGCAATTCAATTGGTGTCCGGAGCTTGGCTATCACTATGAGGTGAGGATCAGAGCTGGGCGGTGTAGATACCATCCTTCAGATTCTCAGCTGAGGCATCATTTCTCTGACTTCTGGTTTTGAGAAGCTCAGTCACAGCATCAAAGTGACCTTCATGAAAAGTTAAAACCTTTAAGAAAAGATTTAAATTTTGAAAATTTAAATGACTTTAACAGATTCTAAATTTCCCTTTTATGGGATAGCTGGCATCGTGCTTCCTTGACTCAGTTTGTCTTTTCTAGAGAAAGTGAACAACTTCAATTCAGTCCAGTTCAGTCGCTCAGTCGTGTCCGACTCTTTGCGACCCCATGAATCACCGCACGCCAGGCCTCCCTGTCCATCACCAACTCCCGGAGTTCACTGAAACTCACGTCCATCAAGTCTGTGATGCCATCCAGCCATCTCATCCTCTGTCGTCCCCTTCTCCTCCTGCCCTCAATCCCTCCCAGCATCAGAGTCTTTTCCAGTGAGTCAACTCTTTGCATGAGGTGGCCAAAGTACTGGAGTTTCAGCTTCAACATCTGTCCTTCCAAAGAACATCCAGGACTGATCTCCTTCAGAATGGACTGGTTGGATCTCCTTGCAGTCCAAGGGACTCTCAAGAGTCTTCTCCAACACCACAGTTCAAAAGCATCAATTCTTTGGCGCTCAGCCTTCTTCACAGTCCAACTCTCACATCCATACATGACCACAGGAAAAACCATAGCCTTGACTAGGTGGACCTTTGTTGACAAAATAATGTCTCTGCTTTTGCATAGCTATCTAGGTTGGTCATAACTTTCCTTCCAAGGAACAAGCATCTTTTAATTTCATGGTTCCCATCACCATCTGCAGTGATTTTGGAGCCCCCAAAATAAAGTCTGCCACTGTTTCCACTGTTTCCCCTTCTATTTCCCATGAAGTGATGGAACCAGATGCCATGATCTTAGTTTTTTGAATGTTGAGTTTTAAGCCAACTTTTTCACTCTCCTCTTTCACTTTCATCAACTTAGGACATGTCTATTAACCTGCCATTAATCCTTTAGAGAGGGAGAGAGGCAAACACATCTTCACCGCTTGAAACAAGGAAAGAGGAGTCAGTGCAAGAAGAGTAAGCCCTGAGGTCAAACAGCTTGACACCTTCATCAATAACTGAGAGTTTCAAGAGAGCAGAACATTGGAGAATGGTGAAAAAAGTGTGCTTTAAAACCTTTGTGTTATCTAGAGAGATTTTTAGATGTGTTTCTCTGTTTGCCCAGTGATTTGTCTCCCCTCCTCCCTCCTAGTGACAGCATCTCACGCCCCTCCCACTTGGGGCTGGCCTGGGGCAGTCACTTGCTCTCTGTGGTTGGCCCCGTGCAGGTGTGGGCAGCACCCGGAGCCCTTCCTGGGGTGCTCAGGAACGGTAATAAACAAGGATGCTGCTTGGAACTCCTGTGACCATCTGGTCACCTCCCCAGCTGCTTGACAGAAGCCCACTTACAGTAGACGAGGACTCCAGGAGGAAGCGGAGGAGCCGGACAGCTGTGTGCTGACCTCACTGCTGGGGGGCTTGCCAGACCCTGGAGCTCTCATTTCATTCCTTGGTTCTCAGACCGTTGTTAAGTACCACTCTGTTCGAGGCACAGTTCTAGGTGCTGTGCTGGGGAACATTCAGGGAGCGGACAGTCAAGGTGTCCACTTTTACAATTTAAGTTCAAGGAAACAGACGACAAACAGTTATGTACAAGACAACCTTTCAGATAAGAGAAAAGTGAAGGCAGACTGTGAACACTTCCTGATGGCAACACAGGAGAGAGGAAGCGGCTTCCCCTTTCCAGGTTCTGTGGCTGAACCCCCCGTAATAAAAGGTAAATTAACAATAGAAAGCTGAAGCTCCAATATTTTGGCCACCTGATATGAAGAGCTGATTCATTGGAAAAGACCTTAATGCTGGGAAAGATTGAAGGCGGGAGGAGAAGGGGATGACAGAGGATAAGATGGTTGGATGGCATCACCGACGCAATGGACATGAATTAGAGCAAGCTCCGGGAGTTAGTGATGGACAGGGAAGCCTGGCGCACTGCAGTTCATGGGGTCACAAAGAGTTGGACACGAATGAATGACTAAACAAGAGAAAAAGAAAAAAAAAGAGAGAAGCAAACATAAATTCAACAACTTGTCTATGTCCTGAATACACGGAGAGACCCAGGAAAACAGAGTCACTCCCTGAAATGGCCAAGCCTTCTGCTTGGACACCATCTTCAGCTAAAAATGAAAGAGATTGAAGTGGGGGTTCCCAGGAAGAGCTCAGGGACAAGGAAGTGGTCCCCACTGCAGAGCCCGTCCCCACCTTCTCAGGTGATGAGTGTCTCCTGTGACTACGAGTCCTTGGCTGCCTGGCACAGAGGGGGATGTGACAAACGGAGGCTTCCCTCATCCTTCCAGAGGCTTCTAGGGTCTCAGAGCCTCTCCTGTGTCTGCCTTTTCTCAGATAATCAAAATCATCCTGGGGGTAGCATACTCTGTACTGGAGGTGACAGCGAGCAGGGTGATGCAGTGGAGAAACGGATGCTGGGTAGGGGTCAGCCGTGGAGGACCTGGGGGTGTCATGGACCTGGACGTGATGGTCCAGAGATGCAGTGTGAGGAGGTAGGGCAGACGGAGCAGCAGAGACAAGGCTCTGAGGAGCGATCTCGGGGTGTTGAGGGTACCCAGGATCAGGGCACCTGGGCTGACGAGCCCCTGCCAGGGACAGGCGTTTGGGGTGAGTGCGGCGTCACTGGTGGGCGGGCATCGTGTCTGCCTTCCGGGCTCTTCTTTGTTCAGGCTGTCAGCCCTCCCCCACCAACACTCACTGCTCTCTTAGGTCACATGACGTCACCAATCTTCCCTTTGTGGCCACAAGTCTCGCAGGATCTGAGCTCTCTGAGCAGGGATTAAAGCTGGCCCTCAGTGGTGGAAGCACGGATTCCTAACCACTAGGAATTCCCCAGACATTTTATAGTATAGCTTAATGGGTCACAAAGCTTTATTTTAAATGTTTAATTAATGTATTTATTTGGCTGTGCTGGGTCTTCGCTGTGACATGCAGGATCTTTTTCTTGTGAGATGTGAGATTTTTAGTGATGGCATGTGAACTCTTTCTTAGTTGCAGCACGTGGGGCCTAGTTTCCTGACCAGAGACAGGACCCAGGCCCCCTGCATTGGGAGCACGGAGTCTTGGCCGCTGGGCTGCCAGGGAAGCCCTGGTTACAGAGCTTTTGACTGTCATGTTCCCCCATTTTCCACGAGGCACTCATATTTTACTGGCGTATGTTTGCAGATAGGCTGATTTTTTTCTCATTTTGGTCACAGAGGCACATTGTTCCTGAACTCTGTGGCACTCAAGTCTGGCTCTGTGGCTGGGGCAGGTCAGTGAGGGGTTGGAGGAGACCCTGTTTGGTTCGTGGCCCTCCTGACTGTGCTGGGCGCATGTGCAGGTCTGGAACTCGGGCTGCTGGGAAGGCGCAGAGGGGGCCACTCTGCTGAAAGGGATGGAGGTGCCCGCCGTAGTGTGATGCTGAGAGTCGAGCACAGGGTCTCAAGGAAGTTAACAAGGGAATTTTCTTGTGGTCAAGTAGGTGAGAGAGTCATGCTTGGAAATCAAAGGTGGTTTGTGAAAGGGAACCAGAAACCCATAAGGATGACCCAGGCTGCAGCAGAAACCCTTCGTAACACACTGACTCAGGAGTCCGTGTAGGACAGGCTTTGGAACTGGCTCTATTAGCAGCTCAGTGATGCCAGCAAGACCCCAGACTCTCTGTCTTTCTGCTCTGCTGGCCACGGAACCCACTGCGTCCTAGAGCTCGTTTATGTCATGTCTGTCAGAGAGCTGTGTCTGGATCTCTGTGCTTCACGTTCAGAAAGACATGTTCAGAGAGAGCCTGCAGCAGTGGAAGGAACGTTAGCCTCTCCTCCCTTCTGGAGCCAGTTCAGGTCCCACACTTCCCTCTGTGCTGGCAGCAGTCTCCCTGGAAGACCCTTCATGGATGATCCAGCCAGTCATGGGCAAATGCAGTGAGCTGGTCTACTAAGACGCCTTCTCTGGAGTCTGAAGTGGAGTCAGTCTTCCCTAAATCACATGGTTTCACTGGATTGAAAAATGAAATCTAGGTTCTGTAAGAAGGAATTAGGGGAAATGCACCCAGGACAAAAAGTATGTGGGAGGCTTTTAGGGTGAAAAGTGAGCATGTCAGTCGCTCAGTCGTGTCTGACTCTGCAACCCCATGGACCGCAGCCCGCGAGGCTCCTCTCTCCATGGAATTCTCCAGGCAAGAATACTGGAGTGGGTTGCCTGCCATTCCCTTCTCCAGGGGATCTTCCTGACCCAGGGATCGAACCCATGTCTCCTGCATTGCAGGCAGATTCTTTACTATGTGAGCCACCAGGGAAGAAGAACCTGAAGTAGATGATTTGAATGTCAAAGAAAATGTAGTGTGGGAGGATATGAGATCAATTTTTTCAAAATTGTAAGATTCTATTTGTGTGAAATTGAATCTCTGTTTCTGTCTGAATGTGGGGGCGGAGTGGGGTAGGAGAAGAAGAGCGTGCCCCTGAAACCATCACCAGCATTAGCCAAGGTGCTGGGGAACACGCAGGTTCCAGGGGTTTAGATGCAGTGTTTAGGATGACGTCGGTGGTATTCTGCTTTAAAACAGCAGTTCATGCATCTGATGCAGCTCGTCAGCTGAGCTCCGCTTGGAAACCCCTGGTAATGAGTACAGAATACACGTTTTTTTGAGCACATGTGGAACATTCACAAAAGCTGACTGTGTCCTGGGCCACAAAGAAAGTCTCAATAAATGTCAAAGAATTTGCATCATATGAATCACATTTGCTCACCACAATGCAACGGTCTCAGATGTACCAAACAAGAACATAAGAAAGGTTATGGGAGCATCCCCCCAAATTATGAAATAACCATTGAGTCGCAAAGCTTGTCATGAGAGAAATTGTGAAATGCTGAGAGCTGACAACAGAGAAGACACTCCATGTGAAAGCACAGCTAAAGCAGTACTCAAAGGGAAGTTTACAGCTTTGGAACCAGTTATCAGAAATTAAGAAGGAGGAGGGTTCCCAGGTGGCAGGAGTTATAAGGAATCCACCTATCAACACAGGAGACGCAAGAGACACGTGCTCAATCCTTGGGTTGGGACGATCCCCTGGAGGAGGAAATGACAACCCAATCCATTGTTTTTGCCTGGAGAATCCCATGGACAGAGGAGTCCGTGGGCTACAGTCCATGGGGTCACAAAGAGTTGAATGTGACTGAGCTTGCACACATACGTAAGAAAGACGAAGAGCAAAGAAGCAAATGGCCAAATCCAGGAAACCGGAGTAAGGCTGGTAGACTGAAGGAGCAACACATTAGTCTGAATTTTTACTGAGAAACGACAGTACTCACTCAGGCTGCATTCGGTGGAGAATGCATTCAGTGAAGGATCCTTGAGGGTTCTGGTTTGGGAGGGCTGCAGAGTCCATTTCAGAAGCTGTATCTCCAGAATGACGTCAGATCCCAGCACAGACAGCTGAGGAAGGAGGCCCTACAGTGGCCGCCACGCTCAGTGCCTCGAACACTGACCACAGACATCAGCGTCTCCTGAACTAACTCAGGCCTCTGAGGGGCTGGGCCAGGGAGGAGAGCATCCTTCGCAGGCCTGGTGCCCATTCCCCCACCTGCTCTGTCTCAGAGGGCTCTGGCTGGCAGAGTAAATCTCAGGGGAACCCAGTGCAGGGGGCTGGGAAGACGAGTTTCCTTCTGGCTTCCACCTTGGGAGACAGAACTCATTATGGAAGAAATTCAAAAGACCTGGGGTCGGTGGATGCAAGGCAATACCTTCTGAATTCAAGAAGGAGGGAAATTGTAAAGATCATGGCAGATATCGATAAAATGGACAACCTGCTTCTGCAGTATTGAGATAATTTACAGACCAAAAGATGTTTCTTGGAAAGGAATAATAAGGTGGACAAATCTCTGATGAGACTTAGAAAAACATTAATGTTCCACATATACAAAAATATATCAGGAAATAGTGATATAGAGAATTTCATATCATTCATAAATGAATGTTTCTTCATCCGCTTGGGATTCAGCGTCCTGAGAGAGGTGATCTCTGTGTGAGTCTGACTCAGATGCTGGCCTGGCATGTGTGGGAAGAAAGGAGGCTCTGGCTCTTGGATTTCCAGGTGGCGAGTATTTCCTCCCAACAGGATTGTGCAGAGTAAGAAGCATCGCAGAGGGGCAGCCAGCAAATGAGGAATATGTAGTGCTTGCAATGCAAGTTATTTCGTTAGCTCTGTGTTGAAGGCTAGAGGAAACGGCAACCCACCCCGAGACTCTTGCCTTGAAAATGCCATGGGCAGAAGAGCCTGGTGGGCTACCATCCACAGGATCGCAAAGAGCTGGACCTGACTGAGCACACGCACTGTTGATGGACGTCATCGTTCTTCACAAAATGCTGTTGCCGTGAAAAAGCTTCAGCAGACATCGTTGTTGTCATTTTTATCCTAGAAATGAAAATTATCCTAGAAATTTATTAATTTAAATAAATTAAAAGATATGAGTGATTTTATGGCTCTTGGTTCGGGGAAGGCAAAGGCACCCCACCCCAGTACTTTTGCCTGGAGAATCCCATGGACGGAGGAGCCTGGTGGGCTCCAGTCCATGGGGTCGCTAAGAATTGGACACGACTGAGGGACTTCACTTTCACTTTTCACTTTCATGCATTGGAGAAGGACATGGCAACCCACTCCAGTGTTCTTGCCTGGAGAATCCCAGGGACAGGGGAGCCTGGTGAGCTTCCGTCTATGGGGTCACACAGAGTCGGACACGACTGAAGCGACTCAGCAGCAGCAGCAGCAGCAGCAGGGCTTTTGGTTAAACTAATTTCTTTCTCTAACAGCTACAACGGTTTATAGCCTCAGCTGCTATAAGGGCGGATCTGTCTCTTTACAGGTTTCCTGGTTTTGATTATTGTAACATGGGTGATAACCAGTGGTTGTTTTTACTGGAATTTTAAAGTATATCTGAGGGTAAGCAGCTTTACATAACATTATCTAAGAGGTACAGTATTTTGTAAGGGAGGTGTCATGATTTTGCTTCACAGATGAGAAAACTGAGGCCCCAGGAAGGTGAAGGATCATCCCTCAGTCAGTCTAGAATGTAGGGTTCAAACCTAAAAAGGCTTTTACTTATTATTATTAACTCTAAAGCTCTTATTTTAAACTACTGTTTTAGTTCATAGAAATGGATATATTTGACTAAATACATAAACTATTTGAGGACTAGAAACAAATGTAGTCAGAGCTTCCCAAAGAATGTCCCAAAGAACACAAGACTTCTCAAGTTCTCAGAGGAAAAAAAAAACTCAGTATTTAAAACTTTGGGAAATGCTGGATAATGGATCCCCTCTTGGAGACTCCTAGTGAACGTTAGGATTTTTAAGGCCTTCAGAAGTCTCGAAGCAAAGAAACTGTCTCACTTTGTTTAACGTTTCAGAGGAGTAGAGTTCCAAGGAACGTGTTTGGGAAACGCAGCCAAGCGTTGTGCTCGTGTTTCTGTGTCGCGTTCTATCGCGTTGGCTGCCGCATCCAGACGACCTAAAGGATACTGGTGGGAGTGGGTATTTTATTCCCTGATTTAATGAGAATGTTTCCAGAATTTCATCACTAAGTATTGTGTTACCAATGAGTTTAAGACAGATACCATCTTTATTAGCTTTTTTCCAATGTAAAGAATCAGAGATGGGTGCTGAGTATGAGGGGATTATACAGAGGGGGTTGTTCAGTGTCTGTTCATCAGGTGGACAACGTGTCTGATGGACAGGGCTCCCTTCCTGGGGTTCCTGGAGTAATAAGACAGCTCCTGCCTGGGCTGGGGGAAGACACTTGCATTTTCTGCCAGAGGCAGCACGTGGGTTTGTCACCTTTACTGTGGGCTGCAGAAGCAGGGGCACGGGGTGGGGAACACCTGCCTTGCTCAGTCAGCACACGTTTTCCGAGTGTGCCCCCCTGAGGGTCAAGCACAGCTGGGCTCCCTGTCTCTAAATGCAGCATGCAGCCCAGGGCTGGGGTGGTGGAAAGGGTGGCGAGGGGGACAGATTAATACTGTTCGTGTGAGGCGGGGTGTGAAGAGCTGGCTTTAACGTGGGCTCTCTGCACGCCCCTGCCGAGGGGCCCGAAGCTGTGGGGGTCTCCCTCTCCTCCCCTCACACCCCCAGCTCTTTCTTCACCTTGGCTGCAGGCACTGGGACACAGACAGCAGCCGTTCCCTAGAGATCCCCAGGCCACCCAGCCCTGGCTCAGATGGGCATAAGGATGGAATAAGGACGGTTTCGGCCACTTAGGACACAAGACTGTGCTTTTGGCTGGAGAGGAATTGGAGATGGAGTCCTCAGGGTGCTGGCAAGTGAGTAATTGTATTTTAGCTCTGGAAACCACTTTTTCACCCCTAATCTCCGCATCTTCCAGCTTATGGGGAGGGGAGAAGGCAATGGCACCCCACTCCAGTACTCTTGCCTGGAAAATTCCATGGACGGAGGAGCCTGGTAGGCTGCAGTCCATGGGGTCATGAAGAATTGGACATGACCGAGAGACTTCACTTTCACTCTTCAGTTTCATGCATTGGAGGAAGAAATGGCAACCCACTCCAGTGTTCTTGCCTAGAGAATCCCAGGGGGCGGCGGGGCCTGGTGGGCTGCCGTCTATGGGATCGCACAGAGTCGGACACAACTGAAGTGACTTAGCAGCAGCAGCCCCAGCGTGCATGATGAATGCTGACGTCACAGGTCCGGGCATGGAAAGCATCAACTCACCAGCACTTTTATTCGCGACTCTCCCCGAGGCTGCACAGTCAGCCCTTCCAGCTCAACGTTCCGTCTGGACCCGCAGTGTCTCACGGGGCTGCTTCATCAGGACCCACGTCATCACCCGCGTCCCCGTCCCCCTGGAGCATGGGGTGAGATGCATTCCTGTCACACAGCCCTGATGCGGCGATGTGGACATGCATCTTCCACCTTGGCTGATTAGGACAGTTCAGCTCAGTCATGTCCGAGTCTTTGTGATCCCATGGACTGCAGCACACCAGGCCTCCCTGTCCATCACCAACTCCCAGAGCTTGCTCAAACTCATCTCCATTGAGTCGGTGATGCCATCCAACCATCTCATCCTCTGTTGTCCCCTTCTCCTCCTGCCCTCAATCTTTCCCAGCATCAGGGTTTTTTTCCCAATGAATCAGCTCTTTGCATCAGGTGGCCAAAGTATTGGAGTTTCAGTTTCAGCATCAGTCCTTCCAGTGAATATTCAGTTTTCCAGAAACCCCATGTCGTCCTGATCTAAGAGGGTGACAGCTCCTCGGGTCTGTGACAAAGATGGATGGCTTCTGCCTTCCCTCTTGCTCTTTGTCCCAACCTGGGACCTGTGAAACTTTGGAGATTTGTATTTGAGTGAGTAAGTTCAAAGCTAGGTGAAGGAGGAAGGGCTGGTATGTAGGGATGAAGTATTACTTCTTAGTCTTCGTGGGTCTTTTTGTTGGTGAAGTCAAAACATTGTCAAAGAGATGAGGACTGAAAACTAAGAATTTTCCTGTGAGTGGAGAAGCCCTCATTTCAGAGCTGATGGTAGTGAGAGCATGAAAGCGATCCATTTCCACCATCAGCCTGGCTTTCCCATCCCTGGACCCTCAGGCTCATGGTGAAGAGCTGCAATGATGGTTGCAGCTTATAAAAGTGAGTCTTATGAGGTGCTGATCACAACGTATCCAGCTCGTACTTAGAAACCAGGCAGGGTATAAGTAGAGTGGGCGTGCTGCGGAGTTGGCGTAAATTCTCCTTTCTTCGCCATCCTACTTGGGACTTCTTCTCGTTTCAAATGTTATCCAAAGTCTCTGGTTTGCAAGGCCTAAGTTATAAAATGGTCTTTTGTCTTCACTTGGAGAGAGGAAAATGTATGCTCAAGGAGGCGTGGATGACAGAGGCCGGTTCAGAGTCTGGGGGTGGAGGGGTCCCCCCAGAGCTGGGCTCAATGTGGCTGCAGCTGAGCGGGGTCCCAGCCTCCACTTTGCTCCTCTAGTGGCGGACCCCCAGTGGGGATGAGGGTCAGGTGGGAGGGACACCCCAGCTGGACTGCTGCAGCTCTGTCTGCCCTGTTTGGCCGCTGCTGACACGACCTTGACGTTTGTCCAGCACGCTCTTGGGGGCCTCATTCTGACTTCAGATTCCCCCAGGCAGCAGCGCCGTGCTTCAGCATTCTTGTTGCCTTCTTGTTCCCCTTTGATTTTGAGCGAACGCCAGCTCCTCAGGACCCAGAACTGCCCTCCTTGCTTTGTGTTTAGCAGCTTGATGAAAGTTTGCTAAACTCCTTATGCTTAAAAGAATTCCCTTTGTCTGGGGACAAAGAAAAGAAAATCCAAACAAACAGAAAAATCAAAGGTTTCCTGCCTTTTTGGGTTACCACCATTTGAACCTGAAAATAAGATTTTCAAATACTTTCTATTTTGAACGCAATTCTGACAAATGGTCCTCTGGCCGTGGGCCTCCCCCTGGTGCTGGGGAGGGGGCTCCAGGAGAACTCACTCAGGGCCTGGGAATCGCCCCGCCCCCTCTGCCTGCTAGCAAGCCTGGCCTGGCCCGCAGGGGTAGGGGCGGGGGCGAGGGCGGGGGCGGGGGGGGGGGTGCTGTCCTCTTTCTCGAAGTATGTGTCTCAGGTTTCCTGGTTTCCCACGAGGGCCACTTAGCAGATGCTGGTGATGAGGGGCCTCCGAGGTGAAACAGAGCTCCTGCTTCTGGGGCGGAGAGGGGGTGAGGATGGTGGGGGGACCACCGGACAGGGATCATCCAGATCGCATCTTGGTTCCTGAAATGGGAGCATTTTGTTTTCACAAGCTCCTTTTCCCGTGCCCTTTCTTGGAGTGACGTCTTTCTCCAGGCTGCATTGTTGTAGGCCAGGTTATCTGCTGGGCAGTGGGACCCCGGGTTGCTTGCATTTCCTAAAATTGTGCTTTGCCCTGAACTGGCAGAGAGATTGTCCGTGCGGCATTGAAACGGGATGGCCCGGGGCAGTTGCGCAGCCGCCCTTCTGCTTCCGCGGCTCCTGGGGCCTCACGGATCCGTGTGTCCCCCTCGAGTCTGCAGCCAGAGCCCCTGGACTTCTGAAGCTTCCGGCCGGTTTTGTGGAGTTCAGAACCGCCTTGCTTTTTGAGATCATTTTCCCCCTGGCTTTCCAAGAGGAATCATTTTTTAGACCCAGTGTGCGCTGACGTACAGTCGGAGATGCAGCCTGGTACCTCCAGATACAGGTCCAGATTCTGCAGTTCGTGGGGAGGAGACAGGAATGCTCAGGCTTTGCTGGGCACCCTGTTGATTTTCTGTTCAGAGAGAGGAAGAGTCCACGAGAGTTGCCTCATTTCCTGCTTTAAACACTTACACTTTAATGTTCATTTACATACGAAATTGAATCATGTGACAGCGTGTGTGGGGAAATTTTGGCCGAAAAACCCATTTCCCTTTGATCTGCACGTGCTGTGGATCCGTAAGTGCTGCCACTTCTGAGGGGACAGGTCCTCCTCCAGGCAGGGCGCAGTTTAAAGTCCACTCTACTCAGTGAGCAACTTTGTAAACGGGTCCTAAATCTGGTTCTTGAAAGGGTACTATAAAAGTTTGTTTAGTTCCTTTATCTTTAAAATAGGGAAAAGACACTAAGTAAATCCATAGAATTATTTTGTTACCACCAAGAGAATAATTTAAGGCACAATAATTCATAGCAATGTAACAGTCGTTTCTAATACTTTGCAGTAATTTGTATGAGAATAAATGATCATTTGTTAATATGAAATTGTATTACTGAGCCACTTGGAAGCAGGATTCTGTTTTACTATTTTTCATCTATGTGATGCTGATGGATCTACATGTGAATATTTGCAGAACTTTCATATTTTCAACAAATGCATATTGAACCCTCATCACGGGCCAGGAAACTTTCTAAGTGCTGTCGAGTCAGAGGTGAGTGGGCTGGACATGTTGGCTGCCTGACTCACGGGGAGAACACTGGGGGAGCGTACGGGGGTCACAAGAGAGACAGTGCTCCGGCCTGAATCACATCTGGGTCTCAGCACCCAGGATCCTGTGACTGTGTTTGGAGGTGCGGCCTTTACAGAGGTGGTTAAGTTGAAAGGAGGTCACTGCTGCTGCTGCTGCTAAGTCACTTCAGTCGTGTCTGACTTTGTGTGACCCCATAGACAGCAGCCCACCAGGCTCCCCCGTCCCTGGGATTCTCCAGGCAAGAACACTGGAGTGGGTTGCCTTTTCCTTCTCCAGTGCATGAAAGGAGGTCACTAGGGCGGGCTCTCATCCCACAGGACCAGCGTCCCTAGAGGAGTGAGGTCACAGACACACACAGAGGAGGACCACACAAGGTCACAGGGAGGAGGCGGCGTCTCCAAGCCCAGGAGAGAAGCCTTGGGAGGAACCAGGCCCCAGCAACACCTTGGTGTTGGATGTCCGGCCTCCAGACCGTGAGGGATGAACTTGTGTGGCCTAAGCCGCCCCGCCTGTGGTCCTTGGTCAGGGCTGCCGGAGCTGACCACACAGCCAGGAAGCTCCCTCATGAGACAGAAAGGCAGGTGGTGCTTCAGGACAACGGTCTCATGTCAGCTCCTGTCCTCGGGTGAACGCAGTGATGTTCCCCCAGCAAGAGCTGAGGAAGGCTTGGCCTGCCTGCAGGCCCGGGACAACGAGGGGACACCCCACTGCCGCCTCCCCAGCACTGTCCTAGCTTGTCACTGCAGAGCGTCCGAGGCCCGAGAGGGAGTGCTGAGCACTGGGGCTAGGCGGGCTTCTCAGGAGGGTTGCTGTTCACGCATCTTTCTTCTCGGGAAGAAGCTGAGGTCCTGCTTTGGCCTCATTTTTGTCTCTGTTAAGTAGATAAATGTGGTTTGCATCACTCAGAACCTTGGGAATGTCTTACAGGATATTTCTGGAATGGGCAAAGTTCAGCACAGTCTGGAGCCAAATGTCCCCATTACTGAGTCAGTATGGTCCACATGTTTACGACCATCTCCAGAATGGTCTGCACGTGTGTGAAACTGATGCCGCAGCTCAGCACATCCCTGGGAACCAAGGAAGAGCTCCAGGAAGCGGGACTGGCTGAGGCTGCCCTCGGGTGTCTGTTTCGGAGCCTGCAGCTGCGGAGAGCTTTTCCTCTTCAAAGCATGCAGCCTCCTAAGCCGAGGTTGGAAGCCCCAAAGGCTGTGGGGCAGTCCCAGTGGCCTTTGGGGCCTTTGCCCCGGACTCTGCCTCCAGGACCAGTGTCTCTGAAGTTTCTGAAGGGAGTCACCTCTAGCAGAGTTCTCAAACTGTGGTCTGTGGCCCCCTGGGGTCTCTGGCACTCTTTCAGGGTCTTTGAGGTCCTAATAATAATAATACATTCTGAATAATTATATTCCAATAATCATTATTCCTAATAATAATATTCTTCTTCATTTCCCTCTCCCACACTCAGGCAGTGGGGTTTTCCAGAGGCTCTGAGGCACGCGGAGAGGGCACTGCCGTTGTATGTGAGCTCACTATCTCTGTGTTCTCTATGTGAACGTGAACTTGAAGTCGCTCAGTCGTGTCCGACTCTTTGCGACCCCATGGACTGTAGCCTACCAGGCTCCTCTGTCCTTGGGATTTTCCAGGCAATAGTACTGGAGTGGATTGCCATTTCCTTCTCCAAGGGATCTTCCCAACCCAGGGATTGAACCCGGGTCTCCCGCGTCGTAGACAGACGCTTTACCGTCTGAGCCACCAGGGAAGTCCACTGTGTTCCCTACAGTGTTCTTAATAAGGAGGGTTGAGTTGCACATGTGTGCGTTTTCCGAGATTAACACCTTTAAATGCTTCTGTGTCCCTACTAGTTGTCTTCCATTATACCTACTATAAGACTGTTTTTTTTCAAATCTTAAGTTCTCTTAGCCATCATTAGACTTATTTATGTTATGAAATGGGCTTCCCCAGGTAGCTCAGAGGTAAAGAATCCACTTGCGATGCAGGAGACATGGGCTCGATCCCTGGCCTGGGAAGATCCCCTGGAGGAGGGCATGGCAACCCATTCCAGTATTCTTGCCAGGAAAGTCCCAGGGACAGAGGAGCCTGGTGGGCTACCGTCCACGGGGTCGAAAAGAGCTGGACACAATTGAGTGACTAACTTTTGTAATTTCTGGTATTCAGCACTTTACAACATGTCCTAAGGAAAAAGAAAGTAGGGTTATTTATTTACAAATGAAATGCTTCTGTACATGGAAAATTCAAAAGATTCAACACGAAGCAGGACATTTAGTATAAAAATAAGGGGAAATTTTTATTTACAGCAATAAACATTATAATATACCTAAGGATAAGCAAATCAAGGTAAACTATATTTAAAAAATAATAGTCTATAAAAGAACAGAATGTAAAACCAAAATGTAAAAATGATTAATAAGGCAATAATAAATAAAGTGGTAATTCCTCCCACACCGATACATACTTTTAATACAGTTTTAAACAAAATCTCATTAACTCTTTTTAACTAGACAAAATCTGTCTCTAACATTTGTATGGAAAAGTCAAGGAGTGAGATCTGACAAGATATTTTTGATAATGAAAATGAGTAACCAGGACTACATGTGTACGTATTCTTAGAACTTACTGTGAAGCTACAGTGTGGAATGAGCAAAAGATCAAATGCATTAATTTGATTATATACATGTTAACAAGCTTCATCTTTGACGGGAAAAAACAAACAAAATTAAAAAAATAATATTAGTTATGTTGTTGTTTAGTCACTAAGTCCTGTCTTACTCTTGGTGACCCCATGGACTGTAGCCCACGAGGCTCCTCTGTCCATGAGATTTCCCAGCAAGAATACTGGAGTGCGTAGCCATTTCCTTTTCCAAGGGATCTTCCTGACCCAGGGATCAAACCCCTGTCTCCTGCATTGCAGGCAGATTCTTTACCACTGAGCCATCTGGGAAGCCTGGGATTAATTTTAATAAGGTGAAGTTCTATATGTTATTAAGAGAAAGAAAATCTATTTTTCTTTTTTTTTTGTAAATTAATTTAATTGGAGGCTAATTACTTTACAGTATTGTAGTGGTTTCTGCCATACATTCATGTGAATCAGCCATGGATGTACATGTGTCCTTCATCCTAAACCCTCCTCCCACCTCCCTCCCCATCCCATCCCTCTGGGTTGTCCTGAGCGCCCTGTCTCAAGCACCAAGGAACAAATTATGTGAGTAAGCAGATCACTGAAGAGAAAATATGAAAAACTGTATATAAAAGAGTTCAATGTCACTAATGGACAACACAACATTTGGCAAAAAAAGAAAAAGAAAAGCAATTTCAAGTTTCTTATGCAGAAACACAACGAAAAGTAAGCATGCTTTTTTGACTTATTTCAGTTAATATTTCAACTTTATGGAAAAACACTGTATAATTTAAATTTTATAAAATTTATAACTCTGTCTAAAACTGTTACACTTTTAGAATAGAGTTCAGTTCAGTTCAGTCACTCAGCTGTGTCCAACTCTTTGCAACCCCATGAACCGCAGCACGCCAGGCCTCCCTGTCCATCACCAACTCCTGGAATTCACCCAAACCCATGTCCATGGAGTCAGTGATGCAATCCAACCATCTCATCCTCTGTCGTCCCATTCTCATCCTGCCCTCAATCTTTTCCAGCATCAGGGAATTTTCAAATGAGTCGGCTTTTTGCATCAGGTAGCCAAAGTATTGGAGTTTCAGCTTGAACATCAGTCCCTCCAATGAACACCCAGGACTGATCTCCTTTCGGATGGACTGGTTGGGTCTCCTTGCAGTCCAAGGGACTCTCAAGAGTCTTCTCCAGCATCACAGTTCAAAAGCATCAATTCTTTGGCGCTCAGCTTTCTTTATAGTCCAACTCTCACATCCATACATGACTACTGGAAAAAACATAGCCTTGACTAGACGGACCTTGTTGGCAAAGTAATGTCTCTGCTTTTTAATATGCTGTCTAGGTTGGTCATAACTTTCCTTCCAAGGAGTAAGCGTCTTTTAATTTCATGGCTGCAGTCACCATCTGCAGTGATTTTGGAGCCCAGAAAAATAAAGTCTGACACTGTTTCCGCTGTTTCCCCATCTATTTCCCATGAAGTGATGGGACCAAATGCCATGATCTTAGTTTTCTGAATGTTGAGCTTTAAGTCAACTTTTTCACTCTCCTCTTTCACTTTCATCAAGAGGTTCTTTAGTTCTTCTTCACTTTCTGCCATAAGGGTGGTGTCAACTGCATATCTGAGGTTATTGATATTTCTCCTGGCAATCTTGATTCCAGCTTGTGCTTCCTCCAGCCCAGTGTTAAGCAGGGTGACAATATACAGCCTTGACGTACTCCTTTTCCTATTTGGAACCAGTGTGTTGTTCCATGTCCAGTTCTAGCTGTTGCTTCCTGACCTGCATACAGGTTTCTCAAGAGGCAGGTCAAGTGGTCTGGTACTCCCATCTCTTTCAGTACTTCCTCTAAAATAGAATGAAACTTATTTGTGGTGTATTTTGTCATATTTAAGGATAAGTCATTAGCTTTCAAATGGGAGATTGGAAGGCTTGCTTTCTCTATCCACAAGTGCACTGTCTGGGTAGAAAGATGCTGTGAAGGATAAATGGATTCATCAGGGTATTTACTCTCTTGCTCCTGAAAGGAGCCATTTAATTCAAGGAAACTGGATGAGCTGTAAGTGAAAAATAGAAATATGATGAAAGCTATTTCAGTGCTATAGGTTAATAATGTACCATCTGGTTTTTAATGCAATGGAAAAAAAATCAGATTACACTAAGGTGCCAGTTAAATTGTGACCATCAACTTTGGACTTCCCACTCAGAATTTAAAGGAAAAGGAATATAACATTGGAAACACTGAGTTCTTTTTAGACATTTTAGACATTAAGTTTTCTTTTAAAAATAAAAATTGCTTGTTACTACTTTCCAAATGAGAAATTAAAAAAAAAAAAAAAAAACCACAGGAGCATCTTACGGAGTAAGGGATGGTCAGCTGGAGAAGTGCACGCAGCACACAGGGATGCGTGGAGCCACGCACCGGCCTTGCTGGACGTCTGCTGGCTGGCTAGCCCGGGCAGGAGTCGTGGCACGGCCGCTTTCCAGCACCACAGTCACCCGCTGTGTTAGAGCTGGGGCTGCAAACAGGAAGATCTTGTCTGCAGACTTGCACCTGTAGCTTATGAAGGATGCTCGGCTTGCCTTGCCTGTATCCATCCAGGTCGATCAGTGATGCTGGGTAACAAGCACAGGTGGGGTGACGTAGTCCAGATGATGAACCCCTTTCCTAAGCCTCGTGGTCTGTCCTGGAACAGCCACGCTGACGTCTGCCTTGTTGGTGTCTCATCACAAACGAGGACGGGTGGGGGCTGAGCTGCACTAGGGTCGCTGCGTCTCCACCGCCACACCCACGGGGAAGAGCCCGCCGCCCCTGAAGAACATCCAGAGGAAGTGTAACTGCCTGAGCGGGTTCTAGGGGTCTCTGAGGCGCTGTTCTTCCTTCGTGTTTTTCTGTCCCCCATACTGGACACCTCCCCTATCTTACACACTCCTCAGAGTTCTTCCTCTCCCTGCTCTGATCTGATGTGAGCTCGAGTGAAGTTTCATTTCAGTTTTTGTAATTTTTTGTTTGCTACACCCTGTGGCATATGGAGCTTCCCAGACCAAGGATGGAACCTGTGCCCCTCCATTGGAAGCGTGGAGGCTTAACTACTGGGGCACCAGGGAAGTCCCAAATACTGTTTTCTAGATTCGCCATTTGGTCTTTGAAAAAAAAAAAAAATCCTTGTACGGATATTCTGTATTTGGTGAAACATTCCTCACACTTCCCTTAGTTATTTAGATACGGTTGCCTTTAGTTCTCCGGACACATTCAAGATGGCCAGTTTAAAGCCTTGGTCCAGCCTGTGTGTGGGGTTTTCCTGGTGGCATGATTGGTAAAGTATCCTCCTGCCAATAGAAGAGATACAAGAGATGTGGGCTTGATCCCTAAAGAATCTGCCTCCAGTGCAGGAGACAGGGTACGATCCGTGGGTCAGGAAGATCCCCTAGGGAAGGAAACAGCCACCCACTCCAGGATTCTTGCCTGGGAAATCCCATGGACGGAGGAGCCTGGTGGGCTACAGTCCATGGGGACACAACTTGGCAACTAAACAACATACCTGTGCGGGGGCCCTAAGTTCTCGTTCCTTTGCAGGTCTTGCAATATTGTTTTTAAAATGGCGTGTTTTAGATAATGTAAGGTGGCCGCTCTATTACGCTCTCCCGCCTACCCAGGGGTTGCTGTCCTTACGTTTGTCGTTGCTTCTGTCGTTTGTTTGTTTGTTTAGTGGCTTTTCTGACATGGAACTAATTCTGTAAAGTCTGGGTCCTTTGTCACGCGTGGTCACTGAAGTCTGCACTCAGTCATTTCCTCGCTGTCTGGAACGGAGGTCTTCCATGTTGCCGAGGCCCTCGTGTGTGCAGGACGATGCCTTCAGCTCCCGGGGGGCAGGACGGCTCCGCGGCCTTAGCATCACTCACTGGCACAGAGCCTCCGGGTCGGCCAGAGGTGAGACGTGAGAACTCCCGAGGTCTTCCCCAGGACGTGACAGCCTTGCACACACGTGCAGCCTCCCGGAGCCCCGCAGACACGTCAGAGCTTCTCAAAGCCCTCTGCAGACATCTCCTCACTCGGCCCCGTTTTTGCTCTCTTTTTACCACGGTTCCAGGCAGTCGTGACGTTACACAACTGCCCCTGATCTGTTTCTCACAAGCATCCTGGGGAAAGGTTGTTCGCCTTTCATGTGAGTTGGGTCCGCTACAGTGGGGTCTCTCATAGAACCATCTAGAAGCCACAGAGGAGAACACTCTGGGGACGTTCCAGTCCGCTCTCTCCTTCTGAGGCCCCAGGCTCTTGGTTTTCAAGCTTCCCTCCAAGCAGAAAGGGCGGAGGAGAGGGGATGCGGGCGTCAAGGTTCTCGCTGAGAGGAGGCCGTTTTTCCTGAAGGCAGGCTCGGGGGTTACTGCGGCCTTGGTGAGCTGCCAACGGGTGAGCGTTGATGGCACCCGTTCCTGCCAGTGCCGACGCTGCTTTTATGGAGGAGAGGATTTCTGGAGGCCTGTCCTTGCCATTCACAGTGACGCCTACGCCGTCTCAACAGCAACCCCCCGAAACCAACCTGCCCGCTCACCAGCTGAGTTTTCTGTGTCGTGGAACGTCTGTATCGTGTGCTGTTGTGAAACCACGCGGGAGGATGAGCCGTGTCTCCTGAGGCGGAGGGGTCTCATCATGTGAGAAATTAGAGACGTTGGGGGGATGCGTTCGTGTGTGTGTCTACTTATGTCCCACTTTTCTGAAAGCACGATCCCCCGAGTCCCCGTGCATGTCTGAGTCTCCCGTTGTGCGGGGGACAGGTGTGTCAGGACAACACGGGGTCAGTACTGGACACAGTGAGACTGGGGTGTGTAGCGGTTGCTCAGCGGTCTGTCTTTGTGTTCTTCAGAGACTGTGGGGGGCATGGCTCACATTTGCCATTTCTGAAGATGTTACCTCAAGAAATATTTGTGAGGACAAAACTGTGCATTATTCTACAGTCCGGAAGGGTTTTACACGCAAAGTTCTCTCTTTTTTCCTCCTCTTTCTATATCCACAACAGTACATTTCCAGGGTCATGGCGTAGATGAACTTCTATTGTGCTTGTTCACGTACATAAAAGACTGTCTCATTCAGAAAAGTAAATGCTTTTTATTTTTGCACTGACTCTGCATGTTTGCTTTCTAGACTCGAGTGAGGAGCCATTCCCTTGATGCTTCTGGCCAATTCCCCGCTCTGCTTCCGGCGACACAGGGTTACCCTGGAGACCGCTGCAAGGGCCCCCAGAACCGGTGCAGCCGGCCAGTCATGTGGAACCTCCGGGACCTGTGCAAAGTGAGGGGCATGTCCAGTGGGCGCAGCCCGGCTCTCGGAGCCTTGTGGGACAGCCTGCTGTCCTGTTCCCAGCCCCAGGTGTCCGTTCCAAAATCTAGTCACCAAGAGCTCGGACAGCCGCTCTTCACACTCTTACTTATTTGGCCTCACTAGGTCTTGACTGGGGCACGTGGGATCTAGTTCCCGCTGCTGCACCAGCGATCACGTCCGGGCCTGTGCATTGGGAGCACAGTCTTAGCCACTGGACCACTTGGGAGGTCCCCGCTCTTCACTCTTGAGACGCTCCAAGTCCTCTCTGCCCGCCCCCCAGTGCAGGGGCCCGTCCCACCCGGTAACACGTAGGTTCAAGAAGCCACGCGAGGGAAGGGCCTGGGGCCTGGGGCCTGGGGCGGGCAGCCTGGTCATGGTAACACCCAGGCTTTGGACCCACAGGGCAGAGCTGGTGCAATCCGTCCCTCGAGCAGCGAGCAAGGCCGTGGGCGAGAGGCCGGCCGAGTGGCGTGCAGGCCCTTTACGTGCACCAGGGGAGGCGGGCAGTGCCAAGGCCAGTTGCAGGCTCCTGAACAAGGACCGGCCCTGTGCTGGTGCCCAGCGTGCCCGCTAACATGGGGTGCGGGACGGGCTAGGGGTGGAGTCCCAGACCCAGCCCTGCTGGGAACGCAGCAGGAGCAATGCGGCCCATTGGCGTGTTCTGTTCTTTTAGGCGCCGAAGACTCAAATCCGGGGTCCTGTGAATAAAAGCTTCCCAGATCTCTGAGAAACCTTCACTTACAGAGATGTGAGTACTGAGAGAATGAAGCTGCAAACGTAGAGCCTCCATTTACAACCTGACAATTGCATGTGGGGAAAAAACCCAAACCTGAGCTACCAGGTTCCACGGAAAGGGACTTGGGATTGTTGGCCAGACTTCTTTCTCTTAAACTGACAAGTTGAGAAATGCATATGGTAAAAAAAAAAAAAAAAAATTGCTAAAAGTTAAAAATGTATGAAAAATCTCCCTGGTTCAGTCCCTGGGTCCTGCTGCCCTGAAGGGACTGCATTGTCAACTTTTGTGTTTTCTCCTAGGAATAATCTGTGTGTGAGCACATTTAGGCCAAATGTTTACCTATCTTTTTATTATATTAAATTGTGGTAAGATACACACTGGACAAAATTTACCACCTTAACCACCGTTACGTCCACAGGCTAGTCGTACACCCGATCTCCAGAGCTTTTTCATCTTGGAAAACTGAAATTCTGTCCCCATTAAACAACAAGGCCCACTCTGCTCTCTCCCTCAGCCCCCTGGCACCCACCCTCCTAATCTGTTCCTATGAATTTGATGACTCTGGGGCCTCCATATGGTGGAATTACACAGCATCTGTGGGGCTGACTGATGTCACCGAACACCATGTCTTCAGGTTTCCTCTGCGCTGTAGCAGGTGCAGCTCCTCCGTGCAGCGGGGGGAGAAGACGAGCTTGAGAAGCCCCTTGGGCTGGACGGTGATGCTGCCCGTCTTCCTGATGGGGTGTCTGCCTGCAGCTTCCTGAGCTGTGTGAGCTGGTGACCTGACCCCGCCCCGAGGTCAGCGCTCTTCCCACTGCTCAGACTCACAGACTCAGACTCTTTCTGAAACACATCAGAAACCCTTTACGCGTTTTCCTGGACGGGTCTGACTTCTGGGGTGGGCAGGTTGTGGTCAGCAGGGTACATGTTCTGTATGATGCTGCCCCGTTGTGGGGCCCTTGCTTGTCAGCGTGACAGTGATGGGGGGACCCAGCCCACCCTGCTCCAACGCTGCACGATGCCAGCCTGCGCTTCACTTCTGGCTCTGAGATCCTGACGGGGCGAGGGCCACGGGCCGTCCATCACTGCCGAGAAAGAGAACGGGTTAGCCCAGCCGCCTGGCTGGAGGAGGAGGAAGTCACCCGATGATGCTGTGGGTTCTGGGAAGAGGAGCAGGACCGTGGGGACGGATGGCTCCCATGACACCAGTCCCACTCAGAGCCTCAATGCTTCCCTCATGCTGGCGGTGAAGGGGCAGTCCTGCTGAGATCCATGGCCTTGAATTTGGAAGGAACCCCTGGGTGACTTTAGGATAGCCTTGCCTGTTGTGTGTCCTTGGAGGAGAACACGCAGCTGAGTCTGGGACTGCAGCAGCTGGGCTGAACCTAGGAGGCGACAACAGATCATGACCAGCAGCCAGTGCCCTGACCTGAGTGGCGCGCCCAACCAGAGCCAGTCCCATCCGCCCAGTAGCCCCCGGGGGAGGCAGAGGCACTAGCTTCTTGTATCAGCTCAGCCGCCTGCAACTTGGAGCTGATGGGGGTTTCCTGCAAACACGGAATTCCCCAGTGTGTCCTGCAAGCCTTCAGGTGGGGACCCAAGGCCACTGGGATGCATGGCTCCCTGGCCCCCAGGACAAGAGCTGGAGAAGGGAGGTTGGCTGAAACGGAGGCTGCCCTCCTGGGCTGTGGATGAGGTGGGAAGGCTGGCGAAACTCTTCTGTAAACGGAACTCCTCAGAGGCTGGTGTGTCTTAGCCACGCAGTTGTGTCCGACTCTGCAGTCCCGTGGACTGTAGCCCACCAGGTTCCTCTGTTCATGGGATTCTTCTGGCAAGAATACAGAGTGGGTTGCCATTTCTTTCTCTAGGGGCTCTTCCTCACCCAGGGATTGAACCCAGGTCTCCTGCACTGCAGGCAGCCTTGCTACCAGTTGAGTGTGGAAATCATTCGGGCATCTGTGACAATGCAGACTGTGCGTCAGTGGGTCTGGGGCCGGGCCGGCTGCTCTGCGTTTCTAATGGACACTTGAATGAAGCCCAAGTGAATGGTCAAAGATCACCCAGAAATCAAGGCCCTACTGAAATCTAAGCAAAATTGACATTTATTTTCTTTTTTCCTAGATCCCTGTCCCCACTTAGGGCTTCTCTGGTGGCTCAGATAGTAAAGAATCTTCCTGCAATGCAGGAGACCCGGGTTCGATCCCTGGGTCGGAAAACCCCCTGGAGAAGGAAATGGCAACCCACTCCAGAATTGTTGCCTGGAGAATCCCATGGACAGAGGAGCCTGGCGGGCTACAGTCCGTGGGGTTGCAAGGAGTCAGACAGGACTGAGCAGCTGAGAACACAGAGACACGCACACCACTTAAGCTGCCTCCCTGAGATAATGCTCCAAGTAAGTACATTCAGAGTCTTCATCCTTATTTAAAGACTGTTTTATATCCGTGGCATGTCAGTGCCTAGTGGTAGACATTCCTATGGCTTCTCATCTTTGCTCTTTTTATAAAAAATTTAAATTGTATCAGTGTATAGTTGATTTACAATGTTGTGTTAACTTCGGGTGTACAGCAATGTGAGTCAGTTATGCATTTGCACATATTCATTCTTTTTTAGATTCTTTCTAATCTTTGTTCTTAAAGCCAGAATGCAAGGAACAGACTTGCTCACATGAATATCGCAAGTGTGTTTGAAAAGGTGTGAATTTGAATGAAGGGATGCATATGGGACGCTTGTACACCGGAAACTATGATTGTGCTAACTGTCGAGGACCCCAGGGACCAGGCGTTCTGACGGGCTGGCGTCCTCTGGACTCAGGTCAAGCTGGCTGTCTCCCAGGACGCCTTTAGTCCCGCACGTGCTGTTATCTCTCCATCTCGTGCTTGTGCAGTTGTTGTCCTGGAGTCTCAGTGTGGGGGTGACTTTCACAGCCTGTGAAATTCCATTGGTTGGCTTCAGACTGCCGTCTCACCTGCTGAGATAACTGTGGTTATTGACTTTGCCATCTAACATTTTCCCTCACTCTCCTGGGTTATTTCATCTTCACAATGGATTCTTCCTTCCATCCCCCCATCCGTCCCTCCCTCCCTCCATCTGGTGACTGTCTCCTGAGAGCCCCGTGCTCTGAAGCCTCTGTGCTCAGCTCTGGGGTGTTCGCCATGGTGAAACAAACGGGAGGGAATCTGTGTTCTCCTGGACTTTCGTTCCAGTGGGGAAGACAGACAGTAAACAAGGACAAATAAGTTCCATGGATGTTGTGGTGACGATGAGCGCCAGGGAGGGAAATAAAGCGAGGATGAGAGACAGGGAGAGGGCGGCCAGAGAAAAGCCTCACAGAACGCAACACCCGAGCAGAAGATGTTTTAGCCCAGTTCACTGGACAACAGGCTGAAAAAGAATTCTTTGATCTGTCACTAGAAGCTTCCCTATGGGCCGACGTTAATCCATGAGCTGGCACCTTTGGGTTACAGCTGATGAATCCACAGACATGCTCTGTGATGAAGTATCCAACTGCTCTGATAAAGTATCCAGACTGCATTTGTTGGTATCCATGGCTCTTCCCTGATCCTGGCTGGTCCCGCTCTCACATCAGAGAAGCGAGTTTAATGTGAAGGTTTTCCCCTTGTTGCCGCGATGCAGCAGTGAGCTGTGAGTGGAGGGGGAAGGGGCAGCTTGGCACTGACCATCCTGGGGGCCTCAGAGATAAATCACGGGTGGAAAGACCAGATTCTTTTGGCAAAATCGTGGGAAACTCAAGATTTTTCTCCAGGAAACTTTGGCGAATGTGTGTCTGAGTAGCAGGCACTCCTGGCACTCCACCATCTCCAGCCAAACCCCAAGTGGCCCGTGGCCAGTGTGCCCACACGTGGAGGCGGCCGATGGCCGGCCCCACACCACTGCCCCGGGGCTCCGTCCAGGTGAAGAGCTGTCTTCTTCAGACTCACCTGTAGGCTGCAGTGTTGCCGTGACTGTCTTCCCAGCTCTCGGGGCGGGCTCTCCAGGTGAGCAGACAGCAGGGGAGGCGTGGGCAGACACTGAAGTCACAGGGAGGCTGGGAGCACGACGTTCGGGTAGCAGCGGGGCCTCATCGGCCGGCCACGTGCAGAGCCGACTGTCTGCCGCTGCCCTGGCCTGGGTCCCTCCGTCTGTGACGTCAGTGGACGGGACCAGGTCGTTGCTGAAGCCAGTGCTCTGCCCCTGAGCTTTAGGTTCAGTGTGTGCTGCGTAAGTAGCCACCAGGGCAGCTACGCTTTAGAAGCTGGTTTCCCAGAAACTGCTCCAGATGGACGAAGGCCCTGGGGCCTGAAGACAGCCTGGTGCCGGCCAGGATGGGCTGGGACCCGGGGCTCGGAGCCCCTGGGGGGTGCGGCCCCAGCTGGTGAGCAAAGCTGGAGGCCCGGGACCAAAGCGTACTGATTTGGTGGGAGATTAAGCAGCGGAAACAGCAGCAAGAACCAGACTCTCCCCATGCAGTCCTCCAGCCCCCCTGCTCCGGAAGCAGGGGACCCCCTGACTGTGAGAAGGTGGGTCTCGGTTCCGGAGAGCAGGAGAGCAGACCCCACCCTGGTCAGAATGGCCCTTTGTTCTGAGACTTGGTGACTAACGACGCTGCTATGTGAAGGCTTATGCAACCTGGCAGAGCCGGGCCCTCGCCCCGACCCGGAGCCTGTGATCTGGGCGCCCGGCCCAAAGTTGCGCAAGAAGTAATTAGGGGTCCAGCCGAGGCTTGCTGGCTCCTGGTCAGGCCGGGCTCCCGGGCCCAGCACCCCGACAGGCTCGTTAATGTTTAAACCTCCTGGTGTGGGAGGGTGTTTTGTCACCATGGAGGGTTCTGCTTGGGGCTGGGGTGGAGCGGCAGGGGGAGCTGACATGCTGTTCTTCCTGCCCCCTCCCATTTTTCCATAGAAAAGTCATTTTTAAAGCTCTCTAAAAATCTCTGAATTTTTTTAAAAACTTCTTTAAAAAATAATTTTCTACATCAATCCACTATCTTCTAGAAATAGACCTCAAGTATAACTTTAACCTTGAGAAATAAGTGAAAAATAAAAACTTGTCTAGCTTCCTGTCAGCGACCAGAATCTCAAGGGGGAAGACAGAAAGCTCTATGATCTGGTGAAAGCTTGAGGGCACTCATGGCAGAGGCTGCCACTGCCAGGAAGCACCCCCCCTGCCTCCAGGAGGGCCCGGCCTTAGAAAGTAAGCCCGCCTGGAGACCTTCCGGTCTGTGGGCTCCTCTCTGCAGAAGCTTGCGAGCTCCCGGCTCTGTGCTCCGAGGCCTCGTTGCCAGAAGCTAGGACACCCTCCTGTTTGCACATCCTGGGAGGATGTGCCCGCCTCATTCCCCGAGGACTTCACCCCCAGGGGCTTTGCCGGGACCAGGGACAGGGCCCAGACCAGCAGCCGGCACTCCCTGCTTCACTCAGAAGAACCCAAAGTTGTCCGTCTGCGCAGTTTGGGGACATCGCTCAGGTGTGGGATGCGCTGGCCTCTGTCTCCATCCTCACGGCCCAGGGCTCATCTCAGAAGAATGAGGTTTCTGTCCCAGCTTACTTGCAGCCTCCCCTCCCTCCCTCCTTTGTTTTCCTTCCGTCTCAGTGAACTGGGCTTGTTTAAATTGTAAAGCAATGGACTATAATGGTAAAAAATAAGTTCTTCCAACCGGAATAAAAATGCATAAGATGAAACATAAATGGTTTTCCCCACACCCGCATCTCTGCAGCCCTGTCAGCAACCCCCAGGTAATTCTACAACGTGAGTGTTTGGTAAAACCCCTCTGACCGTTTCCTCTGTGAGCACTTCTGTGGATGGAGATGCACACGAAGCCCTGTGCTGAGCACAGGACCACAGTTGGTGTGCGGAACACACGGCTTTCCACACCACTCCCGTCCCGACTGCCCGGCGGTCCGCTGTGAGGCTGTGCCCTGGCTGACCTAAACTGGACCCATGCACTGGTGTATATACATCCTCCCCAGTTTGGGGGACCACAGGCAGGGCTGCCCTACACACCCCAACACGTGCCCTTGCGCTCAGCTGGAATAGTGCACCCTTGGGATAAATTCCTAGCAGTGGTTTTGCTGGGTCAAAGGTTATGTGCATTTTACATTTTAATAGGCATTGCTCAACTGCCCTGCAGAAAAGGTGCACCAATTTACAGCCCCATTAACACTGTGTGAACAGCCATCTCCTCACAGCCTCACCAAACCACAGACTATCAGACTCGCAGTCTCTGCAATAGACAGAAAACAGCAAGTCTTTCTTTCCTTAAATTTGCGTTTGTATTATGAAAGGTGTTTATGGACTATTTGCCGCTTAGGGTGAAAATATGCTAGCCTTGACCATGGTTCATTTCTATTTTTAGATGTTTTAAAAATGGCTTTCTAACAGCTTTCATTTATCATTAGCCAGTTAGGTCACACATATCTTCCCCTTTTGCCTACTATTTAGGCACAGAGGAGTTTACAATGTTTACAGAGAGAATTGATCTGCTCTGAGAGTTTCCGCCCGGCTCACTGGAGCCCTGCCTGCACAGAGAAGACTGAACCTCTCCCGATCCCCTGTCGCTCTGCCCTGGGCTTGCTTTCCACACGCATGTCTTTGCCACTCTGGCCTGTGTTCTGGTGAGCGGGGTGAGGTAGGGATTCAGTCGGTTCTTTGGAGTTTGCTCATCAGCCTGCTGGCTCGAGCGACCCACTGCTCGAGGGGGCTTTCTGCTCCCTGGGAAGTAAGTGGCTTCAGACAGGCTTTTGGAGGATCCAGGCAGGAACATGCCTCCTTCCTTCTTCTTAGATGGATCTGGCCCTTTCCACAGAACCCTGGCCTTTTTTGAAGGAAACTTCGAGGAGTAAACACAAAAAAGAATGATTGAGAGAAAAATGGAAAAAGGAGGCTGCTGGTAGGAAAAGAAAAACACCAACTTAAAAGGGTTAAATCACTTATGTGCATAAGCCACTCAAGATTCCACTTAAACTGAGTGCACAGAGTCCCTTGGACAGCACGGAGGTCAAACCAGTCAGTCCTAAAGGAAAACACCCCGAATGTTCATTGGCAGAGCTGATGCTGAGGCTGAAGCACGGGTACGTTGGCCACCTGATGTGAAAAGTCAGCTCGTTGAAACAGACCCTGATGCTGGGAAAGAGTGAGGGCAGGAGGAGAAGGGGACGACAGAGGATGGGATGGTTGGATGGCATCGCCGACTCGACGGACGTGAGTGTGAGCAAACTGCAGGAGATAGTAGGGGACAGAGGAGCCTGGTGGCTGCAGGCCGTGGGGTCGCACGACTTAGCAACTGAACCACGACAATAAACAATCACTGGGCGAGAAAAACAGCTGAGAGATGAGTTCTGTTCACCGTTCGTTTGCCCAACTCTGCTTAAGAAAGAAGGAATATACAGCTTATTTGTTACCCTCATTTTAATAGTATCTCTGCAGTGAGTTTTCTTAGTTGAACAGATCAAAAATCTTGTGGGAAGTTCAAGAGGTCACATTTATAGCCCGGGTTTTCAGGATTCCTCCCATAGTTCCTAAGTAGGTGGGGTATTTTCTCTTTAAAGACCAAATAAGTTAATTGCACAATCAGTAGAATCAGCAATTTCGACTTCTTGGCATGAGTGATGTGATATGCATGTTGGCAAAGACCTACATACTCTGATTTGCAGCGTAATTCATATAATCCTGTAGATCAGACTCCAGGTGATTTAGTTAAAAGGGACTGAAGCATTCCTTCTACCCCCTGCCCCAAGTACCCACCTCACAGTAAACTGTGTAATTTGTACGATGATCTAAGGTGATTGATGAGGATTTGGTCTCATCGTTCGGGGCTAAGGAATATCACTGCTGTTGGTCCCAATCCACTGAGATGCCTCTGCTGTGCCTGCCCTGCCCCCTCCTGAAATGCGGCTTTTCTGTTTTTTGTGAATCCATGTCTCCCCCTTCCCTCCTTCTCAGGCTCCTGCATCAGCCTCTCCTTGTGCTTCTCGTACTCAAGCTTCCCTGGCCCTCCCTCAGCTCAGGACACTCCCCCCATCTTTAACTTGAGCTTAATTTCCTGACTTTGTGTCTTTCTTTCAACTGATTTTCACCCAAGTCATTGCACATGCCCCAGATGAGGCTGTCATGCCTCTGGTGGTAGGAACTGTGTGGACCGTTCCCAGGCACTCTCCAGCCCCATCTGTCCTGGGCTTCAGACAAGGGTCAGGGAACCAGACTCCTCAGCCTCCAGAGTCTGCCCCCGCCCCTGTGCACTTGGAGATTCAGATGGTGCCCTTGAGCACATTCAAAAAGTGTTCTTTCCTCAAAACACTTACTTTCATTGGGCAAAAGTTGTCGGAATTACTGAGGCAGCTGAGAATGGCAGCCTTCACCCGTATTAGGGAGGTGACAACTAGCCTCACGGCCTTTATCTTGTGTTTCAGAGACTCTGTCGCTGCCGGTTGAGGGGTTCCCTGTGGCCCCCCTCCAGCCGTGGCCCTGGGGCTGAGGGTGCACGGCCGCCTGCTTGCCTGCTGCCCGGGAAGTGTCCAGCTGACTTCCCCTCGACGGAAGGAGTGACGTGGCTTGCTGTTGTCTCCGGTGAGCACAGAGGTGTGCCTGCAGGCCCAGAGGGGCTGCTGCCTGGCTGTCCGTCCAGGAGGAATCCACCACTTCACCGGCTGCCCGGGGCAACAGCAGAAGACACCACGGGCAGGGAGTGAGGGCAAGTGGTCTCTCGGAATCTCTTGGAATCTCTCGGAACTCGTGTGTCCCCCGGTCTGGTGGGGCGGCCATGTGTGGTCATGTGACCCATGCATCCTTCAGGCAATGTCTGCTCAGGACCAGAGGCTGCCTCTGCCCTGGCCATGCTCAGAGCCTTCGACACAGCCTCCTCCTCCAAAAGGGCAAAACGGTGCCGCTCAGGGAGCCGTCGGGGGCCACGGCCTGCAGGCAGCGTCTGGACTGAGGGCCAGGCTGGAGGGCTAGCGCGGCCGTGGTCCCCTGGCGGGTCCTGGTGCCCAGCACTCCTCCGGAGCCTGGCTGCTGACTGTGGGCCTGGGTTTTAGGTCGTGCGTTTGCTTTCTAACTTGGACAGTTCGTAGTTGGAGGAATTCAAGAGCAGATTTATTCCAGTGTGCTTGAATAATGCAAAACTGAACATATTACTCACATCCCTGAACAAAGGAGGCGGCGCCCAGCAGGACTTCTTCACCGTGCGGACTGGACTCGCTGCCGGCCGCTGGGCCTGGCTGGGGCTTACCTGGACCCGCGGCCGACTTCCAGAGCTGTTTCCCTCACACCGAGCATCTCCACTAGTGCCGTGTGGCAGATAAAATCTCGAGCTCGGCTGCGGAAATATTCCTGAAGACTCTGCTGTTCGTGTGGGTCTGTGGACGGGCGCCTCTGGGTGTGGACGGTGAGCCCGTCCACGGCCCTGCAGTCACAGAGCGAGGAGGGCGTGTGTGAGGCAGCCTGGTCTTCCTGTGCCTGTTTTCTCTATTTTACCCTGGGAGGATGTCTGTCCTGTGTCTGCTGCGTGACTTAGAGCGACTCGATGGTGGCATCTGAGACAGAGGGGGATGTGGGGCGCCTCTGGGTCCCTCCGAGAGCCCTCCACAAACAGCCCACGGCCGGTCCAGAGGGGCTGGACCCTGATGCTGTCGAATCCACTGTGCCTGAAAGAGGGGTGGGTTCCAATCCCCTGTGACTGGTTAAGAAACCCCACTGGGCTGTGCCCAAGGCCCTCTGCCAGCTGAGGGGCCAAGGCTGAAGGGTGTCTGAGCTGCAGACACTCCTTTTCCGTCACAAGTCATCCTGGGGTTCCCAACTGGAGATCCGGGCTCAGGTTATCTTGGCTGGGTCCAGGTCGGCAGATAGCTCCTGCTGCCGTCCTAGGAAGCAGAGGCGGAGGCTGTCCTCAACCCTTCCCGGATTTGGACAGACAGGCTGCCTGCCTGAGGGCTCGCTTCAGCCAAAACCCAGAAAGGGCCTCGTCATTTTGCAGTAAAAACAATGATGCACCTTTTACTGCATTTATAAATGTCCCCAGAGGCTATTACTCAAAAGGGGTTCAGCTAATAAATACAGAACTAATAATTACCTCAGTTCAGAGTGCTGACGTGTGTAACTGCCGTCGGGGTCAAGAATGTCCCGTTTGCTCAACCTCCTCGGCACCTTGACACCTGCGGTTACGGAGCAAGGGTGCAGGCTGAGGTCAGGGGTCAGGGAACAGGATGTCCTTCCCGCTGGGTCTGAGCGTGGTGGGCAGGCTGTGGCTCTGTAGCTGGGTTATTGGGGTGTCCTTTCCTTGCAGGGGTGCTGGGTCCTGCTGTGGGCCCTGGACAGATGGCAGCCCCCGAAGCTGCTCTGGGGGCTCACCGGGCGTCAGGTGGGACTGCAGCAAGGCTGCTTCTCTTCTGCTTGGGCACTTGGTCCCTTGTCCATCCTCGGCCAGGAGGCCAGATGGAGGGAACAGTCGGCCCAGGCTGTGCGTGGACTCAGTCAGAGGTCAGCCCTCTTGCCGGGCAGCCATTGGTTGGACCAGGCCCCCAGTGCCCGCCCTCGTCTCCCGGGGCCGGGGCAGGAGAAGACAGAGCTGCCCGCACTACCGGCCTGACGCCCACCGCACAAGGCACGGCCCGTGTCCCCACATCCTCCCGCCAGGCCCTGTGGGGTCCCCAGCCGGCCAGCGTGAGGCCACAGTGCAGCCGGGAAAGGCCTGGTTCTGCACATGGGCTGGCCCACAGCCTGGCACCGGGGGCGCTGGCGACTGACACGTGGGTGAACAAACGGGACCAAGATGGGGCTGCTTGGGAGGCCTCCCCCGAGGAGGCAGCCAGGCCTCCCACAGATGGGCCTGGACCAGGGACAAGTCAGCTCCGTCCGTCTGGGATGGAGTCCCCCCCGCCCCAGCTCCGGAGCCCTGGGGAGATGGCCGGGCCCCGCTGTGCCCACACCATGGGAGCAGAGCCCCAGGAGGTTGGGGGCGCCCCAGCGAAGAGGGCAGGCCTCCGTGAGGCCCTGGAGCCCAGGTCGCTCCAGCTCATCTTCCTGGAGCCCCATCCTGAGCACTCCCGTGGATGGACCGGCTCCGTGGTTCTGAGCCTACAGACTTCTAACAGCAACGAGCACAGCCAGCCAGAGGTTGCCAAACCTTCCTGCCTTTTCCCTTAACTGTTAGACCTTGGTGATCAGAAACCGCAAATCCGTGTCAAGGCTGTTGAATGGTTTGCTGTCTCAGATTCCAGATGAAAAGGCCGAGTCGTGGCAGATCCTCTGGGCTAAACTCCCTGAGAGGAGTGGCCAAGAGGCTCTGGCGCGCCTAGGGCAGTGTCGCCCCTGAGAGGAGCGGCAAGGAGGCTCCGGGCGAGCAGGGGGCAGTGTCGCTGTGTCAGTGTTCGTGTCTGCCTGTAGTGCCCTGGGAAGGAGCGTGTAAGGCCCATGTGTAAGCTGGAGAAGGGCAGGACACCGCTTGCTTCTAGCCAACCGTCCATCTGAAAGCAGAACACAGAGGTCCGCACAATAGCGCTGTGTGACATCGGAGTCTCTCCCAGTTTGAGAAGGACCTGGAATCGGGGGAAGATGGATTTTTACGGTTTTGATCAAAATCTTAGAAGACACTTATTAGGGCCGTTTGCTGACAACATTAAGAATTAACAAGTTATGTCGTCAAAGCATAACAAGAGTTTAATGGTTTAATTAGGGAACCGTGAAGTCTGTTACTTAAAGAGAACTACTGTGGCATTAGAAAGCAGAAAATATTTACTGGACTCTCTGCGGTCTAATTTCTGGCACCCGGGCAAAGCTCAGCTGCTATGATATAAAGACTTTGTTGGTGTTTAGTAGTTGCTAAGTCGTGTCTGACTCTTTGCGACCCCATGGACTGTAGCCCGCCAGGCTCCTCCGTCCATGGGATTCTCCAGGCGAGAATACTGGAGTGAGTTGCCCTGCCCTCCTCCAGGGGATCTTCCCGACACAGAGATGGAACCCACATCTCTTGCACTGCAGGCAGGTCTTCCACTGCTGAGCCTCCGGGAAGCCCAGAGTAAAGGAATAAAGAGCAGTATAACAGAGGGGTGACGTCTGGACGTGTGATGCCAACAAAGCTCTGACACCTAAGAAAGCTGGGGGTCACGTCCATGTGTTGTGCTGGCGTTTTTTAGATGTGAAAATGGAAGGTGGGTTCCTGGAAGTTCTTTCTTTCCAGCATGGGAGGGGCCATTTCTGTTGTTTTGGGAGAGCGGGAGAGGCCTGTGGGAGGGTGCCCACACGTCCCTTCACCAGAGAGCAGGGCTGGGGAGGGTTTCTGGGACCCTCTGGGCACAGAATCCCGCTGTGCCCTTGGGCAGTCACTCTGCAGTCACAGAAAGGGCACCAGGGGCGCTGCCTAGCCTCGACAGTGATGCCATGGCCCCCCACGCCCAGGCCTCCCTTGTCGGGGACACCAGCTCTCACTAAGGAAAGAAACCATGTCGCAGTTTGGGAGGCTCGCCTACCAGTTAGTGAGTGAACTGAGACGGTTGTCTGAAGACTTCGACTAAGTTTAGGCCACAGTATGTTTCGGTCTGAATTATCCCGGTAATTGTGTTACGATGGAAAGAATTCTGAACTGGACCTTGGCTTCCTCTTGGGTAGGGAAGGAGTGTCTCAGCTACCCTGTGGCCTGTTTTCTCATCGGTGAGATCCACTTCAGTTCAGTCGCTCAGTCGAGTCTGACTCTTTGCGACCCCGTGGACTGCAGCATGCCAGGCCTCCCTGTCCTTCATCATCTCCCAGAGTTTGCTCAATCTCATGTCCGTCAAGCTGGTGATGCCATTCAACCATCTCATCCTCTGTCATCCCCTTCTCCTCTGCCTTCAATCCTGCCCAGCATCAGCGTCTTTTCCAGTGAGTCAGCTCTTCACATCAGGTGGCCACAGTATTGGAGTTTCAGCTTCATCATCAGTCCTTCCAATGAATATTCAGGACTGATCTCCTTTAGGATGGACTGGTTTGGTATCCTTGCAATCCAAGGGACTCTCAAGAGTCTTCTCCAGCACCACAGTTCAAAAGCATCAATTCTTTGGCGCTCAGCTTTCATTATGGTCCAACTCTCCATCCATACGTGACCACTGGAAAAACCATAGCTTTGACTAGATGGACCTTTTTTGGCAAAGTAATGTCTGTTTTTCAATATGCTGTCTAGGTTGGTCACAGCTTTTCTTCCAACGAACAAGGAGAGGCCTGTGGGAGGGAGCCCACCTGTCTTTTAATTTCATGGCTGCAATCACCATCTGCAGTGATTTTGGAGCCCCCCCCCCCCAAAACAAAGTGTTTCCATTGTTTCCCCATCTATTTGTCATGAAGTGATAGGACCGGATGCCACAGTCTTTGTTTGTTGAATGTTGAGTTTTAATCCAGGTTTTTCACTCTCCTCTTTCACTTTCATCAAGAGGCTCTTTAGTTCTCCGTTTTCTGCCATAAGTGTGGTGTCATCTGCATACCTGAGGTTATTGATACTTCTCCAGGCAATCTTGATTCCAGCTTGTACTTCATCCAGCCCAGCGTTTTGCATGAGGTACTCTGCATATAAGTTAAATAAGCAGGGTGACATAAGATTAGGGTCTGTCTAGTAGAGTCAAGGAGTTATCTTTTATTTGTGTGTGATTTTTCCTGAGAAAGGGCAATGTCGCTTTGTGACACAGTGGCAGTGAGACAGGTTGGGCCTGGGGGCCCCCACGAGCCCCTCGTCCCCTGTGGCGGGGGAGGCTTTCTCCATTTGTTTCTTCTTTTCTTGAGAGCCCAAGGGACTAAGAAGTTGGCTCAGTTCCTGAGGGAGCCCAGGGCGTGGGGTGGTCTGCCAGGGGTCGTGGGGTTGGGGCAGGGCGCAGTGCCCTGCTGCAGCCTCTGGTGTTTGGGAGAATCCTCTTCTATCTTAGGAAGCATCTGCGCTGTTCAGGTTTTCTGGCACCAAAATCAGCAGATTGATCTCGGGTTGTAGGGGGCTTGGTCTGGGGCACTGGGGCAGTGCTGGCCCTACAGAGTGAGGCCGGGCACAGGGCGTGGGTCGTGGGTTTCTCTCCCACGATCCAGCGCCCTGGGCCTGGAGGGTTCTTCTGGGTGGGGGTGGTCAGGTGACGGGACCACAAGCACGTGGGGTGGGGGGCGCCCTGGCCGAGGTCTCTGGCGCTCAGGTATCAAAGGGCGTTTCCCAAACCAAACAGACCCCCACCCCAGCCTGCCGACCTGAGCTCCCGCATCGGTCGAGGGTCAGCTGCCCTGGCCTGTTGTTTGCACAGGTGGGCCTTGGCCCCGTGGCCTGGAGGCTGGGGGAGGGGCTGAGGCAGGTTAGGGCTGGGGTGGGCCCACGGGGTGGGCTGGGGAGGGTCAAGGGCGGGGCGGGGTGGGGTGGGGCTCCCTCGGGCCCTGCCCTTTGCCCTCG
The DNA here is from genome assembly GCA_935064755.1 of Tragelaphus eurycerus. Lineage (NCBI taxonomy): Eukaryota > Metazoa > Chordata > Mammalia > Artiodactyla > Bovidae > Tragelaphus > Tragelaphus eurycerus. Next base: position 683,209 of record CAKXYN010000031.1, on the reverse strand, counting down.
GAGTGCAGGAGGAACGGGGTTTTCTGGGCAGACTCGGGAAGGTTGGACCTCGGTGGAGTCTCCCAGGGAAACTGCGCCACGGATGCCAAGCTCCCAGGGCTGGGTGGGTTGCAGCCGCCGTGGGACCTCCACCCTCCGCTGCCTCCGGCCGGGCCCAGCAGGGCGTTGCGCAGGGTTCGCGGGAGCGGGAGCCTGGTAGAGGTCATGACCCCTGACAGGGGCGCCCAGGTCCCCTGACTCTGGCCTTTTTGTAGAGAACCTGATTGTCGCTGGCGGCTCGGGAAGGGGGCCCCTCATTCACCGGAGTCGGGAGTGTGTCTCGGGGAGGACTGACCTTGGAGGGGGAGCGGGAAGCGCTGTGACTGAGAAGACATCCCCTTTCCCCTCCCCGTTTTTGTCCATTCGCAGAGTCGTCCTCGTGTATCGACTGGACAAGAAAACACTGGCTTTACCAACCCGAGGGGGCAGTAAGCAGGGCCGGGACTCTGAAGCCCGCGAGTCGGAGAGGAGGGCTTGGTTGGCTGGAGTCAGCGATGGGGATGGGTGGGCGCTCCCCAGGCTTCCCGTGTGGCTTCAGGGTCGCAAGGAACTGAGCGATACCCGGTGAACCTGGGCTCCCCCCATTTCAGTTTTATTTTCTCGTTTAATTATTGGCCATGTGGGTGCAATCTCCGCGTAAATCGGTGCCTTTTGTCATAATTCAACCTTGTTATTATCCTTCATGACCACTAAGTAGATCAAGTCAGAATCAGTCAGGACTTGCTTCCCGTTAACTAGACTTAGGGATGGCCTTTTCCCTCCTATTTCTGCCAAAACACAGCATCCTGAAGTAAACCCCACTCACCATACCCAGCCTCCACGTCACACTCTTGTCTTGGTTATGATGACACCTGCCCGACCCCTGGAACAGGAGCGGGGCCTGAATTTACAGCCTCTGTGTCTGCACTCTTTGCATTCCTTTCCCAAGACTGCAGCCCAGGGACTGTTAGAGCTCGGCTGCCTCTGAGTTTATGGAGAAGTAGTTCCGGTACTTCCTCTGATGGACCCTCCCTCCTGCATCCCAACAAACCAGGGGCTTTTCCCTGCAGATCAGAAGGAGCCAGGGCCATCAGGGACTCCAGCAGACCGAACCTCCTCTGCATTCCTAAATAGGTGGGTGGTTTTGTTTAGACACAAAAAACACTGACTTTCAAAGCGCTCTTAAAACTTACTTGAAGTACTTCTCTGGGGGGTCTAGTGGCTAGGACTCAAGCTCCCAATGCATTGGGCCAAGGTTCGACTGCTGGTCAGGGGACTAGATTCTACACCCCACAGCTAAGACACAGTCAACTAAATAAATAAATAAACAAAACACTTCCCTGAGGAACTCTTCAGTGTTAAGACAGTCCCTTGCCAAGATCACATTTTTGAGTGTGATCAGAACCAGTTTACCCAATATCTGCTTGAGGCTAAGATGGTTAACAGCTGAACTTGTCCCCAGAGGTTCTTGGGGAAGAGAGGCCCACACATTATCATTTCTTCTGGTAACTTAAGTGAATTCTTAGAGGTCATTGCTTTGACGTTTAAGAAACCCCACTGACGGAAGTTGGATCCTGCAGAATCTTACAGTGATGTGCCAGTAATGAAATCCACAGCATCTACCTTTACTGAATTATTCAAGAAACAGTTTGAACTCCACAAGGAGTTTAAGAGTCAAACCTGAGATCATTTGGGAGCGGGGTACAAAACTCCATCTCCAACCCGTCACCACAAAGTGCTGAAGTCAACTGTCAGTTTTATTAAAAAATAAGCACTATGCCTGGGTTTCATAAAATTTATACATGAATATGTACACAGACACAAATAAAATAATATTAAAAATAAAAATCACACTTGCTTTCAAGTGGCAGTGATCCTGGCACCCCACAAACATAACGGTCAGCTTTTCCTTGGAAGAAGCCACCTGGCCTAAAGAGACCACATGTAAGAAATGACCCAACAGACAGTAAAGCCGCAACCGTTGCCTGCAACATTTTCCATTCGGGTTTCAAAAATATATAAATAATTTAATTACAAAACCCAACAATATATATATTTTCATCTTTTGGCACAGTGAAACATTGGTCAATAGCAGAGATGACTGAAGCTCCTCTGGCCCCTCCCGCTCAGCTGCGCCTGTAAACGCCACAGGCACTCGTGGGGGGGGCAGGGGCGGGACCCCTGCAGTAGTCATGGATCACCTGGAATGGTTCCCTGATGTGCTGTTTAGGTTTTGTTTCGCTTTGTAAGGGACAAAGCACTGGAAGGTGCAACGAAAACAGCAGGAACAAGGCAGAGCCTGGGCCATGAGCAGAAGTTTCTATGAAGGGACCGGCACAGGCTTGGTTCAGGAATGGGAACTATGGGAGGCCCTGCTTTGCTCCTCTACAACGTGAGTTATAAAGGACGAAGGGAAACGTTCGGGATGCAGTTGAGACCCTTCTGTCCGGTGTTCGCTCTAAGGCACGTCGGTTGATGGTTCTGTGACGGTCTCTGTCCTCCGGCGGAAAGCGCCCGGACCCGAGCCCGCGTCCTCCGCCGCTCCCGGCGCTCTCATGCCAGGAGCGTCTCAGGCCGACTAGGCAGGTGCGGGCCGGGTGCGCGGGCCGAGGCCGCGAGCAGGGCGTCGGGCAGCCGCACGGGGCAGTACAGGTGCGCACCGGCTGCCGGGCCTCGGAGCGGCTTGGCCGGGGCCGGGGCGGCCAGGGGCGCTAGGAGGAGGGGCGGCGCCTCGGCCCCGCGCGCTAGCAGCCCCGGCGGCTCGGCGGCTCCAAACGCGCAGAGCGGCAGCAGGGCCCCAGCGGGCGCAGCCTGGAGCAGCGCCGGGTAGGCGGGCGGCGGCGGGCAAGGAGCCGCGCCCCACGCAGGGCGCGCCCCGGGGCCCGCGTCCCCAGCGCGGCGGCTGCGGAAGGGCTTGCTGAGGATACTGTCGATGGCGAAGGGGCCGGAGAATCTGCCTGCCGGGCTGGCGCGCCCCTCAGGGCGGGCGGGCGAGCGCGCGCGGGGCGAAGCCGGGGCCGGGGCGGCGGGCGGCGGGGGCGCGCCGTCCGGGGGCCGGAGCGCGGGGCCGGGGGCCGCTGCCCGGTGGCTGAGGCGCTTGCGGCGGCGGCGGAAGACCCCGTCGGCGAAGGTGTACTCGCTGTTTGGGTTCAGCATCCAGTAGTTGTCCTTGCCCCAGGGCCGCGAGGGGTCGCGAAGCACCTTGACGAAGCAGTCGTTGAGCGAGAGGTTGTGGCGCACGGAGTTGCGCCAGCCGGTGTAGCTGCCGCGGAAGAATGGGAACTTGCCCATGAGGTACTCGTTGATCTCGGCCAGCGTCAGGCGCCCGCCCGCCGAGTCGCGGATGGCCATTGCGATGAGCGCGATGTACGAATACGGGGGCTTGGGCCGCCGGGTGTACGGCTTGCCGCGCGCGCCCTCGCCGCCGCCCGCAGCCCCCGAACCGGCGGCCCCGGCTCTGGGCCCCGCCGTCGCCCCCGCCGCGCCCGCCTCCTCGGCGCCCGGCGCGCCGCCCGCGCTCCGCTCGCCGCTGCCTGCCGCCGGGCTGTTGGCTGCGCAGTCCCCGTCCGAGCCCAGGGAGTCGTCCCCCGCGGCCGATAGCGGAGACGGCGCGTCGCTAACGCCCGCACCCTCCAGGTCACTCCCCGGCTTGTCCCCTAGACCCGCGCGGGGCCCGAACACCTCCAGCTTCATGCCCGCGCCCGTCCCCGCCCGGCGCGTACCCTTTGCTTCCACGCGGTTCTGGACAGCGGGCGCCCGGGGCGTGGTGCCGATCGGGGCCGGGGTCCTGGCCTCTCTCTCCCAGAGCTCGCCTTCCTCTGGGTGAGACAGTCGCTTTCCGGATTGGAGTCACCTTTCGCTGGAGTTCTTCTTTGGAGTGGTTGTGCTTATTGGGTGAACCGACAGGGGCGAAAAGGGAGGAGCTGGGGGCGTACTGGCTTCAGGGTGAGGAGCGGAGACGTGGGGGAAGGCGTGCAGAGCCGCGGTTCCAGCCTCGGGGGCCCGGGCGCGCGGGGCTTGGAGTTCCTGCCGGAGGAGGAAGCGTGCGCATCTGCTTCCCGTTCCAGAGATGGGGTTTTTTCTCCCGCAGTAGCAGGTCCTGGACAGGCGTCCTCGCGGGTCGAGTCAGTGCCGGCTCCCGTGCCTGCCACCCCGGGGCGAGGGTCCAGCCTTCAGCCTCGAGCGCCCACGGAACCGAGTCCCCGAGGCCGTGGCTCCCGCAACCGCCTTCCCGCCCCTGGCCTCCGGAGCAGCATCTCCACGCCTGCAGCCGCGGCCTCCTCTCGTCTCCACCTTCGGCCCGGCCCAATATAACCCCGCGGCACCCCGCGAGGGCGGGGCCTGGGCGCCGACGAGGGATGGGGAGCGAGGTGGCCCAGGTGGCCGCGGCTCCGGAGCGGGCGCGCGCTAGGCGGAGGCCACGCGGCGGCGCGGCCGCAGGTTGTTTGTTTTGGGTCCTCCCGGCCCCGCCCTCCTCCTCCCGCCAATGGGAGGCGTGCGCGCGGCTGAGGTCCTCGCGTGTGCGCGCGTGCGTGTGCGCCTCGGTTCGGGGGCCGCGCGCGGGCGCTCGGGAGGGGCCCCTGCGCCCCGGAGCTCACGGAAGCCATACGAGAGCGCGGCCGGGGCACCTGTCGGGACGCCTGGCGCGGCTGGGGCCCACGGCCTCCCCTAAGCCACACTAGGTGTGCGGGTGCTCTTCGAGGGAAAACGGCGCTGCTCCCCCACGCAGACCCCCGTCGTCCCGGCCGAGGGGCAAGCAGCGGAGCACGCGCAGGACACTGCGGTGACCTCCCACGCGGGCCGCGCGGCGTGTCCTTCTCGGGACCTCATTTTGAGGACAGTCTGTCTTCTTTCCTTCTCTAATGAATAAAAGTCTGGACTCGAGATTGGCTACACCTGAGATGGCCTTGACTCGCTCTCATACTGGCCTGACTCTTTGTCTTCCGTGGCCTCTTCCCTCACCTGGGCGGGGGCTCCTGCGAGGAGTGGTGGGGCCCCTGACGGCTCTGAACGGCTCTCGCCCCCGGGCTGCCGGGCGGCCCTCCTGCTCCAGGACGTTCGCTGTGGTTTCCGTGGCACCGGCGTCTGGCGGTCGGGAAAGCGGGCCCTCTCACCTCGGCGGGACGCCTGGCGGCGTGGATGATCCCCGAGGGCGCACTTCTAACCCGCTGCCCTTCCAAGCTGAGGCTTCGTCCTTTTCCGGCCTTTGTTGCAAATAAGCGACGGAGCTTCGAGTAGGTGGGACCCCCGTCGATGTTTATTTTATTACTTTCCACCATTTGTGCAGAAAATGTACACAACCCTCTCTTATCTTTTTTAAGGCAGTTTTAAAGGCATTCAGCATGGGGTCCGAAAAATGACGGTGCTGTGGAGATGTTGTTTCTGGTGTTTGGGGAAAAGATCTGCTTTAGAGATTAGATTGGATTGCGTGCCTGCCGGGAGCTGGCAGAAATGGCTTTTTTTTCTGAAGGCAGCTGCTCGAGGGGGCCCGGCTCCAGGCCAGGGGGTCTGTGGTCCCCCGGACCTGGAGGTGGGGTGGGCTGGAACAGGAGAGCAGCAGGTGAACAGCCAGGGGTGACAGCGTTGGCAGTGAGTGCCGTGCTGGTGTGAACTCTGGAGGTGGGACGAAGGCAGGTAAGCCGGGAGCTTCCAGTGTGGGCCATCCGGCTGCTGCAGAGTCTAAGGCAGGCCAGAGAAACTCCAGGGCCAGGTGCGCGGGGACCCAGTTCCACCCTGGAGACGCCTAGGAAGCAGGCCTGCAGGCTCGTCCGCCTGGCCACCGCCACAGCCCTGCCTGGAGCTACCCAGAGCCTGGATTTGCAGCAGTTCCCTTCCTGGGCTCCCCACCGGCTGCGCCCCCAGCGCCTCCTGTCTCTGTCTCTGCTTCCCCCTCAGCCCCAGTGGTTCTCCAGCTGGGAAGGTTAGTCCAGGAAGTGCTAGTGAGCTGGGCGTGTCCATGGGGGTTTGATCAGAAGGGAGAGAAGAGACCTACACGCTGGGCCCTGTTGCCACTCACAACACGCACAGCATCGACCTTGGGCCCTGTCCTCCCCGCCGCGCATGTAAAGTGATGCCCAACAGAAGGACTCCTGTGCCCATTGCCTTTGGCACTGCTCCTTTCTTGGGCTGAATATACGGCATTGCATTTCCACCTCTGGGCACTTGGGCCTCTGGGTGAACTCCCAGAGCCCTGAGATCCTACCCCTCGCCCCTGCTCCAGCCTGGCCTGGTAGGAGGGGGCGTGTTGAAGTGTGGATGTTCTCCCCCACTCCCCCCTTCAGACCAAAGGAGTGTTGGTCCTACCAGGGAAGCAGGCCCCCGCCCTGCCCCCTGCAGCAGGGTCTCCTCCACCATCACCATTCTGCTGGGGAAAGGACCAGCCATCACTCCTGTGGGGTGGTCTCTCCCTGCCTCAGGGCTGGGCCGCTGGTGGGCTGCTGGGCGGGCTGCAGGTTTGGGAGGAGGGGAGTGAGGCGAGAGGGGCATGGAAGTGGGGGGACTGTCGCCAGAGCTTTGGGAGATGGGGAGAGGGCTTTGTAAAGGAAGACCCTGCTGACCGTGGTGGGCAGAGGGCCACTCAGAGGGTTAGAAAGACCCCCAGGTACTGGAATGCAGGCCCCCAGGAAGCCAGGAGTTCTTTTTACGTCCCCGCTGTGTCTCCAATCCTCCAGTCCTCCAAGGACTGTCTCGCTGTGCCATTCCCTGAGGCAGTGTTGCGCTGCTGTTCAGAACCCTTGTTACCTTTACCGTTCTTTTACTCCCAAGGAGTCCTCCCCCTTCTGCCGGTACAAGAAGACGGAGGTGGATGGAGGTTGCCCTCCCCTCTGCATCGTGTGCACGGCGCCCTCCAGGCTGGTGCAGACCCTGCCGGCATTTCACGCGTGCGGTTTGCGGGTTCCCTAAAAAGCCTTGGAGACGTCTGTTCCCTGACTTTGATAAATAATGATAAATGCCCGTTGATGATAAATGCCTATCCGTGGAGCCTCACCAAACACCGTGCCAGGTTTGAAAGACCCATCTGTTTGTTCATTTATTCCCTTGCCCTTGACGTGGCCTTGTGTGGCGATGAGGAGGTAAACCTGGCAAAGCGTGAGCTCGCGTCTTAGTGGTCATCAGGGCTCCTTGAGCCTGGACGAGGGCATGGCAACCCACTCCAGGATTCTTGCCTGGAGAATTCCATGGACAGAGGAGTCTGGTGGGCTGTAGTCCATGGGGTCACAAAGAGTTGGACACGACTCGGCAACTAACCCTTTCTTTACTTTCTTTCTTGGGCTCCTGGAAGTGGTTTTAGACAAAGGAAGGACATGCGTCCATCTCCAGACAGAGACTAACAGCTGGAAACCCTCGGTGGGTTTCGAACTCACTGTGACCTTGTGTTTCACGGCTCCATGTCTAAACCTCGGGATGTGACTCCTGGAATGTGAGGGACTCAGTGGACCGGACTCCACTGGAGACGTGGGTGCTGGCCCCAGTGCACACAGCCTCCTGGCCCCAAAGGAGCCAGGGAATCAGCTCTCTCACTCTTCCCTGCCCCTGGACACCTGGACCCGTCGGTGAGCTTCTAGCTGGGTTCCCTCTGCAGGAGCCACCTTTGGCCTCTGGGTCTGAAGAGAAGGTGAACTTATGTTGCCTGCCCTGGGGTCCCAGGCCTCTAACTCTGAGAGCGGCTGTGTTGGGGCCCCAGTCCACAGGTGTGGCTCAGATCCGAGCTCCATCACTTGTGGAACCGGGTGGGGCTGAAAGTTGGGGCCTGACATCCTCTTCAGGGCTCAGGCCCAGCTCCCTGGACATGCCTTGCTCGTGATGGAAGGGCGGGAGTCAGGGAGCCTGGCTCTGCTCAGGCCTCCTTGTTGGCCTGGCTGGCTTGTGGTGACGCAGGGCCCTCGGGGGAGCCTGCAGGGTGGGCACGCATCCCTGTCGGAGCCCGCCTCACTGGCCTGTGCTCTGTCACTCTCTTCCTGCTGCTACTCGGCCGGGGAATCGGTTTAAGCGAGGGCCTGGCACTGTCCGGCACTGTTCACCAGAGAAACCCAAGGGCTGTGCTGGAAATTTCTCTGGAGACCGCAGGGGTCCTGACCACAAGAAGCCTGGTGGGCGTCCCTGCGCTGCAGGTACCGTTCCTGGGCGGTGGGTCCCGGGCGTGGGGAGGGCGGGGAGGGGCGCAGTGACCTGGGCCAGAGAGAGGGGTGTGGGTCTCCCTGGGGAAGGGGTTGAGGACAGAGGTCAGCCCCAGCTGGGGGCAGTGGAAAGTTGGGGGGAGGATGGAGGCCAGGGGAGCCGCCTGACGCTCATGACAGCCCTGGTCCTTGTGGGAGGTGCTGCTGAAGGAGAGGAAGCCTGGGGGACTTACCACGGTGCGGTGACAGCTTGATCCTGGGGTCAGGGAGCCGTCCTCGGGGAACGCTCCTGGTCCAGCTCTAGTCCAGCTTCCCTTTCACCTGAAGTTCTTTAACTTGTGAGTTTTAAAAGCAGAGCAAGAAAGCTTGCACTTCCCTTTAAGGTAGGCTAACGATCAGACACACGCACGTGTTTGTCCAGGAAGGAGACCTCTGGGGGTGCGTCTGAGCCTCCCCCTCACCCCCGGCACTGCCCCTCGGCCCGCTGTCACAGCATCCGGCGAGACGGGGGAGACGGCAGATGGGACCCGCTGTGTCCTTGAAATGAGACGGTGTGTGCAGGGCCCACTCAGCCCTCCCCTGCCTTGACCAGGAGCCACAGATCCTGGGGGTACAGCTTACCATGGGCAGTTGGGCCTATGGAGACTGGACGTCTTTGCACGTGTTCAAAAACTCCCTTCAAAATCCCACAGGGCCCCCATCAAACTCCTTAATCTTGGCTCAGTTAAACTGAGCACTGACCGTGGAGCAGTTAGAAATATGATGGGGCTTCCCTGGTGGCCAGTGGTCAGACTCTGCGTTTCCTCTGTAGGACTGCAGGTTCCATGCCTGGCTAGAGAACTAAGATCCTGTGGAACTGAGATCCACAGCATGGCCAATATTTTTTTTAATTAAAAAAATATTATGACAACATTGTTCTACAATTTTATGCCCTGAAATATTGGCCACTCTAAATAGTTTATATTTTTAAATGAATAACTTAATGACATCGTTCATGCATTTAGAGCACTTCAGAAAGCTTTTTGTTTTGGAAAGTTCCACATACTTATTTTTAAAGGTAAAGAAAATAGGATAATGAACTCCCACATACCCAAGATTCCACTCCAGCCACTCCCAGCTGGTGGCCAATATTATTCTATCCTTATTCCTTCCCATTCTTCGGTCACCTACCTACATTTTTTAAAAGACAAACCACAGACAGCATATAATTTTATCTATATTTCGCTGTTATTCTAAAGATAAGAATTCATTAAAAAAATAACCAAATTCCATTATCATACCTACAGAATTAATAGTAATTTTAACATTAAATACTCAGTATTCAAATTTTCAAATTTGAGTAAAGTAATGCTCAAAATTCTCCAAGCCAGGCTTCAGCAATATGTGAACCGTGAACTTCCTGATGTTCAAGCTGGTTTTAGAAAAGGCAGAGGAACCAGAGATCAAATTGCCAACATCCGCTGGATCATGGAAAAAGCAAGAGAGTTCCAGAAAAACATCTATTTCTGCTTTATTGACTATGCCAAAGCCTTTGACTGTGTAGATCACAATAAACTATGGAAAATCCTGAAAGAGATAGGAATACCAGACCACCTGATCTGCCTCTTAAGAAATCTGTATGCAGGTCAGGAAGCAACAGTTAGAACTGGTCATGGAACAACAGACTGGTTCCAAATAGGAAAAGGAATACGTCAAGGCTGCATATTGTCACCATGTTTATTTAACTTATATGCAGAGTACATCATGAGAAATGCTGAACTGGAAGAAACACAAGTTGGAATCAAGATTGCTGGGAGAAATATCAATAACCTCAGATATGCAGATGACACGACTCTTATGGCAGAAAGTGAAGAGGGGCTAAAAAGCCTCTTGATGAAGGTGAAAGTGGAGAGTGAAAAGGTTGGCTTAAAGCTCAACATTCAGAAAACGAAGATCATGGCATCTGGTCCCATCACTACATGGGAAATAGATGGGGAAACAGTGGAAACAGTGTCAGACTTTGTTTTTCTGGGCTCCAAAATCACTGCAGATGGTGACTGCAGCCATGAAATTAAAAGACGCTTACTCCTTGGAAGGAAAGTTATGACCAACCTAGATAACATATTCAAAAGCAGAGATATTACTTTACCAACAAAGGTTCGCCTAGTCAAGGCTATGGTCTTTGCTGTGGTCATGTATGGATGTGAGAGCTGGACTGTGAAGAAGGCTGAGCGCCGAAGAATTGATGCTTTTGAACTGTGGTGTTGGAGAAGACTCTTGAGAGTCCCTTGGACTGCAAGAAGATCCAACCAGTCCATTCTGAAGGAGATCAATCCTGGAATTTCTTTAGAAGGAATGATGCTAAAGCTGAAACTCCAGTATTTTGGCCACCTCATGTGAAGAGTTGACTCATTAGAGAAGACTCTGATGCTGGGAGGGATTGAGGGCAGGGGAGAAGGGGACGACAGAGGATGAGATGGCTGGATGGCATCACTGACTTGATGGGTGTGAGTCTGGGTGACCTCCGGGAGCTGGTGATGGACAGGGAGGCTTGGCGTGCTGCGGTTCATGGGGTCGCGAAGAGTCGGGTACGACTGAACGACTGATCTGATCTGATTCAAATTTTCAGTTATCTCAAAATGTAAGATTACTTTAAAGTCATTTTTACTGAGGTACATTTTTCATATAATAAAATGTCCCTATGCTAAGGATGCAGGTAAACTGACAAACTTATACACTCCTCTAACCACCGTCATATCAAGATATAGAATATTTTTGCCACCACGGGAAGCTGCTTCCTACACTTGCTGTCAACTTCACCTCCTTTTCCATCCTCAGCCCCAGGCTACCTTGCTTTTCTTTTCTTTTTTTTTTTTTTTTTTACATTTTTGAACAGCAAGGAGATCCAGCCAGTCCATCCTAAAGAAAATCAACCCTGAATATTTACTGGAAGGACTGATGCTGAAGCTGAAGCTCCAACACTTTAGCCACCTGATGCGAAGAGCCGACTCACTAGAAAAGACCCTGATTCTGGGCAAGCTTGAAGGCAGGAGGAGAAGGGGACAGCAGAGGATGAGATGGTTGGATGGCATCACTGACGCAATGGACAAGAGTTTGAGCAAACTCTGGGAGTTGGTGATGGACAGGGAGGCCTGGCATGCTGCAGTTCACGGGGTTGCAGAGAGAGGGACTGACTTAGTGACTGAGCAACAACAAAACGTCTGTGTGAATTTAGCAATTATAGGATGTATGTGTATGTATCTGTTTTTTGTTTCTCTGGCCACTTGAAACATTTACTGCCAACAGCTGGTTCTCAGCAATCTGACTGAGGCTCCTCCTGTGGCTGGTCTCTGCCACCTGCTCTGTGTCTTCTTCCTGGGCTCTAATTACACACGTTTGACTACTTGACAATTAATGTACAGGTTGCTGAGCTTGTGTATGTGTGTTTTGTCTTTTTTCCTCTCTATCTGAATGTTTTCCATTGCCGTGTCTGCATATTCACTGATCTTTCTTTTGGAATATCTGATCTGATGTTACAATTGTCCAGTTAAATTTTCGCAACAGACACTATACTTTTCATCTCTAGAAGTCCCATTTGATTCTTTTTTTAAAAAATATTTTTCATTTGTCTCTTCATCCTGTTCATGTTTTCCTTTTAGATTTTAAATATGCGTGTAACATATTTTTAGGTGTCCTTGTCTGCTGTTCCAGCCTCTCATTTGTAGATTTATTTCTTTTGACTGATTTTCCTTCTTGTTATGGGTCAAAATTTGCAGATTTTTTTTTGCATGTCTAGTAATTTTTAATTGGATGCAGGACGTGAACTTTAGGTCACTGAGTGTTTGGATTTTGTTTCTTTTTTAAAAGGGTTTTTGAATTAAGTTACGTGTTTCTGATTAACACTTACCAAGTTTATTTAATTATTTAAATTGGAGTCTGTTGCTTCACAACGTCGTGGTCATTTCTTCTGTACAACAGCGTGAATCAGACGTGTGTACACACATATCCACTCCCTCTCGTGCCTCCCACTCCACCACCCCCGCCCCACCCCCCGCCCCGGGTCATCACAGGGCACCGAGCTGAGCTCCCGCAGCTGCCCCAGCTCCCCCAGCTGTCCGTCTGCGTGTGGCAGTGTATGAACATCAGTGCCCACTCTTGGTCTGTGCCCGCCCTGCCTCCCACCCCCATCTCTGTAAGTCCGCACCGGGTTTGTTCTTAAGCCCTCTTTTAGGGCAGCTCTAGACTAGTCTGCAGAGAAGGCAATGGCACCTGACTCCAGTGCTCTTGCCTGGAAAAATCCCATGGAGGGAGGAGCCTGGAAGGCTGCAGTCCATGGGGTCGCTAAGAGTTGGACACGACTGAGCGACTTCACTTTCACTTTTCACTTTCATGTATTGGAGAAGGAAATGGCAACCCACTCCAGTGTTCTTGCCTGGAGAATCCCAGGGACAGGGAAGCCTGGTGGGCTGCCGTCTATAGGGTCACACAGAGTCGGACATGACTGAAGGGACTTAGCAGCAGCAGCAGCAGACTAGTCTTCAGTCAGTCCCGTTACTAAGACATGCCACGTCTGGCATCTCCGCCTACGGCCCTGGGTGTTCGAGCAGACGTGTCCACTGTGGCTGGTTGGAAGCCGTAGCTCTCCCAGCCCCGCGAAGTCTGGGAACCGTCGCAATTGCAGCTCTTTTTTGGTTCTCTGTCCAGCCTTGCAGATGCCACCCCGCCCCGTGCATGGTCTGGATTCGCCCAGACCATACATGGGGCTCGAGTGTCCCTGCAGACTCCCGGTTTTCCGCAGCGCTTGGCCCCTCATGCCCCGCAGGCCCCGTTTCCCGAGCTCAGCCCCGCACCCCTCAGCTCAGACGTGGACCTCGTCCCTACCGCTCCTGCCCTTTTGCTCTAAATTTACTTTCAGGTAAAAATCAAGGAGGTTGTAACCTCTGGGATCAGCATCGTATTGTTTGATATCTTATGTCTAAAAACATTTTTATTTGTATTTTGCCCAATTTTTTGTTTGTTCAGTGGAGAAAAATATTCTGATTTCTCCTTCATAGCTGGGAATATAAGCCATGACTTTAAGACACAGTTTATGTACTTGAATTGGGATTCAAATAAAGCTCACACAGTTTGATTGGCTCGTGTGTCTTTCAACCTTTTTAAATGATTAAGTCTGTCCCTCACCTTCCTTGCTGTCTCTTTTTACTGCCACTGTCTTTTGTTGAAACTCTGGCCATGTTTGTATGCTGAGTTTCACACATCATTCTGGATTTCATTGATTCTGTTCAGAGGGTTTTTTAACCTGTTTCTGTTTAAAACCTGTTTCTGGTTAAAACATCCAGCGACCAGCTACCATGTTCCCTGGTAGCTGGTCGTTGGATTGAGAGACTCGATCAGATTCAGATTAGGTTTTTTCAAGACAACTTTAAAGATGTTGGTTGCTTTTCCGTCACAAGACACACGCCTTTTTGTCATGTTAGCAGTCACTGATGCTCAGTAACTAGACCAAAGCCTTTCATTTAATTTGCTGAGTTATCACAGAGCCTGGGTCTCAGCAAGGATGAGTTTCTAGACTGAGCAAATGGGACCATTATATCCAGCCATGTACTTGTTTTCAAAAACACCAATTACGACGACAACTTGGAACTCCAGTAAAACGTGGAGTGCTTTCAAACCCGCTCAAGGCAAAGTTGTCCCATTTGTACACGCTGGAAGGAGGCCACGCTGAATTATATCCATCTGTACCTGTTCCTTTCAAAGCTGTGCTCTAGTTGAAGTTGGGCTCAAGTGGTGCTGCCGGGAGGGAAGGCACCTGCCCTCCTCAATGTGAGGCAAGAACAGCTTTTCAGATCAGTCCTCGACAAGGATGACCCTGTGGTGCCACTGTCCCTGCCTGGGGGTGGGCACAGGACTGTGTCGCAGGGGTTGTGTCCATGGATGCTGCCTCCGCTCTGCGGGTAGGGCATCCAGAAGGCCCTTCCACCATCTGCATAGACATGCCTGTTGGCGTGGGATGCTCTCTGTCTGCTTTGATACGCCCGATCATCCTAGTCGGGGAGGAGGGGCGGGTGATGGTGAGAGAAGTGAGCGCGGGTGCCTTTCAGAGCTCCGCCATGAGCCTGGGGACCCTAGGATGGGTCTGGCTGGGGCCCCCACCCTTTCAAGTCCCACAGTCTTGTCCAGTTTCTTATCTCGAAGCAGCTGTTGCCTCACTGGGGGATTAAGAAAGAGTTGGAGTGAGGATTAAATGAAGCCTGAGCGTGCTTGAAGACGTCAGCTTAGAACGATGCTCAGCAAGTGGCCAGGACGGCAGGGGCTCAGCGGGCAGTGGCCGCCTGCTCCCTGCCCATTCCTGTATCTTCCCTGAGGAGCTTGAGTGAGGGAACTTGACCTGCCCACAGCAGCAGCCTCGAGCAAGTTCAGCTCCTGCCAGAACGTTTACAGGGAGCTTGGTGACGCTCGGCCTGGGCCAAGGGGCCTGATGGTCCTCGAGAGCCCAGGACATGTGTGAGCCGAGGGGCCTTTGGGGGCTGACCCTGCTGGCTCCGAGTGTCTGAGCGGGTCCTGAGACGTGTCCTGTGGTGCCGCGAGGCTGGGGTTCAGAGGCGTGGGGGGCAGGCTTCTGACTGCTCCCCGTGTGCTGGACTGGGCCCCTGGGAGCAGCGACCTCGCAGCCTCTCCAGCAGCTGTGGGGCCTCGCCATAAGCTACCAGGTAAGAGGGAAGCGCTCCGGACCCAGCGCTCCGCTCAGCTGACCAGGGTCACCGTTGCCCTCTGGGCACTGAGCCCCAGGGAGAGGGTGTGCCTGGCGGCTCCTCGGAAGGCCGCTCTGCAGCAGAGGATGCGTCAGGAGCCTGGGCGCGAGTCCTCCAGGAAGGGAGGACTCTTCTCTAAAAGCTCTCGGCAGCTTCGTCCTGTGCATGGCTCCCCTCCTCCGGCTGGGGCCTGCCACCCGCCACCCTGGGGGAAGCTGCAGCCCCTGCGGCGTTTGGGGAAGGAGCAGGCAGGACGCGCTTCCCTCCGCCGGGTGTGGTGGCTGCTGCCTTTCTGTCTGTCCGAAGTCGACTGTTTGGGGCCCAGAGGCACCTCATTCACTCGGGGCGGTGCCCCTGTGGACCTGGGCTCGGTGAGGATGGCTGGCCCATTGCCCCAAGCCAAGAGTGGTGGGGGTCTCGGCCCCAGACTGACCACAGACCCCTGCACTCTACACCAATGTCTCCTGCCCAACCTCCCCTGAATGCTCCGGGTCTATGCACTGGGCACCAGGACTGGCCTTTTCTCAACATTTTACCCACAGTTACTTCACAGCTCGACACTGCTGTTGGTCTGAGTGTCCACTGACGTTCAGGTGCAAATGCAAAGCTGAAAGTAAGCCAGGTGCCCCCAGGGCACAGTGTCACCTCTGTGAGCTTCCCGGTCTGCGTGGTCACTGGCATGACTTTCCTGCCTGAAGAGGAGAGGTGTGCGTGTGTGCACGTGTGTGCACGTGTGTATGTGGTGTATGAGCATGAATACGTGTCTATGTGTATGCCTGAGCACGGGTGCCTGCAAGTGCCCTGCACATGTGTGAACATGCATGTGTATGTACATGTACATGTGTGTAGGTGTGCATGTGGGTGGGTGTATGTACATGAAGAAGAATTAGAAGTGTGTGTGGGAGGTGTAATTGGAGGCACCTGATTTCTGGCCATTTTTTTTGCGTTGACCAGCCCATCAAGTCACTTAACCTACTACTTGGACATTAGTTCTATCAACAGTTAATCACAGGAATTGGACTGTATTATCCCAAAGAGAATTTTCAGCCTGAAAAGTCTGTGTTTCCATCACGAATGCTCTGAAGCCTTTACAGCCCCTGGTGGAGAGCGGAGGAGCCGACCTCGTTGTCTGTGCCCTTGAAGTGCCTGTAGTTTGCACTCCTTCCTGCCTTGTAGGTTTGTTCTGATCCTGCATCCGGGTAACACTGGTTTGGACTGCATTTCCTGGCTTCCTCCTAAAGCTGGGATAGGTTTTACCTCCTGTTGTGTGGCCCGAGGGCTGCGGTGTCACCAAGAGCACGGGCGAGCTGAGCAGGAGGAGGGCCCAAGGAGCAGGCTGGAGGGGGAGGGCAGTGCCCACTGCTGAGGCCACCATGAGCACCCCGAGGGGAGGGGAAGGGCAGTGCCCACTGCTGAGGCCTCCATGACCGCCCTGAGGGAGGGTGGGTGCCCAGCACCCAGGCCCCCGGCTGCCCAGTGCACACTCAGCCCTGACTCCCATCTGAGGAGATAGGACGCTGTCCTCCGTCCACTGAGGGCTTCTCATGAGCTGGAGGCACTGGTGGGGGCTGTCTGTGGGGCGAGCCAACATCTGGTTCCATCTTCCAGGTGGTGGGGTTGCAGGTATCTGCAGCCTCAGCCGGGCTCCCTTTGGGGGAAACCGGGACGGAGTTGTGCTCTTGGTGGATTTGGGGGGCACCAAGGACATCAACAGGTGTGGGGCGCACTGGGCGCAGCGGGCGCAGTGGGTGCAGCGGGCACACTGGGCGCAGCGGGCTCACTGGGCGCGGCGGGCGCAGTGGGCGCAGAGGGCTCACTGGGCGCGGCAGGCTCACTGGGCGCAGCGGGCTCACTGGGCGCGGCGGGCGCAGTGGGTGCAGCGGGCTCACTGGGCGCGGCAGGCTCAGTGGGCGCAGCGGGCACACTGGGTGCAGCGGGCTCACTGGGCGCAGCGGGCGCAGTGGACGCAGGCGGGCTCACTGGGCGTGGCGGGCTCACTGGGCACGGCGGGCGCAGTGGACGCAGCGGGCGCAGTGGACGCAGCGGGCGCACTGGGTGCGACGGGCTCACTGGGCGCGGCGGGCGCAGTGGGTGCAGCAGGCACACTGGGCGCGGCGGGCTCACTGGGCGCGGCGGGCGCAGTGGACGCAGCGGGCTCACTGGGCGTGGCGGGCGCAGTGGGTGCAGCGGGCGCACTGGGCACAGCGGGCTCACTGGGCACGGCGGGCGCAGTGGGCGCGGCAGGCTCACTGGGCGCGGCGGGCGCACTGGGTGCAGTGGGCTCACTGGGCGCGGCAGGCGCAGTGGGTGCAGCGGGCACACTGGGCACGGCGGGCTCACTGGGTGCAGCGGGCACACTGGGCGCGGCGGGCTCACTGGGCGCGGCGGGCGCAGTGGGTGCAGCGGGCGCACTGGGCACAGCGGGCGCAGTGGGCGCGGCAGCGGGCGGCGGCGCAGTGGGTGCAGCGGGCACACTGGGCGCGGCGGGCTCACTGGGCGCGGCGGGTGCAGTGGCCAGGCGGCACAGAGGGACCCAAGCTGGATTGCGCTTCGGTCGTTGTCTGGCTGTGCATTTCCTCCTTTGCCGGGAGCGGGGCTTGAGATGAGGTGGGAATGTGTCCTTCCAGCCTGCGGTGCTTTGGAAGGAGGAGCAGAGGTAGACTCAGCAGAGCCTGGGGCCGGAGGGGCAGCTGGGAAGTGACCAGTGTTTGTGGGTTGATTGACCAGGAATCAGACGAGGAGGGGATCCTCTTCGTCCTGACAGTAAACTGAGTGGATCACTGTTCTCAGCTGTCTTGAAGGAGTTCTGATGTGTTTGAGATCCTCTTTGTGAATTTCTATTCTGCAGTCCTATGTAATCGAAGGGAACAACAGAAGCCCCTGGGGCCACAGGACGGCTCTGGACGAGCCCTGGGGTCCGCGGTGTGCAAGGCAGACAGAGGGGCCCGCAGCCTCTGGGGTTCATGAGCTCAGGCGCCGTCCTGAGGGTGGTTTTGGAGGCACGCAGGCTGAAGCCCCAGCTCAGAGCAGGTCCGTGAGCCAGAGCAGCTGCACAGCCCTCCTGGGCCCACGGGGCCCTCCTCCTCCACGAGCCCAGCTCTCCGGGTCCTGGGGCACAGGGGAGGTGGTGCTGTCTGCTGAGACTCACGGCCCACGAGGCCCAACGCTCTACAGTCATTTCCAAGCCACTGTGTCGCTTGGTCATCCCATCCCTATGCTGACGGGGACCCTGAGGCCAAGAGGCTGGAACACGTCTCCACGCAGCCACACGCCTGGGGTGGGGGCGCAGCCTGGCCTCTGACCCCACACCCCGTCTTTCACATGTGCCCCGCTTCCTGGAGGATGGTCTGTCACCAAAGCTTAGTCTCTGTTTCAATAAAGGGAGATTTAAGTTTCCAAAGAGGAGAAGAAGGTTAGCCCCGTTGGAACCATCCCAAGCGATAAAGCCACTTCTTGTAGGGGGGCTGGCACTCATCACAGAAAAAGAGACTCGGCAGCTGAGCCAGTGGAGGGGGGAGCCTGACCCTGATCAGTCTGCACTGTCCTCCCTCCCACCCCCCGGGTCTCACCGCCGACCTCCTGGGCTCCACGACTGAGCCACCAGCGGCGTCTGACACCCGGCTCGCCAGCCTGCCCCGTGTCCTGAGCACGTCAGGGTCTCATGTCGGGCGCCCACCTCTCACCCAGGTGCCTGCGCTGCGTATAAGCAGAAATGAAGGCTGCAAGGTGGGGATAAATACTTTCCACAGAGAAAAAGTCAGTAGCCAAAAAAGACAGAGTTTACTCTTCTTAACATGTAACGTGTCACGGCTAATTAATGAGAAAAAGACAAACACTCCAATTGTAAAATGGGCAAAGGGCATAAATACAACACCCCGGGTTAAAACATCCATAGCCCGCTCGCACCCGGAGGCAAACAGAAGTGCAGCCTGGCTGGAGGACACGTCGGGGGACAGGCCCACCGGCCCGAGTCCTGGGTCACTGTTGTTTGGCTCCACAGTCTTTGGCACGTGAGACTTGCTGAGACCTGGTCATTCTCTGTGAAACAGGGCCAGGAGGTACCCGCCTGCAGGGCCGTCCTGAGGTTGGAAGAGTTGATTCTGTGAGGAGCGGAGCGAGCGCCTGGTATGCACGTTCTGTCGTCTCTGACAGCAGTGCAGGGCTGCTGATAATGAGGCACGTTCACGAGGTCACACCTCACCGATATCACACATGTGATGGAAACAGCAGGGAAATGCTATTTGTTTCCTATTGGAGTGGGGCAAAGGTGGAAGCGTAGCTAACAACCCCCAAAGGTGAGGGGTGGGAAACCAGTGCTGGGCTGGTGGGACCCAGCACCCCACCTCCACCGGGCAATTTGGCCGTTTGCCCTCACGCTGGAAATGCAGACAGGCCCTGACTCAGTCTTCTCCTAGAAATTAACCCGGGGAAGTTCTGGGACGAGGGCACAGTGAAGAATGTGTCAGAATGCTTATCCTGCCACTGTTTGTAGGAGCAACAATTCAGAAGCAATTATGAATGGGTCATCAGTTCAGTTCAGTTTAGTTCAGTTGCTCAGTCATGTCTGACTCTGCGACCCCATGAACTGCAGCATGACAGGCCTCCCTGTCCATCACCAACTATCAGAGTTTACCCAAACCCATGTCCATCAAGTTGGTGATGGCATCCAACCATCTCATCCTGTCGTCCCCTTCTCCTCCTGCCCTCAATCTTTCCCAGTATCACGGTCTTTTCCAATGAGTCATCTCTCTGCATCAGGTGGCCAAAGTACTGGAGTTTCAGCTTCAAC
This sequence comes from Tragelaphus eurycerus, assembly GCA_935064755.1. Lineage (NCBI taxonomy): Eukaryota > Metazoa > Chordata > Mammalia > Artiodactyla > Bovidae > Tragelaphus > Tragelaphus eurycerus. The sequence continues at coordinate 663,554 of CAKXYN010000031.1, read as the reverse complement.
ATCAGTCCCTCCAATGAACACCCAGAACTGATCTCCTTTAGGATGGATTGGTTGGATCTCCTTGCAGTCCAAGGGGCACTCAAGAGTCTTCTCCAACACCACAGTTCAAAAGCATCAATTTTCTTTATGCTCAGCTTTCTTTATAGTCCAACTCTCACATCCATACATGACTACTGGAAAAACCATAGCCTTGACTAGATGGACCTTTGTCAACAAAGTAATGTCTCTGCTTTTGAATTTGCTATCTAGGTTGGTCATAACTTTCCTTCCAAGGAGTAAGCATCTTTTAATTTCATGGCTGAAATCACCATCTGCAGTGATTTTGGAGCCCCAAAATACAAAGTCTGACACTTTCCACTGTTTCCCCATCTATTTGCCATGAAGTGATGGAACCAGATGCCATGGTCTTAGTTTTCCAAATGTTGAGCTGTAAGCCAACTTTTTCACTCTCCTCTTTCACTTTTATCAAGAGGCTCTTTAGTTCCTCTTCCCTTTCTGCCATAAGGGTGGTGTTATCTGCATATCTGAGGTTGATATTTCTCCTGGCAATCTTGATTCCAGCTTGTGGTTCCTCCAGCCCAGCGTTTCTCATGATGTACTCTGCGTATAAGTTAAATAAGCAGGGTGACAATATACAGCCTTGATGTACTCCTTTTCCTATTTGGAACCAGTCTGTTGTTCCATGTCCAGTTCTAACTGTTGCTTCCTGACCTGCATACAGGTTTCTCAAAAGGCAGGTCAGGTGGTCTGGTATGCCCATCTCTTTCAGAATTTTCCACAGTTAATTGTGATCCACACAGTCAAAGGCTTTGGCATAGTCAATAAAGCAGAAATAGATGTTTTTCTGGAACTCTCTTGCTTTTTCCATGATCCAGCGGATGTTGGCAATTTGATCTCTGGTTCCTCTGCCTTTTCTAAAACCAGCTTGAACATCTGGAAGTTCATGGTTCCTGTATTGCTGAAGCCTGGCTTGGAGAATTTTGAGCATTACTTTACTAGCGTGTGAGATGACTGCAATTGTGTGGTAGTCTGAGCATTCTTTGGCATTGCCTTTCTTCGGGATTGGAATGAAAACGGACCTTTTCCAGTCCTGTGGCCACTGCTGAGTTTTCCAGATTTGTTGGCACATTGAGTGCAGCACTTTCACAGCATCGTCTACGGATCATAGTTGGATCAAATCAGCATGTTTTATACCTTAGATGTCCGCAGTGTGTACACCTGTGTAAACTGTATCTCAATAACAAAACTCAGGAGCCTTTTAAACACCCCTAAGTGAGACTGATCAGTAAACCGCACTTCATCCACACAAGGGTGTCCTCCCTGACCACACAGCAGCACGGTGCGGTGTCCCAGCCCGAAGCAGGTGTCATAGGTGATGCTCCCTGACGCGACGGTAAAGAGAGATGTGTCTGTCCAGTGCCCCTGTTCGTGTGCACCACCTATCAGTTCACTTAAAGGGAAAAGTTTAGAAAGAGGCACCAGCTTTGAAACACCTACATTCCCTTCTTCTTGGGAACTGGGTTTATGATTTGACTCTCATGTGTCTATCATCTTTTAACCAGAATAAAGATAACAAATGCGTTTTTTGGTGCTTTAACAGCTTACACTGTACACAGAGATCTGTGTGTTGATTTTGCTCCAAGTGCACACTGACTTGGAGCTGTGGTCCAAGAACACATCATCCTAGCGTTCTTCCTTTTCTTCTTTCCTTGTTTGTCATCCAGGAGTGTTTCTTCATTCTTTAGTCTGTGACTCAGCAGCGAGACATGAGAGCCAGTGTTTTGCAAGAGTCTCCATGCAGTGGTGGGCACCCCGGCCCTGGCTCCAGAGCCAGGCGGGCACAGATTGTCGCCGCCCCGCCCGCCCGGGGAGGATGCAGCCCCACGGGGTGGGGCGAGCCGGAGGCAGCCGGTCAATGCCAGATGCTCGGCCGGGGCCTCGGGCAGCACCGCGACGCATAGGGCTCCTCTGCTTGTGTGGCTGAGACTCACTGTGGCGAAGGGTCCCTGAGACGTCCGCCGGACTGTGTCACCCAGCCGTTCGCCAGGGAACTGGGGGGATGTGCCCCGGTGGCTCCCAAGCCACCCTGGTACGCGTCTCTTTCCCTCTTGGCTTGAGCTTCCCACCGTCCACCGGGCTTTGACAGACTTTCACAACGCCCCAGTCAGCCTTGTTCTGCATCATGTCCAGTGTTTAGCAACTCTTGCTCCATCCGCACTGCCCAGAATCCCGGGGAGCAGGCAGAGCGGGAATCACCATCATCATTTTGCAAATGAGGAAGGAGCTCAAAGACTTCTGAGGCTTGGCTGGGCACCCACAGCACAGCCAGGCCCGGCGCTGGGTCCTTGGTCCCCACTGGTCTCGTTTCTCCCCTGTGAGTCTCCAGCTCTGCAGAAAGCCATTGCTGTTGTCCTCTGTGGACCACCCGAGAGCTGACCTTCAGTTTTCCAACTAAGACACTCGGTTTAAACTGTGGGCCTGCACGGGTGCACACATTGGTGCGCACGCGCGCGCACACACACACACACAGATGACTGAAACACACACACACACACACACACGACTGAAACAAAAATTTTAAGAAGCGAAACTTAACCTTTTCCCCTGTGCACGCAATGACTCAGACGCTTCCTAGTCCCTTCATTCCATTCTATTCTTTCTCCAAAAGAAAAAGGAAGGGAAAGTTTGCCCCTGACGTGGTGCCTTGACTTCATGACCCCCGGCGAGGCAGGGTGTGTACCCCGTGTGCCCCTCTGGAGGTTGGGCTCCCAGGTGGGGGTCCGGAGGGGAGGGGCGGAGCGCCCATCTCTGCAGAATGGAGTGAGGGGCTGGCAGGGTGGGTGCAGAGCGGCTGGAGGGCCGGAAGGGCAGCTTCGTCCTCTGCCTCTTGTCTTTTTCCGGTGGGGAATGGGCCGTGTTGCCTGGGGGCCGTGTTGCCTGGGTGCCCTGAGGTTCTATCTCCTTCCCTGTTCGGGGTCAGGCGGCCTCTTGGGGAGGACGCTCTGCTCTCCCCACTCACCCCTGGTTAGGATTGTCATGACCATGCCACCAGCCGCTGAGGGTCCCCAGGTGACTGGGCAGGGGCTCCCTGGGGCCGCAGGGGGCTTTCAGCAGACCTCGGGCTGGGGCTCCAGTGAGCTGCTCCCCTGCAGCGGCCTGACGGCTCCTCAGGGCGCAGCCTGCACCTGGGCTCTTCACCTCCGTAGGTTGGAGATCGTTGCCTCACATTTCACAGATGCAGAGGTCAGCATCCGTCCAAAGCCTGGAAAGGGCTGTGGACCCAGAGGATCCTAAAGGCTGAAGTCAAAGAAGATGGTGCTGAAGAGGGAATTCTCAAGGGAAGTTCTTCCTTGCGGCCCACTCTTCTGTAGATGACCGGGTGAACCGCAGAGTGTGCTGTGTCTGACCTCACAGAATTAGCCCTCTTCTCTTCTTTGTGCATGCGGATACACTAATTCTCTCTAGTCATGTCTGACTCTTTGAGACCCATGGACTGTAGCACATCAGGCTTCCCTGTCCTTCACTGTCTCCCAGAATTTGCTGAGACTCATGTCCATTGAGTTGATGATGCCATCCAACCATCTCATCCTCTGTTGCCCCCTTCTCCTGTTGCCCTCAATCTTTCCCAGCGTCAGGGTCTTTTCTAATGAGTCGGGTCTTCCCATCACATGGCCAAAGTATTGAAGCTTTAACTTCAGCATCAGTCCTTCCAGTGAATATTCAGGGTTGATTTCCTTTAGGATTGACTGGTTTGGTCTCCTTGCAGTCCAAAGGACTCTCAAGAGTCTTCTCCAGCACCACAGCTTGAAAGCATCAATTCTTCAGTGCTCAGTGTTCTTTATGGTCCAACTCTCACATCCGTTGTTGCCTGAATTCATTAGAAAATGAGACGAGTTACCAGTGATAGAAAATTCAAATTAATGGTGACTCAGACACAAAATGCTTGCAGTGCCCCTGAAAAGTTGGAAGATGGGCTGGGGTCAGTCCAGGGCTGGCATGGCTATTCCACTGGGTCCTCAGAGGCCCAGGCTCGGTCCCTCCACTCCCTAGACTGCATCACCCACAGTGGATGCTGGTGCCCCTGCCATCACATCCACATTCCAGCCAGCAGGAAGGAGAAAGAGGCAAGGGAGGAGGCCTCTTTTCTCTGTATGCAACATTTCCCGAGAGGTACATGCGCATCTCTGCTTGAATCTCCTTGACTGGAAAGCACTGTTGTGGCCACACCCGGATACAGGAGATGGGAAGTGTAGTCCTCACTTGGGACAGTTGGGCATTGAGGGACGGGGCACCTGTGCAGGGGCCAGCATCAGCTCCTGCTATGGGGCTCCAGGGAGTCAATGTCTTAGCCGGAGGGGACTGGGAGGCTCCCATGTGAAACCCTTGGTGGTAGATTTTGGTAACTCGGGCTCTGCTTTGCGGAGCAGAAAACCAGCTGCCTGGCTGGTGGATGGTGTCCCCGGGTGCTGGAATCGAGCTGAAAGGTGGGGGGAACAGGACTTCAGGCTGACAGCGTCTGGGGAGCTGTCTTCAGTAGATCAGCGAGGGCTCTGGAGTGATTTTGAACTTGGACTCAAATGCCAGAGCTGCTGAGTGACCTTGGGAAAAGCATTTGGTCTCTGGAAGCTTCTGCGGTCTCGTCCCCCGGACACCTGACTTGTCTTGGCTCCTGACAGCGTCCCCTGCTACAGGAGGCCCCTCTGACCCTGGCCTCACCTGGAAAGAAGGCAGCCGTTGGCACGTGGTTTTCAAGGTCCCTTCAAGCCCAGCTCTTCCGACTCCTCACTCAGAGCCAGTCAGTCCAGCACCGTTGCATTAAGCTGTTTTTTTTTTTTTTTTTAATGCTGACACAATTCAGTTATTTTTAAAACAGTTTCCATAAACAGAGAGAAAGCAAATGGCTTTCTACCTGCTTTTCAGGCATGAGTAAATACTGACAAACGCTTGCAGGCAAGTTTCCGTGATGGAACCAGTCGCCTGGGTGACCATGCATTGCAAGCACACAGCGCACTCCAAGCCACACGAGCCTCCTGAGCTGGGCAGTCGGGACGGAGTGGGGAGCTGAGTCCGGCTTCCCCTGGACACCAGGATTTTCAGGAGAAAGTTGCTGCAGAAACATCTACAAAGTGTTTCCAAGAGCAGTTTAATCGTGACGCCAGCCCCAGTCTTGCATCAGCGTCCCCAGCTGAGCTGGAGTCGCATCAGGAGAAGCCCATCCGACGCTCTGCCTCTATGGCCTCGACGCTGAGCCTCGGGGAGCGCTCCAGGGCAGGGAGCGTCTTGTTCTCACCCCCAGGCACTCCTTGGAGCCTTGGGGGGCTCTTCCAGCTGTCGACATGGGGCGGTCCACCTACCTCCAGGGCCCGGCCCCCACCCAAATCTCCATGCATCGCCGGGCTCAGGGACCATGAGGTTAAACCGCAGCATCACCGCCTCCCTCCCCGCCTCCCTCCCCCAGCGCTGCTGAGGGTAGTGGCTGAGCTCCCCCACCCCTGGCGCCCCCCGCCACCCCAGGGCAGGTCTGGTCTCAGGGTTCCTGGACGCCCTGCATGACGGAGCTTCTCCTGGGGTTTCTCAAGCAGGGTCTGCTTTGTCCCCAGAAGAGGGATGCTCGGGAACTCTGGTTCTGAAGAATGCCTGAACCTGCGGGGGCTAAGGCCCGCTTCTCCCCACTGGTGGTGAGCAGCCCAGGGCAGCTCCCTGTGCTCTCCCACCAGGCCCGGCTTGGCGGGAGGCCCTGGGACCGCGCTGCCCAGGGAGTAGCCGCGGGCCTCAGATGGCTTCCGGGCAGGGATCGAGGGCTGCGTGTTCATTTCCTGTCCCTGCACACGCGCGTCTGGACAGCCCCGGGTCTGGTCCGGACCCTCTGAGACTGAGCAGATGCAGACAAAGGTCAGCCTGTGTCAGCAGCAGGCCCGGGACCTGGACTTTGCTTTGTGCAGAATGGGCAGCCAGCAGAGCCTTTGGGTTAAGAGCAGGGAGCTGGGGGGGGGGGGTGCCTGGGAGGCAGGCTGAGACGGTGGCAGTGACCAGGGGAGTAAGGAAGAGGGGGACACGGAGGAGGGAATTCTGGGTGGTGACTGGGCTTCATGCCTGGAGGTCCACGTTGGCTGAACAACCCGGCCAGTAGCGGGTGCTTCAGCCCAGAGAACCGTACGTGGACAGCCTGCAGCGGGTCCGCGCCCCATCAGACCTGCCTGAGGCCCGCTCAGAGCCGAGCGCCCACAGCAGCATCTCCTGGGCAGGGCTCCAGGTGCTCGCCCCCACTCCGTCGGGCTCACCTGTGTCCCAGGGCAGGGCCAGAGCGGAGACGGGAGCACCTGTTCCTGCCGGGGGAGTTCATCTGGCTCGAGACAGGTGCGGGGCCTGGCACCGGGGTGCGGGAGGCCGTTTTGCTTCCAGGCCTGCATTTCAGTGACCCCTGTGCTCAAGAGTGGGCAGAGGCTACTCAGGGGCTGCCACGTGGACTTGGTTCGGGGTGAGGAGCAGGAGCCGTGCGCAGGGTGGGGCCAGAGGCTGGGGAGCATCCAGGAGGGTGAGCGGGGGATGGCCGGGCTCCAGAGGCCAGGCCTGAGTCTGCTGGACTCTGGGGGCGGCCAGGAGTGACCCGTGCGGGTTGCAGGTTTGATGGGGTGCTGACGGGGCGCCTCTGCTCTGGCCCCGTCCCTCTGCCCAACTCTGTCGTAAATGGGTGTGGTGTGCGAGGCTCCCGGGGAGAATGGCACCTGTAAATGCCTTGGAAAGCTCTAAGTGCCGTCTGAGAACAATCCCTGCGTCCAGTCAAGGGATTCCAAGGCCAGCGCCTGTGAGCGTGGCTGGTTCCTCACCCCCAGTGAGCCAAGTGCGGCATGACCAGCTCCAGGGACACTACGTATCCAGGGACAGATTTTCCAAAAGTGCAAAATGGAGTGTGTGGAGAAGCGGGGCGGTTGTTTCCTGAGAATTTGTCCTGAACAACTGGGAACAGCACCCACTCCCGCTCCCGAGGGGGCTGCTCCTTCTGTCTGTTGCTCCTTCTGTAAGCAGGGCAGCTCACTGTAGGGGTTCTCAGACTGAGCATGGGCAGGAGGTGATTCGAGTTGCTGTTATCTTCCTGTTTGACAGAGAAAACAGAGGCAAGGTGTCTGGGGACCTGCCAGGGTCGCAGGCTCTGGCGGGGCAGCCGCGTGATACCCGCACAGCTCAGGCTCTCTGCCACATCTGGTCACTCTCAGCTCACCTGCTGTCCTGCCACCACCCTCTGGCTTGACTTGGACCCAGGTGCCCAGGGGTCCCGCCTTCACAGAGCGCCTGACCCAGGGGAGTGAGTGATTGACCAGCACCCACACTAAGAAGGGACCACACCACCGGTGGGCAGGGGACTGGGAGCCCAGTGGGGAACTTGGAGCAGGAAACTCACCCCAACCAGCTGTCTTGCAAAGGTCACCGTCAGGGTCACTCATGCACTTGAGGAACATTCTAGAGAATGTACATTAACGATTCTAGGACAAGCTGTACAGTTTAGAAGGACTGTTTGTTTCTGCTTCATTTTTCTCTCACTGACACACCTGACAACTTCCCCCCAAAGCACTCGGCTCCACTGACACATTTTTTTATTTTTTAAAAATGTTTATTTAATGGATATTTTATTCTTGTATTCAGTTTTCCCTTAGCATATTTTGTTTTTTAAAATAAGAAAGGGAACAAGAAAAAAAGCAAAAGATTATCTTAATCCTACTGCTCTAACACAAATTTGCAGTTCTCTTAAATACCAAAAAACTGTACAAAACTCAAAAAATGGAAACCCGAAACTAGGCAATCTTAACCGTTCTCTTGACAACCAGTGAAAATAAAATTCTATGAACAGATCCCCCCAGGAGCCAGAATTTCCAGTTTGTTCACGGGACTTTCCAGGAGCTGGGCACTGCCTCTTGTACTAAGTAAATAGCAGATGATAAAGAGTAGAAAGAGTTCCTCTTTCCTGGTTGAGCGACCAAGTAACACAGAAGAAATCATTTCTGTTTAGAAAGAAAATAAAAGAAAGTGTCGTTTTATGGGCAAAGAGTGAAGCGCCATCACCCCATGCTGAGGTCCCTGTGAATCCCACACCCGTTCTGGGACCTCTGCCTCCAGGTCGCCCATCCTCCAGGCTGCAGGATGGTGTCCACGCAGAGAGCATCTTTTGGGGTCGGTCCTTGGGCCCTGCCCAGAGCCAGGAGCTGGAGGCGCCAGGGCACAGGGGCCAGAGCCCACCGAGTCCCTAAGCGTCTGTCCGGGGCTTGGACGCAGGGGGTCTGGTCTGGTTCTCAGCGTCCTCACCCGCGGTAACAGTTGTTCCAAACTGACATCCATACAAACAGCCCTCTCCAGCCCAGCTCAGCTTCGTCTTCAGGAGCAGGGGCTCTGTGGTCACCGTGGGCCAGGGGATGGTGCAGGCCTGCCCCACGACGTGACCTGCTGGTGCCTGGCTCTGGCTTCTCTCAGCCAGTGGTGGAGGGTAGAGGGGCTGATCTTAAAGCCCCTTGTGGCTGTGAGCTGGGGTGGGGCTTTCTTTCTCTGGGGACACCCTGGTTCTGCCACCATCTGCTGTTTTACGTGAAGTCTGTCTCCGGGCCTGGGTTTGGTGAGGGTTCACCGTCATGTCTGGGTCTGAAGACCTATCGTTCCACTTAGATGGCAGAGCAGGTGGCACTCTGGGTCATGACCACAGGCTGGATGCTGGCATTGACATCCTGGCTGCAGCACCCAGACAGTGTGTGATCTGTGTGAGGTTCTCAATCTCTCTGAGCCTCATGGCAAGTTTTGTTTCAGTTCAAGGGAAACCTGGCCCCCACGGCTTCAGAATGTCCCTCCCTTGAAGTGACTCTGAGGGCTGTGCAGCTGAGTTCTGAGAAACCCTGGTGGGGTCTGCAGGTGTCCACGGGGATTTCTCATAGCTGTTAGCACCTGCTGACACTCTGGTGCGGGGCTGTCACAGGGCGGGTGTTTCAGGCTGTTTGGGGCTGTTTCAGGGTGTTTCGGGCTATTTCAGAGTGTTTTTCAATGTTTTGGAGTGTTTCAGAATGTTTCAGGGTGTTTTGGAGTGTTTCAGGTGGTTTTTCAGGGTGTTTCAGGATGTTTCAGCATGTTTCAACATGTTTCAGGGTGATTCAGGATGTTTTGGGGTGTTTCAGCGTGTTTCAGGATGTTTCAGGTGGTTTTTCAGGGTGTTTCAGGATGTTTCAGGCTGTTTCGGGGTGTTTTGGGGTGTTTCAGCGTGTTTCAGGATGTTTCAACATGTTTCAGCATATTTCAACATGTTTCAGGATGTTTCAGGGTGATTCAGGATGTTTTGGGGTGTTTCAGGGTGTTTCAGGCTGTTTCTGGGTGTTTCAGGCTCTTTCATGCTGTTTCAGGGTGTTTTGGAGTGTTTCAGGCTGCTTCGGGGTGTTTCAGGCTGTTTTAGGTGGTTTCAGGGTGTTTTGGGGTGTTTCAGGCTGTTTCAGGGTGTTTCAGGATGTTTTGGGATATTTCCAGGTGTTTCAGGCTGTTTCCGGGTGTTTCGGGTGTTTCAAGCTGTTTAGGGGTGTTTCAGGATACTTCCGGGTGTTTCAGGCTATTTCCGGGTGTTTCGGGGTGTTTCAAGCTGTTTCAGGGTGTTTCAGGCTGCCAGGAGGCTCTGGGCTCCAGCCTTGAATCCAGTCCTGCTGCCTGTCACCTATGTGGAGGAAGCCCCCCGCCCAGCCTGTCTCCCTGGTGACCCGCCCAGAGTGATGAGACCCCACGATCTGTCCTGTGATCACAAGGGAACCTAACATCACAGAGAAGAGAGGAGGACCCCAAACCCTGGGGGCTTGAGGCTCAGACGACTCGGGGCGCCTCTTGAATGAAAGGGTGTGAGGCTGCCGTGCTGAACGTCTCTTGGGTTCTCTGGACGAGGCGCTGCAGCTGCCCCAGGTCACAGGGCAGCTTGGAAAGTGAGGACCCTAGCCCTGTGCCCAGGCCTGGGCGCTTCCCCATGGAGCCATTCCGGAGTTCACTCCCTGCAGCTCCTCCTGACTCACTCCGCGTGACTTCCTGGCTGAGCCCTGTGGAGCCATTGGCCCATCCCTGCTCCCCACGGTCTGCTTATGCAATGCTCCCCTCCCTCCTGGAAGCCGGGCTGCAGGGCCAGCAGCCTCAACCCAGCGCTTTGCAGCTCCGCGGTCTCAGGCGTCCCCACCAATCGAGACCACAGTCAGCCCGCTTCATCCCACCCCAGTGCCATCAGGAGGACTATCTGAGGGCCCAGAAAGCTGTGGTTCTGTCAGACCCAGTCCACACCGAGGCTTCCCGTCTCACAGGCTCTGAGTCTGTCTCGCAGTCAGCGTTGCAGTGGCCTCTGCTTGCTTCTGGTGCCTTTGCTCTATTTCTGTTATCAAATCATACAGTCTTTGCAAAACAGATCAGACTTTTGGCCTCTGCCTCCTTTCCTCACTAGCACACTCCGAAGTCTTGTAAATATATTTATTAACTTACACGTATTTGTGATAACGAGGTTTTGTTGGTTGCCGCAAATATTCACAGGTTTATCTCCACTGTTTTCTAATTATGTTTGAACTTTAAGCTATAAATTGCATGGGCTGTCCTGTGTTTCCCACCCATAAACTGCAGGTAGCTTGTTGAGCAGAGTCCTAGAGAAGTATCTAGGCATTTCCTGAGGCCTGAGCCTGCGGGCCCTGTGGGCTTGCTGGCTGGCAGGACACACAGGGTCAGGCCTTCCTGGCTGTTGTCCCGTCTAGACCACTGCTGGCAGAAGAAAGAAGAAACTGACTCTGTATGAGAATTTGATTCTAGAAAGTGTAGTTTTTCGAGCACATGGCCTTGGAGAAATTCTGTCCCAGCACGTTTCAGTGAAGCCTGGTGTGTGCCCCAGAGTTGCCTCCAGCTGGGCGAACTCACCACGCCTGCCGTGCAGCCTGCCTGACCTCTGCTCATTCCTCCAGCCGGCTATCAGTGCATCTTATTTTTAATTACAAGAATGTCCTCTTCTGCGTAAATACTTAGTCTTGAGAGAGCTTGATATTCGTTTACAGTTTTTCTCTTTTGAGGCAAACTTTGTGTCCTTACTCGCTCAGTCGTGTCTGACTCTTTGTGACCCCGTGGACTGTAGCCAACCACGCACCTCTGTCCATGGGGCTCTCCAGGCAAGAACACTGCAGTGGGTTGCCATGCCCTCCTCCAGGGGATCTTCCCGTATTGCAAGCAGATTCTTTGCCATCTGAGTTACTCAAAGTGAAATGCAGACCTCAAGGGTCACATCCTCTGGGTTTTGACCAGGGTGTTAGTGTGACCCAAACAGATATCAAGATGTCGAACATGATCTCTGACCCCTAAAGCTCTATGACGCTTATCAAGCCCCACCCCCCCATCCTCAGGTGAACTTGTCCCACAGAATTTCGGACAGACAGATGCACACGGTGTGCACTCTTTGTGCCAAGCCTTCTTTTATTTAGCAAATTCCTCTTAGGGTTCGTGTGCGCTGTTGGACACGTGAGCAGTTCACTGCTTTCTATGTCTAGATTGTAGTCTGTTGGAGGAGTCCACTGCAGGTAGCTTACACGTTCTACGACGGATGGACACGTGGGCGGTTTTCACCTTTTGGCTACTGTAAGTAAAGCCATTACAGACATTCTTATGGAGATCTTTGCAGAAATGCGTTTTCATTTCTCTTGGGCAAACCCCTGGTGCCTGGGTCACATGCAGCTGTAGGTTTGGTTTTTAAGAAACTGCGAGATGTTTTCCCCAAGCAATTGTGCCGTTTTATACCTCCATCTGATTGCTTTACATCCTCACCAGTATTAAGTCTTGTCCATATTTCTTTGTCTCAGGGAGTTGTCTGATCTAGTGGTCCAGTAGTTAGGGCTCTGTGCCTCCATTGCTGAAGGTCCAGGTCAGTCCCTGGTTGGGGAAGTAAGGCCCCGTAAGCTGCACAGCACGGCCAGAAAGAGAGCATCTTGGGCTCAGCCCCGCTCCTTGGTGTGCCGTGGCACCTCACGGTACCATCGGTGGTAATGTTGAACAGTTTTCACGTTTCCCTTCTTTTGTAAAGTGTTGAAATCTCTCACTTGCTTTTATTTTTATTGAGTTTTAGGAGCTTTTTATAGAATGTGAATATTTGTTTTGCAAATAATTTCTCCTAGTCTGTTTCTTGCCTAATCATTATCTTAAAGGTATTTTTTAGTGACCACTAGTGTAAAATTTTGATATTTGTTTTCCATATATTGGCTGAAAAATCGTTGCTTACCTGAAGTCACAAAGATATTCCTATGCTCTCCTTTAAAAGCTTCATGGTTTTAGCTTTTACATTTTAGTTTATGACTCATCTTAAATTAATTCTGGTGGGCGGTGTAAAATAAGGATCACTGTGTATTTTTCCTGTACCGATGTACCATTTGTTTGATTTGTTTTTCTATAGAATCTGAAAAAAGCCACCTTTTCCGCATCTACTTGTCTTCCTCAAAGGCCCACAGGCTACCCTTCTAGTTTCTGAATGGTATTATGATGAAGATTTTCGTTTTGTAATAGATTGAGGTCCAGAATGCAGCATGCCAGGCTTGTTTGAAAACCATTGCAGTAACTCCAGTCACAGACCACCACCCCAAGTTAGGTGTCAGGGCACCCACGTAGTCTGGTTTCTGCCTGCTGATTTTTCTTAAGTCACCTTCAATATTTTTAGCTGGTATCATTACTATTATTATGTAGAACACTTTGTTTCATGACAGCATTACTCAGCTTTTGGATTTTATAGTCTAAACCAGAAATAAAGTTTTATTTCATGACTCATTTTATGTAAGTAAGCAAATCATTTTGTTGAGCAAGGGTATTTCATCTCATGATGATGGCAAAGAATTTGGGGATTAACTAAATGATGGATGTAGAATTTAATAGGTTGTGACAGACCGAGGCATAATCTTTTAAATCTTTATGAATATGTTTATATACTGTGTTTTACTTAAACACTAAATAGTATCTTTGGACTCTTATTAAAATCTCCCATATATTTCAAAGAGTAAGAAGTCATGATATGCATTATTGTTCACTCATTTCGGTTCTTTGATTTGTTTTTGATAATAGTCCGTACTATAAATTCTTCAGAAGAATCTCTTTAACCAACAGACAAAGCACCACACACCCATCACCCTTACCCTGCCCAGCAGGCTTTCCACAGATGAGAGCATTTGGGATCTCCGTTTCTTCTCTTAGGAGATCCTAGGGAGGCTTTTCTCATTAGCCGGGCAGGTACGTTCATTTGTATTTGTCTTTCCTTGATAGAGACATGGAGACCACAAATGTCTCTTTCCTTCAACCTAGAAGCTGCTCTCTGGTGTATAATGAAACTTGACATGAGGTGAGTGCATCTTGGGCAGCGGGGACTAAAGTGTCTTTGTTGAAGAACTAAAGGGCATCAGGGTGGGACGGGCCCTTTGTGTGAACAACTTGAGGCCAGGACTCTCGGATGCAGTAGAATTATCAGGTTGAAATCGTGGGCCAAGGAATGTGTGTGTGCACGTGCATGTGATTGTCTAGATCAATTAGGTAGTGTATTAGCTACCAGCTGCTGAATAACAAATCACCCCAAACACAGCACCTTAAGACAACAAGCGGTTCTTATATCAGTTTCTGTGGGCTGGGCCTGGGAGCACTAGCAGTTGGTTCCAGCTCAAGCCCCGTCATCGCCAGCACTGTGGTCATCCAGAGGTTCAGCCCAGGGTGTGTCTGCCTCACATGGTCGTGAGTGGACCTGTGTCTTTGGTACCTGTTGGCTGGAATCTCAGTGCTTTGTCTTGAGGTTGCCTGAGAATCCCCAGGATGGGCCACGGCTTCCCCGGAGCTGGTGGTTCAGGGTGAAAACCCAGAGCTCCTCCATCACTGCCACTGTGTTTGACTGCGACACAGACCACGTGGTCCAGCCTAGGGGGTGGTACCCAAGGAGAATCCCTCCTGCAGAACTGGGCACGTTGCTGACTGTACCTGATACACAGATGTTTCTCTGCTTCATTCAATATCAATTTCCTATCCGGGAGGACATCCATAATGTCACATCATCGAAACTGAATCATTATAGGTAGAATAATAAGGCCTTATTAATTTTTTTGGAAAAAACCCTCCTTTTCTATATAACTCCTCACTCTGAGAAGATAAAATTTATGGATCACAGAAATGACTGTCCAGTGGGTCTTCAAAGCTCCAAGCAGAACACAACAGTTGTTACTGACCCTTGTTTTAAAAACGAGAGAAGCTGCAGTGGCCGAGTGACTGGCCTGGATATCATGTCCATGTCTGGGGGAGGGAGGAAGTAGCCATCCCCATGGTCCTGAGATGGGATCCCTCATGCGCCATCTCGGGAGGGATGCCAAGCGGCCCCCGCTTTGCAGTGAGCAGGTGAGGCTGAGTGAGGTGCCCGGGTGTAGCCTTGGAGGTCACAGCATGGGAGGTCACACGCGGGAGGTCACACGTGGGGCTGAGATTCAGTGCAGGACCTCAGGCTGGAGCCTTAGCCTTCCACCCCATTGCTGTCCCCACAGAGCCCAGGACCCTGTCCCTACTGCATCCTCTGCGGGCATCTGGGATGGGTGTCAGATCCTCACTGCGATCCTCTGGGAGGCGTCTGGGATGGGTGTTAGGACCTCACTGTGGTCCTCTGGGGGGACGCTCTGGGATGGTGTCAGGACCTCACTGCAGTCCTCTGGGGGGCATCTGGAATGGGTGTCAGGACCTCACTGCGGTCCTCTGGGGGGACACTCTGGGATGGCGTCAGGACCTCACTCTGGTCTTCTGGGGGGGACACTCCGGGATGGCGTCAAGACCTCACTCTGGTCCTCTGGGGTGACACTCTGGAATGGTGTCAGGACCTCACTGCGGTCCTCTGGGGGGGACAGTCTGGGATGGCGTCAGGACCTCACTGCGGTCCTCTGGGGGGGACACTCTGGGGTAGTGTCAGGATCTCACTGCGGTCCTCTAGGGGGGACACTCTGGGATGGGTGTCAGGACCTCACTGTGGTCCTCTTGGGGGGGACAGTCTGGGATGGCGTCAGGACCTCACTGTGGTCCTCTAGGGGGGACAATCTGGGATGGGTGTCAGGACCTCACTGCGGTCCTCTGGGGGGACACTCTGGGATGGCGTCAGGACCTCCTCTGGTCTTCTGGGGGGACCTCCGGGATGGCGTCAGACCTCACTCTGGTCCTCTGGGGTGACACTCTGGAATGGTGTCAGGACCTCACTGCGGTCCCCTGGGGGGACAGTCTGGGATGGCGGCGGACCTCACTCTGGGGTGGTGTCAGGATCTCACTGCGGTCCTCTAGGGGGGACACTCTGGGATGGGTGTCAGGACCTCACTGTGGTCCTCTTGGGGGGACAGTCTGGGATGGCGTCAGGACCTCACTGTGGTCCTCTAGGGGGGACACTCTGGGATGGGTGTCAGGACCTCACTGCGGTCCCCCTTGGGGGACACTCTGGGATGGTGTCAGGATCTCACTGTGGTCCTCTAGGGGGACACTCTGATGAATGGTGTCAGGACCTCACTGTGGTCCCCTCTGGGGGGCACTCTGGGATGGCATCAGGTCTTATGACATGTCAAGGTCATGTGTATGCAGGATGGATTGGTGCCTCATGTCTGACCCACGTCTCAGGACATCCAGCACCCTCATCCCCCTAGACACTCCCACCCTTTGGGCTCCTGCCCTGGGCTGGCACTTGGACGTAGGACCTTGGGGTTTTGCAGGGGATGGAGTGCATGTGAGCTGAGAGCTGGAGGCAGGAGGTGCCACACGCACCCAGAAGACTGGACCCCGCCTTCCCCACTCACCCTCACCCCCCGCCCCCACCACCCTGGACTGCAAGGACTCATGATGCTCAAGCAGAAGATTGAGCTGCCAGGTGGGAGGTGGCGACCCTCACTGCGTTAGCCTCTGTCACATCCTGGGTCCCACCCCTGAGGTCACCTGGGGGAGCCATTCTTGGGCCATCCCCCCTCCAGGCGACGATCTCAGCTGCAGCAGAAACTGACTCGGGCCAATTTTGGAAGAAAAAGAAGGTATTACAATGTGCTGACCTTCCAGGCGGCCTGAACAGTCTGCCTTCCCATCTGGCAGAGCCGGGAAAGTCCTACAGTGACATCATGGACCGGGAGCAAGGTCACTACGTGACCGAGGCCAGTCTCCAAGGGGACACCAGTGGCCACCACCGCAGACCAGGGGGGCAGCTCCTGTGCCTTGTGCTCAGCACAACCAGCTCCTGAGCCGCCGTCCCCTGCCTGCAGAGTCCAGGAGGCAAGGGTCAGCTTCCCTGAGCGGCAGCCTCGCCCCCATCATGAACCGAGTAACGATGAGACCGTGGGTGGCCCTGCCTGCAGCCCTGGCCCGCTCTCTTCCTTGCGAGTCTCCTTCTGGGAACCTTCACATACCCGTCGCCATGCTACACCTTCGGCTCAGTTTCACCCCAGAATGAACTGCACTGTCATCCCCCATCGGACTGGATAGTTGTGGAGAAGCAATTTCTGATGGAAAGAACCAAAACAGAGAAATCAGGGGTCGAGCCAAAGAAAATGCTGCAAGTTTTTACCAGAGCTGACCTTGTCTGCTTTTTTTGTGTTAAAGATGCAACCATGTAATCTTCCCTCTGGGCTTGCTCATTCTAGGGCTCCATCCACCGACTTAGCACCGTCCCCACTGCATGGCTCCAGGTTTGCCTGGCCCAGGAGGCAGTCCATGGAGACTCTTTGAAAAGTGGCCCAAGACATTCCTGCTTTAGCTCACTGTTTCCATGCAGCCCACCCAGATTTCTCTGGCCACCCCTGTGTCAAGGTCAGCAGAGACCTCACTGTTTCCCAGGGATTTCCCTGCTGGAGGCTTGTTCTCTGCTCCAAAACACCAGGGTCCAGCACCTGCCTGGAGGAAGGAGGCCCAGGACCCTCGGGGCACAGCAGCGAGGCTGTCTGACCTCAGTTCGGTCTTTAGCAACGACTTCTCAGACGCGCTGACGTCTAAGGTACACCAGTCTGTCTGACCTTCACAAGAGTTCACCCCTCACCCCTGAGAAGAAAGGGCTCGGTTATACACCCGAGAAGTCAGGCAAAAATTCCTGAGTCAATGCTTACTTTAAATGCAGTGAGCGCTTTGAAAGCAAATATGTTTGTTGTGTGTATGTGTCTAGGGCTGTATTTTAAAGCAAGTGTCTATCAATCCCGTGGCAACCGCAGCCTCAGGACATTGTTGAGCCAAAGAGCTCCATAAGATTTTCGAAAGGATTAGCTGTGCCGGTGAATAGGACTAGGTTCTATAATTATTCCCGAAGCCTGTTCCTCAGTGGGCAATTAGGGGATTAAGCCTACAATTTGATCTAATGTTCAGGCCTTTTACACCCTGTACCGTACTCTCCAGGCCTCGGAGTACCTCCATTTGTCCTAATACAACAGTCGTCCTTAAAGGAATCACTCAGCTAAGGGATTTACCACCAACAATTAAACTGAAGGCACTACAGCTCAGACAGCAAAACTTAACGATTTTTCTGTCTCCAGCATCACAGAGAGTTTGATCCCTCTCAGAATTTCACAACGGTGCCCCGTCAGTCCTGTGTGGACAGCGCACCAGCCAGATCAAAGGCTGAGCCTCCACACACTAGTTTTATGTTCCATGCAAGTGATTCTTCTGTAAGAAAGCAGCATGACTAAAGGTTAATTGTAGAAGTACAAGGAATACTGCCGTGAACTTTATGAAGTCAGTGGGCAATGAATAAATGTCCTCTGAAGAGCAGCCTTCCTGCCTGTTAAGGAGTGAATCACTCACATTAGGGTCACAGCCTTCATTACACCCATTTCAGGCTTCCTGTCAAGAGTGCACCGTAGAGCTTGGCATTTGCTGCGTCCTTTGCATGAGACAGTCTCCTTCAACAGGAGGAGACTCTGCAGTGGTAGTTTAATGGCAGCAGTGCACATATATCCATCGCTTTCAGAGGCAGCGAGGGTCTCCATCCTTCAGGGTGTGGCCTTGCTTCTCTCTCAGGCTCCCTGGCCATCTCCCCTCTGTGCCCACAGATGCCTTATGCTTTTGTGCAGTTTCTCACCTAGGCAAAGACGCTCAGACTTTCTGTTGTGTAACTCAGTCTTTTTATGTAACTTTACCACAGAATTTTTTATACAATGTTACAACTATTTGTCTATGTCCTTGGTCGGGGGCAGGGAGGCGGGGGCCGGGGGCCATGAGTTTGTTCTCCAGAAAACACTGGTGAATATCTGGAGACATTTTTTGTTGTCACGACTTGGGGTGCAGGGGTAGAGGTTGGGGAGCTGCAGAACAGCTGGGACACAGGGCAGCCCCTGGATACAGGCTCATGTGCTCCAAAGGCCAGCGACGCTGAGGCTGAAGCCTGGACATGGGGGCCTTTCCTGTTAGACGGAGGGCCCGACACACTGGAGGCACGCAGATCTTTTCAGATGAACGAGCATCTACCGTTGATTCTGTCTCCTCTCCCAAGTCTGCAGCTGGAGCTGGGTTCATGGCAGGCGTGGAAACTGTTTACCTGCAGAGGTGGGTGGAAGACCTGCCCTCGCTCCCCACCGGGGGCCCAGCGTCCCCAGAGACCCCTGAACCTTCTCTGGTCCCCTGCCTAGCATCCTTCAGGGCATCCCCAGCTGCAGATGAAAACATTCTTTTTTTTGCCCAGAACTGTTTTGCCTAGAAAACATCTCCTTTCCAGCTCCATGGTTCACATGCAGGGAAGGAAGCAGGAAGGGACCGGGTGCAGAGCGGCTGAGCAGAGAGAGCAGGGGCCCTCCCTCGGCCCCGGGGGATGAAGTGTTTGGAGAAGCGTGGCTCTGGGCTCATCTGGAAAGTATGCGTCTTGAAAGGGAGATGATGCAAAACACCCTGCTTGGTGCCCACAACTGTCGCCTGGAGGCTCAGCTCTCCTTGCCAAGAACCGGGTGACTCCAGGCTGGAAATGTTCAGGAGCCCATTAGATGGGCGTCAGGCTGGGGGCTGGGGCCCAGCTCCAGGGTCACCGCGGCGTGGCTTCAGTCGAATGTTCCCTGCCATGCTCCCCTCTGGGGGATGTTTCATTGACCTCTGGTCTCACAGCCTCTGCTTCTCTCGCCCGACCTTTGAAAGAGCCGGCCACGATGGCCGTCCAGCCGATAAAGGTGTGAGACGGGCCGGCGGGCGGGGTTCTCCGTGTGTCCAAGTCCGCTTGATAAAGGCCATTGTGGGTGTTGATCTGCCGCATCTAAAGTGTGATTTCAGACGGATGGACCCTGGTCAGAGAAGGCCAGAGCTGGGGTTCCCCGCCCCGAGGCCCCGTCTCCTGACAAAGCCCTCCTGGAAAGCTGCTCTTTCAGAGCAGGCCCAGAGCACCACCTCCTAGATGAGGCTTTAGTGGGTCCTTTGCTCTAGGCTCTGAGAGTTGCCCCAAGTTGGAAGAGACCAGCTCGCTCATCAATGGTTAACCTTGGCCAGTGGGACGCTGTTTGCTCAAGACCCAGCCCTTTTGATCGCTTCAAGGAAGTGGTGTGTGATTATGTTTGTATGTGCGAGTGGCTTTTCCTTTCTAAACACACAGATTTCAGGGTGATGGCATCATTGTGTGGGGATCAGTGAGTCCGCCTGGGGCCAGGGGCGCCTGCAGGAGGGGGGTCGGGCCTGTGGGGGTGGTGTGTTTGCCCAGGTCTGTGTGTTTGTCCCCCATCACGGCCGGGTGGCCGTGAGCATCCTGCTCCATGCACAATCTGCGAGGCCATGAGAGAGACGCGTCAGCCCTCTCTGGGAACCCCGTGGTGAGCAGTCATCTGACCTGACAGAGACCTGGGTGTCACGTTCCCGGCTTGTGCCTTTGTCCTGGAAGCTTCGCTGTGAGCCCGTGGGCCCCCGGGGCAGCCGTGAGTCCCTGTGGGGGCTTCTGGAGCGGGGGTTGTACCGGCTCTGGGGACACCGGTCCTGCGTGGGGTCCGCTCTCATCTCTCCCAGGGCTCCGGTGGGTGCCCAATAGGGGGAGGGGCTGGCCCGGGGCTGGGGAGGGCAGAGGCTCCGGCCGGGTTGACCTGCCCCCGGGACGTTTGGATATCTTTTTGTCTGGTGGAGAGTCCTGGGGGGCTGTGCTGCTGGCCCTTCGCAGGCCGCTGGGCAGCATGTCCCCTGAGAGCAGGGCTCCTCCATGCCGGCTCACAGCCCCGGGTGTGTGGGGCACAGCTGAGACCCTGGGCCGTGGCCGTGAGGTGCTGTCCCACAAAGCCCCAGCCCCTCTCCTGCCTGGCTCTGCCCTCCCCGGGCGCGGCTCTAACCTATGGTGTATAGCAGCAGCAGCGCATTTGCCCCGCATCCACCGCACGGCCGGCTGGGGGAGTCAGAGCTCGCCTTGCCTTGTGGCGGCTCCCACCTGAGAGCGCCCTGAGAGCGCCCCGCTCCTTGGAATCCCACACCCACAGGAAGTGCCCTTGCCCGCGTTCCTCTGGCACTTTCCACCTGAGCCTGGCCCCGCAGACACCGGGCGCCCCCAGTCTCCTGCTGTCATCAGCTCGGTGACTGCGAGCCCACCAGAGTGGTGCCCGTCCCTGCCTCCTTCCCTCCTGCCTGGCTCTGCTGCCCCTGCTCTGGCCCTGGGTCTCAGGGACCCTACCTGAAACCGCTCCCCCAACCTCATTGCTGTGGCCCGTGCTGCCAAGGTCACCCAAGGTCACTGGGGCTGGTCACCTGCAGGGACCCTGCGGCACCCTGAGCCCCACCCCAAGTCTGATTTCTTCAGCCTCAGACAGTGTGCCCGTTACCATGTGCGTTAAGTCAGGCCCCCTCCTGACCAGGGCCCCCTGTCCCCAGGACCCAGTCAAGTTCCCGCCCTGGCCCCAGCCCTGGGGCCCTGGGCCTGCTCCTCTGCGGACCGGCCCTCCTGCTCGCCCGTTGAGGCCGGGCCTTGGACTTTCACTGCCCGTGTTCCTGCCTGGGATCTCCTCCCCTGGGACTTTCCACCTGCTGCTCGTGTAACCCACAGCTTGTTCAGCCTCACTTCCTTGGGCCCTGGGATGCCAGCCTCCACTCTGCCCTTTGAGCGCTTTGCTCTCTGCCTGGCCTCGAGTGCCCGACACTGCACGTTCTGGGTGCGCGCGTCTGCGTCTTCTGTCTGTGCTGTTATAGTGCTAGGCCCGTGGGGTGGGGATTTCATATCTATTAGTCACAATAGCTCCCGGGTGCCTGGAACAGTGAGGGGAACAGCGTGGGTGCTGCCTGGATGCCCGTGAGGTCCCCTCCCCTTGGATGGACAAAGAGAGAGACCAGCCAGGGGCTTTGGCTCCCGCAGTCCTAGAGGCAGCCTGGCTGGAGGCTTTCCCTAGCGGTCGTATAAGCAGGTGGAGCTGGCTACTCACGAAGTCCTCTTTCCTGAAATCCTCAGGAGGAGGGGAGCCAGGAGTGCGGCGAGCTGGCCTCAAGGTTTGGGGGGCCGCTTGTTGGCCGCTCGTCGGATGCTCGCTGGACTCTGTCTCCGAGTGTCCTGCCGTCCTGGGCCACGGGCTGCGTCTTTGGTTTCCTCTCCCCTCACTCAGGGTTGACTCGCTCCCTCTCTGAAGTGCAGACACCTCTGGGAGATGTAGCAGTTCTCCTAGACAGGCGTCAGGGGGCTCTTTTCTCTCTCAAGGTCTCAAGGAAAGTGAGACCATACTTACTCGGATGAGCTCACGCCAGAAATCGAGAGGTTTGAAACTTATCGGTATTTTCTCCAAAAGTGATTTGAGGCAAACAAGGGCAAACCCACAGTTACGATTATTGCTGTTATTGTTTATTGACTATTATTATTAACGAAATCTATGCCAACCTTTGGGATAATTCCAAAATTCTGAAGACAAAGGCATCAGGAGTCTGTCCTAGCTCCTCTACAATCAGGGTTAAAGAATGTTTCAGGGTGTCACTGCGCCAGTGTTGGTGGGTTTGCTAAGCTCATGTGAGCTGTTGGGGGACACTGGGCTGAAGGAGCTCCAGCCCCCCACCCCCTGCCTGGGAGCCTCTGTGGTCTTTATTTGTGCCACATGCTCTCGTGTTCTGGTCATTTTCTACCATGAATTTTAAGACAGGCTACATATCTATAAAGAAAAGAAATTGGGCAATAAATGCTTCTGGGAATAAGGTGCACGTGAAAAAAGTGGACAGCTGCAAAGTTCTGTTTCAAGTAGGCAGAGTAAATCTGAGTGATGATTATCCTTGACCCAGTTTCTGCGTTCTGGGAAGAGTGTGGAAAATAGTTTTGCAATTACAGGGGTTGGATCTGGGCTTCTCGACTCTGTAATGAGTCTGACAAAGGATGTTTACGTAACTGAACTCGGGGCGAGCCTTGCCAGAGCGGCAAGCCAGTCGCTCTGCTGCTCTGACCGCCAGCAGCCATTGCGGCCCATGTTGCATCACGTTTCTTTCATGTAGATTATCAGTCGCTGGAACCTCCTCAGGTCACTGTTACCATTTCCCCCCTTGGCATCAAAGCAAGTGTACTGAGCTAACTCATTACTCTTGCTTTTGAAATGTAAGCATTGATTGGCAAGTTTATGCCAAACATCTTGCGTAAGTTTCTCCTGGAAGCTGTAAAATCTAATCTGAAAAGGAAAGTAGGAACAACTTCTACAGATGTTAGTATAACACACACTGAGAGCGTTTTCTTTGTTGCTATCCAGTTCTTTTTGTAGCTTTTTTTTTTTTTTTTTTTGGTAATTGGAAATAGTCCCTAAAGTTTTTGTTTGGCAGATAAGGAAATATGTTCAAGTACTTGATCCCTCTTGGGTGATGTGTATTGATTGGTTGCTTTCACATTTCAAATAGTCACACTCATTCCTTGTTTTCCCCTTCCATTCTTAGAATAGCAATTCATTCAATTGAAATCACTTTTTAATCAACTATTCCCCTCCCACATACTTTAAAGGGCATATTTAAATAGCTCTTATTTTGCTTAACCAGCCCCTGTGTGGGAAACGTGCTATGGTCCGCTCCTCAAACAATCGGCCTCCCTAGAATGTCTCCATTTAAGAATTGTTTAGTCACTCAGTCATGTCTGACTCTTTGCGACCCCACGGATCATAGCCTGCCAGGCTCCTCTGTCCATGGGATTCTCCAGGCAAGCATACTGGAGTGGGCTGCCATTTCCTCCTCCAGGGGATCTTCCCAGCCCAGGGGTCAAACCTGTGTCCCCGGCATTGGCAGGCGGATTCTTCACTGCTGAGCCACCAAGGAAGACATTCTGACGATTAACGACCCCTTAATCACCTGCTCAGTTGCTCTTGTAGAGGCTACCAGGAACGCTGATCTTTCCTCCCCTTCCTTGCTCTCCGTCTCCTTGTAGCACTTGGCACCGAAGCCGCACTCCGGGCTTCGAATTCTCTTCTCCGCGAGCCTCTGTGCCTTCCAGATTCCTGTCCTTGTCTCCTGACGGACCTCCTTTCCTCGGGCTCCTCGCGGGGGCTGCTCTCCAGGGTGCTTGCTCCCATCAGTGTCCCCACTTTCCTGTTCCTCGTGACTGTCTCTGTCTCGTGACTTCAGATACGACTTCGGATTGGAGACGCTCATCTCTGCTGTCTGCTGTCCCGATCTCCGAGGGTCTTCAAGCACCTTTGCTTGGATGTGTCAGGGCCATCTCACACTCAACGCATCTGAAGCCACAGCAGCGCGACTGGTTTCCCTTTTCAAGTTCTTTATTTCCATGAACGGTGTCATTACTCTTCTAATCAGTCTCAGAATCTTGAAATAATCTCTCATGTTTGCTTCTTTCTCCTCTCATATCGCTATGCTGTGGATCATGACAGGTGTTGCCATTTCTATAAGCTTCCACATTACCCCTCAGTATTACTAGGTTATTCCTAAGGAATGACTGCGTTATTACCTGCTTAGAAAGACACCTTATATTTGAATGACCTGACCAGGAGCCACAGGACAAGATCACACCGAAACTGGAAGGATAAGCATTAGGCTTTGAGTCAGTCCTTTGAGTCAGAGTAGCTTCTGGGGCCTGGTCTCATCCGTCCACCATCCCACTCATCCACGTATCCACCCACCTACCTACAAACCTATGAACTGACTTGCCTACATCTCTGTCTCTCTTCCAGAATTTCTCAGTATTGACACCACTGAGAATGTCCTTACAAATAATTCAGTGTTCTGTAAGTCATGTTACAATATTCAGCGTGCATTGTACCTGTAATTTTTTTTTCTTTTTTTAAAAAACTAGTTGAAGAAATTGGACAAACCCTTATCTGGCCTCTGGTTAGAGGACTTAGCATGGTCAGGACTTAGGAGACACCAAAGAAAGAGCTCTGCCCAGTGGAAATCGGAAGACGCTTTATTACTTGATCCCTTCTGGCCAATCCCCACACGACCCTTCTGACCCGCTGTGGGTTCATCCAGCTTCCTTTGGAGCCTCTCACCTGGACCTGCTCCCCTGTGGCACCCTTGGAGCAGAGTCCACCTGGGTCACAGCATCAGCAGCACTGAGTCCCGACCCTGCCCGCGTCCCAGCAGGACTGCCCTCTGTGCCCTTCAGCCAGGTCATCCTCCTGCTGGGCCACTGCCACTCAGCCCTCCTCTGAGAGGCTGTGATGCCGTGCTGTGCTGGTGAAACACGCGCTCACAGGGCTCTGTGAGGGGCTGTCTGGCTCTCTCCCCGACTGCCCACCTCCATGCACACAGCAGCACCCGACCTGCAGAGGCTTTGGTCCCTGGTGCTTTCACGTGCCGGCTGGACCCCTGGAGGCGGGTGGCCTGGCTGAGGGGTGCGAGCTTCTCCCGCCCTCACAGATGGCAGCTGCAGGCCCTCGCGGCCCCACCGTGAGGCCATGCGGTGATGTGGCCGCGTCCTCGCCCTGCGCGGCCGACCTCCTCACACGCGCGTCACTGCTCGTGTGTGTCTCTGAGTCGCTCACTTCCTGCGCCACGTAGCGCTGGGTTGTGGGTCTCTCCTCATCTTCACCACTTGTGGAAGCTTGTGCCCCTGTCTGTGGTGGGGCGCTGGCTTGTCTACAGACGTCCCTTCCAGAAGATGCACTACAGGTGTGTACCCCAGAGTGCCATCTGCCCACTGATTTTATTTATACTCTGCTTTTGCCTGACGTGTTTAAGTTCTTTTCTGTAGTTGATTAGGTGTGTGCGTATTTACAAGTGTATTTCTGTGGGGTGTGTGTGTCTCTGTGTGTCGTGTGTATCTGTGTGTGGTGTGTGTGTGTCCTGTGTGTGTGTCTGTGTGTGGTGTGTGTGTCTGTGTGTGTGTGTGTGCGTGTGGTGTGTGTGTCTCTGTGTATGTCTGTGTGTGTGTCTCTGTGTGGTGTGTGTCTGTGTGTGTGTCTGTGTGTGTGGGTGTGTGTCTCTATATGTGTGTGTCTGTGTTTGTGGTGTGTGTGTCTCTGTGTATGTGTGTGTGTCTCTGTGTGTGTGTGTATGTATTTGTGTGGGTGTGTGTGTGTCTCTGTGTGTGTGTGTGTCTCTGTGTATGTCTGTGTGTGTGGTGTGTGTGTCTCTGTATGTGTGTGTCTGTGGTGTGTGTGTCTCTGTGTATGTCTGTGTGTGTGTCTCTCTGTGTGTGTGTTGTATTATGTGTGGGGTGTGTGTGTCTTTGTGTGGTGTGTGTGTCTCTGTGTATGTCTGTGTGTGTGTCTGTGTGTGTGTGTATGTCTGTGTGTGGTGTGTGTGTGTCTCTGTGTCTGTGTGTGTGTCTCTGTGTCTGTGTGTGTGCTGTGTGGGCGTATATTCTGAACCCCTTCTTCTTTCTCCTTTGTTCCCTTATTTGTTAGGAGATCTTCCTACGCTCTCGGTCCTGAGTGCACTGTGCTGAAATTCACTGTAAATTGTTCCTGGTTTCCTTTGTGCGTTTAGGTCCCTTTTTCACCAGTGTTTGCGTTTTGTGTGTGCTGTGAGCCTCTGTCCCTCCAGACGGGTCACCATGTGGCTGGTCTCATTTATTAATCACCCACCTCCACCCACCAAACTGAAATGCCAGCCGTGTCATTTACTACATCCTTAAATAAATTAAGCTGTTTTGAGAATTCGGTTTCATTCATTAATCTGTTTGTCTTCATGCCAGAGTCATCTCACCATGTTTTCATGGTGCGGGTTGTACAGTGCGTGTTGGCAGCTGGTAAGACAAGTGCCCCCACCCACAGCATCCCCCACACACCAGGAAACTTTTGTCTTTGCTATCTTTGATCATTTATTTTTCCATAGGAACATAACGATAACTTAAACCTACATTTCTACCAAATCCAAAAGGATTAAAATTGCAGTTTTTTGATTATTTATTAATTTTCGGATGATTGAAAATTTATCAGATTGACTCTTCTCACTCAAGAGCATAATAGATTGTCTGCATTCTTCAGAACTTGTTTTTTGATAAGAACTTCTGATAAGATTTTATGGTATTCTTCACATCACCTGCACAGTATTTCTTATGGAATGTTTTCCTATTCTATAGACTTCTCTATTAAGAATTAAACACTTCCCCAAATATCTATTTTTAGCTATTTAATACCAGTATAGAAAAAAATCGTTACAGATTTTTGTGTGTTTGTCTTGTATATGGATACTTCGTTAACTTCGATTACTTCTAATTTTTTTCCTCCAAGTTCCAATTTTTTTTCCCTCCAGATTCCTCTTGAATTTTGTAGAATCACATCAGCAGCAAGGAACGAACTGCCTTCGCTCCGCCAGTGTTCATGGGGCTTTTTCTCTTTCTCGTTTCAGTGTCAGGTCGCTGGTTGTCTGGTGCTGAGCCGGGGGAGTGGGCCCTGCGGGCAACGCCTCTGAGGCGGGGGCTCGGCCTTTTTCATTTACAAGGAGGCCTGTTACTCTACGTCCTCCTGTTACTCTTCATCCACCCGTCACTCTTCATCCACAAGTCGCTCTTCGTCCTCCCGTCGCTCTTCATCTGCCATTTACTCTTCGTCCACCGGTTACTCTTTGTCCTCCCGTCGCTCTTCGTCCGCCCGTCCCTCTTCGTCCGCCAGTCCCTGTTCGTCCGCCCCCGTCCCTCTTCGTCCTCCCGTCCCTCTTCGTCCTCCCGTCCCTCTTCGTCCGCCCTTCCGCCCTCTTCGTCCGCCCGTCCCTGTTCGTCCTCCCGTCCCTCTTCGTCCGCCAGTCCCTGTTCGTCCGCCCGTCGCTCTTCGTCCTCCCGTCGCTCTTCGTCCGCCCGTCCCTCTTCGTCCGCCAGTCCCTGTTCGTCCGCCCGTCCCTCTTCGTCCTCCCGTCCCTCTTCGTCCGCCCGTCCCTCTTCGTCCTCCCGTCCCTCCCCGTCCCTCTTCGTCCGCCGCTCCCTCTCGTCCGCCAGTCCCTGTTCGTCCGCCCGTCCCTCTTCGTCCGCCCGTCCCTCGTCGTCCTCCCTCCCGTCCCTCCCTTCGTCCTCCCGTCCCTCTTCGTCCGCCCGTCCCTCGTCGTCCTCCCTTCTCCCCCTCCCTCTTCGTCCCTCCAGTCCCTGTCCCGTCCGCCCGTCGCTCCCTTCGTCCGCCCGTCCCTCTTCGTCCTCCCCGTCCCTCTTCGTCCGCCAGTCCCTGTTCGTCCGCCCGTCGCTCTTCGTCCGCCCGTCCCTCTTCGTCCTCCCGTCCCTCGTCCCTCCCTCTCGTCCTCCCGTCCCTCTTCGTCCGCCCGTCGTCCTTTGTCCGCCCGTCACCCTTCGTCCGCCTGTTCCTCTTCGTCCTCCTGTTCCTCTTCATCCTCTACTGTGTCGCATGCATTCACTTTCCATCCCCATTTACTTGAACTTTGGCAGAACAGCCCTTGAGCGTTTACAAAACGTCTTCAGAGCATCATCTGTGTGCTTGTGAGATTCTCCTCATGGGTTTGACAAGCTATGTTGCTTTGTCTTCAAACAGTAAATAAATGCACATTCATTCTTAGGTTAAAACTAATTTGACCCTATTCTGTTATTCTATTGAGACACCTAGGAGTTCATTTTATTCATTACTTTAAAAGTTTTTAATTCATAAATAATATTTGTCTACAGGGTATTTTGGGTACTGTGTTAATCTTATAAAGATTGTTATTAAACATAGACTAGCTTTAGAGAGTGAATTAAGGAAATTTTCATCTTCTTATGCGCCATATGTGAATATATGTTACATTAATAGGCACTGTACAGAAATATGAGACTGGACTCAGCTCTGAAGCTGGCCTGGGATCTTTTTTGATGGTACGTGTTTAATCACTCTGAGTCTCTCATATAGTAACTCACATCTTTTTTTTTCTTCTTAAGGGGAAATTTTGTATTTGTTAGAAAGATCACTACATTTTTTCTAGGTTTTAGCTTCATTGCCCCCGAGTTACAGATGCTATTCACTTATTATTCCTGTATTTTTTGTGTCTGTAGAACTGGTCATGGAACAACAGACTGGTTCCAAATAGGAAAAGGAGTACGTCAAGGCTGTATATTGTCACCATGTTTATTTAACTTATATGCAGAGTACATCATGAGAAATGCTGGACTGGAAGAAACACAAGTTGGAATCAAGATTGCTGGGAGAAATATCAATAACCTCAGATAGCAGATGATACCACCCTTATGGCAGAAAGTGAAGAGGAACTAAAAAGCCTCTTGATGAAAGTGAAAGTGGAGAGTGAAAAGGTTGGCTTAAAGCTCAACATTCAGAAAACGAAGATCATGGCATCTGGTCCCATCACTACATGGGAAATAGATGGAGAAACAGTGGAAACAGTGTTAGACTTTGTTTTTCTCGGCTCCAAAATCACTGCAGATGGTGACTGCAGCCATGAAATTAAAAGACGCTTACTCCTTGGAAGGAAAGTTATGACCAACCTAGATAGCATATTCAAAAGCAGAGACATCACTTTGCCAACAAAGGTTCGCCTGGTCAAGGCTATGGTCTTTCCTGTGGTCATGTATGGATGTGAGAGCTGGACTGTGAAGAAGGCTGAGCACCGAAGAATTGATGCTTTTGAACTGTGGTGTTGGAGAAGACTCTTGAGAGTCCCTTGGACTGCAAGGAGATCCAACCAGTCCATTCTGAAGCAGATCAGCCCTGGGATTTCTTTGGAAGGAATGATGCTAAAGCTGAAACTCCAGTATTTTGGCCACCTCATGCGAAGAGTTGACTCATTGGAGAAGACTCTGATGCTGGGAGGGATTGGGGGCAGGAGGAGAAGGGGACGACAGAGGATGAGATGGCTGGATGGCATCACTGACTCGATAAATGTGAGTCTGAGTGACCTCCAAGAGCTGGTGATGGACAGGGAGGCCTGGCGTGCTGCGATTCATGGGGTCACAGAAAGTCAGACACGACTGAGCAACTGATCTGATCTGATCTGATACATTCTTCCAGAGTTTTGTGTATTTCTTTTATGTTTCTTTTTCTTAATCAGGTCCATGGAGAGATTATTTATTTTAATGGTCTTTCCAAGTAGTCAGTTCTGGGATTTATTTGTCTTTTCTACTATTTTTTCTTATTGTTCTTAATTTCAGCTTATATCTATCTTTATTGATTCTTCCAGTTAATTTTTCTCACACTTTTTCTCCCTAGTATCTTAAGATAGATGGTTAGCACTGCTTTAGCTGCATCTGTTTTAGTATAAAGTTATTTTTTTATTGTTTTGGAGGTAGATTTAATTTAAAATTTGATTTTCAATATTTTTAAATGGATTATTTACAAAGAGATATTTTTGTTTCTAACAAAGCTTTTTTTCTATCATATTCTTCTAATTCTACTGCATTATGATCAGAATATCCTAACATATTTTTCTGTTGCTGCTGCTGCCACTAAGTCGCTTTAGTCGAGTCTGACTCTGTGCGACCCCATAGACGGCAGCCCACCAGGCTCCCCCATCCCTAGGATTCTCCAGGCAAGAACATTGGAGTGGGTTGCCATTTCCTTCTCCAGTGCATGAAAGTGAAAAGTGAAAGTTAGGTCTGTCTAATTCTGAAAGAAGCAAATTCTGCTGTAATTTTTTTTTTTTTGGTAACTACTACTATTTGTGACCATTATATATTTTTCTTAAATACCTTTAAATCACATTTTTCATGTGAATATTGTAGCTCCTGCTTTCGTTACCTTTGCCTAGTGTCTCTGACTTCGTCGGCTATCTCTTCACTCCTGTATTTTGTCCACCTTTGGACAAAAGCAAGCCTTGTACATCAGTTTGCAACAAACTAACATTCCCTGGGGGCTCAGACAGTAAAGAACTCGCCTGCAATGCAGGAGACCTGTGTGTGATCCCTGAGTTGGGAGGATCCCCTGGAGGAGGGCGTGGCAACTCACTCCAGTATTCTTGCCTGAAGCGTCCTGTGGACAGAGGAGCCTGGCGGGCTACAGCCTACGTGGTCACAGAGTCAGACACGACTGACTCAACACACAAGCACACGGCATGCAGATATCACCCTAAACCCTTCCCCGAGGAGAATGAGTGAGAAGAAAGGAGAGAAAAAGAGAAAGGAAAAACAAGTCAATCACTAAATAATAGAGAGAAATTTGGAGACTTCAGCATGGGCCCAGGCAAGGCACCGGATAAGGAAGGTGCCTCAGTGTGCTCTGAAGTCAGTGTCCCTTATTGATCCTGGTTCTTCTCATTTTGGACCAGGCCTCTGTCCTCCCATAAAAATATTTATTAACTTGAAATGTACACAAATATATGCATATTAAAAATGAGAAAATAAAAAGTGGAATAAATTCAACTTCACTCTAATGGTCTGTCCCTGTAAAGAACTGCATTAGTAAGAACACTGATTCTGGTAGTTCTAATTTTAGACTTGAAGCTGCGTGGGTTAGTTGGACCAAATTAAACATCTGTAAGGAATGTTGTTAAGTGTTTAACCATGGGCTTGGGGTCGGGGGGTGGCGGTGCATGGAGCTAACAGACTCTGATTCGCCTTTCTGATGACGTCTCTCATCTGTGATTTCTGCTGTTCAGCTTCGGGCTGGGAACGTGGCGAGCCTGCCTGGGGAGCTGGGGGCACAGGCCACGTCCCAGGGTTCCGTGCGTTCTGTTCCCGTGGGTTTCAAGGAGCAGCCGGACCCGTGTACACCCAGAGCCTCGCTGGGCGCGGTCGGTGACTGCTGGATGTGGGCACGAGAGTCACATGAAGGACCCAACAGACGAGTTCCCCAGATGCATTCCTGTGGTCTGCCGGCTGTGTTTAGTAATTCAGTCATGACTTCAAGGGTCTAATTACAGGGTTTTGTTTTTATTTTTAAAAACAATGTAGTCTTGACATGAGCAGTCCCTGCAGTGCACCTTCTCGGCTTTATCAACGGCCCCTTCTTGACAGACCCAGTGCTGAACGGTCTACACACCCTGACACTCAGATAACTCAGGTTTCAAGGCTGCGAGGCTCAGCGAGGCTGGTTAAAGCCCTTTCTCGTCCGTAAGCCTCATCCGAGGGAGTGACGCTAGAGGCCTGAGGGGGAAGGCTGGCTGTTGGCTGGGCTAGAGCCTTCTGAGTCTGTTTGGTTCACTCTATTTACCAGATTTTAATAGGAGTTAATTTATGTGGCTACAAGGCCAGTGAGGCTATTATCTTGTACTGGGAAAAGCTGCCATCGTCCAACTAGGGAATGTGGCTCTCAGCGTCGTCCTGTGCAGTCTGGATTATACAGTGAGGAATCCGGGGTTTGAAAGAGTATTCTAGACAAGTGAGGAAAACTTCACGGGGGCATCACCAGCGGTGACTGGAGCCCCAGGACTGCTGTACTTGGTGCAGAGGATTCAAGGTGCAGACTGTGCTGGGGGGTGGGGGGTCCCTGTCACAGGCGGAGCATTTTAGGGCTGGTCGTCCACCCCATCTCTTCCTCGTGGGGATCGGGGCAGGGGGCAGGGGCAGCTGGGCCCCGAGTTGGGAACGGGGCCCTGCAGGGTATCTGCCATGGGGCGCGTGGAGCCCTTGGTGTAAGGGGGCCAGAACTCCAAGTCAGGACCCTGCCGGGCTGTGGCCGCACGGGATGGAGCCGAGTCGCCAGGGCCTGTGGCCCCGCATCCGGGGGTGGGGGTGGAGGGAGAGGAGCCACACGTGGAGGTGGTGGGGGTGCGGAGACCCAGGGATGGGCAGAAACCTGGGGGGCTGCCGGCGCAGAGACGTGGCTGACAGCAGCAGCCTTCACTGTTTGATGTGACTGCCGAACACCCGCGGAGAAGAGTTGCTGTGGAAGATGCATCCCAAAGGAGTGTCCAGCCCCACGGGCGAGGGCGGGTCAGGAGATCAGAGGGCGGAGGGGCTGAAGGCTGACCTTAGGGGGCTAATGTTGTTACCAAGGAAGGGGCTTGTTCCTTTCAACACGTGACCGTTTCTCCCCCTTATTCTGAAAGTCCTGTCTGGGGAAGGCCCCTTTTGTCATAGTCTAGGGTCTGCTCCCAAGGCCAGATGGGAGGGAGAGGTCCACAGGCTGCCCAGTTTCCCCTAAGGACCCGGGATGCGGGTTGGGGAGCAGAGGGTCTGTCTGATGTGCTGGGAGCAGGTCCGTCAACCCCGGTCTTCACTGAATTGCTTCCCGGGAGGAATGTGGTTGGGCGACGCCAGGACAACTCGGCAGCTGCAGGTCTGCGGTGCCATCCCAGACGTGGCCACATGGTCCGCTGCCCACCCCCAGGTCCTTGGTACCTGCTCCGTGCACTGGCAGGGGTGGGCCTGGGCCAGCGCTCCGCCCCTCTGTCAGGGGCGCCCGACACCCCGCCGCCCCTCCATCCTCGCACACGCCGACCAGCACAGGCACTGCTCGTGGGCATCCACCTCCGTTGGCTCTGCTCGCCAGCGGGTCGGATCAAGTCACGTAGCGTCTCTGAACTGCAGCTCCTCTGCCTCCCTTTGTGAGGATCACATGAGTGCTACACAGACAAGAAGCCTCCACATCCCCGGGTTCTGAACTCACAGATGTTCTGCACTTAACCAACTCTGGATGGAAAATATTTGAAAACAAATTCCAGAAAGTTCCAAAGAGCACAACTTGAATTTCCTACACACTGGCAAGTACAGGCGTTTACGCAGCGTTCACACCGGTCCACGCAGTGTTCACACTGGTCTACGCAGCATTTACACTGGTCTATGCAACATTCACACCAGTCTACGCAGTGTTCACACCAGTCTACGCAGCGTTTACACTGCGTTAGGCCTTATACTCTGTCCAGGGTGACTTGACGTGCACCAGAGGATGTATACAGGAAGGGCACGTGTGACATGAAGGGGTATCGAGCATCTCCAGGTTTTAGATTTCACCGAGGTCCTGGAACCCACCTCCCCATCAGACACCAAGGGGTGACTATGTTACCTGCTGCTTCGTGGACACTCCATGGATCGTAACTTTTGTTATTGGTTGGCACTGATGGAAAATTTTTGGAACTTCATATTAAAAGCAGAGAAAACCACCCAGAATCTCTGAGGCCTCAGGGCGCTGACGTCCAGCCCAGCCCTGAAGCCACCTTCCTAGCCCTTTAGACCATGGTTGGCATGTCAGAGCAAAGCTGTGGCGGGAACTCCGGACAGAAGGACAGAAGCTCACGACTGAGGTTCTAGAGCAGAGGGCCCAAGGCCTGGGGTGGACGCGGGGCAGCAACGCCCAGCCCTGGGGAGGGGCCCCGAGGGGCACGGCCGGCCAGCCTCGGTGCCAACCCGAGGCCTGGAACAGATCACAGTCAGGGGAAGCCATGCGGTTTAGGAAACAAGGGCTTGTTTGTCGTCATGTTCCTCTGGAGCCTGGGGCAGCGGAGTGGGTCCCCAAGCCACCGAAACTGGGCAAGAGCCACACCTGCTCTGGGCGCGTGTGTGCCCATCCCTGTGCCAAGCAGCCGCCTTCTCCAGGCAGGACGTGGGGGTGCCAATGGCCCGGTGGGCTGGGCCCCTGAGAGTGCACAGGCCTCCCCCAAACCTGGCAGCGGTCGGGGGCGTCCACACCCCCTCTCTCCTTGCATGAGCCTGCCCCTCGAGGTTCCCTTGACTTCCTTTGGGGCGTGCACAGCACAACCCTTGCAGCTTCACCCTGGACCCCAAGGCCGTCAGAGGGAGATGGGAGAAGGCCAGGCGGAGCCCCTCTTTCGGGTGGAGCTGGAGGGAAGGGGGTTTAGCATTGTCACCTGCGGAATGACCACAGCCCGTCCTGAAAGCGGACCTCAGCGTGTTTCCATGGTGACACTGGCTGGGTGTTCAGGAGGCAGGGGCATGCTTTGTAGCAGCACTGTCCACAATGAAAGTGAGAGTCCCCCTCCACGCAGGAATCCACCCCCGCGGCCCCGCCGGCCAGGGTCTGAGACCGAACTCCAGTCTGCTCTCGTCCATGGTCCCCACCGCCCTGCAGGCCCCCGGCGGGGAACCAGTGACGCCCGTGGCTGTGGACCCACCAGGGCCCGTTCCTAGCCCTCCCCACCCTGAGCGCTAACCCCTCAAGTGGGAGTCCAGGGGCGTCTTTGGGGGTTTCTCCCTAAACCTGGGAGGGAGACTTGTGGCTGTTTGTGTACTTTGCTCCCTGAACCCCAAGGACGTCTGGGGAAGGCTCTGCTTCAGCGGCTTAATCACCTCCATTAGGGTTAATTACCGTAATTACGGCTTCACAGTCGTAATTGTAGCTCCTGCTGTCTTTACAAGGATCTCTGAGGCCCTGTGAGTTTTGTGTGGTTGTTTACATGGTCTTTGATTCTGTTTGTGCTTCACACTGTTTACTTCTTGCTCCCGAGGGCTTGGCTGCGTGGCCTGTTCAGGACTGGTGCAGCCCGGGCTCAGGACCGGCGCAGCGTGGACTCAGGACCAGCGCGACCCGCTCAGGACTGGCGCGGCCCACTCCGGACCGGTGCGTCCCGGGCTCTGGGCTGGTGCTCAGCTGTGTGACGCTGTCAGCCTGCGACGGCGGAGGTCACTGACCAGCTCGGCACAGTAGGTCGTGAAAATGCACAATCGCCCTGCAGACCTCACTACCACCAAAACACTCCTGGAGACTCACTGGAGTCTCAAAAGCGGCACATATTCAGGCCGGCCCCACCCCCCACCCCAAGTTACCCCAGAACAGATGCCCGGCTGTCGTCATGGCTTATTGAGACTGGTGAGGGGTCTCCCATTCGTAGTCTTCCGGTTTGAATTACCTTCTCAAGTGTTCACTCAGGCTTCTATTGAAGTGTTTAATAATAAAATCCATTACTTATGAGTGCAAATATGTAAGTTCATTTATTATTATAGTAAACAATTTAACAGTAGTGGTCATTAATAATGGGAATAGACATCTAGGAGTCCTTCCCTAAGTGCCTTCCGCTGCACTAATGCTGTCGTGTTTTATCTCTTTTAATCCTCACTGTCTGGTGAGTTCTAATCAATTATTATCCCCAGTAAAATGACACAAGCTTATGAAGGTTGAATGAGCCACACAAACTCACACAGCTAGTGACACAGTCTGGTTTATTAAGAGCTTGACTTGGAATTCTAACCACTTGCCTGCATATTAAGTGCTTGTCTTCTGGTGTATTGTTCATTTTTCACTTTAACCAATGCTCGTCTTAATGTAGAAAATTTCAGATGTTCATATAGTCCTGCACATTGATCTGTCACTATTGTATTTTTTGTGACTCTGCTTAGGGTCGCTGTCCCTACTAGGGGTCAGATCAGCATTTAGCTTTACTGCTTTCTAGTCTTTTTGTTGGTAACTTTCTGTACATAACTCTCTGTATTCTATTCAAAATTTATTTTGCTGTAAGATGTGATTTGGGAATGAAGTTCTTTACTAAATAATCCATCTTCGCTTCTGATTTTAAAATCCAGCTTCTATCAGATGTGAGCCCATCACGCGTGTAGGAGTCTGATTGGCGCCTCACTCTGCTCGGTGGGTCTGTCACCTCTTCTCCCTCATGTCCTGCCGTCTTGATCGCGGCCCTGTCGTGCTGCGCTGGCGTCTGGGGAGCAAACCCTCTCCTCCTGGGCCCACATGCTCCTGGCTGTTCTGTAATCAGGGGGAGAGGGCTCCTCCCCCTCTCTGATATTCCCCTCGGGCTCTCCCGGCCCGTCGACAGTTCACTGGTGTTGAACTGTTTGGTGGGCCGCCAAGAGTCCTGTTTTCTGAGGAGAGTTGCGAGCCTCCCGTCCCCCAGGGGTAGAACTGAGGACGAGTCCAGTGGAAGGGCTGGAGGACTTCCCGGCCGCAGGGCCCCCAGACCCCAGTCGTGGTCAGCAGAGGGAGTCTGTGTGCTCGCCGCTGACGGCAGGTGATGGGGAGGTTGGGGAGCCTGGCCCTTTGTGTGTGACAGTGAAAGAGGCTCAGTCCTCACTCGGAGTCAAACAGAGGATTTGCACGTCGACTTCTCATCATTCATGATGCTGTTTGTTCCTTCTCAATTTATAGCCCGAGAAACACATTTTGGACAGAAACCAAGACAGAAAGTAACGGGAGGGGTTAGACGAGAGGGGAGTGAGGTGTAAGTGAGAGGCACCCTCCTCAACCCCGGTTCCGGGGTCACAATGCGGTTCTAGGTGGACCAGTGGGGCCCGGGGACCAGGAGTGTGTAGGAGGCGTCAAGGGCCCCTAGGCAGACCTGGGTCCTGCATGGCCAGTGGCTGCTGCCTAGAGACCGTCTCACCCACTGGGCTGTGGGTCCTGCTGCCTTCTAGCCCTGGAAACCTGGGGAGGAACCCCCAGCCTGGACCTCACCGTCTGCTCTGCACCGTGAGGGGTCAAGTGCAGTGGTCTGTGGGCCCCAGAGTCTGTGACGTCCGTGCCTCTGAGACACCTCCAGCCCACAGCTGGGAGCCTCGTGGTGGACAATGAGCCCCACCCATGGGGATGGGCACAGTCCTCTCCCCACACTGGGCTTGGCTAGTGGCCTTAGTCCTCGGGGTTCCTTGGCAATTCTTGAAGCAGAAGCTTCACGAAGCAGGCATGTGCTCTCCAGGCGGCATGGTTCACGTGCAGTGGCAGGGGCCAGGCATCTGGCCTGGCCTGGGAAGGTGGCGCTGGCAGGCGGGAGAGCTGGGGAGAGGCCCCCAAAGTCTCCTGATTGAGTCTCTGACCAGACCTGACTCTGGGCTGCAGAGTGAAGGGGGCCTGGGTGAGGGTCCAGTCTGCCCCAGTTGCCCTTAAGTTCCCCGGACATGGTCATTCTAAAAGCAAAGGCAGTGTAAAGAAATGAAGACACTCAGGGAAACTAAAGCCAGCCAGTTGTCTTTTCAGAGTTCCAGCCTCTTCACTGAAAATCCTGAGCTGTTCATCGGGCATTTTACAAAAGCTTGCTTATGCAAATGCCCACATGCTTACCGACCGTCAGCTCACTGTCCGTGTGGGACTGGGGAAGGTGTGTTTCCTCTTGACCTGGTTTGTCCTCCCAAGAGTACTCCTGGCAGGAGCAAGCCGGACTCCCCCAGTCTGTTGTCAGGCAGTCCCCGCACTCGGCGGTCCTCTGCTGGGGGCCTGGCTGCCCGGCTCTCACTGACCGCAGGGAGCCAAGACAGCTAAGATCCCTGGGGGTTGAGGAGATGCCACTCGTTGGCTGTTTTCCACGCATTCAGATTCGTATCTGAGCTCAGCAGGCTTTGTGTGCTTTCCCCACATGCCGGGACAGGCCTGTGCTCAGAGACCAGCTGCGGGAGGAGGGAAGTAGCTTGTCTGACACGTGGTCCCCGGTGCAGGACCACCTGTCCCACACGGGGCTTCCCCTGGTCAGTCCTCCTCCTGGGGGTTGGGAGCTTCCTCCGGGGACCCTGCACCATCCCCTAAGCATGAACCCGCTCGCTAACTCACACAGCACCACTGCCCCCCTGCCCCCATTCTGAATGTTTATCTAAAAGGTAGCTTACAATTTTTTAAGTAAGATGCTTCTGTTTGAAGAGGCGGTGACAGCAGTTCCCTGGCTCCTCTGGCTCGTCACGTGCCGCAGGAAGGGTTTGGGTCCGGATTTCCGTCAGGCCATAACACGATGTCTGGACCTGTGACAACCTCATTATTCACAGGAATGAGGCAGAGGTGAGCTCAGAGTGGTCCTGGAGATGGAGAGGAAGCTGGAAACATTCAAAGACGGGCTTCGTGGAACCTGGGGGCTGATGGAGGCAGAGAGGGACCCAGAAGGATGTAGGAGAGATGACCTTTGTCTCCAGCCATCACAGCTGTGGGATGCCCTGGGGTGTCACCGAAACGGGTGGGGGCCCCAGGTGAGAATGTTTCTGGACATTTGGATCTATTGCACTTCAACTGTTTGGAAGCTAACTGTTTGCTTGTCTGAGTCTCTGACCAGACGTGATTCTGGGCTGCAGAGTGAAGGGGGCCTGGGTGAGGGTCCAGTCTGCCTCAGCTGCCTTTAAGTTCTCCAGATGTGGTCGTTCTCAATGCAAAGGCAGACAGGGTAAAAAAACCGAAGACACTAATGAGAAACTAAATTAAATGCAGTCTTCCCAGTGACTTAGAGACATTTGGGAATGAGGTGGGAGCCTTCAGTTCAGGACGACAGGTCTGGACGGGGTGGGACCCTGAGTGAGCTGGCCAGTGGGGCTGCGTCGCACCGCAGCCCCTCGGACACACTGGCACGTCTACACGCCAGTGTCTTCTGTCTCAATGACTCATGAAAACAAGACCTCTGTTGCTGTCTGCCTTCAGTGTTCCGCCTGACATCTAGGAGAAAACTGCTCGTGCTTGTGCTGAATCGTGTCCAACTCTTTGCGACTTCCTGGACTGTGGCTCGCCAGGTTGCTCTGTCTGTGGGATTCTCCAGGCAAGAACACTGGAGTGGGTTACCATTGCCCTCTCCAGGGGATCAGGGCATTAAATGGATTTCACATTTACACTTGCAACTTGCACACCCACATTTTCCACCAGCTAAGGAGAACGCTGCCCTGACCACAGCACTCCACGAGGCTGCGAGAGGCTTTAGAGGCGCGTGTGGGGATTCTTGCCCCCGAAGGACGGGGCTGCGTCAAACACAGGGCCCCTGGGGACGGCATGCGGTGCCACTTTGACCCTGGGACACCATACGTCTTCGTTGCACAGACTGTCCTGCGATTTCCCAACACGGTAGGAGTCGTCTGTGTTCCTTGTCCTGTATTCTCGGATTGTCCTGTCTTTCCCGATTGGCCGGGCTTAATCTTACGCATTGATTTTTTTCGTCACCTATTCATGTCAAGGTGGACTTTCCAGGACTTTGCCCAGGTCTCAGTGCAGCAGTGGTCCGTGGCCTTGGACTGCAGGCTGGCCCTGTGCGGAGCCCAGCTCTGTCACTGACTCACAGCTCCATGGTCACAGGCGAGCCCTCAAACGTCTCTGAGGCTGGGCGTCCGTGTCCTAGAAGCCGCGGGTGAAGCGTGCTGGTCGAGGGCTGTGTTGAGGACTGAAGTGAACGCACGAGGGGCCTGGCACGTGGCACGAGCTTGTGCTGAAGGTGAACACACGAGGGGCCTGGCGCGTGGCGAGGGCTTGTGCTCTGCTGGAGCCTGTAGGCTGGGGGCAGAGGTGAGAACTCGCCCTGAGGCTTAGTCACTGCCATTCCCTACTTCTCGTTTGCTGCGGGTGGTGCCCACGCCCTTCCTCCATCCAGGGAAATATTTTTAAAGTCTTTCCCAATCTTCTTGGGGCTCTGGGAGACTCTGGTCTGGGAGGACCAGCTTCCTCTCCGCACGCTGCTGTCTGGAGCTCTTTGTTCAGGTCTCAGTCAGAAAAAACCAGCACACGAACCTGGAAAAACAACGCTTGCAGGAACTTGGCAGCAATGGCCCCCTTGTTGCCAGAATCCTTGTTCTCAGTGTGGGTGGCTCAGATGGCACTTAATTAAATGCGTTTTCCTATAAATTCTCAGCAGCGTGCTTATTTTTGCTGGTGGCTAATGACTGTGCCATCTCTAAGGCAACCCAACTTTGCAGCTCACAGAGAAGAAGGTAGGTGTAGAAATACCACCTTGCTTGTTAGTGCCCAGCCCCTCTCCTCGCTGGCCGCCAGCGAGGTCCGATTATCTGTCGTCTTTCCCACTCCGCACTTTGTGTTTCAGCATTTTCCTCCCAGTGGACCAACTCGCCTGCACAACAGAAACAATTCCTACTATTTGGGGGCCGAGTACACCTTATGCACTGTCACCAGAGCCTCAGATTCTTGATCTATTTGAATTTTCACAAGTCTTTGAGATGGGTATTCGTGTGCCCATTGAGCAGATGGAGAAAACAAGGCTCAAGGAGGTTCCGTGCTGTGGTCATTCAGCCGTGAAGTGGTCAGTATGAAGCGTCATTGCTAAAGCCCACGAGCTTTCCCTTGTGCCCTGGGGACTTTGCTAAGAAGGTTTCAGACGGTCTCAACAGCCCCTCCTGGGGCAGCCCATCTCCAGAAATGGCATCTGCCTTCACTCAGGGCCCCGTCTCGCCCTGAGCCTCCGTCCACGGCAGGAGCACCAGGAAGGTCATCAGCGGCTGGGTGGAGCAGGTGAAACACTGGAGTTCATCTTCCTCACGCTTCTGAATCGCCACAGGGGTTTACTTGGCAGAGACACAGCTTCTTAGGCACATTCTATATACTTGAAGACCAAGGTGAAGGTTGGCTGGAAGTTGTAAACTGGACCGAGAGCAGGGGCGGCATTGGTGGGCTGCTCTTACCACCCACGTGACGTATGTTTCCCATCACGTCTGCTTCCTCAGGGCTGTAGCTGGTGGGGACAAGCAAGATGTTAGCAGAGGGGTGAGTGGCACAGACTACTTTGAATGTGTATTTACAGCTTCATCCACTGTGCTGGACATCTATGGATAGACTTGACTGAATACCTCTTACAGCTTCATTTAAAAGATATTTTTCTATGTCTGGTTTGGCAACCGTTTTCTTTCCGTGTTTACAGACGCCATGCATCGTCTTCTGCATTCCACTGTTGTTTTTTTTTTTTTTTGAAGTCAACTGTGGATATGACTCTGCTTCCCTGAAGGCAGCGGCCCCTTCCTGCTTCACTGTCCACAGCTCTCACCCCTGGCTGTGCTTTGATTTTTGGTATGTTGGCCTGTGATGTTTACAGCCTAGCGTGACTTACATGGATCTAAGCGTATTTCTCCCGCACTGCCTTTATCCAGCTTCAATTTCTTAGGGCTTCTTGCATCTATGGGTTTTTACTGTTTGGTGAAATTTCTTGGCTAATTCCTCCTCAAATTTCATTTCTGACCCTTTTCTGCCTCTCTTCCTCTGGAACTCCCTTTCCACGGATGTCATGCCTTCCCCACATGTGATGCGTTTCTCAAGCTCTCACACGTGTTTTCTCAGCGCTGTCCTCTCTTTGGTCAGTCTCCCTATGAGCCTGTTTCCCTCGTTCTCTCCCCAGCTCTGCTGTGCCCACTGTTGAGCCTGACTCTGCATTCCTCACTGTGATAATTATATATTTCATTTCTAGCTTTTTTTCTTTTTATAGCTTTTAAAAAAATATAAGTTCTCCATCTTTGCCATCTCTTCTTTTAGCTATTAATCACAGCTATTTAAATATTCTGTCTGATAACAGTAAAACCCAGATGACCTGAGGGGCTGTTTCTATCGTCTTCGATTTTTCCCTGGTTTTCATTCCTTTGGCCCTATTAACTAGGACTCCTGACAATTTATGGTTGGATGCTGGATACTGTGTATAAAAGTTTTAGATTGTCTTAATGATGTTATCTTTATCTTTCGTGGAAGTTCCTCTGCTCATAGGCAGTCCATGGGGTCAGTGTGCCCTAGGTTCCCTCAGGGGCTTTGGCCACCCACGTCCTTGTGGACAGGACTGTTCCTAGTCACTCCTCACCTGCAGGCCCACGCCCAGGGCTCCCCCTCGGGGGCCCCTCCTTTCTCTCTGACATCCTGAGTTTCCTGGTAGCTCTGCTCAGCTTTGTGGCCTCTTGGGCAACATTCTCTCCTTGGCTCCTTGGACGCTGGCTGCATGCAAGGTGGGAACTGGCAAATGCCTCAGGGTGGACACAGCTCAGGGACCAGGCTCGCTTCTCTGTGGCTTCTGTTTCTCCAGATTCTCAGTTTCTCCAGTGCCGCTGCCTTGGTGCGGGAACTCCGACCTGATCCCCAGCGAATGCACTGAGTTCCTGCCTTCTCCACTTAGGACGTGGCAGATGCTCTGGTGGAAAAGCCAGGAGGAACGTGATGCTCAGTTGTGATTCCTGCTTCTCCGAGCACCTGGTCCGAGTCCTGCTTGAGTGTAGTCTACCGTCTTTCAGCAGCTCGTTTCACATTTCGTCCAGATTCTGTGCTCATCCTCGGCAGGATGGTCCTGTTGACACAGGCTCCTTCACTGGAGCCTGAGAGGAAAGTCCTAGAGCCCCAGCTCTGAGTTGCAAGCTGTACTTCTCCTCTCTGGTCTCATTTAACCCACTTAGATAATGAGATAGACACTACCTGGGTTGCAGCACTGAAATCAAAATGAGGAAAACTGGATTTCTTTCCAGAATCCATAAGAAAGTGCTCTGTGACAGTGGCTTTTCTGATCCACTGTCCTGTCTGGACTATGCTTGTCTATTTAATTGCTGCTAAGTCACTTCAGTCGTGTCCGACTCTGTGACCCCATAGACGGCAGCCCACCAGGCTCCCCTTCCCTGGGATCCTCCAGGCAAGAACACTGGAGTGGGTTGCCATTTCCTTCTCCAATGCATGAAAGTGGAAAGTGAAAGTGAAGTCGCTCAGTCGTGCCCGACCCTCAGTGACCCCATGGACTGCAGCCTTCCAGGCTCCTCCGTCCATGGGATTTTCCAGGC
This sequence comes from Tragelaphus eurycerus, assembly GCA_935064755.1. Lineage (NCBI taxonomy): Eukaryota > Metazoa > Chordata > Mammalia > Artiodactyla > Bovidae > Tragelaphus > Tragelaphus eurycerus. The sequence goes on along the minus strand of CAKXYN010000031.1, from coordinate 620,971 downwards.
AGGAGTACTGGAGTGGGGTGCCATTGCTAGGGCTACTGAAATTATTTAAATGAAGTAGAGAGACATTTTTCGGAAAAGGGAGATTTTTCTTGTTATTCTTCTTCATTCTAAGTTAGTTCCCCGTGGGAACTGAAGTGAATTCCTACTTAAACTCAACGGCAACCCTTTCTGCCCCATGTCACGCGCACCTTTGCCATCCGTTCCCCCCGCACACCCCGCCCAGGAAGTTGGAGGAGGAGGGCAAACGTTGACTCCGTGTGAAGCTGCCGTTGGAGCCCAATCTGTTTCTGTCCTGTAGCGTCGTTATGGGCCTTGGTTTGTGCAGCGTTTGGAGTTGATTTCAAGATGTTTTCAAGAGAAACGCCTTTTGTTCCCAGAGGCGACGCTGACCTAGATCGTGCATGTTCGCTCCACCAGCGGGAGGGAGGGGAGAAGGTCTGAGCCGGCTGAGCGCACGCAGCTGAGCCGCCGGAGCGTATGGTCCTGGCCATCTCAGGAAGCCAAGGCTGAGCCAACCTTTCTCTAGGTTAGCCTAATCTAAAAATAACACTTTCATCTCATTAATAGGCCGGTCATTATCTGATGTTTTGCTGTGGGTTCAGGGCCCCAGAATAAATCACGCTTTGATGATAGCGTGGTTCCAGTTATCTGACTCACGCGGGATGGGCCTGGCTCAGATTGAGGTCTGTCCGGGGCCTCGGCTGGGACAGGGCTTGTCAAGTCCCCAGCCCTGTTTATGCCATGTAGGCGGAGCTACAGAAAGTCTTGCATTCCATCTGGCAAGGGGAGCCCCGTGGTTGGAGCAGGGGAGGGAAAAACTATCTAAAGATATTTTTTCTTTCTGCTAGTCCCAGTAGGAGATTGAGTCTCTGTTAATCCCAGTCAGGGGAGGCCGGGTCACTCTGGAGGTAGACTAGGGCGGCCGAGCACCGTGGCCTCTTTGCACCGTCAAATTTCTGGGTTGAGGATCAGTCCCTTCTCTCCTTGACCAAGTCTCCTGGGCCTTGTTTGTTTGTTTGTTCTGATTTGCTCTGCAGGAGACTCTCCGAGGACCCAGGCCTTTTATTCTGAAATTGCAGAGGGGAGGAAGGAAGAGCAGCAAGCAGCGTCTGCAGACGCCTGGTGCGGCCGCCGGGAGCAGAGATCCCGAGGGGGCGACTGTCTCCAGGAGGCCCTGAGGGTGGCAGGCACAGGTGCCCTTCAGGGGGGTTGGGGGGGGGACAGAAGGCAGGACAGCCCCCCACGGGCCACTCCCTGAGTGACAGGTGACCGTGTTTGGTGATGTGGAAGTGAGGAGGTTGTGGGTCAGGCCCAGCGGGATGTGGGGTGATCACACGCAGGTTGGGGCAGGCTGTGCCCGGTGGCCACAGCGGCCCGGGGCCCTTCCTTGGAGGGCGTCTAGGACGCCCTGGCATCTGCCTGCCAGACGCAGGAGCACCCCAGCCCAGCTGTGAAGACAGAACTGTCCCCTGAGGCCATGGTCACTCTTGGTTGAGCGTCTCTGCTAGGAGGGAAGCCGTCCGAGCCAGAGAGCTGAGAATCCTGTGCTTTTCAACAGCCATCCATCAACTCCAGACTCTTGGACACACTCAGCAAACAAACAAAGGGACAATTGAAAAGCCCCATCCGGGGGCAAAGGTTTTACTCTACCCAGATCGAGTTCACCGAGATGCTCCTGTCGATCTAAATAAATGTCACCACCTTAGGAGTGATGAGCACCTGCTCAGCTGCTCCCTGGGGTCGGTCTCCCACTCCGGTTCCCATTCGTTGTCTCACTTTAGCTTGCTTGGTCTCATTCAGCAGATCTCGTGTGTTTGCCAGTAAACTGTGTGTGCCTGGTCACCAGTGACGGCGACACTGAAGCCTGACAATATTGTCCAGTGTGTTTGGGATTTCTGGTTAAGGCGACTTCAGGATAACGTGCAGTGATTCATACCAGTTTACTGACCAAAATTACGGAAGAAAGCCTGGGAGGAGGATTCTCTGAGGCTCAAGGAAGCTGCCGTGGCCGATCTGAAACGAAGACACACGGTCACCTCTTGGGCCCCCGATCTGAACAGGAAGTGATCCCAGGAATGTAGGCTCTGGGTTCCTGGCGGGGCAGGAAGGGCTGGGTGAGGAGGGGCCCTGGGTGGGGGCAGGGAGGCCCCCGAGCCAGCCCCAGTGTGGCAGGGGTGGACAGTGGAGCCTGGACAGGTCCCCACAGCGTGTCGCTTCCAGTGGGGGGAGACCAGGGTCTGTGTCCCCAACCACAGCCCTAAATTCACACAGGGAGACTCAGTGGGGCCTCAGCACGCTGAGGGCAGCCGTGAGCCACCCCTCCTGGTCCTTGGGGCCTCACAGGGCCGACACAGGGAGGCGGGCAGCGGCCCTGCTGGGCTGAACCGAGATGCTCAGGATGTCCCAGCAGGAGTGGGCGACTCCATCAGGGCCTCCCCCGCCAACCCAAGACATAACCGCCCCCGTGGCTGCTGCCTTGCCATCCAGGCGGAGCAGGAACACGATGACCAGTGTTCTCATTAGACCTGATTTATTGACCTCAGAGCAGCCTTTGATCTCACAGAGACACGAGAGGAGGTTGCAGGGCTGAGGACGAGAATAGGCTGGGTAAGAGTAGGGGATGGGGAGGCCGGGCTGCTCCCCAGCATGCAGGCCTGTGTAGGGGGTGGACATGGGGAGGCCTGGCCACCGCCTCCAGGGCTGGCCTTGAGGTGGACATGGGGAGGCCTGGCCACCGCCCCCAGGGCTGGCCTCAGGGTGCGGGGCCCCCCCCCCCCTGTGGGCTCGCTGGAAACCCTGTGCCTCTGTGTCTGGCTTGCCGGGTGTCTCCCCATCCCCAGGTCTGGATGCATTTCCATGTCGCCCTCAGGTGACCTGCAGCAGTCTCCCCTCTCCCTCAGGCAGTCACTTTCCCGCGGGGACCCCTGGGGGCTGCCCCGGGTGGCACGTGCTTTGTTTGATGGACCTTGTTCTCACTGCCGTGGCCTCAGAGGCTTTAATCAAAGGCCATGTGAGAGCGCTGCCAGCTAGTTAGCTGGTGATGCTTCAAGGCTGACTGACCAGGACTGAAACCTTTCCCCAATGGCAGGCTTGAGCTGTCCAGGAAGACGGACAGTGCAGGAGTGACTCGCCAGGCGAGGCTCCCTGTCGACAAGAGCGGAGGAGCCGCAGGCTTGTGCAACGTGGGCCTGCAGGGACACGTCTGTGCCCGCGGCCAGGCTGGTGGGGGTGAGCGGTGGGCGTGTGGTCACTAGCGGGTGTGGACAGGGCTCAGGCACTTCTGCTGTGTCCACGGGAAGCATCCAGAAGTCCTCAAACGGTGCTTTTAAGAGAAAGCTGAGGCGGGACTCGGGTGCGGGCTCAGGTCCGTGCGTTTTCATGCCTGATTTACGACGGACCCTCCTTTCATCTGGGCAATGACGTTTCGAGCCCCGAGCCTGGGTCAGACCCTCTCAGAACCCTCCGAGCAGAGGCTTGCAGCCAGGCTTGGAAAGGAGCAGATGGTAACTACAGAACATCCCTGAGGGGCCGCGACGGGCGGGGCTGCGAGGTGTACCCCCAGGCGCTCAGCAGGAGCGGGGGAGGAGGGCAGGAGCGAGGGAGGAGGGCGGGAGCGGGCAGAGCCTGGCTGCCTGTCCCGGCTCCGGGCCCCCCCAGGCACCTCCTCTCGTCCCCCAGCACCTCCTCCTCCAGCCCCCAGCACGGCGTCCGTCTAGCCTACAGGGCGCATCTTTCTCCTTTTATTCTTGATGGTGAGATCATCCAATATTGATGTCACCTGACTTCAGCACTAGCTGTTCCCTGGTTTGGTACCTGGTGTCTGGCTGACTCTGCATTTCTGCAACAAAGCAATTGGCTTGAGGTCTTACTGTTGACAAGTGCAGGAATTTAGACAGAAGTTGGATGGATTCACCTTGAACTACCAGCAAAAGAAAGGGTTTCGTAATTAAATTAAGAATTAAGGAAACCTTGGGGATTTGATTACAACTTTTAAAGAGAATCAATTGTTTTAAGGCTCCTTTATGTATCCATTTACCTTCAAAAGAAAAAAAATATTATTTCATACGTTTTCCTAAAGGACTAGACATAAACACCCACATCTATTCTGTTGTTAAAATTGCAGGTTGAACTTGCATTTTAAAGTATAAAAACTAGATTTTTCCTAAATCACATCAAATAGCGTACGTTAGGGTCATTTTAACATTTTTATTGAGTTATTAATATCAACAAAATACTCAAATAAAGGTCTTGAGTTGGTTGATACAAGAGAACTACCCTTAAATTTCTGAGGATGTGACCCTGTTTGAGAATCAGATCAGGAATACAGCCTTCTCAGACAAGAAGAGGCCCAGACCGTGCAGCAGATGGGTGCAGGATTCCTGAGCTGGGGGCGTTTGCTTGCAGATGCCCTGGTTTTCAAGCCGGTGGGTGGACCCCTGGGTGACTCCTGACCTAGAGTGGGAGCCTCCCCAGCCCAGTACCTTCTCCCAACTCTAGCACCAGCCGCCCAGTGACAGCCTCAGACAGTGGGTAAGTGCTCAGCCCCACAAGATGCCCCCACCTGAGACCCAATTGCGTCTCTGCCGCTTCTAACCAACCAGCTGTAGATGTGAAGCTCCCAGGACCCCCTCCTCAGGCTCAATCAATTTCCTGGAGCAGCTCACGGAACTCAGAGAAGCGTATTACTAACCAGACCCCTGTGAATTATGAAGAATGAAGCTCAGGGTGCAGGAGAGCTGGGGAGGGCACAAGCCTCCCTGCCTCCTCAGGTGCTCTGTCCCCAAAAAGCCTCATGCTCCCCATCCCGGAGTTCTCCAGGCCTGTTTTCTGGGGTTTACAGAGGCTTTACTTGACTGATCAGATCGTTGGCCATTGGCGATCAATCTAGCCTCCAACCCCGGGGATCAGGAGGGGCAACTGAGGCTTCTAACCCTCTTATCTTGGTGGGTTCTGCAGGCTGCCAGCTCCCTCCTCAGGTGCTTCTAAAGCCTCATCAACAAGACAAAAGGCAGCCTCATCATCTCAGCACTGAGAATGTTCTAAGTGTTTAGGAGCTCTGCGGAAGCATCAGGATAAAACAAGCGTGTATCTCTCATAAATCCCAGTCTCACATATAACGAAACACCTGTGGAACACTTGTGTATGGAAGTGTGTGCGAGTGTGTGTGTATTGTGTGCATTTCCAAAGTGTATCCATATGTCCCCTACTCTCATAATCAATACGGTTGAGTCCACACCTTCTCATGACACAAGGCCCCTGTCCGAGGTCCATGGTCTTCTTTCTCTTCTCCTTAAGGTGACACTCAAACACACGGGGCGGGGACAGGAGGAAACGTCAGATGATGACGGGCAGCTCAGCAGGCCAGCCGCTGGGGCCAGGCCTCGTCTTGGGATGTCCCCCCTCAGGAAGCAGGACGGGGGATCTGAGGTGGCCGGGGTGGGCTGTGAATGTGGACCCGGGACACGGAGGCAAGGCTGTGCTGCCCACTGTGGCTCTAGAGCTGGGGATGGGTCAGCAGGAAGAGCAGAGCCCCCGAGGCTGGAGGCGCAAGGACATTGGCCTCCAGGAGCCAGGACTCCCGAGGGTCTCAGCAGGGGCCAAGCTGCACGGCTCCTGCCTGGGAATGGCATGGAAGATTCCAGAATGTTCCTCCTTATCCTCAAGCACGAGTCTGCACCCACCTCGCACCCAGACCTCTGAGGTGCTGGAGCCCCAGGCCTGCACCAGGCCAGCCGTCCTCCCGGTCCTGCATGGGTCCCTGGCCCAGTCCCTCCCTGCCCTGCCAGCTGGACTAGCGCTGTCCCCGAATGAGACCGTCCCTCTGGCGGCCCGTCCCTGCCTCTCATCACCGCCTTGTGCGAGGGGGAATGTCGGATACTCGGGCCTGTTCAGACCCTGCCAAGTTCAGGAGGGCTGGGCACTCGGTCTTGCAGGACCCCCAGCCCTGCTCAGCTCCTGGTCCAGGACACCAGCCCCAGCAGCCACTGGTCCACCCCGTCTCCATGGGCCTGGCTTTGCTCTGGGCTCGGCCTTGTTCTGACCCCACTCGCTGTCCCCACTGTTGTGGTTCAGTCGCTCAGTTGTGTCTGACTCTTTGCAACCCCATGCACTGCAGCCCGCCAGACTCCTCTGTCCATGGATTTCCCAGCAAGCATACTGGAGTGGGTTTCCATTTCCTTCTCCAGGGGAATCTTCCCAACCCAGGGGTCAAACCCACATCTCCTGCACTGGCAGGCAGGTTCTTTAGCACTGAGCCATCCAGAACGATGACACCTGCTCATTTTAGCCGTTTACTTTGCTTTTCTCACCGAGGCTCAGCATTTCCAGTGCGAAGGGCACGTGACTGACCTGCTTCACTTTCCTATGCTCTTGGCCATTCCTTGTTAATATTCAGGACCCTTGGCAACGACCATCCTCAAGTGGAGGGTCACGATGATCCTGGGGTCTGTGGAACAGCAAGGGGAAAGCTGGCAGCCCCGTCGCTGTGGGGTCCACACCGACTCCCCCTGCTGAGCACAGGAGAGCAGGTGTGCCCCGTGAGGACAGTGATGCCGGCTCTGCCTGCAGCTGCCGCCTGCGCTGCTGCCGTCCCCACTTGCTGGAGGACAGACAGAGTGCAGGGAAGGAATAAACCCAGCTTCGGGCTTCTGCAGCCTCGCTCCTAACCAGGGGTGACACACTGGTCTCAGCGACTGGCCATGAAGCCAAAGCTGCCATGGATCTCTGGGAATGCTGCTTCTTTCCTGATGAGAAAGGACAGACAGGGCTGGTGTGTCTTGTCCTTTGTCACACCTTGAATGGGAATGTGATGGTTGGAGCTGCAGCAGCAACAGCATTGCAACCCTGAAGGAAAAGAGAAAACAGACGCAGAGACGTGAGTCCTGGCCTTACTCAGTGACCGAACCAACACTAGCAGGTGCTTACATGGACACTTGTGTCGGAAATTGAGCCCTTCCTTTTTATTAAGTGCTTTATTCTGGGATGTGCTGGGAATAATCTCCTGCTGCTGTGTGCAGTCTCTCTCTAGCTGCAGCGCTCAGGCTTCTCACTGAAGAGTCTGCTCTTGTGCAGAGCATGGGCTCTGGGCACAGGCTTCAGTGGTTGCAGCTCGTGGGCTCAGCAGCCTCGGCTCCAGGGCCCTTGAGGAAAGACGCAGCAGGTGTGCCGCACGGGCTTAGCTGCTTCATGGTTTGTGGGATCTTCTCGGATCGGGGATGGAACCGGAGTCTCCTGCATTGGCAGGTGGTTCTTTACCACTGAGCCACCAGGAAAGCCCCAAACTCTTCTTTTAAAGCCACTGTCGTTCAATTTTCTGTTACTTGCAGCTAAGTGCTTTCCTAATTGAAAAGCTCTCAGTATTTTATTAGAAGCGAGTCGATGTCCATGGCTGTTCTTCCTCTCGTTGCACTCACAAGCACACACGTATGTCCATTTGTCCTAAACAGTGTTTCTGGAAAGCTGTGTGTGTTGAAGTCACTCAGGTTCACACAGACTGGATGAAGCTTGGCTGGAGGACTGAGGGGGTCGCTGCGCTTGAGGCTGCAGGGGGTCCAGGCCCACGGGGGGCACATCTCCAGGGGGGGCTCACCTCCAGGAAGGCTCACCTCCAGGAGGGGCTGGCCTCCAGGATGGGCTCACCTCCAGGATGGGCTCACCTCCAGGATGGGCTCACCTCCATGGGGGGCTCACCTCCAGGACGGGCTCACCTCCAGGTTGGACCCACCTCCAGGGGGTGCTCACCTCCAGGAGGGCTCACTTCCAAAAGGGGCTCACCTCTGCGGGGGGCTCACCTCCGGGGGGTCACCTCCAGGACGGGCTCACTTCCAGGAGAGGCTCACCTCCAGGACGGGCTCACTTCCAGGAGGGGCTCACCTCCAGGATGGGCTCACCTCCAGGGGGGCTCACTTCCAGGGCAGCTTACTCCCAGGAGGGGCTCACCTCCAATCCTCTTCCCTTGGGCCACGCCCTCCCCTGCCCTCCTGCTCTCAGGGGGATTAGCGTGAGGGCTGCCCATTTACCTGTCAGATTCTGACATGGTCAGACTTGAAAATCATGACTTTTCCTTGTCCCAGACATGAACAAATCAACCCTGATCCTCCGCCTGCCACTCCCTCGCTAATAAATTAGCAGAGTTTACATAACCCGCAGTCGGCAGTTTGTGCTGGGCGCCACCAACCCAATTACGCGGCTCACGTCCTCCAGGTGGAATTTTCCTTCTGTTCATGATGCTTTCGACAGTGAGCAGCTGAATCTGGCTGTAAAACTGTCTGATGGGTCCCCTCGGGGGCGGCCAGGGGCCAGCCTCCTCCACGCATTACCCCTTTAATTGTCCTAAGAGTCCCCAGGGCGAGAGCAGGGAGTGGTACGGTTTTTTCCTCCACTGACAGATGAGAAGAAAGAGGGTCTGAGGTGTTGGAGTGCCAGGTCTGTGCCCTGGGCTGCAATGTCTCCAGGGAGACGTGGACCGAGGTCCAGACCCCACCCTTCTGGGCTTTCAAGGGGCTCCGTCTCAGGGCACTATCACATGGTCACTGATGGAGGGACTCGACTTTGTAAAGGTAGAACAACAGGTCACGACCTGCAGGACTCATTTCCGGGTTTCCTCCACTTGAAGGAGGAGAGGGAGCCCTGAGCCGTGTGAGGCCCGTTTGGGGTAAGAAGCCACCACGATCAGCGCCCCACCCCCACCTCCTCTCAGTGCAGGTGGTTCCAGGGACTGAGCTTTTTCCCCAAAACCACTCCTGGTCCCGGTGGCTGAGGCCCTCACGGGGTCCTGGGCCCTGGACCCCTTTCCCTGTTGCTGTGATGGAGCCAAAGCTGCAGCGGGCGGGGCGCTGACTCTGCCCACTGGTGTGTCTGCACACTCAACCCCTCGCCCCCTGTGAAGAATAGGCAGCTGAGTGACGGCGTCTGGCTGTGGCCTGGGGGACAGGTCCCGAGCCGACCTGGGAGAGGACGTGGGGCCCCGCCAGGCCCGCCTGGGTGCAGCCACCCCCAGGGGAGGGCTCGGACTGGGGAACGCTGGACTGGCTACATTCTGGGGGACAGCCCTGTCACCTGCCAGAAGACTGCACGGAAAACTGTGGTCCTCTAGACTGGACACAGTGGCAGATGCCATCTCCAGAACGCAGGAGAGAAGCTGCTTCTTCAAGGAAGAGAACTGACAGTGTTTATGAGCCAATGATAAACTCTGAGTTTTGAAAAAAACTAGAATTTTGGAAAACTTTTATCTACCACTATAAGCAAGATGATCAAACCAATCAATCCTAAAGGAAATCAGTCCTGAATATTCATTGGAAGGACTGATGCTGAAGCTGAAGCTCCAATACTTTGGCCACCTGATGGGAAGAACTGACTCACTGGAAGAGATCCTGATGCTGGGAAATATTGAAGGTGGGAGGAGAAGGGGACGACAGAGGATGAGATGGTTGGATGGTATCACCGACTCAATGGACATGAGTTTGAGCAAACTCTGGGAGATAGTGATGGACAGGGAGGCCTGGAGTCCATGGGGTCACAGAGAGTCGGACACAACTGAGTGGCAAACACACTTTCATAAAAGCCCTTCCGGGGTCCCTCCATAAATTGTAAGCATGTAAAGGTGCCCTGACTCCAGTAAGCCTAGAATGACTGTTGAGGAAATTTTTAAAGGTCTCAATGGGGAGGGGATGAAGTTCCTAGTTCTCTTTCTTCTTCTGGTGGCTGGAAGAGGGGAGGCTGGACTCTAAAATGTGACTTCCACCTTGCCCTCTGGTGGAGTTTGAGCTTTCGCTTTCTCCGAATTCTCTCTTTACCATTTGACTGACACTGGCTGAGCTGAGAACACACACCTGGGCCCCAGGAGCCTCCGTCCCCACTGACACGGTGGCCGCACCCGCCACGGTCCTGGCCCCAGGGGCCTCTGTCCCCACCGACACGGTGGCCGCACCCGCCACGGTCCTGGGCCCCAGGGGCCTCCGTCCCCACTGACACGGTGGCCGCACCCGCCACGGTCCTGGGCAGTTGCCTCTCCCGGGGACCTTCTCACCCACAGTGGACCTGCTGAAGTCGGAAGGTGCCTGCTCGGCTTTTCCCGGCAGGGACACTGGTTTGGAAAGCCTGGGGCTTTTAGAGCCTCTGTGTCTCCATCAGCAAAACACGGTGAGAGCTAGTGCCCGGCTCGACTCCTCGCTGACTGGTGACGTCATGTGGCAGCTTGGAGTCGGCCGTAATTGGCAGCATTTCTGCCAGAGAAACTGGCAGATGCTATGAATCAGGGATTTTGTGTTTCCATAGAACCAGTGATCACATATTTTCCAGCACGTCTCTGCTTACTCCCCTTACCTTGCAGAGAAATCAAAGCAAAGCAACAGCGCCTGGGTTGAAGGGCCCAGTGGTAGCAGCTGTACTGTGGCCCTGAAGTGCGTGAATCGAGAACTTCCAGATGTTCAAGATGGATTTAGAAAAGGCAGCAGAGACAGATCAAATTGCCAACATCTGCTGGATCATAGAAAAAGCAGGAGAATTTCAGAAAAAAACATCTACTTCTGCTTCATTGACTACGCTATAGTCTTTGTGTGGCTTACAGCAAACTGGAAAATTCTCAAAGAGATAGGAATACCAGGCCACCTTACCTGCCTCCTGAGAAATCTGTATGCAGGTCAAGAAGCAACAGTTAGAACCAGACATGGAACAACCATCTTGTTCTAAATTGGGAAAGGAGTACGTCAAGGCTGTATATTGTCACTGTGTTTATTTAACTTATATGCAGAGTACATCATGAGAAATGCTGGGCTGGATGAAGCATAAGCTGGAGTTAAGATTGTTAGAAATATCAATAATCTCAGATACGCAGATGACACCACCCTTATGGCAGAAAATGGAGAAATAAAGAGCCTCTTGATGAAAGTGAAAGAGGAGAGTGAAAAAGTTGGCTTAAAATTCTACTTTCAAAAAATGAAGATCATGGCATCTGGTCCCATCACTTCATGGCAAATAGATGGGGAAACAATGGAAACAGTGAGAGACTTCATTTTATTGGGCTCTGAAATCACTGCAGATGGTGACTGCAGCCATGAAATTAAAAGATGCTTACTCCTTGGAAGAAAAGCATAGTTAAAAGCAGAGACATTACTTTGCCGACAAAGGTCCATCTAGTCAAGGGTATGGTTTTTCCTGTGGTCATGTATGGATGTGAGAGTTGGACTCTAAAGAAAGCTGAGTGCTGAAGAATTGATGCTTTTGAACTGTGGTGTTAGAGAAGACTCTTGAGAGTCCTTTGGACTGCAAGGAGATCCAACCAGTCCATCCCAAAGGAAATCAGTGCTGACTATTCATTGGAAGGACTGATGCTGAAGCTGAAACTCCAATACTTTGGCCACCTGATGCAAAGAACTGACTCATTGGAAAAGACCCTGATGCTGGGAAAGATTGAAGGCAGGTGGAGAAGGGGACGACAGAGGATGAGATGGCTGGATGGCATCACCGACTTGATGGACATGAATTTGAGTGACCTCCGGGAGTTGGTGACAGACAGGGAGGCCTGGTGTGCTGCCATCCATGGGGTCTCAAAGAGTCAGACACAACTGAGCGACTGAACTGACCTGAAACAATGAACAGAGCCTCCTTATGTTTTTAGTTTCAAAGTGAGTGCTTCTGGGGTCCACACGTCAAGTAGTCACCCAAAGGTCTGAGGACATCCTCTTGCTGACGGGGGCCCAGAGGCGTGTGTTCTGGACAGCCTGGGATTCATCTGGGTCACCAGTCTGCCGCTGAGCATGAAAGCTCCCATCTCATCCTCCAGGTTCCCCTAGGAACCAGTACAAACGTTTCTCTAAGTGGTTTATTGCCAAGGTTTAGAAACTAGTTTATTTTTACTCATGAGTGATCTTAAGCAGATTTGATTTAAAGCCTTTGATTCTGCAAATCCAATTTCATTTAGGAAGGAGGAGGAGGAGGCTGGGGAAGGGGGGAGAAAAGAAAAATGAGGCATGCTGTTCATTTAAAAATAGTGCTTATTTAATTACATTTTCCAGATTAATTTTGCCGTTAAATGAGGAAGCACGATACTAGCTTGGTTATGTGTGAACCGTTACTAATTGGAGTGGATACCTGTCAAGTCATTGCAAGGTGAAACATCTCTAATTAAAGGTATTAATCATAGGTTTGGAGGGTGTATTTTTACACCCTGTGCTTATTTGGAGGACCGACACTGTCACCGTTCAATCAGACCCAGTGAGCTTGTTCTGCTCAGCTCAGAGCAGCGGCTCACGCACTCTGTGTTTTCCCCGTGTTTATTTCTGTAAAAACAGCATATGGATTTTTAATCTGATTCATGTTTCTAAATGTTACATGGGACTCTTTAAAATAAAACTCAAATGGGCTTCTTTCCCAGTCGGCATGGAAGCAGAGGGTGATGAATTATGCCGTCAACTTCTCTTCCCCATCCTAGTCTTTCTTATCTTTGAACCAGAAAAGAGAGACACACACCTACTTTTCAAGGCATTAAACAATCTTCTTTAATTTTAACTGAATTAATTCAAGAGAAGAAAAAGTTCCTCCAGCTGTAGAGGTTATTAAAATCACTTTAGGGACTGCCATGACTCTCGGCTCTTAATCGTTGGTTGTTCTTGCCCAGCTGTGGTTCACACCGTGTTCCCGGGTGGGGAACCGTCGGGCATATGGAGCCCAGCCAGCCCCCAGGGTCACCGCTCCAGGGTAACTGCCCTTCCTTCCCAGAACTTAGACTCTGATGCTAGAAATGAGCATGTGGAAGAGGTTCAAGAGAAGGACCTGGAAATAAGGTACCATGGGCTCACACTGGTGAGCATCTTGACGGTCCCAGGACTGTCACATTCTGTGAAAAATAAGGATCCCGCCACGAGGACCATGGAGGTGACACTTTAGGGAACTGGCAGGAAGCCAGACTCTCCTCGGAGGTTGCCTGGCACACACTGAAGACAGTCAGAGGGCAGGGGTCCTGCTGAGGGTCTGTGGACTCCAGGCTGGCAGCCCAGAATTTTCCAGAATTTTCTCTTGAGAGGGGCTCACGGTTGACAGGAGCTCCTGAAACGCTCCTTCCCTTAAAGTGTGTGCCTTCCTCTCATCTCTTCGGTTAGACTATGAGCTCCTGGAAGGAAGGGGAGGAGGACTTAGATGACATACAGACAACTCTGATGAAACCAGAGACAGCACAGCGGAGCCCCTGTCAGCCCGACAACACCGAACGGAGAGTGGGCGTGTGAACCAGGGCACATCTGATCCTGGGGGAAGCTCATGATCGAGGCGGCATCTTCTCCACGATGCTCATGAAGGGAGAGCTGGTCCCCCGCCCCACCCCATCCTCCTTGTCCCTGAAGGGGCTCTCTGCTCCCTGCTCCCCCCACAGGCAAGGGGCAGTTTGGCAGACCCGAGAGGAGACAGGAAAGGGAAGGGGAGCAGCACAAGGAGAGAGGAGAGGAGAGGAGGGCCCGGAAAGGGGCCGCACTGTGAGGCCTCCACACTCGCACTCCTGAAAATGTCTATGAACAATCATCCGCTCCTACCTTTTGAGAATTTGCCACTTCTCAGGAGAAGGCGATGGCACCCCACTGCAGTACTCTTGCCTGGGAAATCCCATGGACAGAGGAGCTTGGTGGGCTGCAGTCCATGGGGTCGCTAAGAGTTAGACACGACTGAGTGACTTCACTTTCATTTTTCACTGTCTTGCCTTGGAGAAGGAAATGGCAGCCCACTCCAGTGTTCTTGCCTGGAGAATCCCAGGGACGGGGGAGCCTAATGGGCTGCCATCTATGGGGTTGCACAGAGTTGGACATGCCTGAAGTGACTTAGCAGCAGCAGCAGCAGCAGCAGCAGCAGTTCTTTTATCCATGGCAGCTGCGAGAAGCCCCTGGTTGGGCTAAGTGTCAGCGCTGTGGACACTGAGCCGTTACATCCCAACCTCAGAACCCAGTGGGTTTGCTTCTTGGTTGCCATGTGTCCTTACATTCTATGATCGCACCCAATGCCTGCTTGTACTTGCCTGCATTTTATTCCACTTCCAGCTGGTGCCTTCATGTGGCAGCCTGAGGCTGACCCCTTAACTCTTACCTGCTCGTCTCTCTTGTGGGGTTTGGGAGTGCGGTTCACAGTGGCCTGGCCTTTGCTGCTCCTCCAGAGGAGCCCCGCCTTTACAAAGGCTCAGATAAGTTTTGAAAGGTCAGAGGATGAAAACCATCTTGGCATTTGATGTGTATTTGCATATGCATTTAACTTACTTGGGGGAAGATAAAGAGGAGCTATTACCCAAGCAAATATAATAATTGTCCTAATTAGTGCTGAAGTTGGAATTGGCGTTTGAGGAGACTCAGTCAACATGCCACACAAATATTTGTATGAGATGTGACTATTGATGGCACCTACTTGCGCTGCCTTAATTAACTGCATTTTAATTATCACTCATGCTTGTTCCCTCTGGGCCTTTGTGTTGACAAACACAGATAGCAGCCCTTTATTGTGCTGAGGGACAGACACGACCTACAGCCATATGCCAGGCCCTGGATCCCAAGTCTGGTCCTCGGGTGTGAGATGAGCGGGGCTTGGCAAACCTTTCCTCTGAAAGGCCAATGGCAGCCGCCTCAGGCTTCGTAAAGCTGGTTCCAAGGAGGCCGGCCACAGGGGCAGCGTGGACAGCGGTGTGGCTGTGCGCCTAGAAAGCTACGGAAACCGGCTGACCACCTGCGAGACGCTGAGAACGTTTTAGAAAACAGAAGTCAGTGGGGAGCACAGGGCGGGTGGCTGCTGGAGGCGCCACATGGGGAGTCTGAGATCACACACCGCTGACACCTTCTGACGCCCAGAGGCTTCTGTTTTCTCGTCATATTTCCAGGTCTTAGCTCAGCAGCCAGGGAGGCTGAAGAGGGGCATTTCTGAAGATGGGGTCACCGGGCATGGCTGTGTCCCTGCTGCTCCCGTCTGCACTTTACAGAGGCTCTCGGGCTGGAAAGGCAAGGCTCGGAAACGCCGCGCTGAAGGGGCGGCCACACAGGCCACACATGTGCCATCTGGCCCAGAAGAGGCCTGGGGGACCCTATTGCACACCGTTGACTGAGGTCGCTGCTGGGAGGAACGGTACGAGGAGGTCAGCAGTGTCATCACACACTCGATCAGCACCCGCGAGACGCATCTATTGTTCCCAGATAAGCCTGATAGATGTGTGATCATAAATTATGAATCATTATGCCCCAGAAATAATCCTCATGGTGTGTCCCGAATTCCTTGAACCACTTTCCCTAGCCCACAGTCCTCACAAGGGGCTCCTGTTTCACCTCTGGGGGCCTCAAGAAAGTGCAGGAGGGGCGGGTGGGGAGGGGTGAGGAGGCCGCCCAGGGACGGATTCTCTCACAGCAAAGATGTAAATGAGCTTCTCATTTAGAGTTTTCAGGTGTCGACATTCACACCGTGAACGGCTTTCCCATCTGCATGGATCAGCAGAGGTCTGGAGGGCTCAGAGCCCACCCATCCCCCAAGCCCGGGCGCCAGCCCTCAGCTTACACCTGCTGTCAGAGTCTCCCTTAGCGTTCCAGGCTTGCTGGATGCTCATTCACTGTCCAAACAGCTCCGAAACCTTTGCAGGGTTGAGAGAGACAAGAATGTGGAGTGTGCTGAGAGGTGTCCGGGTCGCTGGGCCCCTGGAGTGAGGAGCAGGCTGGACCCTGAGGATGCTCACATCCTGACCTTGAGCTGTTTTCCAGGTTCTCTTGCCATTTTATGTGCTGTTGACCGTCTTCCAAAGAGACGCTCATTCTGTAAAACGAGGACCCGTCTGCTGCTCCAGGCTGTGCTGTGGTCCCTGGGGCCCAAGGGTCAGGAGGTAGTGTCTGAAAAGGCATCCAGCCCTGGACCCAAAACCCAATGGGCCCTCCTCTCATTGGTGTTGGGCCTGGTGCACACAACGGCGGCCTGTTGGGCACTCAGAAAGGACTCAGCACACTGCATGCTTGCCGGAGGAGGACCCCCACTCTAAGGCCCGGCGAGCTCATTCCTGGGCCTGGCGAGCTGGCCGTTTTATACATGCGTGTCTATGGGAATTCCAGCCCTGTCCTCTGTGGACCCAGGGTTCCTGGAGGGAAAGATGAGGCTCCGTCTTCAGCAGGTGCTCACTCCTGTCAAGCCCCTGCTCCCGGAAGGTGGGGCTGCGGGTTTACAGGGACTGACCTGCCGGTGGCCTGTGTTCCCATGTGGTCAGGACCTGGGTCTGTGGCCACTGCCAAGTGCGGCGCTTGTGGCCGGGGACGCAGAGGGCTGGCACAGAGCCTACCATTCTTGTCTGCACTGATTGGTGAGTGTGCTGGGCTAGAGCCCACCAGGTGTGCATTATGCGCGGGAATTCACACGCCCTGGTCCACACCACCACTCACCCACCTCCCAGCCCTCGTGGGCAACAGAAGCTCCAGGAAGGCTCTGGGGGTGGGAAAGCCTGGCCTCTGGGTGAGGGGGCAGATCAGAGCCATGAGAGAGTGGTGCCTTTGCCAGATCTGAGGAGGCCTGCCACGCTCCCCCTCTCCCCAGACGGCCTCGAGGGAAGACTGAGTCAGAGGGCGCTCAGGGGCTGAGTCACAGTCAGGAGTGTGTCTTGGTGCGTCTTGAATCTCCTCTGGGAATTTGGAGCAGAAGCCCCGAAGGTGCTCTCCACACCCCTGCTTTCTGGTGGGGGTGCCGGCCACCCTGTCCTGGACGGGACACACGTGACTGGGCCGTCTAACAAGGCCATGGTGGGAGGCGCCTGGGGCCCCGTGGGGGTGACTGGGTCCCAGGAACCCATGCATGGGCGCCATGCGCCCTGGGGCAGCCTCAGATCTGAGCAGGGAGTGTCCTCCGGGTGCTTTCCTTCAGATAATCTTGATATGAAAAGGAGCAGTTTATACAGTGGCCTTCGCTTACTCTGCTATATTTAGCTCTTTTAAAAAACCTCCTCTCTGATCTCTTTCATGGGAACGGTCCTCTGCCTGGCTCCTCTGTGACCCACTCTGGGTGTGACAACCCAGGCTGGTCCTGTGGATAAACAACAAACGTCCTGGAAGGTTAGTAGGCGTCTCCGGTCAGGGAGGGTGATAGCACTCCATGCAGCAGGGAGGAAGGAGGAAGACAGCTGCTCTGAGTGACAAGGAAGGCCGAGAGAATGTCTCGTCCGATGGTTCTTCGCTTCCTGCCACCCTGGTCCTCTGAAGTGAGGCAGATCCGAGCAGGGGGGCGTGGGGGCAGCCGGGCCTCAGGGGCCTCTGCTCAGGGGTCCCTCCGTCCTCTCTGGCAGACGTGGTGGACCACGAGGCCCTGCCTGGAACCTGCTCCAAAGTGATCACGTGTATTTGTTTTCATCTCATTTTCGAGTCGTTTCTGCAGCTTTTTACAATTCATGTGCTATAGTGATATGATCAGATATATGCTTATACGTAATTCATAAATAGGTAAGTATACGCCTTCAGGGTAGAGATATTCAAAGATTTTCCAGGAGGAGGGGTAGAGAATTCAGAAGTATGGCAGCCGCTGTGTCAGTGGACACACGTGGACAGCATGGCCCATGACACCATAAGTGCACTTGCCCCCAGGAGGCGGGAGACTTGGGGCCTTGCAGACGGGTGGCTGCTGTTGGGACAGGGGGCGCCGGGGCTGCCAGCTCCCACACCAGGAACCTGGGCATCACCCCAGGCCACCCTCCCGGCCCAGGATCTGCAGAGCTGTCCGCTGAAGCATCAGGGCCCCTCACAGACCAAGTCCCTCCTGACCTGGCCGCTCTCAAGTTTGGCTTCCTTTCTTCCTCTAGGGAGGTTCAGTGTTTTCCTGTAACAAACGTCTTTCCCTTTCTTTCTCCCACAAATAGATTCATCAAAATAAAAATGCAAACAAACAAAACTAATTCATCACACAGAAAGAAAAAAGTGTGACCAAAGATAGGACTGACGTGTGTCCTGTGTCCACCATCAGGCTTGCTTGGTTTGGAGTTTGGGGTTTGGGTTTCACTTTGACGCTGGTGAAGGCTGGATGAAACCCACTTGTGAACTGAGGCTGTACAAGGCTGGCTGGGGTTTCAACTGGGGTCACTTGAAATCTGCAGATCAGCTGAGAAGAACTGGCATCTGGACAGTGTTGCATCTCCCTAGGGCCGAGGTGTGTCTCTCCACTAGCTCGGGAGTGAGTCCTCACTGCAGAGCGGCACGGGTCTCACGCTCCCACGCTGGAGCTGGTCACATGTGATGCCATAGCACATGGTGGTGTGTTTTTAGTTAAAATCCCCAGTTGTTCCTCATTCACTGCCATGCAGTCATTTCCTTGTCTTCACGGAGGATGGGTTCCAGGGCCCCCGAGGGCGCCCAAATCCAAGGAGACTCAAGTTCCTCTATAAAATAACCTACCCGCACTCTCCCATAAGCTTCAAGTCCTCTCTAGATAGCTGCTAATACCGGATACAGAATGCATGCTATACAGATGCTGGTAAATGCAATGCTATATGTATAGTTCCCAGCACACAGGAAATTCAAGTTTTGCTTTTTGGAAATTTTTGGAATTAAAAAAATATTTTTGATTTGTGGTTGAATCTGAGGGTGCAGAACGCGTGGATACAAAGGGCTGACTGTGTAAAGAAATGCATTTGATTTTTCATATTGATTTTGTGCCCTGCACTCTTGATATTCTAACTTGTCAATTCTTGCATCACTTTATGTAGAGTCCATTAGATTTTCTGCATAGCTGATTATGTTGTCTGTAAATACGACAGGTTTTGTTCTTCCTTCCTAATCTGGATGGGTGCATTTGATTTCCTTTTCTTGCCTGAATGGACTCTCAGCCGCCTGGCACAACAGTGAGTAGAAGCAGTGACAGCCATGGCCTTGTCTTGCTCTTGGTTTAGGAGCAAAGCCACCGGCATTTCACCCCCGGGTGCACCTTACAGAGAGAGGAAATTTCCCTCCTGTGTCCAGTGTACTGTGAAGCTGGGTTTTGTCAAATATTTCTGTGTCCATTGAGATCATCAGGCTATTTTTTCAGTTTATTAATATGGTAAAATATGTTGATTGATGTTTGACTGTTAAATCAACCTTGCATTCCTGCGTTAAGCCTCACTTAGTCTTAATGTATGTGTTATATATAGTATTTGATTTGCTGACATTCTGTTTAGAATATTTGCATTTGTGTTCATATAGAAACATAGACACATTCTGTGGCCCAGAATATAGTCTCGGTAAGTGAACTTGAACAGAACGAATGTTCTGTCAGTGTCAACTAAGTCAGGTTGATATTTTTGCTCAAGTCTTCTATATTTTTGCTGATTTCCATCTATTTGTTTAATCATTTCAGAGAAGACGTTTCTGGTATCCCCAGCCTTGTGAGTCTTATCATCTTTTGCTGTGTGTGTCTGGAGCCCTGCAGCATTGCTGCATCCACTCCTGAACCACTGCACAACGACCTGACTGCTCTGGAACATCCCTTGTTTTGAAATCTGTTTTGCTTGAAATTGAAGTCATCGTCACAGCTTCTCTTGACAGACGTTAGCATATATGTTTCCATCCTTTCTCTTCTAACCATCAGGTGGTACTTCCTAGGGATGCAAAGAAAACAAACTCTAAATGGCCAAAAATCTGCTTGTCTGGGATATTTTTTAAAATAACTGAATATGTAAAAAATTGAGTTTAGTGTAAACAGGCTTTTGAACTAATGGGTCTTATTGTGAAGAAATAATACAGGGGTTGATCCACAGAGGCTGGCATTTGGATCGTTCATATAATCTTTCAATAATCAGAGAGTTAAATCAATTTGTCAAGAAGGAAAATTAATTCATTTAAAATTATCAGAAACTCTACAGACAGCACGAGTCATATCCAGAAATTGGTAATTTGCTTTATTTTCAAATTTTAGAATGTAGGTTGACTGTATTTATACATCAAAAATCGGCTTGACCCTTATCAGTCCTGTGAGGATTGTGTTCCTATTAGAAGCCACATAGTTTAGAGCAAGCTGAAGTTGGGGTAGGAAACTCAGAAAATGGGAAAAAGGAATATGGCTCATTCATAATCCTCAGGATTCACCAGCCCAAACAGGAGCTGAAAGTGTCTATTAAACTCTGCCGGCTTCTGTCTTTAGGAGACACCGTTCACCCTCCCCACAAGGCAGGTGGACACCGCAGATGCATCCCTGCCTGAGAGGAGCCCTGGGAAGGCAGACCAGTGTCCAGCACACAGTGGGCACAGTGAGACCCTGGCACAGGAAGCAGCAGGTTAGCAGCGAGGCAAGGTGTGTGAAATTAAAAGATGCTTGCTTCTTGGAGGCAAAGCTATGACCAACCTAGACAGTGTATTAGAAAGCAGGTCCGTCTAGTCAAAGCTATGGTTTTTCTGCTAGTCAGGTATGGATGTGAGAGTTGGACCATAAAGAGGCTGGGTGCTAAAGAATTAATGCTTTCAAACTGTGGTGTTGGAGAAGACACTTGAGTCCCTTGGACTGCAAGGAGATCAAACCAGTCAATCCTGAATATTGAAAGGAAATCAGTCCTGAATGTTCATTGGAAGGACTAATGCTGAAGCTCCAATACTTTGGCCACCTGATGCAAAGAGCTGACTCACTGGAGAAAACCCTGAAGCTGGGAAAGACTGAGGCGGGAGGAGAAGAGGGCAACAGAGCAAGGTGTTTGGATGACGTCTCTGACTCAGTGGACATGAGTCTGAGCAAACTCCAGGCAACAGTGATGGGCAGGGAAGCCTGGCGTGTGGCAGCCTGTGGGGCTGCAGAGTCGGGCATGACCAAGCAATGGAATGATAACACTGAGGTGTGTGTTCGAGCTGTGAAAGTGACCAGTCACACTCGGTCTCCAGGCTCTGACCCTCTCTCTGGTATATTCAAGCCACGGAAGTGATCAGTCACACTCAGTCTCCAAGCTCTGACCCTCTGTGTGTTCGAGCTGTGGAAGTGACCAGTCACACTCGGTCTTCAGGCTCTGACCCTCTCTCTGGTATATTCGAGCCACGGAAGTGACCAGTCACACTCCATCTCCAGGCTCTGACCCTCTCTCTAGTATATTTGAGCCACAGAAGTGACCAGTCACACTCGGTCTTCAGGCTCTGACCCTCTGTGTGTTCGAGCTGTGGAAATGACCAGTCACACTCGGTCTTCAGGCTCTGACCCTCTCTCTGGTATTACAATGTTGGTGTCTTGGCGTGTTGGGTTTTATAGCTCAACTCGATGGATCGTAGCTGCTTAGTGCTTTGGCAAACATCTTTCCTGACTCCAGACAGCCCTTTCTAACTGATGTCTTCAAGTCTGGGAATGAACTGAGTCCCTGGCCACAGGATGTCTGGCATCCCTCACCATTGCTCCCTCACATGGCCTCCTCTACCAGCTATTTCTGTTGCTTCATAGGATGGAACTAAAATACCAATAATGCACTTGACTCACTAAAGCTATCTGGAGTTCACACACAGCCCCACAAGATAAAACTGCTAAAATTTCCAGCTTGGGATTGTTTGCTATGGATTGCTCTCCTGTGTTACAAATTTCTGAGTTTACCCAGGGTGAGTGATACCAGGATTTAAAATAGACCAGCCAGGCATCCCTGGAAATCCTGAAGCCACAATGGGGTAACATCTCTCAGAGGGATTTTTACAATTCTCTTGATCTTACAAGGGAGGAGGCTATTTTAGAACATTCCATCCACTGTATATAAAGCAAGCCACATTATTTAAGATAATCAGAACTTCTGTCCAGCTCAGCCTGGTTCTAGCCACTGTGTGTTTACCTTGCAGAAGTGCCTTCGGAGCCTCTGCCCAGACGCCCACTTGTGCACGTCTGCACAGACCCTCTTGGGCCCACCGTGAGGCACATCCCCCCGTGGACGTGGCAGCCGCTGTCTCCCTTCAGGGCGTGCATGTGGGTTAAAACACATTAATCACTTCTCCAAATCCTTTAAGAATGCGTGTGACGATTTCAGTAACCTAGATTTCAAAGCAGGTGGGCACTCTGCCAACAGGAGCCCGGGGTGGGATTCTGGCATTGCTTCTTGATCGTTACGTGCCATTAAGGAAGAGTGGTTGAAACAAGCAGGGAGAGGCCAGTTATGCCGCAGAGAGGTGTGTATGTTTAATGTCCTGTTTTTACAGCAATTTAAGGTTTTGAGCCAAGTCATAAATATTTCTAATTTTAGCTGAGATCCTTACCCCCCATCACTGTGCGAGTCTCGGTCTGGTTCCTGTAGTCCCTCGGGTGACAGCCGGGGGGAGGGCAGCCCCACCACCCACGTTCACCTGGTCGCCAACAGGGCCGAGGCTGCTCGCAGCTGATCCAGGTGCCTGTCAGTGCGAGTGGACTCTTCACTACTAATAAGTCAGACGGCTGACTTACGAGACGTTGGCAGGAGCAGTGATGCTAGGAAGGGTCACGTGTCCAGGTTGCCCGCAGACGCAGACCCACTGCCAGTGCCAGGGAGCAGCTGAGCCGCTGAAGTCCGACGGCTGACTTACGAGACATTGGCAGGAGCAGTGATGCTAGGAAGGGTCACGTGTCCAGGTCGCCCGCAGACGCAGACCCACTGCCAGTGCCAGGGGCAGCTGAGCCTCTGAATCACCTCCAGCCTTGGCGCAGCCCCGGGCGAACGCCCCTCTCTGCAGAACACAGCACGCCGTCCTGATGCCCCCATGTAGCGAGGGTAGTAACGCAGAGACCCAGCGAGCGGGGGAGACTGCCATCCACGGGCTCTTACGGAGCCTGCTTGGGGAGGAGGGGGCAGCGTGGGCAGCAGATGCTGTGGGTCGCTGTCATTGTGGGTGGCCCCCAGGAGCCTGGGCCACAGTCCACCTCCAGGCACTGGTCTGAGCTGAAAGGCTGATTTCCGGTCTGTCGGGAGGGAATGAGCAGTGAGAATGGAGTCGCTTTGTTCTGGAGAAGTGTCTGGAGAGCTGGTTCTGGTTTCTGTTTGTTTAGTACCTTGCCTGACTTCTTCCAAGGAACATCGTGCAGAGCCCTTTCATGGTTGTGCAATCGCAGTCTCTGGTGACCCGGGCATGCCCTGGTCCTGGTCGGCTGACCCCGGGGACACATGCTCCCAGCAGAGCAAGGAAGGTAGGGTGGAGACAGCACAGATCACCCCTTCCTGTTATGTTAGGGCCATGGAGAGACAGGCCACAAACATGCAATGATCCCACTCCAGCTGCTGCGAAATGAAGGCCTTCCTCTGGAAGGAGGATCGGCCAAAGTTTCAGGTTCATTCTGTTACCTTGAGGGATAAACTGAAAACTAAGACAGCAAGAGATGGTTTTGATACCATCTAAAACCCCTATTTCCTTTGAACCTGTGTTTCTTAACTTCAGCTGTATTTCAAATTCAACTGTTTATTTTAGAGTTAAAAAATTTTTATACTTTATATTAAAATAATTTAGGAATAGCTAAATCCTAAAAGGAGGAGGTATTCTGATCATATTCTATCAAAACAAGGATGAGGATGTAAAAGAAAGTTTCCAGGACAATCTCAAGGTCATCAGAAGCAAAAAGGCATTTCAGCAGTCACAGGGTGGTCTGTTCTAATGATACACAAAGCAAGAAAGAGTGTTGATAAGATTTGAGTAGAGATGTTCTATATACTGTCTATCACTCTACACTCTTTGGACTCTTTTTAAAATATTTATTTATTCATTTGGCTGCATTGGGTCTTAGTTGTGGCCTGTGGGATCTAGTTCCCTGACTAGGGATAGAACCTGGGCCCCTCGGATTAGGAGCGTGATGTCTTAGCCACTGGAACACCAAGGAAGTCCCTGAACTTCTTGAATATGTACATTTATGTCTTTCATCAAATTTGGAAACTCTTTTGGCAAACATTCTGTGCCATCCCCCCTCTGTCTTTTCCTTCTAGGCTCTAATTACACTGTGTGTGTGTGAGTCACTTCAGTCATGGCCAACTCTTTGCAACCACACAGACTGTAGCCTGCCAGGCTCCTCTGTCCATGGAATTTCCCAGGCGAGAACACTGGAGTGGTTTGCCATTCCCTTCTCCAGGGTATCTTCCCAGCTCAGAGATTGAACCCAGGTCTCCCACATTGCAGGCAGGTCCCTTACCATCTGAGCCACCAGGGAAGCCCCTAATTACGCTAACTGCGTGTGTTTCAGCTCCTCTGAGACCTTGCTCGCTTTTCCCATCTTTTTGTTCTCTGTTCTTCATATTTGTTGATTTCTATAGGTCAATATTCACGTTTACTGAACCTGCTGTCATCTCCACTCTCCTGTTATGCTTGCCTAGTACGTTTTTCTTTTTGATATTCTATTTTTTAACTCCAGAATGTCTATTTGATTTTTAACAAATGTCTGTTTCTCTAATGAGCTTTCCTAGTGATTTCCTGTATGTCCTAGAGCAAACTGTAAGTTTTTACCTGCTAATTGCAGCAGCTGGGTTATACGGGTCTGCCTCCTGTGAAACTCTTGAGTTTCTCCAAATACCTGATTTTCTAATCCTTTTTTAGGAATTGTGGTTGATTTGCTGTAAGGACTCTGAACTGCAGTATGTTCCTCTTGAGACTGGTGGGTTTTCATTTGAGCACAGGGTTGGGCTGACTGAAACTCCAGACGCAGTCCCCCAGAGCACTTCCCCTCCCCAGGTGGGGCTCCTCCACGCCTCAGCTGCCTTTGGTTTCTCTCCAGGGCCTTCAGGTAGTGGCTTTTACAGTTGACAAGAGTTTTTCTTTTTGTTTCCCAGGAGTTTCCTAATGGATTTGGTGAGAGTACAATAATACTCAAGGTGAGTAAAGATGCCATTGGCTGTTGGGCTCAAAGAATTCTGGGTAAACGCCGCAAAGTGGAAAAGTTAGAAACACTCAAAGGCCTCCACTGACATTTCCTTCCTCCCATCCAAGTGTAACCAGGCCCGACCCTGCTTAGCTTCCAGATGAGACGAGACTGGGCGCGTTCAGGGAGGTGTGGCCGCAGGCTGTTCCTTCCTGTGTGCCGCCTGCCGTGGAGCCGGCAGCAGTCATGGGAGTGAGGGGCTCTGTGTGCTCCTGTCAAGTGGGACTCAGATGTGGGCCGGGGAGGTGCTCAAGTGACGGTGTCTGAGGAGGGAATAAACCAGGGTTCCCATCAGGGGATGTTGCAGGTCGCTACAGGAGTGGATGAAGGGACACGAACAGGTTTGCCTGCTCTTGAAGGAAACAGAAGTGTGCTGCTCACACACTAAGCTGGGATCTGAGGGGGTGTATGTACACACAGTGGAAGCTGGGATCTGAGGGGGTGTATGTACACACAGTGGAAGCTGGGATCTGAGGGGAGTGTATGTACACAGTGTAAGCTGGGATCTGAGGAGGTGTATGTACACACAGTGGAAGCTGGGATCTGAGGGGGTGTATGTACACACACACTGGAAGCTGGGATCTGAAGGGAGTGGATGTACACACACTGGAAGCTGGGATCTGAGGGGGTGTATGTACACACAGTGGAAGCTGGGATCTGAGGGGAGTGTATGTACACACACTGGAAGCTGGGATCTGAGGGGAGTGGATGTACACACAGTGGAAGCTGGGATCTGAGGGGAGTGTATGTACACAGTGTAAGCTGGGATCTGAGGAGGTGTATGTACACAGACACTGGAAGCTGGGATCTGAGGGGAGTATATGTACACACAGTGGAAGCTGGGATCTGAGGGGAGTGTATGTACACACACTGGAAGCTGGGATCTGAGGGGACGTATGTACACACACTGGAAGCTGGGATCTGAGGGGATGTATGTACACACACTGTAACCTGGGATCTGAGGGGGGTGTATGTACACACACTGGAAGCTGGGATCTGAGGGGATGTATGTACACACATCACTACATGGGAAATAGATGGAGAAACAGTGGAAACAGTGTCAGAATTTATTTTTCTGGGCTCCAAAATCACTGCAGATGGTGACTGCAGCCATGAAATTAAAAGACGCTTACTCCTTGGAAGGAAAGTTATGACCAACCTAGATAGCATATTCAAAAGCAGAGACATTACTTTGCCAACAAAGGTTCGCCTAGTCAAGGCTATGGTCTTTCCTGTGGTCATGTATGGATGTGAGAGCTGGACTGTGAAGAAGGCTGAGCGCTGAAGAATTGATGCTTTTGAACTGTGGTGTTGGAGAAGACTCTTGAGAGTCCCTTGGACTGCAAGAAGATCCAATCAGTCCATTCTGAAGGAGATCAATCCTGGAATTTCTTTGGAAGGAATGATGCTAAAGCTGAAACTCCAGTATTTTGGCCACCTCATGCGAAGAGTTGACTCATTGGAGAAGACTCTGATGCTGGGAGGGATTGGGGGCAGGAGGAGAAGGGGACGACAGAGGATGAGATGGCTGGATGGCATCACTCACTTGATGGGTGTGAGTCTGAGTGACCTCCGGGAGCTGGTGATGGACAGGGAGGCCTGGCGTGCTGCAGTTCATGGGGTCGCAAAGAGTCGGACACAACTGAGCGACTGATCTGATCTGATCTGATGTACACACAGTGTAAGCTGGGATCTGAGGGTGGTGTATGTACACACACTGGAAGCTGGGATCTGAGGGGGTGTATGTACACACACTGGAAGCTGGGATCTGAGGGGAGTGGATGTACACACAGTGTAAGCTGGGATCTGAGGGGAGTGGATGTACACACACTGGAAGCTGGGATCTGAGGGGAGTGGATGTACACACACTGGAAGCTGGGATCTGAGGGGAGTGGATGTACACACACTGGAAGCTGGAATCTTAGGGGAGTGTATGTACACACACTGAAAACTGGGATGTGAGGGGATGTATGCACACACACTATAAGCTGGGATGTGAGTTGTGTGTGTACACACACACTGCAAGCTGGGTCTGAGGAGGTGTTTATGTACACACACTGTAAGCTGGGATCTGAGGGGGTGTATATATACAGTTGGGGGTATGTACACACACACACTGGAAGCTGGGATCTGAGGGGTATATGTACACACACTGGAAGCTGGGATCTGAGGGGTGTATGTACACACACACTGTAAGCTGGGATCTGAGAGGGGTATATGTACACACACATTGCAAGCTGTGTCTGAGGGGGTGTATGTATACATTCTGGAAACTAGGATGTGAGGGGAGTGTATGTACACACAGTGTAAGCTGGGATCTGAGGGGGTGTATGTACACACACACTCTAAGCTGGGATCTGAGGGGGTGTATGTACACACACACTGGAAGCTGGGATCTGAGGGGTGTATGTACACACACTGGAAGCTGGGATCTGAGGGGTGTATGTACACACACTGGAAGCTGGAATCTGAGGGGTGTATGTACACACACTGGAAGCTGGGATCTGAGGGGTGTATGTACACACACACACTCTAAGCTGAAATCTGAGGGGTGTATATACACATTCTGGAAACTGGGATCTGAGGAGGGTGTATGTACACACACACACTGGAAGCTGGGATCTGAGGGGTGTATGTACACACACACTCTAAGCTGGGATCTGAGGGGGATGTATGTACACACACATTGCAAGCTGGGTCTGAGGGGGTGTATGTACACATTCTGGAAACTAGGATGTGAGGGGAATGTATGTACACACACTGGAAGCTGGGATCTGAGGGGAGTGTATGTACACACACAATCTGGGATCTGAAGGGCATGTATATATACACACTGTAAGCTGGGATCTGAGGGGATGTATGTACACACACTGGAAGCTGGGATCTGAGGGGAGTGTATGTACATACACTGTAAGCTGGGATCCGAGGGGTGTATGTACACACACACTGTAAGCTGGGATCTGAGAGGGGTGTATGTACACACACATTGCAAGCTGGGTCTGAGGGGGTGTATGTACACATTCTGGAAACTAGGATGTGAGGAGGGTGTATGTACACACACACTCCAAGCTGGGATCTGAGGGGAGTGTATGTATACACACTGGAAGCTGGGATCTGAGGGGGTGTATGTACACACACACCGGAAGCTGGGATCTGAGGGGTGTATGTACACACACTGTTAGCTGGGATCTGCGGGAATATATATAAACATATACTCTGCTGCATAACAGAGACCAACACAACAGTGCGAAGCAACTACACACCAATAAAAGTGTCATAATGAGCCGATGCCCAGGTTGGATGGCAAACCCCTGACTGGCGCCAGGGAGCTGCTTCCCTCCCAAACCTGCTGACCATGGACACTCACGCCCTTCAGGGATCAGCTTCCTCACTCACAAATACAGCTGGACCGTCTGAATTTCTCCGTGGAAGATCAAAGGGGCACTTGTATTCTGAAAATGAAAGAAACTGATTTAAACAGACAAGGATATTCACATTTAATAGAAGTCAGCTCCCCTCCCACTGCTCACCTTCAGTTCAGTTCAGTCGCTCAGTCATGCCTGACTCTGCGACCCCATGGACTGCAGCACACCAGGCCTCCCTGTCCATCACCAAATCCCAGAATTTACTCAGACTCATGTCCATCGAGTCAGTGATGCCATCCAACCGTCTCATCCTCTGTTGTCCCCTTCTCCTCCCGCCTTCAATCTTTCCCAGCATCAGCGTCTTTTCCAGTGAGTCAGTTCTTTGCATCAGGTGCCCAAAGTACTGGAGTTTCAGCTTCAGCATCAGTCCTTCCAATGAATATTCAGGACTGATCTCCTTTAGGATGGACTGGTTGGATCTCCTTGCAGTCCAAGGGACTCTCAAGAGTCTTCTCCAACACCACAGTTCAAAAGCCTCAATTCTTTGGTGCTCAGCTTTCTTTATAGTCCATCTCTCACATCCATACATGACCACTGGAAAAACCATAGCTTTGACTAGATGGACCTTTGTTGAAAAAATAATGTCTCTGCTTTTTAAAAGGCTGTCTAAGTTGGTCATGACTTTTCTTCCAAGCAGCAAGTGTCTTTTAATTTCATGGCTGCAGTCACCATCTGCTGTGATTTTGGAGCCCAAGAAAATAGTCTGTCACTGTTTCCACTGTTTCCCTATCTATTTGCCATGATGTGATGGGATCAGTTAACTCCTACCTTTAATGTTTAAACCTGAGGGGTGAATGTCTAACTGCAAAAGCAGGTGTATATTTGGGGTTCAGGTGGGCCTCCTCGATGGGTAGAGTGCCATGTAGATGGAGACACACACCCACATACACACCCCTGAGTCCAAGCCCAGGGTCTACACTGAGCACCAACAGCCTTTGGAGGAGAGTTAAGTCCCCTGTAAAATTTAGATTTAAACTGCTCTGAAGTGTTGGTGTGCTATCATCCTGGCCCAGGGGCTGCAGCGTCCTGCACACACGGCTGTTCCATGAGCACCCCCAGATTTCTGGGGTGCTAGGTACCAGGCCCTGCTGGTCAGAGCTGGGAACACCCTGTCTTGGTTTGCGTTCCTCCAGGGCATTCCTGGTGATAGGACCTGTCCCATGAGCCAGGGAGCAGTTGGTTGTTGAAACCTGTCATCCTGATACCAGATGACCTGGGGGTCAGAGGAGTGGCTAGGATGGGGAGGGAGCGGACGGGGCTGCAGGGAGGCAGGTGGGGTCCAGCTGAGCAGGTACAGGAGGCCCTTTGGAGATGCCACTCAAGGGGGTCTGTAGTCCCGATCCTCCTTCTGAGAACAGTCCTGCCTGGGGAGGGTCCCACCTAGACCTGGAGGCAGTGGTCTGGCCCTGGCATCCACAGGGAAGCCCTTCAGAGTCTCTGCTGCTCCACGAAGGCTGCTCCAAGGACACCAGCCAGGCAGCTGCCTGCCTCCAGCAGCTGCAGGGCCTCTCAGCCGGGCCCCTCCCCTGGACCTTGGGGAGCCCACCTCGGGAGCCCTGTGGGGCAGAGGCCATGTGCCTTCATCACCTGCCATTGACATGCTCCTCAGAATCTTTGTGTCACCAGCTTCCTACAAAGTCTGACCTCTGACCGGCTGTATTAACAGTGGGTTACCAGGCCTTTCTTTATCCACTTGACTAAGCATGAGCCCTGGGAGATGGAGCATGCAGCCACGGTGATGGCAGCTGTGCCCAGGGGCTCCTGGGGGGCGGTCTGTGTTGGAGACACCGGTAAGAGTCCCCAGATCAGCAGGCCTTCCTGGTCTCCTGGGATCCCTAAACTGCTGGGAGCCGAAGTTCCCAACATGACATCCACGACCGCGGGGGTCCTTCCGGAAGTGGGCCTGTGGACTCTGAGGAGGCAGTCAGGCTGGTTAGAGGCTGGGGGAGCCAGAGCCCAGCCTTGCTGCAGAGATCTGTTTCCCAGTCCAGCCACGACTCTTCAGGTTCATGGTACAGGCTTCACATATTCTGCACAGAAGGATTTAAAAGGGTCATAAAGGGATGGAGAAGCCCTTCACACTCTTAGAAAAGCAAAAAGTTCTGGGACAAGTGGATGCTGACACTAGGCTTTCCTTGCGGTGTCTTGTGCCCAACACACTTAACACACGGAGCCTCTGCCTCGGACACCAGGAGCTGGGCTTGAAAGCCACACGGACTTTGCCCCTAGGGGCGGCTCTGAGCTGACCTTGGGTAGAGGACCCAGGGACCAAGGGTAGGGTCTCCGCTCCCTGCCCCACCTATGCTGTGCCCTGGGAGAGAGTGCTGTTCCCTGGACCAGCCAGAAGCTCCAGCAGGCAGCCGCAGGGGTGAGTCCAGCTGTAGCTGGGCGGGCTGGCTGAGTTGAGGTCAGCATTCGGCCAGAATCCGGAGAAGGCAATGGCACCCCACTCCAGTACTCTTGCCTGGAAAATCCTATGGACAGAGGAGCCTGGTGGGCTGCAGTCCATGGGGTCGCTAAGAGTCAGACACGACTGAACGACCTCACTTTCACTTTTCACTTTCATGCACTGGAGAAGGAAACGGCAACCCATTCCAGTGTTCTTGCCTGGAGAATCCCGTGAATGGAGGATCCTGGTGGGCTGCAGTCCATGGGGTCGCTATGAGTCAGACACGACTGAACGACTTCACTTTCACTTTTCACTTTCATGCACTGGAGAAGGAAATGGCAACCCACTCCAGTGTTCTTGCCTGGAGAATCCCAGGGACGGGGAGCCTGGTGGGCTGCCGTCTATGGGGTCGCACAGAGTCGGACACGACTGAAGTGACTTAGCAGCACCTCTCCCAGGTAACCTTCCTACTGAGCAGGTACTCAGGTTTTTCCGTCTGCCAGCTGACACCTCAGGGCCTTGGGGACCCATCCTGGGCTGTCCCCTTGGCCCCTGGAGGCCTTGCAGTCCTGTGGGTAGTGATCCAGGCCGGCCAGGGGTGTCACATTTTCTCTGTGTGTAGGTGTCTGTATGCGTGCAAGGATTTCAGGAGGTGGGAGCGTGAGCCCTGGCACCTTCCTCTCCTTGGGCTTCTCCTTAGGGACCCTGTGTCTTTCTCAGTCAACGGCATCCTTTGGCAGAGATTCTGACTTACATCTAGGTAATTTCCTTGACCGTTTCAACTGGTTCTAAAATAATAACTGAAATTTTAACACCATTGTTTCCATTAAAGTCTCTGTAAAGGTTGGACTCTGTGATTGTTACTGATGAGAAACTATGAATTAAATCAAAATCATGCATTATTAACATCTGGCATTTTTCTGTGTAGGGCTGGTTCCCTCAGATCTGGCTTCCTAGCTATTTAGTGTTAGGATGTGAAACTAGTAATTACGACTTTGAGAAAAGGAAGAACTAAACCCACAGAAGAATGAGAAAAATTTGTTACACGGTAAAATTTGATTACAAAAAGCAGCTGCCTTTTTAGCCCGAGAGCCGGGCTCCACGTGCTCCCTGGTCCCGCCGGGCCTGTGGCTGGGGTGCTGGGTCCTTCCTACTTCAGCCCTGGGCCAGGCCCCGGCGGGCAGTGTTCATGTCCAGAGCAGTCTCGGCTGCCTCTCAAACCTGCAGCGACAGATTCTCGTGGTCTCTGTCGGCAAACTGCTGGCTCATGGACGGGACCGCATTTTCCTGGACATTGTCACCCCTCAGCATCCAGGCGATTTGTCCGGAGCGCCAGCCGACCATCTTTTCCCAGCAAGGACTGTGAGATCCTGGCAGGCCCGCGGTTCTCACGTGTGAGGATGCGGCCTGATCCCTCATCTGTTTCTGATTCTCTGGAGTCTTAGAAGGCCAGGCGGCTGTCTGTAAAAGTGCCCAGGGCTCCCTTTTAAGGCATCTCAGCCCCTGATGATCCAACCAAGTCACGCGGCCCTGCTGGACATCTGTTAGTCCTCCAAGGGGCTTGGCTGAGCCTCCCAGCGTCAGTGGCCGGAGACCAGCCAGTAGACCCCAGCTGGGAGAGGAGGGCCTCTAATCCAAGGGGAAGACGTTCATGTGTGGAGCATTCACTCCGCTCTTGCTCCCAGACCACCGTGCTTGTCCTGCTCTGTCATGGGGCCCACCTCACAGACTCATCAAATGGGTGCTGCATAAGAGGCTTGAAAACAAACTCAGGGTGTACAAGCAATGCACACTCACTGTTGCAAAATTTAAAACTGTGTCAAGAAGAAAAATAGCAAAAAAAAAAAAAAGTTATTAATCTCACTACCTAGAGGTAATCAACCATATGATTTTTGCGTATTTCTATTCAGTCCATTCTGAAGGAGATCAGCCCTAGGATTTCTTTGGAAGGAATGATGCTAAAGCTGAAACTCCAGTACTTTGGCCACGTCATGCGAAGAGTTGACTCATTGGAAAAGACTCTGATGCTGGGAGGGATTGGGGGCAGGAGGAGAAGGGGACGACAGAGGATGAGATGGTTGGATGGCATCACTGACTTGATGGATGTAAGTTTGGTGAACTCCGGGAGTTGGTGATGGACAGGGAGGCCTGGAGTGCTGCGATTCATGGGGTCGCAAAGAGTTGGACACGACTGAGTGACTGAACTGAACTGATTCAAGTTTTCATATATGTATTTTTTATAGAATTTAGTGTATGCTGTATCTGGAACCCCACTTGACTTCATAAGAAACATTTTCATATACTAAAATCCCTAATTTTAATGGCTGAATAGTATTCTGTTCTGTGAATTTCCTCATCAGACCTGGAGCACATGTGTTACTAATGGTTTATAAAGTTATTTTAGGCAGCATACAGACACACGTTTTCATCCAAAAAGCAATGTCAGTGTTCTCTTCATTCTGTGAGTTTTTTATATTGAAAAAGGTTCATCTTTAGTGATCGTAGGCATTTCATAGCTGGCAGTATTCTCTCTGTCTTTCACCTCTCAGCAATGGGTCATCACGGTAGGAAATAGAATGTCAGTGTCACTTGGTCTTGGAGTGGGGTACAGAAATTCCTGACTGATACTTGATCACCAATCCCATACTTTTGACCAAAATATGCTAATTCAAAATAAGATTGCTTGATTTTGAATCCTACTTCTTATAAAGGTTATTTAGCTGAGAAAATTCTTGAGAGTCCCTTGGACAGCAAGGAGATCAAACTAGTCAATCTGAAAAGAAATCAACCCTGCATATTTATTGAAAGGGCTGATGCTGAAGCTGAAGCTCCAATACTTTGGCCACCTGATGCGAAGAGCTGACTCACTGGACAAGACCCTGATGCTGGGAAAGATTGAGGGCAGGAGGAGAGGGGACCACAGAGGATGAGATGTTTGGATGGCATCACCGACTCGATGGACGTGAGTTTGGGTGAACTCCAGGAAATAGTGGAGGGCAGAGGAACGTGGTGTGCTGCAGTCAGTGGGATCACAGAGTCGGATACAGCTCAGCGAATGAACAATGAAAGCTTCTGATGAGCTCAGAACTGTATTGCACTCTGAAGATTCCCCAGACTAAATGAGACCCCTTTTCCAAACTAATCTCATCTAGATCTAAAAGATAAACTATGTCCAGAGAATAATTTTAATTTAATTTTCCAATATTTCCCCAAATATTGGAACCCTCACTAGGTTAATGACTCATCACCCATGATCCATACTTTCTGTGAGGAGAGCACCCTCATCTTTGGTGTGGTAGTAGGTACCTAGTTGCCAAACAGATGCTTCTTGATCGATTCAACTTCAAAGTAGATTTAGAATTGTCTGTGTGATGGGTATCATCTATTGTAATTCAAATTAATAAGTGACTTTGACACATTAAGAATGACCTGCTTTTGCTATTATAATATGGGAACTACAACAAATTCTATAGGGAATTTAAAAAATGTTAATGTAGATCAGAGAAAGATACGTAGGAATACCACATCTCTTCATTATATCCTCAATATTATTACTTAGAACGAGACTGAGTAAAAAGAGCGATGGTTAGTTTAAAGCTGTTGTTCAGTCGCTCAGTCGTGCCTCTTTGTGAACCCGTGGACTGCAGCATGCCAGGCCTCCCTGGCTGAAAGTAGGTGCAAAGTGTTGAGTGAAAGTACAGGTTTTGATGGTGCATAAAAGTGAGTGTCTGAAGTTGTGTTTCCTGATGGACAGTCAGCAGCTTCCAATGTTTTGTTGCATGAACAGCCCTGACATGGCTGTGGGGGTGACTGTTTTTGTGTGTGGGGGTGACTGTTTTTCTAGAAGAGGTTCCCGGGAGTAGGATTTTGAGCTTAAAAGTCAATGTTATGAATGGTAATCCTGGTGCAGACTTCACAACAGTGAAATCCCAGAGAAATAATTTTGCCCATTGATTTCCCAGTGCTTTTATCCATGAGAGTGAGAAAAATTAAATTCTTAAATCATAGGATTGATAAAATAATGCAAGTCAATTGAATATATACCAAAGATATCGGATCTCTGAGTCCCTCCTCAGCTGTGTGTGTGTTGGCAGTTCTGGCAGGTACACCTGGGCACACCTGGCAGGCACACCTGAGTGCGCCTGGCAGGCACACCCGGGCACACCAGGCAGGTACACCCAGGCACACCTGGTAGGCACACCTGAGAACACCTGGCAGGTATAGCCGGGCACACCAGGCAGGCACACCCGGGCACTCCTGGCAGGTACACCTGTGTGCGCCTGCTGGGCACTCCCCTCCTATCCTCTTCCCTTCCCTCTGGGCATGGGCTCTCCCCCCTGCTCTGCCTGCACTGAGGACCACCCTTCCAGCTGGCGTGGGCTCTCCCCCTGCTCTGCCTGCCCTGAGGACGCCCATCCAGCGGGGACGCCCCAGCTTCATGATGGGGACGATAGTGCTGCCCTCCTTGTAGTCACAGCACTAATGACCCGTGATCACCTAATAACTGATCATCATGATCACTGAATGAACTGCTACAGTTCCCAATCAGTCTTTCTTAGGAAAGGGAAAGGTTTACTTTGTAGTAAGTGGTAAAATTACTTAAAATGCTCCTTTGGAAAAAGCTTTTTTGACAGTTGGCCACTGTCATCCTGGCCCATCTCTTCGCAGAGATGGAAAGAACCACCAGCTACATATGAACTCTTTACTTCGTGAGTATTGCAAACTCTAAACTATGGCAGGATCAAGAGGACTGAGTGGAGAAAGAGTGGTCAGGAGACAGTGTGACCACGGCAAGTTCAAATACAAAATGCACGTGTGCAATTCTGTCCTTACAGGTGGTCAGAGGTCAGCCCTGGTCGCTCAACACGGAGAACGAAACCCCGCTGTCTGTGACCTGAGTCCTGCCCGGCGTGGCCTCTGCCCCACCTCAGGCCCCTGCAGCCAGAGGAGCGGGTGCAGGCGCTCTGACCAGGGGCGGCTCCTCCACCACTCTGCTCTTTTTGTCTTTACTGCGCTATTGGGACTGTTTTGCAATTGACATTAAAAAGAGGGTATGAGATTCTCCATTTCCCCAAGTGGACTGCTCTCTAAGAGTGTGAAACCCGACTCTGAGATGGAGCTCTGGCATGGGGTCCGTGAAGCCTCCAGAATCGTGTGAGGCTGTGGCGGAGCTGGTGCAGGCGTCTCTGGAGACAGTCTCCACAGCTTGGGGGTCTCACAGGATCCCAACCTTCACAAGGTCCCC
The DNA here is from genome assembly GCA_935064755.1 of Tragelaphus eurycerus. NCBI lineage: Eukaryota > Metazoa > Chordata > Mammalia > Artiodactyla > Bovidae > Tragelaphus > Tragelaphus eurycerus. Next base: position 585,141 of record CAKXYN010000031.1, on the reverse strand, counting down.
CATCACCCATTTGTGCCCCAGCAGAGCCTGCCAGCAGGGGCCCGGGGCCACAGCTGCTGAGGGCGCATGGCCGTTTCCTCGGCTGGGACGAGAACCTGCGTGGGAGGCCACGGCGTGTGCGGCCGGGGAGCTGTGTCGCCCAGCCTGTTACCACGGGTGACAAGGCTGTGACCGCGACGTCCCTGCTGACGTGGACGCCTCTCTCCCCGTGCTGCCCTCGCTTCTGTTCCCTCCTGCTGTTGCTGCAGACCCCGCCTGGCGGCCTGGCACCCTGGCCCCCAGGCTGAGCGGTCCCCACGAGGGGTCCAGGTGGAAGTGGATGGCCTGGGATTCTGGGCAATCTCGGGGACCCTGAGCTCCCCACCCCAACTCTGGCAGGGCTGCCTCCATCCTGACGGATTCCTTCTTTCTCACGGGTTTGAACCCCAGTGACCCCGAAACATTATGTTTGGACTTGAAAGACATGCTTATTTTTAAAGTTGAACTTCCTACACGGCTGCACATACAGTGTCTTTTAATGTTGGTCTCTCAGTGTTAACTCAGACGAGTCTCAGTAGAGCCAAAACACACACTCGAGCTGTGGGAAAGAGCCTTGATCTGAAGCCCCCTGTCCCACCCCCCGCTGTGTGCGGGGCTCAGCACAGACTCTGCTTCCTGCTTGGCTGAAGCTGGGGCGGGACCCCACACGCCTCGGCTAGAGCTTGCAGGGAGTCTGGGGAGGAGCCATCTGTGTCCTGAAGAGGGGGTGATGCTTCAGGGGTGTTCTGGGAGATGGGCACACGGGCAGTTTGGAACCCTGGGTCAGGGGTGCAGGGACACCCAGAGGGGCTCCTCACTGTATGTCCAAGCTCACCGCAGATGGAGACAGTCCCGCCTACAGAATTCTCTTGAAATTGCCTGACTCTAAGAGTAGCCAGCTGCTGGGAAGAGCTCTGTTTTCCCCACATAAGGTAGACTTACTTACCTGAGCTGGTTCAGCGGCACTCCTGACCTCCAGGATGGGGTGTGGGGAGCAGATAGACCACTTCTCAGGGGGCTTTCTGGCCTGAGGATCCCCCCGTACACTTGGGATTAAAAGGATTCCCCCGTATTCCCCCGTACACTTGGGATTAAAAGGATTCCCTGTACACTTGGAATTAAAAGGATCCCCCCTACACTTGGGATTAAAAACAGGCAGTGCTCAGTCTGATCACTGGACGGTGCCCCTTCCCAAGTGGCTCCCGAGACCTGCTTATCACTGCTGCTTTCTTATCATAGAGACACATCTATTAATGGGCTGTGACATTACGTCCTCCTAGAAATATAAAGATCACAGGGCATGACATGAATGATAAACAGAAACATGCTTGCTCAGGGCTACTGGGCGTGACTGACTCATGCAGGACCCTTGTCACCGTGGATAACACGTCTGACCGCAGATCAGAAGATTCCAGGTTTCACTCCTGGCTGGCTGAGAGTGTGCATTGTCACTGGGCTTCCCTGTGGTTCAGACCATAAAGAATCTGCCTGCAATGAGAAAAACGTGGGTTTGATCCCTGGGTCGGGAAGATCCCCCGGAGAAGGAAACAGCTATTCACCCCAGTGTTCTTGCCTGGAGAATCACATGGACAGAGGAGCCTGGTGGGCTACAGTCCATGGGGTCTCAAAGAGTCGAAACACAACTGAGAGACTCACACACACACGCGCACCACTGAATTAGGAGGCGTTTCAGACATAAAGACTACAGGCATTTCAGACGATCAAAGCACTTACTTATGGAGTAAACTTGCATCTGGATTTCTTCGTCTCTGCCTTGACCCGTGTCTCTTACACACAGAGACATTAGTCAAGAATGTTAACTTCCAGGCATGAAGGATTTGATAGAAATGGTCAGAACAGGGCAAAGTCGCCTGATCTGATTATTGTTTTGAATTGAAGGTGGATGGATACCCCAGATATTACATCAGTACAGATCATTGAGATGAAATTGGTTCTGTACATAACCATTGAAAGTAACTACCTTTTCCCCAGAATGGCCAATAAGTTGCAATGATTAATCTTGATTTGCTGTGACATTAGCTAAAAAAGAACCCAAGGTATTTTTAAAAGCAAATAGCAAAGCCACAGCCTTTACACTTGGTGCAATCAATTTGGATAGCAGTTTGGCACTTCTCTAAAATGTTAAAAAGAGATTTACTATATGACCCAGCAATCCCACTCTACTCAAGATAAGTGAGAACTCCCAAAACACATGTCCACACAAAGACTTGTACACAAATGTTACAGCAGCCGTATGCTTGATGGCCAGAAATGTGGGGCTGACCCAAACGTCTGTCACTGGTAAACCGATGAACGCACTGCCCCATTTCCACTCGGGCGAGGGTGACGTGCCCTGCAGATGACACGCGTGGGTCCCTGTGCACGGACCTGGCAGAGGACCTCATGAAGGCATAAGACACGAGGATGAAAAAATGGACAAAATACATGAAAAACGGCCCTAACACAGACCCGACGTATGAACATAGGCTCTGGATTATGAAGGACGCCGCTCACACTCGAGGTGAGATGTTAGCCAGGAGGGCAACTGCTGAGAGAGGGGTAAGGCTGGCCTTCTGTTCGCCAAGCTCAGAAATGGCTGGATTTGTTTTTTAGAATTGGCGTGCATTAGTTTGGTGAATTAATGAACAAACACGAGGAAAGCGGGAGGCGTGGCTGAGTCCTGCTCATCTACATGGGGGAAGGTTCAGAGGTGTCCTGGGCAGGGCAGGAGGGGCTGGACTTTCAGAGGCTCAGGGCCCAGCCTGGGCGCTGACCCCCAGCAGTGCAGCTCAGAGTGCCCTGGCTCAGGGACTGCCCCCCTGGCCCACCCCACCTACCCCTCCCAAGCGTTCCATCCCGAAGACAGGACGAGCGCACCGTGAACCCAGGTGGTGGTTTACCTGGGGGGTTGGCACTGGAGAACCTCGTGGCAGGCTGAGCCTGATGGTCCTCAAAGGTGGATTCAGAGCTTTCACCCTGAAGGGAGCTGTGCCCTCAGCCCCCGTGCGGAACATTCCTGCCAACCCTTCTGCTTCTAACCTCTCCCTCTTTTCTGAAAAGCTATGGTTGTGTTAAGTTTCTTGCCGCAGGCAACCACCTCTTTATCAACAATTTCTTATTCTCCCCACATGACCATCCTTAGCACATCCATCAAGAGAAAATTGTCCAGGTGCCTCTGGTCCAGGGCTCCAGGGCCTAAGGTCTAGAGTGTCATGGAGGAGATGGAATACTTGCCATCCTCAGAGGCTGGGGACCGCAGCCAGCCCCCAACTCGTCTGGTCTATCCACGAGCTCAGGATGGTTTCCACATCTTCAAGTGCTGAAGGAAAGTCAGGAGATTTCATGAGGTGAAAATGATACGAAATTCCAGCTCTGGTGACTGTATACATTGCTTCATGGGAACTAAACCGCCCTCTCTGTGTATTCAGGCTATGAGAGCAGAGCCCAGTAGTCATGACGGAGGTGGGGGACTCTCAACACCCAAGGGCTCTTTCCTGAAAATGCTTGCTGGATGACTCTGGCTCCAGTCTTGGCAGTAACAGCGTTGGGAGCTCAGGGTCTGAGGTCTCCTTTAAGAGCCCAGTGGATGGGCCACTGGGGCAGGCATGGCCAGGGCTGCCAGGGAGCACACCAAGCGGCTTCTGAAATCAGTGAGGAGCCACGTGCTGTATTCGGAGTTACAGGCACCCTGCACAGTGGTTACAGGGTGGCAACACCCCCAAAGCAGGGCCTCCTGAGTGACGGGGCCAGGGCCCTGCACTCACCGCCCCAGGAGCACCAGGCAGGGGCTCCCTGCTGGGTCAGCACAGATTATCTTCTTTGCCCTTTTGGGAGGATCCTAATGTGAAACTGGACAGGGCGTAGCTCGTCTCAAGTTGCTCCTGCTGATGGAGAGGATCGCCCCTAGTCGTCTCCTGTTACAACCCCGAATACCTATGGGCACAGAACAGCTGCCCCGGGTAGAGACGGATTCCTAGGCTCTACGTAAGTTCACAGATTTTTAGGTTCTGAGACTCTCGAGCTACAAATTTCTCATTGCTGGAGTCAGAGGTCGGTAGCTCCTAAACTCTGGTGGATATTCCTCATTGTCCTCATGGCCGCAGGGCTGCCCGCATCCCTGCCAGGGAGGATGTGAGGGGCTGCCGCACCCTCCGTCAGATCAGGCGTTTAGCAATCTTTGCTTTCAAGCACCTGCTTTCTCCAGAATTGTCAGATCCCAGGGGATGGGGCCGGACAGGAAGGAAGAAACACCCACCTCTTCCTTCCTCTTGCCTCTAGGGCCCACCAAGGCCTCTCATTGGCCAAATCTGCTGGGAGGCCTGTGTCAGAGAGCTGGGTAAGGCAGACCCTCAGGGTGGCAGTCAGGGCACCCTGGCGCTCCCCCACGGGCGCTAACACCTTGGCTTCTCTGCAGCCTGGTGTGGGACGCCCAGGTCCCCGTTCGAACAGTCAATCTTCTGTGCGACCAGCCCTCAGTGACCCCTGCCGTGCCTCGGTCATCGTGCTGGGGTCGGTAAGGAGGGCTGCGTCCTCACAAGCCCCTCCCTCGCAGTGCCCACGTCTCTCTGCGCCGTGATCCTGGGGTGAGCCTGCCTCTCAGGGCCCTGAGGACAGGCTCCCGAGGGTGTGGGCTGAAGCCTGGCCTTCATCCCCATCTCCAGGCCCAGGTCTCAGGCATCAGTACAGCCGAGGCCTGGGGGGCTCAGCTCTCCCGACTTCAGCCCCGGGCTGGTGCCACCCACTCCTCATGGGAGGTGAACACAGACCTCCTCCACCTGAGGACATCCCCTCTGCCTCCCACCCCTGAGCTCCTGGGGATGACCTGTCCAAAGGCTGGGACCCAGTCCCCAGCTCCAGGTCTCAGGATTCCCAAAACACTTTCCGTAACTCACGTACCTGCTTAAAACCAAAGACATTTTTTGACTAATCTGGTCTCAGACTGAAATTTATTCCAAACTCTATACTTTGGGGTATAGATTAAGACTGCCCTCTCTCCCTTTTAAACTGACCTTACGGTGAGCCAACCTCCCCCCCACCCCACCTGCTCCCTGAGCTTCTCTGGAGACTGTGACGCGTCCCCAGATGCGAGGCTCATGCGTCTGCTTTCCAGGGTGTAGCTGTGTCGGCACCTGAAGCGTCATGTCACCGCCGCCGCTGTGCTGTGCTGGTGCTAACCGAGAGTCTATGCAGGGGTCACAGATCCTATTCCGTGTGGAGGCAATGCCCCTCTGCCCCTGCCAGGTGTGTGGCCAGCACCCAGGGGCTCGCCACCATCCTGCCCCTGGAGCCATGACTCAGATCTAATCGCTCTAAACTCACTTCCTCACACCTGCTGTTCGGCGGTCGGCACTGTTTCCGAGCTGTGTCAATGCTCCATGATTCTGGGGCAAACGAACACCGAATGGACTGCATGGGGTTAAAAGCAATTAATGCCACTCCCTGTCTCCCTGGAAATTTCTGCCAGGGGAGTGAGATGGTTCTATATATTGGAGCTCATCTCAGATACCCGGGGCTGTTCTTCCTTAATTCTGTTTCTCTTTTAATTTCATCTGCTTGCTGTTACTGGGAAAAGAGAAATTCCATTTATAACATCTACATTCTAAGATGTTACCTCATAAAATTCCCCTGGGCCTGTCCTTTTAAAATTAATGCTACCAAGTGAGCAAACCTCCAAGGGATGTGTGCATGTGCGTGCGCACACACACACGCATTCTCGGGGACACACACACACACACACACGTGCGTGCTGAGAGCCTGTTGGAATAGACTGACCCCAGATTCACGCGTCTCAGTGCTCTGTGCTCTGCTCTAATCTTGTCTCCGCTCTGGAGCAGTTACAAACAAGTTACTGGCGCTTGGGCGGATCAGGCCCGGCCTCGCTGCTCCGAGGGGCCAGGCTGCCCCCTCACGGTGGGGGTGTTTCCCACGGTCCCAGCACATTGGCTCTAGCCCGAAGGGGAACTGTGCGTGTCCGTTTGCAGAATAACGAACTGTTTACGTGACCTGGCCCATCTTGAGATCAGTCGGCCCCGCTGGTGGGTTTATAAACACTGTCTGCTGGTGGTCCTCTGTGCCTCTGCAGGAAGCAGGCCTCACCGAGCCCCGCACGGCACCTGAACACCAGGCTGGGCTTGGGAGCCGATGACCTTGGCCTTGAAACAGCCGCGTTTTAAGTTCCTGTTTGTCCTGGGCCTCCCGGGGGCGAGCCCTCCCCCGTCCCACAGACCAGTTGGGGCAGCCCCCTGGGAAGAGGCCTCGTCCCGGGCTCCTTGTCTTCCCTCCACCCCCAGACCACCACCACCCTGGCCCAGCCCTCCAGGCTCAGCAGCCGTGCCCTGAAGGCGAGCTGGGCTGTGCCCTCGTCTCTCAAGTGGCCTCTCCTTGGTCATGGAGGTTTATGAAGCAGGAAAGACACACGGTTCAGTGTAGTTTTACGGTTTTGTGTCAACCCGTGTTTACCAAGAATGGCCCTAAGATGCTCCTTCTCGCTTATGGCATACTCCTGTAACCAACAGGGCCCTGAATTCCTTGGAAGAACCACCGAGCTGTATTTGAATTTTATTTCTGGGTGCACACTTAAGGGTAAGTGCAAAGAAGACTTGCCCTAAGAAAACGTGGTTGGTTGCCAGAGGGCAGAGTTGTTCTTTCCCCTGCCTTCAGGTCTGTTCACGCTCCCGGCCGCCTGGCATTCCGGCCACAGCCTGGACGGTGGGCTCAGTGGACGCAGCTTCAAAGGCTTCTCCCACCTCTGTCCAGCTGACGTGTCTCACGTGACTCCCAACATCTCTGGGCTAGGGGCCTCCTTTGTCACAGAGCCGGGCCTCCTCACCCGTAGTCCGTGGTCCTGAGCTTCTCGCGTTGCAGCCCCTGTGATACAAGCACAGAGATGCATACACCCAAGTGCCTGCTGTTGGTGAAAAGAAAATAACTTTTCTGGGCCTCGACACTGTGGGCTTTGCTTCTGAGGGTGTGGGTTGGGAGGTCAGGAGGGGACCTGGGCAGAAAGCTGTGTCCTAAGAGGAGGGCTGAAGGCACTGGGTCCTTCAGTAAAGAACCATCATTGAGGACAAGGTTTTATTGCCTGTAACTTATCTTTCAGCAGGTTGACCAGGGAAGAAGTGATGGCGAGGGTAGCCATTCCCTTCTCCAGGGGATCTTCCCCACCCGGGGACTGAACTCAGGTCTCCAGCTCTGCAGGCAGATTCTTTACTTTCTGAGCCACCAGGGAAGCCCCAAGGAATGATCAGCCAGGGGCTCTGGTTCTAGGCCAGGCCCTCTGTTAGTTGGGGGTGTCATCAAACAAGAATACCCGCCATCTCCGCTGTCTGCTGACCCCACAGCACAGCACCTGTGCTCCTCCTATGAGCAGCTAGAAGAGCTCTGAACTTGGGGAGCATCATCTTAGCGTCCCCAGAACCAAAAGTAGAGAGCAGACCCATTGGAGTGGCACTGAAGGAGCAGGCTATCTGGACCGGCCAGGGCCCGAGGTGCTGGCTGTGCAGGGGCCTACAGTGCCTTCCTGAGGGCCCATCTCAGTCAGGTCTTCACGTGCTCCTGGATCAAGAACCACTGTTTGAACTACCTGAGCTGGGAGCAGGGACCCGGCTCACTCTTGGCCATGCCTGGCAGTGACTCTGGGTGTCTGAGCAATTCTGCAGAATGTTTGGGACCCAGACTCGCTTCTGCCCGCTGACCACCTGTGTGCAGCCTCTCAAGACTTCTGTGAACTTCCGGAGCAGGTGGAGGTCGGAGGGGTCGTCCCCACGCTGGCTGTTGACGGCTTCTCTGAATACACCTTCCATGTTTGTCCGACAGGTGAGCAGAGAGCTCCATCTGATCCTGGCAGGGTCCCCCCCTCTGGAGCGTGTCCCCCGCCCACTCACACAGGACACCCTGCCCTGTTCCTCCTCCCATTTCCCAGGGCAGCAGAGGCCGGGAAAGCCCCATTTATCCCAGCTGTCTCTGTCTGTGTCTGAAAGGCAGGGGCCCTGCTCTGTCCAGGGAGCTCAGATGCTGCACCAGGGATCCAGCCTCCAGCCATGACTTTTCCAGGACTTGGGAGGGTCAGAGAGCAGAGCCGCTGACTCAGAGGCTGCAGCAGAAGAGATCTGGTTAGGCCCAGCACACCTGGCCATTGTTCAGTCGCTCAGTCATGCCAACTCTTTGCAACCCCATGGACTGCAGCCTGTCAGGCCTCCCTGTCCTTCACCATCTCCCGGAATTTGCTCAAACTCACGTCCATCCTTTTGATGATGCCACCCAACCAACTCATCCTCTGTCATCCCCTTCTCCTGCCCTCAATCTTTCCCAGCATCAGGGGCTTTCCCCAGCATCAGCAGACCTGAGGATCAATCTAATTCTGCAGCAACTGTGTGACTTTGGACCGACGAGGTTACCTCTCTGGGTCTCAGTGGCCCCACCTGTGAAGGGATTGGCATTCACAAAATGATATCTCAACTTGCTCCCAGCACAGACATGCTCTGATTCTCTAGCCCTCAGCGATAAGGGGTTTGTGGTGTGAAAAGGGAGCTTGAAGCTGACATTTGGAACTTCAGTCTTGGGGACTCATGGATCTGGTGGACTAGGCTCCCCGTCTCCTGCTATTTTTCTACGCTTGGCTCACATCCACCTCACCTATGACCTGGGCTGTCCAGGGGCCTGCGCCACTGCTTACAGGCCTGCGGCCACTGAGGCACCTCATGGACCCAGAGGGAACAGCCCTGCTGAGGGACCGGGTCTGTGTCCTGCACACAGCTGCCCAGCGTAGCATTTCAAAAGAGGCACCAATGCATCACGTCTGTTCAAAGAGATCACCTCAGTGAACGACAGTTCTGGAAAGCCTCAATCGACATCAAAAGCAAAATGTCTTAATTGTTCCACTTAAATTATAAAATGCTATTTTCACAACAAGCGTCTAGTGAACCTCAAACCCTTGATCCACTGTTGTCAGAGCCTTGTTTGTGTTAATTAGAAACTTCACAGGTATTGCTAATAAACAAAAGATATTTTAAATAAACATTTCGAAGAATGTTTGCTGTATGACCCTCCCTGCTATCTTTTAATAGTTCAAACAAAAAGAAATTGGCAAATAATTATAAGCTACAGAGTTCTGTTGGTTAAAAGTGTAAAACTATTGAATGATTTTAAAAGATATTTTAAATAAGACATTAATAATGGAAATTAAATAGTGAAAATGTAAATTAATATATAATTTTAACATAAAAATTTAGGAGGCCATTAACAAATTGAACTACACTGAGAACCACCAATATCTTCTCTGTGCCTGTAAACATTTAAAAATTCTGTTTACATTTAGCTTCTTTGGGAGTTGGGATTAAAAAACTAACCCTCAGTCTATATTTGGAAATCTCTGTATAGGGAACCGTTGATACTATCTTTTTTCAAGTAGAAGCCAACTCAGGCAGGGTTCGGGTGGAGGCTGAGCCTGTCTGACCAAACAGCGACGGGCAGTAGCCAGCAGCGGGCACAGCGGCCAGGGAGGCGCTAGGCCGCGTCTGGCAGAGGCTGTTCTACAGGCCCCACAGGCACGGCTGGGCCGGAGGCTGGCTCTGGCACCGTGGCCTCGGGTGACGGGCAGCTGAGCGTGGGAGGCAGGGAGGCCAGTGGGAGTGACCAGGGCTCCAGAGCCAGGCCAGGGCCAGTGCTCCTTGCCTGGCTGGCCTCAAGGAGGAGGGGACACTCACAGCTGGTCAAGGGCCCCTGGCAGGCCCCGGCGTCAGCCACATCCACTCCCAGGGGGAGCAGCCACCGAGCCAGAGTCACGGCTGCAGCATGGAGGCCCTGGTATCCGTCAGACCACCAGATGGACAAGCCCCATCAGCCATGGCCAAGTCTGCTTTGGGGGCTGAGGGGCCATGAACCCTGAGCGGACGAGCCGGAACTCAGCTCTGCTCGTCTGTTCGTCGTGGAGGGGCTGCACCGTCAGAGGATGATCAAAGCACTTGGGAAAGCTTGCATCCGGCATGCAGAGGTGACGAGTCCTTTCCCCAGAGTGCCAGCAAGGCTGGGCCGAAGGTCCTGAGTTGTCTCAGCGCTCCAGAAGCTGAGCAAGGCCCTTCTGCTCTGCCAGGGTGGGGGCCTCACCCCCGAGGGGCCAGCGGGG